>JACEFO010001963.1:0-1456447 GCA_015342445.1 Digitaria exilis
CCATGCATTTAGAGATCTACCCCGGCCCCATGATGCATTGCTGAGTGCTGACGATGCTCTTCGTGTATTTCCCCCTGCTCATACATATATGTGCTTATTTTCTGGCCCACCCTATAGTCTATAGTCTCACGTATATACAGAAAGAACAATGCACGCTTCGCCCAATTCTACCACTCTGTGTGCGCCCAGTGTGAATTAAACAAAAAAATCAACAAAAAATAAAATACTCTACAATCATAAGAGGGTACTGCGCTTCTATATAGAACAGACAAAGTGTCCAGGAAGTCCAGCAAGCTGTGCATGCATGAAAGTTAGAAACCTCTGCACTGCCGGCCATGTCCTTTTTAACCCTGTCCCCTCTCCATAGCTCCTGACCTTCTTGTTGTAACCTCGTTTAGATCTCATGCCTGCTTCCGTGGGTAAATAAATAAATAACTTTCCTCTCTGCTTCCTACTCCGTCCCTATATGATGCTGCGAATCTACCATCTAATGATCCAGCCACGAATTAAGTTTTACCCTCCGCCATGAACGAACAGCCCGCCCCAAGCAGGCAGTTTGTGGCTATATAAGGAGAGACCAAGAGAGCAAATGGCAGCAGGAGATTGGAGAGGACAGTGGGTGTGTAGCCTCTTTCTCTTCAAGTAGTCCATGCCATGCCTTTCCACAGTTTCCTTGAAACTTCTCTCTCAGTCTAGCTCATCCTCTCCGTCTCACAATCAATTGCGAGCGCAAAGTGATGGAATAGAAGATCAAGAAAGCTGTGGGAAGAAATGACATACAAGGACTTTGAATTCTGTTGGGAACAATTACCAATGACGAGCTCTGATGCTAATTCTCTTCTGCATGTAAGTACTCCTCTGATCTATCATGCTTGTACTGCTTCATGGGTATCACCAGCTGCTCCTGCAAACTTGCGGCTTTGATACCTTCAAGAAACGCAGGCCAGTTTGCTTTCTTCTTATTGTGCTTCTTCATCTTAATGAATGGTGACTTCAGACTGTAAAAATATGGAACCAGTGGATTTTGCGTATATATGGACAGAGACGTCATTTAGTTTGGTTTTATTTTTATAATTTTCAGCTTTCAGAATTTTCATTTATCACTTGAAAAGATTAGCCCTAAATATAGAAGCCAAGTGGCTTATAGCTTCAACAAGAATTCAAGAATTCTTGCAAACCCGATGCGGTAACTGAGAATTTGCAGGCTCGTAAGTTATATAGGACTAATATTTTCTCTATTTTTTATTTATCTTTTCTGGTTACATAAAATGCAGGTACAAGGAATATGTACTAGCATTGTCCACTGTATTTTCAGCTATTAATTTACCCCATCTTATTGGTAGATCCTAACTTGTACTATGTTAATAAAATAGCCAGATTTTTTTTGCGCGATGTTAATAAATTATTTCTCCTTTTTGCAATCATCCATTGTCGGTCCATGTGGAGAGTTTTTGGTGACATGTGGTTGAAGGTCAAATAAAAGAATATTGGCTTTATCTGAAATTCGAATTTATAGTATCTTCAGTAGTTCAGTCAGATCCCATTCCTATAGCCAATCATCATATAGTCATACATTCAGATTGCTCAGGTGATAGCGAGCGTGACAAATAGCCATGTCGATCCATCATCCATTGAGCTTGAGGGTTTAATTTCATGGCTGTCTCGAGAAATCAATGTACCATCGAAATATAAAGGACGGTTAGGCAACCAAGCTTTCACGCCTCTGCGGCATATCCTGAAACCATTATGGTGGTGCATGCCTTCTGAAAAATGGAGGCAGGGCTGCAGGGGGCTAGATAGAGTTCCATGTTATGTTCCCTGTCAATAAGACTAGAACTTTCCTTTCCAAGAAGTTAAACAATTTCAAATTTAGCTAAATTATGGTACAAAATAAGTACCATTAGATTAACTATGGAATATATGTCCATACCAAATCTAAGACATAAATGTTAGTAAAATTTATTTTTTTTTATTCCTCGGTAAATAAGAGTTGCATTCTTTTTAGAGCGAAGAGAGTAAGTTAACGTTCACTTTTCGCCTTTACCCCACAGGCAATGGCTGCAGCTTTCCCGTCCCCGGGCTCCCTCCACCTCTCTTTCCAATCAAAATTCAGAAAGCTCGATCTAGCCCCATCCATCACTAGTTCACTACAAATGCAAGGTCGGCACAAGCCTACAAAATAAAGCAGGGCCACTTACAGGCGGGCCCCCACCTGCATCAGGCCCACATGTCGTGCAGCGGCTCATGCAGCAGTGACAGGTAGGCTGTCAACCAGAGGCCAGACGATTCATCCCTGGACCCTGGTCTCTGGGCCTCAGATCTCACTCGCCTTCTCATGGCGGCATGGCGCTCATGCATGTCATGGATCGATCATAGATGGAAGCCCAGCTGAGCTGCCGATGGAATGGATTTCACTGCAAGCAAAGGCAGGCAAAAGAGATGAGGCCGCTGCACCACTGCACCGGCAAGGAATCCAGTAAAAAATTCTCTCTGGACTGGACTCTGCAGCCTGGAATCTGAAGTCTGCACAGGCATGGGGACAGAAGGAACACCATGCTTGCTTCCACGACCCAAAATTGCATCCCACTGCTTTCTGTTTCTTTCGTTTGCTCTATGCTAGCTATGGAAAAAGGGATGGTGTAAAGAACACAGGTTATTGAGATTTTCTTGATTGTGATTTCTTGATTGTGATAACACCGATGCACAGTGCATACTAGTACATTGTATAAGTTGCACACACATGGTTGCCATAAATTATTACTAGATTTGCTATTTGTCTGAGGCTTATCTAAAGACGACTTCCAAATCAATCATTCTGTTTTTTTTGCTCTGAATTATAATGAGAAATATATGAGGTGATGTGGGTGTAGAGTCCTGACGGACTAAACAACCCTGGCGGCCCATCCTATGGGCCGGCCCATGAACAGACTTGACGCACAAGACAAGGATTAGTCCTAGTCGGTTTGGATATACTGTATTAGAGAATTAGAGATAAACTTGTAAAAGTCTCTTAGTCCTATACGGTTCCCATATAACCCTGCCCTCCGGACTATATAAGGGGAGGCAGGGACCCCCTCAAAACGATCTCATCAATACAAGATACATCATACAGGACGTAGGGCATTACGCTCCGGCGACCCGAACCTGTCTAAAACCGTCTCTTGTCACCTTCGACTCTAGATTCTCGACGACTTCTCCCTAAACCCTTCTCTCGGGGCACCCCCTCGAGAACCTAGTCAGCATAAATCGCCGACACTTTGGCGCCGTCCGTGGGGATCTACTCGTCGAGTCTTCAGTAAAGAGTCGATGGCCTCCTTCAGCGCCTCCATCGTCACCAAGTTCGAGGCAGGCGCCTCCTTCGTTTTCGGCTCCTGGCTTTGCATCGCAAACCAGGAAGGCGAACTCCAACACCAATTGCGCGACGAGGTGGCTGCACCTGCTTCGTCACGCGCGCAAACTACTCCGCAAGGATCTCGGAAAATTTCGAATCCCGACACGATCCCTGGATCGTATCCTACTCGGAGGAGTACATGGCGCCCGAAGCAGATTCAATCCCTGGCCGACCATGTCAACCCAACCCCTATCAAGGGGCAGGATCAAGCCACGTGTCCACGACTCCCCGGCGGACTCCGGATCACTTCCGAGTCCCGCCAGGGTTCAACGATCAGGACCGTGACAGCAACCCCGCGGGTACCCAGGAACTCTGGCTCCAACCCCCGCGGGACGAAGACTTCACCACGTGGGCCGCGTGCATCTCAGTTTTCCTTCGGGTTAACAAACTCAGCCGCGGTCCACCAGAAACACCTAAAGAAGAAGGCTCTCCAACCCGGCGGAGCAACCTCGGATCTTGTCATGACCACAACTCCCTCGGGGGTTATCGTTCATTGGCCTGACATGGATCCCGAGGTAGCTCTTATTAAAGCAAACGTACCTTCCACGGTACGAGACATCCTACCTCTGCTTCCTTTCCAAGAAGGCAGAGAGCTCCCTGTTGCCACGAGTAACAGAAGAACCGGGCCTAGCAACCCCGGTCGCCAGTCCTGCGTGATCCTCAACGATCACAGCGACGAAGAAGTTGTCTCTGACGACGCTCCAACAGAGGAAGGAGAAACCGACGCGGACCGGGAACTCCGTATCGAGCGCAACCGCAACCGCGCCCTCCGACATCGCTTCATCAAGAAGAAAAATCTCAACTCTGAGTTCGACAAACAAGACATCTTCAACTCCCCTGTGGCCAACATCTTGTTCGGGGTCAGCGTCTTCGAAGGGTTCCAAACAACCCCTGAGATCAACCTCGCCAAAGCCCGCTTAGAAGCCGCAGCGGTTATGGTTGATCGCCTGGACGGAGGCCGCTCCGCCTCCAAAAGCAAGAGTTCTTCGCGCCACCAAGCACTGTCAGCGAAGCATCAGAGCAGCCACTACGGCAGCTCCGCAGGACAAACAAAGGACAAGAACAGGCCTCGTGAAGAACCCCACCGCCCTCGCGAGGAACCTCCCAGGTCCCAACGTCGCGAAGAACCTCGCCCAGCTCGCTCTCACGTCACGCCGAACGACGCCCGCAACGACATCATCCGGATCCGAGGGGGGAGAGCTACCTCTCACGTTGCGGATTCTGCAGGAAGATACGACGTCCCCAACCCCGATGCTCTGCCATGCTACACACGCGCTATCCGCGTCAGCTCCTTCCCGCGAAAGTTCAAGCCGCCAGGCATCGCCAACTTCGACGGGAAACAAGATCCAAACATCTGGCTGCGCAGATACTCTTCTGCGATTGAAGCATCAGGGGGCGACGACATCTCTAAGATGCTCTACTTTCCAGTTGCGATGGAGCAGGGTCCTCTCACCTGGCTCGAGTCCCTCCATCCAGACTCCATCGACAGCTGGCACGCGCTGAAGAAGGCTTTCGTCTCCAACTACCAGGGTTCTTTTGAGCGCCCCTGGCAGCAAGTATGAACTCCGCGCGTGCAAACAGAAGCCAGACGAGTCCCTACGCGACTACAACAGGCGATTCTTCGCCATCAAGGCATCCTGCGTTCCCATCCCCGACTCAGAAGTCATTGACTACTTTCAAGAGGGGATGACCGATCGCACCCTTTTCCGTGACTTCGGTCACAACCGTCCTCGTGACCTCGAGGAATTCCGCGCACTGGTGTCCAATTGGATGGACACTGACGATCAAGAACGGGAGCGCTACGGCAAGAGACCCAACAACCCTGGTCGCAAGAACCAGGAAGAGAACAGGGATCAGCCGCGCGACTCCTTCCAGCGTAACGGCAACAACCCACGGAAGCGACCACACAACACGGTCGCAACCGTCCAGACCGTCCGCTCCGCCAAATCCGCGCAGCAACGAAGAGAAGAGTTCAATAAACTTCTCAAGAAGCGCTGCCCTTACCACCCCGACAGCAAGCACACCATGGGCGAGTGTGTGCTCCTCCGGGAGACGTTCAGCACCCCCAACAAGAAGCAGAAGTCGGCTGGCGACGGAGACGACGATCACGACAAGGGAGACAGCGGTTTCCCCGACATCAACAACACTGTCAACGTCATCTTCGGGGGCATGACAGTCAATGACACCTCCCGCAATCGCAAGAATGCGAGGCGCGAGGCCTACGCAGCAGAACCAGCGGTGGTTACACCTCTACGGTGGTCGGACACCACCATCACCTGGTCCCGAGAAGATCAATGGGCCGAGATCACCTCTCCTGGACGATATCCCCTTGTCCTCGAGACCGTGGTAGCAAACAGCAGGCTCACCAAGGTCCTGATCGACGGAGGCAGTGGGCTCAACCTCATCTTCGCCAAGACGCTAAAGTCCATGGGCCTCGACACGAGTACGCTGCAGCCGGCGGACACTCCTTTCTACGGCATCGTGCCTGGAAAGGCCGCCATCCCCCTCGGGCAAATCACCTTGCCCGTCACGTACGGTACGGCATCCAACTACCGTACAGAGTTCATCAAGTTCGAAGTTGCAGATTTCGAAACGTCCTACCACGCCATCCTCGGGCGACCAGCATTGGCCAAGTTCATGGCCAACCCCCACTACACCTACCTGGTGCTGAAGATGCCAGGGCCTCACGGTGTTCTTTCCCTTCGCGGCGATATCAAGCGCTCCTACCTCTGCGATAAAGAGGCAGTGGAGTACGCCGTCAGAGCCGCGTCCACCATAGATCGCCAAGAGCTCCAACCCTTGGCCGCAGCCGTCGTCGCAGAGGACGATGACGCCCCGACGCAGAAGAAGACACGGGCTATCAAGCCTGTGGAGAAGGTCGCAACAAAGACGATTGACCTCCAAACAGGAGATCCATCGAAGATAGCAGTGATTGGCTCCACCCTCACTCCTGCATAGGAAAACGCGCTCGTCGACTTCCTGCGAGCCCAGGCAGACATCTTTGCTACAAAGCCTTCCGACATGCCTGGAGTCCCCAGAGAGTTGATCGAGCACAAGCTAGACCTCAACGAGAGCGCAAAGCCCAAAAAGCAGCGCCTCCGAAGATTCGCCACAGAGCGTCGGGAAGCCATCAAGAAAGAACTAGCTAAGTTATTAGCAGCTGGTTTCATTAAAGAAGTCTTCTATCCGGATTGGTTAGCCAATCCGGTTCTTGTAAGGAAAAAGAATTCGAATGAATGGAGAATGTGTGTTGATTATACTGATCTCAACAAACACTGCAAGAAGGATCCCTTCGGGCTTCCTCGCATCGATCAAGTCATCGACAGCACCGCCGGGTGCACCCTACTCTGTTTCCTCGATTGTTACTCAGGATATCACCAAATATCGCTGAAAGAAGAGGATCAGATTAAAACTTCATTCATCACGCCATATGGCGCATATTGTTACACAACCATGCCTTTTGGCTTGAAAAATGCGGGTGCCACGTATCAGCGGGCGATACAGGGTTGTCTTCAAGACCAACTTCATCGAAATGTTGAAGCCTATGTTGATGATGTGGTAGTCAAGACAAGAAATCCCGAGGATCTCATCGCTGACCTCACCGAGACGTTTGATAACCTACGCAAATGGCGATGGAAGCTCAATCCCGCCAAGTGTGTTTTCGGCGTCCCATCTGGAAAGCTCCTTGGGTTCATTATCAGTGAACGCGGCATTGAGGCAAATCCAGAGAAGATAGCAACTATCATGAACATGGAGCCGCCGACCACCGTCAAGGATGTCATGAAGCTTACGGGCTGCATGGCTGCACTCAACCGCTTTATCTCCAAGCTAGGAGAACGCGGGACCGAGTTCTTCAAACTACTCAAGAAGCAAGATAGATTTAAGTGGACTCAGGAAGCTCATGTCGCTTTCGACAAGCTCAAGCTATTCCTGACTACGCCTCCTGTGCTCACTGCACCGCTCCCGGGCGAAGATCTCTTGCTCTACATTTCAGCAACCACTAATGTCGTCAGCGCCGCCATTGTTGTTGAACGCGACGAGGAAGGCCACCTCCAGAAGATTCAACGGCCTGTGTACTTTGTAAGTGAAGTCCTCTCGGACTCCAAATCCAGGTACCCTCAAGTTCAAAAAATTCTATATGCTGTCCTAATGACATCCAGAAAATTGCGGCATTACTTCGACACCTACAAGATCATCGTGGTTACTGGTTATCCTATTGGCGAGATTCTCCATAATCAAGACGCTACCGGGCGTATCGCCAAGTGGGCTGTTGAGCTCGGAACATACAGCATCGAGTTCCGTTCTCGCACGGCCATGAAGTCTCAGGTCCTTACTGATTTCATATCGGAATGGACCGAGCACAATCTCCCAGTCGCCACTACCAAGCCTGAGCATTGGATCATGTATTTCGACGGGTCACTCAAGCTGGAAGGCGGAGGCGCTGGAGTTCTGTTGATCTCACCTCGAGGGGATCAACTCAAGTATGTTCTGCAGATTCAGTTCGCTGTCACCAACAACGCTGCAGAATACGAAGCACTTCTTCACGGCATGAAGATGGCCATCACCCTTAGTATCAAGCGTCTGCTGGTATATGGGGACTCCATGTTGGTCATCAAACAAGTCAATAAAGACTGGAATCGAAACCATGAAGACATGGATGCGTACTGTGAAGAAGTTTGGAAATTGGAAAAACACTTCCTCGGCATTGAATTTCATCATGTCGAACGAGATTACAACGTCGCCGCAGACGTCCTATCAAAGCTGGGTTCTTCCAGAGCAGAGGTGCCCAGCGGCGTGTTTGTCAATGAACTCTCCAAGCCATCAATCCCTGCGGCGGTAACTTCTGATGCTACAATCTCAGCTCCCGAGGTTATGCTCATCGACGCCACTTGGAGCGCTCCGATTATAGACTTCATCTTGCACGACAAACTTCCTGCCGAGAAGGCAGAAGCTCAGCAAATTGTCCGCCGTAGCAAGTCCTATGTTATAATCGGCGATACACTGTACCGACGTGGCGCACGCTCTGGCGCATTGATGAAATGCGTCTCACAGCAAGAAGGAGTCAACATCCTGGAGGAAATTCACGCAGGAGAGTGTGGCAATCATGCAGCTTCCCGCACCATCGTAGGCAAAGCCTTCCGTGCCGGGTTCTATTGGCCTACAGCTCTACATGACGCTGAGGAAATTGTTCGTCACTGCAAGGGTTGTCAATATTTCGCTCATCACTCACATCAGCCTGCTCACAAGATCAAATTGATACCTCCGTCATGGCCATTTGCATGCTGGGGTCTTGATATGATTGGGAAACTACCCAGGGCGCCTGGTGGATTCGAATATTGCTTCGTCGCAATTGACAAATTTACCAAGTGGATAGAAGTCTTTCCGGTTGTCAAACCAACCTCTGAGAAAGCAGTCCAATTTCTCCAAGAATTGATTCTTCGCTTCGAGATACCTCACCAAATCATCACGGATTTGGGCACCACCTTTACAGGCAACAAGTTCTGGGACTACTGTGAAGATCGCAGCATCGAGGTATCCTATGCTTCGGTTGCTCATCCTCGTGCCAATGGGCAAGTTGAAAGGGCCAATGGCATGCTCCTTGATGGACTTAAAGCTCGCATGGAACGAACCCTGAAGAAAGCAGAAGGCCGGTGGATGAAAGAACTCTTTCCAGTTGTCTGGGGCCTACGATCTCAACCCAGTAAAGCTACAGGGCAATCTCCCTTCTTCCTGGTGTATGGATCAGAGGCCGTTCTACCTGTTGACGTCATGCACGGTGCTCCTCGCGTTGAGGAGTTCCAAGAAGCCATGGCGGACGAACAACGAATGCTGGAAGTCGATACAGCTGAAGAAGCGCGACTAGCAGCCTTGTTACATAATGCTGCATACCTTCAGGGAATCCGCAGATTCCATGACAAAAAGGTGAAGACAAGATCATTCCAAATTGGAGACTTAGTGCTACGCCGAATCCAGAATACAGCCGGTCACTCCAAGCTTACTTCACCTTGGGATGGTCCATTTATCGTTTCCAAGGTACTCAAACCGGGCACCTACAGACTTCAAACAGAAGACGGTGTGGAATTACCAAATCCTTGGAATATAGAACACCTACGCAAATTCTACGCGTAGCTCCCTCACTTCAGCAGTGCTTCGGCACCACAAGAACCAATTGCTTCGGCACCCAGAGTTCTTCTGTAAACATTGCTGCGGCAATATATGAACTAATTGCTTCGGCATTACATGTTCTCTTGTTCCGTTGTTCCGGCAACGAGGTTTATCTCAATAAAACTCCCTTTACTGGGTTGTTTACTTGTCTTCGTGACATTACCTACAACTTCCGTGTTCTTTTGAGACTTGGAAAGTTTCTTTTACATTCGGAGCCTATAACTGAGGTCTATCCGGGTTCTTTCGAGGCCAAAAACGGATCTGTTCCTCCTATTGCACTACTCTGTGCTATTTTCCAGCTCCACGCTGCCGCTCCATGGGTCTTACTGGGTTCTTGCTTCGGCAAACCATATACAGTCAGTTCCCAAGTATCCTCCTAGGGTACATTTTAATAGATAGCTTATGCTATGAGAAATCTCCCTGGGTTCCTTCGGGTCCTTAACAGGGTTGTTTTTCAAGTCAAAGTCTACGCCACGTACATTTCGACTAAGTCCTGGTTATCAATACAGAGACAACCCGAGAATTCATAGAAATTCTTGGTTTTTCTTCACAACATGGCAATAAATATATTACATTGCACGATACTTATGTTACAATAACATTTGTTTATATCTACAACCTAAGGCTCTGAGCAATTGCTTCTGCAATTGGCTCGGCCTCTTGCTTCAGGTCCCTAAAGGCAGACTCAGTACAGTTTGGCTCTGCGCCTTCAACTAATTTGCCTATGTCTACCTCCGGGTACCTGGACTTCACTACGGCAAGGACATGCACGAGACAAGCTTTCGAAGATCTCTTGATGTACGCCTTCAGCTGTCTCGGCATGGCCTTCAGGTGCTCCAGGAATGATAGCGGCGCTGAAGGGTCTTCTGGAACCAAGGCTTTCACCACCGGGTTCGCTGCCCTCTCTAGCTGCGAGATCCGGTTCAAGGCTTCCGCCAGGTCGTCGTCCGACTTCTTCATCAACCGCAATTCTTCTTCGAGCTCCGACATCCTCCTGGCCGCCTGTTCGAGCTTCTCGTCCAGCACCTTCTTGTCTGATAGATGCTTCTGTGCCTGGACGAGATCCCTGGATAGCCGATTATTCTCCTCGCGAGCACCCTCCAGGTTCTGGGCAAGTTGCTTTTGCTGCTCGAGAACTTGAATTAATTGCTCGTCGGCATCTTTGCGTTGTTGGACCGCTACTCTGAGTTCTTCTTGGAGGCTTTCATGATCAGCAGAGAGGGTCTTCAACGCTTCTTCATAACGGTTGGCCACGTTGGACCAATCCGTCATCTTGCTCTGGGCTGTTGCTAGTTGCTGTTGCGCCCCTGCGAACACAAGACATTGACAGAGTTGTTATTCAACACAGGCAATGGACAATTTTTTCATAAGACTTCGGTTATGACAGAGTACCTTTGAGCTCTGCTTTCGCCGTTGCAAGCTTCTTTTTCACGTCCTCCTTCTCTGCGGCCAATTCCTTGGTGCGCAGGTGTAAGGTACGGATCGTGTCGGCGTCTTCCGCCTCCTGGAGTTTGCGATCTTCGCGCTCACGCTCCAGCTCCTTCTGGAGACGGTCCGCCTTGGCGTGCATCAAGGATATGTTGTGGAGGTACTCGGTCTTCTTCCTTGATGCCTCGCCAACAGCCTACAACAGAGTTGTTATAAGATATGCTTCATCCATACTACAAGAACAGGGTTGTTTCACTAACCTCGAAGTAGGTTACTGCTCTCTCGGCATGATAAAGTCCCCTGTCGATGTGGTGCTCATCCTCCTCCGCGTCCAATATGTATTCGAAGGTCTGCGGGTTCGGATTGAGCATTGGGTCGAAGCTCCCGATGCGGAAGCTCCCACCCTCTTCTTCAGCTCCGGTACTCTGGGGTACCCTGGGGATTTCTTCAATTTCTTGCTCTTGGGTTGATGTTTCTGCTTGTTTCCCCCTCGAGCACTCTGCTTCCGCCTCGGTCTGGGTTGTTTCTGTGACGCTCGGGGGCTGTGCAGAGGACTGGTCACGGCGTTCCAGCTCGGATTCTTCCATCACCGCCGATGTGACCAGCTGTTCGATATCCGCCAGCACCTCCGCGACTATCTCTTCGACTTGTGCTTCTTCTGGTGCTGGCGGGTTTGATGGCAGAGTTGTTTGAACTTCCGGCAGGGTTGTTTCTGGAACAACCCTGGGTTCTTTGGGCACTGCGGCCTCTGGCTCTACAGCTGCATGGTCAACCAAGGATTCTACCCTGTATATTGCTGGAGTATCTTCAACACTGGGACAATGAAGTTTGTTAGTTATAGCGGTATTATGCGCCGCTACATTGTGTATTGATTGACAAAATACTTACATGGTGGAGGGTCGCATGGGGATCTCTGGCTCCCCCAAGGTGAACTCTTCCTCTACCTCCTGCTCCGCCGCCGAAGGTCCCGCTGGACAGGGTTCTTCACTTATTGGTGTTATCCCTTCAAACGGCGTGGAGACAGGGTTGAAGATCTCGTGCAGGATCTCTTCCTCAGATAATGCCCGCCGAGCAGAGCTGCTTTGCTGCGGCATACTGGTTCCAATTTCTCCTATGGCTATCCCCACTGAAGATGTTGTCCTGGGTTGTGGGGATACCTTTGCCCTTTCCTCTGGGATTGTTCTGGCTCGGGGCTTGGGCAAGGTGCGTGCTTTCTTGGGCACTGGTGCTTGTGCCTCTGATGGCGCCGGTCTCTTGGACCTTTCAGTTCCCCTGGAGGTTGCTCCTGATTTGGCTTGGGGTTCTTCAGGGACCTGTGGTTCAAGTTTTACCATTGGCTCGTCAGGATCTTCAATTGCAGATTTCATGCGCACTTGATCTCTTACCCCTGGATCCACACAGCGTGCCAGCAATGCCGCTTCTTCAGTGTTGGTTGGGTCCAGGGGCGGCAGACTTACATATAAGGCGCGCCGGGCTTCATACTGTGATGATCAAGACATTAGTTCACAATATATTTTCAACAATGCAGAACTATATTCAGAAAAGGATTTTACCTCAGGTGTCATAGTTATCGCAGATACTTCCATTATTTCAGGAAATTGATCATCAGTAACCACCAGGAACTTCTTCAAGAGTTGGTTCACTCTCTTCTCCGATATGTTCCCGGTGGCATTCCTTGAGGGGTCTGCTTCCCCAGAGTACAAGTACCCTGGGTTACTGCGTTGCTTGCATGGCTGGATTCTCCTCAGCAGAAATGACTTATATACCATGGCTCCTGTTAGGCCTTGTGCCTTTAGGTCTCTGATCATGTTGAGCAGCTCAGGGATTTGCATGGCTTGGTTGACTCCAACTATCTCGCTCCAGAATGGTTTCATTACTGGAGGATTTCCTGAACGGCTCTGCAACTGTGGCTGGTGGTTCCATGCGTAGAACCATTCCTTCTGCCAGTCCTTGAGGCTTTCCTTTGTTGTGTAATCCAAATACACCGGCCTCATGCCCTGGCGGAACTGGATAACAACTTTGCCTACCACTTGCAGTGGGCCGCTGGAGGTCTTTACCCTAAATAGATGGCGGAAAAGGGCAAAATGGGGATCTATCCCTAAGAAGGCTTCGCACAGATGGATGTAGATGGATAGATTGAGAATGGAGTTGGGATTCAGATGACATAGTTCAATCCCATAAAATTGAAGCACACGGCGGACAAAATCACATGCTGGCATGCCAAATCCAACTTCATAAAAGGCCTTCCATACCGTGATTTCCTCGGTGTCTTCGGAGGGGTATTCATACCCGTATGCGCTTCTCCATCGGCTTATTCCTTGTGCTGGCAAGAATCCATCCGTCTCTAGGGCCTTGATGTGCTTCTCCTTCAAGATACTGGTCGGCCAGTCGCTGATTGAATCTCCAATAATTGGCATGTCCCCCGCGGACGTTGTCTCCTCGGTCGTAACGACCTGCTTAATCGCCTCTGCCTTCCTCTTCGAGCCTTTGCCTCTGCTGGATCCTTCACCACCGGCCATTGGGATCTCTTGTGATTTGGTGTGGATTGGATCTAAGATTGGGGGAAGTTGTGGATGCTTGTGCGCGATCTCTGGATTGCGATAACTGCACCTGCCGCAAACCCTAGATCTGTTTTGCGCAAGCGTACGGATACACAGGGTCGCGGTCGGTTTATATGGGCTTTTCGAAGCGTTACTTTGGTAATTTTCAATTTTGGTCCTTTCTTGATCCTATATTTGAATTCGTTCAAATTTAGGCTCGGGGGCTGTGGACATATTTTCAGGAAATATTTTTCTGAGAATTTTCGGCTTCAATTGATAAATTTATGAGGAATTCTACAAGAATTCGGGTTTCTTCGGAAATTGATTCTCTTTTGGTTCGGACTTCGAAAGAGCCTCGAATTTCTTCTTCAAAGATAAACGAGGCTCGGGGGCTGCCCAATTGGGCGCACCTAATCGGTGCGCACCAATCCGAACTTCGAGAAGACTTATGAGCACATCATTACCTATCGAACAGCATGGTTGCAACTTCCAAGATCAAAGAACCCTGTGGGTCTCAAAGAACCCTGGCGGATTTCAAAAGAACTCTGGAGGACCTCAAAGAACTCTGTACTTTCAACAAGGCTGTTCTTCAGGAGATAAGGTGCTCGGGGGCTTGTGGGTGTAGAGTCCTGACGGACTAAACAACCCTGGCGGCCCATCCTATGGGCCGGTCCATGAACAAGACTTGACGCACAAGACAAGGATTAGTCCTAGTCGGTTTGGATATACTGTATTAGGGAATTAGAGATAAACTTGTAAAAGTCTCTTAGTCCTATACGGTTCCCATATAACCCTGCCCTCCGGACTATATAAGGGGAGGCAGGGACCCCCTCAAAACGATCTCATCAATACAAGATACATCATACAGGACGTAGGGCATTACGCTCCGGCGACCCGAACCTGTCTAAAACCGTCTCTTGTCACCTTCGACTCTAGATTCTCGACGACTTCTCCCTAAACCCTTCTCTCGGGGCACCCCCTCGAGAACCTAGTCAGCATAAATCGCCGACAGGTGCTGGGGCCAAATGACTGTATTTGAGACAATTTTGTATGTTCAACATGACAAATAAATTAGGATGTGATTAGGCCTCGTAGTTTTTCCCCTTCTGTAAGAAGATCACCATAGGGCCCACTAGAAGTGAACCAACCTATCCATTTGGACATGGAAAAAGGCTGTATTTCCATTGGACCAATTTTATATGGACACATAGATGCATGTAAATGTTAGTGTATATGAGATATTAAATGAGAAACACAAAAATGAAAAAAATGAGCACGGGAATGATATCATTTATCATTAATAGAACTACTACTCTACGGCTGGCCATAGAATAACTATTTTATAGCCACTTTAATTTGCTACAATTACTATAATGTGATCCCATGTATTATAGTAACCCAATTATCATGTAGCATTATAGTAAATCAGTACATAAAACTATAATAAAACTGAGGTGGTTTCCTTAAAATGGTATTTGAGGTATGAAGGATTTGATTGTAGCTCAAGCATTTATAGTGCTTCAATGATGAGTTCTGTTATCTTCTATAAAGACAATAGCAGGTGTCTTCTACTCATGTATCATCGGACATTAGTAGTACAATAGCATGTGGTAACTTATTTTTTGTAAGACCAGACCACGTAATAACATATACGTATGTCTTCTTAAACTAGCTCATGGCTCCGGGTGCTAGCTTAAGCTACAAGTTATGTGCACGTTGAACTAATTATTGGATCCCAACATACATGTATAATGGCTTATTACATTGAAACAACAGAATTGAATCACGTGATTACTACACTTTTGATTACACAAAAGTAAAAACTTTTGTAGCCAACAAAATAAAAAAGCTGTTCGGGTGCAACGGATTTGGCTTACCCTGTTGTATGTACTTGCCGATGCATGACACGATGCAGAATCCATCCAAGCTACCGAGTAGTGACTCACATACTCCCTCCGTCCCATAATATTTGCACTTCTAGAGTTCAAAATTTATCCCAAAATAATTGCACTCTTTCTCTCTTCTCGAGGTGCAATGATTGCAACATTATAGGGGTAGTACTATTTAGGTCGGACCCACGTATGTTTAGGTGGGACCCACGTGATGTTTAGGCGGGACCTACGTGGGACCCACGTGATGTTTAGGCCGGACCCACGTGGGACCCACGTAATGTTTAGGCGGGACCCACGTGGGGCCCGCGTAATGTTTAGGCGGGACCCACATGGGACCTACGTAATGTTTAGGCGGGACCCACGTATTGTTTAGGCAGGACCCACATGGGACCCATGTATTGTTTGGACAAGGGGTAATTTCGTAATTTCACGCATAGCATTGGTTTGCGTGCCCGGTCTTAGAAGTGCAAGTATTATGGGACGGAGGGAGTATACACATCGGCGACACATCTTCTCCATCAGATCGTATATATGCAACGAGACACGTAGATATTCCAAGAACTCGTACTGTTCAGTGGTAAGAAGCCAATGTCAGCGTGTTGCCCAGCACCACACGGCACGCATGCAATGGCAAACGTAAGCACGCGGTGCACACAACTGTTTCAGAGAGATGGATCGAGCACAACAGCTTGACCTAGGCAGGAGCTCTCTAGGTCAGGCAGTACACTGGTCTAGAGGTGAGACTTGAGAGAGAACGTACGACACACTGGGTCGGGCACGCATCGATCGCCAGGAATGAGAGTCCCATCGTGCAGTAGCAGTCTCAGGAATCTGGATTGGTCAATCGGTACGAAGAAAGAAAGGTGAGAGAAGCGTGTATAGTTGATTGGTGTAGCAGGATCGGAGACAAACCAGGGACTGGGTGTGATTTGAGGTTTCATGCATATTCTGCAAGGTACCGTCTTTTCCTCCCTTTACACAACCAAAAGATCTAACTGATTGCACCCAAGCAAACATCACTACAGTCTACAGAACGACATGTCAATCATATTCTTCTTTTTATACCTGATGAGATATGTCAGCTTTTTTTTTTGTAAAATAACAATAACACGACACATACCATTGCCAGCATGATTTTTTGTACATATGCTATATGTGAGATATACACAATGGAGAGAAATAAAGTTACTATTGCCAACTTACCATTATTGAAAACAAGAGTTTACACAGAGATTTAAGCGTTACCATCCAGTAAACGTACTAGCTTCATATAATATTTATTAATCGCTTGATGAACATTGAAGACTATAGCTAGTACATTGAACATCAAGGAGAATATGTTTTTGTTAGGGTGTGTTTAGATTGTAGGAAAAAATACTGTAGCATAAGAAAAACACTGTAGCATTCGCTGGGAAACACTGTAGCATTCGCTGGGAAACGTGTTTTGTGAGGGGGGAATAGTGAAAAGTTAGAATGAATAGTGAAAAGTTGGAATGAATAGTGAATAGTTGGGAATCTGAACATGGCCTTAGATGAAAAAATAATCTAGGAGGAATTAACATACAGGCTATTGCCAGGAACTTGAGAAACTAACATTTCAGCTAGTGGGGACAAATTAACCTGGAAATTAAAGAATCTTTTCTTTATTAGGGATTAGGGAAGAACTACATACTCGTAGCAAAGAAGTGGATATGATGAAACAAAGGATTTTCCCCCCATCTACCAGCACCCTCCACATATACAGTACATACATGCGTTCAGAAACCTACCAGCAGGAAGAAACCTGTACCTTGTTGTATGATGCAGAATAATCCTCTCCTGTGGCGCCATATATATGCGCCGTGCACAGATGAAACAGATCCATAGCTAATATAGTCTCCCATGTATGGAGCACTGATCATCAATAGGTCTCTCTCTGCAATTTCCCACAGCTTTATTGAACTGCTCGACAGATCACAAACCGAGGCCGCAATCAATCTGTTCTCAAAGAACTGCCAGTTATCGGAATCCACGCAGCAGTTCAAGAAAGCTGTGGAAGATCGCAAAGAGGGCCATGTCGTGTAGATCCACGGCGAGTCAGCAGCATAAACATGCAATTAGATCGACCCTCCGATCAAGATTCAACCCCACGTCTCGATCGGAGAAGGGAAAACATAAAGAGAACGAATTGAAGAAGATTTGAGTTCCAAGAAAGAGGAGCTGAGATGAGAGATGGGGAGTGGGGGAAGAAGAGAGGAGGTGATGTGCTGCGATTTATAGGGCCGAAAGGAAAGATGGTGGAAGAGGTCAGGAGGCGGCGAGGGGTTGGTGGAAGAGGTTAAGGACCTGGATGGATCCCAATGGAGAAAGAATGTGTAGAAGAGGCTACCGTACCCCTCCTGACGAATTGACTGCAGCCAGAGCCAGTCTCTGATTGTCTGATGAACCAACCCTTGGCTAGCTTACCTTCTCACCAATCTCTTTTTGGCACATCAAGCCAGCTGGGGATCGGAGTGTCACGGATCAGCAGAGTCTCGACACATCATCTGCAAAAAGTGACACTAGCTGGTAGTACTAGAGTAGCTGCCCTGTGCTTTGTTGTTCAGGGAAATTACGCACATGATTTCGATCGTGTTGCATGGCCTAAAAAAATCCTGTGTGCATGTGTTCTGTCTGTTTACGATCTAGTATTCCGTGGTATTTTTGTGTTTTTATTGTGTGTGGTTTGGAATTGCGCAGCTAGGGGGAACATGGTGAGTGTCTGATTGTGTGGTTACGGCGATGGATGTCACAAGTGCAATTTTTCTGGTGAGTGAGTGAGCTTGTGGCTACAGTTGAGTGCTCATGTGTCCATGCATTTGAATATATACACAGTACACGATCGGAGTACATTGAGCACCAAGCAACTTTTGCCGATCCTTTCTGATTGGATCGGCTAAACAATTGGAGAAAAACAAAGTGGGATGGCATGTTAGTTGCCTAACTGAAGAACCAACGGATCTTGCAGTACGTATGTCGCATAGTGTTCACCGAATTGCTTGAACTTCACCGCTGAGTAAAAGGGTCACGTGCACAGAGTCACAGACTGTGCAACGTGTAGTGAATGTAATTATATTCCTTTTTTTCTAGGATGTAAAATATATCACGACTAATCGTTAGTTATCTGAAGAGGAGTCAAACAAGAATGTCCTCAAGCATGTAAATTATTACTTGAATATATAGTTAGGCCAGTTAGACTTTGCCAAGGAGAGTACATACACTGGTTTTTAGAGGGAAAGGAGCACATGCATGCCCGGGTCAAACGCACGTAATTACACTTCACGAAGAACTGAAATCTTGGGACCTACGCTAAACATACCGTTCAGCATAGTTATGCTTTCCCTTGTCGAGAAAAAAAAACATAATTATGCTTCGACAGGGTCGTCAAACACATGGATGCAAATTACAGTACACTAGGGGAAAAAAGTTAAGCATAATTCTCTCAAGACACTATTAAAGCGATAATTCGCAACTTCAGCACGTTCTTAGGCCTCCCCAGCAGATACTACATCTACAGAGTATATTTTTTAGCACTTGCAATCAATCAATTACTACCTCTCGTGCCTATAAGTCCCACACGTATGTCAATGCCACATGATACAGGGCACGGGCGTGAGACTTGCTAGAGATGTCTCTCTTTTCCCTCCTATTTTCACGTAGGCAATGTGATGTCCAGTAACCAAGGCCATCTTCAGTGACCGACTCATGACCAACGTGACATGTTGATGAAGCGATTCCATGACCAGAGAATACTGATTCAAGAGAAGAAAGAAGAGTCAATCCAAGATTATGAGCTGGTTCATATCGATTTTTTTTGTTGAGTTTGTCCATTTGCTCCCCGCTGCTCTTGAGGTAGGCAGTCAGAAATATTACTTTTCTACTACCTCACCCACAAAAGAATCAACTATAAGAACAGTGCCGGTCAAACTAGCTCATGTTTGACCAACTTTATATTAAATAGTATTAATATTAATATTTTGTTTTAATATTTTAATTATAAAAAATATATGCTATAGCTATTTTAATTATTTTAATGATAAACAAATGTTATCGCTTTTTTATGAACTTTAGTCAAGGTTCAAACTAACTCCTCCAAAAACGGAATTGTATTCTTTATGGACCCAGAAAGTACTTTGCGGTGGACTCAATGATCATAATTTAATTGATGTAACAGTTAGAGAGAGAAACCGAAATGGACTTAGGCCTTGTTTAGTTCACCATCTTTCGCCAATTTTTCAGTCACATCGAGTCACATCTTCTCTCACAGACACGCTTACCAATGCACTATTCACACCTCCAACTTTCCCTAACTTTCCCAACTAAACAAGGCCTTAGACACTCAGTGCTTAATGCTGGCAGTTTGGCACTTTCCGAGAAGGAACGTCTGGGCATTCTAAACGCACGTACTATGCACTCCCTCCGTACCATAAAGAATAAAATTATAAATTTCGAGGGATCCAAAGTTTCTTAATTTTGACTAAGTTTATAGAAACTATTATTAACTTCTGTAACTCTAATTTATATGATATGATAATATATTTATAACAAACCAAATTATACATATTGGGTATCACAAATATTATTTTTATATAATTGATCAAAGTTAAGATATTTTGACTCGTCGGGATGCGAGTATTATATTCGTTTTGGACAGATGGAATATAAAAAAAAGTCACCCTACAATGTTTTTGCATTTCCGCAGTGTAAAGTGCGGCACACGCGTAGTACCTGACCTGAGCGTGTGGGAACATGGCTGCGTTCAGATTGGAGGTAAAAAGTACTTTTCCTAGATGAATAGTGCATTGGAAAGCGTGTTCTGTGGGTGGGATGAATAGGAAAAACTTGTTGGAGAAATAATTTTTTTTTAAATCTGAACATGGCCCATATGTGTTGTACCTTTGTACCCAATCCGAGGTTTCTTGGCGCACACTCCTCTCTGACTGTCGCGTTCGTCCTCGGAGGCGTGTGGCAGTGGCCACGCACGAATCTCCATCTCCTTCCTCGTGCCCATGCGGATGGATGCGGTGGCAGAATGCTGTCAGGCCACCTCGGGAAGACGCGAGACCGGCCATGGGAGCTGAGCCTGAGCTGAGCGGATGACCACGATTCTCTCCGGTGGCCGGCGTGGTCTGGCCCGGATCAGACGGTGCCCTGCGCGCTGCCGGGGGAGCACTGGTCTGACCGCCGCCTCTTATCATCTTCCCCCACGTTCATGTATGTATCCAGTCGTCTTCACTGCTCTCTTCTGATGGATGATCTCACTTCACTTGGTTTCCAAGCAAACCTCTGATCATAGGCTGGTCCCTACGCAATGCTGTGGCACACTGCTATGCTATTGGAGAAGTGGATAAGCGAGCACACGAGTTCATTAGTGGAAATGGTGGTTTCCCATTCAAGAACAGTTCAGACTCGTGAGCCAGGGGTGTGTTTAGTTGCGAGGGGAGAAAAAGAAATTTTTCTGAAAAACATGTTCTGTGAGAGGGATGAATAGAAAAGTTAAAAGGAGTTAAGGGAAACTTTTCTGAGAGACGTGTTTTCTAAGAGAGATAAATAGTAGAGTCAAAAGATCTTCTGAAACTAAACACGGCCTGAAGAGGCGGCTGGTGCAAATGGGATGAGCGCCTATCGTGCAGCAGGCCGCAAAGCAGCAGAATTGATTGTCTCAGGCCGCAAAACATACCAGGCCACCAGCAACACTGCAGCAGCAGCTCCTGCCATGGTACGCGCGCATGCGCAGGTCAGGCGATGCTTAATTCACAGTAAACACAAGGGAAATGTGGGCCATGTTCAGATTCAAAAAAAATATTTCTCCAATAAATTTTTTCTATTCACCCTACTTACAGAACACGCTTCCCAGTGCACTATTCATCTAAAATAGTTCTTTCTACTTCTAATCTGAACGCAGCCGTGGCTGCTTCCCAGTGCACTATTCATCTAAAATAGTTCTTTCTACTTCTAATCTGAACGCAGCCGTGGCTTCAGAGGGCAATCCCACCACACGCAAAAAACCAGAGTCACAGAGACGACATAGCGAAATCTCATCATCAACTTCAGACTTGCTGGAATCTTCCTCCAGATCAGAAAGACACATCCCTGATCTGCTTCAATTTATAGGCAATCACTTCACCGGATCCAAATGGAGCATCATCCTTGCAAGACAACTTGTCACAACTGCATACATATTTCATTTTCAATTTCAGCGAGACAGACTGAACTGAAAGAAATGTGCACCTGGTTCATTTCAAGTGGGCATCACGAGCTCCACAAGGAACATCGAATTTCCAAACTGGCACGGTCTGGAGGATACACTGCCCACGCAGAATGAACTGAAGCATACTGGACAGTATTCCTTTTAAGATCCAGATGAACACATGCTGGAAATGTTTCGACATTCCAGATAAGCAAAATGATCATCACCACAGATCACAGGCAATTTGCCCAGCCTACTTATCACAAATTCAGGGTAGCACAAACCATGACAGCATCACAGATTCAAACACTGCCAATCAGATTCCTATGCTCTACTAAACAAGCGAATTCCCTGTTAAAATTCAGATAACACAAACTACCTGCTTCAATTTACAAGCAATCGCTTTATCAGATTCAAATTGAACATCACACCTAGTTGCAATTCATTTTCAATTGCAGCGAGAGGCTGAACTCAAAGAAATGTGGGCTTGATTCAATTGAAGCGTACACCAGATACTCCCCATGGTGCATCACATTTCCAAATGGGCATGATCTGGATACACTGCTACTGATTTCAGTGTGTCCACGGCTCCACGCAGAATGAACTGAAACAAACTAGCCTATTGATTCAGATGAACTAAAATGCTGGAAATGTTTCCAGATTCCAGATAACCAAAATGATGGTAACCACAGATCACAGACAACTTGCCCAGCCTATTGATCTCAAATTCAGGGTAGCACAAACCTCACATCAGCAACGCAGATTCTACTAACCAAGCAAATTCCCTGTTTAAATTAAGATTAACACAAAGTACTCTTGACATGTTGCAACATTCAAGATAATAAAAAAGAACACCCAGCAGGCATCTTGATCAGGGACACTCATTGGATCACAGTAACATAGTTTAGGTTTTTCAATTTGTCATCAGTACAGCACCAAAAAACCTTGATTTACCCGAACAAAAACTACTAGGGAACAAAAATAGACCTAGGGGCCAAGAAACCATGCCCCACGAGCATGAAATCAGGCGGCTGGCCTTGCTAGATCTACTTCTCGGAGGAGTTGGGGCCGCGCTTCTTGCCGAACCCGACGACGGCGGTGACGAAGCGGCGGTTGTACTGCATGCGCTTGTGGGCGCGGCCGCGGGGCTTCTTCTTCTTGTCCTGCTTCGCCACCTTCGGCGTCTGCCCACGCACCTTCCCGGCGCGGGCCAACGATCCGTGAACCTTACCTGCCCCAACAGCACATAAAATCCGTTAGTACCCCACTCAGCACGGCGGCTACTTGCTACAGGGCTTAACTACGAGAGGAGGTCGAGAAGAAGGAGATGAGATCGTTACCCATGGCGGCGGCGGCGGAGCTCGAGGGAGACGAGGAACTCCAGGCGGTTGCTGCTGCGGCGGCGGCGGCGAATGCTGGAAACGCTGCCCTAGACGGGTCAGAGGATTTATAAAGGCGACGCTTTACTGGGCCGGGGTTTTTAGTCCTTTCTCACCAATAACGTGGACAGCCCGATAGGCCCACTAAGAGCCCAGTAACCACCACCGGGAGGGGGAGAGCCCTCGTCGAGAGAGAGCAGCAGCCATTGCGGCGCGCGAGCACACACCACAGCATCCACCTCGGCGGCGGCGGCGGCGTTTGTGCCTGAGAAGAGAGGAACCGAAGAGAGGGGAACTTTGGAGGTGAGTGAGGATGCCTCGGCCGGAGTTCCAGGCGCCGCCGGATGTGTTCTATAACGAATCGGAGGCGCGCAAGTACACAACCTCCTCCCGTATCTTCGAAATCCAGGTGAGGAAGAGAAGCATACACCCAGTTTGATTTGAGCTTGGCCTGATTTCGTGGTGCTGATGTGGATAATCGTGCCTTTTTTTCAGTCGAGGATTTCCGAGAGGGCGCTGGAGCTGCTCGCTCTCCCCAACGATGGAGTCCCCAAGCTGCTTCTCGACATAGGTGAGCTTCTCTCACTTGAGCTTCATGCCATCTCGCGTAGTGTAGTACACTAGATGGTCTCCTGCTTTCACGGGGTAAAATGTTTTTTTTTTTTTTTTTTTTTTTGAGAATCCATGATTGTGCAATGAAATACAATGAAACAATTTAACACTGCTGCTTTGACAAATGGAAGAATTATACATTATAAAGATGTGTTTACCTGCGATGACTTTGTGTGTGTAATTTCCAGGATGCGGTTCTGGACTTAGTGGTGAGACACTGACGGAGCATGGCCACCACTGGATTGGCTATGATATTTCAAAGTCGATGCTCGGTGAGGAACTGGAACTCTCTGTGTTCCTTTCACATAAGCTTGTTTGGCACCGATTGGAAATGAAATGATAGTTTGGGAAGGGGGCTTTGTATATATCATCATCTGTTACCTGTTTCACTTTTTCAACATCAACGTTTTACACAGATGTTGCCTTGGAGC
Organism: Digitaria exilis; assembly: GCA_015342445.1. Lineage (NCBI taxonomy): Eukaryota > Viridiplantae > Streptophyta > Magnoliopsida > Poales > Poaceae > Digitaria > Digitaria exilis. The sequence goes on from JACEFO010001963.1 coordinate 24,047, forward strand.
GTGAAACAGAAGGCGACCTACTACTTGCAGATATGGGTCAGGTATGAGGAGCATTATGCCAATGAAAAGGGTTTATAAGATTTGTTTCAGATGTGTGTGTCATAAAGTCATAATCCTGCAGGGAAATGCTTGGCTTCAAATAATAGTATTGAGTTATACGTGATAAGCTAATTCATCTTTTGTAGTCACATAACTTCCATAATTGACCATGATAGTTCGCATAGTCATTCCTCCATTGTAAGTGTAGAAGTATCTTTAAAGTCGAAATGTTTACAGTTACAAGAATATTGAATCGATGAACCTAGAAAAAAAAAAGATGATCTAGAATTGACCTGTGAATAATAAATTTAAGCAAGCTTGTTAATACAACTAATTTAACGTCTTCAAAATTGCTTCACCAGAGTCAGTCTTCAATTTGTCTTACTTTGGGATGTTGTATTCATATTAATTCATGTTCTAGGGATTGGGCTTGCGACCAGGAGTTATTGACGGCGCAATTAGTATCTCAGCAGTTCAGGTAATGCTTAACCTTTAAGTTCTGCAACTCATTGATTAGACTCCTTGTTCCTAATTCCTTAGTTCACAACCGTGCCTAATGTTTGCCTATATATGCAGTGGTTATGCAATGCCGACAAGTCCTCTCATGATCCAAGATTGCGGTTAAAGTGTGTACTTGAAGTTTTGTTGTCATGTTTTCTTCCGTTGTTTGCAAGCAGTTTTTAACCTCAACATGGGGCATAATTTGCAGGGCTTTCTTTGGCTCGTTATATAGATGCCTAGCTAGGGGAGCAAGAGCTGTTCTACAATTTTATGCTGATAACGTGAAGCAGAGTGAAATGATTGTGACTTTTGCCATGCGTGCTGGTTTTGCTGGTGGAGTGGTGGTTGACTGGCCTCATAGGTAAGGATTGGATCACCTCGTAACGATTTTGTGCCAGCAGTCCTGTATTTTGTCTGTGCTTATGGACATGTGTTTCTTATGACAGTTCAAAAGCAAAGAAATCCTACCTCGTCCTCACTTGTGGCCCACCTTCGATTAATACGTCCCTTCCAAAGGCTAAAGGTGAAAATGGTGAGATGTGCAGCGATGACGACAATGACGATGGGAGCAGTGATGAAGATGGCGACAGAACAGTAAGCTAACACTTCACAGAACTCATTTGTTGCACACAGATCATGCCTATTTACTGTTTGGCATTGTCTCTTTTTTATGTCTATTGCTTATCAATGTTTATGAATGATGAGTCTCAGATTGAAGCCATTCAGTTAGTGCTTACTGCTTGCAATGAACTAGCTACTGGAAAATTTCAAATGTAGTCATTGGGATCCTTTTAAAAATATAGAACAATCTCTAATTTGCCTTTTCTGCTTTACCAAGTAATTCCTGTAATTGCATAATGCTATAGATACTGCTTTTGACTTGAATGCAGTAATTAGGGACTGAAGAGTGTGTTTATGCTTGCGCAGCAATACTCGCAATATCATGGTTTTGGTTTTCTTGTTTCTTCTCCATCTATTATGCTCTTATCTTAGGATTAGCCTACTGCTGATCATGTATTGGTCTCATAACAGCACTGAATGAAATTTGTTATCTTGATGCAGGTGGGCATATATGAAAGGAATAGATCGAAGAAGAGGCAGAAGACGAAAAAGAATGGAAAAGGCAAGGATTGGCTATTGAAGAAAAAGGAGCAGATGAGAAGAAAAGGGCATGATGTGCCCGCAGACACGAAGTATACAGGGCGGAAGCGGAAAACCTACTTCTAACCGTGGATGAAATGCCGATACCCTGCCATGGTCGTTAGTTGTACGGGTAGTTCATTAGCAGAAAGGTTTTGTAAGAGTGAGACGCCGAGTCACCGTAGTTGTACTGCCATTCTAAAGCCTGACCGACTTCTTGCAGTTTTGGCAATGCTGTGATAAACCATGTCATTTTTGTCGAACATCTGTTGAGATGAATATAGTTAAGTTGGTTTTGCGTGAATTTGTTTGGGCTAGCCTAGCCTGGATCCCATCGTCAATCAAACTTAAAAGAAACGTATTTCTTCAAATGCGTCATGTTGTTTGGGACATGAACGAGACGGTGTCCCAATCTGGATAACGTAATGCTCTGTCGAGCCCGTTGCCAGCTGCTTGGCTTCTGGGCAGTCGATTCGAGGAAGCACTCCCGAGCCATGGCGGGTGTCCGCGCGGTCGCCGTAGCCACTACAGCCGCACCGCCTGGCGCCGCCGGGTCCAGCTCCAACTCGGCGCCGCCGCGACGCAGCGGCGTCCTCTTCGGCGTGAGCTGCCGGCGTAGCCCACGCGTGGCCACGTCCACGAGGAGCCGCGCCGCCCGCGGTCGCGTGCGCCTCTCCGGCCGCGACCCCGCCGAGGCCGAAGCCGATGCCGGCGCGGGGCGAACCCTCAAGGTCGGTGCCTCCTCCCTGGTTCTCTTGCCTTCCCTTCACCTTCCCTGGCTGCCGCCGGTGTGGCTCTCGGCTCTCTGCCTCTCACTTGCCCTTCACTTGAAGTCGTCATCCATGGCTGGCTCGCAGCCGGATGAAATCAGGCCTTCTCATGAAGTCACGGTAAATCGGTAATGTAGCGATAATTCACACTCACATTCCACACAGTGCTGTTCATGCCATGACCCGACCAACTGTATGTTACTGTATCTTGTGAGCATGGTATCCTCGAATGTCGAATTCTACACGAATGAAATCACCATACTGTATCAAACAAGCGCCATTTTTTTTTTTTTGGAACGGCGCCAATCTCATTCGATAGCACAACAAAGTTTTATTTTCATCTCTTTTTTTGCGCTCTGGATATGCCATGTTCGAGACCTCCAGTTCCATTGACCATCCCCTGAAGTTCCTGCGATTAGCTACTCTTGAAAAAAATGATCTTGTTTGAGAGTTCTAAACAGCTATTCATTTTTTGTTTTTCCAAGCAAAAGGTATTGACGATCAGGTCTGTTTTCCTGTCATGTGTTAAACAGGATGATGACTCCAGCTACCTGTGGACATTGGGCCTCGGGTCCGTTGCTGGCGCCGCGGTTATAAAGTACGGAAGCATCCTGCTCCCTGACATCACAAGGCCAAACATTGTGGTAGCTCTGCTAATGGTGTCCCTGCCCGTTGTCGCTGCTGTCTTGATTTTGCTCAAGGCGAGTTCGGCAGAGGATTGACAGACTCCTTGTCGAAACTTGAGACAATTTAATAAAACTTCATTGAAATTTCCACGGCACTTTGCAAGATGAAAATTCATGTTGGCTGAGTGTCTATTTTTTTGGGAGGCCGTTGTTGTGGATGTCCTGTCCAAAGCACGAAATAAATTACAATAGCAAGCCTTCAGTGCTTGTGACGGGGTAGACGAAGAGACCCGGGAGGGCTTCCAATGCCTCTCTCCCTGGAGGCTGGAGGCTGGAGCCTGGAGCTACCGGTCATCAGAATTCAGAAGTCAGAGCAAGGTTCTGAATTCTGATGACCGGTAGCACTGACTTGACTCAAAGCAAGGTTCACATCTTGGGAGATTAGAATACTGAGTACCTGTTGCTACTGGATTCATTAACCAAAAACCTCACGTACAGAACCTGAGAGTTCATGGCCTCATAGGACTCTATGTCTGGAATAAAACATATATTTACAACACCGCCGAATCTCTGAGTTTCAGATCAGCATCCCTCAACTTCAGGCTGCTACATGCACTGGAAAATTGAAATAACCACAACTACATAAAAATCGCTCCTTTACAAGAGAAAACATATCAATGCACCGGTTATAGTAGTTGACACGTCTCATTCCCTCAGTTGCCAGCCTGAAAATCTTTAAGCTCTTCAACAAATCGATTGTTGGAGCTTGTGGGAATCTGAATGAATCGAAAAAAATTGCAGATCGGACTATAGTAAATATTTACAGCCTACAGATTGTCTTTCAGCCACTTAGCAGCACCACTGGCAATGGATCTGAAAGAATTCAGCAAGGAACTATGTCAGATACAGGAGATACCCCCAAAATAAATATCTGATGAGCCAACTCAATCAACATATTACAAGATTTAGATAGGCCGGTTCATTTTCAACAAAAAGCAGACATCTACATTCAGACTTCCCCATTAATACATATGTACTTTCCTATAAAAAAATACATCTGTACTTTTCTCTTGGAATGAGCGACTAGCAACCAATATTGTTTACGTTCCGTAGATCACAAACAATTTGTTTATACCACCTGAAACATGGGGGAAAAACATAGTATAGAATATATGCTCAGTATAATGAAAAGCTAAGTTCAGCATGACATTACCTCAATAGCATGTAGTTTAATAAAACAAGTATGAATACAAGGTCAATAAATACAAATCAATGAATAGAGCATCATTAAGGCAGGATTTTAAAACTATCAAATAGCCCTCTAGAATGACACATGACCCAAACACGCATTATCAATTATGGTGTTATAGACTTTTAGTGGAATCAAGTTAAAAAAAATTTACCCTGCAAAATCTGTAAGTTTCTTCAACCAGTCACCCTCCCCTTCGTTGGATTGACTTGTATCTTCTTCACTTGTGCCAACTTCTCTCTCTTCATGTATGGCTGGAACATGGATAGATGTAAATCTTTAATTTCTTTTTAAGGAAATCTCATTCCTCATCAAGGGCTAATGACAAGGCACCAACAAACTTTTGATAGTAAAAATCCAAAATAGGAATAGATTCTTTGCTGTGGGGAGAGGGGAAGGGAGGAACGCAGGAAAGAACCAAAATGACTGATTTGAAATTTACGTTTTGGTTTGGCAGGTTTTGGCTTGTCAGTTGTTCGAGCAAAACCACCATTGCTCAAAGATGCAAGTTCCTCAAGTAATTCCTTTTCGCGCCCACTGGAAGAAATAACAAATTAGTTACCAAGAAAACTGAGAATTCGGTGGTTCACTAACTCTAGGGTAGCAGTGAAGTATTTGAAAGGTAGGCTCAAGGCAGAAACATATTTTCACCTTATACGTTTGGGTATTGTGACCGTAACAGTAAACAGATGATCACCACGTATAGATGGCTTATTCAATGATGGAACACCTTGCTTCGCTAAGACAATCACATCACCAGGTTGGGTGCCTGGAGGTATTCGAAGTGCACTGTTTCCATCAACAGTTCTGACCTGCCCATGAAAACAATCAGAAAAGAACAGTTGCACAGACCTATATAATTGATGTCAAAAGAATAATTTCAAACTTAGTTCAATTCATACTAGAAACAATCAAACAAAATCTACCAACAATTAGTCTTCTTTAAACCATTCATGATAGTTAAAAAGATTTTTTTTTTTAAAAGGTTATGTGTAAAGCCATTTCAAAGAGGCGTTGGTACCAGTGTGGGATAAACACTACTAGTGCCAAAGAACCCTCAAAAAACAATTTTGGCATGTTTCTAATCTCCGGTTATCAAGTGAAGTGACAAGTTCCAGACATTTATTGTTAGTATGGAAACAAAATAGATTCTCACCGAGCAAGATAGTGAATTACAACGGAAACTAACTAAAATGAAAATATGGTATCATAGAGAGCAAATTTACCTTCTTAGTGGTGCCCAAAATGGCTTCAATGTAGCTTATTGAGACAGTTGAATACAAGTTTATACCATCCCTTTTGATATCTGATGGCTCCTCTATATCGAGGCAAACATAAAGATCTCCTGGAGGCCCACTGTTTCCAAAAGATGAAAGGGTTGTACATAGACAATGAGAATTGTGAACAGGATAAATTGCATTCAGGCTGAAAAGCATGATCACACAGGCATAGCGAGCTATCTGAACATGTTTTTTTTTTATGTTTTTATACTGCAGTTTTAGCATAGCTTCCATGTTAATGTAAATTAACACATACACAATACAAAATTACTCTTGCAGGAACCACAAGCACAAATCTAAAATCCAAGACACCACACATCTACATGAAATGAAAAGACTACAAAGTTCAAATCCAGCATACACCTTGTGAGTATGCCATTGGCAAATTATGTTTGCCCCTAATCAGACACCTGCACTTCATGCCATGTTCTAGACCAAAGGTATGCAACATATGGTACAGGATTGCAACTTGCAAGCATGAGAATCTCTAATCAATAGCATAATACAAATGATCCATATTATTGCCTCTAGGACCGCAACTCGTGAGAATTTTAAAACATTCAAATATGAAGATCAGCAAGCTAAACATTATCTTCTAAGTGCTCTGCTTACCCTTTTGGTCCTGCGTCACCTTCCCCACGTACACGAAGAGTGCTACCTTTACTCACACCTGGAGGGATTTTTACTTTGATCTCCTTCCTGACACGAACACGCCCCTCTCCAGCACATTTCCTGCAGTACTCTGAAATGACTTCACCCTCTCCAGCACAAGCGGGGCAAACAGAAACCTACAAGAGGGATAATCTAATTTTAATTACATAGAAATTCAGGTTACACAAAGGCTACAAGCATAGTTTATATTTGATTATTGAACTAATATGAAATATTGAGCCCTTGAACCTAGGCAATCTTTTACAAAACATAATCTATATGCGAAGTCAGTCCACTAAAACAAGTGGAATGAAAGTTGTCATATTGTTGCCACCATGTTTTTTCACAATAGATATATGAAATAACATTATAAAGTCAAGTTGTCTAAATAGGATGCTCTTTTTTACCTGGGAGAACAAACCAAATGGTGTTTGCTCAGTTCGCATTACTTGCCCTCGCCCACCACATGTGGAACATATTCTCATCTTGGAGCCAGCCTTCGACCCAGAGCCACCACATGTATCACATGTTTCCAAATGAGATAATATAATGTCTTTCTCTGTTCCAAATATCGCCTCTGTGAAGCCTAGGATCACATCATATCTGACCGAGCAAGTTTGCATCAGTTTAGAAATTACACTGGTTGGGTAACTATGCCAAAAACAACTATATACATATATTACGTTTGGAAAATAAAGCTAGATATTTAAAGTCTGCCTAACTACAACTAGTGGTGAAATCGAAAAATAGATTTGAAATATTCCAAATAGAAACACAGGTCCTAATATCATTTAGCCTCAGCATGTCTTGCAAGTTGCAACAAACCTGATATCGTCACCCTGAACAGTAGTGGTTCGCCTGCGTGTCCTAAATGTGCTCTGGTCCATGCCAGAAAAGCCACCCATGCTTGCTCCAAAGAATGTCTCAAACAGATCAAATGGATTGGTCTGGATAGAGAAAAGATCAGTGAGAGAACTAAGTTTGTTTAAGAACAAAGATGTGCAAGAGCTAATAACATTTAGTATCCTTCTGAGCTGAAGAACCTGAATTAATAGACACATATAGTGTAACATTGTGTCTGCTCATGCTCGATTTTTTTTTCATATAAATAAAAAGATAAGAAGAGGAAAAGCAGTACTGTGTAAGCTCCACCCGAGCCTCCAACTGCACTCTTAACCCCAGCTTCACCATATTGGTCATATAATGCCCTCTTCTTTTCATCTGACAGTACCTGATGACAATGCGATTCATTTTTCCCAAAATGAGCGATGGAATAAAACACAAAACCGTAATCAAGTCTTTGATTAGCACAATATATTAAATATTGCCGGAGTCATTTCATAGTTCATAGAGGCAGTACCATACAAACTGATTATTAGTTTGCTGGATAAAAAAACAGTAGCGCAATTCTAACCAATACTCATACATGTAAAACACCAGAAAAAAGTTGTGAAATACCTATTTATTTGAGCACATCATACACTATACAGTGCCATCAAATTTAAAAGAAACAATACGAACTCTTCATGATTCTGAAGTAGATCCTGATGCTCAGTTAGTCAGTTCCATATTGCAAACTACAGCATGGAAAAATTACATTTCCAGTAACAGTATCACTGGTTCACATTAAAAAGTATGTTGCGTGGTAAATAAATCGTGCATTACTTTTTTTTCAATTGTCAAAGTCAGGAACACAGCTACCAATCGAAACCTCAAAGACCTTTTAAGTAATGAACTTCTTCAGGCAATTCTTATGATAGACCTTCAACAGATTAGTCAGTTCTTAGCCAAGCCTAAAGCATAACAGCAAAATAACCAGAACATCAAGCAAAGTACTGGTTACCTCATACTTTGTTTAAGGAACATTGTATACCTCATATGCAGCGCTTATCTCTTTAAATTTTTCAGTTGCTCCAGGCTCCTTATTGACATCAGGATGGTACTAAAAGTCGAGAGAAAAAGGATGTCATGATTTATAAATAAAAACAGAATCTATGTTTATGCTTTGAGAGCATCGAAGACCGAGTGATCAGGAACATAGTTACAGAGCAAAAACATTTCACTTGGTAGATCAACAAATAAGCATGAAAGTCATCTAATTAAAAGCTTGAGAACCTGCTAAGTGGGGTATTAGGCCCATTAACCTAGTATAGTCCAGGCCCTAGAGAAAGAATAAAACACACTGCTTGGTTCAAGAGAGGGCCATTGTAAGCTTCTAAGGATGTCCCAAAGACTCAACCCAGGTCTGGCTTTATGCACGAGCATATTATACTGGAGGTTTGGCTTTATGCAAAGCATATCTTATCATCCACTCCGCTAATGCTAAGTCATGTAACTTTGGAGGTTCCAGAAATTACAGTTACAGCTGATTGAAGAACTATATATTTGCATATGAAAAATTCCCCCCTAAATAGTAGCTCTAAGTAGGCTCCGAGGATGATAGCTCACAAAACCCTGCAGTGGTGATGGCAGCTCCTGTATGGCACACTGATATCACTAGGGACCAGGGAGGAGTTTTTATGTAGTTAGAAGTAATAAATAAGAATCCTATCCTAGGAACAAACATAAGCACGGCAATGTGAGCTAAACTGTGAAGTTCATGCAAAAAAGAAAAAAAAAACTTGTAAAGGTCATGGTCAAATGACATAAGTTTGATACTGTTGATGACTTCTGCATCAAAACACAATCAAGGCTAAACAATAAGTTCAACTTTTCCCACACATTAAAAGACGCAGGATCAATGTAAAATGCATTGTTGCACTATGCAAAAACAGTTGTGTTTCATCTAAATATTTCCAAAACCTTTCATTGGATTGTCTGCTTCATATTTACAAGGTTAGTGGAGAACTTATATCTTCAAAGTGAACTTCTGGACATAATGTGAATTATCACAGAAATTTGCAAGGGAAACCAGTAACAGGACTTCCACCATAAACAGGGATGTGCAAATTAAATTAAGCCACCAGACATTAATAATGAAATCAACTCACAATCAGGTCTGGTCTTACATTGCAAGGACTGAGTTCCGAAATGGTTAGTTGGAGGACTAGGCTCTCAAACCCATTTAAGTGCACATAATGAAGTACAAGGTGCGATCCCGTAACCCCCTAGCATGTAATCCAGCATTCACCGACAACAATATATTTAACAGAGAGAGAAAAGGGAAACTTCTACAGCGGGTGATTGATCTACCAACATTTTGCAATTCAGGCCATGCAAAGCATTAGACGGCATTTCTCGACACTTAGCTGCCCACAAGAGGTACAACTATGAGGTACACCCTTGTGACACTTACTGAGTACTCTCTCAAAAAAAGGCGATCGATACTAAAAATGAGGTTTAGGTGTGAAGATGAAGTTTAGGTGGGAAGGGGGGCAAGCGTCGAACACCTGGCGCGCAAGCTTCCGGTAGGCGGCCTTGATGTCCTTGTTGGTCGCAGAGCGCGGCACGCCCAGTGTCGCGTAGTAGTCGGCCGACGCCCGGACCACCAGGCTCCCCCCGCGGCGCCGCCTCGGAGCCCGCCCGCGATGCCGCGGCGCGGCACACGCGAGCGGGAGGACGCCGCCGCCGCTCCTCCCGGCGGCAGCGAAGTGGACCCGACGAGGAGCGAACGCGGCGGCAGCCGTGGCGCCGGAGGATGTGGAGGGGTTGGAGGGCACGAACGGGAGCGTGGACAAGGCGAGCGCCATTAGCGAGCTCACGGACCCCGGTGCGCGGCTGCGGCTACTCGGTGTTGGTTTCCCAAGCCAAGCGCACGGCTACGGATGCAAGGGGATGACAAATGAGACCTGGTCGGGGCCCACCTGTCAGTCTCCCTCTTATGTACAGATAGTCTGTGCACCAGTCTTGAGTTCCTAGCCCATACGAGAAATTTTGATATTTAACCCGGTATTCGCAAGCCTTTCAAAAGATAACCCTCAATTCGTAAGTCTTTAGATATTTAACTCTGAGCGTGCGAATTGTTTTGAAATTAGGGATTTCGAATCTTTTTCTCTATTTCGCGATTTTTTCAAATGTTTTTGCCATCCAGACCACGTGAACGGACTGTTTTACCCCTCTATCTCTTTCTTCTACGTGGGCCCCACATGTCAGATCCCCTCCAGCCGCATGGACCTCGAGTCCTCTTTCTTCCTCCCAGCAGCGGTGTGTGCCACAGGGCTCGCCTGAAGGAACTGCTCGACGCCGAGCTACGGCAGGAGGAGACTGACTCCGCTGAGGCCTTCCTGCCGATGGAGCAGCAGCTCACCCTCATCGTCGGCACCCGTGACGTGCTGCACCATTGCGCGGAAGGTGGTCGCGTCCGTGCTGATGTGCGTGGTGGGCGCGCGCCTCGGCCGCTGCTGATTCCCTGCGTGCCCGCCTGCCGGCCCGAGGCAGCAACGCGCGGACGACGACGCGACGCCCAGCGGCGGCGGATGGCCCGCGGCGAAGTCGTGGACCGGCGGTGCCGGCGGAGGCTCGGGGCGGCGTCAGAGAGGGAGAAGTGGAGTGTGTCGGTCAAGGAGTCAAGGACCATGCGGGGCGATTGGAGGTAAGGGGAGGATCTGACATGCGGGGCTCAAGTAGGAGGGAGAGACGAGGGGCAAAACATTCTGGATAACAAAAACATTAGGAAAAATCACGAAATAGAGAAAAAGGTCGAAATCCCTAATTTCAAAACAATTTGAGACACCGGGTTAAATATTTAAAGGCTTACGAATTGAAGGTTATATTTTAAAAGGCTTACGAATACCAGGTTAAATATCAAAATTTCTCGGCCCACAGGCCACAACCCAACCCAATGGCCCTGTCGCGCCTCTCGCCTCGTCGAGGCGGCGGCAGGTTGGAGCGGCCGGGCGTCCCCGGCATCCGCGGCTCCTGTTTGAGCTTCAACCCCTGCGTCGAATATGATGGTAAGGCGTTGTCTTCGTCTCCGACCGCGTTTGTTTGGCGCAAGCCCGTGGCAACATTTTCCCGTGCTCAAACCCTAGCTCCTGGATTGAGATCTGAATCGCTATATGGCTTCGTTACTGTTATTTGTTAGCGTTTCAGTGGTTCGTTACCAAATATAGCTTGCTAGGTACTACTGTTGTATGATTCCTCCCAGACGGGGAGCTGGTTTTGGGTGATTTATGTTTTGCGGCTAGTGGATTAAGGAGTAGGATCCTCTCACTTCCATGTACATGGAGCAGAATATCCTCTCTCTTTTCCATGTGAAAAATCGAAGTGCGCAGAAAGCCATGCTAGATCTGGTTCGTTAAGGTTCGTGCTCCAGTGATGACCAAATTTACCTTCAATGTCGTTCCAATTACTGAAAGCAGCTCCTGCGAGATGCTGCACACTGTGTGGAGATGAAGAGACATCTGAGGAGCCTAGTTCGTTTCTTAAATAGATTCATGATTTGGGAACTCTTGTTTGCCAGCTTCTTTTGCGCTGCACTGAATCTGCTTCAATAAGGCTCTGTACTCCTGTGATGACTGAATTGACATCCTATATCGTTCCAATTCCTGAAAGCAGCTCCTGTGGGATGCTGCATGCCGTGTGGAGATGAAGAGACATCTGAGGAGCCTTGTTTGTTTCTTAAATAGATTCATAATTTGAAAACTCTTGTTTGTCAGTTTCTGCTTCTGCGCCGCACTGAATCTGCTACGTTGTGACATCCTATATTGTTCCAATTCCTGAAAGCAGCTCTGTTGAGATGCTGCATGTCATGTGGAGTTGAAGAGATATATGAGGAACCTAGTTTGTCTTAATTATTGTTTTTGTTGACATTTTTCTCTGTCACTTTCCTTTGGTATTTTTTGTTTGATTTACAAACTATTTTGTGCTTTTGAAGTTTGGTTTAATTTGATGAGATGAGACAGGTTTGAAGCTTTAGCCTTTAGGGCCTGTTTGCACTGTAGGAATTTCGCGGAAGTTTTATAAGAAACAACACTGGACGTTTGGTTTTCCTGCGGGTGCTGTTGAAACTTTGCTTTTCTATTTGGGGCAACGTTAAGACATTTACAAGTGACTGAGACAAGCCACGATGTGGATTCATTCTGCTAGTTCATCAATAGAGACATCAGATGTTGAAAAGTTTAGGGACAGTATCATTTTTATGTAATCCATTGCTATACATCATTTAAATATTTGTCTTTTTTAAGCTTCACTTCGTCATTTGAGAAACCAGCATTTTATTTAATGCAGCTGAGGGAAGACTATGATAAACAATGCAAAATATGCACTGCACTGGAGGCCAGGTCATGAGTTGTGATGCATATAAAGTTTGAAGCTGTAAACATATGCCTGCTTAATTGATCTCAATCATGGTCCCCTAGAGCACTAAGTCCTGGTTCGACAGTTGCCACACAGTGCTTGCTACGAATCCATGTGATGCTGTTGCAAGGAGTAATGTGCATCACAGATATTTTCGGAAGAGCATGACTACAAGGTATGCTTCATTTCAGTACGTGTTGTTTGTCTGCTTGGCCTTGTGTTAGGAAAGTTGCATCATGGAAACCACTGGACTACTGAACCTGACCTTACCATTTTATAGACTGAAAAAGATAGGTTTGGATTCTCAAGTTCAGTGACTAATCAGTAATCAGTTGTCAGAAATACCTATTCGTGATCTTTTAATTGCAATGCCTGTTGTTGATGGCCACCACTTGCATGTAAATCTTATCTTACCTCTTGGCCTCTATGTGAGAGTACACGTTGCACAGACCTATCTTGCCTCAGTGACTAATCAGTAATCTGTTTGAAAGTTGAAACTATAATTTGTTGTCCCAGATAGCTTATACTCTCTCGGAATGCAGGGCTGAGCGCGGAGCTTGCATCGACCAATCTTGGCTCAGCAGCATGACAGTCCTCTGCTTATGCAGGGCTAGCAGCAAAAGGTCTCCAAACATCTTATATACAACGTTAACGGCAGCACCGGATGGCTTCCATGTGGCGTGCTGTGTACCAACTGCAGCACCCTCCATAGCAGCCAAGGCTCCAGCATAGCGGTTCATCGGCTTATCACACCTCAGCAGGGTTTTCCAGGCTGGGCGTCCACCAGCTCTAACCGAGTCTGGATTCTGGAATCAAACCACTGGCCTCAGTTTTAGAAATGTATAGACATATTCTCAATTGTGATCCGTAAAATTGTAAACCGTATTGTATACAATATATATCTTAGGATCGATATTCTTCAGCTCTTCCGGATCAATACCTTGTGAAGTTGTAATCCCACCTGGGACCTTCAGTTCAGAGTATGTTCTTGCTGCAGCCTGCAGGTGGCAGGCCCAAAGCTGATTCTTCTATCTTTCCGATCTTGAACGATGAAGTTTCAAGATTCATTATATTTTAAAACTTCATTCGCACAAAGTTACACTGACATGACAATTTTGCTTCAAAAAGGCATTGACATGAGACCAGGCAAGGAACCCTCCCACGCGGCATTGCCGTCCTGCGTCGTTCTTCCGCCAGATGCGCCAGCCACCTGTCCAATTCCCACCCTGGAGGCCTGGACGCGCGCCAAAATTTCCCTCTCCCGCGCTCCCGAGCGGTTACCATTTCAAAATCGAAATGGTTCTTCTCATACTATAATCACCAATTTTTCTTTAAACCTCTCGCCGCCAGTCCCCTCCTTTCCCCTCCCGAACGGCCGAACCCTTCCCTCCCCGATCCCCAGGCCAGCACCACCTGCCCGTTCGATCGGCGCCCCCGGTGGGAACCCACCCCCGCCGGCGGAAGATGTACGTGGTGAAGCGCGACGGCCGGCAGGAGTCGGTCCACTTCGACAAGATCACCGCTCGGATCAAGAAACTCAGCTACGGCCTCAGCGTGGAGCACTGCGACCCCGTCCTCGTCGCGCAGAAGGTATGCACCGGCGTCTACAAGGGCGTCACCACCACCCAGATCGGCGAGCTCGCCGCCGAGACCGCCGCCGCCATGACCGCCTCGCACCCCGACTATGCTTCGGTGAGTGACTCATCTCTCCTCCCTGCACCCCATAATTGAACCATCTGCGAAATGATTTGGACTTTTGGTCTGCTGCTTGAGCGAGTCGATTGGATAATTATTGACTGATTTTACCTTTTCCCCCCTCTTTGCGCTGTGAAGCTGGCAGGAAGGATCGCCGTTTCCAACCTGCACAAGAACACTATGGAGTCCTTCTCAGAGACGTACGTGACTTCATTTTTCTTGTCTAGGAGAAGAGTTCGATTTTCCGCGTTTTGATTGGTTCTATTGATCTCTGTATGCAGGGTAAAGCTTCTGTATATGCATCACGACGAGAGGTCTGGCTTGATGGCTCCCATGATTGCCGATGATGTTTACGAGATCGTAATGAAGGTGTGATTCATCATTCATGTGCCAAGCGGCTAACAATTTATTTTAGAAAAAGAGATGTACCATCCTTCTTGCAATTTGGATAGTTTGTGTGTCTAGACTTTCTGTGATAGCTACAGCTTATCATTGGAATGTTCTAATTGACATCAGATACAAATCTTTTGGTGCGTAAGTTTCTGCTAAAAACACAAATCATGAAATAGATAGAATACAATTTGTGGTTGTAATTTGCAACGGTGCATATATGTGTACTTAGTTTATTTCTTACTAACTCAGCATACAATCTGATTCATGGAACTTAGGCACTAAGCTTTTGACTCCTGTAACATTTCAGAATGCTGCTCGCTTGGACAGTGAGATAAAGTACAACAGAGATTTCGACTATGATTATTTTGGTTTTAAGACACTTGAGAGGTCTTATCTGTTGAAAGTTGGTGGAAAGGTAGTGGAAAGGCCACAGCATATGTTGATGAGAGTCTCTGTTGGCATACATAAAGATGATATCGAATCTGCTGTCAGAACATACCACTTGATGTCTCAGCGCTGGTTTACTCATGCTTCTCCGACCCTTTTCAATGCTGGGACTCCCAGGCCCCAGGTACTGCTGTGCCACCTTCAACCAAAAATGCGTTCAGTTTGGACTGTCAAATTGTACATTTAATCTCATTCTTTTATTTGTTGTTATGCAGTTAAGTAGCTGCTTCCTTATCTGCATGAAAGATGATAGTATTGAGGGAATTTATGATACTCTCTCCGAATGTGCTGCAATAAGCAAATGTGCTGGAGGAATTGGTGTCTCGATTCACAACATTCGAGCTACTGGGAGTTACATTCGAGGAACAAATGGAACTTCTAATGGAATTGTTCCTATGTTACGTGTTTTCAATGATACTGCCCGTTATGTTGATCAAGGTGGAGGCAAGAGAAAAGGTAAGTAGCATCAGTAAGTTAGTCTGGCCCTATTGACATGATTGTCGAAGATTTCTTACTAATGTCTTATGTTAGGTGCATTTGCTGTTTATTTGGAGCCTTGGCATCCTGATATCTTTGACTTCCTTGACCTGAGAAAGAACCATGGAAAGGTAAGACCTCCTGAACAATAACAAAGTTTTTTTTTAAAAAAAAATAGCCAACTATGTTTGAATAATTTTTGGCACTTGATCGCTATCTTTGTAGTACAATGTATAAGAAGTACGCTATTAGTGCTCAGCATGCTATTATATTAGACTACCTCTCTGAAAAGTTTTTTGTTATGTGAAATATATAGGAGGAGAATCGTGCAAGGGATCTTTTCTATGCTCTGTGGATTCCTGATCTATTCATGGAAAGGGTACAACGCGACGAGCAGTGGTCACTGTTTTGTCCCAATGAAGCTCCAGGTCTGGCTGATTGCTGGGGAGATGACTTTGAGAAGCTGTATCATAAATATGAAAGAGAGGCAAGCTGAATGCTGGACCTGGATATACATTTTTTTCAGGTGACCAAATATGTAGAATAACCAGCACTTTGGTTTCAGGGCAAGGCAAAGAAAGTTGTTGCAGCACAGGCCCTTTGGTTTGATATTTTGAAGGCACAGATAGAAACTGGAACACCCTATATGCTTTATAAGGTATTAAATATTACCTCTAAATATGCCATTGTTTTCTGAGTCACATATTCCTGTCCTTACTGAAAAATCCAAAGGTCTGGTTCTAAAAGGTAATGATATGCAGGATTCTTGCAACAGGAAAAGTAACCAACAAAATCTTGGCACAATTAAGTCTTCCAACTTGTGTACTGAGATAATTGAGTATACAAGTTCTTCTGAAACTGCTGTATGCAATCTAGCTTCAATTGCCTTACCACGTTTTGTAAGAGAAAAGGTATATACCGGCATCTTTTCTATTATTTGGCTAATTAGTTGTAACCAGCATAACTTATACTTGCCTATGTTCCAGGGTGTTCCTATAGAGTCCCATCCAGCTAAGATTTTCGGTAGCAGTGGGTCAAAAAATAGATACTTCGACTTTGATAAATTAGCTGAGGTTTGTCTACCTCATATTATATATAGATGTATGACTCTACCTTACCAGTCGTGAATAATACAATAACATAATTTTGGCTATGACAGATTACTTCGACTGTTACATGTAATCTCAACAAAATCATTGATGTTAATTATTATCCCATTGAGAATGCAAGGAGGTCAAATATTCGGCACAGGCCAATTGGGATAGGCGTTCAAGGCTTGGCTGATACTTTTATTCTACTTGGAATGCCATTCGATTCACCAGAGGTAATTTTTCAAGCTGAAAAGTGTGGTTTTCATTTTGTACTTTGCTGATATGTAGCATGATTATTATGTTTCTCAGGCCCAGCAGTTAAACAAAGATATTTTTGAAACTATTTATTATCATGCTTTGAAAGCTTCTGCTGATCTTGCTGCAAAAGAAGGTCCTTATGAAACATATGCTGGGAGCCCTGTCAGCAAGGTTTGTGTGCTATGTACTCATGTTGTTTCCAACCATGTCCACCAATTATGCTCAATATTGTATTTGATTGGTCTCGAGCTATTTACTTCTAACACAATACATACAGCTTATTACTGGTAGAAATCTAAAAAATTAGGAAACAATTGATAAGCATGATATCCATTTTTCGGTTTGGGTCGTTTCCTTATTAGGCTACATATATCATCATTAAATTAACTAATATGAAGCTTCTAGCTTCTTACCGCTATTCCCATTTAAAGAATAACCATTAACCTTGATAGTCTAGTTGATAATTTGTGGAATGACCAATTCTCAGTATGCTTCCTCTGCACTTCTGCAGGGCATTCTTCAACCTGATATGTGGAATGTAGTGCCATCTGACAGATGGAACTGGTCAGCACTAAGGGAGATGATATCTCAAGTTGGGTTGAGGAACTCTCTTCTTGTTGCTCCTATGCCCACTGCTTCCACTAGTCAAATTCTTGGCAACAATGAGTGCTTTGAACCCTACACATCAAATATATACAGTCGAAGAGTTTTAAGGTTAGAATATCCGCTGCCCATAGTTTTGATCTAATTTTTGGTCTTCTCTAATTAATTTTCTTGTTGCAGCGGTGAGTTTGTCATAGTAAACAAGCATCTTCTACATGATCTGACTGAGATAGGTGTCTGGTCTCCTATTCTTAAAAACAAAATTATCTATGAGGATGGTTCTGTTCAAAACGTTGCTGAGGTTCCAGATGATCTAAAAGCACTTTACAAGTATGCGAATTACCATTTTAGCTATAATTTCCACGATGTTCAAACTAGCAAACCATCACTCATGTTTGTTCTAAATGTTTACTAACCACTGGCACAGGACTGTTTGGGAGATCAAGCAGAAAACTATTGTTGACATGGCTGCTGATCGTGGTTGCTACATCGATCAGAGCCAGAGCCTCAATATTCACATGGATCAACCAAACTTTGGGAAGCTGACTTCCTTGCACTTCCATGCTTGGTCGAAGGTAACTCAGATTCAACACAACTGTTTGATTTCCTTTTATTTTATTCCATCTGTTTTACTGAAAAAGAGGAGGGAGTACGATGCACTTTTATTATTGGAGTGCAAGTAGAACCAAGGAAAACACTAATAATAAGTTCTGTCTCTTGCTTAATATCAGGGCCTGAAAACAGGAATGTATTACCTAAGAACACGTGCCGCAGCGGATGCAATTAAGTTTACAGTTGATACTACTCTTCTCAAGGTGATTTGTGCTGAATGAGTTCTAGCCCTTATCTAATGGGTTATATCTTCTGGATAAAATTTCAATATGATGCTTAATCATGATCCTTGTGAAAAACGTTGGATTTGTAGGATAAGCAACAAACTTCAGGGGAAGAGGACGTGCAGGCTAAAATGGCACAGTTGGTCTGTTCCTTGAACAACCGGGATGAGTGCTTGGCGTGTGGAAGTTAGATTTTGTTAAAATCTTGCCTCATGCTGAAACATGCAATCTTGTACTAGTTTCAACAGAGGTGATCTGCTTGTGCAGGAACCCCAAGTTGTGAGTACCAAGCAAGCCTTTGCTGCCTGAACCTGACCTGTGCACTCTGCTTATGCTATTGTAAATAGACAAGACTATTTCTAATATAAATGTATAATATGTGCTATCCATACTACAACTAAGCATATATAAACATATGTAAACCAAATATATGCTGGCAGGTGCCTCAAATTAAGCTTACTGCAACTGGATTTGTCAAGCAGAATGTGCAGTGGCAGATCAAACTAAATCAGCTAAATGCAATGTCATCTTAGCAGATGTTGTGATTCCATCCATGAGTTCCTTCATGAATGCATCAACATACTCACTGCCTTCAGTAAACCTCAATCTTGATCTCGCCAATTCTGGGTACTTGGGTAGGGTGTCAATGCATCTCGGACACCCCAGGGACTTGACACCCAAAGTGACGGCCTGCAGATTCACTGCCAGCCCCGTGACCATCCTCGCAAATGGCAGGTCCTTCTCTAAATGGAACGTGCGGCTGAGAGAGAACTGCTTCAGATGACGGTGCCTGAAGCTAGGTAATGGCTGCCATTGCCAAGCCGGGCTCACGTTCTCCTCATCTTTCTCACGCCAGGAATCTATGCATATGTGGTTGCATAGCTGCACAAGATCAACAAGAAGCAAGTCAAAAATTTTGTTTCACCATACGTATCGTGAGCATGAATAGGCATGAACACGAAGGCATTGGCACAATTTGGCATGAACTTCTTCACTACGCACTTTGATATCAAGAGTCTCCAAGAACGGCGCCGCTTCCAGTAGGAACATCACCCATGATGTCATACCCGGTTTTAGAAAGAAAACCGAGTACATCTCATATGTGTGCCAGGATCAAATTTCACACATATGATAGACCGTGAGTGAATAGCAGAAACAGTACTCAAACGAATATTTAATAAATAAAGTATTTATTACACTCACGAATATGGCACAAAGGCCAAAATAAACTGGTTCACACTATAACTAAAGACGATATCTCCAAAAGCACTCCACAGACATCTGACTGGTGGAACACACGCCTAGAACTCATCAAGATCGCTGAGGTACTCCGCTCCATTATTACCTTCTGATCCAATATAAGCAAGGATGAGTACACTTATGGTTGGTACTCAGCAAGTGGGGGAAAAATATGCAAGCTATCAAGGAAAGGCTGGGTTTGCAGCGGTCAGCATTTTAATTGGTCAAGTTTTATTAACAAGCAAATATTTACTAAGATATAAGTATATACCAACTCATATTAGCATAAAATAAATAATAAGCATAACCAATAACATATGCATGCAATGATTTGATTTCATGTTTCGATAGATTAATCACGTGAGGGTCCAAGCCGTTCATGACCGCGAACACGGCTGTTATAACAGTTTTACACTCTGCAGAGGTTGTACACTTTCACCACAATTCGCGTAAAAGCTCCGAAGAACTTTAAACCCAACCATGCTATGCAAAAGTAGGCACAATATCACACTTCCAAGGTGTGATTGCATAGGGACGCTACGAAGCCTTTACAAAGAATTCCTACATGTGTGTTTGTTCCCAGTACTTATGGTTTCAACAGAAGATACCCTCTTCCGATCCCCGCACCAACACATCCTCAAACAAATAACCACCCAACAGGCAGCACAAACACAGCATGTAGTTCATCTAATTATTCAGCTAAGACCAGAGCCATATGGTATTGTGGTTGTACGGTAAATCCCGGGTGGTTCTCCATGTTCCGATTAACATGGTGATCTTGTATTATCATGACAAGATATAAATAATAAGGATATTCATCAATGTTGGATAGAACCCATCATGAACCAAGGTTAAGCAACTAGCATAGCTACCCAACATAAAGGTAAACCCGGTTTATCAAGGCTTAGGTGTAAAAGACTAGTCATATTTACATAGGACCCATCAAATTAATGCATCGTGAACATGAAAATAAACTTTGTTATCATGCAATGTGTATGGGTTCAAAAGGTAGAGGGAGAAATCCACTTGCCTTGCTCACAATACTGCGGTGGCTCCTCCTCGTAGACTTGATCTTGATCTCCCTCGAACGGACCGTTCTCTACACGATTCGCACAAGCATTCAATCAATAAAAGCAAAACAATACACCATACAACTTTTAAATACGCAAAGATGTGTCTAGAACTATTCTTGATGCAGAGACGATCGCGTGAGCGCAAAGATCACTCAAAACGGATTTAAAACGGTTAAGATATGGCTAAAACAAGGTTTAAGGACTTCTTTGAACTAAATCTAACTTTCCAGGGACTTAAACAGAAGAAACCAGGGACTTAAAACGTAATTTTATATAAAAACAGAAGGACTTTTGTGAAAAACGACCAAACCGGACGGCGGGTTAGATTTTTAGAAAGATCAGGGGCTAAACTGAAAGAAACAGGACCTAAATCTAATTATTTTTGAACTGGCATGGACCGCGGGTTGATTTCTATAAAACCGCTCGATCTCAGCCGTTGAATCTCGATCTAACGGCTCTGGATCGCTCAGCTCGATCGCGGCGGCGCTGACGGCCGGAGACAGCGGCGCGCGGCGGCGCTTCGCCGGAGTTGGGCGTAACTAGAGCTAGAGAGCTCGGTTTTCTTCGATTCGAGGCTTGGGAGAAAGCTTGGGATACGGGGAGTCGGTTTTGGGGGTTCTAAACGAGAGTTGAGCAACGGAGGGGGCTCGCGACGACGAACGGCGGCGCGGTTGCGACGGCGAGGTTGCGCGAGCACACGAGAACGAGAGAGAAGGAAAATAGACTCGGCGGCTTCCTTACCTCAACGCGAACCTCGACGACGAGCTCGGAGCGACGAAGGCAGCCCCGAGAACTCGAATCGCGGCGGCGGCTCTTACCCTAGGGTTTGCGACGGCGCGAGCTAAAGAAGGCGACAGAAGCTGCGGTTTGGGTTGGGGAAACAAGAGCTCGGACGGCGGCTTATAAAGGCCGAGGAATCCCCAGCTTGAACGCCAAGGAAGCGACGCGGAATCGGGCAGCGCTCGGACTTGGCGTCGAGTCCTGCTCGGCGACGCGAGGAAGACGACGCTGACAAGGCGGACCCACATGTCAGCGAGAGAAAAGAGAGAGGAAAGGAGAGCTCGGCTGGGCCGCGCTGGGCCGCTGCTGTGCGCGAACTGGGCCGAGAAAAAGAACTGGGCCGCGGCGAAAAGATTGGGCTGGGCTAGAAAAAGAGAGGGAAAAAGAAAGGTTTTGAATTTTAGTTTAAACTTTTGCAAACCTTTTCAAATTCAAACCAACATTCAAAATATATGCAAATCAGTATGAATGCAACAAAGACTTTATTGACTCTAATTTAAATGATATTTAAATATTTAAGAGCCAAGATTTGAATTTGCAATTTAATATTTTCTAAAACAATAAAAACTAAGAAAATTAGTTGCCTATATTGATTTTAATGTGATGAGCAAAATTAGGGTGGGAAAGACTGCATTCAGGTGGGATGTTCGTCAGCGTCAGATACTTGAGCCTGCCGATTGCAGCCCTGAGCTGCTTGCGACGTTCTGGTTGCAACCATATCTGTTACAAACGTCAACACAACAACGAAACTTGGTGAACTTGACACTGAAAATTTCATGTCTGATTTTACTGTTCTCGGAGACCATCAACATCCAAAGTTCAAAATAGCCGTGTTTGAAGAATTTATGCCTGTGCAGTAGTATACTTACCTTGCCATTCATAAACGACAACCTGAGGTACTCCAACCGGTCGCCGCCATTTACCAGAAGCTCACTTAAGCTTCACAAAAGTATCCTCACCCTGGCAATGTCCTAGGCTCAAACACTTGAGCGATGGAGTGCAGCCAAAGGAGATAGGAGCAGAATCTTCAATGACCTTAGCATAGTAGCTGAACCCAGAGAGCGCCGGCGCCTGAACCAGCTCGACGCCGCCAATGTCGCACAGGTCGCACCGGAGGAACTCGAGCCGCAACTCCGGCGCGTCGATGGTGAGCGCCGGCGGCCGGGAAGGCTCGTCGGCGTTCGGTAAGGTCTTGGGGTAGAAGATGCCACATGAGGAAAGCGTGAGGAACTGGAGATTGTTGCAGCCACGCAGGAGATTGCTGTTCAGCTCGGCAGCGTCATGGAACCACATGTCCTTCAATGTGAGCTTCGTGATGGACCGGAACGCGCCGGGGCAGTCGTGCAGGAAGTGGCCGAAGCGCTCGCCATTGCCGAGCTTGGTCTGCTCCTCTAATTCCGGCGCGACGCTTTTCATCTCGGTGACGACGATCTCGAGCTCCACGCTCTTGACCACGCCGCCGGCGGCGGCGCCGCCGACGAGCTCGCCGATGCGGCGCAGGTCGTCGCGCCTCCTCAGGAAGAACTTGAGGCTCAGCTTCTCGATGACACGCTTGCTCGCCGGAGCTTCCAAGAAACGCGCCAGGGCGTCGGTGAACGCCGCCGTGGCGTGGCGCTGGTCCTGCTCCCACGCGCGTCGCCGGCGGCGGCGGCGCTGACGCACGCGTTGCCACTCGTCGGAGGGGATGAAGAACTTGCTGACGTCGAGGGAGACACCGGTGATCTGCGGCCACGGTAGTGACCTCCACCGCCGCGAGAGGATGGAGGTCCTCGCGACGGCGTGGACGTCGCCGGCTGTGACGACCAGCCTCCCCAAGATGTCGAGCAGGACGTCGTCGGGGAGCTCGCTGATCTTGTCGATCTCGGCTTCGGCCATGTCGGCGTCTCCAACTAGCTCGGCGCGAGATTAGAGATAGAGGTACGTACGTTTAACAAAAGTCTGGTCGGCAGAAGTCCTGAATCTACAATGCCTTGTGAAACAGAACTCCTTCCCTGACTCTTGAAAGATTTTTTTTCGCTAATTAAAGTTTTTTTACTATCTTAGATAGATAATTATAACATATAGCACGATGAATAAGTACACAACTAAACGGTTCCAAACAGATGTGAAAACAGTGTGCCGTCAGATTCAGTCAGGTAGATGTATTGTAATCTGAACAGAAGTAGAGATGCCATCCTTGAGCTTCTTCACCACCGCATCAACGTGCTCACTGTTCCCTGGCAACCTCAACCTTGATCTTGCCGGATCCGGGAAATTGGGCTCGGCAGCAACACAGTCTTTACACTCCAATGTCTCCACACCGAAAGTAAGAGTCTCCAGATTCACTGCCAGCTCCATGATAAGCCTTGCAAAGGGCATGTCCTTGTACACGTTGAAGGCACGCTGGAAGGTGAGCTTCTTCAGATTGAGGTGCATGAAGCCAGGCGACGGTTGCCATGTCAGGTCCGTGTTCTCGCGGTGTTTCTTGCGCCATTCGCCACGGCATATGTGGTCGAATATCTGCAGCCAGCAAGAAGAGCAAGTTAAAAGTTTTGTCCAAGAGTGACTACTAGACAATGGGCAATGATTATGAACAGCTCAACTACAGACATGAATTTCAAGGCTCTCCAGGAGTGGTGAAGCTTCGAGTAGAAACAGTGCCCATGAAAGATTGTAGCCGGCAGGGATCTTCGTCAGGTGCAGCTCCTTCAGCTCGCCAAGCGCGGCTCTCAGACGTCTAGGACCTTCAGGTTGAAACCATATCTGCAGTGGAGACCAACAGCAACAAAACTTTGAGAACTGTCATGCTCTTCAGAAAAATGACGTACGTGCTACATTTCAGCTGCTGTGGAAATAAATAATTGCTCTCCAGCATGTCCCAGGACCACCAAATATTCTTTGCCATTAAAAAAATAAGGGGAAGTAGGCCAAAATACTTATCTAAATTACAGCATAGATCATTCTAAAAAAAAAAATCAAAGTACCCGCCTCTAAATTATACCCAATTGTAACATTAAAAGAACAAAAAAAATTAAAATTACACACTCGAACGCAAAAAATTTAAGTCTCAATACATGCTAGATCACCTATCTCTAGCATTATGAAAAATTTAATCTAAAGAACACAAATACCAACTCATATAAATTACTAGCATAATCTATTATATCAAATAAGTCAATAACACAAAAAAAAATGTTTTTGCATTAGTTGCCCATGTTGTTTTTCACCTAAACTTATCAATTATGTGGTGGACTCCCGAGATCAAACTAAAATAAAATAAATAATATGCCATGGTTGGAGAACAAATATCATGAACTGAGAAAAGTACAAGCAAAATAACTTTATCAACTCAAAATTGGTATAGGAAAGGAACATAGTAACGAAACATGGTGCACATAAGTCAACTTTAAATCCTATTAATCATAGGAATTTCATAGAATTTTATTATCTACACATGTTTTACAAATATAAATACAGTCACACGGGTAAATAAACTATTGTAAATAAATCAAGGGAAAACATAGTTTGAGTCACATATTATTCCGCAAATACGGATGAAATTAATAGTGATTTGTGTTGATCGAGAGTATTTGTGGCAAACTCAGTTAAATATTTTTCCTTTCCCTTTTGGTGTTGACTAGGAAGCCAAGTCATCCAAAAACATGGTAGTTTCTTGCTGGAATTTGCAATTACACTTGTATAGTTGTATGTGAGTGTCTGCGTAACATGATAGTTTCTTGCTGGAATTTGCAATTATCAAACATCAATACTCAGAAGAAACTGGAGCAAACGTGAGAGGTTTTTCGAGGTTTGTGTGTTCGTTGAAGTGTGTGAGAGTGGCTAGGCTACCAAAAGGAAACTCTGATCACTGAGTTTTCGTCCCATGCATAACATACCTTGTCATTCTCAAAATCGAGGAGCAGCGTCTCTATCTGGCCGCCATCTCTTGCAAGAAGCTCACTCAGCTTCCACTTGACATTCATCATGTCGTCGTCCTCACCACCAACGGGGC
The DNA here is from genome assembly GCA_015342445.1 of Digitaria exilis. Lineage (NCBI taxonomy): Eukaryota > Viridiplantae > Streptophyta > Magnoliopsida > Poales > Poaceae > Digitaria > Digitaria exilis. Next base: position 49,423 of record JACEFO010001963.1, read on the forward strand.
GCGGATGGTGACGCAGGGACAAGCTCTTGAGCAGCGGAGCGCAGCCAAATGACACCGGTGGCACGATGTCAAGCAACCATCGGAGCTGGAGCTCGACGAGCGCCGGCGCCTGCGACACCTCGACGCTATCGACGAGGCAGCCGTCGCACACCAGCGTCTTGAGCCGCGGCGCGTCGTCGTAGACGGCGAGCACGGCCAGCGGGTTGACGTCCGCGTCCGGCAATGGCGGCCGCAGCAGCGCGCAGAACTTGAGCGAGAGGAACTCGAGCGCGTCGCAGCCGCGCACGAGGTCGCGCAGGGCGTGCTCGTCCTCGAACCACAGGTATTCAAGGCTCAGCTTGGTGACGCGCCGGAATGCGCCGGGGCAGTCCTTGAAGAAGTGGACGAAGCGCTCGCCATAGCCGATCATGGTGAGAGCGTCCCTGCTGGAGGTGAAGCTCATCTCGGTGACGATCTTGAGCTCCACGCTGTTCTTGACCACGCCGGAGGCGGAGGCGCCGGCGAGGAGGTCGCCGATGCGGCAGACGTAGTCGCGGCGCGTGAGGATGAAGGTGAGGCTCAGGTGTTCGACGATACGCTTGCTCGCCGGCGCGGCGAGGAAGCGAGCCAGCGCGGCGGTGAAGGCCGCCGTGGCGTGGTGCTGCCTCCAGAAGCGGTGGCGGCCTCTCACGACGCGCCACGTGTTGTCGTCGGAGCCGGAGAGGAAGTCGCCGACGTCGAGGGAGAGACGGGGCATCTCCGGCCATGGCAGGGATCTCCATCGCCGGGAGAGGATGGAGGTCGACGCGGCGGTGCGGACGTGGCCGGCCGTGAAAAGCCTCCCCAAGATGTCGAGCAGGACGTCATCGGGGAGCTCGCTGATCTTGTCCACCCCGGCGGCGTTGCCAGTGCCTGCTGGATCATCAATGGATCGGTGCTCGTCGAAGGTGCCGGCGGCCATGGCTGCAGGTGTGGACGCGCCGCCGTCTCCCGGAGCTCTAAGTGCGTGCGCACGCGCGCGCGCGCTAACAACAGGTCTTTGCAGGCAGGTACGGCACGGTTCCGTACCAATTACTATAGATATATAGATATAGATATATCTATGCTAAATACGTAGGAGTCCTGAATGTGGATTATATCGATCAAATTAAATGGAGTTGGAGTCCTGATTCCTGAATGTGGACTGTATCGATCTAATGGAGTATAATAGCATCTTCAAATGCCTTCTAAAATATACTATCCTGACTTGAGTAATCTTTTCGTCTAGTAATCCGGCGACCGCTCGAGAGGGAGGCCTTTCCTGACTTCATCTTCCTGCGTGCATATATATGGGTGATGCCCCAGCACACACACAGAGACAAATCAAGGATACACAAACGTAAAGCTTCGATGGTACTTGTTAGGATTCAGAACATATATGCATTGGCATTCTTTGCAAGACTTAATTAGCGTGCGTGGACGTATATCGCGCCTAACCTTTTTTTTAAAGGAAGAATTCGTATATCGTAATCACATCACAAAAGTAAGAAAAAATTGGCAGACAAAATTATTCCCCAAATGTTTGCATATATATTAGCCACTTATTAGATTGATAGAGCAAACAACTGCTCCCATGACACAGTGGCAAATATAATTCATAAAATCTAGATGAATTTAACTCCTTGGCAGCAAGAAGCTGTAACTAAATCCTAATAGACCACTAACACTACGACGACGAGACCACTAACACGACGACGAGGACGATATGATGATCATGGATCTGCAATCCGTAGCTCTTATTACTCGCTCTCAGGTGCCGCTCATGACGATTCATCATCAGCTGCCAACAAATACGAAAGAAAACAAGAATAATAATAACAAAATTAATCTTCCTTGCTAAGAGTAACTGACAGTAGAGCACACGCACCATCTGGTGGAGGACTCGGAGCATCCATCGGCGGAATGTCTTTCGTGCCGTCTGTTTAATTAAAACAACAACAAAAGGTGTCATCAAGGATCACTTAGTCTTGATACAAGCATACATATAACTTTGTTAAGACTTACTGCTGCAGATCTTGGAAACTTGGTCCGGCGATACTCCCAAGCCACACAGCTGCAAGACGGAGAGGGCGCGCGTGTGGTTCACCTTGCCGGCGTCGCCATTGATGACGCGGCAGAGGCACAGGGGCGTCGTGCTGTTATCCCTGAAGAAGGAACTCACGGCCCCGCAGCACTTCTTCGGAGGAGACGACGGCGAGCTCTTGTCGTCGCCGGTGAGGAAGCCGGAGCACGGCGGCGTGTACTTGGTCAGCGACGTCCGGCACTCGGTGACCGGCGGCGGCGGAGGCGTCACGTTGTAGCAGGGGATGAATGGGATCTTGATGGGGAACGCAGGAGGGCAAGGCAGGATCCGTGGCAATGGCAGGTCAGGGAGGTTGCCGATGTCTTTGCCGATTTCGCCGATGTCCTTGCCGATCTCATCGATGAGATCACCGAATAGGTCCATCGGGTACAGAACCTCATCGCCGCCGCCACTGGCAGACGACGACGGCGCCGGAGCCTCGGCGACCTTCGCTACGTCACGAGCAGCCATGGATGGAGATGCCACCACGGCGAAGGCGACGAGCAACACGATCAGCATGGATGGCGCCATTGCTAGCTAGCTCTCTTTGATGATGTGATGAGCTGAGCAGGAGGGTTTGGCTGGTTTCTTGTGGGATGAATCCTGAGGGAAACGAGGGCGCCAATTTATAGGGACGGCTTGCTGGTAGGTACACAGATTACGATGGCGGTTAGTTGGGGAAAAAATTATGTGCAGGAGGGCCGCAAACCCCCCTCCGTGCAGCCCTGGTGCGGATGATCGCCACGCGGACACCCGGTTGATCCAGCGTCTCGCGCCGAAGGAAGAGCCACGGACTATCTCGCGCCTCGGCTCGACTCAGCAATTATCGGCTCATCTTGCATCTCTTCGCCGAGAATTGCTCAACTCGCGTCATCTTCGCCCTACGACCAAGCAGCGCGACTCCTCTCGTGGATCACACTGCCGCCATAGTAGTGGGACGACAATCACGATCAGACCACGAATTTAAGACGATCATCAGGATAACTGTACCCGCATATTATATTGTGCTGGACTGCTCGTTCCGTCTGCCCTAGCAGGTTAGCACACGACATGGAAATCTGTAGGCTGTAGCTCCCACATGCCATGCCAACGATGCGTCGCTGTGTGGATCGTTGAGCCATCCATCTATTTCTTTGATCTATAAAACAGCAATTTACACTCAACAATCTAGAACAATTTACAATCTGAGCCCACCATTGCATTCACACAGTTTGATCTAGCCAATAACTATCATCAGATGTAAATTTACAACCAACAATCTCTGCACAATCCACAATTTGATCCTGTCAATCCAGAAGTTTGCATTGAATATATGTTCTGAAATTGCCATTGTCCATTATCAATTGCATCGCCCAGGCAGCAAATGGCACACCTTCATCTCCAACCAAAACTAGGATCCAGGCGAGCCCCCCGCAGCCACCGACAAGCACGTTTTGGAGACAGAGCACGGCGAGGCAAGGAGGAGGAGGAGGCCAACGAGGTAGGGAATATCCTGTACTCCTGCGGATCGAGATCTGGCCGATGAAGGCCACGTTGGGCAGCGGTCACGGTGAGACCGACCTCGGACAAGGAGGACGCGGCAACCAGCAATGGCGAATGATGAGCGTCGGCGGCGCGGACCGGGAGGAGGGGCTGCAGTGGCGAGTGGATTCTGAATTCTGATGAGCCGCTTCCCCAAGCCGTGTCTTGGACTTGCGACTGCGAGCCAAGCCGTCCAAATTAGATCCTCTCTGCTAAGCGCGAGCGGCCGTTACGAACGTTCGATGCTTCGGCTACCCACGTGGCGATCATCCACGTAAGGACTGTACGGGGAGGGATTTGCAGCCCTTCTACACAGAATTTTTTTCCGTTAGTTGTTGGAGATATCAGGCGTTTGAAAAAAAAAGCACAAAGGATCTATCAGCTTGCAGATACGTATATAGTAGTCGTTGTGCTGTTCTGTTAGTTGCCGCGGTATATCCGGGCACGTTGCATGCGACGAGCTGAATTCAGTTGAAAGTTCAGGCGTGATGTAGGAAAAAAAAATATATTGGCCGTGAAGGAGATCTCTAATAAAAAAAACAACAATATCGGTGGTACGTCATGTTAACGAATCTTCTAAATTTGATTTATATATGGCATACAAAAATCGAATGTACCATCACCATTTTTTTACTGAACTCAACTGCATAGTAGATCAGGCAAATCGCCAGAAACAAGTTCACTTACAAACTCATATGCTTGGCTCGATAGTAATTCAGAGCCAGGGGCCAAGACACTTCTTCCAAAGGCAGCAGTGAGCTACTTTGTTACAACTTCTAATACAAGCTGAGACTACACAAGATACAAAATCAGTTCGCAAAAGGATTATCAGATCACTCAAACAGTCAGCCTATGTTCCAATTTGGAATGGGGGGCTGCAATAATCCAACTGTGTCCCATGGTACACGTACACCAGTTGTGCTGTTATGTTAGTTGCCGGCGGTATATCCGGGCACGTTGCATGCGACGAGCTGAAAAGTTCAGGCGTGATGTAGAAAAAAAAATATTGGCCGTGAAGATCACTAATTAAAAAAAACATATCGGTGGTACGTCATGATGAACGAATCTTCTAAATTTGATTTATATATGTCACACAAAAATCAAATGCAACGGCACCATTTTTTTTTACTGAACTCAACTGCATATTTAATTTGCTGAGATGCGACAGCTACTGGGGATGAAAGATCTCAAGCCAAATCTAAATTAGAGGGGAAAATATTAGTATTAGTCTGAGAATTGGTTATTTATGTTAAAATGGCCTGTTAATCTTCTATTATATTAGTACGGTAGAGTTAAAAGGAGTCACCATGTTCGTCGAGAGGGCTTAGAAATTTCTACGTTAATAAAAAAAAATAGAACGATTCGGACCACTAGATTTTATGATGATCTACCGGTATAGAAATCGAAAGATTCAATCTCAAATGCGACTACTAAAAACAAAACAAACTTGGAATAGAAAACATAACCATTGAATTTTGATCCAACATGTCATTTAGTTTGAGCTTTCATGAGATAAGCAAAAAAGATGGAATTAAATGAACTAAACCAATGTTGAAATCGAATTCTACCCTTTGTTGCTTTAAGCTTGATTGTATTTTACAGTATATAAAAAATACTTCAAGAGAACCACTCACAGTAGGTATTATGTGTTGTAAAAGAGCTCGTCGTTAATTTTTTATATAACTTTGATCATTCATCTTATTAAAAAATTATTGCAAAGGTACAAAATTTTAAACCATGCTAAAAAAAATTCCTGCTGGATCTCTACGAGTGCCGAGCCCGGCGACCCAGCCCGGGAGGCCTTCCCTTCCTCCGTAAAAGGACAGCAGCACTGGGATTCAGACCATATAGATAGATCTACGGCGTTCTTTGCAAGACTAGTGTGCGTTGATTTGAGCGATTTTTTATTAGTGTGCGTGGATTTGATCGTTTGCATAGTTCGTATATCGTAATCAGAGCAAAAGGTCAAAAAAAAAATCGGCAGACAACAAATTCCCCAAATGTCTGCATATATGTTTTAGCCATCTTAGATTTATAGAGCAAACAACGGCTCCTATGACACATGGCAGTATGGCACAATATGATTCCTAAAATCTAGATGAAATTAACTCCCACGGCAAGAGGATGTAACTAACTAAATCCTAAGAGACCACTAACACTACGACGACGATGATCATGGATCTGCAATCCGTAGATTTTATTACTCAGGTAACGCTCATGGCGATCCAGCTGCCAAGAAAAGAAAACAAAGTGTTATTAAATTGCATACACACACAGATTGAGTAACTGAAAGTAAAGCACACGGACCATCATTTGCTCCATGGCTCGGTGCTGGTGCAGGACTCGGAGCATCCATCGGCGGAGGCGGGTTCACTGTTCAGGTGTCATCAAGTACTATCACTTAGTCTGAATCATTATTACATTACAACGAGACAAAAAAGAACAACTTGTTAAAGACTTACGGCGGCAGATCCTGGAAACATCGTCCGACGTTAAGCCATAGCCACACTGATTCAAGAAGTTGGAAGCACGCGTGTGGTTCACCGGAGCCTGGAAGACCTTGCCGTCGTCGCCATTGACGAAGTGGCAGAGGCAGAAGGGCGTCGTGGTGACATCCTGGAAGAAGGGAGCGACGACGTCGCAGCAGTTCTTGGGAGGCGACGACGGCTCGCCGCCGGTGAGGAAACCGGCGCACGGCGCCATGTACTTGGCCAGCCCCGGCCGGCACGCGGCGACAGGGGGCAGCGGCGCCATGGTCACGTTGTGGCAAGGGATGAGAGGGATCTTGGGGAACGCGGGAGGGCAAGGAAGGATCCGTGGCAGAGGCAGGTCAGGGAGCTCGCCGATGTCTTTGCCGATTTGGCCGATGTCTTTGCCGATTTCACCTATGATGTCACCGAAAATGTCCGTCGGGTACAGAACGTCATCGCCGCCGCTGCCTGACGGTGACGGAGCTTCGGCGGCCTTCGCTGCTGCTACGTCACGAGCAGCCATGGATGGAGGCACCGCTACGGCGAAGGCGACGAGCAACACGATCAGCATGGATGACGCCATTGTCATGCTAGCTCTTTGATGTGGATGAGCAGCAACGAGCAGGAGGGCTTGGTTGGTTTGTGTGGGATGAACCCTGAGGGAAACGAGGGCTCCAATTTATAGGGATGGGCGGATGGCTTGCTGGTATGTACAGATATTAGAAATTTAGAATGGAGGGAGGTTAGTTGTTGGAGATATGATATCGCTTGTTCAAAAAGCAGAAAGAGATTAGAAACGGCGGTTAGTTATTGGAGATCACTCGTTAAAATAAACACACAAAGGATCTATCAGCTTGCATAACGACATGCATCGCCGTTGTGTTCGTGTCCTGTTAGTTGCCGCGTTATATCCGGGCACGTTGCACGCGACGAGTGAATTTCAATGCAACTTGCGCATATTAGGCGAAAAAATCAGTTAAAGTCTATTGTTGATATCCTGGCGGAGGAACTGGATTCAGTTCAAAGTTCGGGCGTACAGTTAAATTCTATTGTTGATAAAGAAAAAATAAGATTGGCAGTTAAAGAGATCTTCTCTGATAAAAACAACCATATCTGCTATGCCTGAGACCGCAACACACATGATGGCTACCTGCCCTTATTCAGTCCAGGTTTGGAACGCCTTCGGCTCCATGGGTATCGTGCCACAACAATTACCACCACACAACCATCAGATACTGAAGCAATGGTGGACGGCGATGATCAACCAGCAACATCCACATGGCACAAACCTAACCGAACAGGCCATCATCTACATAGCTTGGAACATCTGGAAAGAAAGATGCCGACGGGTATTTGACAAGAAAGAGCTGCACGCTCATCAGACAGGACATTTGCAACTGGCAACTGGCGCATAGCAATTGGGAGGAGTAGCTTTAGCTTAATGTTTTTCGTGTACTTTGTTGTTTTTTCAGGCATATGCCTCACCAATCTTGTAATTTAAACTCTTTTCCTAATCTATAATGAAAGGCAGAGCACCTGCCATTATGCTAAAAAAAAAATAATGAATCTCTTTTATCGGATGCGTAAAGCTCTTTGATTCATATTGCGTACAAAAAACAAATATACTGCCGGCAGTATTTTTTAGATTGTAGTGTACAATAATGTGCTTGCTACTATATCACGAGCTACCGTAGACTTTACAGCTACCCTAAGCACGTAGCATGGGACGAACTAATCTCAATGAACATTACGACTGTATCGCTACTGTCGATCATTACTCTAGCACCGTTGCCAACTTATGCAAAACACTGCTACCAGTCTCCAGGGCACAAGATTGACAGTGCAAGAAAATAGAGATTTTTTTGCAATAAATTAGTAGAATGTTTTTTCTTTTTCTTATTATCCTCAAGCGTGGTGTACATCAGGCATGAAAGCATCGCTGCTGACTACTATACAATGTAGATATATATGGAGCAAAAAATTGAATGGCCGAAATAAACTACTAATTGCTCTAAGTACCCCCGCAAATGGGGGGACAAGAATACATGAGAATGTGGAACAGGGTAAAGGAAATCTTCACTCTGTCCCCAACACGTTAATTTGAGATAACTATATCAACACGATATAATATACACAAATGGCACTATAGTCCGGAAGGAAAATTGCTGACTTGGCCCTGTTCCAATCTCTCCTCGCCATTCACTTTATAAGACATCCGGATACGCATTGCAAGTGGTTTCTGCTCAACAGATAGAGATAACAAGAAAAATCAGCAATGGGCATGGGACTAGAAGATAGCTCCACAACATGGCAGGACAAAAATTATTCTGAGGAACTTTGGCGTTACAGGATTGTGTACACGCCGAACATACAGAACATTATTGGGTCAGTTCCAGATAATAATTTAAGAAAAGGGACCACAGCCAGGACTCATTTGATTCGTCAAATCCAGAAGTGCATAATTTGACTGGTTACCACCCGTTATGGCCATTTCTGTCTGGTTATCACACAAAATAAAGTTATCAATTTGAACTAAAAAAATTGCATCCAACTTCAAATGTTCCTAGGTTCGGATTTACTCTCATGGTACCCAACACGAGATCTGGTTACAGGCAGAGTAATTCAGGATTCAAAACCCTGAGTATAATTGTGGTAGGACAAACTAGGGACTCCAGACTAATGATGGGTGCAAAATGCTTAGCTCTTTTGTTCACAGAATTATTCTCAACTCCGACGAAACTACAGATTATGAGCCTAAGCAAATACATGGTGATAATAGGCACATGATGCAAATGGTTATGGATTATGAAAATACGTGCAAATGAAATACCAGCAAGGCAGCAAGTAGCTTGTATTGAGCATGTCATTTTTAAGACAGCTTACATAGCAGCACATTACTATAGACAAATGCAAAGGGAATCAGTATCGACTGAGATTTACTCACACAGTTACAGTTCTTGCACGCTATAACAAAAAAATATATATGTCGTATGGAACTGCACACAAAAAGGGCTCATATTGGTCCTTATTTCTTTAAAAAGGAAAAGAATTGACATTTAGTTAAGTTACAGTACATGAACATTAGTCAACACTCAAGAGCTTATCTAGGAAATTAAAAACAAACATGAGTAGCAATAGAAATAAATCAGTCAATATTCAGTATTTTAGCAGTTATAATATCCATTAAGCATGCTCAGATTAATTTGCAAAACAGTTTGCAAAATTACGCTATAAGCCCTTTCGCCAATAATTTTCATGTTAGTACTTCAGCCATATAAATTCAACAATTGTAAATCACACCGTATGGGACATTATTAAAATAAAGCCAATAAAAAAAGATTGACAAAAGAAGCTGAAGTGGAAATGGAGGGTGCAGATTTTTATATACCTGGCCCTGTTGGTTATTGGTGACATTGAGCCCTTGAGTAACTGAACCATTTCCATTAGCTGGAACAGTGTTGCCACTAGCTGGATCCAGTCTCATTTGGATGAACTGCAAGTGTAAGAAAAATTAACAGCATATCAATCATATAGCTTTTATTGAAAAAAAAAACACAAAGGAAGAAAAAACGATAATAACTTCTAGCCTCCTTCTAGTGCTTAGTGTGGAAAAAGGCACTATATGCATTTTTCCAAGATCGGAGTAACAGAATATCTACAAACTCAAGCCACATAAATTCAAGAAGGAAAGAATGGTCCGCGAGAGATAGGTAGCTTATAGCCCATCAATACCCAAGCTGAAGAATACTAGAGGATATGTAACAGAAACTACTGTAGAGTATTATCACTGTGTATCAAGTTAAACTGTATGCAAAACTAAAACAATGGAATGTCAGACTATCAGGGTTTGTTCGTAGTGCCAGTGGACAGCTCAAATATGGACAATAGCAACAATACCTTTGGAACAGCGGCCTGAAAAATAAAATCTGTAAATGCACTTGATGTCAAATTTGTAAAAGTGGCATGAATTGCCGTCTCTCGTGGGTTTCCTGGCTGCCTTTTGAAATCAAAGGTGACCTTCAATGTTGCACTCTGGAAAGCTGTTATTGATGGGTGAGCTGTTTTCTCCAGTCCTGGTCAAATCAGGAATTAGTAACCATGAGCATGTTAATGGTACTTTGTTTGCTAATATCAACAAATAAGACTAACCAGAAACAGATGTACTTGGTGACAAACCATCAAGCAAATCCATGGCTTGAGGTACCACATGCGTGGATTTCGTCTCTGCCCATACATTAGTGTTAAATAATTCATCAATGGCTATATCAGAAAATAGACGACTCAAGCAGTCAACATTAAACAAAACTTACCAGAAGCAGATGTACTTGATGACAAACTACCAAGTAGATCAATAGCTTCAGGTACAGCATGAACAGGTTTAGACTCTGCTTTCAGTATGACACAACTCAATAATGGTCATGAATAGAAGCACAGGGAATCGCTACAGCTAACATTACTTTTACCTTGTCCAGGATGAGGGAAGTCTGTTACTGGCGCGCCATTCTGTGATGGAGATGATCCAATGGATAGAAGGTCCATAAGAATATCTGTGCTTGCAGTGGAAGTTACAACTGAACAAAAAACAGGAAAAAAAAAGATATGAATTCCTAAAGCAAGGGGATTTTGAATTTCTGATAACAAACAACTAGAATGTAACAATTAGTGCACACAAAGATAATGACTGAAGTACTGAACAACTCTTTTGTATATGCTGCAGCAAATAAAATATTAACTGTCTACATCACAGGATGACTGGAGCTTATTGACAAGAGTAAAAAAAAATGCAATACAATCTTTTCTAGGCAAAAATAACAAGCAAGGTGATTAAATACAAGTTTTTGACAATATCCCATATTATAGCACTAGAACTATTTTTTGGATAATAAAGGACTGATTTGCAAATTGTTGAGCATGCAGTGAGCTCTGTTAAAGAAAGGTTTAATAGTCAATGTACTAGTGTCTATGGTTTGGGGTGTCTCTTCTCTTCCGTGTTACAAATATAGGAATTGATGTATTGAGTTAGGCCCAAAGGGATATAGAGTACAAGAGGAAGAGAAGAGACACCCCAAACCTTAGACACTAGTACATTGACTATTATACCCTTAACAAGCTCAGATTCCATAAAAAGTAAGAGTGCATATTCTGAGAGAGGGATAAACAAAGAGACGCAGAGGGCACCTGTCGATACAGCTATTTTGCTCTTTTAACGTAGCCAGAGAAACAAGCTAACATGGAGACGGCACATGTAAAAAGTAAAAAACAGAGATACTGGGAAAAAATACCTGTTGGTGATGTGCTTACTCCACTAATACCTAGAAGATCTTGCAGAAAATCATTAGGTGTTGTAGTAGAAGTGGTGGTTGAAGCTGGTGCCCCATCAGAACTCAAATCAAGCAAATCAGCTAAAGGAGCTGAGGTGGGTTTTGCAACACCATTTGGAAGCTTAAGGCCTCCAGGAGCAACTGCTGGGGCAATTTTATCTGCTGAAATAGTTGCTTGTGTAGCAGTAGCTCGCTTCACCATATAACTAGCTTCATCCAATACAGGCATCCGTTCGAGCAAAGACGATCTTCATTTTCCAACCAGATACTAGATTAATATCTTTTCACAGGCCAAAAAAAATCATGCAGTAACATCTAAAAGTTCAGTGACCCACCTGATAGATTGATGTCTTTGTATAATGGAACTGAATTCAATTGATCTCTGTTGCAGTTCAAGCACAACATTCTCCTTATTCTGGGCAACTATTTGTTTCACCCTCCTGTTAAAAGGTTAAAGCCATAGTATTTAACAGAGCAGCAGTATTATACTATAAGAATCACCTAAATATGGTAAATGTTAGTTACATGACATGATAAGTATTAATGTATTTTTCATGTTACAAAAGAGAACCATAGTTGGAATAAATGCCACAGAAACGATGCCGTTCGATAGATACTGTCGAAAACTAAAGGCAGATATACCACCATATGTCTAAGTTATCAACAATTCAGAAAAAAGTGGCAAGTCTGTCAAGAAGATAAATTAAAGGTGGTACTAAAAAGATGAGGAAATCGTACATGGTGGCGTACCACCAATGACTACCATAATTTACAGAAAAATACAGCATAACACAATTCTTCAGTGTGTACTACAAGGAAAAACATTCTCAGAACTCAAATGGTTCGCAGTTATTATGGAGTTCACATGTGAAAAGAGTGAGATAATAAGGTTGCACAACCTTGAAAAGAAAAATGGGGCAAATTGATGGAATAAGGCCATTTTAAAGCCCCTAAACTGTGCAAAGAATCCAGAAAAAAAAAATCAAAAACATTTTTTTCATCGAGTTACTTTCTGAAAATGTTCTTGTCTACTTGTATACCTCATCGAATACCAATATACCATGTCAGTTAGGGTGCATGCAAGTGTTTTGCCCCAGTTCCGTAGATACAAATTTTATCTATATTCTCAAATTATCAGGAACATCATGAATACAAGAGAACAAGACAACCAATAGTGTGCCAAAAAATACAGTTCCCAGTTAAGAGAAGTCCATCTTTGAGTTGGTACTTAATGAAGTATCTATTTTGTGTGACAGGTATATGATGTCCAATCGAAATAAAACTTACTCTGACGTTGATGGAAATCGTGAGGAGAGCTTCAAAAGAGCAACCAGACACATGGAGCCAGTTGTCACATCTGTAGAATGGCGGTTAAGAGCAGCCTCTACAGCATCCACAGCAGCAGATTCTGTTACCTGATCAAGTTAATGTATTTCATATGATGTATGGCAAGTTCCAAATGACACTAAAATGCACAGGATCACATGCTTATAAAACAAATGTAGGCAAGTAGTTGTCTGATCTTGATTGGAAAAAGATCATTAAGAAATTCAATTAATCTGTCTCAATCTAAATGTCTAAATTAGAATTAAGGTCATTTGCACGCGCATACATAGATAAATTAATAGTGTGCACATAATTTCTGGATAATCACTGTGCCCTTGTTTGGATGGTCGAGATGGCTGCCAGCGCATCTCATTCTAGTAGAAGTTAGAGCAGACAACAACAGAATATGTGACAAATTATGTCGTAGTTCAAACAGCTGGGAGCACGATCCAGCAAGTTCTGAGGGTTAAAAAAAAGAACATATCCCGCAAGAATTTTCCACTCACCTTAATTGGCTCCTCCCCATCCAGCATGCCAACATTGTTCACCAGCATTTCTCCATATTCACCAATACACCAAACAGCTACTTTTACCAAACTTCCCTAAACAATATAATATTAACAACATTACAGGCACCAGGTAGGATGAGATGGCATGGCATGCAATATGAAGAGTATAAAATTTTCCCTGACCTGTTTCCCATATGTTTGTAAGGCCTTATACAATGAACGCACTGAATATCCTTGAAGCTCTGATGCATTACTTAATACAACAATAAGGGCATGGCATACATCATCCTTCACATGATTTCCAGCCTGGTAGACAATAAGAGTGAAACATGAATTTGGCTTGTTTGTGTACATTTGACAAGGCAAGACAACTCAAGTTTGGTATCTCCCACAATGTCAACTATTGTACTGAAACATAACTATGACTATGACTATGACTATGAGCAGTGCCACGAACCGCACAACCGTAACTTGTGTGCAAAGGTAGTAATATTTATTAGTTCAAACGAGCTATGACAAATTTTCTGTTATAGAGATAACTTGCATTCCTTTATTGCAGAGCGCATGATGTAAGTATGAGGTACAATAAGGCAAGGCACCGATTTATAAGGCTGAAATCTAGGGTATAACCAGAGTTTCTTCATCTATGGGTATATTGGACTGTAGGATAGCCTCAAAAGAAATCAGAAAGCTTGCTTAAAAAAAAAAGAAATCAGAAAGCTTTCTTCCCTGCAGTTTGTATTAATGGATGCCAATGCAGTTAATAGCCCTCATTGAAATTTCCAGGGTGCACTATACACAGACTTAAGGTGCTCCTTGTTTATTTATTTTCTTGAACACACAGAAGAGCTTCATATCATTATATTAAGAAGAAAAAAGGGGAAGAACCCTTACAACACACACAAACACCCACTCAAAAAGGTTTCAAAGGAACAAACATGGCTGTGAAAGGAAAATGTGTTCCATATTTATGAGCATGCAAGTTGAACAGACTTGCCCTGAAGACGAAGAAATGACTAAATCTTCCAATAGTGTTACAGCAAAAAATAAAATAAATGCAAGGTAACAAGTAAAAATTGCCTGAAAAAAAAAAGCAAGGAGAGAGATTTTTTTACAGAAACATTATCTCAACAGTACTAATGTACTTACCAGAGATAAAACTTTGAACATCTGATCAAGGTACCATAACTTCTCTTGAGAAAACCTATTGGAGATGCAATGTTAAAGTGTTAAACGCTCCAGGAGGCAACAAGAAATCAACAAAATAAATAGATACTAACTTTTCAACTATTGAGCATATCTTTGATGTGAGATCTCCTACAAAGTCTGGATCCGCGACATTTAAGTAATCAATGAGCTCTTTAGTCAAAGGTTTTACATTTGTATCATTGACTAACAAAAAAACAAGTTCAAGGGCTCTTTTGCGAATGGAGGCGTCCGCATCCTGAAAGATGCACAAAGATTAGAATGTTAAAAGCCAGAATAACAGAACTAGGGTGCTGGAAACAGTAAATGTCAGGCTTGATGTAGCTTATTAAACAGCAAATTGATCATATTACAAATAGATCGCACACTGAAACGTTGACTTAAAGATTGCATTGCAAGAAGTAGCATAGAATCCAGAACAGGATTAATGAAACTACTGAAAGCTCCCGGTGCAAAATTTAGAGTAGATAAAAGCAACACCTTTGTCATGCACATTTGTTCATTTAAGGTCCTTTGAAAGTTGAAATAAAAGGCGGGTTTACAATATGCAATAAGCACAACATAACTGGTCTGCACAAATGTGAATGTCTAAATCTTGGTGGTATTATGCTAGCAAGCCAAAGCATGGGACTACATAATATGAGAGTTCTTAATCTAATGCTATACATGGCATGAATTACACAGCAAGACAAGCACTCAGCATGGATAGAGTTGCATACATTATTACCTTAACACACTCTAATATTGTTGTCCTGTGCCTCTGCACCGCTAGTGCATCGACTGCAATAGCCCTCATAAGCATGTTAAGAGCAACATATCTGAAAGAGGACAGGGCAACAGGCACAGTAAAATACTCCGCTTATGGAGCAGATAGATAGATCAATAAACATTCCATTAATCAAAAGAGAAATAATTAGAACCAACAGCAACCAATTGGTCCATCCATTATTGCTTGAAAAATAGTTGCAGCTGAATCAAATTTCATAAGCTATATCTGCAACCTCAATATACTCACCGATTCCAGCTAGCAGGTTCATCAAGAAAGGTAGAAGAAACTATTCGCTAACACCTTGAATTTATTTATATATAAAAAAGGGGGTTCAAGAGTAACAAGCAGAAAATATTGACCTTATATTGTTATCACGGTTTGACAAGAATCTACCCAAAATATTAATTGCCAGCACACGTAAACCACTAGTAGCTTCAATGCCCATTATTGTCTGGACACATTCATATAAAATGGCATTTCCAGCATTCTTGTTTGACTCGGTTTTTGTTGCAACCTGAATAAACATAAAACACATTAATTTAGTTAGCGCAACATGAAATACATGAGTCATCCGTTATTGGCTACTTAATGCAAAAACTAGCTCATGTTATTATATAATAAAACACATAATATTGTAAGTACAACCTGACTGGAAGGCAGGATCAAGGGATGTATCATGCCAAGAAAAAACTATGACTAAAAAAGTTACATGCCCTCACCCATGCTGAATTATGTGTGCTTTGTTAGATACTTAGATGAGCAATAAATGTCAGTGTTCTGTATGTGAAATCAAAGATAAAGATTAAGAAATCACCTGCGCAAGAATATCATTCATATATTCACTGCAATCGGCATCTCCTTGACCCAATATGCGCATAAGTTTAAGAACTCGAATATGCAAGAATGGATCAGAGATGCCAGCAACGTCATACTCAGGGGCATATGAACTATTGGACACATCTCTCAATATGCGAACCAGACCTTCAATGCAGTTCTGCAATTGTGAAGAAAAGTAAAAGTAAATGAGGACAACACATTCTCAGCATCTCTGGTACCATAGTACAATACAGCATCGAAAATCTTAATGTTATATATTGTAAAATGCTGCATCTTAAATACACAATGAGATTAGTGACGCATGAAACATCAAATAGGATCATCCAAATTGATCTAAGGAAATCTTAGACAGAAAAATGGCATGCTTTCAGTTGATTTTTTTTTTATAATGTGCACTTCCCTGTCATGCTATTGGTGGTGTTGGGTGTAACATATAAGTGTCCTTACCTTCCTCAGGTACTCTAGGGCGTCTTTGCTGGCTTTGCATAGTTCTGTGCAGAGCTGAATTGCAGATATAAGAACCCCATGGTGTTTTTCCTTCAACAATGATGCAGCCAGGGCCATGAAATTCTCCGCCAAATCTGGCACTTTTCTTACAATCCTTATAGAGCACAAAGCAGCCTGATAACCCAGTAGAAGTATACCATGAATTCAAAAATACCATAATAATAATCAAACAGTGATTGAAAGGCACAATGTAAGTGACTAAGCCGTTGCATCCAAAAGTACTCAGTGTAAATAGAAAAATTGATGAAAACATTAACAGTGGCAGAAATGCTGGAAATGAATATGGTGTTTCCGAATCAACTTAGGTTAATGGATATTCAAATTCCTTGAAATGGCACATATATACAATTCAGCTATCAGTATTTGTTTTTGCCATGCTTAACTGGACTCATCTACTAGGATTGAATTACACAGTACACAGGAAAATACCTTTTTCTTTGTATTGACTTCCCTACTGCGCATCAGCCTCTCCACTTCTGGAGACAGATCCCGCGCCATTTCGGCAGAGCAGATGTTCCCAAGCGCACACAAGGCAAGACCCACAATGAACTGGTTCGGGTGGTTGAGATCTCTGCCCCAATTTAAGCACTAACATTACTCAAAACTCAGCACAGCATTTGAGAAAACAACAAACGCAGCAGTGGACATTGCAGAGACAGTATCAAGCGGGCCTACTGTTTGAGGGAGTTGGTGACGAGCATAAGCACCTCCTGCCGCTCGTCGAGGAGCAGCATGAGGCCGAGGTAGCCCACCCGCTTCTCTGGGTACCCCGCGGCCGCGATGAGCTTGAGGCACTCCATCTGGGCGAAATGGGTGGGGTAGCCGAGCATGTGGATGAACATGAGCTTGGCCATGTTCCTGTGCCGTAGCTCCGGCTCGTTCTCGCTGATAGCCGTGCGTATCGCCGCGCACTCCCGCCGCACCACCGCGCGCTCCTCCGCCGCCGTCTTGCACGCGCGTATCGCGCGTATCATATCCCTGCGGGGAAGCTCACAAAGCGCGATCAGAGCATTGTACGCACGAGCGCCACGGATCCGGCGCAGGTTGTGGAGGATTTTGGGGGTGGCGGGCGCGGTGTCTCACCGGAGGCGCGTGCCGGAGGAGAAGGGACTCATGGCGATGTCCGAGGCGAAGTCCTCGACGATCTTCTCGACCGTGTCCATGCCGAGATCTCGGAGAGGACACGCCGGCGAGCGGGGAGGCGGAGTGGGGAGCAGCGGGATCTGATGCCCGAGGTGGTTGGGGGCGGGAAGCAGCGGAAGGCGAGGCGTGTCGAGAGAGCGAGCGAGGTGAACGAAGAGGGGCAGGGGCCTTGCCGGATCTGGAGGACTGGAAATGTGCGAACAAACCCTCTGATAGTTTGTATTTTTTGTGTTGGTCCTATTTGGATGAGAAATTTCGTCGTCGTCGGATTTGGACGAAATGCGCGCGATTTCTATTTGTCTTCTTGAAATTCATTTGTATTTTACGATAACCATGTGTTTTCTGGAGTTTTGGAGATCCCGTAAAAGTTCACTTCTCAAAACATTCTAGGAGATCTCTCGCGCTCTAGTTTCTGAATGGGAGCTTGGAGTTTGGTGTTCCTACAAAGAATGCATAAAATGTGCACGAGTTTTGTAACCGTAGCATGATCTTGAAGGTTGAAGTTTTGTAACGGGTAGCATGATCTTGAAGTTTTATTTGTACCCATGTGTTCACCATCACCATCATTTATTGTTATTGGTGTTTTTATTATACAGAAAATGGAGATGAGCGTTGTCATTTATTGGGATAACATGAAAATTTGGCCAAGATCGTTTTTAAAATACTGTTGTGTATCATCTTTAATGGAAGTGCATCTGTGCATGACGTATCCAGTATCACCACTCTAAAATTCGCTCTCAAATTTGAAAATGACTATCAGTTTTATCCAGGCCATTAAAAATGCTATTAAACGAATGGGCTACATTACAATAATGGTCGTTATCTCCCTTTCGATACATAATAAAAAAAAAAGAAACGAACTAATTGTTTCATTTCCACAGTGCCAAAATAATAGTGCGGTCCAGTTCGCCTCATACCCAAAATTACTGGACCGAGAACATCATGTACAAAAAAAAAAAAAAACGGATACATGTGCCCGCCTTCATTTCAAAATTTACATGAGCAATCAGTTATTCGGAAACCTAATCTGGATCATGATTAAGTGACATCATCTATACTATATACATCTTCGCTCTAAGATGGATGCTCCTAACCTCTCGATCCAATTTTGAACCAAGTTGTGATCAAGGGATGACATATCAATGTCGTATAATACGAAACAGGATCAGCAGGAAACTGTATTCAAGGTGAAAGTAAACTAACACAAGCTGATATTCCAATTATAGAATCTTTGGGTCACCAATTCAGCAATAATTAAGTTCTACTCAGCTACTCCGTATTTAGGAACATACAGCAAAATGACACGTGAGTCCTGGCTACAACGCTGATCTTCCTTGGCCTTTTGGAAGCTTCTTTGTTCCAGAGTCATCCACGTCCTTCAGTTGGTAATAGTGTGGTGCTATCTCTACCAGCCACTCGGGCTTCAGTTCGCCTGACGCATAAACTCCTTTGTCGTGAGAACTAACTCATGGTATACTACTCACCTCGGACGTATCTCTGCTAGTCCTGAACTAGGATGAATATGTACAGCCTGAGTATTCTTGACAGTCTTATATGTACCATCCCTCTGCAACCGTGAAGAATGATGGAAGAAACCTGATGTTATAACCTTTTTAATAGCATCCAAGTCACTGGCATTTGAACAAACCTCAATCTCGACTCTTTCCATAAGCCCCTCCAGTTGATCCCGAATATCCCTTGCCCTTTTCATGATGCGCGCCTGTATATAGTTTTCATAGCACCATTGAGTTGAATAGTCTGTTTCTTTCCATGAGCTATAAACATTTAGTAGTGCTATATGGTCTCCAACATTGCCAGTGTGGAAGTTCAACCTTGCATTATCCGCATGAACTTGTTTGTCTTTCGGACGATAAAATATAGAACTGCCAATGGACAACATGGAGGCAATAGAGATGACCTCATCAGAACACTTATATTTCTCTGAAGCTACTATCATCTTCGACAGCATAGGATCCAACGGAAATTCTGCCATTCTTCTTCCAGTCTTGGTCAATTCTCCACGACTGTTGAGTGCACTGAGAGCAAAAAGTTGTTCCAGGGCCTTCAATAGGGCTTCTGAAGGAGGTGGATCCATAAAGTCAAAGTTAACCAGGTCATGAATACCAAGACTCTTGAGAGTAAGCACAACATTGGCAAGGTTGGTTCGCTGGACCTCCGGGACAGTGTTATCTTCAAGGTCATGCATGTAGTTATAACTCGTGTATAGGCGGAAGCATTTTCTAGGCCCAGTCCGTCCAGATCTTCCTGCCCTCTGATTTGCTGACACTTTTGAGATGGGATTAATAAGCAGAGATTCCATTCCCGTGCGGGGATTGTATGATTTTATCTTACAGAAGCCTGGATCAATAACATACTTTATAACATCAATGGTTAATGAAGTCTCTGCAATATTAGTGGCCAGAACCACCTTTCGAGCACCCTCAGGGGTTGGCTCAAATATCTTAGCTTGAAGCTCGGTAGGGAGATTTGCATAAATAGGACATATAATCAATTCTGAAATTTTGGTGCCTAAGCCCCTTGTTCTGTGTTTAAGGATTTCATCTACTGTGTCAATTTCCTCCTGCTCTGTAAGGAATACCAGGATATCTCCCGGTGGCTGTGTCACATGTATCTGTAAAACAGTGACAATTGCTGCATCTATGTAATCAGCTTTAGGAGCTTTTTGTGTAATGAATTTCAACTGGGTATCGCCTCCCAGGTATCTTGAAAATAGGAGCTGAATCAAAGTAGTCACTAAATTTTTCTGCATCAAGGGTGGCACTTGAAATGAGCAGCTTCAGATCTGGCCGAAAACGAGAAATATCCTTCACCAAACCAAATAATATATCAGTGGAGAGTGTACGCTCATGAGCCTCATCAACCATGATGACGCTGTAGCTGGCCAAATCTGGCTCACCAAGAAGCTCCCTTAGAAGCATTCCATCAGTCATGTACTTGACAATTGTTTTCTCTGAAGTGCAATCCTCAAACCTTATAGAGTAACCAACCTCATGTCCCAGTTTAACACCCATTTCTTGAGACACCCTTGCTGCAACACTCATGGCAGCAACTCGACGAGGTTGAGTCAGTGGCGGACGCAGGATTTCATAATTGGGTGTGCGGAATTTCACAGAACAAACATCCATAAAAAAGGGGGGAAATCCATTATACTTCATGGTATTACACTCTTTTTGAAAATTTGTTTCCTCTAGGTTGAAAAGGCGCTAATTTTAGTTTCTCTTTCCCATCAACCCCAGTTTTGTCCTTGCAATTTCAGTTTTCAGTTTGGTATTAGTACGAATGAAGATCAGGGGAATTTCGTATTGTTTTTTTTATTGACGTATCCACAAACTAAACTGACAATTGTTACTGCGTAGCAAGTAATTAAGTACTACGAGTTTGCTAACGAAATTCCAATAAGACAGCAATAAGAGGTGGCCATCACGAATATATAGTTGAGATGACAATGTCCTTCCTTTCCTTTCCATTGATAAGTTATTAAGAACTTAAGACTCCACAAAAGATCTGGGCGCTTCATTCTAAGCTTGCAGCTGGCCACCGGCGTAGCCTTTCCGTGATAGCGCTTGCGATCGCTTGCTGATGTTCACCGGACTTGCATACATGCTCTATCACCTGCTTCTCTAGTGGGCTGCCTAATGAAATGGGCGTCGGCGCAGTGGCTGGTGCTCGTCAAACGAGAGAAAGGCAAACCAACAAGAGTGGCTTCCATGCATGCAGACTGCAGAACTGCAGATGTTGGAAATGATAGCATGCCACACGTTCTTGCATGGGTGGCCGAGAGGGAAGGCTATTCACACTCAACACACTAGGATCGAGCAATCACACAGAGTAGCTGCTAGTAGCGTTTTGCAAAATTTATTGGGTGTACATATGTACACCCATGTCCCTACACTGCGTCCGCCCATGGGTTGAGTACATGCAACCTTTCCTTTCGCGGTATATCCAGCCTCATGAAGGTACTGAGGTATTTGTGTTGTCTTACCAGATCCAGTTTCACCCACTATGACAATAACCTGTTACTCCTCGACAGCCTTAAGCAGCTCATCTCTAAATTTATAGATTGGAAGTCTTTCGCTCATCCTGGAGCTCCCATTTCAGAATATCTTTTGCATCAATGTCCTCTCGATCTGAATAGTCTTCAGGCTGGGTTCCTTGTATGACGGATGATTTAACAAACGCAATGCTATCTTCAAATACATACTGATAGTCATCAGAAGACCGCTTTCTATCTTTGGATCCAAATTGCAGTTTGGACTTTTCTATTCGGTGTTCCTCCCACCTTTCTTGTTCAGCAAAAGGATTCATTTTATCCTTGGCCTCAGGATCTTTGTACCTCTGCATGGCCACAGAGAATCTCTTTTCTTGATTGACATTTTGACCCATGTCATAAGCTTCAGGCATTTTATACTCACCAACATCATCGGCACTATCAACACGTTCCTTGAGAAGACCATAGAGCTTCTTCTTGTATGCCAACTCCTTTTCTTCTGCCTCAGTTAGTTTCTCACCCTGAAAAAGGTATTAGATTAATTTGATCTTAACTTAGAGCATAAAACTGACAGGATCATCTAGTCTAACATAGACCACACCTAGCACTTAGATCTAATACGGATTTGGTGAAAACTTAGGACTTACCATTCAGATTCATCCCTTTTGGTGGATGACTAACGAGATGGAGATGCCGTAGAAAACCGTAGAGGAAGTAGATGTAGTAGAACGCCCCGATGTCGATGTAGATGAGGGGCACCAAGCTTCCACGCCTTCCAGCACCCTTAGTGATGATTGATAGGTTTAGGGTTCTAATGAGCCCTATAGACTAACTCGTGATTAACACGAGATTAACTCTGGTTCAGGAAACCTAGAG
The DNA here is from genome assembly GCA_015342445.1 of Digitaria exilis. Taxonomy (NCBI): domain Eukaryota; kingdom Viridiplantae; phylum Streptophyta; class Magnoliopsida; order Poales; family Poaceae; genus Digitaria; species Digitaria exilis. Next base: position 71,998 of record JACEFO010001963.1, read on the forward strand.
GGTTTTCCCCTTAGTTATATAGTGCTGTAGACGTGGGGCCGGGCCCTAAGTGGGCTTGTTTGTCTTCCAATCAAAGGCAACTAATAGGGAGTAGTGCAGGATTAGGATTGGGCTTGATGGCCCAATTACAAATGACCGAGGTCAATTCCAACAAAAGGTACTCACTGTCCAAAATTTCATTGCGAAGTTCCTCAATTTTTTTGTCCCTTTGCTTTATCAAATACGCATGCCTTGACATTTTTCTCAGATCCGATGTATCATTCGTGTCCATTGCTTGAGATCTTCTATTAAGCTCCTCTTGTTCTTCCTTAGATAACTGTCGCTCCATCAACTTTCTTGTGTTAGCTGCATCTCTCTCTCTCATGTTCTTTTCTAGCTGGGCCCTCTCCTGCTGATCTCTCATCATTTGTTTCTCTTCATCAGAACTGTTGTCGCCATCTTTTTCATCGTCCTCTTCTGTTCGCCTCCGCACATTCCTTCCCGAATCCTTTGCTACCTTTTCATCCTCACCACCATCATCATCGTCCCCACCATCTTGATCTGCTTTCCTCCTGAACTGCTTCCGACCCTTAGATGGAATTGTTGAGCCCTTCCGACTCGTCGATGTTTGGTTGCCAGCATCGTTGTCACCCTCGTCAGCCGTGCTCTGTTTCTGTACAGGCTTTGCAGCATCCCTCTCCTGCTTCTGGTAATTACTGATGCCGCTGGCCCTGCGGGGAACTTTGGCATAGATGTCTGCCGTAAAGGTGCGGGTCTCCACGGACGAGGTGAACCCGAACTCGACTAACTTGGCCACGAGATCGCCGGCGGAAGAGCACTCCTTGGCTAGCTTGATGACGTACTGGACAATGACGCCCTTGGAGTAGCCCAGCAGGGTCATGAGCTTGTCGGACACCCATTCACTGAGCTGCCCATCGCTCGTCATGCCCTACCACCCTTCTTCCCGCCGAATCTCCTCGAATGGTACGAACGGGACGGGGGAAGAGAGAGTTGAGCTAGGGTTTGGCGGCGCGGCAGCGGGAGGCGGAAGAGAAACCAGGAAACGACGGCGGAGGCGGCGAGGGTGGAGTCGGAGCCCGCTGGTAGACTAGACGCGGGCGTGACGGACCAGGACACGGCGATGGAGGAGGCGGCGGCGAAGTTGGGGTTGGGGCCGTGGTGTGGGTTCGAGACGTCGGTTTGAGAACGGACAAGTCCGTGGGCCGGCGGTGCTTGGGCATTTAAGATTTGGGCCTTATTGTCCAGCCTTTTCTCCCTTTCCCTCCCTATCTTTTTTTTTTCCTACCTCCACCTTTTCTTTTCTGGGCCACGTGGGACAACAAAGGCTCGATGATCATGATGGAAGACAAATGAATCTTTCAGTGATGTGTACTCCTGTAATCCTGTATGATGGACGCATTCGAGGCAAGTCAAGCACTTTGAGCCAGGTCCAGATGTTGTATACAGCACTTTCAAGGGAATAAGAAGAATATTGTAATGGCGCGTGGAGTACCATACCTTGGCTGCCGGTGGTCGGGAACATGCGGCGGAGCGTGGCGAGGAGCTCGTCGTAGGAGGCGTGCAGCGACAGGTCAACCTTCCTGCCGATGGCGTCCCCTTCCTTCTTCACCTTCACGCACTTGGCGCCGCCGCCGCACGCTCTGCTGCGTGCGGAGCTCACCGGCGGCCACCCCACCACCGGCCTCTTATTGCTCCTCTCGCACGAGCCGTCGTCGAACAGCGGCAGAGTCGTCGCCTTCGGCTGCTGGAACGCCTCCCCGAACCCTCTCTTCCCGCGGGAACAAGAAGAAGAACCAGAACCAGACGAGCTGCTGCTGAGCTCGTCCGCGGCGGCGTGGTTGTTCTTGATCATTGGATGATGCGCGTTCGGCGGCGCCAGGCCGAGCTCCAGCTCCATGTTCTTGCACCTGCTGTGTATTCTCGCTGGCAAAGCTGTAAGCTTGATGGTGTCTCCTTTTTTTTTTCCCTTCTGCCTGAGTACGTGTGCTGGATCGATCAAACAGACTGGAGATCGGGCTTGGAATTCAGGTGATGATGAGATGGAACATGGAAGCAATGAAATGAGCAGGGATGAGAAGAGATGCCCGGGCATATATAAGATGAGAGGGGAAAGGAGACGTGCGGGTGCTTGCCAGCGGGAGACGATCAGGAGGAATCGATGCTGATGGGAAGCAGCTTGTCGGGGTTGAGGGGGACCCAAAGGCGGCCAATCTGTCTGCCTGCCTTCCTGCCTACCAATTGTGTTGAGCACCCCTCCCTCTGGCTGTCCGAAGCAAACCCTCGGCTCTGCCTTGATTTCGTGTAGCCTGCCGACAGGACCCGTCAGTTTCGTGCGTGCTTTAGCTGATCCGCCGGTGGCTTTGCTCCCTTTCGTGCTGGGCTCGAGTGCAACAGCTTGTTGACAGCCTGATGAGCCACACGAGTCAAATCTGTCAACGAGCTGGGGTTATTCGAGCTGCCGCTGTCATGCGGCGATCAACACGACACTCGTGTCCGCCCACTGTCAAATTCGGTGCGGAACAGCACCATGCGCGCGGCCGTAACTATCATCGACCCTTGTTGTTGGCTGCCTACGCTGGCCGTTGAAGCAAGGGTCGTTGCGTCAAGGAATGGCATAACGCCGTGCACGGGCGCGCGCCAGGCCGGTGATTGGGAACGCGTCGCGCGTGCACGGGGGTGGCCGTGGTCGCCAGGGGAGACGCGGCCTGGAGCTGGAGCGTGGAAGGCGGCCGCGGTCGGCGACACGAGGGGCGTGTGGTGCACCGGACAGGCATGTCGCTGCCCGGTGGTCGCCAACACAATCCGGGCCGCGTGCGTGCATCAGGTCAAGGCACGTTGCCGCGGGCACAGCTCGCTCCGGGCTCCGGCCGTTGGTTTGTTGGTTGGCCATGGCCATGACCATGGGATCGCCCGCGGGTGTGGCGGGCTCCAAGTTCCAGCGTCCTCCCATTCCCGACGCGCTAGCTGCTTTGGCGTGCGCCGCACTGCATCTCGTCGACTCGCCGCGCCGGCCGGGGGACACGCACACTGTTCTGCTCCGCACATCTCCCTGCAGCTCCGGCGACTCTGGTCGAGCTCCAATCCGAGCCAGGTGTCCACCACTGTCCACAGACATGTCGAGCGTTCGTTCGCTCGGCGGCCACCACGTCGTCGGGATGGGAGAGACCGAGAGAGGAAAGGGAAAAAAAAATTCCTCTAGGGCTCGGGACCAGTTGGCCATTGTTTACGCGGCGATGCTCCCGGCACGAGATATTCGGCTACGCTTCGTCCACAGCTCGATGCCGCCCATTGCTTGCCATGGAGATCGTAGCTTGGCAATTGGCATAGAAAACCAGCACGCACGAAACCTGCGGATCCGGTGTTGCTGTGAGGCGCGTGGCTTGGAGTCGAAGCGAGGCGGAAACTACCGTATCTCGCGTGTCCCCCGGCCATGCCGGGTCTCTCGGACACCCTTGTCCCGCCCCACTCCCCCTTGTCGCCGATCCTACTCTGACGTCATGCGCCGCGCAGCACCGGATCAGCCTTGATCCATTGGTCGATGGATTTTTGTCAGTTGGCTATGGCGCTTATCTTTCCGTGATCAGGATCCTGTCGTCCTGAGCCTGAACTACTATAGCAGAGAATCTCACTGTGCTGATCAGCTGATGCTATCTTTCACCACTTGCTATTGCTGCAGACCAGTTCTAGAAACGGTGTTATCACTGGACGAGATAGATCCTGGAGCCTCACTGTCCCAGAAAATGTCTTTCAGGTAACATCAAAAGGAAATTATAATAATCCAATCAACCAACCACGAACCTATTCGTTCTGAAATTCTGATTACTGAATTATTGCCATTGCGGCGTGCAGACGACAAGGAAATCAGCAGCTCCACCGGCCGTGTGGTGGTCACCTACGAGGACGGGGAAGGGGACTGGATGCTCGTCGGCGACGTGCCGTGGGAGTAAGTTCGTCAGCACCTTCCTGATGATTCAGTTTGTAGCGAGTTTTGGGGGATTGGATTTGTTGCTGACATGATTCTGTGATTTTTGTTGCAGTGACTTTGCAACATCTGTCAAGCGCCTGAAGATACTGGGATGATGACTACTACATGAGCTATGCACAAGTCCGAACGCACTGATGTACATGTTTTAATACTTTTTTTGGGGGTTTGAAAAGCATGGTTTTAACTTTTAAGAGTCAAGGCAGTAGGAGTAGTAGGGTGGTTTACCTCTCGTGACAGTACGTATACGACCAGGTCTTGTTTGTGAGAATGTTCTCTTGGAGACTTGTCTTTGTGTTTTGTGCAGTTACTTTTCCCTATTCATCCCACCTCTTCCACTCACAGAACACTATTTATCTACAGTGTTTTTTTATGAACAGTGTATTTTTGGAGAATCTTTCCCCAATCTAAACACACCCTGATGCGGCTGCTGATCACACATACTATATATAATACAGATCTTCTACCGTTTTTTTTTTTTGCTAAACAGCATGCGCTCTCTCTCTCTAATCAGTTGAAATTTAGAGTATCTGTGGATGCTCCTTTATGCGATGATAAAAATGCTGGCAGCTGTATTGTCCATTTTTCCTCCACATTTCTGTGGATAAAAAATGAAGTTTGTGTAAGAGTACACAGGCACACAGCAATAAAAGGCTCAATGGGCCACAGCAGGCCACACAAACCGAACATACACACGGCCCACTGTCGGCCTGCCGCACGGCAGCGAAAGTGGAATTTTTTTTATTTTTATATTTTTTATTTTAAGATTTATTAAAAATATATACCTAACAATTTTTTTTCAGAACTGTCACCCAGCCGCCGTTTGAATCGGCGAGAGGCTCCTATCGCCGTTTGAAACGGCGATAGGTGAGATGCAAGCCACCTCCCGCCGGATGAAACGGTTGAAGGTATCTCCAACCGTTTCATCCGGTTAAAGGTACCTTTAACCGTTTCATCCGGTGATAAATGCCACCACCGTCATGGCCGTTTGCACGCTGGCCAGTTACCGCCGGTTGAAACAGCTTAGCCGTTTCAACCGGCTATAAGCCATATATTCTGTTAAAAATTAATAATTATTAATATATTATAAAGTAAATATATTTAATGTACATTTTTGGATTGCAGTGAGTTAAATAACATCTGAGGGATATTTTATTTCGAACTGAACAATGAAATATTTGATTGAATTAAATAAATATTAAAAATATACATTAAATATATTTTCCTGAAAAATATAATCAAGAAAAATATATTTAATGTATATTTTTGGATTGCACTGCAATCCAAAAATATACATTAAATATATTTACGTTGTATAATATATTAATAATTTTTAATTTTTAATTATTTGTATAATATATTAATAATAATTATTAATTCAATCAAATATTTCATCGTTCGGTTCGAAGTAAAATATGCCTCAGATGTTATTTAACTCACTGCAATCCAAAAATATACATTAAATATATTTACTTTGTATAATATATTAATAATTATTAATTTTTAACAGAATATATGGCTTATAGCTGTTTTCAACCGGCGGTAGGCCAGCGTGCAAACGGCCGTGACGGTGATAAAAACGTGATGGTGACGGACCGTGACGGTGGTGGCACTTATCGCCGTGACTGGGAGGTGGCTTGCATCTCACCTATCGCCGAATCAAACGGCGATAGGAGCCTCTCGCCGATTCAAACGGCGGTTGGGTGACAGTTCTGAAAAAAAAAATAGTAGGTATATATTTTTGATAAATCTTAAAATAAAAAATAAAAAAAATCGCGAAAGTGAAAGGCCCTTGTGACAGATCTGGCCCAGGCCAGCACGACGCTTCGTTGTGCTGCTGCTTCGGGGAAGTATTGGAACGTCTTTCTTAGAAGTTCTGTCACACACTCACACGGATGCGAATTCCACCTCCATAGATTGTACTAGACAAGGTGCGCGCTTCGCGCGCCCTATCATATTATCGTATAGTAGCAACAGAAATGAACGTTTACTGTGACTGAATAAACACACTAATATAAATACAACTGTCCAACGAAATAAAACCACGCGCCCATCATATTATCATATAGTAGCAACAGAAATGAACGTTTACTGTGACTGAATAAACACACTAATATAAAGACAACTGTCCAACGAAATAAAACCCAAAATCCATGGCAAATATCAAGTAGTGAACTCATTTTGTTTCAGCAATAAGATCTAAAAAAACACTCATTTTGTGTCAATAATATTTCATATACCAGATCGAAGGTACATCCTAATAGCATCAATATTGCTTATCATGTTAAACACTACATATTCTTGTAAATATAGATACATTGCTTTAAAGGCTTATTTATATTCAGAATGCTTATAGCTTTAGAGACACTAAAGAAGAATAAATGCATTTGTACTTGATGCACACCAGCTGCGGCTGCTCAGCTCTGCAAGGCCCGTAGCCAGCCCTCTTGAGGTACTACTGCTGCTGCCGCTGCACAGGGGTACAAAGCATGTACCGAGCTAGCCAAATGATCCTTTGATTCTTTCCGTTTGTTGTGTTCTAGTAATAATACTTTCTATTTGTTGTGTTCTAATAATAATACAAGGTCATCAACCAAACCTGCATAACATTTGTACGTTATCCAATGATCTTAACAGAATAAGATTTTACTAAAGTTATCTCATAAGCTCCCTAGTAATAGTAGGAAGTTTGAGAATGACAAACATCTTTAAAGTACCAGACTAAACAAAAAAGAACAATTATTTCACAAATCAAAATTTTCTATTCTTACCATGAGACATGGCCATACTAAAGAGTCGAGAAAACTGAAGACAAAACATATTGCCATGGCATACCACTAATTGGTTTTAAACATACTAAAGAAGGTACTTAAAATTCATTTTAGACATATGAAATAAGGTACTACTAATTTGGTTTTAGACATACAGTAAGATGCTAAAGCATATTGCCAAAATCTGAAATACCATGAAGCATTGTGAAAGATCTAATGTGCATCATAACATCATTCTTTTTTCTAAATAGATCAAATGGTGACCAATCAAACCATGTGGGCAGTAGGTAGGACAAGCTAGCAATGGGAACACAAACACTATTCAGCTTTTCAGAAATAAAGTGGCCTTATTTTCTGTCGAAATAAAGGAACAAATATGACCATGTTTGGCTATCGATTCGAATGAACCAGTAGCCAGTACCAGTACATTTAACTGGAGAAACCTAAGTGGTACTATTAAGTATGAACCGGCAATTCAAGGCCAAGCATCAATAAATGGGACCCAAATAAATTTCAGTAACAGTACCTCTGTTGTTCCAATGACTGAGCCAGACTCACCATTCAGCTCATCACCATGATAAGTAGCTTAGTCTGCAATGGCAATATACAAAGGTAATCAACTTCCACCACACATAAAGTGATAAGAAAGTGGAATTCCAATTGCAAGATTCCACTAATAAAAAACTATCTACAGGAATAGTTCCAGCTCACCCTTATTCTACTGCAATAGAAGCTCACAATAGTACATTCATCATCTATCGTCCCCAAAAATCCCACACACCCAGCATATATACAACTGACTCCAGACCTCTGAACTGTCCCCACCAGTTCATCCACATTACACACAAAATAGGAACATTTCAGGTTATAGCAAGGGATCATCAATTATGTACCAAAAATAGCATCAAGGAAGTATTACCAGTAAAACTAAGTGATAAAAAAAATGTATGCTTGCCTCATCAATTGATTTCTTTGAACCAACACTGAGCATACACGTGTGAGCTTGCTTGTGGTTGTAGGTGCTAATAATTGGAATACACTTCTCTAATAAGAACACACTTGTATATCAATCGTCCAGCACTGCAAAAGCCATGCATATGTTCCACGAATTGAGATACTACCACTCCAATTGAACTGAATAAACAAGGCGTGACTAACAATCCAAATTATTTGTGGAGTTCAGATATAGTTGGACAAATAAAATGTAGTCTATTAAGCCTTATCCTTGGACTTTTTTACCTACAGTTGCACTTAAAAAAGCTACTACCTCTGTTACTACAATTGTAGTTACAAGTAGCTACATGAGACAAATGTACTCAGCAGTTGGATGAGGCATATAGAAAATAGCAGAGTATGTCATAGTTCATGTGTCACTAAACAGATTAAATATCCTATTTTGCTCATCATGCAGGGCATGTCTGGGTCTAAAATTCAGTCAAAGTCACACGCTAACTTTACATTTCAATAAAAAATACAGAAAAGAGAAAACAGAGTTAGAGTTAATTTTTAGTTAGTAATGCAATTATACTGTAATAACGTTCCATAGGAGAGCGCATGGGTACGAAGACATACAGAAAGCATATCTTAGTACATAACGTTGGCTAGGGCATGGTCAGTACTTCCCTTGAGCAGTAGAACGTGCACGGGGCAAAGAATAACCAGTAGCCCCATTACATCAACGGCAGGCCAATTTTAGTATTGTTCTCTAGAATAGGTGCTCTAACCTCACTGGGAATGGCTAACATGGGCAACAGTAATTATATGTTGTCATGGTGAGAGGCAAAGCAAGGACAAACCGAAAATAATAAGAAACCAGAAAAAAATCTGAATCATCTTCCATTCCTGTCCAATTAATATATAATCTACTCTTAGATTGACATCTTTATGTGCTTGCACAACTGAACATATATTTGCTGATGCTAAAAAAACTGAACATATATCTACTTCACACGAAGAACAGTCCAGTAGCATTTGTAGGCATCATATTCTAGCATGATAGAAAAAAGAGAGGCCTAAGACATATTCTTTAGCATCTGTAACATCTCTTATTTAATCGAATTATTTTCTTAATTTTTTAGCAACATAGACTACTGCTTGCATATTGTATCTGTTTATATTAGCCTACGGTGTAATTCTTTTGTGGGATGGCAAGCTTCAAATCACATCAGCACAGTTAGATGTGATTAAAAAAAGAAGAGGAAAATTGACCTGTTATTGTGAGAAGACAAACTGAATGGATTCCTTCTTGCCTTTCTCGTCGAAGAAATACTCCATGGTGAGCAGATTTGGTTGGGTCAGAAGCTAAACAAGGCTGGAAAAAAGATCAAGCGCCACAGAAGAATATGCATATGCTCCGACCTGCGGGCAAGATTTGGCTCGGCCTTCGCGTCCGCCGACGTTGGTGCCGCGGGGAAGATATGGTCCGGCCTTCGCATCCGCCGGCGCTGGTGCCGTCGCCATCAGCGCGCCCTGCGACGCGGTCAAGTAGATCAGAAGGGAGCGAATCAAGGCAGGGGAGAGCAAAGACGGGATGAGAGTGCCAATCTGAAGCTCGCAATAATAGCGTACCTAGATCTCCCACAACACCGAGCTCATGTGGCTTCCCATGCTCGAGCAATAGCGGAGCCGAAGCCAGCGTTGAGCTGAGGCGAGCAGGGGACGGGGCTTGCCCGCCGGTGCTACGGCCTTTTGAGGCACACCTCGAGCGCCGACGGGTGAGCCGCAGCACGCGCCGGCGCGCGGAAGACGACGACGGAGCAGCAGGTGGGGTGGTGGAATCCGATGGAGGCAGGCGGAGAGCAAGGAGGTGAGAGGAGGAGGCGGCGGCGGGGAGAGAGAGCAGCGAGGTAGGGTTTGGGTCGCGCGGGGGAGCATCGTGTGAAAGAGCGGACGCGTAGCGATTGAACTGCGACGAATGAAAATTTCGGGTCCGGGGAAAGAAGACGTGGCCTTTGCATTTTTGAACACGTCGATGGTGGGCGACGTGGCTCGCCGAAGAGGGGGTAAATCTCTGCGAGTTTTAACCATTGCGACTCGCGCTGTTCGGCCCGCGCTGGCTGGGGCTGAGGTGCTAACGCGTGGGGCCCAGGCCCTGGTCCCACCCGTCAGCCCCTCACCAGCGCAGGCCAGCCGAACAGGGAATAAATTGTCAGGCTCGAGATCGATCGATCAGTGACTCGAATAATATTTAAAAATTGTGACTTAAAATTGGTATTTCAAATATGATATAATATGTTAATTTCTTTGTGCCTCACATAGTGACATTATAATCGTTAAGCTATGTTTACTTAAAAGTATTTTTCAACTTTTTTATTCATTCGCCTCATAAAATACGTTTTCTGAAAAATTTCCTTTTCCAACTTTTTATTCATCACACTCAAACATGTTTTTCAATTTTTTTTTCTTTTCTCTTTTATAAACTAAACACAAATGATAAAGAAATTTCCGTATTGGCTCCTACATAATTGTTTGTGAAGAATTTTGTAACTTCACCGTGTTAACTCGCTTCATATTCAAACATCAAAGCAGAAAATAGACTTGAGCATTTTGCGGACCGGGCCTAATTCGGGCCGGGCCGAGAAAAACCCTGTTTATTTCGGGCCAAAAATTTATGCCCACGGCCATTCCATGGGCAAGTTTGGGCCGAGTTTTCGGGCCGGGCTCGGGCCGGGCCGTGAGCGGGCTTGGGCTTCCTGTCTTTTTAGCTGAAAAATAAATAAAATTAATCATCTGGACGGGTTCGGAATAGCCCAATTTTTTTTCGGGCTTAGTTTTCGCTACCCAGCTCCATCCCATTAAAATGTATGGGCGAAACCCACCAGGTCCGGGGCCCACTGGCCGGACTGGGTCAGGTCTAGCGGAAAGAAAGGTCAAAACAATTGGAGGGAAGCACGAACTAGTGCAGGCGGCGAGATGGCGGGAAACACCGGGAAAGGAATTCCCATCTCCCGCGCTCTGTTGCCGGATAGCCCGCGCTTCTCAAACCACAAGCACAAGGACCACCGCCACCAGTGTCTTCCCACTGACAGGTGGGCTCCGCTCAGAGCCACATACCGCGGTCCCACCTGTCAGGTGAATCTTCCGGGGCAAGGAGCGGGAAAGATTTCGCGGCTCCCCCAAATTTCCCTCCCTTTTTTCGCTCCGCGTCCCCATATGGTTCCCTATTAAATTCTCCCCGTTCCCCTTCCTCTTCTCCCCTCCGCCGCTCTCCCCTCCGAAACCCAACCCCTCGCGCCTTCACACCCTAGGGTTTCCCGATCCCCACTCTTCCGCCGCCGGCCGCCGACGAGGAGAGCGCCGCCACGATGTTGGAGCTGCGGCTAGTGCAGGGGAGCCTCCTCAAGAAGGTCCTGGAGGCGATCCGGGATCTGGTCAATGAAGCCAACTTCGACTGCTCCGGGACCGGGTTCTCGCTGCAGGCCATGGACTCGAGCCACGTCGCGCTCGTCGCCATGCTCCTCCGCGCCGAGGGCTTCGAGCACTACCGCTGCGACCGCAACCTCTCCATGGGCATGAACCTCAACAACATGGCCAAGATGCTCCGCTGCGCCGGCAACGAGGACATCATCACCATCAAGGCCGATGATGGGTCCGACACCGTCACCTTCATGTTCGAGTCGCCCAGTAAGTTCTCAATCGCTTCTCATCTCGCCTCTTGTGTTTTTATTAGATATTTGGATGGCGCTGCTTCTGACGGCAGTTATCCCTGACCGTGGGTTTTTTTGGCTCTGGATATGAACAACAGAGCAAGATAAGATTGCCGATTTCGAGATGAAGCTGATGGACATCGACAGCGAGCACCTCGGGATCCCGGATTCGGAGTACCAGGCCATCGTCCGCATGCCGTCGGCTGAGTTTATGAGGATCTGCAAGGACCTCAGCAGCATCGGCGACACAGGTGCATATATTTACTTGAGGTTTTATCCAGTGTGCTTTTTGTTACTGTCGCAAATAGTCGGTTCCAGTTGTTGTGGCTTTAACAGTTGCAATTTCTTGTTGTAGTTGTCATCTCGGTCACCAAGGAGGGCGTCAAGTTCTCAACCTCAGGAGAAATTGGGAGCGCAAACATTGTCTGCAGGCAGAACCAAACTGTTGACAAGGTAACTTTTAACAACATTGTCAAATGGCAGAACCAAACTGTTGACAATAACTGGAACAAATCCGATCCTTGTAATATATCTGTGTTGCCTTCAAAATGCTGTGGACAATGATAGCAGAATTAGGGATGCTTAATAGATTAATATGGCCTACCCCTTTCTTGATCCCACCCTGGTTTTGCCTAGTATCTGCAGTACTGCAGTGTACTAACCAATAACCAGTTTAGTTCATTCACTTTGCTTGCTATTGCTAAAATTCTCTGTTGTAGTAGTTTGGTATATATGATTGGATATCTATTTCAGAGTTGATTTGTCTGAATGATAAGCTAGATATAGTATTTCAGAAAGCAAATCCTGTCACTTTGCTGGTTTATTAGGAATTGGAAATACTGAATTGAATCAATATTGTTTCTGCTGGGCTAAAATCTGTTCACTATTGGCGATAGTCTTATACCATTTTAGGCATTGTTTAGATCGCCAACTTTCACCAACTTGTCATATCGAATGTTTGGACACTAATTAGGAGTATTAAACCTAGGTGTAAAAAAAAACTAATTACATGGATGGACTCCACATTGTGAGACGAATCTATTAAGCCTAATTAATTTGTCATTAGACACTGCCATGCTACAGTAATCTATCATTAAAAATGCGCTAATGATGGCACATATTAGGCTTAATAGATTCGTCTTGCGATGTAGAATTCATCTGTGTAATTAGTTTTATAATTAGTCTGTATTTAGTACTCCTAATTAGTGTCAAAAGTATGGATGTGACATTTTGCCAACTTTCACCAACTTTACCTCCCCCATCTAAACAAGGCCTTAATTAATATTACAGCTTCTAGCGACATGTTTCTGCTGGCTAATGAATTCTGTTTTTATAAATGCAGCCTGAAGAAGCTACCCTTATCGAGATGCAAGAACCAGTTTCCCTGACCTTTGCCCTGAGGTACATGAACTCCTTCACCAAGGCTTCGACACTGTCTGATCAAGTGACTATCAGCCTGTCATCTGAGCTACCAGTGGTGGTCGAGTACAAGATAGCAGAGATGGGTTATATCAGATTTTACCTGGCTCCAAAGATTGAGGAAGATGAGGAGATGAAGCCCTGAAGAACCATAAGCTCATGTTGCCTACTTTTTTTTTTTGTCTTCCGACGATCGTTTGCTTACCTAATTGTTTGGAAGCAAAAAAATGATGTTAAGCGTTATCTCTTAGGCCAGACTGCTTTAGCTACTTGTGTTTGTGACTGCTCTGTGGATCCAAGGATTTACAGTGAATCTAGATTAGTGGATTTGTGCTTTGTGTATGTTGCAGAGTTGCAGCTATATGCCCTCGACGACAGCATTGGTATTGTTCTATTCTGTGCTCGAGCTAGTATCTACACAATTTCTGTGCTCGGCCCTTTTATTTGCCTCAAATTCTAGAAATAGCAATCCTTTAAGCCTTTCGAAGTCATACATCTCTGGGAAAAAAAATGCTACGCGAAAACACTGCAGAGCTACACGCTGAGTCATGACTCCAAAAAAAATGCTACGATGAAAACACTCGGGAGTGTAGAACACTGGAGAGCTAAACGCTCTGGGTCATGACTCCGAAGAAAAAAATGCTACGACGAAAACACTCTGCAGAAGTGCAGAGCATTAACAAGAGGCCAAAGTAGCAATTCGTTGGGTTTGTTGGATCTAGGGATCGCTCAAAGTAGAGGAGGCAATCAAGTGTTTGGCAACAATAATGGTCTGACAGCAATTTGTGCATTGGCAAATGGCAGGTTTTTTTTTTAATAGCAACGCAGCGTCTAGACGATTGATGATGGATGAAGGTGTTTGGCAGAGTTTCCGCAGCAGGTGAAGCCCATGAATTCCAAGCCCAAGCCCACGCAACGCAATCTCGGCCCAATTATCTGACCACCAGCGCTTAGCTCGTTTATCTTCTTCCCCCGTCCACCCAACACGGCCGTCTCTCTCTCAGCAATGGCGGGCTGGCTGCAGCCGCCGCACGGGGCATCATCATCCTAAGGGCAAGGGATCCTTCGCTGGAACCAGCCGACCCGGGGGCCTTTTTAGCTCCGCCCCTGCTCCCGCCGGCGTCCGCGGTGCCGGCCCTCCCTCCCTCACGCACCACGAATCCCGCGGGGGCCGCACGTGCCTTCACCAACGAAGCCGTTGCGGCAGAGGCGGCTTGTATGTTCCGGTGTTCCGCCACCGGTAGGCGGTGATAGAGACCACCTACCTGGCGGTCCAAGCTTCTCGCCGCCACCCGCCATCTCAGCCTGACCACCGGTGCGTCCAAAGTTCAGTGTATAGATCAAATATTTTGAACTAAAAGTTTAGGTTTGGTTTTGGAGATTTCAGGTCCGTAGTTTCCAATTCGATTTGAAGATTATATTTGTCCCCGTTGTTCCCAAATGCTTAACAATGCTGTCATTTTCAGGCCAGATGCTGATCCCGTGCGATTGCTTCCTCCATGTTCCAGCACCTCCACTGACTCCATTGCAGCATTCTACAGCTTCGTCGCCCTGCAGAGATAAAGGACTCACTTTCCAGATCAACTCAGTCTCTGCACCTGCTAAAACCTATGAAATTTGCCCAGAATTGGCAGTTTCATGCCCAGTTGCCAGAAAGACCGGCAAAGGGAAGAAGAAAGGAAACTGGGTCCATTACGGTGGGTCGCTTCCGGCAATGCTGGAGGCATTAGAGCATGTCCAGGACGTTGGGGAAGGGCTCTGGCCGTGGAAGGACACACTGAGCAACCGGGAGAGGACAATCCTCCTCAAGGAGCAGAAAGATTGGAGACGGGCGATTGAGATCTTTGACTGGTTTCGCAGGGAGAGGGGACATGAGCTCAATGTGATTCACTACAATGTTCTGCTCTGTACAGTTGGGCGAGCAAGGAGATGGGGTCTCGTTCTTAGCCTGTGGCATGAGATGCATTCCAGCGGTGTGGCACCAGATAACTCGACATATGGAACGTTGATCGATGTATGTTGCAAAGGGGGACGAGAACGAGCAACTTTGCTTTGGCTCGGGGACATGTGCAAGCGGGGTTTGATGCCTGATGAAGTCACTATGCGTATCGTGCTGCAGGCGCATAAGAAGGCTGGAGAGTATGAAACAGCCGGGCTTTTCTTCAGAAAGTGGTCCTCAGATTCAAGTAGAAGGATGGAGGGACACCCTCGCTACAGCTTGTACACTTATAACACCTTGATTGATACTTATGGAAAAGCCGGTCAACTTGAGAAAGTATCAGATACATTCAACCAAATGTTGAGACAAGGTGTTGCGCCAAGTGTTGTTACATTCAACACAATGATTCATGTTTGGGGTAAACACCATAGAATGGAGCAAGTTGCTTCTTTGGTGAGGATGATGGAGGAATTCCAGTGCTTTCCTGACACTAGGACTTACAATATACTAATATCACTGTACAGAGAAAGCAACGAAATTGATATTGCAGAGTATTACTTTTGGAAAATGAAATCAGAAAAATTGGTCCCAGATGTTGTGAGCTGCCGCACACTCTTATATGGATACTCTATCAGTGGCATGGTCACTAAAGCGGAAGCCCTTCTAAAAGAAATGGATGAGAGGGGCTTTATGATAGATGAATACACACAGTCAGCTGTGACGAGGATGTATGTAAGTGCTGGGATGCTTGAGCAAGCATGGCATTGGTTTAAGAGGTTCCATCACCAGATGGATTCTGAATGTTTTTCTGCAAATATTGATGCATTTGGTGAGAAAGGATGCATAATTCTTGCAGAGAAGGCTTTTATATGCTGCCTAAAGAAAAAAATGCTCAGCGTTTCTGTGTGCAATGTTATGATCAAAGGATATGGGTTGGCAGAGAAGCTGGATGAGGCATGTGAGGTAGCTGATGGCATGGAGAGGTATGGAATTTTGCCTGATTACGTGACATACAGTTCTCTCATTCAACTTCTGTCGACCGCTAAACTACCAAAGAAGGCTCTTCACTACTTGAACAAAATGCAAGAAGTAAAGCTGTTGTCAGATTGTATTCCATACTCTGCAGTAATTAGTAGCTTTGTTAAGAATGGTGATTTACGAATGGCTGAATACTTATTTAGAGAAATGATCACTTCAGGGATCCGTGCTGATGTTTTTCTCTACTCTATCTTAATTGATGCTTACGCTGAAGTTGGAAAGGTCCAACAAGCTGCAGCATATTTTGGTTTAATGAAAAAAGATGGCTTATGCGAGAGTGCCATTATCTACAATTCTTTGATAAAGCTTTATACAAAGGTAGGGTATGTTGCAGAGGCCCGAGAAACATACAAGCTACTCAGATCATTGGATACTGATACCAGCCTTTATGCATGTAATTGCATGATTGATCTCTACAGTGATCATTGTATGGTGAAAGAAGCACGTGAGATTTTTGAAAGCTTGAAGGCCAGGGGAAGGGCAAATGAATTCTCATATGCAATGATGGTGTGTTTGTACAAGAAAATTGGTTGTTACGATGTAGCTCACAGGATATGCAAGGAAATGCAAGATTTAGGACTTCTGACACAAGTACTAAGCTACAATTCTGTGATCCAAATGTATGTATCTGGTGGAAGAATGGAGGATGCTTTTAAAATATTTAAGAAGATGTTGGTATCAAACACCCGACCAAATGACGCAACATTCAAGGCACTACATGTTATTCTAGTAAGAAGTGGAGTTACAAGGAACGAGATTAGAAAACTAGAATTGTTAAGAAGAAATAACACTCATGATTGCTTACGTCAATGGTACAGGGCACTATCCCTTCAGCTGTAAGATCAAGCACATGTTCTTTTGGACATAGTATTGTTGATCAATCTGCTACAAGGGCACTCCCTGTTGAGTTTTGACTCGACCATTGTAAGAGTAGAAAAAGGAGTACAAGAAAGCAAGTAGCTTCAGAACAAATTTCAAGTGGTTGAAATCTTAGATGTAGATATGCAATGGCGATCATCTGCCTACTGAACTGTACACAGAGACGGTGCATACCATTTTTGAGAAAAAAGATGTTGATAATTTTGATTGGCTGATACACAGGGAATTCATGGAAATCATTTTCACACATGTATGAATCAGCTTTCTGCAGTTGAGTGTTATTACTTACAGTCCCCAGTTTCTACATATCAGAATGTAAGGTACATGCTCTCGCAATGTCATCCTTTAGATAAAATTGAACTGCTTCAGCAAGTATGACTTCTACAAAAGTTCCAGTATTTACGATTTCTCCAACAGTCTTTCTAAGTTGTGCCTGTTGCTATTTTACTTAATCACAGTGCAGTTTCTTGGCAACATAAGCTTTCAATAATGGCATTCTACTTCTTGCAGTGCCGTATTCTGTTATTAATTATTTGTCCTGATGAATCTGCAATATATTTTTTATTTGGTTTATATTCAATAAGGGTGTGTTTAGATTGTAGGGAAAAACACTGTAGCATAAGAAAAACACTGCAGCATTCGCTAGGAAACGTGTTTTGTGAGGGGGGAATAGTGAAAAGTTAGAATGAATAGTGAAAAGTTGGAATGAATAGTGAATAGTTGGGAATCTGAACATGGCCTAAATTTGTGTTTCCTAGTTGGTGGCTCATGTTGGGTTTCAACTCTAGTCTATTGCAGCTCCAAGACTGAAAGCTTCAGCTGCCCTCTGCATACAAGTTCCAATTTTATGGCATGATCGCTTTTAAATTTATGTTACTTTGTATTGGGGAACATGTAATATTTAACCAAAAATATACAAGTCAGAACTAGAAAGGTAATATCAATTTTAAACTTATGATGATCATACTCCAGTGTCATTATTTCATTCTAATCCGCTGTTCACTAGCTATTTCTTTTTCCATATTAGTGCATAACTTGATCATAAAGGACATCTGTCTAACTTTCTGCCTCCTAGTAGGGCTGTTTAGTTTGTAAGCAAAAGGTGTTCCTTTGATGCTGCAGGCTTTATACAATTACGGTTGTAGCACATACGAAATGTGCACCTTGGCCAGTGATTCATCTAAAAGATGATCGAGGAAGTGCAATTTGCTGGAGGCATCCTTCTGATTGGCTTCTGTAAAATGAGGTCTATCCTAACTTATAAAATCGGGGTACTTCATGTTGTCATATATGAGATAAATAATTACAGCTTATCAAGTCTAATTTGCTAAATAACAAGAGGGAAACTTTCTAGTATAAGTATTAAATAATTTTATATGCATCTAGTCATTGTATTTTCTCCAAACTCAGTGCTGATTGCTGCATCACATTTAAACTATCTTTTGTTTCACCCCTACATCCTTGGAAGATCACAGAGCAAGAATAAGCTACCTTTGAGGTTTACCTTGGACAATATTATCACAATGCAACACAGACACCTTTTTGTTAATATTTGTAGTATTGAGGAGGCTAACACGAATACTTTGTTTGCTGGTGATTGAATTCTGACCCTACCAAAATAAGTTGCCCATTCGTCAGTTCAAAGTTTCAGCACACTGCCTACTTCTTATCCTGATTATCTAAAGTACTTGTGGTTTGACTGTCTTAAACCACTCAGGTCTGGGATAGGGCTCTCATCTCTGTCACAACCAGTGAGCAACAGCAGGAAGTTGCTAATGGGAAGCTAAAGCCATCTGTACCAAATGGGGACAACGCAAAGGTGAAGGCTCCTACAGAGAATGGTACCGCTCCTGTTATTTCTTACGCTGCAAAGGTGGCCCAAACAGCAACAATCGAGAAGCCCTTCCTCGCCAATAGAGTTGCCAAGTGCCCAAGTCACTAGCTGTCTGGCTTGATTACATATCCGATGTTCTGTAGCTATGGTAGAAGACAGAAGTGTGGTCCCAAGGAACTGGTGATCTAGCGAGGCCCCAAGAGCCTTGTTTTTTTGTTACGCGAATGGAGAGCTGTCGGCTTCGTTTCTTTTGCTTTGTCTTCCAAGACTCGCTAATAGCACCACCATAATCAGAACGCCAGACTTGTGTGGCCGGGCAAAATGAAGGCAGAGTTCATCTATATGGCTGGGTGCGTGTGTTGCGTAACTGGGTCTTTGAGTATATATCCTGTAGTCGTATACTTGGTGAATCTGAATGAAAGTGGGTTAGATTGGAGCAGCTTCCCTTTGATTGTTTGATTATGGCGTAATATCAATTGCGTTTTCGGTCTATCGCTGAGGATGGTTGCCAAGATGAGGAATGGCAGCTTCGCTTAGCCAGGCGATGGCTCAGGGTGGGCAAGCTCACCCACTCCAGCTATTCTGCCCAGTTTGCACCTGCCACCAGTTAGCTTGTTTTGCTTAGCTAGCAGAGTTGATTGGTTGTGTGTAAAAGCGAGGATTCATAAGCATGGATCATGACTTCATGAGGATATATACCCTAAGTAAGTCCGTAGATGATACATTTGCAAGTGGACAGAGCTCTCTTTACAGAATAGTTTGTCAGGCTACAATCAGATTTAGCTGCTAACATCCTGATCGACAAGGTGGGACTGACGACCGCCGGAACTTGCTTCAATGCTTTTTCTGGTTAGTACTCTTGCACTGCCCAACCAAAATGGGGCATCCCAACAGGAAAAACATTTAGGATGATCTGTAGACCATGCAGCTAGCTTGATTCTGCCCTCGGACCTCCCTCAGTGTCACTGCTTCGCAAGCTGAACATGGTCAGAAACAGAATCAGAGTCACAGATTTAAGCTAATCTGAACTTGAAAAGTAGACGCAACAGATCTTTTTTCCTTAGAACATCATGACATACTACTTCTGATCAGTGGAAGCAACGGATGCTGTATAGCTGATTAGCTGACCATTTGCCTTTTCTAATAATCTAAAAGCTTGAGTATACCAAATACATGATGAACATGGATTTTTTTGATCAAATTCACAGGATTATGCTAGAGTGAGACCTTGCTCGTATATAATCTGGCAAAAATTACCAGCATCAAAATCACTAACTGTAACGTAAGCTCCCAGGAGCTCTGAAACTACACAATGCCTCTCTGATGTAGTACAAGACCTTGGGGCACAATAAGATGAAGATACGATATCAAACCAATCTGAATAGAACATAGGCAATCACCCATAACTACTGATTTCATAGCATATTTAAAACTAGAGGGAAGCTACCACTAACATTTTATTTTCAGATAATCCCTTTTCATCTTAAATAGAGATAATGTTTACTTAACCTTTTTATGCACCAAAATGAAACTTACCTATGCAAGTATGGCATAAATACACTTCCAGTGTTTTTCGGCATTAGGTCATGTGCTACTTCCTTCCTAAGCGAACCTCTATTGAAAAGATCAGAATTCACCATGCATGTTTCCTGCCTGGCAGGCTTGATCTCATGTCCTATTTGAAGGAGCAAATTAAGGAAAGACAGTGAGAATATTCTCGTCAATGTGCCAACTATGGCTGTTCAAAGTTCAAACTGCACGATCTCTAACCTGGTAAAGATGTGGTTCCTTGAACTGAAGTAGTATACTTCAACATCATGTCCTCCTTGAAGATCATCTATATATGCAAGCAAGAAACAAGCCACTAAAAATAAATGTGAGGTATAACTTAATGTTCGCTGACAAACGGGTTCATGTCAAGCCTATGCTCTAGACATACCAAAAGGATTACCATTTACCTCAGGAGGTAGCCCCAGCTGAAAGGATTGAAGGTCGGGCTGTGCTGGCTCTTGAAGGAATCGAGGCTCTATGGTTGTTGAACTAGTAGGTACACTTTGTAACACAAGCGGTTTGTTATGCCGTTGGTCGTGATTTGGTGGATCAAATGAATGATGAGCTAAAGATATTTGATTCATGGGTTGGACAACCCCAGAATCTGATGCCTTGACACCAGTTTGGTTTAGCGTGGCACACATTTCCAAGGGTGTCAGAGCCTCAGGTGCTCCAGATAAGTTTGCTGGGGGCAGATACAAGCCATTCCTCATAGACAACATCTGGAAAAAAAACAAAGTTATATTAGATTGCATAAATGAGGAATACATGAATGACGACTGGAAGCGTGCATTGTGATTAATCCTGGCCACCCAGATGTACATACTCCAAAACAGACATACCACTCTAATGCATCTTTATACTCCAATGTGAGACTGGATTATCACCCCACCCCACCCCAACAGGAGCCACCATTTTGGAACAACAGTTGCATGACTCTTTTCTCATATGCATAAACAAAGCAATAAAATTTGATAGTTTTTTCATGCAATCGACTTCGGTGTTAAGTTTGAAAATCTAACTTACTCTACAATGTAGTAGCACCATAAGTTTCTCCCTACTTTAACTCTTTAATAGTATTTCACTTCATGCGTTCAGAGTTTCGCAGGACATTCAGCTATTTTGCATTCGCTGTCGACAGTGACTACAATCGAGTAAAATGGTCATTTGAATTGCTTATCATTTAGCCTATTCACATATGTTGATTGCTACTAGGTAGGGGTAGACGGGTAGTCCAGCAAATGCTAAACTGTTGGTAATCAACAGGGGTGTGAAACTTGTTGGATATTTTGTGACCGTCAGGTCAACAAACATACCCGAGATAAGGGGGAGTAATCCTTGTCCCCAGATCTCGGAATCGGCTCCAACAGAGTCCGATTTGTTGCCGTGATCGTGAGGCAACGATAAGGAAACCCTAGGGCTCGGCCCCGGGCCTACAGTGCTATATAAGCTGAGGTCGTACCACCCCAAAGGTATCCTTCACGCTTCCCAAGGTTCCACGGAACCATCCACCCTACACCGATCAATCAGAAACACTGGAGGCCTGGAAGCTCGAGTTCCTCCCATCGCAGGCCAATCCCGTTGGCGTCCAGAAGGCCGCCGTCATCCACCGAAGTCTCTGAAGGAGAGACTTCGCTACAAGCCCGACGTCGCCCTCAACGTCAACTTGAACACCGCCTCTCCGGCCTTCACCGTCGCGATGGACAACACCACCGCTGGTATAAGGCCGGATCCGACTCCATTTACTTCCGCATTAGATCTAAGCTAGATGCGATCTTGTATAGGCTAGGTGATCCTGTTTAGTTAAGTTCTAAGCATTGTTAGCCTTCATCATTCACTCTAACAATTGGTATCAGTCGCCTAGATCTAGCCTACTAGATCCCTAGCACTCCAAAACCTAAGCCTTTGGGTTCGGTTACACTAGATCCATGCATGATTAGACTTTCTTTGAGTCGATCTAGTGTTACAGAGGAGGTTAGAGTAGCATAAGATGAGATCAGAAAAGAAAAGTTAAGATTTTTCATGCGTTTATGTTAGATCAGTGAAGGAAAAGATGAGATTAAGCATTATTTTATCAAGTTTTAGTCAAAGCATGCGTAGATCTACTTGTTCAGTAAGTTATTTTCCAAGTTTTAACCTAAGATCCATAAGTTAGGGTTTCGGATTCATGTTTTAGCCTATCTTTTAGCTCGGATTAGCCATGTCGCACACAGTCAACAGAAATTAGAAGGGGTAGCATCAAAACACCGAATCAGATCCAAAACTCAGCATGCAAACCTCAAAACCTCAGATCCAGAGCCAAAACCCTAACCATAACCCTAGATCTACGCAAAACCCTAAACTAAGCATCAACTCAGTGACCTACCTGGACATGGCGGCCGCGCGTAGCAGATCTGCGGGCGCGACCGCCGCCTTCAGCCCGGCGAAGTCTTGGAAGGCTGCTCGGTTGCGCCATGTGTTGGCGGTGACGAGCAGGCCCTCCTCGGCCGCGCGTGCACCTCCGTGGTGCGCGCCTCCGCCCTCCGTGCGCCTTGCGCCATGGAGAACCGGGTCGCCGCCGTTGAACTCCGGCGAGACCGCTCGACGAACCGCGCGCGTCATGCACGCGGTGCGCCGAGGGGACTCGTGGAGCTCCGGCGAGCCGCCCTGGAAGCGCGGACGGGTCCCTCAGCTCCCTCACTCGCCGGATCTGGTGAAGAAGGGAGGAGGCGCGGTGGCGCACGGCGGCGCATGCGTTGCCAACCGCCGCCGCCGCCGCTTAGGGCTGCTCGGACGAGGGAGGAAATGAGTTAGGGTTTCCCTCCCCCCGGCCGTTTCGGGCTTTTATACGGCGTCGCGGCGCGGCCGGCCGATCTGCGCCGTCCGATCTGGACGAGCGGCTGCGATCGACGCGGGGAGGGCGAGGGCGCGGAGCGTAGGCTGGGCCGCATCTCGGCCGGCCTGCCTTCGTTCGCCCTTGGGCCTAAGGCCCATTAAGCGCTGGGCTGCTTTCGCGGCTGCTGAGCCGTGCCGAGCGATCCGAGCCGCGGAGCTGTGAGCCGAGCCGAGCCGCGCTACAGAGCCGAGCCTCCGAGCCGAGCCGTAGCCGCGCATCGCGCTGAGCCGAGCCGCGTGCGGTCGCGCGCTGCTGGGCCGCGAGCTGGGCCGCGTGCTCTTGCGCGCTCTGGGCCGCGCTCGCTGCGTAATGGGCCGCCAGCTGCGCCGCGCGCGTTAAGGGTTGCGCGCGCGGCTGTTGGGCTTCTGCGGGCCGATTTCGATTCTGGACCGAATTAGCTTCAGAATTTATTCGAATTTTCGGTGTATTCTCGAATTTCAGTGCATTTTGAGTTTAAATTCCCTCTTAATTACAGTTTTAAGCTTAGTTTAATTACTGTATTATTTAAGATGTATTTTAATACTGTTTTAAGTTTTGATTAATGCTTGCATAAGTATTTTATTAAGAATTTTGGTGTTGTAAATTAAGATTTATTCATGTTTATTCATTGAAATTTAAGTTTAAATCCACCAATATATTTTGAGATGCCTCTAAATAAATGGAACCACCGAGAAGTTTATTTAGAGTAAACTTGTGATTATTTCTGACCACCGTTGATTGATCATGAGTAATAAGATGAATTTCGATTGTTTTCCCCACCGGTGATGCAACTTGGATTTCATGCATGAATTTAATCAGACCACCGTAGGGTTATTTTTATGCTTTTATTCGCATTTCAAGTATATTATTACTAAGCCAATTTCACTTGTCTTATTTCAGTGAACAACGTGAACCAAGTGGCTTCGTTCCTGAACAACATTCAGCCGCTCAATGGAGCGAACTTTCTGGACTGGAAGGGCAAGGTCATGACGTGCCTAGCATGGAATGATCTTGATGTTGCTTTCAGAGAGGACAGGCCTGCTGCTCCAGCTGAAGGACAGACTTCTTCTGCTTTTGACAAGTGGGAGAGGTCCAATCGCATGGCTACCATGGTGATGAGTCAGACTATCAGTCCAGGCATCAAGAGGGCCATTCCCCTCAAGAATGCCCAAGGTGTTGAGTACACTGCTAAGGAGCTCTTAACTAAGATTGAGGAGAACTTTAAGAGCTCCTCGGATTGAGGAGAACTTTAAGAGCTCCTCCAAGACTTATGCTAGCACGTTGATCATGAAGCTCGTCTCCTCTCAGTACAATGGTAAGACAGGCATCAGGGAGCACATCCTCAGCATGTGCGACATGGCCAACAAACTCAAGGAGATGCAGATGGAGATCTCAGATGGTTTTCTTGTGCATTTCATTCTGACCTCTTTACCATCACCGCAATACGCTGCCTTTAAGATCATCCACAACACTACCAAAGCAATTTGGACTCTCAGCGATTTAATCAGCTACTGTGTTGAGGAGGAGGAAAGGCTCAAAACTGAGAAGATGAAGGACGTGGTCAACATGGTTGGCAATCTCTCCCTCAATGATACTCCTAAGAACCAGCATGAGTCTGGCAGCAGCAAGCAGGGCGCTAAGAAAAACTTTAAGAAGAATAAGAACAAGAACTTCGCTCCAAAGCATGAGAACAAGTTCAAGAAAAGCAGCCACACCTCAGGGGGCAAGATGTTGTGCTCATTCTGTGACTCCCCCAAGCACCTTCAGAAGAACTGCGCTGGCTTCAAGGAATGGTTGAAGCAGCAAGGTAATATTAAGTTTGATTCTGTCTCCTTTATAGATGAATTATTCTTAGCTGATTTTTCCCCTAATACTTGGTGGATTGACTCAGGTGCCACTGTGCACATTTCTAATTCATTACAGGCATTCCTTACAATCCAAACTATAAGAAGGGGGGACAGAAACCTAAGAGTGGCTGACGGCAACGACGTTGAAGTCGAAGGCGTTGGAAGCTTCGTCCTTGAGTTGCCAGGCGGCTTCCAGCTTAAATTAGATGAAGTTCTTTATGTTCCTAGTCTTAAGAGAAACCTTATTTCAGTTTCAGCTTTAGCAGATTCAGGACATATTTGTGTTTTTGATAAAGACAAGTGTGAGATTAAATTTAATTCAATAAGTGTTGGCCTTGCTAGTCGGCAAGGCAAACTTTATATGCTCTCTCTTAATGATGATTCTGTGATTCTGTGATGAATGTCTGTAATGTTGCTAATGTTTCAAATAAGCGTAAGCGCTTTAATGAGACCTCTTCGAAATTGTGGCACTATCGCCTTGGTCACATTTCGAGGGGGAGAATGGATCGTCTCATTAAAGAAGAGATTATAGAACACTTATACTTTTCAGACTTAGACCAATGCATTGATTGCATTAAGGGGAAATATGCTAAGAAAATTAAGAAAGGTGCAAACAGAAGTACGGGCGTATTAGAAATTATTCACACAGATATCTGTGGCCCTCTTTCTGTTACATCGGTAGATGGTTATGATTCTTTTATAACATTTACTGATGATTATTCACGCTATGGACACATCTACCCTATTCGCAAGCGTTCAGATGCGCTAGAAATATTTAAGATTTATAAGTTAGAAGTTGAGAAACAGCACAATACTTCTATCAAAATTGTAAGATCAGACAGGGGAGGTGAGTACTATAGCAAACATACTCAATATGGTCAAGTTAAGGGACCATTTGCTAAGTACTTAGAAGAAAATGGCATTAGAGCTCAGTACGCTATGCCAGGCGAACCACAGCAAAATGGAGTTGCTGAGCGTCGCAACCGTACGCTAATGGACATGGTACGTAGCATGCTCAGTCATTCTAGCTTGCCTGTGGAATTGTGGATGGAAGCGCTTAAAACAGCTACTCACATACTAAATCGGGTTCCATCTAAGTCAGTTCCCAAAACACCGTTTGAACTGTGGAATGGGAGGAAACCGTCTTTAAATTATTTAAAGGTATGGGGTTGTCCCGCTGAGGCAAAGTTGTTTGATCCACAACAAAAGAAACTGGATTCTAAAACAGTAAGCTGTAATTTCATAGGATATCCAGATAAGTCAAAGGGATACAAATTTTATTGTCCTGGTCGCTTCACTAAGTTTGTAGAAACCAGACATGCTGTGTTCCTAGAGGACTCAGAGATTAGTGGAGGTTTTTCGAAGAGGGATATAAGTCTTGAAGAGTTGCACGTTGAGTTACCCGCTTTGGAAATTCCTGAGTTCACGGAGGCATATCAATTTGTACCACCTGTGCTCCCTCAAATTAGCAGCACCACGCCTACTGCTGTCATTCAGCAGGAACACGTGGCGCAGGCCCCTGTTGTTCCAGTGCCAGCTGTCCCTGTTCTTCAGGCTCCAGTTGCTGCTGTTGCTCAGGCACCTGCAGTTGATAATCAGGCGGGAGAAATTCCGCAACAAGAACCTCCTGCAGTTCCTGAACCAGTTGTGAATGAGCCAACAATAAGACCACAACGAACAAGGAAGCCTGCAATTAATCCTGACTTATATGAGACTTATTTAACTGAGGACTTGTCATACGAGACTTATTTAACTGAGGACTTGTATAATGTTGGGAAAGTTGATGACCCTGCCACTTTCAAAGAGGCAGTACAAAGTGAGAATTTCACTAAATGGATAGAAGCCATGGAAGAAGAGCTAAAGTCTATGAGTTCTAATAAGGTATGGGATTTAGTAGAAATTCCTAATGGAGTCAAACCAGTAGGCTGTAAATGGGTCTACAAGACTAAACGTGATTCCAAAGGAAATGTCGAACGATTCAAAGCTAGACTTGTAGCAAAAGGGTTTACACAAAAGGAAGGGATCGATTACAAAGAGACCTTCTCTCCTGTGTCTACCAAAGATTCATTCAGAATTGTCATGGCACTTGTAGCTCATTTTGATATGGAGTTACATCAAATGGATGTTAAGACTGCATTCCTTAATGGTGACATAGATGAGACTATTTATATGGCTCAACCGGAAGGTTTTACCATTAAGGGTAAGGAACACATGGGATGCAGATTAAGAAAGTCCATTTATGGACTTAAGCAAGCATCCAGGCAGTGGAACCGTAAATTCGATGAAGTCATTAAGAGATTCGGATTTAGGGAAACTCAGGTAGACAAATGCATCTATGTCAAAGAAAAGGGTGGAAAGTTGATGATCCTAGTACTATATGTAGATGACATACTGTTAGCTTGCAACGATAAGAACATGTTGCATGAGACTAAGAACTTCTTATCGTCACATTTCGATATGAAGGATCTCGGTGAAGCCTCGTATGTACTTGGCATTGAAATACATCGGGATAGAGCCCAAGGAATACTAGGATTATCTCAGAAAGCATATATTGAGAAAATGCTTAAAAGATATAAGATGGATAAGAGTAGCACATCACCTGTTCCAATTCAAAAGGGCGATAAGTTTAATTTAGGACAATGCCCCAAGAATGATTTAGAAAGAGAGAAAATGAGGAACGTTCCCTATGCATCAGCAGTCGGAAGCTTGATGTATGCGCTAGTCTGTACGCGTCCGGACTTAGCATTTGCAATCAGTGTCTTTACAAGATATCAGGATAATCCAGGATGAGCTCACTGGGTAGGTGTCAAGAAGGCATTAAGATATTGCCAAGGCACTAAAGATTACATGCTTACATATAGAAGATCAGACAACCTTCAGGTTGAATGTTACACTGATGCCGACCTTGCTGGCGATGAAGATGATAGAAAATCCACCTCTGGATATATCTACATGCTAGCAAGGGGAGCAATTTCATGGAGGAGCGCTAAACAAGGTGTAACGGCTGCATCAACCATGCAAGCTGAATTTGTAGCGTGTTATGATGCTGTTGGGCAGGCGTTGTGGCTTAAGAGTTTTATTCCGGTACTAAGAGTTGTATCTCGAGACCTATCACAATGTACTGCGACATTCTTTTGCGAAAACGATAAAATAACAAGAGCTGGTAAGCATATTGAGCTTAACTATCATATCGTAAAAGTACGAAATCAGGACCAAACAGTTAAGCTTGAGCATATAAGCACTAAGGAAAATATAGCGGATCCACTCACCAAAGGCATTTCACCATCGCTATTTGATAAACATGTATATTACATGGGTTTGGTTGATAACTTTGAAAAGGTCCTGATCCAGGGCCATTAGTTTCCCCAAATAAGATTAAGAATCCTGACAAAGTTTTCAGTGAAGACTATGGGTAATGTTGTCCCAGTATGAGGAGGCTCTGCTGACGATGCATTGGTCTGGTGCTAGCTGAATTACTGAGGAAGGGTTTTAGATTAAGTATAAGTTGAAATTAAGTTTTAAGTTTAAGTTGTTTGACCTTTGGTCAAGGGGGAGAATGTTGGATATTTTGTGACCGTCAGGTCAACAAACATACCCGAGATAAGGGGGAGTAATCCTTATCCCCAGATCTCGGAATCGGCTCCAACAGAGTCCGATTTGTTGCCGTGATCGTGAGGCAACGATAAGGAAACCCTAGGGCTCGGCCCCGGGTCTACAGTGCTATATAAGCTGAGGTCGTACCACCCCAAAGGTACCCTTCACGCTTCCCAAGGTTCCCCGGAACCATCCACCCTACACCGATCAATCAGAAGCACTGGAAGGCCTGGAAGCTCGAGTTCCTCCCATCGCAGGCCAATCCCGTTGGCGTCCAGAAGGCCGCCGTCATCCACCGAAGTCTCTGAAGGAGAGACTTCGCTACAAGCCCGACGTCGCCCTCAACGTCAACTTGAACACCGCCTCTCCGGCCTTCACCGTCGCGATGGACAACACCACCGCTGGTATAAGGCCGGATCCGACTCCATTTACTACCGCATTAGATCTAAGCTAGATGCGATCTTGTATAGGCTGGGTGATCCTGTTTAGTTAAGTTCTAAGCATTGTTAGCCTTCATCATTCACTCTAACAAAACTAGCAGTGCAGTATCATCAGCTTGCGCACCTGCACTTGTAGCTGAAGCTGCTTCAGGTACTCAATGGCATCATCAAGCATGGAGGCCTTGTCCGTCTGCAACAGCGAAACCATTCCCCAAAAGCATTAGCAAAATCAGCTTCCAAATTCCAAGAACGCAGAACGAGACCACACAGCAAGAATCAAGAATGGGATCAATCAAAAGTGGACGCCCTGTGGCCGACTGACTACCTTGCTCGAGTTAGGTATGAGCGTCTGCAGCGCCTTCATCTTCTCGTTGATCCTGCTCCTCCTCCTCTGCAGCACCAATGCAATTTCATCGGCGTCAGATGAGCACGCACACAACCAGGTGGGTGGAGCAGGAGAGAAGAGAGACAAGCTGGGCCAGCCACGGACGCACCCACCTTCTCGGAGAGGTTGTGCACCTCGGCGGCGCGGGTCCTCTTGCCCCGCGGGCGCGCCGGCCTCGCCGGCTCCGACTCCGACGACCCCAGCGCGTCCTGCAATGCCCCACCCAATCGTAAGACGGAACGAAGAATGTCGGGAAGAAGAAGAAGCACAAGCAGTGAAGCACCTCGCTCTCGCAGATGGTGGCCATGCCCTGGTGACGCAGCATCAAATCCAGCTGCTGCTGCTGCGCATCCATTGCCGCACCAGCAGCTCAGCTCAGCAACCAAACACCACGAGGCAGCCAACCGAGGAGCACAAGTGCAGAACACGCGAGGACTGGACGACGATAAGTGGTCGCCGCGGCTACCAGCTCCGATTCCTCTGACACACCTATGGTCTCCGCCCATGCCTCGCTGCCGCGACCATGTCCCTCTCCTCACCAGCGCCTTCCCTTCGATTCTCTCTCTCTCTCTCTCTTCCTCGTGTTTGCTGGGTGGTTTGTTTGTTTCGGCTTTTCTCCGCCCCAAGAAAGCTGCAACGGGGCGCAGAGCTTTTGAGGTCTGCCTGCTCCCTGCCGCTGCTTCCTCCTCGGTCCTCCTCTCCTCTCCTCTCCTCTCGCGCGGCCACCGTCGCGTCCGCCGGTGCGCATTTATGATTAGAGACGGGACAGTTCGCTCGCCGCTGCTACTCTGCTACATGCCCCAACATTTATGCCCGCCTTTAATGGCGATGCCGTGTTCAGCTTCAGCTGCTCAACAGTAAACGCGAGGCAGTACAAGACTACAAATGCAAGCAGTTGTCTCCATGTATTTGTATACGGGTGTAGCTGTACACATGTACTACCGTCGTAGTTTAGGCAGTACTGCCCTCCGTAGATGTAGACGTACTACAGACTTACTAGTCGGAGCACGTACGTCTACATGGGAAGACGGTTTGACTTTGACCGTTTGATTTGAGGGGCCGCCGAGCCACTGCTCTTGTTTTGGCCTCGATCTCGCGCGCTAGGATGGCCGTCAGCCTGTCTGCACGCTCGTCCTGGCCTCCGGCGAAGTTGTAGACTCGGAAGGCCAGCTGAAACACCCGCCACAGCGTCCTCGACGGTGCTCCGGCGACCTGAGGAGCACCTGCCGACCGGACACTCGCCGTCTCCTTGGCGTCCTCGCTCTCCTGCGTGCAGCTCGATCAACAAATGTCATGTGTACAACTAGAACTACAACTACAAT
Source organism: Digitaria exilis (assembly GCA_015342445.1). NCBI lineage: Eukaryota > Viridiplantae > Streptophyta > Magnoliopsida > Poales > Poaceae > Digitaria > Digitaria exilis. Next base: position 102,499 of record JACEFO010001963.1, read on the forward strand.
TATGTACAGTAGTGACAGTTACCTTCAAGGCTAGCTCCATGCAGTTGGACGACAGGTCCACCATGCACTCCTTGATCCGGACCAGCAAGCCGAAGTCGAAGTGGATGCTGTGGGACTGGAACCGCTTCGCCTCCTCGTCCTTGTTCCGCTCTATCATGTCCACGTCGTCTTTGATCTGCACGCAACACAAGTCCGGATCAAGTAACATATGGCCGGAGCAGGAGCTCTGTTGAGTGCTGATGAACGTGTCGCAGCTCATTCTGTTCGACGACGGCTAGTGCACAGGCCTTGTTGAAATAGGCCTCGAGTCTGTCCAGCTGCTTTGACACGGGGGCAGCCAGCTTCCAGCCCTTGAGCTTCGACACGACGCCATCCAGCTTGGAGTAGAGCGCGGCCGCCATCCTCAAGGAATCGAGCTTCTTAGAAGGGAATCCTTCGAACCTTGCCAGCACCTGCAGCTAGCGCGGTTCAACAGCATGTCAAAAAAGAGAGGCTCGCAGAGAACGATACACAGTTGTTCACTGAGCTCAAGAGAAAACCTGCCTGACTCTCGTCGGTCAGGCACGCTAGCTGCTGCTCGACGTGTTGAAGGAACCTCACTAGCTCAGCCATGTCCTTGGACTCGAACGAGCCGATGGCGTCCTTCAGCTCCAGGATCGTCGTGGCATGGTTCTCCGCGTCCTCTTCGATTTGCCGGAAGTAGGCCGATCTTACCCATTCCAGTTCCAAGTTTCCAACAAAAGAAGAACATGGTAAACATTTATTTCAGTAACAAGGAAATGATCCACTGATCTGCTGTTAAGGGTGGCGTTTGCACGCCAGTACCTCTTGGTCATCTCGGCCAATGCGTCGGCCATGCCCAGGCCCGCGTTGCTCTTGTGCCCACCCGGCGTCTTGTTCTTGGCTTGTGCCTTGCCTCCGTGCGTGCAACCGGAGCCTTCCAACCTGTCCCGCAGGTGCCTGTACAGGGTGCCCATCTTCGTCGATCGTTTCAGCTTGCAGGCGGCTTTCTTGGCGCGTAGAGCAGCCGAGATGTTTCCGGGAGGTGGAGGTGGCGGCGCTCGTGAGACCTTGGCAGGCAATCCTTCTTGCACTAGAGACGGAGGTGGCAGCGGCTGCGGTACACTTGGCATAGTGGCATTGCCGACCGTGGACGACGGTGAGCTAGGCTGACCTGCCTTCATTGACACGGATACTGCAGAATTGTCTTTGCTACCAGTGACAACAGCCGTGTCTTCCTCCATTGACACGGAGGCTGCAGAATTGTCTTTGCTACCAGTGACAACAGCCGTGTCTTCCTCCATTGACACGGAGGCTGCAGAATTGTCTTTGCTACCAGTGACATCAGCCGTGTCTTGCAGTGCCGTCGGCGCCGCGTCCATAGGTGTCACCGTCGCCGCGGTGGCTTTGTCATCCTGCATAGCCTCCCACGACTGCAGCAGCATGGGCAAGCCCAGCAAGGGCACAGGAGATGGTGGCGGCGCCGACAGGGGATGTGGAGACACGGATGATGGCGTCAACTGTAACAGTAGAGAATCACCATTAGGAGTTGACGGTGGCTGACTTCTGCTGGTTTGGTCATCCTCTGCAGTGAAACTGCCTCCACCACTCTCTTGCCGTGGCACGTGCTTTTGAACTTTCAATTGTTCTGTGTGTCGAATTGCGCCGTCTTGGCATGGTGTTGCAACCTCGGCACTGTCTGATGCATGAGGACCAGCACCTTTGAAGTGCTCCGGAGATCTGATGTGACACAGCACAGGAGGGAGGCTCCTTCTTCCTGGAAGATCCTCAAGCCAAGCTGCAGATGCTGCTGCATTTGCACTCCTGGAGCTTTCCATGAAATTGAACATTTCTTTTGCCACGGGAATCACCTGATCAATCATCTCGATGACACCCTCACCTAAAATTCGGTTTATATAGAATAAGTAATGAACCAAATGGCAATAATCAGTACGATGAAACAAGCCTTTCAAGTCAATATATTGACAGTAAAACATTGACATGGGCAAGGCTAAGTCCATACCTACATGCTCTAAGCTCTCGCTCACTATGATTGGTTGCTTCCCGGAGCCCAAGTTACTCAATTGATAGCGTTCTGCATAGCAATCTTGAACCGACATGAGGACCTTATGGAGGTGAACAAGACCCTGTTTGTTTTTTAGTAGTAGATGATGGGTCAAACTTAAGATGGCATTGAAGAAAAAAAAAACTCTTTGACAGGCTAGATGCTTATTTTATAGATGGTTTCTAGAAGAGATTCTTAAAATGTACATATAGAGGGAGTTCGATTCAGATGACAGACCTGCTGTACAGAATATATGGTTCCTGATTGCCCTGATATACATTTCGGGTATGCAATCTTCAGAGCCTCCAGAGTACCCAGAAGTAACTGCATCAAGTGGGACGAACAATTTTGTATAGGCCCCATCATGTTCACCAATTGGAAATGATGTCAAGTTTTGGCATGAACCTGATCCAACGCATCAGACGAACTTTGAAGTGGCAGATCCAGAACTTCTCTCAGATGGATGATCTTGCTGATGAGGTTTTTCTCCAATGGAGAGCGGTTTGACAATAAAGGACTAGGAATGCAACAGTCATCAGTGCCCTCAGCAATTGTCGTTAACAATGCCAGGCCTTCATTTCCATTGGATACAGCTGAGACCTGCAAATTTCTGATCCAGGTTAATTGGCAAATTCATCTGTTCCTGGCTGCTAGAATCCAATTGCCCATGTCCATGGACGCATCGGTTGTAGAAGATGAACAAATAGAGACCTTTAACGGTGACACATCATAGCGATGAACAGGCAGATTAGAGAAGGACAATGCACGTTGAAGGATGATCGGAGCCATCCTCAACCATGCTCTGTCACCCTCACCTACTTCCCAGTAGATCAATGCAGCCTACATCACATGGAGCACAATCACAAGAAAAAAAGATTGCAACAAAGAAGATGAACAATTAAATGATCCTGAGAGACAGTATCATTTCGTGTGATTGTTATGCTATAGTGGCCGAATGGTGTGTATGAGAAGCACGGGGGGCTCCAAGAGGGTCCAACAATCCCTCTCAGGACATTAGGACTCTCTGGGAGATTGGACGGCCCCATCAGAACAAAGACGATGTGCTTGGATATATGCAGGGTGAGAGAATGGAAGGAGGAGAGAGTGGCCAAAGAAATAGATGAAGAATGGCAGGGACTTGTTGAGACAGCAACAGAGCACGGTGACGGGCATGGCTTATAATTAGGGCAGGAGTTGGCTAAAAATAAGTATCCGGTTTAAAGTAAACATACCAACCGTCATGGCGACATGCCGACATGTGTCATATAGCTTGGGTGGACGGGAGCTGGAGGGAATGCCTTGGTGCTTTCCGGGAACTGAAGAGCATTGTGCATTTCGTTCAAAACATTGTGTCCATTGACCAGCACCTGTAGTACATTAGTCTGTGGAGTCTGCACTGACTAGTAATGCCTGAATTAATAACTGAAAAATGTTTCAATTAGGACATGCCAGTGGTATGATGGAAAAGTTGTTTAACCTCAGTCCTTCCGGTTTCAAAGGTCACATAAGCTTCCTCTAATCTTTTTTGGAAGCACGCAGCTCATAAGACATAACCTTCTTACCTCTTTGTTAGTTTTTTTAATTAAAAAAAGCGCTTCTGTAATTGGCTAGAAGTTGCACATATTTCCGTATGGAACATTGAATCTGTCCCTACATTGACAATGCCATTGCATGAGTACAAACAGATAGGCCGTGCACTTGCCGTGTGTTCGCTATCTGGCTGCACAATGCCACCATTATATTTTTACAGCATCGTTGTTCATGCGAGGAAAAAGACGAGCTCTAGAAGCTCGATAGATTCCACGGCACGGCCGGAGTTACCAACAAGCACCTTCCTAAGCTTCACATCGATTGCTCCGTCCGCCAACAGCCACATGGCAAATTGCGCAACGGGCGAAGCCTCTATGCAAATATCTATAAATAGGCACTTGTGTCCTGCTTTGCAAACTCCCCCGGCCAACCCAGCTACACTAATCGTGATGGTAATTAGAAGAACAAGAGAAGGCAGAGGGTAATGGTTACCTGGTTGACTGGTTCAGACTTCAGAGCCATGGGCTCCTTGCATTGCGATGTCGCTGCCTCCCCATCCTTCTCGAGCACCGGGAGCAGTGGCGGCGCCGGAGATAACGTCATCAGCAGCGTCAGAATATACGCCTGCTTCGCGCACGGCAGCTCCAACATCCTCGAGTGTTACGAGCCGGGAGCCAACACGTGGCGCCGCGTGGGCACACTCCCAGGCATCCCTGACGGCCACATACTGAAGGGGTTCGCCGTCGTGGCGCTGGGCGAGTCCGTGTACGTCATCGGCGGCCGGCTGTGCAAGAGGGAGCACGGCGGCGCCGCCGACACCGACATCGACGTCGGCGTGAGGGCCGACGTGCTCCGGTACGACGTGCGGCGAGGCGAGTGGCAGCACTGCGCGCCGCTCCTGGTCCCGCGCTTCGACTTCGCGTGCGCGCCATGCCGGGGCAGGATCTGCGTCGCCGGCGGGCAGTGCTCGCTGTCCGGCGCACGTGGCACGGCGGCGGCGGAGGTGTACGAGGAGGAGAAGGGCCAGTGGTCGGCGCTCCCCGACATGAGCACCCTGCGCTACAAGTGCGTCGGCGTGACGTGGCAGGGCAGCTTCCATGTCGTCGGGGGATTCGCCGAGAGCACGTTGGCAGCTTCCAGTGGTGACCCTCTTCTGACGCCGGGAGGAACCACCACCATGTCCATGACCATGCTGCAGTCGTCGGCGCTGGAGCGGAGCTCGGCGGAGGTGTTCCATTGCTCGAGGGGCATATGGGAGATCCTTCCAGGGATGTGGCAGCTCGACGTGCCTCCGAACCAGATCGTGGCGGTGGCGAACCGGCTCTTCAGCTCCGGCGACTGCCTCAACTGCTGGAAAGGCCATGTCGAGGTCTACGACGGCGAGCTCAACATCTGGAGCATCTGGGACCACTCCGCCATGCCAGACCTGTCGTTGCTGGCCAACCTCCCGTCCTCGGCTCAGCGGCTCTACCTCACCATGGCCGCCGTCGGCACGCAGCTCTTCTTCCTCGCCGGGTACCAGGTGCCGTCCGGCGACGATGGCTTCAGAACAGTCTCGCTGGTGCACAGCTTCGACACCAGCGCTGCGCCAGGGTTGGCGCCGGCATGGAGCAGCTACCAGCCCAAAATGGAGTCGGATGATATTGAGGACGGCAGCAAGGAGCTGTTCAGCCAGTGCTGCTCGGTGCAGCTCTCCAGCTAATCACAAACTTTTATGGGTTGCAGTACGCTCCGCTGCATATGCATCATGGTTTTGATCGTAGCATCATGCATTGTGTCGCTTCTATAGAACTGCTGTTAATCTGGTACTTGTTGTGCTCCTGCATGTGGTGTATATGTTTGATCCACATGACAAAAATCTGCATGAAAAAAAGGTGATCTGGCTTCTTTAATTCTCGTTGAAATGAATATGAACAGTAATTCATATGAAGGGAAGCATATGTAACAAAACGAGAAGAACTGAAAGCGTAGCATAGAGAGGGCGGGACAAAAACATCATCCGACAAATTAGCTTCGAATTGTCAGCAAATGGTGCTGAGCAGATACAGACAACTATTTCAACCAATGTGCCTGTCACATGAGTACATGACAGGCAGAGATTTCAAGCAAACAGATAATTAGTAAAAGCATGCGCAGATGCTTTCAATCAACAAACACCTCTACAAAATGATATATGCCACATCGATGACCAAAGACAGCAATTTGTCAATCTGAAGTGACAGCTTGTTTATGAGCAGACAAGCTAATCCTAACCTACATACTGGCACTATTACCCTCATAGTCATAACAATACAGAGATGAATGCTTGACCGATTCTCCAGCTACCTGTACGAGATATCAGAATGTAAGACAAAAAGGATAAACGTGATCAGAGGACAGGTGTTTAAAGAACAATTGTTTGTGAAGTTCACCTTTGAACGCTATGATCAACACAAGGTCATTTGCAGAAGATGTCTTATTGTTTTGATCATAGTGTTGATGAGTTCCAGCTTGCATCAACAGCATCTAAAATTCTCTGATGAAGCAATGCTCCGGAACAAGCTATTATGCCTCTATCCAAACCTTCCAAGTAAACGCCCCTTGAGAAGTCCAACTGGCGGCCTCCAGCATCTGTGACCATTCCGCCAGCCTCTTGAATGATAACCACCCCTGCAGCATGATCCCATATCTTCTCCTTGTATCCAGCTCTTGCAAATTTCATGAATATCTCTGCATCACCTCGTGCTATCGCAGCATATTTCACCATGCTGTATACACGTAGAGGTTGATTCCTGGAAAGAAACCAAGGGTATGAATACACAGTATATTCAAAAAGCAGAGTTGCACAGTATAAGAATGGCCACAGGAGTCACATTTTGGACAACACTTCACTACAACAACAACATAGCCTTTAGCCCCGAGCGAGTTGGGGTAGGCCAGAGAGATGTAAAACCAGTATTCTAAACCTTATGCTAAGTAGCGGATGCCAGTTGCAATTATAAATAAATTTTCAAGCTGGTGAAATAATAGCAACGAATTTTCAAGCTGGTGAAACAATAGCAACGTTACACAGGAAAATAAAGTAAGAACTGACCTTAATCCTACACTGTGAGCAAGTCCTGCTGTAAAGGAATGGCTTGAGTTGGCTTTCTCAACAGGTTCACAGAATGTTGCTGAAATTGGATCACTGATGGAAGATACTTGAATCTCCCTTGGGTGACGCCAATCAAGCTTACCAAAGTCATGAACAAGTGGCTGCATCCAAGCTTGGCCACATCCTTTCTGAGCATACATCACACAACCCTTATGCCAGGACCCCAACGGAGGAGGAGCAACCTTAGACATCAATCTGTAGTACTTTTGGTGATAATTGAGCCACTCTTTTTTCATTGGATAATTTGGGCACCCAAGAACACCAAGTATAACTTCTCCATCTTCAATCAACGCTAGAGCAATAGCATATTGATCCCCTCGGACAAAACCAAGGGTGCCATCGACAGGATCAAGCACCCAAAACCTTCCTTTAGGACCTCCGGTGGAGCTGCATTTCCGTATGGCTTGAATAACATCATGAGCTCTGAGCTCTTTCTCTGGGGATCTCAGCCCATACTTTGGAGCTTCAGCCAGGCAACCATTGACAGCCTCAACAACGGACGCAAGCAAAGCCGCACCATCGCTACTAGATAGTGTCTCATCATCTTCTTCGGCAACAATCGATAGGTTCTCATCATGAAAGGAGTTGGAAAGCAACCAGCTTACTACCGCTTGAACACCCCAATCTGGAATGAAGAAGCACAACAAAATTTCACCACTTGTAAATTGCAAAGTCACAAACTACTGCAACCAAAATTTATATAGGCAAAGCATCTCCTTAACAGATCACTAGACCAAGTTGTGTTGCAGTTTTGTGTATGCGCTAGTAGCCTGGAGCAATTATTTCTATTTCAATCTATTAATCCAATGAAGCAGTACATGACTTAGTGTTGTAACTGGTCAACCAGTCCCAAGTATACTAATATCTAATCGTCCTCATCTGATGTAGGAAATTGTGTTCCAGGCAAATAATGCTGCAGCCCCAACAACGGTCAATGGCAAAACATCTCCTTAATGCATGGAGCAATCATTAGACCAAGTTGTGTTGCAGTTTTGTGTATGATCTAGTAGCCTGGAGGAATGATTTCTATTTCAATCTATTAATATTAATCCAACCAAGCAGTACATGACGTGGCGTTGTAACTGGTCAACAGTCCAAGTATACTAATATCTAATCGTCCTCATCAAATGTAGAAAATTGTGTTCCAGGCAGATATTGCTGCCTGCAGCCCCAACAACGGTCAATGACAAATTGATAATCAACTGGGCAAGGGCAACGTTCTAGGGTTACTGTATTTTATAATTGGGAGTTTAGACCGAGGTAATCATCGTCTATCCATTACCAGGATACCTTCAATTTTCTATTGCAGCGGCAGTGTTAGTTCACCTAATCCTAATTGCTAATCGTGGGACAATGCAGCGAGAACGTGGAGGCGAAGGGAAGGGAAACCGATGGATTAGCAGCAGCAAGTAGCACGAACCAGCGACGGTGACGGGAGAGCGGTCGAGCTTGGAATGGACGCGGCCACCGGCACCGGCGACGGGGCGGAGGAGCGAGTCCTGGACGCGCTGGCACAGGGTGCAGGCCACCTGCACGGCCCGCACCGCCACCTCCATCTCCCTGGCGTAATCCCTCGTCGCTCCGCCGCCGCGGCAGTCCCACAGCCACTCCCGCTCCGCCCCGTCCCGGAGCTGCCCCGCGCCGACGCCGAGCGAGGACGCCACCGCCGGGGCCATCGACGGGGCGCGGCGGGGGCTGGGGCGCGTCGCCACGTGGCAGCGGCGCAGTCCCCACTCCGGCGCTGCGGCGGGGGCGGCAAGGAAGCCCCGCTGCGCGGACGCGGCGGGCGGCCAGCGGGTGGGGCGGAGGCTGCTGCCCATGGCGACGGATTCCCGAGCCCGACCGAACCGGACGGATTAGCCCTCGCCTTTCTCCCCCGTGTGGCCGTGTGATGCTGATGCTCGTCGGGCCGATCTATCTAAAATAGTAGGGGGAATCTGATCCTTCCGAGATGCTTCGGGTCGCCACCGCTTTTTGTTAGCCGCCGCCGGCGCCCACGATTGCGAAGCACCGGGGTTGCGTTGCAGGGGGCCGGCCGTGAGTGCTAACGTACACCTCCTCCCTGGCATCCTCTCTTTTGCCACCAGCGTATGGAATGAAGCCATGGAGGAGGCCCGAACAGTAGGATACGCACGGTATTCATAGGTCGAATTGGATGCGATACGTACAGCACCAAAGATATTCCATCATCAATTGCCAGGGCCGAAATTAAAACTTACCAAGGCAAAGCCAGGGACCAAAATTTAATTTCCTAGAATTGGCAGGGGCCGCGCGAACGCGTACCCCCTCTACCACAAATTACGACGTCCACTCTCCCACTTGGGGAGATGGTAGACCAGCCCACCCACAGAGTGCAATGTGGGCCACTGATCTAGGCCATGGGCCTTCTTGATCGCCCATCAACCCCGTCCAGGTAAGTATGGACAAACGTTGCCCCATGCCCTTCTCATATAGCCCCCGCGCCCCTCCGCTCCTTCCTGGCTCGCCGAGGTGGGACTAAACTCCTCTCATCTGTGAGAGAAACCGGAGCGCACGTCGTTGGATCCCGCCCGGACGGTTCAGCACCTTCACGCGGTGCTACCCTGCTGTAACAGGAGGAGACAAGGCCGCAGTGGTCGATTGGGCCGACAAGCGAGACCAGCAGTATATGGGCTAGGCTTCACGCACTCCTCTCCCCGTGAACAAGCCGATTTGAACTTAGTGTTTTTTTTAGTCTGACTTCAACTCGAATTTAAGTATTTAACCGCCATAAATCGTCCTAAATCGAACTTTGTTTCACCTTCCGGAACGTGTACTATTCGCAGAAAATGAAAGGGAATGTATGAGTAGTGATGCAAGGGGGTAACTCTTTCTCTATAATAAAAAAAGGCCATAGTAGCGACTTTATCAATTCGCAAGCAGCGCCATCCATCCATGATAATGAAATACTCTCGGTTCGCTCTCAGCTTATGTCAACGTGGTTCGTTCAGCCCGGAAATACGCTGCCCATATGTCCCATCCGCGTATCTTCTGTAAATTTCTCCCCTTGCATCCTGCCGTCTCAACTCAAACGCTTACAATGTGGCTGGCAAGGTGAAGTTGTATACGCTTTTTTTTTTTGTGGTGAAGCTGTTTTGCTACGTTTGATTGCTTTGTACTAAATGAAAACTGAACGGTATGATCCAGTGGACTCGAGGTCTTGCTCCTAACAGTATCTCCTAACATTCTTGCGTGAACTGCGATCGATGGACTAATAAATTCAATTTAAGTTACTTTTGCACATGGGATGATTTGCTGCAGTGCTAAGTTGTGTAAGCATCGCAAATATGTACATCCGGCACAAACCATGTTTTAATCCTCTCTCTCTTGAGCCTCACTACTTTCTTTCTGCAAAGGAAAAACAGAAAGCACATTTCGCCGTCCAACCTTCTTGGGCCGACATAAAGCGAGCGACCTGTATTTCGGGCCCAGCCCAAAGACAAGAAACAAGCCCGTTCAGACTTCAGAGCATCACCGTTGCTGGGTGGAGTGGAGTTATCGAATGGGGCAAGCACCCTCAGTGAGCAACCGGACGCGACGAGAGTGAGCGAGGAAGAGGGGGAGATGAGGGCCGTAGTGATCGCGCGCCCCGGCGGGCCGGAGGTGCTGGAGGCTCGGGAGGTGGAGGATCCCCCCGCGCCAGGCGAAGGCGAGGTGCTCCTCGAGGTCGCCGCCGCGGGCGTCAATCGCGCGGACACCGTCCAGCGGATGGGCCGGTACCCGCCGCCCGCCGGCGCGTCCCCGTACCCGGGGCTCGAGTGCTCCGGCACCATCGTCGCGCTCGGCCCCAACGTCCCTTCGCGGTGGGCCGTCGGAGACAAGGTGAGTTGAATCGACCGCCTGGCTGCGTGCTCCTACGGTGGATTGGGGTTTGCTTCTGCTGCTGCTGTTGTGTTGTGAGTTGTGACTGGTTTTGTGCGCTGTGCTGTTGCTTTGTAGGTCTGCGCGCTGCTTAGCGGCGGCGGGTACGCGGAGAAGGTGGTGGTGCCGGCTGGGCAGCTGCTGCCGATACCGGAGGGGGTGTCGCTGACGGACGCGGCCGGATTGGCCGAGGTGGCCTGCACCGTCTGGTCAACCGTATTCATGATCAGTCACCTATCTCCCGGCGAATCATTCCTTGTAAGAACAGCTCTATTATCTAATTCTCTTCTCCACAGCTGTGTCGTCCAAGAGAACCCTGCAGTAGACAGTTGATTGCCTAGCCATAAGCCTTTGATCCCAATTTTGTATACATAAATCAATAAACATCAGAAGTGATATCCATGATCTTATTATTGACTTTTCAGTTTAGAATTGGATCCCCTTGAGCCTGATAACTGTAAAGCACAACTAAACTAAAGGTATAGACATCAACAGAGGCTTGCCAAGCAAGTTGGACAGGCTAAATGTAGGATTATATAGGTACTAAAAGATGTACTGAATGCTTCATTGGCACAATGGCACCTAATGGGGTGATTGTGATGATGGGTCTCACCGCAGTTACTTGATTGCCAGTGAATGGCATGTGGAATTGGTGTTTTTAGCACAATATTAAAGTGAACTGGTTTGTATCTGTTTGTTCCGGATGGCTGCAGATACATGGAGGATCAAGTGGAATTGGTACTTTTGCTATACAGATTGCAAAGCACCTTGGGATTAAAGTTTTTGTCACTGCAGGTTTGTTCAGTGTAACAGAAATGGTGCTGTGGTCAATTGTTCTTGGTCATATCCCTACTAATTCTGTCCAAACATTATTAGGAAGCGAAGAAAAACTGTCTGCCTGCAAAGATTTGGGTGCCGATGTATGCATAAACTACAAATCTGAAGACTTCGTTGAACGTGTCAAAGAGGAAACCAATGGAAAGGGTAAAACCTACCATCTTAATATGTATGGTCGTTTATAGTGTAGGCAAGATCAGTGTTGCCATACTGTGATGCTGGAACGTGGTACCAGAATTCTGATATCACTATTTATAGCATTCTCCTCTACCTCTATTTATTACTATGTTTCAAGACACCATCCCCAAACGTGTGCGATGTACAAACTGTAATATGAAAATTCCTTACCAGGTGTTGATGTCATTCTGGACAATATTGGAGGCTCATATCTCCAGCGCAATCTGAACAGCTTAGGTGTTGATGGTAGACTCTTCATTATTGGCTTCCAAGGAGGGGCTGTAGCTGAAGTAAACCTGCAAGCTGTTTTTGCACGGCGCTTGACCATACAAGGTAGTTTTGAACTTTTGATTGCCTAGCTATAAGCCCCAACTCTTGTAAATTTCGGTGGTCCTCAGTATGTGTTGTATTAACATTTCACTATTTTATATGTTTTGTCAGTCCTTGGCTGTTCTCTGTATAGGCGTATGAATTCATAGGATTTCTAAATGCTGTGTTCTATTTTAGCTCTTGATTAAAGTTCCCTGATCTTGTGTAGCTGCTGGACTGCGTACCAGAAGCCCAGCCAATAAAGCACAGATCGTCAGTGAGGTGGAAAAGAATGTGTGGCCTGCTGTAGCTTCTGGCAAGGTGAAGCCGGTAATTTACAAGACGTTCCCGTTATCTGAAGCTTCTGAGGCTCACAGATTGATGGAAGCTAGCACTCACATCGGCAAGATACTTCTGCTTCCATGACTACGCATGTAGTGTTTGCGTTCTCTTTCGGGTAAATCAGGTTTCAACTTGTGTGACAACCTGCATGTATGCACTGGAGTGGCATGTCTTTGTTTTGCAGACAGGATTCTTTTTTTCCGAGCAATTTTCTTGTAATTGGATCCGTGAGCTGTTGATGACATTGTTCGGTGAACTGTGATTCAATAAATTTGGCGCACGAACATGTATTATGCACGCTATACTGCTCATGTCGGTCTGGACAGTGCTGTGGAGTGTTGACCATGGAACTGCAACAGTGAAGAGCGATGATCTTCGCCGACCAAAGGGCAAGAACGACCATCTAATACGAGTATCCATTAAACAGACTCGGTTTTCAACTTGGCCACTAGTATTTTTGCCTCCTTACTGCAATGTATTTACAAACTTTCAAAGCAAATTACTGGAAAACTGAATTATTATCCACTATCATATACTCCTATGTTAACATGTTGCCCCCATCAATGCAGCAGGCAAGCAATTTGTAGCAAAACATACAAGAATTACGGTAGACAATTCTTCAAACAATCTAGGTCAAACGGAGAATTCATTTCCCCCCTCCTGCTAAGCACAGCGTCGCAATTCACAAAGCCTCCCTGCTCTGTGTGGACCAAGTCGGAAATTCTGAAGCTAGCACACCCTAGCATAGCTCAACCACCAGCCAGGGTCCACAGTTTTAATTTGTTAGAATTGGCAGGGGCCGCGCGAACAGCTCAACCACCAGCCAGGGACCAAAGTTTAATTTGTTAGAATTGGCAGGAGCCGCGCGAACGCGTACCCCCTCTACCACAAATTACGACGTTCACTCTTCCACTTGGAGAGATGGTAGACCAGCGCACCCACGGAGTGCAATGTGGGCCACTGATCTAGGCCATGGGCCTTCGTGATCGCCCATCGACCCCGTCCAGGTAAGTATGGAGCAGCGTTGGCCCAGGGCCTTCTCATATAGCCACTGCGCGCTCTCCTCCTTCCTGGCTCGCCGAGGTGAGACTAAGGGCCTGATTGGTTTGTAGCCAAAAAATTAGCATGCCCTTGTTTTGGCATGCCAAAATGTGGCAAAAAAAAGTTACCGCTATTTTGGTAGAATAAATATGAGATTTTGGCACTTTTTTTTCCTCAAACCAAGTGATGGCCAACAACACCCCCCCCCCACCCCCCACCCCCCTCACATGGTGCTCGCACAAGCGCAGCTGGGCCGCAGTGCTCGTTTGGGCCGGCAATGGAACCCAGTATCGAAACGGGCAAGCAAAGCAACTACCGCGACCAAGTGGACACAAGTGAGGCGGCTAGTGAGGAACGGAGGAAGGAAGATGAGGGCGGTGGTGATCACGCGCGGCGGCGGGCCGCCGGAGGTGCTAGAGGCCCAGGAGGTGGAGGACCCCGCGCCTCCGGGGGAGGGCGAGGTCCTCCTCCAGGTCGCCGCCGCGGGTGTCAACAGCGCCGACACGCAGCAGCGCCACGGCCGCCACCCGCCGCCCGCCGGCGCGTCCTCATACCCGGGGCTCGAGTGCTCCGGCACCATCCTCGCGCTCGGCCCCAACGTCCCCTCCCGATGGGCCGTTGGCGACAAGGTGAAGCGACTTGCTGCCCTTCCCTGCCCGCTCGTGCTCCTGTGGGAAGTTGGGGATTTGGCTTCTGAATGAGTGATTGTTGTTTTCGATTGGCTCTGTGCGCTTTGATGTTGCCTCGCAGGTGTGCGCGTTGCTAAGCGGCGGCGGGTACGCGGAGAAAGTGGTGGTTCCGGCGGGGCAGCTGCTGCCCGTGCCGGAGGGGGTGTCGATAACGGACGCAGCCGGCTTACCGGAGGTGGCTTGCACCGTCTGGTCAACCGTATTCATGACCAGCCACCTCTCCCCCGGCGAATCATTCCTAGTAAGAACTAAGAACAGCCCACTCTTTTCTTCTCCACAGCTGCGCCCAAGAGTTTCCATCAGTTTGTGTGGTCATGTGGATTGATAGAATTCCAGTTCCTCCATCCCAATTTTGTGTTTCTAAATCTGTAAGAATCAGTCAGTAGTAATTTGATGAGCTAATTATTTACTTGTCGGTCTATGAATCTTATGCCGTCACTAGCTGAGCCTGAGAATAGTAAAGCACGTCTGATTTTAGTCCCAAGAAAGTCGAGGTACCAAATTCTTCACTGGCGACTGGAGGGCTGCAGAGTCTCTTGACAATTATGTAACACAGTAAATGGTGCACAGAATTGTTTTCTTAGCTCAGGATTAAACTGAACCTCTTTGTCTCTGTTTGTTCCTGATGAGTATGCCCATTCAATTTGGCAGATCCATGGAGGATCAAGTGGAATTGGTACTTGCGCTATACAGATTGCGAAGTACCTCGGAATTAAGGTTTTTGTGACCGCAGGTTTGTTGATTGTGCTGGTAATGATATTAATATATTATAGCCAAATGGTGTCGGTAATGTACCTACTAGGCTACTAATTCTGTCAAAATATTATAGGGAGCGAAGAAAAACTAGCAGCCTGCAAAAGTTTGGGTGCTGATGTATGCATAAACTACAAAACTGAAGACTTTGTTGAACGTGTCAAACAGGAAACCAATGGAAAGGGTAACCTACCTGCCACATTGTTATCTCTGTTCCTTGTACAGTAGGTCTGCATTGTCATACTACACCACTGGTACCCAGATGCTGATAGCACTCATTGTAGTATTTCTTCTTGGATGAGCTACCTCTATTCATTATCCATGTATTATATACCAAGACATTATATTGAATTTAGATACTGTACAGAATAACAGACTAATCTGAAAATCTCTTTACCAGGTGTTGATGTCGTTCTGGACAATATCGGAGGATCGTATCTCCAGCGCAATCTGAACAGCTTAGGTGTTGACGGTAGACTTTTCATCATTGGCTTTCAAGGAGGCACTGTAGCTGAAGTGAACCTGCAAGCTGTTCTTGCACGGCGCTTGACAATACAAGGTATGTTTAGTTATTGCATAGGTCTGTAGGCAGTGACACCCCTTCTACATTTCAGCGATGCTCAGTACATGTTGTTGTGCCATTTCACTGTTTACTATGTTTTGTTAGTCTTTGGCTGTTCTCTTTATAGGTGTATGCACATGTTGGAATCCTAAATGCTGTGCTGTATTTATTTTTAGCTCTTGATTTAACTATCAAAATCTTGTGCAGCTGCTGGACTGCGTGGTAGAAGCTCTGCCAGTAAAGCTCAGATCGTCAGCGAGGTGGAAAAGAATGTGTGGCCTGCAGTCGCTGCTGGCAAGGTGAAGCCGGTGATTTACAAGACGTTCCCGTTATCAGACGCAGCTGAGGCACACAGGTTGATCGAAACTAGCACCCACATTGGCAAGATACTGCTGCTCCCTTGAGTGCGCCTGTAGTTTATGAACTCTCACAATACTTTGTGAGGAGTTGGTTCGGGCACACTATAATTCCTGTAACGGACTCTTGTATGTACTAGCGAGGCATGCCTTTCTATCTTGTATATTCGATGTTTGAAGTGCTTAAATAACTGCCTATGACATTTTTCTGCCAGGTGTAATGCAATAAAATCTAGCCATGGTCTTGTATCATGCCGTTACAGTACCTTACCAGTTACCAGCGCAATTTTTAGACCGCCGCTGATCTTCAGCATTACTTCGAATGGCTGAAACCAGACCCATCGAGTGCTGCAAGATTCTGGCGCTCAAATGTGCTGTTTGACTTCATCGTCAGACACAAGTTGTTGGGGAAAAAAGAGAAAAATCATGACTGATCCAACCGACCATGTGAGATAAACCATCTTCATATGCTGTAATACAATTCGCACCCATTTTTTATGACAAGCAGGGTCTCAGTAAGATCTACTATGTACATATATATGCGCTAAGGAACTGGACATGACCATTTAACACAAGTTATTACGGTTTTGCCAATAAGCCGGTCCTGGTTTTGAACTTTGCTACTATTTTTTTTGCTTACTTAATACACTGTATTTACAGGTAGAAAATTAAAATTTAAATCCTTATATAATGAACAAAGGATCTAATTACCATTTGCTAGGTTGTGCCTACAGTAATTGCATTTCTACTCATGTACAGGTAACCGATCACTTCAGATGATGTCTGAAGCTCACCAGTCATCATCAGTAGCAAACGTAGAACACTGCTGTAGCCATTTCAACCTAATGCAGTTTCCAGACCTCAATCTAGCGTTTCTCCATTTGGTACTGACTACTGAACAAACAGAAGGTTTTGAGCTAATCAACCAGAGAAGCTGAAAAATTCCTGCCATGTCCTTAATCTTGCGTAGTTTCCAATGGAAGAGTGCAATTGCACTTCTGCCTCAGTGATTCAGTCTGCCGCTTCCACATCTCATTTTCCTGCAGCGATGGAAGTGATTAAGTGGGGGAGTGCACATAGAGGAAGCACAAGCAAAACTTGAAAGGTGGCCCAGGGGTTAAAGGGCATAATATACTAGAGAAGTGGAGATAAAAGGAATAAATTTTGACGTCAAAGATTACCTTTTGTAACAACTCAAGACGCCTGGCTGTACCAGTTAACGAGGCCTTAACCTGTGATGAGGATTCTCACATGAGAACTGTGGACATAATGGTCTAAGGTGCAGTGGTGCACAGCCGCATACAAGTATCTCTAAGCAAGCAAATACCTTTGAAAGCTCATCTTGCAACTGCCTGTTTTTCTCGAATTCTTTGTCATATTTCATTCTCCATTCAGCAGATTCATCCATTGCTTCTAGGTTTGCTTGTTCAAATTGCCTCCTGGCAGTTGATACAGAAAAATAAATAAATAGAAATACATATGAAAAGAGAAGCATAGCAGAAACTTAAGCTAACATAAAACAGGAAAGGATAACCACTTATTGTCACTCTTTTCCAAAACTAAAGAGGTGGATAATAGCCATGAAAATGCTCACAACGAAAATATAAAAAACAATATCAATACTGGCCGAACAACATAATCTCTCCCTGTCCAATTTATTTTCTCTGCTAATATAAGAAGCAGAGAAGTCAACTCCACCCATCAATTGATCCCCAGTCCAGTCTGACTACATTTGATTAACCATATTCAGACATCAAAGGAGACAGAAATACAGTTAGCATCCAACAATCGGTTTTTGTTTCCTGCAATTTCTGAATTTTTCACTAAGAGGAGATTGCTGGATTTAATCAGTATTTCAGAGATAGTCCCAATCCATGACTTCCTAACGCCAATGAACAGGACACCAATTTTCCGAAACTGATGGCCGCAGTCGATCGTACCTATGCGTTCTACAACTAAGGCATTAGGAATTCAACACGTGGATCTACAATGCCACCGGTGCTCAGAAGTATGAACAAAAATGATCTGATTCCTCCCCTTTTTCCGTTACAGTTAATGAACAAAATATACTCCTAGCAAATTAGAACTCGCCGACTGAGAGAAGAAAGGAAGGCGGAGAGGATTTGAGGGGCGAACCGGAGCTCCTCGCGGTCGTCGGCGGTGAACGAGGGGTCGCTGGACTGGCGGGCCCAAATGCGGAAGTAGACGGCGGTGCCCATGAGCAGCGCCACAGCGAACGCCACCATCAGGGCCTGCCGCTCCTGCCGCCGCCCCGCCCCTCCTCCTCGTCCCCTCACCATCCTCCGCCGGTTTCCTTCCTCCTTCCCTCCCTCCTGCTCTGCCCTGGCTCACAAGGCAGATCGCCTCTGGAATTCAGACGGCTCGCTCCAGCGGACTAGCGGAGTCGAGCAGACGCGACGCGAAGAAACAGGCGAACAGCCGAAATTTTTTAATTTTTATATTATTTATTTTCTGAATTTTCAAAAATAAATGCCTCGATACATATTTTACACAAATGTCATCCTGCCGCCAACTCATCCGGCGAAAACAACATTTCGCCGGTTCATCCGGCGAAATGTTACTGTAGCAAAAGCTACCGCCGGATGAATCGGCGGAATTTCCCTTTTCTGAACAGCTTATTTTCAAAAAACCATAACTAATTTATGTGAACTCGGATCAAGACAAACCTTATATGAAAATTGTAGCTCTCGGCGACATATACAACTTTGTAGTTTAAACTTTTTTCATTGGAAGCCATCTTGCTGCTCAAAAAATCGAGTCAAATTTCAGATCTCAAATTTTGAATTTGGGATCCGAAACTTGATTCGATTATTTGAGCAGAAAGATGACCTCTAATGAAAAAAGTTTGAACTACAAAGTTGTATATATCGTCGAGAGCTACAACTTTCATATAAGGTTTGTCTTGATCCGAGTTCACATAAATTAGTTATGGTTTTTTGAAAATAAGCTGTTCAGAAAAGGGAAATTCCGCCGATTCATCCGGCGGTAGCTTTTGCTACAGTAACATTTCGCCGGATGAACCGGCGAAATGTTGTTTTCGCCGGATGAGTTGGCGGCAGGATGACATTTGTGTAAAATAAGTAGCGAGGCATTTATTTTTGAAAATTCAGAAAATAAATAATATAAAAATTAAAAAAGCTCCGAACAGCCATTGCCTCGCGCACGCAGTTGCCCGGTTTTTGGCCCAAAGAGCCCATTCTGTCGTCGAATTCAGCCATCGAGCATACTGTCTATTCTATAAAAAAAAATCGAACATACTGTCTGAAGCCAATTTTGAGAAGGAAGCTACGGATCGATTATCACTGCGTAAATACAGGTAAATGAACAAACACTTGCCAAATCAGTCTCGGAGCACAGTTTAATGGCACAGTTACTTAGACTATAGGTGACTATGACACAGAAGTTTTATAGGGATAAAACTCCTCCCACGTATGATGAAACTCACCCCTCTTTCTCCTCCTAAATACCTTATCAAATCAGCAAAAGTGATGATGTGGCATGAAAATTAATGAACCTTCCATTTGAGGCTGGCCTAATGGGAGACAATTCGTAGAAGAGAAACGTATGGAGACTTGTTAGGAACACGCTTACACGGCACACATTTTGCTGAATGATCATGTAACGTATATATACAGGGATAGGACACATGAGCGACCGATAACCACCACTGTGTTCACGGCCTGGCCGCTCCACTCTATAGGGTCTGGAGCTGAACCTGCCGAGGCGGAGGCACAGGCGTCGGCAGCTTCTGCAAGTATTTCTTCGACAGGAACACCAGGAAGCGGTGCAGGCCAACGGCGGCAGATGTGACCGAGACGACGATCACGCTCCAGCCCACCCTGACCATCAGGACGGGATCCTCTCTCAACTCCCTCACCAACTTGGAGAATATGACCTGCATTCTGCGGTCTCTTACAGCCGCCTGGAGCGCCATCAGGGTCGATGATTCTTCTTCAGACGGCATCAGATGGCCCTCGTGCTTTGCAGTGGCCATGGGCGTCTGGATCCCACTCTCCGCAGCTCGCTTAAAGCCTGTAACTTTCAGCATCCACTGGCACACAACGTCTGCAATGACGTTGCGGAGGAGCACCCGGAACATCAAAGCGTCTCTGGAGATCAGATCACGGGCAAGAGATTTTGCATTCTGCACAACCAGACACGGCATTAGCTCAGAACTCGATCGTTCTGAAAGGTTGGCTAGGAGGGTTGGTTGGTATAGATGAGATAACATACCGCAGTCATAATAAGCCTCCTGATCACAAGGCTGTCCTTTGATAACAAAAGCCTCACGCACAGATTTGCTGTATGCAAGGCCCTCTCGGGTGTAGCTGCAGCACGGTCAAGTAAAGATGAGTCACTGATCTCTACAAGGCTGGCGATATTCACATCCTTTGTGTCGGCCTCAGGCAAAGCTCCACTGTTATATTTGAAGTTGCCCCTTCACATATGAAAATGACATCAGCGTATATATAAGATTTAGCCACAAAAAAAAAAACTGACTGCTTGCTGCTCAGGTAATTATTGGCACATGTATATCATATTTTTTTGAGAACTGAGAAAAACTAAGCATTTATCATCTTTCATGCATTTTTGTTCCTTCTATTTTCTTAAGCGCGAAAAACCCAATAATGGGCTGTGGTGCGCATACAACTAATAGGCCAAGTAACTTTATGCTTCAGCTTAGCTATATTAATAGGATAAACCAGTTTTTTATACAGAAAAGGCTGAAGTGATGTATAAATATTCAAGCAACATGAAAATATTTTTTTTTCCTTTAGTCCAGTCAATTAAGAATCAATACTTAAGTAACCAGACATCACAATATAAATAACTCAAGAGAGCACTGAAAGAGCACACAAGAACCATGAAACAAACCTTGCTGAAGCTAACTTTAGAAATGCAGCAATCTTCTGCCACTGGAACTCTTTCTTTTTGTTGAAAATAGCCTGTTTAAGAAAACTGATTAGTGTTATTTATCACATTGATGCGGTGCCATATTCTCATTCATCTTAATATATAAAATGCAGCCTAGTCCACAAGGAGAGCAGCATGATGTGGTTATATTGGTCTAACTTTGGGATTAAAGACAACAAGGCCCCCAATGACAGCCAAGCACCACACCCATTTTTACCTGTGGCCTGCCTCAGAGGCTAGTTCTACACATACATACTGTTCTAATTTAGGTAATGAATGATACCTGATTCAAGAGTCTCCTCGTTGCAAGTGAATTGTCAGAAAGAAGCTTCCGAAGAACATATGGGTATGCTGCTTGAAATGTTTTGAAATTCCCGTCTGCTGCCACGGCCAGTCCTGTCAATAGGAAAGGAAGGAAAATAATAAACCTCCGAGAAACAGTCACCATCAAAACATAAATCTTTTGAAAGAAACAAGCTAACCTTCCAAAGAAGCAAGTGACCGGAGAACCAGTGTGTAGTAAGGTGGCATACGGAAGTGGTATTTAAATGCCACAGACCAAATTTTTCCAAGCACCTAAAGATGTAAGTAGCAGTAAATAAGCACAAAAGCAATGTGAAAAGAATGCCATTAGCTATGCCACTTAGTTTGAAATAAAAGATAGGATAGGCACAAAGATTATCAAACCAGCAGTGCACTGAACTGGACCTACAAATAGAGTAAAGTAGTCACCTTACTAAACTTGATTTCTGGAATTCCTTCCTCAAAGGTTACCTCACCCAATGCGTCCTCCAACTCCTAACATATGGAAGGCACACTAATTACAAACACTAAAAAGATGAATGACATACACTAAAGAACAGCACTATGTATACACTACATTGTAAGTAAATGAAAGAAAAATCACCGAACAATGTCCTATAGCACATTAACACCATGGGATATTAGGCCATGATTTAACTCCTCTCTGTACAACTTTGTGTTTGGTGGAACGGAGGGAGCATGCAGAATAGCTGATACACATAAGAGTCAACCAATACCAGTCTTTTGGCAAAATAACATATTTCCCTATAACATTAGATAACGGTTCAAACAATAATCAAGCATGAAGGACTGACCTTTAGTAACCTTGTGTATTTGCTAATATACTCCCTAACTCCCATAAAGAAGTCTGCATCTACCATTGTCGACTACATTTCTTTACCAGAAAGGTTATTAAAGTTCAAATGAATCTACCACATCAGGTCCACCGAATAAGTCCAGGTTCAACAAAATATACCACATGGCACTTACTGTGACACTAACGTGGAGGGTTCAAGGCCCATAAGTCACTAAGACATCAGAGGCACATGGTAGACCAATCAACTTGTCCAGTGGCATTAGTTTCTACAAGAATTCTAAAAATGCAAATGGAGTCTGACTAAGTAATTCTACTTATGTTCCACATTTCATTTAGTTTTTGTCTAATCACTTCATTTCAGCCAAACATCAAACCATGTAAGTGGCAATTCCAAGGAACTGAAAACATAAAGTACATGATGCCACTCAGTACAAAATGTGGGACCGATCATTGAAAGCACCCCAAAAGAAAAGATATATGGTTCAGTTGCAGTTTGATGAATTACCATTGTCACACGACGCAGATTGGTGTTTGGTGGAACTACATCCATTTGAGTCAAATCATAGACAAGGGAAGCCCAATCTGCATTTACTATGTGTACAATGCTTGCAAGCATAGCACGCTGATGTTTCCTCTCCATAACGCAAAGCAAACCAAAATCAAGAAACCTGGTATGTTTAGGAAGATGTTGTCAATGGTTGAAAAGTGATCACAAAAGCTTTGTGTCAGTTATAAATCCAAAAAGGAGCTATCTCATCTCATATCACACGAAATGCGATTGAAAGGAAACTCTGAAAAGCATGTAAATGTTCAGTATATGGACCTATTTTGTAGTAGACTTACCCAACACAGCCTTCAGGAGTATAACGCAAGTTGCCAGGATGAGGATCGGCATGCAACAAGCCTGTCTCAAGAAGCTGCACCAGTGATGCCTCGACGCCTTTATTGACCTTTCAAGTAATTAACAAGATGTTAAAATATATTGGGCAGCAAGCTCAAATTGAATATTTGAAATGTAATAATCATTGGCATTTTAAGTGCTGTGATTTTGAAATATGTGCAAGATGGTAAAAAACCACTGAACTACCTAAATTATGATGTGAAATGACACAGAATCCCTTCCCCGTAAAACGACTTAAAATTCCAAGTATTTTCTAAGAGAAAGCACGGGTTGGTTGATAACAATTTATTAAACTTATTAATAAATACCAGGTCAAGAAGGCGGGATTTCGCTTCCAACTTCTGCTTTTCCGAAGCTTCAGTAACTTTTTCAGAAACTCCTTTAGTCAAAGAAAGCAACTCCTTGGGGTTCTCACCAGCCACCCACTCCATTGTTAAAACCCTCTTTCTTGTAAGTTGTTTAAGAACCTTAGGAATTAACATAAAAGGATACCTAGAGTGGACCTCCTGCAAGAGTGGAAATTATTAGCTAAAACACCACGCTGAAGTAGAGAACAAGACATATGTTAGCAAAAAAGCATGGGTAGGAGACGAGCAAATAAGCACCAGAAATTTGTTAGCGTTAGCTGCTTC
The DNA here is from genome assembly GCA_015342445.1 of Digitaria exilis. Taxonomy (NCBI): domain Eukaryota; kingdom Viridiplantae; phylum Streptophyta; class Magnoliopsida; order Poales; family Poaceae; genus Digitaria; species Digitaria exilis. The sequence goes on from JACEFO010001963.1 coordinate 125,760, forward strand.
AATGTTGTAGTCCAACTCGCCAACGAAACCTCTACCCAACTCATCAGCATAGAGAGAAATATTACTTCTTCGATTGGCTATCTTCCGTATGAAAGCAAGCTGAAATAAATTAAAGAAATTAAACAACTGAATAGAAATGCATCACACGAATTAGCTTAAAGTAATAGAAATGTCACGATGCTATAGCCAATAGTACATTTAACTGATAGCTAAAGCATGTTCACGAACAGGGAAGCTAGATTCGGATTTTTTAAGGCAAGAGAAAGGCTATCCATAAACAAAGAAACTTGTGTTAGTTTTTACTGGAAGGTTACTAATCTTCGGAAAAGGTACATTTTGTTTACTAACAAATTCAATGAACAGGGCCATGATAACAAATAAAATCACAGATAGCATACTAAGAAATGGTAATTAAAAGCACCAGCAACCAGGATAATGATCAGGATCAGCTGATAAGCATGTAAAGGGAGTCAAAAGGATAACAAAAATCCCCAAATGACTGAGGAGCAAAATTATATGTTACATGGTAATATACAATTATACATACCCCAAGACGTAGAATATAGATGTCTCTCAGTACAGAAGGTAGAAGGTTTGGCCGCTGAACCTTTATGGCCACAAGAGCACCATCAACTGTCCGCCCCTGGTAAACCTGAAGTAAAATTACAGTAGTTGAGCACAACAGTACTCAGTGCGGATTGAAATAATAATACAGCACCAGAAATTCCAAATAATTTTCCCTAACATAGCAGAAGCACGAAGGATGCACCTGAAGATATTACCTGTCCGAAGGAAGCAGCTGCTACAGGTTCATCTGAAATGTAACTGAAAATATGTGATACAGGGCACTCAAATTCTTCCTCAATTATCTCCATTGCATCCTCTCTTGGGAAAGGGGGGACTCTTTCATGCAACTCAGCAAGGGCCTAAATTGGGTAGCAGCAGATCAGTTAATTTCTTGAGAAGAACACAAGGGCCACTAAAATGTCAAGCAAGAGCTGATGAAGCAACAAAAATGCAGAACAAGGAGAATTTTACCTAACCTCACAAATCTCTGAACCTATGATATCAGGTCTTGTAGAAAGGGATTGTCCGACTGCATTTATAAGAAAATACAGATGTCAAAAGCATTTCGAGCCATGTAGTTACCACCTTGTCTTAAAGCTGTCGCGCATGGCTACCCGACCTTTAACAAAAGTAGGTCCAAGGTCAAGAAACATCTCCTTGAGAAGTTTTCCAACCATGTATTGAGAAGCATCGAAGCCATTGCTGGTGTTGTCACTGCTGCGGGTAGCATCTGCAGTCAGCTGTGACCTTTTAGAAATTTGCATCTTCACCACAGCTGAGACAAATGCGAAGAGTATCTGTGGCAAAGATTTACAGTGAACTGACCTGTTAGCTACACTATTAGAATAATGCCAAGGTTAACAAAGCATAGGGGAAGCTTTCATGGTTAACCTGAATGGTGCGAAATGCAAGGATATGAGGACGTGAGGCAAAGTACTGAGCAAGCAGGTCGGGATCGTAATGCTGGGGAAGCGGGGTGGTGAGGATGGTGGAATAATAGTTGATGTACATCTTGAGGGCTTCAAGATCGGCCATCATCAACTCCATACAGGATAACCCTGCCGGAACATTTGAAAATTAGCAAATAATGATGTGTATAAAGTAGTTTAATGAATACCAAATCTAGAGCTCTTGAAGCACTGTGCTAGAAACCTGGAGGGTATGAGGGTGGAGGGAAGGCGGGCGGTTGAAGTATTTGCTGCTGCTGCTCTTTCTGCTGTTCCAGGGGTTTGGGTTTAGGCTGTTGTTCAGATTTTGATTGCCCCTTGCTTCCGAGGAATCGCCGCGCGAGAGAATGTTTAGCGCTACCAGCGTACACAGTGAGGGCTTGGAAATCGGCCGCCATTAGCTCCACGCACGACAACCCTACGAAAACCGGAAGAAATGTGGTCATCAGCAAGGCGATGCGCGCGCAATGGGGCTGAATTGAAATGCGCTCTCGACGCCGGTGAGGAACCTGGCTGGTACGCGGGAGGCGGGAAGGCTGGAGCTTCACGAGGCGGGTCCTCCTCCTGCTGCACCACCATCTGCTGCTGCGAAGGCTTGGGCTGCTTCCGCTGCTGCTGCTCCTTCTCGAGGAAGCGGAGCCAGAAGACGTCGCGGAGCGGGGCGCCGGCGGCGGCCTGTAGGAACTCGCCGTCGCGGCGGAGCACACCCAGCACCTGGTCCAGCGCCCCGTCCCCACCTCCCCGCCCCCCATTCCCGCGCGGCTGCCGCGGCAAGCTCGGCTTGTTCCCGCCCCACCACGACCGTTGCGGCGCCCACTTCTCCCTCCCGGCGCCGGAGCCGCCGCCGCTCACGGCGCAGATGTGCAGCGCGGGCGGCCGCACCAGCGTCGCCATCGCATCGAGCTTCTGGTTCTCGCCTTCTAGGTGAGGCCGAGGAAGGAAGAAGGACAGCGAGGGCTCGTCGGACCTGACTGGTGGTGGTGGCACGCTGTCCACTTTGGGATAACCGCTCCTCTCTGGGCCTCAAGGCCCAATGGATGGGCCGACCCGAGCTCCTCTCCCACTTACACAGGGGCCCATCAGCAGGGCATCCGTCTCACACACATTCACACCACTCACTCAGCCAGCAGGCCAGGCAGGAAAAGAAATCAGATTCAAGCGTTTGGCAGGACGCGATATATACCACAAGCAAGATGTCCCAAACACTTGCTGCAACACTGGAGGAGATTACAGGCACCACTAGTCGAAAGAAAAAGAAAAGAACAAACAGAAAATACAGATACGAAACAGAGACAACATGATGTCCTTGTGGGGTTAACACTGACGACAGCCAGCCTATGTACATCAAAGGATGCAGGTGCACGGGTTGATGCTCTATCAGGCTCCTCAGCTGCGTAAGAAGGAAGCTTCCATGGACTGCAGGATGCTTGCGGTGTCAAACCTGAAGTTTCTGAAGCTTCTACCGGGGCAGTTGTTGTCAGCATGCTGCGCGTCAGATCCTGCTCTAGGGACGGGGTTCTCTACCGGTGGTGCCCCACCGCTTGACGAATTCTTCGCCTTCCACACAGTACCTGTCCAATGCCATGCTGTCATACGTCGGTGATGTTGAAGCACATGTGAACAAGCTAAGGGTTCGACAAGGATCATCTTGTGCAGTTAGATATCTATTACCGAATAGTTAAGGTAACTTTTGATGATGGATTGTTCAAAGAACAGTTTGCTTTTGTAATCCTAAAAACAATGGGTACACGAGGGAGCAGAAGAAACCTCTAGCAGATGCCTCTGATTTCTGATACAGCGGGGGAGGATGCGTGGCAATCCAAGCCTTTAGTTTCCTGGAGAAAGAACAAGGTAAGACAAACTATGTATAAGCAACAAATATACGCTTTGGAGGAGTATGGCATATATACGTAGAACAAAACAAGCACATTGTTGTTTTTCTTCTTTCTTGAGAGCAACTACAACAGTGGCAGTGCCCCATAACACTCATCTGACAGAAAATAAAAAACATAAATGAAACAAATGTGGATCAGAATATACTGACGTCAAAAATGGCGCAACCATGTATAGCTTCATTCCATTCACTCCTCGAGATACCGCATCATCACTAGCTGGTAAGAGATCATCAATTCTGTGCCATGAGATTTCCTATAAAATTCACAGAGAAAGGTAGCTCAGTTGTGATCATTTCATCATAATATTTAAAAGAAAGGGGAAACAACACTACAACAGAAACAGAAATGATACAGTAATAGGAAGTCAACCAATGAAATCAACAATCTAGTAACAGATTGTCAATTCTGTGCCATGAGATTTCCTATCAAATTCAGCGAGAAAGGTAGCAGTTGTGATCATTTCAGAATTTTAAAAGGAAAAGGAAAACAACAGAAGCATAAAAGATGCAATGAAAGAAAGTCAATCAATGAATCCAGTAACTTCAGTCTTACAAGTTACACTAAACACACAAAAAGTAGTGAACAACATGGGATAGAGTGACAGATAACAGTTTCAGGGGCAACGACAGGATATTAGTAAGCAGTTTGTAAAGTGTGTGCCATTAAGACAGACGCTGTAGGTGCAAGCAAAGGCTGCCATTAGCACATACTAAGTGAAAAAGAAGTTCTGCTGGCCTGGCAACTATGAAACACTACCATTTCCATTATATTTTTATTTAAAAATAGCCTTTCGAACTCTGTGAGCAACATATATCTTCATAAAATGTATCTAGAGCCAAGCAGAGCAGAGATAAGAATTAGAAGAAAAAAACGCATTCTGCATCTCTGCCCATAAAAGTGATGCGAACATTCAAAATTAGCATACACTGATTTCCTTCTTTGTTTGAGGTGCAAACACAGTATCTCTCTTAACACCAGTTATGATATAGAGCCGAACTCTTTGTTGCCCAATTGAAACTTCAATGCAATCATCCAAATTTAATAGCGCAGAAACATCACACCCAGTTTCCTCCAGAACCTGCATTGGTATGCAAGTGAATGTTAATCAGCAAAAATTACTTATGTGATGAACAAGAGTGATTGTCAAACATAAACATTATAAGTGATTCAGGTTGGACAAAGACTGAAATACAATCACCACAGTTCTTTAAGTAGCTCATGCAGAGCACTGGCTACATCAGTACACGACAAAGTTATGGAAAAGATATGCCTTTAAGAAGCTAAATAGAGTAATCATATTTTTCCCCTTCCTTTGCAAAAAAGTGTTATGAACTGGTGACACCTGTGGTCCTTCATATCTATACATATCGCCGATAGTGTAAAAGAAAAAAATTACTCCAATAGACCACAGCAATGTTAAAGGGGTTCATTGCCAATAAATAACCAAACAGGCATTTAATATGAAGAAGGAATGAAAGCGTTCAGCTGCGAACCTTCATTTTAAAAGCATTGCAACCTAGAGAGATGAAATGTGCACTGAAGAAAAGTGAACAATTTGTAGCTCAAACCAGGCAAGGACTATAATCATCTAGAAGCAGCTAATGATACCTCAGAAATCTATTTCCTTGGTGCAATAAATATGGTCGGAATAAACTGCAGAGTTCACTAAAAAAGAAGAAAGTGCTAGACAGAACATGACATGGGCAGAAGTTTACTTCTCTAACAGCACAAGTGTGGTCTTCCTCATCTTTATTCCTCTTTCCACGAGGAAAGCTCCAGCTGGCCCCAGCTTTCCATCCCTTAACAAGTAAGCACTGTAGAGAAGGGGCAAAGGTGAATTAGCCTTGAAAAACGACCAAAAAAACAAACTTGAGCTCAAAGAAAGAAGACAAATCTCATTTTTTTTTTGTATGTGCCTAGTTTATTCAAGAACATCTGTTAACTTGTATGTGTAAGGCAACTTTATTGCAGACCATCAATAGGTGATTAACAATGAAATATCACATCCTAGCATTTCAAGTCATGCCTTTTCATTTAATATGTCAGGCTGACTTTAAACTGCAGAATAATGTAGGGCATACTCATTTCCAATGTTCGATAAAGAAAATGGTGTGTGACCTACATTCCCACTCCTCAAATCTCAATCAGGCAACTCCTAGATTGGGGTTCGGATGAAAAAAAAAAAGAAACAAATTACCCTCTCATGAGTGTCATCCAGGATGATGGCGCCGGACACAGGGACGCGGAACTTGTAGTTGTTGAAGTCCTTGTAGATATCATCCAGGTGCGCGATGTAGGGCCTGAGAGCAGTGCAGCTCTTGAACACTGCTCATGCCACCATTCCAATAAACCACAATAACGCAAGAAAAGCGGCGTCAGAGATCAATCCCACGATAATCTCATATGGGGTTCAGCCAGAGGCGGCCTTACTGAGGGAGGTGAAATCCTTGAAGGAGAGGGACTTGAGGTTGGGGTTGTGCTCGACGGAGTTGTCCTCGTAGAACCAGTGCGCCTGCTCCAGCAGGAACAGGATCCGCTCGAATGACTCGAGCTCCTCCTTGGGCACGTTCAGCAGGAAGCGGCTGCAGAGGTGATTCAGCTCGGATTGGTTTGGATTGATCTGAGTGAACCCCCACAAGAACTGGCGAGATGGGCTTAGGGATTAGCGGAACTACCTGCAGAGATCATCGAGAAGCTCTTGCGGCGGCAGCTGCCCCCTCGATGACGACCGGTGCAGTCCCCCGCCGCCCGCCATCGCCATCCACCGGCCAACGCGCCCTCTCAGCACCCAGCTCTCTCTCTCTCTCTCTCTCTCTCCTACCAGCGCTGTCAGGGTTCAATAGAATAATCCTGACCCAGACGGGGGGCTTTTCGTAAACTTTTGGATCACGATTAATGACACCATCCAAATTAGGGCTTTTAGAAATCGGATTGTGATTAATAATAATGATCCAAAGTGGAGGATTTTCTGGAAATAACTGGATCCAAATTAGTGGTTTTTTAAAAAAATGCTTCCTTATCCCTCTTGATGCTAGCAACTTCACCACGGTATAGAGAGGATCTTTTCCTCCTCCTACTTCGAGTGCTTATGACAATACAAGTTGTGCCCTGTTGATGTTAACTAGAAAATCGTGGATGGTGCAATTGTAAGATAAGTATCTCAGCATATTATGATATTTCCTCAAAAAAACATATTATGATATTATGATTTATGTTAAGATGCGTACCGCCACAAATATTTTCGTGTTTTTGTTAAAAAAAAATACAAATCATTTGTCTCCACCTCACATGAAAAAAGAAGAAGTGCATTTACCTATATAAACACTAATTAGGTTAGCTTGCAATTCAATAGAATCCCATGGAGGCGGTGATTTTAGTCACGGTGAGGAAGCAAAACAAGTAAACTGCACCGGTAGTCTCAAACTAATTTTTTTTTCACCTACGTCTCTAAACTACAACTTTACGATTGTACATACCTAAACTAGTTAATCGTTTAATTGTGCCACTTTTAAATATTAGTAATTATCGTGCGTTATTGTATTTGGATGTGAGCTATATATAACATAGCGTGCTAATAGAGATCTGGAAAGAGGATTGTGTAAATAGATGACATGGTGGGTGAGGCCCAATAACAATATAAATATGAGTAAAAAAATAACCGATATGAATAACATGTACACCCTTCATCCCAAAATACTATTCGTTTTGGCTTTTCTAGTCTAGACAAAGTATATATCTAGGTGCATAACAAAAGCTATATATCTAGAAAAACCAAAATGAATAATGTTCTAGGATGAAGGAAGTATATGCCATGTTGATAGATCAATGAGTTGAGTAGTTTGGGACCTTGAATAAACAACAATTGATGTAAGGGTTCTAATTTTAGAAATTAATAGTTTAGGTATATATGTAGAGGAAACTCATGAAAAAGTCTAAGGATGTTTATGAATTTTATTTAGTCAAGAAAAAATAATTACATGAAGTTTGAATAAATAGCACGATCCAATGAATGATATATAATGACATAAAATAGTTCTAATCAATCAGATGTAAAGAATCTAATTTCCAATCATCTGACTAGAGAAACTGTCTTCCACATGTCCCTCTTCTCCATGAGTTTTGGCTTTGAGTTCTTTTCGTGACACTGTCACCTGTCGGTATAGTTATAAATTTGTCCTTGTCAAAACTTATAACCTATATACTCAAACATAATAAATCCATATATTTTTAATACAACCTTTCATATATTGCTTCAATCAAGTATATACCAAGTGGCGATTCCATCCACGGCGGCTTTGGTAAAATCTTGATATTCCTAGAATCGCTACTGACGAAAGTTGTCCCAAACGGCCAAGAAACAATGCATGTTTGGCTCTGTCTTCCTTCCGCCACGGCGCCACCAGCGAGAGGAGTAGGGCATCGGGAAGGAGGAGACCAGGAGGAGCAGCAGACACTAGCAACAGCTCGAGCATGGGGAACCGAGGGGCATCTCCAGCACGAGGACAGGTAACCGGGGGGCAGCGGCAGCGGCTGCGGCAGCACGAGCACGCAGGACCAGGCGGCAGCGGTGGGTTTTTTCGCCGGAGTTCAGGGCTGGGCGGCTAGGGCGAACCTCGAGACCGGAGCTCGGGGTCAGAGCAGTTGCTTGTCGCGTGGGGAAGGCGGACCCCGTCCCCGCCGTGTCCTTGGGCTGCTCTGAGCAGGCCGTGTCTCTTGGTTCCTCTGGTGGGTGGAGGTACGGCTGGGGTCCTACGGCAGCGGCACCCGGGCAGTGGGAGCGAGCGGCCTGGCCTCAGAATCACTTGTGTTGGGTTGAATCGAGGGAAAGAGTCGATTCGGCGTTGCAGGCAAAACCAGGCGTCACGAGAAATTGCTTGTGTTGGAAGCGCTTGGAGAATCTATACGTTTGGCTACTCTTTGGTGCTTATATCCGATGGAAGCTGCCCATAATCGGTTCCAAACGGGGCCAAAGTGCATCAGCTCCACCACTCCTAGCTCCTACGCGAGGTAGCATTAAACTTCCGACTCAGACTTCGGAAGTAGGTTGGCCGGCTGCTGGGACCCAGACTAGGTGCCTTACCCTGAGCAAGGCACTGTGAGCCTTGCGGGCTGCTATCCAGCGTTTAGTCCTCATCTAACGGATGGCTGCAACTTATACTGCTACTGAATCATTTCACAAATGCTACTGGATAACTCTCTGGCCCAAAGCAAAGCAAAGCAAAAGCAACAGCTGCAACTTATGTCTTGCAAAAAAATATACAAAGCCCGTACGCATCACGTGTCACGAGATTAATGTTTTCTCGATCCAATACCAGTACATGTCGCAGACAAGTCACTGAGTCTCTAGCAACAGCAACAAGTGCTGCTGAATAACGATTCTAAGAAGTAGAAAAGGGCATTTCGGTGGTATAATTAGCCTACAAAATACTATAGTTAGGCCTCAAAATACTATAGTTAATCCTGTTCAAAATATCATCTAGCTAACCAACTTGCAGACCTAGAACATATATTGGTCAAGAAGACTATCAACATCAAAAAAAAAAACTCGGCCCGCAGGGGGTAAGCAACCCCCGGGTATTTTGCTAAGAAGAAGACCTTCTCACGCAGGTTGAGAAAACCCCCGAACCCCTGCCCCACCCTTACACAGCGGCACCATAGCCCATGTGAGACGACCAACGACCTGGGCCGGGCCTTAGACCTATGCTTTGGCGTGGTGACAGACGAGGGGATTTTTTTAACCCCAGCCTGAAATTCGTTCCCACCGGGAATCGAACTCAGGACCTGAGGAGGTGTAGCCGGAGCTCCTAACCACTAGGCTAGAAGACCATTTGCGACTATCAACATCACAAACTAGAGCTGTTAGGAACGAGGTAAAACTGGTAATAACATTGAATTGTTGAAGTTCCACATTTGTATTTTCCTTACTGCCACCATGTCCCTGTGCGCCTTTTTCTTTTCTCCCGCGAGTATATCTTCGTTCGTGAGCTGCATGGTGATAAAAATAAGCTACGTTAACCCAAGCCGTTTGATGATGAATGAACACAGGATAGCAGCCTGCAAGGCTCACAGTGCCTTGCTCAAGGTAAGGCACCCAATCCGGATCCCGGTTGCTGGTTCTCACCGGATGTATAGGCGACCATTGTTGTGTATTATATGTGGTTATGCCTGTTGCATTAAGTTAAATAGTCAAAGCAGTGACTTGCATCGGTATTCCCAGCCACATAATCCCGATCGAGATGTATCGTTTCCTAAATCTTGTAATTCCAATTTCGCTTTCTCGACTGGTTCCATTCCCACATGAAGAATACAATAACAAAAGTGGTTAGAGGATTTTCTCCGACCCTTCGTGATCACCTTCAACCCTAATAATGAGAGGGTTTATAGCAAACTATGAGGCCATTAGAGCATGTTTGATCCAATAGAGATTATAATAAATCGGTTTATGAAGATAGATTGTAAAAACTAGTTTATGAAAAAAAAATATGTGGGGGTGTTTGGAGGTCAGATTATAAAAACCGTAATCTAGCTATTTAAACTACCTAATGATATGTTTGTCTCTTGTTTACTATTGAAAGCGGTGTCATATAAGGCATGTATCTGATAAAGTTAAATGGCAGACATTAATTTAGGGGTTATAATCTGGTTTTAGTGGGGTGAAATAGATTATAGATTATATTAATCTAGTACTCTAGATCGTATAAACTGGCATAAAAACCATCGTATTTAGAGAACCTCTAAATTATATAAAAACCATCGTATTTAGAGAACCTCTAAATTATATAAATCAGTTTATTATAATCTAGCCGGATCAAACGGGCCTTGAAGCCCTTAAGCTGTGCATGTAGGAAGGCAAGCCGCGTCCAACGGTCCGAGCTCCTTACGCAAAGTGAACGAGAAGACTGGAAGTTGCAGGTCGAGAGAGACAGCAAGGCAGCGGAGCGGAGGAGTCGAGGACGACGAGGAGGGGATGATTGCGCCGGCGCCGAGCCTGTCTCGCGCCCCGTCGTCCTCCGTCTCCGCGTCACCTGTCAATCTCTGCCACCGATCTACCGCGGCCTTCCGGCGCTACGGTCCGTCCTTCGCCTACAAACTTGCCGCAGGTCACCCTCATCTCCATTCCAATTCGTGGGATTTAAGCGCTGATTGCGGTTGCCAAGTGTAATTCTACGCGTGATGATGCGTAGAGTTTTCCTGGGACGAGTTACTATCCTGGTGGTGTATAATTCGATATCCTGATATGTGCCCTCCTGATTGAGAAATGAGAATGTAGTAATTTGTTAGTGATTCAGTGGTACCAATTGCCAACCACCCAAAACTGTATTTCATGAACTATCCTCCTGATTACTGCATGCGTTGTAAGCTCAAAGCTATTTCACTTGGCAAATTCACAAGCACCAATTTGGGTATATGGAAGGGAAAACTTTCTCGCCAAAAAGAAACCGAGAAACCCGATCAACGTGTTTCTCGCTGGACCCGGTTTCTATAGAATTCTCGGCGATATTTAAAATTACATAGGATAAACCCGCTTATTGTTGTGTGATATTAATATTTCCTCACTTCTATGCATTGTTTTTGTTAAGGGTATAACAGTCATTGTACTAGTGTCTGGGGTTTAGGTTGTCTCTTCTTCTTCCTCTTGTATCTATATATTGCCCTTTGGGCCTAACTCAATACACGAAGTCTCTATTCGTAACATGGTATCAGGGCTTCGGTTTTGTCTTGTTTTTTCATGTTAGATGGTTTGGAAATAGTCTTTGTTGTTTCTGGTATAAAATGAGGTTTCTTTTTTCTAAATTTTATCCGAAAAGAAATGAAAAATCCGAGAAATTTCCGAAAAATACGATAAACGTGTTTACCAGTGACCTCCTTTTTTTTCCTTTACCGGTAAGGTTAACCCTAATGGATTCGAGTATGATTGACACCTGGCCCCGTTCTGTACAAGCACAAAATTAACCTAGTCTGGTTATCTGAACCCCCAACACATTTGTAATTTTAGTGTCCCAAGAGTACATGTTAATCACATAATGCATATGTATCACCAAATTTATTTCGTCAGTAGAATTTTGAACGTCGTCTTAATTATGGGATCATGTTGCTGTTACATGGTTACTGGCCTTGACATTCTTCTCTTTTCAAAATTTATTGTTTCCAGGAATCTGCTATGCTAGCCAGACGGTTGAATTGCTGCCTTCTTTGTACCCTGAAATTGTTGTCAGAGATGCACGGCTGGAGGACTGCTGGGAAGTAGCTGACACTCATTGCAGCTCTTTCTTTCCGGATTACAAGTTCCCATTGGACCTTGTACTACGGATTGATCGCTACATTGCTCTCCTATCTGGATTTTCAGTTCCACCCGGGTCCATGAGGACTTGCCTTGTTGCAGTCAATTCTAGCTCTGTAAATAATACCTTCAATATCGAGTGTGGAGATCCTAGAGATGCCGAATTTCAGAAATACAAACTCAGTAGAGGCTCCATAGCTGGCATTCTTACAGTTGACACGGTGGCAGACTATCTTCCGAGAAGGGGACCCCTGAAGCAGAGAAGGTAAGACATTAGTTACTGACACATACACATTAATGATCCTCCAATTGATGTGCTCAGACTGTCAAGATAGATGGAAACACATTATATACTTTGCTATAGGACTCACCTTGTCAGTAGCATTACTTATTGTTCTGAAGCTTGTCTGTCTATCATTGCTAGTTATATGCATGTCTTGTTTGACCTGGTTATTCGAAAGAAAAAAAAATCCTGTTTTCATTTAGAATGTATAATTAGTATATCAGAAACTAATGGTGTTTCAACTGGACATATGATTCAATGAAATATCAGAAAGCTGTCAGAATGCTGCAATGGCCTTCCTGAGGTGCACTGGAGTCTAGAGAAGGAATATGTATAGCTTGTTCTGTCATGGAGAGACCGGCAATATGTGTTGGAAAATAAATTAATTTATAGACCAATTGAATGCAGTAACTAGGCTGCCTTCTGCTTTAGATATATAAAAACAAATCGGTTATGATCGACTAATTACAAGTGAGCACTTAAATGTGTTCTAAGATTTACCAGAAGTTGAAAAGGCTAATTTGTCTGCACAAATACATTTCACAAGCCAAATATGCAATGGCACTATTCTGTAGCATCTGTTGTCGAAGGTAAAACATTCTAGGTCAAACTAGTGTAAAGGGTTGTTGTAGATTTTGTTTGAACTGGAAAAAAGAACGCTAAGGGTTTGTATTCTCTTACTAAAGGAACATAGTGTGTTTATTGTCTCAAAAGAATAGGCGAAGGTTGAACATGTTTCCTTAACCCACTCAATCTTCTGTCCAATGTTTTTATTTACTAGGTTATCATAGCCAATTAAATCAATGTTGTACGATAACAAGGCAAACACTTTGTTACTCTAAACTTCTAAAGTAAGGCGTGTCGTCTTGGTTACTTTGCAATTGTCCTAAAATCTTTTGCACCATTATAGTCATTTTAATTCTCTCCATCTACCCATTTCAGTCTTGGGAAAACAGTTATTCAATGTTACCAAGATGCTTATTCTGTTGTCTTCTTTTTATGGAGGGCCAGTATTAGGTTTGGGAGTCTCCAGTCTTTTATGTTTGCTTGACTCCCCTTTTATGGCTGACTAGGAACCGAAAGGTGTTCTATAGGTAGGCAGAGGCAACTTTGTCAAGTGTAGCTTCCAGCTACAGGAATGTCCAGATATAGAGGTGTACATGCAAATAACCTTTTTCTTTGTTAGAAACAAATGACATGTAACATACACTTCGGCTGTGTTCAGCTCGGAAAAGTATTTTTTACTTCCTATTCATCCCCCTCACAGAACACGCATCTCAAAAAATTCCTTTTTCACCTTTCCTTTTCATCCCCCTCACATAACACGCAGCCACCTATCTACAGCTTGCGAAAGAAAAAATGCAATACACAACCAATTCAGGGAGGTCAGTACAGTTCATTTGAGGTTTATTGCTGATTTTTTTTTAACCAAGGGTTTATTCTAATTATCTCAAGAAGTCCTTGAGAATGGTGAATTGTTTTTTTAAAAAGAAATGGTGAGCTAAATATGAATTTCCGTTGATTAGGATTATTAGAAGCAAAAGCGTGTGTTTATATCCTTTAACATTTTTGGAGAATTAAGGGTGATGGGATTTATTTTCGCAGGTAATAAGTGGAGACAAAAAGGAACATTCAATTTAACATAGTTTGATTAAACACTGACTGAAACCGATATGGAGAACTCTGTGGGTACAGTGTCTGTAGTGTGGTCCTTTGCCCATCTGGAGTCTATTCAGCGCAAATAAAGTGTTAGTATGCTGACAGTTTGTTGTTTGTGTTCAATTATACCTTTATTAAATTGTACTTAGATTTTCTCCTTCTATTGTCTAGCTTAACTGGAGTGATCAGGTCCTTTTATATATCAATTTTCCTACAATCACATTGTAGCTTCAAAAGGAACTATAAGATTGTTTCGTTGTTTAAAGTTTAAACTTGACTGTATGAAATTGTTGGGTGGCCATGTTATGACCGGTAGTGGCTAAGCCCAGCCGCAGGCAGTAGGGGTACAGGCCCAAATTATCTTCATTTTCTATCTTTAGTAGACAAGGTATAAATACGTGTAACGTTGGTGATTGGGAATTAAGCAAAGTGCAACCCTAATTGTTACCGGCTTCCTCAGGGAGCCGGAATTGCCCTAGCTGTCGCTCTCCCTCTCTCCCTCACGAACAAAAGAATTTCAAGGGAATCCTCTTCTGAAATGATCAAAATACAGCTATTCGGGGTGCTTCACATTCTGAGACATTTTTATGGACTAGTAGACTACTTTTGAATTTGGGCCAGAGCATGTAGTGAATATGCTATATCTAGTTGGGAATAAAAATTGATCTGTGCCATTGGTTGTGCTATGCGCTTCCATCTGTATGGTATATCGTGCATTTTAGCCATGATTGCATTTCAATGATATTTTCTAAATGTATATGCACAAGTTTTTCCCCCTTAAAAGCCACACAAAGTTAATTCCAACTTGTGCAGAACAGGTATTGCTTATATTGCAAATGTTGCAGTGCGAAAGGAGGAACGTCAGAAAGGAATTGCTAAAATGTTGGTCCAAGAAGCTGAGGCACGAGCGAGGAGCTGGGGATGCCGGACCATGGCATTGCATTGTGATGTAAACAACACAGCCGCCCTGCGTCTGTACAAAAATCAAGGTTTCAAGTGCATCCGTGTACCAGAAGGAGCTAAATGGCCAGAACCAAAGATTGCTAAAGGTGCGCAATACAGCTTCATGATGAAGCTAGTTCCTAAGATTTGAGCTGTCTAAGTCAATCTGGTCAGAAAATCAGGTTGGAATACATAGATACTGCACAGATGCACCACTTGTTCCTTTCACATATACAGCAATCGGTACATAGTTAAATGGTATATACAGCCACATATTATTGCCCCAAGTTGTGACGATGTTATCACTTCTTTGTATGAACTGACCCTGGGCTTCTTACAGATAGTCTGGAGAACTGAAAATCTTACAATTTGGCAACTCGGTTTTCCTTTATGATTTTTTCTCGACTAAAACGTGTGAGAATGTATGCACAAAGATATTCAGGATGAGTGTATGACCCCATTGGATGATTGTTCGAATCTGTTTTAACTGGTCTGTAAGGTATTGTTGGCATACAAAGACACGCAGCTCTCCTGCGTATTCTCGAAAAAAAGGTATTGTTGGCATGGTGTCCCTGTCAGGTACATGTTATACATAAATTTAAGTTGGATCCATACGCCTGGGACTGCAATTTCATTGGGCATTGTATCCTCCAGTTTCCTAATCAGTCGCTTAATTGATTGCCCATATTGTTAACAAGGCTTGAATCCTAAACAATGGGACGCACCCTGAGACTGTTGCATTGCTAACAGGACAGTGGTGGGCTGGTGGCCACTAGTACCCTGTGGTCTTGGATGCTGGTCGACACCAACCTGGTAACGGCCCTTCTGAACTGTATAGTTGTTGGAGCATTGCATTGCCGGTAACGTTTTCTGTGTAGAGCCCGCTGTTTCATTGAAGAAATGAAGAGATTTTGCTGGTGAGTGGGTGGTGGGGAGACTGGGAGGTGGAGAGTGGGAGGGAGGGCAGGTGCATGGGCCTGAACTGAAGATGAAAACATGTCACATGGGATGCATACCTGCATTGTCCTGGAAGCCCACCCTTCTCATCATCTTCTCCGCACCAGCACCAACATGGTAGATAGATCCGTGCTTAATGCATGTGACTCAGCGAATTTTCACATCATTTTTGTCTCCCTTTTGCGCCCAACATTATGCTCTCACTAGGCACATACATTGCCTTTGAGATTCAGATCGGCAAAAATTGCTTCTTTAGTAACAGAATAGTCCCCAGTCCACATGCCATGCTGCTGTTAACTTGCAAGATTAGCAGGAGAGATCAGCTGCTCAAAAATGTTACTCGAGCAGCAAAATATAAACCAAGTGCCGCCCATTTTAATTGTCTAAAATTTCAACTCCTTAATTTTGACCAGATGAAGTGTTTGATTGAATTTCTCACTGGATAACATTTTGATTTTAAAAATTAAACCTGAGATCAAAGTCATGCAATTTTGTCAGTATCTTCCTCTTTGTCTTCCCATGTCCTAGCACAATAGCTGCTTCATAAGTGAGCTGCCGATGTACCCACATTTGTCAAGCGCTCGCATACTAGGAAGTAGCAACCACGTCGTGGGCATCTGTTCTAGAACTAATTTTGTTTGAAGATCCGGCAGCAACCGAAATAAAAAATATCCAGTGGTATAAAATTCCACTGCTAACAAATGTGGTTGGGTGAGGTGATTTGACCGGGACCATTTGACATCTCAGCTGCGGTGGAAATCCCGAGGCAGAGTCATGAATAAACCAATCACGGCGGAACATGGAGCTCACCGGCGACCGCCGGTGACGGGCGCGGGCTGCGGCCGGTGGAGTTGCCGTGTCGGTGGCCGACGCTCGCCTCGCTTGGAATAACGGATCGTACACTACATAGGTATCATCACTAGCGCCTGAATTCACTCTGCTACAGTTCAAATCTTGTGTACTGTACGAGCGTGTATATTATGATTATGATTATATAATTGCTAATTAATTAATTAATTGGCAAGGGGGTTTAATTTTGGCGTGCTTAGAATATACTCCCGTACCATCCCCACATGGCCGATGCTCCGCTTTGTTCATTGAGATCTCTTATTCTTTCCCTGTCCCAGGCTTTTGCTTTGCTTTGCTTTGCTTTGCTTGTACTTTGATTTCCCATTTCCGTTGATGTTCATCGGGAAAAGGTGTAGTTCAAGAATGAGAATATCCAAAATAGCCACAGAAAGAAGTTTAAAAAAATTGAACGCTTGGAGCGTGATCATATACAAATTTTATTTGAACAGAGAAATTCAAATGCAAATATGACATGATCACGTTGTAAATTGAATTTGTTTTAAGCTAAGTGTGTTTGTTGTAGTGATTTATCAAAGTATAAAATATTTAAGCAAACTAATAGCGAATTGTGTTTGTGTATTTGTAGTAGTGCTCGGGATGTTGCCAGGGGATGGTCAACCTTTAGCGGATTATTATTTCTTTTTTTCAATCCAAAGTTATCAAAGAAACATAAAAATAAAGCTAAAGCCTCCCATTTGATTGATTATATTTCTTTGTACGCGCAACAGACCTATCTTAGTAGTTGGTCACTCGGTCTTGGTAGGACCGGGGCGAGTCTTGCCGCACATGCAGCCAACGTGATCCCATGTTTTCTATTCCCCCTTTTTTTCTTTTCCATTTTTTTTTAAAAAATCCTGATCATGGGACTCCTGGCCCAAATTTCATCACCTAATGCTCCTAACTAACTGAAAATGGCCAGTATTTGATAATCGACAATGATCACATCATCAGCTAACCGTATCTTACAAGCAATACCAACATTTCGGTGGCCACAGAGCTAGAGAAAGGTACTTGCAGCTCATTACCATCCATGCGTGCAAAATTCAGATTATTTTTTGCCTTCCCTTTTGCTCTAGAAATAAAAGAAAACCTAGATATTTTTCGTTAGGAATTGTGGCCTGCACTTACATTGATGCATGAGTGATCATACTAATTTGTCTGCAACCAAATGGACTCCTAGTATGTGTCCGTTCCAATTAAGGATGGGTACACGTACACACATTCCTGACGACGAAGTCGCAACGGCACGCGGGAGTCGTCGCGCGCCTAAACAAAAACAGACGCTGTGTGTGTGTCCGGTGGCGCGCCCATCGGTCGTCCTACGTGGCGACGGCGACGGCTTGTCAGCTTGTGCAAGTGGCACGTCGGATTCAGGGGGCGATGCAGGTCAGTGTTGCAGGTCGTCACGCCCCTCCCAGCTGGCAAAGCGCGCGTCCTACGTGGGACCCAGCACGTTAGTATACACTAGCATAGCGATGCATGAACGGAACGGAACGTGACGGAGGCGGGCCGGGTGGTGTCACCATCGGCAGCCGTTGGGCAGGGGGAATAAGCTAGCGTCCAAAGCGCCTCTCACCAAACTGCCACGACCTCTCGCCGCGCTAAGTTAATCGCGGCCCGTCCCATCAGTTTGTGGTTCTTAATTCCCACGACATCGCCGGCATGGCCTCTGCACCTAACGCTCTCGCAAGCGAGCGATCCGCCGTGACAGCGATGGAGCAGTGGCTGACCGTCCCGTGCCCGACATCTAAAGCTAGCTAGCCCCAACTACGTACGGGAGTGGTAGTGGCAGGCACCGCCGATTCCTCCTCCGTCTCTAATCGCCCGTGCAATCTGCATATATATATATATATATATATATATATATATATATATATATATATATATATATATATATATATCTATCATTTGTGTTTGCAGCAAGCCAGGCTAAGGGGCTCCTTTTGCATTACCAGGCCAAGCTAAAGACAGCGTGGGGTTGTCGACACATGCTCAGGAGCGCAGAGCGCTTGGTGGTGACTAGACTGCGCGTGGACGCACCGGTTTCGAGCTTTATTGGGGCTTGGAGCAGTCGGAACACATGGAGACGGGTGCTTGCGACGTGCACTGTGAGAACGGAGACCGTGGCAGCGTGTTCTACTGGAATGCAGTGTGGAACGACGAGCACCGTCGAGATGTTCCGTGACATGGTTGGATTTCCCTGTGAGCAAACATATTCACGTAGTATTCCGAGCAACTCAGCGTGTGCGCCGGCACATCAGAGTTACCAGCCATAACCTACATAGATCAATTGAGTTGTTGAGAACTGCGCAAAGCACATGTGTACTTCTATTTTCAGTTTTGTCGTTGATTCAACTACTAAGCTTGGCAGCAGACAGCTGCATTCGGATCGATGGTCAGGTTTGTTCATGGGGTGTCATGATCTGGACAGCTACAAGGTTTCCGCATAGATGCTAAAAAGCATGAAGTGTCATGGACACATGGACATCAATAGATGCTGGTTTTCAACAAATGGCCAACTGTTACGTTGTTTCCATGTATTCTAAATGTCAAGTACAAAGGGTCTAAGAGCTCAAAGAAAATTATTGATGCGATTTCATGGATCAGATCATGTATTTGTTTCCAAAAAAAATAAAAAATGGAGCAGGCCATGTCAAATCATCAATGACGTCTGGATACATGCTACAAATGGTTAAACAAATCCCGTAGCAACGCACGGGTATGTTTGCTAGTATATGTATATATATACAAATATGTAAGTATATATATAATTGCGTGACTAAGACATGGTACGTAACGAGAATTCAGTGGCGCGGCTTGTCGTGGCAATTGAACTGTCGACTTCAGGGCTGTCTGCCCCCCCCCCCCCCCCCCCCTCTTCAGTTAAGCTGTTGCTTTGTGCTGAGAGCGCTGGCGAGTAGGGCCCGGCGTGATCGACGACGTGGCAAAGCGGCACCGCCAGTGGACATGCTCGTCCTACTATATGACTCGGGAGGAAGAGGAATTATTGGCGAAAGCTATAAGCAAAGCTAGCTGTGTGCTGTGCTGCATGGTACCATCACCTGATGGGTCGTCGGTCGTCTGAACGGGAGGGAATGAGAACAGAGGCATGCAATGCACGCGCACGGTAGTGCAGCCTGGTCTGATGAATCCTTCCTTGGAAGGCAATGCTTCTTCGAGCTGTCTGGGGTGGACCCCCGGCATAATGTGGGGGTGCATATGCATGAAAGCGCCACCTGTCATTCACTAGCTGCGTCATGTCCTCACGACATGTTTGCCAAGCTGCGAGCTGTGTGCGGTGCGGACCCATGCTCTCTTCTCTACTACGGGTGTGTTTAGATTATAGGAAAAAACACTGTAGCATAAGAAAAACACTGTAGCATTCGCTGGGAAACGTGTTTTGTGAGGAAAGAATAGTGAAAAGTTGGAATGAACAGTGAATAGTTGGGAATATGAACATGGCCTACATTGGTGTTTGCGAAGGGGGATGTACATACTATCTGCAATTCTGCATAGATAAAAAAAAAAAAGGAGATGCGATACTAATGTACAAGTAGTACACGGACCAGCTGCTCGAATTATGTTACCTTGTCTGTTCTTAGATTATGCCGTGTACTCTACTAGTGTACAAAATTAAACTACTGTACTAGTGTACAAAATTAAACTATACGGGGAATTTGAAACCACGCTCCTCGAAAGCTCACGGCAAGCACGGCGGACTCGTGAATTTGAAATCGGCTTTTGAAACTAGCGGGCCTTCCATCCAAAATCCAGGGTCCAGATGCTCTGTCTGCTCGATGATTGATGACCGCTACTACCTGTACTGGTCGTCTCGCCGCAAATGCGTGCGTGAAAAACTGCTGGCTGGCCCCACCACCGACGCGAGAAGGCAGGGCAAGTCCACGCGCCGACGCGCGATTCCCGGCCATGGATTGCCCGCGAGTCCGCCGCCGTCGGCTACGCGATCGACGGCGAAGATCGATGGCAGCGCGTCGGCAACGGAAGTAGGCTTGGCGATGTCACGTGCCCCCCGACCCCGACCGCGTTGGGTCTGAGTGTTGAGCTGTCTTCCCTTCTTCTGATCCTACCCGCCATCCCCTGGTTCGTTCGTTCGTTCGTTCATGGCCCCGGCGTGCCCCTGCAGTCCTACGCCACTCGCTGCCGATCACTCTCACTCTCGACTCACAGGCATGCAGCTCGCTCCCAGCAAGAGCATAAACCCATGTGTAGTAGAGGCATCTACGGCACCATGCATGCAGCGAGACAGGAAGAGCGTCTGAGTGGATTAGATGCAGTCAAGCAGCAAGCTGGTCTGGATCAGGAAGGAATTCAGGATGGGAGATGGGGAGTTGGGGACACACAGCAACCACAGTGTCACAGCTAGACAAAAGTGGCCGATCACCCCAAAGGGGGCAAGTTAGCGGCAACGTGCGGCACGCATGAGGTAACATGCACGCGTTGGTGAAAGTAAAGTGGGCTCGTACTTGCGGCCACGTTCCTCCTCCAGGCCTCTTCCTCTGCAGGCCTGGCACGCAGCCAGCCAATGGTTTCCTTTACTCGTGTCGCGTCGCCTGCGTGCGTGCTGGAGATGCGCGTACTTGCTGTACCCAATGTCTCCATGCAATGCAGCGAGGATACGATGGTACGCCGACCAGCCCCCGCTCTGCCGTCACCACATGCACCCGTTTTGGGGAGTAGTAGAGTTTGAGTTGGAGTACCACTTGGGTCGGCTCGCGTCGGTCGGCGCGTCCCGTTTTGGAAACAGATTCGAGGTCAACTGGTAGCAAGGAGTAGTATTTGTTGCTTGTTATGCTCAAAAGAATCTAGATCAGCGGCTACGGTAATGCGAAAGATCGATTTCGGCAGATTATTGGACAGATTTATACGGCCCGACATGCATCTTATGTTTTTCTTTCTCTTCAATTCCAAGAACTGGCCTATTAACCCGTGCAGTAACACGGGCTACCGGTTTTATATTCTTATTAAATATTTCTGAACAAATTTAATCATATATCTAAATTTTGAATTTAGTTATATTATGAAACTAACAATGTTCATAAAATTTGTTTTCCATTTGTTTTCTAATACAACGAAAGGTTAACATTACCTAACAACCATACCCCATAACATCCTTACTTGCATCAAAATTATGAATATGGTATAATAAATTGGAATTTTCATATGCATATGTAAACTTAAATTTGAGTAATCCATTAACATCTCACTTGTTTATTACTACTTATTGCTGATCATCATAAATAAGAACTGTTTTGACATCAGGTGGCTTCACATGAAGGTTTTAAAATAAGCCTCCAACTAGTAAAAATAAGATAAGGTACTAGTATTTCGCAACTAAATAGATGAGTCATTTTATCCAACTAGTAAAAATAAGATAAGATAATAGTATTTCGCAACTAAACAGATGAGTCATTTTATCCAACTAGTAAAAACAAGATAAGATACTAGTATTGCCTAACTAAATAGGTGATCCATTTTGTTGTTATATGACAGGCTCTTATTTCCCCTGTTCATAGGTAGATGTGATCGCAGCACTATATCCCGGATATCTAACTGAAATAATTCTGTATCTGAGCTGTATATATATCTAGAAACCTATACGGTCAAAACTTGGACCACTGAAAAAATGTTGTAGGATCAGGTTCGCACTTCAAAGAAGACCAATAAACATTATCGCGAAAACAAAAGAAATAAAGGCAGAAAAAAAGTGAGGAATGCACGATGCCCATCTTCTCTAGCTAAAAAGGAGGAGAAAAAAAAGGGATGCACATGACGTGCGATCGTGCATGCAATTGGCTTGAAGCAGTTAGTCAGTTACAGCTCATGAGCATGAAGCGCCTGGCGATGACTTAGCCTCGTTTGCCCTCTCGCTTACTCTTGACCCACGGACCTTGCACACAGCACACAGGAACAAAGGGAAGCTGGAACGCGCGTGCATGGTATGCACGCACGGGTTGTTGGATGGATGATGAATCGATCAATCCATCCAGTAACTTGACAAGATCAGCACCACATAGGTAGCCCCTGACGTTGGCTGCATAACGTTTGTTATTACTCCAACATTTGTCAGGGGAAAAAAAAATGCCATGCTGACTGAGTACAACCTGCGGGTGAAAGTGAAACCGAGGAATCAGTCGCCTCGCCTGCAGGCTGCAGTCGATTCTACTACTCTTACCTAGGACGGTCAACCCACTACTGTCCCTTGTCAACAGATAAACAAGAAGAGAAAAATATTACAGCCGGACGAAGCTGCCCCCCTGCCTGCGTGCGTGACTGAGTACAGACCGACGAAAAGTTACCCTGCATGCAGTTACTATGCTAATTAACCACCCGGTGACCGGGTAATACACACGTTCGGTTCGTACTAGCTTCAGAAAAAAACTACTCCAGTTAGCAATAAGCAATGGTTTTGGCTGCAGGCAGAGGCAGGCATCGGACGTGAGACAACCAAGGCGTGGTCAATGTAATGCACCCAAAGACCGGAGCAGGGCATCCATCGCTATCACTGCCAGTAGTAGAGTACGTACGTACGATAACAATAGATGCACATGAGATGATGCGTGCCACCTTTGGATTCGGACGCAGTAGTGGATCAATGTTCTGTTCTGCGACACCGCACGCGCTGACCGATTAACATGGGGTGAGCCGGTGAGGTGGATCGGAATCCATGCACGGCTGCACGCACGCAGGCAGGCGCATGAGCAGCAGCGGCAGGTAGCGACCGGGCAACCAACGGCGAGCCCGGGTGAGCTTGCAGCCACATGCTCCATCGATCGATCGGAGTCGTTGGGTGGGCCGGGGGCACCCCCGGCACCGTCGTCGTCGTCGCATCGGTGGATCACACACACATGCATCACTGATTGACTACTACTCGTCTCACTGGTGATATATCGATCACTAGTAGTATACTAGTTGTTGTTAGTACTAGTAGCTTAACATTTATTATTATGTGTATATATATATATAATTCGTGGATTTAATAATTCCAAGTGTGGTGGTGTGGGTTTCACCCTGCTAGCTCTCCATGAGTCATGGTTGTTTACGAACCGTCCATCCATCAGCGTCAAGTTGATTCGTATTGCTTGATCGAGGACTAGAGGAGGCCACTGGGGTTGATCCACTGCTCCCTTTTGTTTATTTGTTTATGGTTGTTATGCATCCTTAAGGCACGCAATTGGGTGATCTAGCTAACCATAAATTTGGGGGTGCCCTGTCTGTCTTTCAGCTCCAATCCATCAACCCATGTGATTTGCTTTCTTCTGACACTAACTTGCCTATCGTTTGGTAGTATCTTTCTATTAACCTCACAACTGAAATCAAGGTTTTTGTGGTAGGATGTGTCACCTCAGCATTTCTCATGGTAATATCTCCAAACATTTTTTTTTTTGTAGTATCTGACCACTGCTTGTTAATGACCCCATTTTTATTCCTTTAGAAAAAATAAAAAAAATGGGCCATTACCCTTTTTTTTTTATTTTCACCATTTCTCCAAACAGTTCACTTTTTTTTTTGAAATGCAGTTCACTTTTGTTTTGATATGGAACCTCCTTTATTTTATCTCACATATACTATTTACCACTCTGTTGCATTGGACCTAAAAAGCACTGATTTGACACCGACACGCACTATAATCAAGTAACAAATTTTCAGATGCCGAGAATCACACAACAAAAGTGCATTATGTGTGAAAAAGCTAGCTATCATATCGATCGACGCAGTCATAAACTAATCCGCGATCGATCGATCGCGTCTCTTGTCACCACCACGGCACCAGAGGGCGGACGCAAAGATGAACTACACAACGTGCATGCTGCGGTGCTGTACGCGTGTTTGTCCGATCCTGTCCTGCTCGCACTTACCACTACTCTCTCTCTACTACTGGTCGACGATCACACGGCAACATGACACGACGCATGTTACCGGCCAGCCTAATCCCATGCATGTTACTCCCATCCAGCAGCCAAGAACGCTCCTGTTCAACCCGGTGGTTGGATCGGATGGATCATGCATCATGCGTGGCTCATGGCCGGGCGATCCATCGCCACTCACACAGCTTCCCCCTGCCACCGTATTCTATGTACGGCACACATGGCTCTGTCCGGCCGGGCCCACACCACCATATGCTTTTCAGCTTTCCATTTTATTTTTTCCCATTGTAGTTTTTTTTATATGCACCACCGCATTTCCTACCTAGAACGCTAGTAGCTCTCACTTAGACGAGAGAATCTTCCGCTGATCCAGCTTTGCAATTGAATACTTGCCGCCGTAAGAAATTTGTACCAGCGGTCGTCTGAATGATTGGCCTTAAGGGCCTGCTGTAAGAAAGGCATGTTCAGCAATCATCATTCCCCTCGACCCCCCCTCGGGATCGATGCCGCAGGGAGTTCTATATGGCAGAGTTGTCAGAGATCGGGTGCTGCCTGTCGTCTCATTCATCTGCCTCCACCACTACCCGATCGATCGATCACTGGCTCACTGCTGCTGCAGCAGCAGAATCTCCTCTTTTGCTAGTAGCCCAATTACCTGCAGAGTTAATCATGCAACCTAATCTACCTGGCTTGCTAATGGCTAAGGCAAAGCAAAAAGTGATCTGCCTCCCGTGACACCAAGGCGTGTCCTGCTGCTCCAGTGAGTGACCAGCAGCAGTGTTCCTCCTCCTCTCCCGTGACGAGGATCGGAAGCCGTACGCGCCAACAGCACCCACCAAACGAGCAGTTAACGACTACTACTCGTGTCGCTGGTCCCGTGACGACCGACCGAGCTGCCGCCGGTGCATCATCCATCATCTACCGATGCACCGATGGATCGATCAGTTAAGCACCCTGCATGCATTGCATACGCGCCCGTGCCTGCCTGCCTGCCCCTGATCTACTTGACTTGACAATAATGTGCCGTGCCGGCTGGTCCGTCGTCTTGCGTGGCACTGTTTCAGGTTGTTCCCTTTGCTTTGCTTGCCTCTTCTTTTTTTTCTTTTTTCTTTTTTTTGCGTCCCCTGGTGCCAGTGTTTGCTTACTGGGAGTGCAAGCGACGGCGACGGCGATCTAGATGGCACGACGGCAGTTGGGATGGCGTCGATGCTTTCGCAGCAGCTTGTTGCTGCTGATCGCCACTCTCGTCTCAGGCTATAAGCACGCAAGCTGCAGGGAGTGAGTGAGTGGATCCGACACCAACAAATTGAGGCCGTACCTCGCCAGACAGGCATCGGCGGCAAACCTGTTCGATCGAGCGGCACAAACACACGTCGGCCATCGACGGGTTGGTTGGTGGCTCCTGATGGCGACCTTCCTGTCACGGTCGGTGCTCGGCCAGTCTATGCCAAGGCCCGTCGGTGGCCAACATATCACGCATGCGTTCCTGCTGCGGAAAGCCGGGATCTTTGCCCATGTCAGCGCCGCGCCCCTGGGTCTGGCCACCGAAAACGCCAGTGGCAACCGCAACTAGTAGAATCAAATCGAACGGAAAAGGGCAAAGAAATTGGCTCAGATGTGCGTGCGCGATCGATTCGATTGATGGGTGCCTTTTGGGAGCCCTGTATGTAGGCTAGCTGCCGTGGACTGACGGCCGATCGATCGAGCTGGCCGGCTGCCCGCCGTGGTAGTGATCAGTGCAATCGGCGAGAGTGAGTGAGATGGGGAGTAGTAAAGCTCAAGGCATCGATGCAAGGAGTGCAGCCCAAGTTAGTTAACGCTGCAAAAGGGGGGAGGGAGATCGAACCCGTGGGGGCCCCCTCCTCTTCTCCCTTGGTCGTATGATTTGCAGGGAGCGTAACCACCATCGGGTGTGCGGTCACTTTACTCCTAGCCCTCTTCCCCTTTCCCCGGCACACACAACACACCTTTCCCTTTTCGTTTCCTTTTTCTTTAATTTTCCCCACATTTAATCCTAGTACTCGTAGCTATTGCTCCGTGCTGCCTTCATTTGTTTCCTGCTCCTCGGCGCCTTAACCGCAGCTGGTAGCTAACAGCAGCGGCAGTACTACCCTCGTTCCTTGATCATCACATGGCCAGGACATGCAGGTTCGCTAGCAGCAGCAGCACGACCCTGCTGCGTGGATGCACGCACGCATTATATGCTGGCGTGGCCTGCACAGATCGATCGAGCCGGATCGCTCACTCGCTGCGATCCACATCCACCACTGGCATCAGCTGCAGGTGGCACTGTCAGCACTAGCAGCATAAGATAAAAAAAAAAGGTAACCAGATCAGGCCTAATTCAACTAGCATCAGCAGCACGGGGGGCCGGCCACGTAGCGCGCAGTAAAAGTTGGGCAAGGCTCGACCACCGATCGCTCTCACTGCACTGACCTGGAGCTGTTAGGTTCACGTTAGACTAGAAATGCTTGATCTATGTGTATGTGCATGTGTATGTGACTGTGTATATGTGTGTGTCCGTGTGAAACCCTAGGTCTAGGAATGGAGAAGGATAAAGGGTTAGATCTATACCATCGCGAGTAGAGGAGTTGGATGGCTCTGTGGATGCCATTGCGGGTTCGTTGGGGAAGTTCTGCGCACGGGCAGCGACGGTCGGAGTAGATGATGAAGCCGTGGCTCTGCGCAGTAGGTCTCGTCGTCCTTCGGGACGCCACCGGCTTTGGCCGGGAACGGCGATGAAGGGAGTGGTGGAGCTTCCCGCCGCCGTAGCGCTAACCCTCTAGATCGGTCTAGGGTTTGAGTGTAGGTGGGGAGAGTACTCAGTTCAACATCGTGTGCCGAGCCGTGGCCCCCACCCCTCTCTATATAGCGCTGGCGACAGGGGCCCACCAACCATTAGGGTTGGGCGCCCCCGATCAGGGCGCAGATCAAGGCCCAAAGGCCTTTGGGCCTTTTGGGGCTGAGGAGATCAACCTAACAATCTCCCCCTTGATCTCACTCTTTATCTTATTTTCTTTTCCAGTATATCTTTCATCTCATCTTAGATTTATGTACAGAGCTTATCTCATCGTCACGATCCTTTATCGATAGAATCAATAGCCACCGTACACGCCTCTAGTCAGAAACGAATTCTTATATCTTATCGGGCCTTCTAATCCAGGAATCATAGGCTTTCCCTTAAACCCATACCGGCTAAGTGTTCCTTGAACACATTGGGTGGTAGACCTTTCGTTAGCGGATCCGCAAGCATATTCTTTGATCTCATATGCTCGAGACTTATGGTGTGATCCTGGATTCTATCTTTTATCGAATAAAATCTTACTTGTATCGGCTTGGTAGCCGTACTTCTTTTGTTGTTGTGGGCATAGAATACTGCAGGCTGGTTATCGCAGTACATCTTTAATGGTCTTTCTATGCTATCCACAATTCGTAAATCGGGTACGAATTTCTTTAGCCATTCTACCTGCGTCGAGGCCTCATAACATGCTATGAACTCAGCATACATCGTTGATGATGCTGTAACTGGTTGCTTTGAGCTTCTCCACGAAATTGCTCCTTCAGCAAGCATGAAGATGTAACCTGTCGTGGATTTTCTGTCATCTTCATCTCCAGCATAATCTGCATCTGCATACCCTTTAATCTCTAGGGAATCAGATCTTCTGTAAGTCAGCATGAGGCCTTTCGTGCCTTGCACATAACGGAAAGCTTTCTTTACCAGTTTTCAATGTTCTATTCCTGGTTCTTCTTGATATCTGCTTAGCACGTTTGTGACAAAGGCTAAGTCAGGGCGAGTGCACGTTTGTGCATAAGACAAGCTCCCAAGAGCCGAAGAATACGGTACCGCTTTCATCTGTTGTCTTTCATATTCATTCTGGGGACATTGGAATTTCCCAAATCTATCACCCTTGACTATCGGAGCAGGGGTAGGATTACTTTTCTGCATATTATATCTCTCTAAAATCTTTTCTAGGTATGTCTTCTGTGACAATCCTAGAACCCCATTTCTTCTGTCTCGATGAATCTCAATTCCTAAAACAAAGGAAGCCTCACCGAGATCTTTAATGTCAAAGTTAGAGGACAAGAATTTCTTTGTTTCTAGTAATAGACTAATATCACTACTTGCCAGTAGGATATCGTCCACATACAGTACAAGGAAAATGTATTTCCCTTTCTTGAACTTTGCGTATAAGCAATTGTCCTCAATATTCTCTTTAAACCCAAATTTCTTTATCGTTTCGTTAAACTTCAAATACCATTGTCTTGAGGATTGCCTCAATCCATAGATGGATTTCTTAAGATGACATCCCATGTGTTCTTTTCCTTTCACAGCAAAACCTTTAGGTTGTGCCATGTAAATGTTTTCTTCTAGATCCCCATTTAGGAATGCCGTCTTTACATCCATTTGATGTAGTTCTAGATTATAATGGGCTACTAGAGCCATTATAATTCTAAAAGAATCTTTACAAGAGACTGGTGAAAACGTCTCATTGTAATCTATACCTTCCTTTTGTGTATATCCTTTAGCCACGAGTCGAGCTTTATATCTTTCTATATTCCCTTTGGAGTCACGTTTAGTCTTGTAGACCCATTTACAGCCTACTGTTTTGGCTCCTTCAGGAATTTCCACTAAGTCCCAAACTCCATTGGAACTCATCGAATGCATTTCATCTTCCATGGCCTTAAGCCACTTCGATGATTGCTCACTTCTCATGGCAGCTTCGAATGTGGTGGGATCATCCTCCATCCAAAACTCTTCTATTTCATACACTTCATAATCATCTGGGATTGCTGTCCTTCTGACTCTTTGAGACCTTCTAAGGGCCTCATTATTTGGTACGTTTTCTATTGGAGGCTGATGCTGCTCCCCCTGATCTGCGGCAATATTGTCTATAGGATCCTGAAGGACAGGTTCCATGTTTTCATTCTGTATTTCCACAGGAGGGAACAACTCAGGGACTGACACTGAGGGTGCAGCCACAGTCGGTAGTGAGAAAAATGTCTCCTGGATCATTGGAGTGGGCGCACATACCCGCTTCTCCTCAAGATTAATCTTTCGAACTACCGTGCTCCCCTTAATCATTTCTTCTTCTAGGAAGGCAGCATGTCTTGTTTCCACAAATTTTGTGAATCTGTCTGGACAGTAGAAATGATATCCTTTTGACTTCTCTGTGTAGCCAATAAAATGGCAACTCACTGTCTTAGAATCTAGTTTTCTAATGTTTGGGTTAAATATCTTTGCTTCAGCAGGACTCCCCCACACCTTTAGGTGATTCAGTGAGGGTTTTCTGCCTGTCCACAGTTCATACGGTGTTTTAGGCACCGCCTTACTGGGAACTCTGTTGAGAATGTAGATGGCGGTTTTTAAAGCCTCCATCCATAGACTCTCTGGCAGTGTGGAATAGCCTATCATGCTTCGTACCATGTCCATCAAGGTACGATTTCTTCTTTCAGCTACTCCATTCTGTTGTGGGTCGCCCGGCATTGAATACTGGGCAACAATTCCTTGTTCCTGTAGGAACCTTGCAAAAGGTCCTGGAACTTGTCCGTATGGGGTATGCCGACCATAGTATTCCCCTCCACGGTCGGATCGTACTATCTTAATCTTTAAATTGTGTTGATTTTCTACTTCAGCCTTGAATATTTTAAATTTATCCAACGCTTCTGATTTTTCTTTAATCGGATAGATATATCCATAACGGGAATAATCGTCTGTAAAAGTTATGAATGAGTCATAACCATCTATGCTTGTAACTGGGAACGGACCGCAGATATCTGTGTGAATTATTTCTAATATACCTGCGCTGTGTTCCGCATGTTTTCTGCTTATCTTTATATATTTCGCTTTTATGCATTCGATGCATTTATCCAAGTCTGAGAACTCAAGCGGAGGAAGTATTTCATTCTTAACCAACCTTTCTATTCTCCCCCTCGAAATGTGGCGTAATCGACAGTGCCACAATTTCGATGACATACTCTGAGTTCTCTTTCTTTTTCTGTTGGTGGGTATTGATTCTTTTGCTTTCACATCACAAATAGCATTCACACATTCACGAAGTGATAGTAAATATAAATCGTTCTTTCTGTAAGCAATAGAAACAATCGAATCGTTGTAGTCTATTACACACTTGCCGTTTCCAAAACGGCATTCAAATCCATCAATATCAAGTTTTGAAACACTAATCAAGTTCCTTTTAACAGAAGGAACATAGAAAACATCTCTGAGAAGCAACTCAAATCCTGTGTCAAGCACCAAGAGAAGGTCTCCCACCGCCTCCACTTCGGCTTCCACTCCATTCGCGACTTTAATCTTTCTTTCTCTTCTTTGAATTGTTCGCGTTTGGATGAATCCCTGTAAATAATTTGCAACATGAATTGTTTCTCCAGAGTCAATCCACCAAGTAGATTTCGCATAATCTATATACAGAGATTCATTTACAAATGAAATAATATTCTCACCATTCTTCTCACACAGCATCTTGTAGTAGTCTGGACAATCTTTCTTGTAGTGTCCCTTCTTCTTGCAGTAGAGACACTGATCTTTGTCCACAGTGCATTGCCCAAGCTTGGGCTGATGCTGCTGGAACTGCTGGGGATTCTGTGGAGCCTTAGACTTGGAGGATTCACCCTTGATGAAGTGACCCTTTTTCTTTTGGTTGTGCACATAGTTCACAGAGCCACCATGTGCAATCTTAAGCCTTTCCTCCTCTTGGGCAAGCATCGTTGTTGTCTTCTCTAAGTCCCATTGCTCAGGACTCAGGTTATAACCAACTACAAAGTTCTCAAACTCTGCAGGAAGTGATTTGAAGATCAAATAAACAATGTGACCCTCATTGAACTCTAAGTTCATCGGTTTGAGTTTGTTGTTGATATTTATCAAATTGTGGATGAACTCTGTAAGTCCACCTCCTCTGTATTTTACACCAACCAGCTTCTCAAGCAACTGGTGAGCATAAATCTTGGAAGAACCAGTATACTGATTCTTAATCTTTTCTAGATATTCAACAACATTCTTACAGACTGTGATTGCCCCCAGAATGGTAGGCTCTACGGTGTTCTCCACCACTGCTACACATTTCTTGTTAGCAGGTTTCCATTTAATCATTACAAGGTCATAACTCTCTTTGGATGCTTTATAAACATCATGTGCTTGTTGCCAAGCAGTATCTGTCATGTCATCCCCTCTGACTGGCTCCTGAGGCTCTACAGGCACTGGGTGTGTGAGTATCCAGTCCAATTCTTGCATGGTGAAGAATAGGTTCAGCTTCTTGTGCCATTCATTATAATTATCTCCCCTCAAAGTTGGGATGTCTCTGATGGCAACTCCGGCCGAAATCAATTAGGAACAAGTGAGAACAATTTATGAGAATAAATCTGAATATGACTATATGTTTTATCATCAACTTTGGTCAGAAAATAAAACATATAGTGACCTTTCACATTAAAACTTAATCACCTTTGGGCAGAAAAAAGTAATAATGCATGGAATAAACATATCTATGAAATCATAATACTATTATTTTCAACTTTGGTCAGAGAATAATAATATCACAATTATTCTGAAATTTTAATCTATGACTTGAAATTTAAATCATCCCTTTGGTTCAAATTCAAATCACAAGTCAAAATAATCATTATCTATGCAGCGGAAATTATAATATTATTCTATTCAGAAGCAAAATTCTATAATCTGTTCTCTAAACATTTATCCCTTTGGTTCAAAATGAATAGAGATTCAAATTATGTGCAAATTCAAATTCAAATTCAAATTAAATAGCTTCTGAAAAGAATAAAACAAATAGAAAAAAATTCTATTCAGGCCGCCCATATGGCCCAAATCGCACATAGCGGCTCGGCCTGCTCGCTCGCGAAACGCTCGACTCGGCCCATCTACGCGCGCTGCGGCCCAACTTTCTCTGCTCGCGGCTCGGCTCGCTCGTTCGGCTCGGCTCGCGATCTACGGCTCGCCTCGCGCTCGCTTCGCACGGCTCGCGCTCGCTCTGCTCGGCTCGTGGGCCGCAACCTGGGCCTGGGCCGCTAATTCGGCCCAGCGCGCGCGCGCGTCAGCCCCGCCTCGATCTCGGCCGTTGAATCGATCCGACGGCTCAGCGTTCTTTTCGCGAGTATAAAATCGCGCGACGGCCGGCGAAACCCTAACCCTAAGCCATTTCTTCTCTTCTCCCCTCCGGCCGCAGCCGTCTCTGCGCGAGCGTCGGCAACTCCTCTGTGCCGGCGTTCGTCGCACTCCGCGCCGCCGCGCCATGGATCTCACCATGGCCGGGGCTTTCTTCTTCTTATCCCTCACTTTTCCCCGACAGCCCCGTTCATGGTGCCGCCGCGGGACCCCTCGCCGGCGTGCGCGCTCACCGAGAGGTGAACGCGCCGCCGTCGAGCGGTTCTGTGCTGGTGTCTGTGTGGTCTAGCGCACCGGCGTCCCGGTGACTAGGCACTTCTTGCGCGCTCGGAAACCGGCGTCCCGGCGTGAGGCGCTTCGGTCCATGCGGCGTTGTGACGCCGGCGGTAGGTCTTCCGACTCTTGTGTGTGCCGGATCTATGGGAGGGAACTCTAGATCTGTGATGTGGGGATGTAGATCTGTTGATTGGGGATATGGATCTGTGGTTTTCGGTTGGATTTGGATTCTAGGGTATTGTATCTAGGGTTGCTGATGCAGATCTAGGGTTAGGGTTTCGGGTTTGGATCGGTTGTTCTCGATTTCTTTCGAAATCCTTTCTCTTTTCTCTAGATCTACACTGGATCTAAACTTCTACCTCGCGACTGATACCAATTGTTAGGTTCACGTGTGTCTGTGTGTAGATCTAGACTAGAAATGCTTGATCTATGTGTATGTGCATGTGTATGTGACTGTGTATATGTGTGTGTCCGTGTGAAACCCTAGGTCTAGGAATGGAGAAGGATAAAGGGTTAGATCTATACCATCGCGAGTAGAGGAGTTGGATGGCTCTGTGGATGCCATTGCGGGTTCGTTGGGGAAGTTCTGCGCACGGGCAGCGACGGTCGGAGTAGATGATGAAGCCGTGGCTCTGCGCAGTAGGTCTCGTCGTCCTTCGGGACGCCACCGGCTTTGGCCGGGAACGGCGATGAAGGGAGTGGTGGAGCTTCCCGCCGCCGTAGCGCTAACCCTCTAGATCGGTCTAGGGTTTGAGTGTAGGTGGGGAGAGTACTCAGTTCAACATCGTGTGCCGAGCCGTGGCCCCCACCCCTCTCTGTATAGCGCTGGCGACAGGGGCCCACCAACCATTAGGGTTGGGCGCCCCCGATCAGGGCGCAGATCAAGGCCCAAAGGCCTTTGGGCCTTTTGGGGCTGAGGAGATCAACCTAACAGGAGCATATGCGTTACGTGCAACAAGATGGGTTGGGTGAGAGGCCAGAACGTAGGCGAGGTTAGGCAGGCAGGCAACAACACTGACCGGCTCGGGGCGGCCGGGTGCTACGAATCCACTACGGACACGGACGAAGACGAACTCCCTCCCCATCATCGTCCGTCCACGCCTCGTCTTTGGAACCACCCACATCGTCCTTGTCAATCACCAAGCCAATTCCGCCACGGCCCGCGGCTGCCTGCGGCGACCGCGTTGTTCGTTCGTGTGGCACCGCGCGGCCGCGGCCGGGGTGGGTGTGTACACAAACAGAATAGGGGTCAGCAGCAAGTGGCCGCGAGCCGACGCCAGCCGCGGTGATTTTTAGGCTGTGTTTAGTTGATGAAGAGAAAAGATCTTTTGTTTCTGGGATACGTGTTATGTGAGGGGGATGAATAGGAAAGGTGAAAAAGGAATTTTTAGATATGCGTGTTCTGTGAGGGGAATGAATAGTAAGTGCAAAAGATCTTTTGCATCTAAACATGCCCTTAGGAAGGGGATGCTTCCGTGGAGCTGCCTGCGAGGCTGCCACTAACCGCGGAAGCTACCCTATTGTGTGTGTGTGTATGTGTGGCCGCGAGCATGCAGCTGGGTCGCAGAGGATCCCAGACCCAGCGGTGGCTGTCGGTTAGTTAACGGTGTGAAGGGTGGTGGTGGAGCAGTAGCGGCACGGCAGGAGAGTCATGTGCCATGTGTACAGGGAAACTGATCAGGAGATGTGTTTTTCTTTTCTTTTCCCCCGATTTTTTTTTTCAAGCTGTTTGTGGGATAGGCCTTCGGGGAAAAAGAATATGAGAGAGAGACAGAGAGAGGAGGGGAGGAGGAAACTTCAACGTCACGACAGGAAAGGAGGGGGGCGACAGCTAGCAGTGAGGGAGGAAGGCTCACCTACCGTGCGTGTCCTCTCTCTCAATGGCTCCTGTAGCACACACCACTGCTTACTTACCAGTGGTGCAACTGCAACAACCCCTTGTGGTTGCTTGTTTGCTGGTGGTGCTAATCCAGTTGTTACCACCACCACAGCACCACTAATCATCGTACGCGTGTACCACCCCTTCCATCGCGGTAGAGTGATTTGTCCCACTGCTGCATCCATTAGCGATCGATCAACCTACTAGTGATCAATTGACGCGAAAGGTACAGTCACCAGCAGCTACGGTGTACTGCCCAGTACGAGCACGCACCACCTCCGCACCTACGTCCTTCCTTGCGCCTGCTCCCGCTGGGCCAGCTGCAGCTAGCCCGTCTTCCTCGTCGCCCTCCCTCCGTCGTCGTCTTCGTCTCGCCCCACTGCACGCCCCCGCCGCGTGCTCGTCTGCTCGATCGAGTGTGTGAAAGGGAGAGGGAGTGCATCGCCACTTCCGTCGCTTCAACCTGCCTGCCTGCCTGGCCCCCAACGTTCAAAAACCAGCAGAGCCCTTCTTTTCTTTTCTTCCTCTTCGTCTTAGGGTGTGTTTAGATTATAGAAAAAAAACATCGTAGTATTCGCTGGGAAACGTGTTTTGTGAGGAGAGAATAGTGAAAAGTTAGAATGAATAACGAAAAGTTAGAATAAATAGTGAAAAATTAAAATGAATAGTGAATAGTTGGAAATCCGAAAGGATTGAAAAGCCTGTAGCTGGCTCATCAGTTACCTTCCTTCACGTTCTGCACCCTATAGTTTAATCGTCACATTATTTTTCTCTCCCTCTCTGAGCTCAACCCTGCCGCCTGCCCCTGGCCTGTATAATATACATACTCTCTCCCAATCTTGTTTTCTCTCTCCGTGCTCTATCTCTGCCTGCTACCTTCTCTCTCATCCTCTCTTGTTTAGATTGTAGGAAAAACACTGTAGCATAAGAAAAACACTGTAGCATTTGCTGGTAAACGTGTTTTGTGAGGGAGGAATAGTGAAAAGTTAGAATGAATAGTGAAAAGTTGGAACGAATAGTAAATAGTTGGGAATCTGAACATGGCCTAGGACGAAGGAGGAGGAGGAAGAAGAAGCCGAGGGCAGGGCACAGAGCCAGGAATTGAATTCCACCGACCCACGCACCTCCCGGTGACCCCCACCCCTTTCCATTTACCTTCACCTATATAGCTCTCCATAATTCCCCGGGCCACCTCTCTCTTGCCAGGAGTACACTTCTCTCCTTATAATTGGAGTTGTACAAGGCACCCAGCAACTTTCTTTCTTCTTCTTCATCTTCCCTCCTCCCCTCTCGACGCACACAGCTACTAGCCACCGAGCCATGCAGGAGGACTAGAGTACAGCCAGAGAAAGGAAGAGAGAGTTGATTCCACCCACCCCTGTCCCTTATTTACAGGCGTTGGTGATCGGCAACAGCTAGTCGTCAGGTAGCACAGCCAGCAAGCAGCTAGAAAAAGGGGGCTCGTTTTTGTGTGCACCAAGGAAACAACCCAGACCGACCAGCCCAGGGAGGGAGAAGAGAGGAGCGAACTGACGATCGTTTCTTCCGAGGAACAGAGAGCAAGCAGGAATCCACACAGGTGAGTCAACCGCTGATGACGGTGCATATCATGTGTTCATTCTTCATTGTGTTGTGTGTTCCCATTCCCGTTCCCATTACCGCTGCAAATTAGCCATCTTTTGCATCCGAAATAGCAAGGATTAATTGATCATTCACAGCCAGGAGCAAGAGCTGCATATCCTTCCATTTTCTGTGCCCCTTTCACCTCTTTCTCTTCCTTTTCTGCATCCTCAAGTTGCCATTTTTGGTTAGCAGCCCCGGCTGGCGGCCATTTGTCGCCAGCTTCATCGCCATGCATTTCTTTCTGTAGTAGCTGCACAATTCATTCAGCCATCTTCTTCAGTTCCTGGGAAAGAAATAAAAGACAAGGGAAACACAAAAAAGAGCCTCCAGTTTGGACTGTTTCTGAATTTGAAGACTGCACAAAATTTTGCTCGAGGGAGGGAGCTGACGAAGCTTCCGATTTTACAAGGATTTTACAAGGACTTGGATAGACACGTAAGAATTGGATTGGTGGAATTGGAATTGACTGGGTGAATGGGAGAGTTGGGGATGGGATGGGATGCCTCAGGGTCACACGGTATTCCATTCCCCGACCTCTTTTTTTTCCACAGCGTCCTTGTCTGTACCTTTGCATGCACACCCCATGCTTTTACAGATATACGCTTCCGTCCCTTCCAGTCTGGATTCTCTTGAAGAAGAGGGGACAGGGAGACAATGGAAAATGTCCAAATTTGAATAGTTGCCACGTACTCATGGCGATTTGGAGGGGGTAAAAAAAATGAAATGCGTAGGAAGTAAAAAGACAGGAAGATTCCTTGCATTATTTCCCACCAACGGTGTGATCGGATCAATGGTGAAATGGGGCAAATAAATAAATAATTTTTTTTAAAAAACTGGGCTACTACGAGGAAGTAGAATTCATCGGGGTTTTCACCCGAGGACTTTGCAATAATTAGCTGCTTTACCGAGGGGGCAAGCAGGGCGCTTGGACTCGACGCAGCCGGCCATGTGGCAGCGCAATGACGCGTCACAGCCTATGGCGCGCCGCCACGTCAGGGTATCTCTTTTGACAAATTCCTTGTGCTGGCCGCTTTGACTTTTACACCGGTACACAAGCACTGACCACTACCCTGTTGGTCCTTGGTGGTGAATCAATCAAACCCTCTTTTTTCTACCTCCTTTTTTTTCCTTGCACTGGTAGTAGTAGAAATACTTAATTTTTACTATTAAAATATTATTCATTGCCTGCATGTTGTACTCTACTCCATCTGGTCGCCTATGCTTGCTTCGGAATAAAGAAAGCGCGAGAAAATCGTCCCCGTCACATGCGCTGCTCACATGGTGCGTGGGCCCCCCGGCCCGCACCGTCATGCACCGCATACATATGGCCCATGGAGCCCGCCGCCCTGCCGTCACTTTAAAAAAAATCTCTCTCCTCATTTGTCTGCTTACAGCTCATCCATACCCCAAAGCCAAGATCACATTTTGATTGATTATTACTGCTAAAGGAGGGGTAGATTAGCAAGGTGTGTCATCATCACCCTCCCATCCATCCATCCATCCATCCATCCATCCATCCATCCATTCTTCTACGCGTCTTTGTTTTTTTGAAAACGGAAGCGGGGAGGGATTTGTGCAACTGCAACGCCTCTGCCAAATATGAGTATAGCCATATATGCAGGCGTATCTTTGGAATGAATAGATTATTTTTAGGTGAATAATGCGTGTTGTCTTAATTCCCTTCCATCCTTAACGATGGCTGCTGATTAATGCATGCATATCCAGTTTGATTTCCCATTGGGCGCGTGAGGATATGATATCCACCCCGCGGGTGCCTCCCTATTTAACCGCGTCGGGGTTTTGGAATGCAGGGCGATTCGATTTCGATTGATCATCAGAAGAGGCAGCAGAAGATGGCCAGCGGCGGATTCGTGGAGGAGATGATGAGGGAGCAGCAGAGCCTCCTTGAGGCCACCTGCGGCGACCTCTTCGACCACATCGACGACCTCCTCGACTTCCCCAAAGAGGAGTCCGCCGCCGACGTGCTCCTCCTCGACGCGCCCGCGCCCGGGAGCCCCCTCTCCGCGCGCATCATCGACGTCGGCGCCGCCCCCCGCCGCGATGCTCCGCCCGCGCTGGAACAGCCGCCGCCGCTGATGGCGGCGATGCCCCCGCCACCGCCGCAGGACGCCTTCTTCGGCGCCGCCGGTGCGCCCGTGTTCGACGCCAAGGACGTCGGCGTACACATTGGCACGGTGAGTCATTCGATCCCTCCCTGTCTCCGCCTTACGTTTGTCTCTTCCGATTATGCCCAGTGTGTGTGTGTGGTCCGTCACGTTGAGACCTCGGCCCCGCCGCCGCCGGCCGCCTGTGACCACCGCGCGCATTGCCGTTGTCGGTCGTGCAACGCATTCGTTTAATTTTTCCCTTTTTTTTTCTCCTCCTCCCTCCCAAAAAGAGAAAAAAGAGGAAAAGTTCAAAACAGCTGGGCGCCAACCCAACCGCGCCGCCCCCACGAGTCGGCCTTCACGTACTGGTGCGGTGCGGGATGATTTCCCTTGTCCGTGCG
Organism: Digitaria exilis; assembly: GCA_015342445.1. Taxonomy (NCBI): domain Eukaryota; kingdom Viridiplantae; phylum Streptophyta; class Magnoliopsida; order Poales; family Poaceae; genus Digitaria; species Digitaria exilis. The sequence continues at coordinate 164,447 of JACEFO010001963.1, forward strand.
CGGTGGTTTGGATAGATGGGGGTGGTGGTTGGGGCGCGGGTGGAGGAGCGTCCGGTGTCGGTGGTCGCTCCGAAGTTACCGCGCCGCCGCCGCCGCCGCCCCCGGGAGCGGTTTGGTTTGGTTTGGTTGGGTTGGATATTACAGATGGGCCCGGATTACTTACGTCGGAGGAGGGCCCGTCGCTTTTCTTGGTAGCTCGCCAGCCCAACAACTAAACCACTGCTTGCTGTACAAAAGAGTGTAGTAAGTAGTCCTGCCTGCCTGGCTTTGCTTTAAGCAACCGAAATTAAACATGGGGCCCACCAGCCCGGCCCGTTAATTCCCTGCTCATGAATCATGATGATGATTGCTGCAGCGCAAATCTGGTTTGGTACTAGTAGTACGTGATGAGCAGTGATAGATTTTTGTTGATTAAAAAAAACAATGGGCCCGGGGGGAAGATAGATGATGATGTCATGGCAGGTGGCTGCAGTAAAGCTGCTGAATGCGAGGTTGATGCAGCGTCGCAGAGTGTCGGTGTCGGTGGGAGTCATGACTGGTAGTAGTACAAAGATTCAGATTCCGGTTCCGTTCTGACGTGGCGGTGATTCTTTTGGTTTTGCAGTGCGATGAGCTGGACATGGACATGGCGCAGCTGGAGTGGCTGTCGGGGCTATTCGACGACGCCTCCATCCCGCACGAGCCGGCGTTCCTCCCGGGGGCGAACTGCGCCGCCCCCATCAAGAGCTCCGCGCTGGCCGCCAACGCCGCCGGCGTGGCGCTGCTGCCGCCGGACAAGATGGAGGACGCGCTCTTCCGCAGCTCCAGCCCCATCTCGGTGCTCGAGCACAGCAGCGGCTTCAACAACCACGGCAACAAAAACAACAACAACACCGCCTCATCCTCGTCCTCCTCGGCGTCGTCCTCGTCGGAGTCCTTCTCCGGCAGCGGCGGCGGCCACGCGTGGTCAGCGCCGGTGTCTCCACGCCCGGACCCGCCGGTGCTCGTCATACCGGCGCGCGCGCGGAGCAAGCGCTCCCGCCCGTCGGCGTTCACCGGCGCCGCCGCGCGCGCCACGGAGGCGCCCACCATCCTCGTGCCGACGCCCATGTACTCGTCCACCTCGTCGCACTCGGACCCCGAGAGTATCGCCGAATCCGATGACCCGCACCAGGCGCCGCCCATGAAGAAGAAGAAGAAGGCCAAGAAGCCGGCGCCACCCGCGCCGGCCGTCTCTGACGCCGACGGTGACAACGACGGCGACGCCGATTACGAGGAAGGCGGCGAGCGCTCGCAGCCTCAGGGAGGCGCCGTCAGGAGGTGCACGCATTGCCAGATCGAGAAGACGCCGCAGTGGCGCGCGGGTCCCTTGGGCCCCAAGACGCTCTGCAACGCCTGCGGCGTTCGCTACAAGTCCGGCCGTCTCTTTCCGGAGTATCGTCCCGCGGCGAGCCCCACCTTCGTGCCGTCCATCCACTCCAACTCTCACAAGAAGGTGGTGGAGATGCGCCAGAAGGCTGTCCGTGATCCGTCGTGCGATCTCCTGCAGTTCATCCGCCGCCGGGATTAGTCGTCGACGGTCGTCGGTCGGTCGGTTTCGTCCCCCTTAGCTAAGCTATATATGTATACATGCTAGTATGTATGCATGCATGGTTGCTTCATCAGTCGTCAGTCGTCGTCTTCATCATCATCATCACCGCCATGGACCCGTCCATCATCACCTGCATTGGTTTCTGTCAGCATCCACCCATCCAAAAAATCCATCGCCCGGCGTTAGTTCACTAGGGCTTTTTTTCATCGGGGGTTAGTGTTATTTTATCTTTCCTTTTTGTCTATTGGTTAATTGGTTCCCCTGAATGTTTTTTTTGTTTGTATAGAGAGAAAAAGAGAGAGGAGGGTGAGAGAGAGAGGAGGGCAGGAGAAATAGATGAATCAGAGTGGTTGTTGCATTGCAATTGCAGTTGCTTGTAAGTTAGGTAGGTGAGAAGGAGAGCTAAACCAGCAGCAGAGGGAGACAGATTTAGAGAGGAAACTTTGCAGCTAGTCAGTCAATTAGAAGGAGAAAAAGTGTTTCAGCAAGTGAAAGGGGAGTTTGTTGGTTTGCTAATTAGAAGATTCTGTCAGGTCAGGTAGTAGCTATCACCCATCAGGATTTCAAACTTGAAGAGAGGGGGACAGCCATCATCCATCATAGTCATGTATTTGGAGCTTGGTGTACTGAACTCTGAAAAATTCTTTTTGCAGTCCATCTATGTTTAGGGATTGATAAAGTATTGTTTGGTTTCTTTTATATACTAGTAGTGCTACCTTTTAGACAATAATTATATGATATATCTCTTTTGTTCCCTCCTGTCTTGTTGCCTCGATTTGTACGAGTTGTGATCGCTCAATTTGGGGATCATACAGTTCAGGCTCTTCACCTGCATGTGGTGTTGGTTACTTATGATACAGGCCTACATGGAGTAGAGCAATGCATTACTACTTACCAGTAACAAAAGGGACTTTAATTTGGTTGCTCCTGTAAAACACATAAGAAGTACTAGTAAGATGAACTGATGAACATTGTGGTGCACGTGATGAAGAATCTGAATGTCTATATTTACATCTTTTGCTAAAAATAAACACAAGATAATACTTAATAAATCCATAAGCAGTCATGAGACAGCCTGGAGAAATAATGTGGGTGAGCTGGACAAAATGGGACGGGATAGAGACATTTAACCTTCCGTACCTTCCGATGCAAACACTCTTTTTTTAGAGGTGCAAAACAATCGCTGAAAGTAGTAGTAGCGATTCGTCATTCATGAAATCAAATGTGATGGTGGGCTGCGGCCTGCTAATGAGACGGAGTCTATCTATCATCACAAAGCAATGGGAAAAGATGAGCCCAAAAATATGGTGGCCTAGTGGCGACTGGCGACCTCTGAACATCTCAAATTCATCAGGGAAAGATATGCAGTTCAGCCCATTGCACAGATGAAACTGAACCCATCACAGACAAACATTGAACTGAGCAGCTTGGCATTGCTGCTTGACTGCTTGAGGGCTGTGTTTGGCAGACAGGCATAAGGATCCATCAGTCCATTGCATCAGGATTTTCCAGTCAGTCATACAACCAAAGCTGTACAGCTACAACATGCCTTATTGTACTCTTCATTCATAGTCTCGAACGATGATCCACCACCGCAAAGAGAAGCCACTTTTGGCCTCCCCTGCAGACGCGAAGCACGCGCACTCTTTCAGAACCTCTGAGTTTGTTTCAGAAGACAATGCTAAAATGGTACTAGTAGTACAGAAGAAATTGAAGTTACAAAAATCACAGCTAAATACAAAGTAGAGCTGATAGGTAGCTGAAACAAAGAATTGATGACCAGGTGTCTGCAGACCGAATAGCTAGTAAGTTGACCTTCGTGCAGGGAAAGGGAATTAGCAGAGTCTGTGCTGCAATGCAATGGGATGCCTGTATGTTGATGAAGTTGAATGGATGCAACTCAGTCTGATCAGAAGGCAGTGCAGTTTGTGGGCAAGCCGGTGATGGTGTCGACGGCGACGAGCTCCTTGGTGGCGCAGCTGAGGACGTCCTGCCGCAGCTTTGCCCCGGCGGCCTTGAGCCCCTTGAGCGAGACGGCCTGGTTGAATAGGTTGACGACGGGCAGCTTGGACGCCGGCGGCATCTTCCCCTGCGGCAGCATCAGCGAGAAGTCGTCTTCGACGAGCGGCACCTCGAAGTCGGTCTTGTCGTGCTTGAGCACGTTGTCCTTGGCACTAATGTGCGCCCCTGGCTCCATGTGGTTGGTCGAGAAGCTCGTCTGGTTGGGGAAGTTGGGGTACAGGCTGACGTACCCACGCAGGTACATCATGTCGATGAGGAACTTCTTCCACGACGCCTGCCACCCGTTGGTCCTCGACCTCGGGATCTGCACGGGGTTCTGCTTGGCGTCCTCCGTGAAACGCGCCGCCATGTACGCGTAGAACTCGCGCCAGTGCTTGGGGAAGAAGACGGCCCCCCAGCTGCAGGGTAGCTGGTGCAGGTAGGGCGTGTTTGGGTGCACCTTCTTGAAGAACTCCGTGGCGTTCCATTTTGGCCTCTCCTTCACGACCTCGACAAGCCGTGGAGTGTAGAGCGAGATCGACGAGAGCTCCGGCAAGCCGGCGGCCGGGTCGTAGCGGTAGGCGAGCAGAGCGTACTTGACCCAGAGGTAGTAGTAAGGTGACACCTCGATGTCGTCCTCGAGGAGCAGGCCGTAGTCGTCGTCGGAGGAAGGGTACCAGCTCTCGCTCACCGCACGGATCAGGCCGCCCTGGATGATCCTCCGCCGCAGCGTCTTGGGCCCGTGTGGCCAATCGAAGGAGTTCACCACCTGGAGTGTTGCTGCGTCCACCCGGCTGTCCATGTTGAAGCTGATGGGCACCTCGTCGCCCAGGTAGTAGGCGTTCCTCAGCGACGTCAGCAGCCGCAGCAGCGACTTGGCACGGTTCTGCGTGATGATGTTCACCGAGACACGCATCCGGTTCCAGTCTGTTGTGCAGCAAATTGTTAGCGAATAAAGGTCTGTGTGAAGTTTGGTATAAAAAAAAAAAAATTCAAAACCTGCACGTACTGGGCAGGGATGCTGGCTTGAGTGTGGCCATCCAGAGGACCTTGGAGACGGAGTTTCTCGGGAGGAGGACGAGGGCGGTGCGGTTGACGGCGGCGTCGGCGGCCATGCGGAGAGCCTCCTTGACCTTGTCGTCGACGTCGGCGAGGGCGACGACGACGCTGGGGTTATGCATCTGGACGATGCCACGCATGCTAGCATAGACGGCCTGGAGCACGGGCACCTCTGACCTCGACGGGCCAGACAGGGCACCGACGCCGAGGTCGAAGATCTTGAACCGGCGGTCCTTGCACACGACCTTGGGCCACTTGAGCACCGTGGCGGCCTCCTCGCAGGGGCAGTGGCCGCCGCCGGAGACGACGAGGTATGCCTTCTTCCCCGGCGTGGTCCTGAACTTCTCCAGCAGCGGCGCCAGCGACCTCACCTCGCCGAGCGAGTGCGCGTAGAACAGCGCGTCCACTTTCTGCGGGTGCATGGCCGCCCACTGCGTGATGTACCCTGAAGTGAGAGCTCGCCACCACTGCTCGTCGCGCACCTGCACGATGTCCTTGAAGATGACGGTGGTCTCGGACACGTAGGCGAGGCGGTGCTCGCTGTCACCCCACGTCTCCTTGTCGTTGGGGTCCACGGGGAGCACGAAGGAGCCGGCGCCCATGTACTTTTGGAGCTGGTAGCTCAGGTGAAGATCCTCGCCGGTCATGAAGGTGAAGGGCGTCTCGATGAAGAGCGTCTTGACGAGGTCGGCGGGGAGGAACCACGAGCTCGACAAAAAGTCAACCTGCACGATGCGGTCAACGGTGATGTCGTAGGCCGGGTCGGGGAGGTACAGGCCGGCCTCCTTGGAACGGAACTTTCTGTAGCTCGGGAACGTGAAGTCCTTCTGCCTGAACGGCAGGATCCGGCCGATGCTGCCGAGCACGGCGTTGCCGTACTTGTCCGTGCCGCCGACGTGGCAGAGGATCTCGAGCATCCGTGCGCCGGGGATCATGTCGTCGTCGAGGATGTAGACGAAGTCCGACTCGGACTGGAGCGCCATCTGGAACCGGCCGTAGTACTTGAAGTCGTACCCTGAGGACACGAAGCTGACGCGCGAGTCGTTGTAGCTCTCGACGATGCGCCGGAGCGACGCCTCGTTGGGGCTACCGAAGGAGAGCACCCAGGCGCGGTGGAAGGGGAGCGTCTGGCGCCGCAGCTGGTCGAGCTGCGCGCACAGCGTTCGGCGCTTGAAGTGGTTGAGGATGACGGTGACACGTGGCACGTTGGGGGTGCCCGGGGGGCCCCACCGGGAGCGCATCCGGAGGAGCTCCGGCAGCGTCTCGGCGCCGAAGGTTTTGTGCTGGAAGGACAGCACCTCGTCGTAGAGGTCGCGCTTGAGGCGGATCATCACCTCGTCGGTGGATTTCTTCTGCTCGAAGTCGATGCTCTCGTGCTCGCAAACCTCCTGTGGGGACAGCGGCGGCTCGTCGCCGCCGGGATGCGTGGCGATGAGCTGCTTCCAGTGCTGCGCGATGCGGGTGGCCCACGCGAGGTCGGGCTTCACGCGCATGTCCACGGCGGGGCTCATGTAGTAGAGGAGGAAGGTGGCGTAGATGGCGAAGGCGAACTGGAGGCACGTCAGCGAGGCCACGAGGCGGGACGTGTTCCTGGCCGCGCCGCCGCCGCCGCGGGTGGGCTTGACGCCCCCCTTGCCGCCGACGTAGTCGCCGAGCATGCCGGCGTCCAAGGAACCATTCCTGACGATGTGCGCGCCGGTGACGCCCATGGCGCGCGGGAACTCAGCACCTTGAGCCCACCGCCAGCCCTGATTTGAAAAACAGATCACAAGGACGAGTTTCAGTATTTCAGAGGACGTATCGCCTTTCAGAGTTTCAGGCTGCAAGCTGCAGACTGCAGAGTGAAGGCCATATCAAACCTAACTAGCTATACATCTTGCAAACTCCATTTTATCGTCGTGGGCAAAAAACATCAGTGCACCAAAGAAAAGAAAAGATTATATAGACACAGAAAAATGGACAAATTGCTTAGCTAGTGAGGATCCAGTTGATGCAGTAGGGACTCAGCAAAGCGAACAGCAAAGAACAAGCAACACATATACGACTTCTTTTTCTTTTTGTATTGATGGTCACGTATGGCTCTCTTTGATTGTTAATGCAGCTAATTGCAAACTGACGCATGGTAATTGTAGAAAACATAACGAAATCACTTGATGGAGGGAAAATTGTTACCTTGGATGAAATGAAACGGCAGCAATAAACACTTTTCAGTTTTCAGAAGAAGAACACTTGCAGCAGTTTTTTTCAGGAGCAGAATCCAGTTAGGATATAGTAGAGTTGCGCCGAGGAATCAAGGATTGCAAGATCAAGAAGAGCATGCAATGAACTATTGGAAAGCTAATGCACACCAATTAGACAAAAGGACGAGGATACAGGAGAGTCCAGATTTCAGAGAGAGGAAGCTTGGCTAGTCTACTCTAGCGATTATGCAGGGACCCTAAGTTGCAGCGAGCCGGAAGCCTTCCTTTTATAATTGGATGCGATTGCAACGCAACTTAACTTTGCTGGGAGAAGATGAAGGAAAGCTGGCAACGTGGTACATCACATTGGCACTGCTAAAAGAAAAGAGGAAACCAGTCGACGAGCAAGATCACTTGGTGCCTCGGCAAGAGGCTGCCGAAACTTGGAGGAGGAGGAACAGGCACGATCGACGACCGTGAGTGCGAGAGAAGCGAGGTCGACCAAAGCGAGAGTGTTTGCATGCTCTGCGTTACTGCGTAGACGCAGAGGCCATTGCCTCGGCACGCCTCGCATGCATGATTGCGTCGCGTTGCCTTCACATCTTCGTCGTCACGAACAACGCCATGTGCTTGAAAAAAAAAAGAGCTGGAATTGAGTCATTGACCTTTGGCCCGTAAATTCTGACGAGCTCTGTATTCATCGTACAATGCGCTCCGGGCTCGTTAAGTTGGCTGGTTTTGTCATCTCCTTGATCTGATGGCAATGAAGATAATAGCGTTGTTATGAAGCTAGAGTTTAATGGCACGGCGGAGGAAACAGACACTGAACAAGTGCCAATGGGTTTCATCTCCTCCTAGGCCTGAAAAGCTATGAGAGTAGGGATAATTTCTGAAATCACAAATTCAACAGGCAGTATTGTCTCAGTTCTTGGCCACTTCAACACAGGCTCAACATCCATTGATGCGAATTAGGTGAGGAAGGAATGACGTTTGAGGAATTTCAGCGGTAAATGGCATCATTTCGGACACAAGTTCAGGACCTCAGCCCTCACGATACAGTAATCGTGCTTCAGTAGCTTGATCAGTTAAGCAAGGCTGTACTGAGAAAGTAACATCGTGTTCCTCAGTTTCTGTTGCTGCTCATGTTGTTACAGAAAACATGTCCACAGCATAAAGGCGCTAACAATTACAGAAAAACTTAAGCCACGAGCGAGTGTGAGACCATGCAACAAGAGCCCTAGCTCTCAACCTGCTAAACTTGTAATGCTAGTCACTTAACCGTGCTCGGTTCTCGAGAAGAGAAAGATGTGCACAAGCACAATGTCAAACACGTAGCGTAAATCCCAGGTAAACCAAGGTGCCAGTACAAGTGTGTGTCTGAAAAAAAAACATAAAAATTGGTGAGAGGAGAGGAACAGATTTTTTTTCTTAAAAAAAAAAAGAGGCGAAGAGACGAGGGAACGAAGGAAAGGGAAAAAGGGCCGGATGCATGCAGCTAGTCCAAGCGAGGGTCCACCACCGGCGATCACGGATCTTGAGACATCTAGAGTTGAGCGATGCCGGTGCTCTAAACTAGACTGGAATGTACGCGAACATCTCGATCGAGTTTGCTGCAGATTGAAGGGCAAAGATGCTGGTGTGAATTGGAGAAAGAAAAAGAAAAAAAATATTATATTTGTTTTCTGTACTCAGACCAAAAACATCAGTTCCTCTGGGCTGGAGATTCTGCCTTGCTGGCAGTTCTGCTTCTGCACAATTTGACATGCAGCACACCAAGTAGCAGCTGCGCTGGCGAGTTTTGGAGTCTGTCTGAACTGAACTGAACGTGAGAAAGAGCCGTTGAAACAAGTTACCGCCGATGAAACATATGTTTTCGGAGGACCTTCGGCTCCCTGTGAGCACAGGGTCCAACAAGTTACTCTGTGTTTGATGTATCTTGCAGCCACATACATGTTTTTCTTCGGAACCATTTCTGCATATGGACCACGACTGATTACCAAGAGGCAGTTGTGCCACGAGCACGACTGCGCCACTCAGCAACGCGAAGCGTTAAGCTACTTTGACAGAATGACAGGAAGGATGCGCAATGCAAATCACTGACCCATGCTCTTTACTAACTTTTGGCACGTTTGTCAAGCTCACGAACGTACAAGCATGGGCCTAGTTCCTTTAGCTCGTTGACCTCGACCAGGAGGCGTCGGCTTGCGGCCACTGTGGGATTCTCAAAAGGAGAAAACCGCGGCCAACGGATGATCATTCAGTGGCTACCACGCCAGCGGCTGTGATGCCTTGCACCAGGTCAAACCGGTTAAAAATTGCACGAGTACGTTCGCTTGTTCCTACGCCGATCCATGCAAGCAGCACGCCGGCTAGTTGAAGCAGTGAATTCACAGCTTCTCTCCAACCACCTGCAGTTTCCTTGGTCGCATTTGATATACTGTTATAAAGCACACTAGACTGAACACCTATGCTTAATTTTCATCTTCACACAAATATTATTTGATTCATGAGTATAGTCACATGACAATTGGATGACAAGCAAGTATTTTTTGCATGACTTTAACAATTGGATGGTTATAAGATGTATACAACGATATATATACCACCACAATTTGGAAAAGGGTTTCAATCTGAGTTTTTTAACTCACGTTTTCTGTCATATCAGTGGAGGGGTGGGTACTCGATCTCTTACTCTCTGCTCAGACTGGAATATTGGAGGAAACCACAAAATATAAACGTACGTCTTATCACTTGCAACTTACAGTTACATGTGCATAAATTCGTGAAGAAAACAAAGCTCCAACAGTTTAATTGTAGCTTCTTGTTTTCTGTTTTGATGCAGATGTGTTTTGTTTGCGCGTATGCCTCATTCATGGACGTGGAATGGTGGCTAGAGATTCATGTGTTCTGTTTCTTTGGGCATGGTGCTTGGAGAGTGGATAATTGACACTGGTTGCCATTTTTGGTTAATGACCATCTTCTTTCACACAGCCATCGTCATACTCGTGATCATTGGCTAGAATGCAATGAGTTGAGTGCCACCTGCCTTGACCTGACGAAGCACTATGATACAACATAGAGGGAATCAAGTTCAACAGTAATAGCAAAGGCATGTACTGCAACACATAGTTCACGATTATGTTAGGGCTCATTTGGAGACCAGTATCAGAACATGCATTTAGATTGTGCTGGTGCCTCATTGCAATAGAGGAACAAAGTGTCATATGGTTGGGAAATCAGAGGGGTGGTTACTATTATATGGAACCTATGTACACATTTTTTTTAATGTTTATGTTCCTATTACTTCTTTTATCTTAGCTGTACAACTTTTCAAGATGAAAACTCAGAATGCCTAGCATTGTTCAGTAGCAACTCATTAATCTGCCTAAACATAGGCAATGCTGGCATAGTCTCTTATTTTGCTCTCTCTCCATATGGCGATAACACATAGAAAATGTTAAATTGCTCTGGTGATAAATTACACATAGAAAACGTCTCTTATATAGCAAGGACAAGGCTGTTATTATGCGTCTACAGCTTCCAAGCTCGATCTCTGGTTTGGTTTGAGAAAGAAATTAAGAAACAAAGATGAACCCGCCCGGTTCTGAACATTTCTGAGGTGCTGATGTTGTCATCGAGACTGAGCCATCATGTCTTTTGCGGTTGAAACGCTGGAGCCTACCTTGCCGCAAGAGCATGACAGACCTGCTATGCTAGTTCCATCCACCTTCTCAGTATGCAGGTGCCACCGCAGCAGTGCAGGTCACGGAAGCAGCCAGCATCGGTGCGCGCGGTATGCGCTGCAGGCGGCGAAGACGAACACGAAGCCTGAACCTGAAATGTGCGCGGCGGGGAGAAGAACACGGGAACTCGCCGAAGCAGAGGGCGACAGACTTCCTCACCAAAGAACAAAGATGCTGCGAGGATCGCAATGTCGGCAAGAACAGGCTCGGTTCGACGCAGTGCGGTAGGATCGGAGGAGACGCGCAGACGTTCTCACGGCGGGTACTCCCCTCCCGGCCTGCTCGTGCCCGCTATGGCTGCTCGCTCCGCTGCGGCCCAGGACTCGGATCGCCATTGAAATCGAGCGCCTCCTGATCTTGTAAGGGAGCGGCACGAGGAATGGCGCCCCGCAATTTCGGCGCGAAGAATGGTGACGGCGGTTGTCCGCGAACGCGCCGATCCAGGATAAGGGTCCTTTTGCAATTATTTGGATCGCGGATTAATATTCGCGATCCATATTAGGGGTTAAATGTAAATAATGAGCGTCTATATGTAAAATATCGGATCGCGATTAATAGTCGCGATCCGAATCAGGGGGTCCTTTGCAAATATTGGGGGCCAGCGGTGTGCCAACCGGCGATGTCGCGCTGCCGCCGGCCACCTCCGGAAGCTACGCCGCCAGGCTATCCCCATCAAATTCATGCACCCAGCCGTCGCATCCTCCCTTTTCTCTCTAGCACAGACGTGCATCGCTGCATCACTGTCCTAGCTAACCCGATGATGCTGCCAAGGTGGTGTGTAGCCCGCGGCCGAACGCCACGTGCTCGACGCTTTGTTGACAGGGATCACCGTGGTTTCAAGTTCAATTGTGGTTTCTTTGACACATTCTAGTTTGCTGTTAGAAGCAGGGCAGGCTATACACTTCTGCTCTGAGCGCTCTCTCTGCTGGCGTCGCCACTCGCCAGACTTTGGTAGTAGGAACCAAACAGTCCTTCAATTCACGAATGACTCATGAGAGTCATGACAGTGAAAAATGACAGAAGGTAGCTTTTGTATGACTTGTGCAACAAAATTTGCATGTCAACCATGTATATATGACGCATACTTTGGATGCGACTCAAAGTGTTCCCTGCATAATTTTTTTTTAAGAAACATCTCATGTCTTGGTCCATGGGTTTGTCTGTGTACTCTGAATGCATCAATGGAGCATTGGAGGAAACCACAATATCGGTCTGTCTTATGATAACTTAAATGTGTCAGTGAAATCGGAAACCCTATGTATCGTATTTGAGTGTGCTTGTCTGTTTTTGTTGCAAATGGACTTTGGTTGCACACTTAGGTAAGATAAAGGTAATTTTGCTCCTTCAACGTTCATCTTTGCCGCTGGACATTACTCAATTTTCCTTTTTCCGGTGGACACTATTAGATATTTGCTGCTAGACACATTGGTCTCTGCTTTGGTTTGAGAAAGAAGAAGAAGATTGGCATCGGTTGCACATTGAAATGCTCTGCCTAGTTGACGGTTGTGAACATTACTAGTACTGTTGTGCTGTCATGGTCTGATGCATGGAGATGCACTCACCGAAGCAGAGAGCGAGACTTCCTCATCAAAGAGTTCTCGTGGCGAACCAGATGTAGCACACGAGATTGCAAAGTCAGCAATCACAAGTTATCTGATCTCTAAAGTGGGCGTGGATCGGAGGAGACGCAGGCGTTCTCACGACAGCCTCCTCCCTCTCGGCCTACTCGTCGCTGAACTCGGATCGCGACGGAATGAAATCGAGTGCCCTCTTTGCTGCGTGAGTTAATGGGTTGGAACGAGGAATGGCGCGCCATGATTTTACGTTGAGCAGCATGACAGCATGTTGGCGGCGGCCGTCGGTGAACTGCAGCCCAGAGGACGTGCCGATGCGGAACGAGGGCCCATATGCAAATTATTATCCAAATTTAGAAGGAGGGGCTATATGTAAATAAATGGATTGCGATCCAAATCAGGGGAAGTATTCGGGGCCGGCGGTGTGCAACACGGCGACGTCGCGCTACCGCCGGTCACCTTCGTGAGCTCCGCCGCCATACATCTCCCATCGAATCCATGCACCCAGCCACGCAACGCCGCCTCACGGTCCTAGTTACTCGCGGATGCTGACAAGGTAGTGCCCGTGCCGATGCTTCGTGAACGCGGTGTGCCAATCGACGGGGAGCGCATGGCTAATAGCTCGCCGAGGCGTTATGACCTGTGTTCTTGGCTAGTTGCTGAAGCTCGAGGCTCCCCGTGCTGCCTGTGCGTGAGCTCAAGCAAAGCCACGCGGTGATCTCCGATTTTCTGCTGCTTCGTCTCCGTCGGGGGCATCCCTGGTTTGGGGATTGGGACTTCTGCCGGCGTGTATCGCGGCGCTGGCGGCCGCACGCCAAGTGTCGACACTTTGTTAACAAGGACCGCCGTAGGTTTAATTGTGGTTTTCTTTCACACATTATTTGTACGTTTCTGATGTGATCTGTCATCAGTTAGTCTACTGTTGGTGCTCTTGCTGCTAGCGTCGCCACGCAGCTGACCTGATACTCTCTTAGCCTTTTCTTGCTATGTGATAATCATTTTCTCTCCTAACGGCAGTTCGTAGGAGGGAGTCCATGATGCATCTTAATTAAACCTATGATTTGTCCTTTAAATGGATTCTTTTTCGGGTTATAGTAAAAGCCCAACCTCATGCCACTTTGCTTTGAAAGAAAGAGAGCCAAGTAGTCCTACCCCTTCCATCTATTTTCTGCAGGTGACACGACTCTGATGCCCATGACAGTACAATGACAGAAAGGTAGTCCTTGTATGACTTCTGCAACAACATTATTTGTATGGTAAGAACAAAGTTTATATGACCCCATACTTTGGATGCCAACCAAACCAACAAAAATCGAGCAAAAAACAGATGACTGCCAATTTACTGTCTTTCTTCTCTTTACTGAGGACCTGTTTGGTTGAGGAGGGCTTATAAAAAGCCCGTGATCCATACATATTTGTTTTTATCATGTCTTTGTACCTCGAATCTTGAAGGGCACTCTCTGTACTTTGAAACCCACAATGGAGTATTGGAGGAAACCACAATATCAACGTAAGTCTTCTTAACATTTCCAAACTCTAGTTGTGCCATCTGGTGTGTTAGCTACTTTGCTGCATTTTTTTAAATCTAATCAGGAACATGGTGCCAGCACGGCCGGTACTCGTCCCTCACCTTGGTCTGCAGCATGCGTACCCTGCTGCACACCCATTGCTCTCACAAGGCGTGTTTACCTGCAGTGTCTGTTGCATTTGCTGTTGTAGAAGCAAACTAGATTGCACACATTTGCTGTGACATGACCTTAGTCTTCAACGCCAAACATTAGTTGAATTCATATGTGCGCTCACATGACAATTTGGATGACAAGAAACTAGTTCGTGCATCGTGTGAGGCCTGCATGGTTAGAAGATGTATATATAACACCATACTTTGGATGTCACCTAGAAGCGTAAATTCCACGCATTAGTTGGCCGCACCCTTACTCTATGATCTCTCAATGAAATGTTGGAAGAAACCACATATAAGGGTAAGTCGTGTCTTGTACTAACGAGAGAATCTAAATTGGGTGAAGAAAACAAACATCCGACATATTAAAGGCTTATTGTTTGTTTCTTTTGTGCAGATGAGTTTTGTTTGCACACATGGCTCGGTTCATTGACGTGATACGACGGGTGGAATTGCATGTGTCTACCTATCTCATCATGGTGCTTGGATAGTGTTCAACCTATCCTCGCCACAATTGTCGGTTCAAGATAAACTTGTTCACTTCATTAGTTTTACTACCTCAGCAGAATTTTGGTCCATTCATTAACACTCATGTTTTGGAGCTGGTGATGCAATATGAGCTAGTAACCAACACCTAGTGGATCATGATGAAAGCAAGTTTGCTAGTGATAGCAAAGACGTGTTATGGAATCGCAAGAAATACTTGGGATTGGTTCGACAACCATTGTTAGCTTGTGCATACTTATCGTGCAAGTGTTCATTGTTAGAGAGGACTCAAGGATGAGGAATGTGCGGGAACCTCAACTCTATTGATTATCATGCAAGTGTTCATTGTTAGAGAGGATTCAAGGATGAGGAATGTGCAGAAACTTCAACTCTATCGATGCATAATATAGTATTCTGTTTGTATATGCTTCGAAGCGATTAAGTGTTATTAGATAATATAGCCACTGGACTTTGTGTAAGTGTTTGTATATGCTTAAAAGCGAATAAGTGTTATTAGATAATGGATGTTTTTTAAAGTGCTCCGCGCATAGTTCACATAACATGGGGTGGTTACTTGCATTTTCTTTGTCACATTTGGTACTGTTGAAGCAAACTAACCGTACACCTTTTCTGTTAAATGACTTCGGTCTTTGCGCCAAAAGTTATCTGAATTCTGAATTCATGAGTGCAGTCACATAGTGCCAAGCCGTCAGGTATCAGCTGACGCCCGGCATCGCGGACGCGGTGGTGGAAGAGAAGATTCTGCAACGCGTTTCATTAAAAAAAAATTCTGCGCCGCAGTGTGCCGCCGATAACATGGCTTTCGTCTTCACCGCCAAACATTAGTTGAGTTCATGACTCATGAGTGTGCTCAACATGGCAATTAGATGATGAGAGTTTTTTTTAGATGATAAGAGAGTTGTATGAGGCTCTGCAACAATTGCATGGACAAAACTCGGATAATGCATATATACAACACCATATACACTTTCACTACTACCGTGTGTTTGGTTTGTGGGTTTACCTGGGTCGGAATGGGTCGAACCCGTTTTCACAGGTGTTTGCTTGTGTGGCAAAGAGGGTTGGGTTCATCCCGCAGCGGAATATTCCGCACAGATGCGGGTTGAGTCCGTCCCTCCAAATCGAGGGGATGGACTCGACCCACATCGATGCCGTCATTTGTCACCCGACCAAGGCAAAGAGCAGGCGAGTGGCCGGGGCCAGAGAAGATGAGGCCGAGGTGAAGAGCAGCCGAGCAACGCTGGGAGGACGAGCTCGAGGATGCGGCCGGCCGAGGTGCGCCGGGGAAGACGAGCTCGTGGACGCGACCTGCCGAGCGGCGCTGGGGAGGACGAGCTCGTGGACGTGCGACTGGCCTGCGGCCTAGCGGTGACGCGGCGGACGAGCTCCGGCCAAGGCAAGCCGTATAGCGCAGGGGCTAGCGGCCTGCGGCTCAGCAACAGGGCTCCGGCCGGGACGAGCTGCAGCACAGGGCTACTGCAGAAGCTGCAACACAGGGACTCCGCTGCAGCCTGCAGAGACGGGCGTCCGGCTGGCCGGAGCAAGAACGGGCGAGCGGCCGGAGGAGGGGAGCGGACCCGGGACAGCAGGCGAGTGGCCAGCCTGGAAGAAGATGCGTGGTCTGATGGACCTCACCGAGGCCAGGAGCACAAGGCTCAATATGAAAAAAATAAAGAGAATGACATTGGGGGCCCATGAATTACTGTTACTCACGGTGTTAAATTTACATCCATCTCATCCCTCTCCACTCCTCCAACCAAACAAAAAAACTGGAATGAAGCCATCCTCGTAACCAAATACTAGATGGGTTGAACTCAACCCCAAAAATAGAAATGAACCCAACCCAACTCGTTTGATCCCAAGACCAAACGCATGGCTAGACTTGCAAACATTGCCGAGCGTTCCGTGTGCAAGTGGCCGACGGTTTGCCAATCACTTTATCCCCTGCGTCAGTTTTTTTCTGGTCGCTGATTGCTCGTCGCTCAATAACACATTTCCGCTCAGGCGCTCAACAAAGGCAGCTGCATGACCTAACCACCCTCAGCCATTAAGATAAAAAAAAAATAATACTGCATATGTACCCCTGTCAGCCACTTGCACAAAACGCTCGGCAATGTTAGCAAATCCAGTAGTGTTTGGATGCCACCCAAAAGCGTAAATTCCACAATCTATGGGTATGTAATGTCTCATATTTACTAGAGAATCTAAATTGGGTGAAGACATCTAGCAGATTATTGTGACTTCTTGTCTGTTTCTTTGCTGCAGATGGGTTTTGTTTACATACCGCTTGAAAAAAAATAATCATGTACCAAGGTGTGTAAATAAAATGCAGACTATCGTGTTGTCGTCTTCTTTCCCAGTTTATGTGATGGACTAAAGCACAACCTAACCTATAAAGAAATGTGTTCTTTTTTCTCGAATCACACAGTACAGACGCAGACGCTCATATACACTTACACACACTTGCCCCTACAAACATACGCACGTAACCCTATCTCTGTGAGCACCTCCGAAAGACTGGGCCGGCAAATCCTCCAAATTGACGAAGTCACCATAGGCGTCTCGCTAGCGACGGGCACGTCGCCTACCACTGAAAGAATAACCCTGGTTAAATCCTGAAATAAATCCAGAAAAAATATGAGCACCAGTACCGAGTCGAGGACTCGAACCCTAATGGGTTAGTTCCAAAAAAAACCTTATAAGAGCTTAGTTCGCAGCACAACCTAACCTATGATCCCTCCGTCTGTGCTATCCACTTTGCTTGTGCCGTCGGCATCGATGTGATAGTATTGACGGTCGTAGTGCATGGGCGTCGGGTGGTCGTATTGCACTTGGATCCGAGAAATTTTGCAAGCGCTCATCAATTGTCAAAGAGAAAAGTTCTGTTTACACCCTTCAACTGTTATAAAAGTTCGATTTTCAACTTCAAACTACAAAACCGGATACTAAAGGCCCTCCAACTATGCAAACCATGTAAAATTTGCCTTTTGGGTGGTTTTGAGGGTGGTTTTAGATTTTATAGAAATAACAGAAATATTATTTAAACTTTAAAAAACTATAACTAATTTATTTTGGACCTAAAAAATATGCAATCAGTGCCAAAAATTCTCTTAAAATGTAACAAACCTATTGGGACACTATTTAATGTTAGTTGAATATTATATATTTATATTACCAGTGTCTTATTGTTTTTTAAAAAATAATTAGAACAAAAGTAAATAATATGCAAATAACTTCTAATGGTGTACCAACATATAGTCACTTTTTTGGAAAAAAATTGGCACTATATTCATTTTTTATAATTAAAAAATAGTTATGAATTTTAAAATATAAAATTAGTTTAAAATTTTTTGGAAAATACAAAACCACCTCCAATACCAACTAAAGGGCCAATTTTGCATGGCTTGGATAGTTGGAGGGTCTTCGGTGTCCGGTTTTGTAGTTGTGGGTTGAAAATCAGACTTCTGTAATAGTTTGAGGTTGAAAAATAGACTTTTCCCATTGTCAAAGCCAGCAAATACAAATCCTTGATGTGTAATTATATGTAATTCCTTCGGTCCCAAGTCCGATTTGATGCTCCAATCCAATCCGGACAGTTTCAGGTCTTCGATTATTTTAGTTAGGGATCAATTCTATTTAGAGTTCGGTTAACAAAATAACAAGTTTCCTTAATGTTTTGAAGTAGATGTAGAATATGAGAGGACGGCATGGCCTTTGCCTCAATTCGCATCACCAGGGCCCCAATCAACGACTACATTTAAGCTCAAGCTCGTACTAGAGTTTGACAGAGTTGAACTCAATCTCGGTTGCAGTTAGGTCAATTCTCTAGTGGCACTGATTTGAGAGGCTTGTGGCGAAGAACAGTAGCAACCTTGGTGTCAAAGCTTGATACAAACTCCGGTTGTATCCATGTGTACAAATGCCATGTTTAGACAAAAATTTCTTTTGAAATTTACTATCCATCCCTCTTAGAAAATATGATTTCTAAAAAAATCCCCTTCAATTTATTTTAACTTTCATATTCATTCCTCTCACAGAGCATCTTCGCAGAAAAGTTATTTTTCTCCCCTCACTAGGTGTGTTTAGATTGGGGAAGATTCACCGAAAATCACTGTAGACAAAAAAACACTGTAGATGAACAGTATTCTGTGAGTGGGAATGACAAGATGAATAGTAAAAATTTAGATTTTCTTTTTGAGGGGTAGTAAAAATTTAGATAAATAGTATTTTTTTTTTTGAGAAGTTGGTGAATGTAAACGGGGCCTAAACAGGCTCAAAATACTACAACTGAAAGTTTTTGCCACATCACTGGTCCAGGCAGCCCATGAGGCCGAACAAAGCCCACACGGTTGCCAACCAAAACCTAGCCGTAGCGCCACCCGTGTTCACCTCGCTCTAGCCGCTCCCGCTGCCGCGCCGCGTCTCATGTGCCGGCACCTCGCCGGCAGCCACCTCTCCGCCGCTCCTCCCATATTGACAACCACCGTGTTCTCCTGGGTCCCTCTCTCTCCTCCTCCGGCCCTCCCATCTCGTCCCAACTCGTAGCCGACTACCCGAGGACGAGGGGAATAATCAATCCACCACCAAATGCGAGGGAAATGCCAGAGGCTGGCGCCGCCGGACGGCGACGCGACGGCTGTCCTCGAAGACGCGGATCCCGCCGTCGCGTCCTGCGCCTCCCCTCGCCGGCCGACCTAGCGCGCGCCGCCGCTCTCGTCTGCCGCCGCTGGCGTCGCGTCGCGTCGCCTCCGGCCCCGCCTTCCTCCGCCGCTTCCGCCGCCTGCACCCGCCGCAGGTCCTCGGATTCTTCATCTGCAATGGCGGCCGCCGATACCGGGATGATGTGCTCGACCGCTTGGAAGGTAGGGTGCCTGACCAATCTCCGCTCCCGGTGCTCGACCCTACCTTCCACCCGGTGGCCCCGCCGGATCCCGCCGTCGCCCGCTGCCGGGACTTCTCCCTCAGCTTGCTGCCTTCCGTCGACCACTGGGCCCTCGCAGACTCTAGAGATGGCCTCCTGCTCCTCTGCTCATCCGGATCCGGCGATGTACCGGACTATAGGCATAGGGACATTCCCAAGCACTTCGCCATCTGCGACCCCTTGTCCGGGCACTCTGTCGTCTTGCCGGCGCGTGACAATAGGCAGTACTTTGGGTCTAATTTCCTTGGCGCTGCTCTGGTCATCAGCGACAAAGACGAGGGTGACGTATTCTCCTTCGAGGTTCTCATTGCAACATGCTATAAGAAGCCACGCCTCGGTGCTTTCTCCTCAAGCAAGCGAGAATGGGCGGTGGTACCATGCCCCGACGCTAAGAAGAAGATCAAGCCCTGGATCGGGGACGACCCCTGGATCGGGGACGGTGCCCATGCCAGTGGATGTGTCTATTGGGTTGTTCACGACTGGGAATGGGAATTCGAGTATATCCTGGTGCTCAACTCCCAAACCAAGAGGTTCTCCACTATCAACCTGCCATGCAAGGGCATGTGTGACAGGTATGACAGGGACATCAAGGTCGTGAGGAGTGAGGGTGACAGCGACATCCGTGTCGTGGCAATGGACCTGTCCAGCATTGCACTCCGTTTCTGGCGTCGTGACAGGAGCAGGAGCACCAAAGGGCGATGGTTGAAAGAGGATGTCGTGAACCTTATAGGTGTGGGTGGAGTGGTTGATATCCTACTGAGGGGATGGGGTGAGCTTAGGATCATAGATGCTGGAGAGGGATTCGTTTTCTTCAAGCATTTGAGAATCCCTGGGTGTTTGTTCTCGATCTCAAGGAAATGACCCTTCACAAACTGCCAAATAGGAGACAGTACTCTGGACATGCACTTCCCTATAGAATGGCTTTGTCTCCTGCCCTAGCAAAATTTGAACATGAAGGGAATCAGTGACCTAGGTAACACAATAAATCACTTCTCATTTTATTTATCTCTTCAGTGATTGTAATTTGTTTTCTTTGCTACAATTGTCATCTGTACTTGAATGTGATATCTATTCAGAATTTTGTTTTGCATAGTATACTTGCAGACTCATACTTGCACATGGAGATTGATATATTGTTAGTCCTACTCCTAGCTCACGTTTTAGCTGTGGCTAATAAAGTTTCTCTGTAGAGAGGGCTCTTTTTGCTCTGCTGAGCAATTTTCAGTATGTTCGAACGATCTTATCATGGCCTTTTGCTCTTAACAATGTCGAATCATAAAGTACTCCTAAGTTTTGTGTAGAAGCATGTGTGATACCTAGAATAAGTTGCCAAAGATGCTCCAATTTTTTTTCACCATCACTTTTCTTTGGTAGCAACGTGGAATTATACAAGTACCACCCTGAGTTTATGTGAAGTTATCCTGAATTCTCAAAAATATATACGGGGAAAGGGATAGCTATAATTGTAACTGCATTGGCCCTGGAAAATTAAACTAAAACAGTGACCAATTGCATATTTGCGAACCATGCCAAGTTTTTAATCGACCAGTGAATGAATTGATTGCTAGCATGTCTGCAAGGGGAATCAAGGGTTTGTTTGTCATTGACAGTGCTATCCTTTTTTTTCCCTCCCTAAAAGGTGCCTGAATGATTCCTACTCCTCATGCCATCTCTTTCCCACTCTCCCATTGTGTCTACTGTTTTTTATAATCATTGTGGAAGATCTACTCTTGAAAGTTTTCTGTGCGGGAATTAGGTGTTTTCTTGTGGTTATTATGAAATTATTAAACATTTTTTTTCTTTTTCGTGCTGGTCATAGTCTAAGTTTACATGACATATGAGAACTATTTCTCAAGCTGGTTATTTAATTAGTGAGAACAAGACAGTTGGCATTGAGCTCAAACTTTAAATTCAAACCTCACGGTTTTAAATTCAAACCGACCATTGTCACACATCTCCTGTGGTTTTGTCTTTTCCTTGGCAAATATGCCATTTATCCTAAATCATAATGAGATGTCAATTGCATATTGTACCTTTTCCTAATTGGACGAGAACCATTAAGGAAGTAACAAAGGCAATCAGAAGTTGAATAAGAAAATCTTAGCTTGCAAGCAATAGACAAGTTGGTGACCTGGCGCTTTTGCTCATTTTTTTGTTTCTAAATTAGTTTCACTAAAACAATTTGAAAACTTGTCATCTCTCCCTATAGTATGGTTTTGTGTGTCTTTAATCATGTGTATGTGATCCATTTTTTTTTCAGACTGAGATGGGCATTGACATCAGCCGATTCAGGGTCAGGATGTAGAAGGTAAGTTGTCGATACAATTTCTTCAGGTATACACATTTGATGTCCAGTGTTGTCAATTGCCATACCCCGTGCTGACTACAAGTTTAATTATAACGCTTACTTTGAAGGTACTGTCTGAAAGGAACTACTGAAAATGGTATCGGGCGGCTGCTTTCCTTCGCTGATTTGTTCAGTTTGAGTTGCCTAGTTTTTTTTTTTCCTTTTAATGTCGGACTGTGTGGTGAACTACTATGTGGTAGGATGCATGTGAAGTACTGATGTCTGATGTGTATTATTTGCTACAGAATGTCTTGGTAGGATGCATGTTTATGTCCAGTGTTCTCTCCTGCGCCCTTCGTCTCGTTTGCAGTGACCTTCCGTTGGTCGACCTTGTCGGCGACGTGCATAAGCATACGTGACCTTGTCTGAGCGTCTGACGGCAATGAACAGCTACGAGCGTACAAGCGGCCAGTGAGTCCCATGCCTGTTTAGGCCTTCTTGGACGGCCCCTACGGATCAATTGTCAACATATATCAGCGGGCAAACTGATTGTTTTCATAAAGCTCTGGAGTCAGAATCTGTCTAGCTTCTGGATTCTCAAATCCCCTCATCCAAACGAAGAGGGGCCTAATTCTAGCTCCAATAGACGTTGCAGGTTCCAAGGTGCTATTAGTCCGAGAGCTAGAGACAGCCAGTCAGCTTCAAACTGTCGTTAGCTCTTCAATAGTAACTGGTACCAGAATAATGCTGTGCATACAAAATTGACAGTAGTACTTAACAGTAATCAAAATTAGCACATGTCATGCAAAAACAAGAGAAAATAAAACCAAATGGTACAGCCTTTTATTGTCCATCCAGCAAGAATGCTGAAACAAATAATATGTTTACCGCAAAAGCAACCCTATAGCAAATTATACAGTTACAACTACATGAGCTCGTAACACCAAGGCTCTGCATCCAGCACAACACAGCAGTTGTAGCGCCACCCTCCTCCACTTGTTTGCTATTTGCTATTTAGTAGGTACAGTATCCAACATGGATTGTAAAAAGAATAGGGACGAAAATTATACCCACCCACCCCAAAAGAAACAAGAAATCATACACAGAGCAAAACCAGGTGAGCAAAATACAGATGCCTTCTAAGCTGTTTCTCAACCCCCTGCCGCATAATCTGTGTAGCCTCCTCACCTGTATCCTCCATATGGCTGCTGACCGCCATATGCAGCACCCATTTGATTGTAGCCAGCACCAGGCATTCCACCAGGACCCATTCCCATAGGAGGCCGCATCGGCATCCCCTGGTTCATCCCCATCCCCATGTTCATTCCTCCCATCGGCTGTTGGTTCATCCCCATTCCCATTCCCATTCCCATTGGTTGCTGGTTCATTCCCATACCCATTTGTTGTTGATTCATTCCCATCCCCATGCCCATTGGCCGATTCATTCCCATTCCGCCACCATAACCAGCACCAGTGCCCATACCCATGGGCCTGCCTGCACCCATTGGGTTGGGAGAAGGTGCCATTGCACCCGCACCAGCCCGGCCAATGCCAGAACCAGCTCCCATGGCTTTGCCCATGGTGACTGTAGACACCACTGGCGCTTGGTTTATTTTCTTTTCTTGCCTTTTCTCCTTGCGGTTGATTGAATCAAAGTCAACTCCAATATCGGCATGAGGGTTCGCTTTTGCTGTAAAACACATGCATGAGGTTAGACAACATGTAGGTTGTTGGCACTGCAGAAAAAAGAGAACCTACAACAAGCCACTTACGTCCAGAAATGTCCAGATTGACTAGACCTCGGCTCAGAGTATCAGACCAAAGTTTAGATTTGGGCTCGAATTTCTTCACTGGCTCAGTCTGACTAACTTGCATAGCCGAAATGAGTGTTTCTGGGGGAGCTGACGAACTCGACTGCAACGGGAAGCTGGTGGCAGAAGGCACCGAATTTGGCAGGCCAAGGGGCTGGGACGCTCCCCGAGAAATCAAAGATGGCTGTGGAGCTGGCGTTCCAGTTTGTGGGAGGAAGCTTGGCTGAGTTGGTTGTTGGTTTGTTGGAGCAGTGAACTGAGAAGTCTGTGGAGGAATGTAGGTAGGTGCACCATTCTGTGTAGGAAACCCAGTCTGGCTATTAAAACCAGCCCCTGGTGCTGGTTGCATAAAGAAGTTTGACTGGCCTGGTTGCAGATTAGGAGCGCCAGGCTGAGGCACCTGTGAAGGAGCAAATGATGTAGCGACAGCCTGGTGAATCTGAGACTGATTGGAATCAGCAGGATGAGGTGCTTGTGAATAAGCAAATGCGGGAGCAGCCTGAGGTGCTTGAGAAGGAGCAAATGCTGTGGAAGCAGCATGAGTAACAGGAGATGGGCCAGCAACTGCAGGCTGTGGTGCCTGAGAGGGAAAATTAGTAGAAACTGGCTGTTGGGGAAATGCGGACGGATTCACAGCTGATACTTCTGAAGGCAAGGAGGCTGTGTTTGCAAAAATATCTTGCTTCTCAGGTACAGTGTTTGACGCAAAAGTGAGATCACCCAGAGTATCTCCAAAACCAAAGCTTGCGGCTGAAGCAGGCTGGAAAGGGTTTGCATCTGCACTAGGTCCAGTGGACTGGAAAGAACCAGCAGGCGCAGCATTTGTCTGAGGGACTGCATGATTTTCATCATGAACCGCCTTGAAAGGTGTAGGATCCCCAAAAGGATTTGAGGCATCAATCTGTTGCAAGGTTAAAAGAAAATAAAAAAAGAATGCTTAGATTAGAAATTATGGCTAGAATTATTACGTTGTTTTCAGTAGAACAGTTGCAAGCCAATTTAAAAACAACGAAATGTAAAACTGTGTCAGAATTATTACGAGCAAATATACGAATATCATGAAGTTATGCATATACCTCGCCAAATCCAGCAGAAGTTGGTGGCATGCCCATGAAACTGTTTGTCTCAAAACCTGAATTTGCCGGTGGCTCAGCATTTGATGTGGTTGTTGGTTGAGGTACAGAAACCGAAGCCAGTGAACTAATCGGATCTGATCCAAATAAATCCATCTCCAAGCTGTTCGCCACTGGTGCAGGGTTCACAGGAGGGGAAGGATCTGACAAGGGGGATATAGATCAGAAAACATAACATCAGTACATGTTTACCAACAAAAGATATCGATACCAACAGGCCATGTTAGAAGCCATTCCACCGTACAGTGTTCTGGTTTATGAACAAACCACAAAATAGTCCTCATACAGTTATTCAGTTGATCATTTACTTCAGTTTACTCGAGTAACGTACTGGTTGCCAAAAAAGAACAAACTATACCTGGTACAAATCCACGTGGATCAAACTCATCAAATCCATTAGGCTCAGCATGAGCAGTTGGTGGTGCGGGTACGTCTTCAACAGTACTATCGTGAACACCATTCACCTGTCCAGTTGGAACTGTTGTTGCAGGAACAGGAGAAGACACCTTTGGTATGGCAGCAGGAACACTTCCTCCATTTCTGAAATTTAGAGCTTTAGTTAGGTGTATTGCCAGCCAAGAAACTAAAGCATCCAAAACAGAATATTGACCTGTCATCATGAAGATTGTCCTGGCCATGTCTTGTAACATCTTCGTAGTTTGGTGGTGGTGATGCAATCTGCTGGTTAGAAAGCTTTCTTTCTATAGGCCTGTTAACGCAGTGCAGGTAACAGAATTTAGAAGGCACACTCCAAAAGGATAAGCTAAGTTATGTAAGTGAACACTATCCATTCTTTACCTCTCATCCTGAGTAGGACCATCAGCATTGCTGCCACGGCCGCTGCAAGGTAAACAGAAGGATGTTAAGATCCACCCCTAATTGTGAATAGAAGTATACTGCTGATATAGTGAACTAGCTATTCGGTAAATTAGTTGCTGATATCAGAGATGTATAAAGCAAGAATTCCAAGTTGAAAGAAAAAAGAAAACATACCGGGACGAATAGGCTTCATCATCCCCATATGAATCCCTTTCCCGACCATAGCTCCTGCGACCTGATCCTTCAGCATATTCATGGTTGCTATGACTTCCTTTGTATTCATCTTCTCTATAATCTCTGCCATAGCGTTCATTAGAATCTCTGGAATAACGATCTCCTTCCCGATTGGGTGTATCTCCAGAACCACCATATCTGTCATCGTCCCTGTATCCATATTCTCTTTCCCTCCCATTTCCATTTCTGTTATCGTATCTACTGCCATAGCTGCCCTCATAGCGGTCATTGTCGTAACCACCACCGTATCCACCTGGGCTCCTGTGTGTTCCACTGGTGGCAAGGGAACTCCGATACCTAAGATGAACAGATAAAAGTAATCAGGACAACAAGAGGAAGCATACTCGGTATAACAGTGTGCAATGATCAATATGAAGCAAGCATGGAATGAAGCTACACTATACTCACTTGTCCCTTGTGGCGAGCGCCTTCTGCCTAACTTCCTGTATTCTTTCTTTATCATTAACTAAACTAACAAGGCTCTGGGATTTCCTCCGTACATTGCTGCCTTGATCTCTCCCAGAAGAATCAATGTACTGGAAGTCAGCAAGTGTCTGCAAATTTAAGTATAGTGTTAGACGACCAGGCAAGTA
Organism: Digitaria exilis; assembly: GCA_015342445.1. Classification (NCBI taxonomy): domain Eukaryota; kingdom Viridiplantae; phylum Streptophyta; class Magnoliopsida; order Poales; family Poaceae; genus Digitaria; species Digitaria exilis. Next base: position 190,560 of record JACEFO010001963.1, read on the forward strand.
GGATACCAACAATCTCTGATGCCACAATCTAACGTTATGTTGGTAGTGAATATATAATGCTGAAACTGGGCGGATAGCATTACCGAGATCTGATAAGCATGCTCTCTTATGTCATCAATAACTCGCTCAGTACCATGTGCAACCAGGTAATCCAAGACAATCAATCCCTACCACATTTGAATAAACGAAGAAGAGAACATCAGTTTCAGTTGATCAGAAAGCCATTTATAAAATATAAAAAAATATCATCAAAAGCAGCATTAGGACCTATGTATCATATTCATGGCTGCAATTATTTTTTCTACCTTGTAAACATGCCGCCAATTTTTACCAGTGTCATTGATCCTCTTCCACACAATATTCATGATCATCTGATACTCATGACTGCAAACGGACATGCAACTCACATTAGCACCAGGAAAGCTGGTTTCTGTTTGACAAATAAGCAATAAAGAAAGAAAGGAAAAACATACTAGTTCTGTGTTGCTTGAGCAATGTCCGCCAGTAGAGATCCATGTGGGCCCCATGGCTCATTGCTTGTGGCATCAAGAATCTGCATACAGATTAGAGCATCATTCTTTTTTTTCTATCCGGCAAGGGAAAGTAAGAGCAAACAAATCTGTTTGCCCAAGAACACGCTTGCGTGTGAGACCACGAGGGCAGAGATCATTCGTTCACCTTTTGTTCTATTCCGGGAACCTTGAGGACCTTCTTATTCACCTCTCTTTTTCTGCAAAAGGTCAAAACAAATTAATAGGTCAATCCATGCGAGTAGCAAACAACTAACGCCCGCGTCCAAGCGCGGTACACGACAAGAATATAGCGCGGAGATCACGTACATGTCCCGGACCGTTTGATCAAACACTTTCTTCATGGCTCCTTTTCAAATCTAAGCTTCTTGTGCCCAGCTCAATATCCTCCTCGGTTGAGATACCTGCACAATCCATTCATCCATAAGATCCAACCGCGATGGAGATCCCATCACAAGCATCCCCATTTTCATTCTGACGCCGACTCAAAGCTCTAAGCATGAATGAATCCTAGCACTCCAAAACCGAGCTCCAACCCAAATATTTGAACGGCGATAGCCGATAGAATAGAACTCGGCACCAAAATCGAAACAGCTCCAACAACCAGCCAAAGGGGACGCTAGATCTACGCCAGCCGCGCCGGTGTCAAATTCGTGGCCGCGTTCGTACAGAGCGCGCGCGCCCCAGATCTAGCAGCACCGACAGCAACCCTGTCTGTTTCCCTGGGGAGATCCGGCGGCTCCCCGGCCGAGCTCTCCACACCCAACCGGCACGCGCGCATCCGGCGAAGCGAGAGCAGCCGCAGCAACAACATAAACAACACACGAACAACAACAAGAACAATGATCGGAAGCGCGCGAACCTGAGGAGGAGGAGGCAGGCAGGCAGGGCCGGCGGAGCAGATCGGCCAGGCGCCCCGCGGCGGCAAAGCGCGCAGGCGGAAGGCGGGAGGCGAGGGGAGTCCACGCGGATTCCACTCGAGGAGAGGCTCGGGAATGGCGGTGGGACGTGCTGGGGTCGCGCCCGCTTCCCTTGGCTTTCCTTCCTTTTTCTTCCTCGTGAGCTGTCGCTGCGCTCGCCTCGCCGCCCGCGACGATGCGATGCGAATGCCTCGTGCCGGGTTGGCGAGCAGGAGAGGAAAGAAGGAGCCAGCGAGGTGGTGCGAGAATATTTTCTTCTCTTTTTTTCTGTTTAGTTTTTTTTGGTTTGGTGCGCCAAAGAATAATAATTATAATTAATCAGCGCTTACCCGAACAACATGAAAATTCTCTTTTTTTTTACATTCTCGCTTTAAAAAATTTTCGAGTTTTTTTTTTAGAAAAAGTACTAGGTGGGAAAGGGAAAGCACCGCGACGACGAGGCAAGGGGTTGTTGATTCCTATTTTGAAATCATGAGGTGGATGCTGTAAGCGATTCCTGGCTGGCTGGTCGGTGGGCCAGCCTGTTACTGGAAGGATGGAAGCCCTCCTTTTACGACGGTGTCAACCGTCAAACCTCGTTTCTTCTGGAGGCTGGCAACTTCAGAAGACCTGTGCCGGTTTCTCTAAAGAAAAAAAAAGAAAAAAAGAAGACCTGTGCCAATTTCCATTTTGTTTTCTTTTGATTTTATAAACAAAAAAATTAGTATTTAGTAGGACATGAAGAAAATGGATTCAGATTTGCTGCCCCGAGAAACCATGCATGTGCGGCTATGCTCGTGGAACAAGTTTGTTAGGCTGACTCATGTGGTCTCTTTTTTTTTTTCGGTTTTTCTGGAACAGAATATAAGGCACCAACGCATCCGATTACCCACACGAATGCCATGCCGAAAGCAAACAATGTCCTTTCCTCTCCAGAATAAGAAACTGGGTGCCAGATGAACACCGACAGACAGCAGGCTGGCCACCAGTATCACTATCAGCCTCGCACTCGGCTCGCTGATCCCCACGAGAGCCACAGATCCGGGTGCCACGTGATCCCAGCCGTACGCGAGTGACACCGAGAAGGAATGGAAGGCCACCACCCAAAAACACACCAAACAACCGGGGGTTGGAACGGGATCTGGCTTGGCCTCGCGTTCTGTTTTTGGTATTTTCTTTTTTTTTCCCAGAAAAAAAAGAGGTCTGAACCAACCGGTACCGTAGTACCCTATCAGCAGTGCACCGACGCAGACGCCATGATTAAAGAAGCTGAGCCAGAGGTAGTAGATCATAGATCCATGATCCAGCTCGTTTTTTGTTAGCGTCGTGGCTTTGATGATCTGATCTTCGTGGTTGCGGACGGAAAAAGATAGCGATGTGGAGTCCGATCCGATGATGCTTGCAAGGCCATGATTGCTCGTTTGATCTGACAAAAGCCGGCAGAAATGGATGTGTCCGGGAACGAATGCGTACAAGTCAGCAGCGAGGGTACAATTGGGGTCAGTGCTTGCGTATGTGTGTACCGGGCCAGCGTACGTAGGAATCGCTTTCGGAGTTTGGCGGTAGGAGGAACAGGTCAGTCTGGGGACTTCCTCACACATGACCAGACCGTTGTAGTTGAAGCATCCACGTCAGCACCAACAAAACACCAACCGATTCAATTGTCGCCATCCATCCATCCCTCCGCACCCAACACGAAAGGAGGAAAAGGGAGGAGTGGAGGCCCATTCAGTGAAATGTCTTGCTGGGCTGTCTGCTCTCGGCCCACTGATCTACTCGCTCGCTTTTCTTCTTCCTCCCGCACCGGAGATGACCCCGACCGATCCCACCCTGACAACTATTCCAACCTCCGTGATAAGCAAGGGACCGATCCACAGAATCAGAGTTTGATATTACACGCCCGAGTCTGAGTGAAAACATATGAATGCATATTATCATAATATCATGACACGATCTTACTACTAGTAGTGCTAGCGTTTGATTTTACAACCAAAACGCCACAGGATCCCCACTGACGAACTCAGTTGTAGCTTTGCTGGGCACGTTGTACCAACGGACCCGACGGCGTTTAACCCTGAGGTCACCCATCTCGTCGTACCTGAGAGAGAAGGTCACCACACGGTACACATAGCGGCTGCACGGGAGCACCACCACCCCTCCCTGCGGCAGCGGCGGCGCCTGATGATGATGATGACGAGCCCCGCCGCCGCCGTCGTCGTCAACGGCGAGGCACTCGACGACGCAGAACTTGCTCCGGCGTCCCATGTAGAGGAGTGTAGCGCCGACGTGCCTCTCGGCTGGGTCCTCACTCAGCACCTTCTCCTTGCTGAGCTTCCAAGCAGGGGCCGAGCACAGCCTGCCACTGCTGTTGCCGGTTTCGTCGATTGGGCTGTCCCCCTCTGAAGACTCTGGACGACACAGCTCCTTGCCGGTGTCGGCGTTGGTGACGTGGCAGGAGTAGAGGTGGCCGAGGGTGTCTGGGTCTTTGGAGAGCGCGACAATGGCGTCCAGGTCGCGGTCGAAGTGTCCGCGGCCGGTGAAGGGCAGCGTCCACTCGCCGTGATGTTTCCACTCAAATGTCTCCGTGTCAAAGGTGAATGTGCCCGCGACGACGGCATGCTGCTGCCGTCCTCGTCACCAACCTTGTTCTTGGTGCTGACGAGGAGGGTTCGTCCATCGGAGTGCACGGCGTAGGAGTTGATGGCGCCCATCAGGCACAGACCAGTGATCGTCACGGACCCGACGGACAGCGTCGGGAGTGGGAAGTGGCGCCACCAGCGATCGTATTCGCGATCCCATTCCGATTCGACCCCATCGTAAGAACATGGCAATGGGGAACCATCATCATCGGCGTCGTCATCATCATCGTCAGGTTCAGGGTGGTGGGGGGCATCCTGCTGCGGCAAGCGGCAGAGCTTAAACGTCCACGCGTCCAGAAGGAACAGCCTGTCGCCGGCGACGGGGAAGTAGCAGACGGGGCGGTGCATAAAGTTGGACGCAGGGGCAGAGACGAGGCTCCGGGTGCGGACGTCGACGATCTGGATGGCGTCGAGGCGGTCGTTGTCCTCCGGCTTGTCCTTGCGAGCACCATGCAACGCCACGATCCTGGTGCCGAAGGCCGACGTGAAGACCTCGGGCATCCCACGCTCCGCCTCCACCCGCCAGAAAGCATCAGGCAGCCGCTGCTCCCCGCCGCCGCCGCCGCCTTCTAAGTTCACCTTGCGGATGCTGTATCCACGCGACCAGTCGTCAAAGATGAGGTAAAGGTGCCGACGACGACGACGGTTCGCCGTGCGGCCGCCATCGCGTTCACTGCGCCGCCGCTTTGGCATCTATCCTGGTCCCGTCTCTCTTTTCCTGGATTGATTGATTGATTGATTACTTGTAGGGCTGAGCAGCAGAGAAGAATAAATCCTGCGGCGGTGGCGGCGGCGGCGGCGGCGGCGGCGAAGTGATCGAAATTGGTGAAGGAGGAAAGATTGGGCTGAGAACTCGTAAATAGAAGGAAGCCCATGAACTGATTGGGCCTTGCCCTAAATGCAGCCCACGCAACCACTAGCTTTTCTGTCTAGCGGCGACGACGACGAGCAGCGTTCGCCGATGCCATGGTGGGCTGATATCGACGGACGGTTCCGGTGGCCGGCCGACTAGGGCAACCGGCTTGGTGGCCGCGTGAGGATTCTGCAATCCATGATCACGACGGCCAGCCGGCTAGGTGATTCCAGTCTCTTGTCATGCAACCCGCCTAATAACTGCTTCTAGGACAATTGATCATCTACCATGCGGGAGGTTTGGCTGTGGATTCAGCAGCATCTGAGTGGACGACCCCGATCTGCTGATGCCGAAACCTGAGGCAGTATTTCATTATGTATGTTGCTCTTGACAAACATTTGCAATTATTAGAATCAGATATAAATTGTAGAAGTAAGCACTAAGCCATTAAGTAGCATAGTTTCAGAACTTTCCTTGCGAGATATATGCAACCATCTAAGTTGTAACACAATACAGCTGACCATCCAAAAATTGTAGGAACAATGGGGAAAATACCCAGGCACAACATAGGCCAGGATCAGAATTCCATTACCATGAAGAAGCAACAACCCTTTTCCAGTTCCAGGAAGAGGGAACCAGGGAACAAACCTTGCAAGGATCAGGATTAAAGAATCCATGCTCCTCAAGGATTTCCACAAATGTATACCCTTCTCTTATGTACATCACCACACAAAGGAGCTAGTACAATACTGGAGTATACCAAGTCACCACCAAGGAAACAAAAATAGCCCACCCTCTTGCCCATTCCCTGCCAGGAAGTATACCATCCCCCTACCCCAATTACAAAACACCTTACCCTCACCATTTACCCTCCAGCACCCCCAAATTGAATTTACACCATTACATCTCCTTATACCACACAAACTATACCCCCATCCCACCCGGCCACCACAAAACTAAGAACTTAAACAACTACGTCCACTAACAAGCAATTAGGCTTCAGGAAAAATCCTCCTTGGCATCACCAGAATGGCTTCAGGAAAAAAAATCCTTCTTGGCACCATCAGAATGCAGTTACCTTGGCTGCGGGCGCGCTGGGAATGATTTCGCATGCCTCATCTGTGGGGTTTGTCGAGGAGTTGGCGATCGGCTCATTGTCTGTGAGCGCAGCAGCATGTCAACCATGGATGAAGTCTGGTAGGCCTGGATTAGGCTCGCACTGTCTGTGGAATCACCGCGTGCAGTTGCCCTCTGCCATGAGTGGGAGCTCAAGCCTGAGAGGACATATGCCCGACCAGAGGCCTCGTATCTTTGACGATTTGCCATCCTGTCTTGCATCTCCTTCAGCTCAGCATCCAATGCTTGGCACAGACGATCACCGGACTGTCCAGATGCCGATCCCATGATCATTCTCTGGCAGTCTTCTAGTAACGAAACCGCATTTGCCAGGTCGCCACGCTCTGCAGAAAACCTGGCTTCAGCCATGACCTCTGCTGCATGAAGACGATTCTTTTGGCGATCCACCTCGATAGACACACTTTGTACTGAAACGAATGCTGGCCTGGAGATCTTCACTTGTACATCAGCCATATTCACAGTCTCCTTCATCAGTGGATCTTTGTAGACACAGCCAACCTTGAGAAGTGCTGTTTCCCCATAGCCTGGGGGAACATTTACAGACACAAGAAAATCCCTTTCCTCTTCAGCATACATGTCTCCAACATCAATGGAGCCACTCTTCTTATCGTCTGAAACTCTGCTAGAATAGCTGCCCGATCTGATGGACCCGAAGTGTACATCAGGGTGGAGGCTCTCCACCTTTACATGAAGACCTTGTGCGACTACGCTCAAAAGCCCACCAATGCACTGCGCAAATGCATCTTGGATAGCAGCCTCTGTCTCGATGAAAGAGAAGGTCCCACCAGAGGTTTGTGAAATGGAGTGCAGCGAGACTGAGTCATGGTCAGCACCAAATCCAAATACATGAACAGGTACCTGCTGGTTACCATTAGTGGATGGCAAGAGCGCGCAATACTCTGGTGCTCCTTTATTCACACCAGCAGTTGGTGAGATAGTATATGTATCTTGACCATCTGATAAAAGGATGATGCTGCAGACTGGATTCTTGGCCTGGCGTTCTTCAATAACCTTGGAGCCTTTCCTGAGGCCCTCTGCAATATTAGTTCCACCATTTGATGTCAATGAATTAACAGCTAGCAAGCTTTGCTGCCGACCAGATTCAGTCATCCTACGAAGGGGGAAGAGCCGGCGTGCAGATGATGAGAATGCGATGACAGAAAGCCGATCCGAAGCGCCAAGGTTTTGGATGACAAATCCCATAGCCCTTTTTAACAATGCAAGTTTGGTCCCAGCCATGCTTCCACTAACATCAAGAACTGTGATGAGATCAACAGGGGCGCGAGTTGTGCTTGGACCATTGCCATCTCCGAGATTGCTGGGTGACTGCAAATGCTGAGCAAGTGGTGCCTTAAGATGAATTAGAACAGTGAAGTTTCTTTCTGACGTGGTTTCAGGCACTTCGGTGAACTCGGGATATGTTTTTATCTCGACTGTTCTCAAACTACCCTGCTGAGGGTCTTCGGTTGCTTCACCTGCCAATTCCAAGGGCTCATCATCGTTGAAACTGCTAGGGTCAGTGTCAGGCAGCAATGCGGCAAGATGATGAAGCCGACCAGAAGAGCGGGCACGAGGAAGTGGTCGCAGTATAGCCATGTGCCCTCCATTTTGATACCCATTAACTGGATTAATCCTCGCATTTACTTGGGGTAATTCGGCAGGCAACGGGCCTCGAAATGGAAGCTCCTTCCATTTGATACGGCAAACTGGGCAGCTGCTGCTTCCGTGCTTAACATTTGCAGAAATACAATGGAAGTGGAACGTATGTGAGCACTCTGCTGTGAAGAGGGCATGGCCCTGACCAGGCTTCATTGTTGTCAAGCATATGGCACATGTTTTCTGAAAATAAAGTAAGGAATAAGAATAAGAAATATAATATGGATAATGATCAAAACGTGTAACATGTAAAAGGTAACACCCATCCTATGTTCGTATTGTATGTCCACTTTTGAGTTACTGGCTACTTATGTCTTAGAATGGACAAAGTACTAAAACTTTGACAAATATTTCAATGCAGAGAGGAAGGTGGTTCAAGTCCATGTTGATCCATCTTTTGCAGATAAACTCACAGTGACGATACTTTGATCATTAAAGAGAGATATTAGTGCTGCTGTCGATCTTTTGTTCCAAACTGTGGTCAGAAGCAGCAGTTTTAGACTTTTATTCAGAAAGCTACATATAGAAGAAACTTGGCTTCTGCAGGGAAACTACACCTGCAACAATCAGGTATGTTGCAGCAAGCAACCTATGGTCAAACTAATCTTTAAGGACTATCCATTTAGACAGATGCCTTAATCTGAATTAGTCATTGCTGACTAGCTAATACAACTGGCCCCAGTTGAAAAGAATAAAGGAGCGATGACCTCAGAGGTTCCGACAAGCAGTTTGAAGATCAGGCGTGTCAGTTGGAATTAGCTACAGACGTTGCAGTTTAATAACAATTGCAACTGGGCCACGATCAGAATACTTTGTTTTGCAATTCTGCTGTCTGGACGCCCCAAAGCCGAAGTGGTGGGCTCTCTCGGGAACACGTAATTCCCCAATTGTGCAGTTGCAAGTTGGAGCAAGAATGCACAAGGGATCTGAGAACAGTGCCCAAGCTGTTCTGAAAAGGATGCTATGCCTCCACAAAAAGAAGTGAAGTGAGAGGGGGTAGACAGGGAGAGGAGGAAAGGGGAGGGGGAAAGTGAATGATGAATGGGGGAGAGGGGGTGCGGTGGTGGACTATGGGCTATGCTAGAGGATGGTCTATGGAATGTGTGAGAGCAAGAGAAAGGGAGGAGAGGAGGACCCCATGGTTAAAGAAAGACAAACTCCACCACTTCATGACGATATTCCTCCACCATTGCCCATCTCCTCCTGCATCCCCTTTTTCTACTAGTGTTTGCTCTCTTTTGCGTGTGTGAATGTGTGATGAAAGCAACTGGCATCACTGTTGCACGCATCATTTTGAGCAAAAGAGCATCACAGCACAGGTGTACATCTCAACCTGAAGTCCTTAATGAACACTTGCTGCTCCAGCAAATTTTTTTTTTTTGGGTAGTTTAGAGCTGCCTTGCTACTGCAATTGAAGGAGCTAAAAAGAAATTAAACTGAGCAAGTTGATGGATCTTTTAGACTTCTATACACGGATGGATCTTGCCTTTTGTAGTAGATGGCTTAGATGGAGACGGGTGGACAGACAAAGAGTACCTTGAAGGATTTGCTGCCGGATTTGGAGAGGCGGAGGCCGGCGGAGGTGGGCGTCGGGGTGGTTGGCATCAGCGCGCCGGCGCCGGCGTTCACCTTGCCGTTGCCCTGCTCCGCCGAAGAAGCGGCCGTCGGGGTGGTGTTGGCGCTCGTCGCGGTGGACGACGAGGACGCCACCGGCGACACGAGCGCCGCCGTGGAGGAGCCGGTGTTGGGTGAGTCGTCGCCTTCCAGCGTCCGGGGCACGTAGACGCAGAGGTTGAGCCCCAGCGACATCTTGGCCTTCCGCCATCTGCTCTCCATTATGCTCGTGCAGATGCAGCCGAGCTTGAAGCTGCTGCTAGCTTGCTAATAAACTGAGCTGACTGTGAGTCGATGAGCTATTTGTTGCGAGAAGAAGAAAGAAGGTGGGTGGATGCTGGTTGGGTATTTGGTGGAGAAGTCAGCAGCAGCCTAGCAGATTTGGCGGCGCCTTTGCTCGGTTTGGCCGCTGGCAGGAGCCGCCGCGGAGGCCATGACCATGCTCAGCTGCAACCGGAGCTCGTAGTAGTAGCTTGGAAAATCAAGAAAGGGAGGTTAAAGAAGAAAAAGGGAAAGAGGGCGTATGGGATGTTTGGATGGCTATTTGACCTCGGCGACGCTGCGATGAGAGAGAGAAAGGGGAGACGGAGGGGAGCAGCCTTTTAACAAAGAGGAAAGCAGCAAAGCAAGCACAGGGGGGCAGTCACCTATGGCTACGGCAATGGAGGGAAAAAGGTTGCGAAGAGGTGAATGATGAAGACGAGAGCTCAAAGCTTGAGCAGGGCCGCAGGGCTGAGGCTGAGTGATGACCAGTCACACTTGCATGTGGCTGTATGTATGGTGTGCGGGGGCTCTGAACTCTGAAGTCTCAACAAGTGACCACCAGCTCGGCTTGAAAGTGAAACACACTGTATTTGCCCCGTATTTCCATGCGCTTTGTGCGCCACGCCGAGCTGGATCTCTTGTTTGCTTCGGCGGCGGCAGCTTGCTGGCTGCCTGCCCCTGCCGTGCACCGCAGTTGATCAGAAGAGTGCAGGTAATTTTCTGACATGCTTTGTTTCCTCCTTTTGTATTCCCCCAAAGCTCCCAACGGGTTATAAAAAAAGAAGGGTAGGCCGGGTCAAATTATCTTGCTTTATGGATGGTCTGTAACAATAACAATAGACGATGTTACATGTCACGGGTTTCCTGGCGTCGCCATTGATGGGCACAGCCATTTACCATTGCCAAGTTTGCTGGTGTGCGCCACTAGTATTGGTACGCTGATGTGAGCTTTCTTCCTCCACTACCACTAGTCCACTAGAGTGGCGTACCATACCAGCCTTCCCTTTTGCTCTACCTCCATTGACATGTGTCACATGTTCAAATCCTTGGCGAACATTTTTCTTTTCCATGTGAACTGAAACAGCATGCAGGCAGGCAGGCGCATGTTTCATGCAGGGATCGGAAACGGGATGAAGCAGAATGACACCTTTCTTCCCGGAGCTGAACCTAAAACATGTCCGGAAATAGGAACCCCAGGTCCCCAGCTAAGCAAAACTCCACGAGTTGAGCCAGTGTCCTCCCGCGCACACTCGGACAGTAGTGGGCCGGAGCCTAAAAGCAAGGGTGAACCCAAGGACTGAAGGAGATGATGACTCTCACTCTCTCTCAAACAATGGTCGTAGAAAAGCATAGGCTCCCGTGACTTTGTGTAAAGGAGGGAATGAGAGCACAGAGCAGATGGTGCACCCTTTGCCCTGCCGTGGTGTCTGTCCTTGTGCACTCACTGATGAGGTCAACTGCAACTTTGGAGGGTACGGTTACGAGCTGCTGCCTGCGAGTGAAGGTGAGCGATAAAGCTCGAGACCTACATTGCATTGCATGCATCACTCGAATCAGGTTAGCCGGGAGAAGGTAATTCGTGCAACATGAGCTCATGTGTGTTGTGCTGGATCCATCCGGAGGCCATCATGTTGGCCACACCTCGAATGTACTCATAGGTTTACGCGACAAAGAAATACAGGCTATATGGTAAGTATGCTAGAAAATGAAGAGTGGAATACATGTTGCCTCGTACTAGATTTTTTGCCCTAAGACATGCTGAGCATCATGGCAACATTTTTTTATTTTTTTTTAGTTGGTGACGCTCGTGACACGCATTATGTGCATTCGCGGCAGCAGGTACAGTAGGTCTGTGAGTGCTGTAGGACCACGCACGCAGGGAAGGGAATAATCATAGGCTGGGGCGGTGAGCAACGGACAAGGTCAAAACCGACGCCCCCGTGTTGTCAATTCCCTGCCGCTGTGCATGCGGTTACAATATACTGCACAGGCAGCCCCATTGGTCCCGTCCTCGGTCGCACTACGGAGGCCGGCCCGGCCGTGTGTGCCCTCGGCCGCGCGTTTACTTTCGCCGTGTCCTCGAGGCAACCAACGGGCGCACGCTAGTGAAGTGAAAATCCCGGCACGGCGCACGCTAATAAAACTTGTTGTCTTCTTTGCCGGTGAATTAAGTCGGGCAGGCGCCGGGCTGTGGTGACTGGTGAATGGTGATGAGAAACCCCAGCCCGTTTTCCATCTGTCACAAGCTTGAATAAAAAATGTTCTTTGGAGAACAAAAACTTGAAGATATGAGCAAACGATCTTTTTTTTTAACAGAGAAACGAGGTGAGATCCGAGAGTGCAGGCTGAGTCGGACTTGAAAGGCCAGCCGGACGGCACGCCGTGGTGGGAGGCGGCCGAACCGGTTAGACGACACAGAGCAGCCAGCAACGAGCAACCGACGTACTACGTGTTACCATACGAGACTAACATTTTCCGAAGGCGAGCAAGCAAACTCTGGACCACATAAAACAAGTAGATAAAGGCATCTATCGCGGCTTGACTAATCCTCCGGTGGCTAGCAACTGTACTGTAGTAGAGCAAACAGCTAGCTAGCTGGCCTGGAAGTAGAACCTCCTTCCTCCTCGTGTCGTGCAGGTTGTTTACTCACTCACGGGCGGCTTGCATTGAAGGATGACTCGTGCACGTCCACCGCATTCTTTGACCCCGGCCCCTACGGGAAAGGCGAACAAGACGACGCATGATCTGTAGTGCCCACGGCCAGCAGGCACCGGGAAACCCGATCGATGATACGCCTTCCTTCCCTATCCTATTGCAATGCAAGTGTTGCTGGGAGCTCGATCGAGTGGCCGGCATGTGCTGTGCTGCATCCCGGCGACTGAAGTGAAGGGTCGTCGAGCGACCGAGGCTGGGGTCCGGCACCGGCTCCAGCACCAGCTCAGCTCGGGAGATGCCTGCCAGCCCGGGTCGTCGTCCGCTAGCTACGGTGCAAGCATGTCCTGCGCTTCTCTTTGACCTCCCATCTCAGGCAGGCACAGTCAGCACCAACCCACTCCGACAGCAAGCATCAGGCCGCGCACGTTGGGTTGCCGTGCCCCTGCTCCGATCCACGGACACACTCATCATTCACTAGTCCAGTTTTTTCTTTTTTTTCCTCTTTCCTTGTAGTACCAATAATGTCTAAAGAAATTGCACTTTTCGTAACATAGCATTGTCCATCTTTGAATTAGATGGCGTTGTTATACACACAGAGATAAACAATCGAAACAGCAAGCAACCTCTTGTCGTGCGGGCTTGTGCGTACTCAAATGTGAGCAGTAGCAGCGCTAGTCGACACGTAGATGCGGTCTTCTAGGCATGGCATGGCTGGAGCTGGATTAGGAAGAACGAATAATCCCAGCTCCCAATGCAAGCAAGGAGGACTGGAGGAGGAGCCCAGCCCGGAGGCGGCCACGGGTCAAACAAAGTCTTTTGGGCATCCAAATGCATGCAGCTGCAATGGGTGAGTGCGAGTCCCAGTCCCAAATTCCCAATTTGAGTACTACTGTTCAAACCAGCACATGGCCGGCCGCTGAACCTGACGAATCCTCGCTCGCGGCTTGGGTAGGTAGGACTAGATCGATCGTGTGCATCATCGCCCAGGCATTGGAACCTTTCCGCAGCAAAACACGGGTCTCCGTCTCCTGATCTCAGCCCGTACTCTACTCCTTCCTTTTGATCAGCTAGCTGCTGTGCTGTGCTGTGCTGGCCATTCGATGAGATCGCGTAGCCGTAGTAATGTAAGCGGACCAGGAAACCACGATGTGCTCCAGTGTTTAGGCTAATGGAACAAAACAAAAGACGTAAGTACTCATGTGATGTGCAAGTCTGGCCTCGGCGTCCCTACCACGAGAAGAGAAGCGGATGCAGAGACGGCGGCTGCTTACTGCGGTGGCATAAAAAGGGATCGGTCAGTGGATTAATTGGGTGATCCATCCCTTTCGTTTCACCGCGCCAATCTAATCCAATTATCCAACCTAACCCATTATCCAATCCCTCAAATGATATGGTTCCTCTAACATTGAGTGTTCGACCAGCGAGCGGAGCGATGACTTCTCTTATCCTAAAAGCAGCAAGTCAGACAGTCAGTAGCCATCTTCTCTTATCCTAATCCACGGACGGATCAGCTAGCTAATGACTTGTTATTTGACTCGGCTTCAGCAGACACTGAAGGTGGGCCATGGACGCGTCTACGTCCCACATGGGCCCACACGCCAGTGAGACAGTGACGTTCCTGACCTTCTTTTTATTTTTGTGATCAAAGGGAGCAACGTGCACCCGGAGCATCTGGGAAACTGATCTTGCGTGGTGTCGCCCTCACACAAGTATGGACCGGCCGGAATTTCTCTGCGCGGCACCACGTCTGCAGTGCAAAGGGGAGGAGGACACTACTAGGTTACAAAAGAGGAGTTTGCGCCGCGGGCATCCGATTCATTCATTCCACGATTGGCCGTGGCATCCAACCAGACCCCAACGGGAGCCATCACCGTCGCTATTGCGTCCCGTGAAAGGGGGCGCCCAGCTAGTAGTGTTCGACACTTGTTCGCTCCCCTTTCTTTCTTTCTTTCTTTGATTCACAACACGAAGAAAGGAGAAGAGTCGCCCGGCGGCGGGCCGTCAGCCACGCGACGCGAAGGCGGCGGCCACGTCGCGCGTCTGGCCACGCTCGAGCACGACATGTGCAGATGTGCTCGGGCGACCGGCGCCGCGAGTCTACGAGATATGCCTGCCCGTCTCTACTGCCTTTGGAGTTTCCGGTTTACCTCATCTGCACGCTAAGCATATGCTGTAGCCATCAGGGAATTATATTATCAAGGCCAGCGGTGGGGTAAGGTCAAGACTTTCTCCACCGCAAAGCGCTATCAAATCCGATCGACAAACAGTTACACGTATCCATCTCTAGCTAGCACAATATTGCCATCCATGCGTTTACTGCCGGTGTAGCTTGCGAATTGCGATGTAAACAGGGGGGGGCAGGTTAATTCGGCTGGGCGTACGTATGGCCATGCTCTGAGTTCAGGTTTTCAGGCTTTTGCTCTTCTCCAATGGTGAAGGATCGAGTCTGTACAGCACCTCCCATGGCGAGGGATCACCCGGTGGTCGTCCTCCTCGTCCTTGGACGATTGCACAGCCGCTTTCTAGTACGCACGAAACCTCTGAATCGGTCGCCGCACCGGCATCAGTCACTCACACTTTGCATGCGGTTACGGTGCGTTCTACCGTCGTTGGCAAAGAATACACGTACAGATGGAATCACTCACCGAGCTAGGCCACAACGATCGGTGTCCTATCCCCCCTTGCTATGGCATCTTTTGAGGTATGCAACGTCGCGATGCTGTCAGCAGCTTGATAGCGGAGCAGTTGCTGTTGTTGTTTTGCTCGCTCGTCCTTTAATTTGCAGGGAAAGAACAGGTCATCTGATTGCATGTGGTCGCCAACCACTCCAGTGCCTCACCTCACAGCCTTCTAGACCCTAAAGAGCGATCGCATTGCAGTATTGCGTGCATGATGCACCCTTGCAACAACATAGTACCATGCTAGATTTGCGGACGATGCTACCAGGTTATTAGCAGACGCAGCTAACCTCCTCCGGCCTCTGTTCGTCGGCCCCTTCTCTGCAAACTGGGACATCAAAAGGAATATATCTGCAGACTGCATGCAGATCCTCCTGACCAGTGACAGCCGCAAAACACACAAAGCCTGAATGACTGCCGGCATGAACAAACATATCTAGTAGCCGTAGGAGAGCTGGCAGCAGGAATAACATTAGCATGCAAATCCCCAATCGCATGCAAGCAAATATCACTGAATATATGATTCCCAGCTCCGATTGATGCGCCGCCCATCACATCATCTTTTGATCTCTGTTCCCTTTGTGCCATTCCTGCTGTTCTATCCTCAGAACTTATGCCCATGTACCACCACCAACATCATGAGAATCCTATGGTAGTGGCTGCTTTTGGGAGAGTATCTGAACCTGATTGACGTGGGCTTTTTCTTCAGGTGGAGGTGTTGGTGCCCTGCTGCCGCCCCCTTTAGCAAACGCAGGTTTTGTTTACGTTAAAGAAACCCTTTGTGACGCGAATTGGGGTACAACGTTTGCATTAAGGTACTAAACACGGCAAACCATCTAGTTTCGTTGGGTTACAGAAATCATTCATCTTTCTTTCTTTTTACATTAAAAAAGGCGGGAAGAAAAGAAGATGAGCAGCAGGACAGAATATTAGTACTCTTCTTTCCTGATTATTCCACGAGAGCACACTTATTTTTTGTAGACTCGAGTGCCTCTAGCCTTTGCTCGGCTCTAATGGCCACTGATTACCGAATAAACTAGTAGGTATTGGCCTGGTTAGCGAATAATGAATGTGATGTGGAGGGCAATGTGGTTTGTCGGATAGCATTACAAAGACATACTCAGTGCCTTTTTCAGCTCTGATCCCACTACCATCATAAGACTGACAACCAGAAAAGGCGATCGAGCTGAAGCGTTTAAGATATTTTTTTTTTACAAAAAAGCTGCGGCATTCAGAGCTCAGACTGAAGGAAAAAAAAAACTTTTACATGAATGCATGTCCTCGTCGGAGCCGAAAAATACCAGAAATGTTGGCGTCATGTTTGGATGATCCTCAAAATTTGTAAACCAGCAACTTCAAATTTTCTGTGCTAATAAGTTAGAGTCGATTGATTTCGTGTAAACCAGCAACTTTTGAAATAGTTTTCTGAGCATATGTGTACAAAGTAGCTTACCTTGACAATAACTATTATGCCACTCTCTTGATTTTGTATGACCAATTAATCGCCCACTTTTCCAACACTTCAGATTGACATCTCGAACTGCTCTAACAGTCTAGACATTTACTTCAGTTTTTTTTTAAAAAAACTCCGTGTGGCACACATCCGTGGCACGCGTAGTACATATTACATACTCCTTACTTCAGTTTACTTAAAAAAACATATTTACTTCAGTTTTTTTTTTGGGAGAAACGACGTGGCACACGCCGAGCTTCGTTTCCATGATCTGGGTAGGAGACGCCGCGTACCATCTCTCATGTCGTAGACACCGCAAGAACACGCGGCCATGTGCGTGAGGTCGTGCAGGTCAGCAGGAAGTTGCTGGGCCGTAATACATAGTGGCATGTGTTGGTTTCCCTTTTATGTTTTCAGCCCATCAGGCTGGCCCGTGGGCTGAAATATTATCCTGTGCCCGACCCAAAAAATCACATCGGGTTAAAATAAATGGGCCAGAGCACACCAAATGCAATGTCCGGGTTGGGTCAGATCAGGGTTTTTTTTTTCGGACGGGTCGGATCAGATTAGTCAGGTCAGGCGACCATGATCAGGTCTGGAGCAAACTATATTTTTTTTTTCATTAATTTACATCGGAGCATACTTTCTATGAGTGCATAACTGCGTGTAATGACCAAATTGAAACAGCCACAGTAATTCAATGGGCATCCATGCATTTTATTGGTCTAGTTACTACAACAAACTGATGGAGTCATGTATAAGGGCGGCAGCACATAAATGATAGCTTAAAGATACGCTCAAAAAATCTGCACAGCATGCTGCAGTTTTGATAAAATTTAATGTACTGCTAAAGATGTGGCTTTTTTTGGTTACCAAAGGTACGTACGTTTTGACTTACATACTCTCTCCATCTCAAATTACTTTATTATTTTAGCATTTTACAAGATCCATTGAAAGTGTTGTGAATCTAGATAAACATATGTACATATTCATAGAAGATAACTTGTTTTTATGGTTAGGTACGTATATTTCGGCCTAATCTCTTCCTACGAAAGCTGGCCAATTCCGCGGCCAGGGAGCAGGCCACGTCGACTGTTTTTCCCGGCCGTCGGATCGGCCGGCCGGACGGCCAAGATTATGCCAATCTTTGGCATTTTACAGAAAAACCCTCAGCTTTTACCGAAATAGAACCCGCCGTCCACATCCCTCTCTTAGGGCTTTTTGCAAAGAAGCCCTCGAATTTTTCCTGACTCAACCCACGGTCCACCCTAACCAGCAAAGTAATATTTTCAAACAAACCCCTGTGCTTTCTCAAAATCAACTCGTCGTCCCCATCCCTCTCACAAAAACTTTCTTGAAAACGCCCTCAAAGTTTACATAAATTAGGTAACAAACCGTTATATTATTTACTTCCATATAAGCAACACTATACGTACAATTCGACCACCAAAACGCGATCGAACAAAAACATAGCCAACGTAAAATTTGGTTACAATTTAAAAACCTATAATTTTATTATAGAGTATATTTTAAACCCAAAACACTTTCACACTTATTCCCACGGCTATTTATCTACACCCCGTCGTAGAAAGAAAATTTGATACAAAGAAACTTTTAAATTCAAAGTGTTTCCATAATCCGTTCTCAAAACATATCTACATAAAAAAATGAACATAAAAATGGCTCAAAATCTAAACATAAAAACATATTGTAGAGAAAGAAAAAAATCAAACTATCTTTTCTAATTCCCTCGTTATAGCTAACATTGCAAAATTAAATTCAAAGTTTTACATAATTTGTTCTCACCTTTGATTCGGACACCCAAAACATCTCCAAATTGAAAATCCAAATATATTTTGCATCTCACTTCTCCAATTTTCTCATTATAACTAACATCTGAGCATCAAAATATTTTTAAGTTAACATCTAAATGCTTTTAAATAGTCAATTACTCAATAAAATTTCTCTAAATACCAAAATCTAAAAAAAAAATTCATACATTGCAAATATAATTCAATGCTCCTTTGCAATTCTCTTGTATAAATTTTCATATTTAAATATAATTTAAAAAAATATACCCAACTTTCCAATCTACAATGTTTCCATATAGCGTTTTTATGGGTTCAATGCACTCTAGCATTTATTTCCAAAATAAAATTTGTAATACCAACTGAAAAAACACGGATACATCCACTGGCCATCCGCGGCAAAGCCGCGGCCTTTTCTAGTATACATTCATAGAAGGTGCAACAAACATATATTCAGACTCATAAAAATACCATAAATTTAGACAATAAAAAAGACACCTAAAATAACAAGTAATTTCGAGACGAAGGGAGTAAACGAGAGTATTAATACAAAAATCAATCCCTCCTAATTAACTGTATCACACCGCGGTGGATCCGGCCGGTTTCGATATGCTATGCTTCGAGAAGAGCACCATCCAGCATATAAAGAAGGACCCCCCCCCCCCCCCCCCCTCACCAAAAGGACAGAGGCGATCGATCGAGAAGAGCACCATCCAGCATCTTGCTACATACAGACACCGACACACCGTAGTTACGTGCACCTCTCGTTGGACTGACCTCCCATGGCGTCTCTTCAGAGGAACAAGGCCGTGTTCCTGGCGGCCTTGGTGGCCGTGTCTATGCTGCTCATGGTCGTGGCCGCGCAGGACCGTAGTTCTCGTATGTACCTAACGTATTCTCTCTCTTCATGCTGTCTTTTTTTCTTATTTGCATAACGGCCTGATATACTAGCTAGTAATACAGAATATATATGTTTCCTCTAATAAATTCCTATATACGCTGTGCAGGGTATTGCCAACCAATGGCCAACTGCACGATAAAAAAGTGCCGCGCGGTGTGCCGCCCCATGGGGTTAACCGTGATCAACTGCTGGCAGGAGCCAGGCCAGAGCTCCCCCGGCACCTGCTGCTGCTTCAACTAACCCCTCCGGCCCGGCCGGTTACACAAGCATGCAACGAACCGGTTCATAGAATATAATTGAATAATGATCATCTCTTAGCAAAAGTTTTCCCTGGTTTCCGCCGTCTCCTGTCGCGTCCGCTCCTGTTACACACCAAAGTTTTCGCGCTTTTAACTATTTCCAAGGAAGCCATTTTCTCAATGTTTGTTTGTGATTCGTAAAATCACATTATTAATTAGAATCAAGCATGCATGCTCGAATTTGCAAATAAACAAGCGTGATTGTCGAAAGAGTTTGTTTCATTGCACGGATAAACTTTTAGCACCAGATTTCTAATGATAATAATCCTCAAAGATGTAACTAATTTAATGGAAATTCTGATGCTAAAAGCTGTTCCATTTTAAA
The DNA here is from genome assembly GCA_015342445.1 of Digitaria exilis. Lineage (NCBI taxonomy): Eukaryota > Viridiplantae > Streptophyta > Magnoliopsida > Poales > Poaceae > Digitaria > Digitaria exilis. The sequence continues at coordinate 210,271 of JACEFO010001963.1, forward strand.
AAAAAGGATAACATTCGAGGTGGAATAGTACTGTAACAAGCAAATGCATTTCAACTCTAACAAACATGCCTTGCTCTAACTAGTGCTAATGGTTCTAAAAGAAAACTAGCGCTTCGATTGGGGAATTCTGCTTGGATTGCCAAAAGATCCTAAATATTAAATTGGCTACTTCTCACTCCAGTTTTTTAATTAGATCATCTGGCGATCTAAAAAACTAGCCTTAATACCCTTCGTTAGGCCATGAGCTTCCCTAAGTTTTAGACAAGATTTTGTTGTCAGTCCATGATAGCAACATAAATCAATTTTATCATGTCCTATTTTCCATGAAGCAACAATAAAACCCCCTCTAAATAGTCCCTATCATAAATTTGGAGGTTGGAACTAACAAACATATTCTAACAGGCTATCTACTAGAACCCTCATTTTTTAAGGCCTCCATATCTCTTCATTCACCACTATTCAAGGGGTCTCTAGAGTGCCCTCCATCAACTCATAAATAGGTCTCACATATTAATTAATTAAGAGTATAGGGTGAGATTTATGTGCAACAGATGGAGCTGAGGTTAAAAAACTAGCCTTAAAAAAGTAAAACCCCTTATTTAAGAAAGGAAAAAGTCTATTTTTGGCCATCCAACTCTTGCCTCAGTTTGGTTTTGGCAATCGAATTCTAAAACCGGGTATCTTTGGCAATCCAACTATCAAAACCGTTCAAATTTGGCCATCGGGCTGTTTTGATGAGTGGTTTTAACTTTTTTTATTAACAATTTAGCCCTTAGATCTTAAAATGATTATTACATTTTGCTCGTAGCTCCGATTTAGGTGATTCTTGTGGTCACATGTTAGTAACGGTGAGCACTGTATTTTAAAGTGATCTTTACACTATTTCATCACTATTTGTTATATTATTTTTTTGGTCGTTATGTAGAAAAATAATATAAGAAAATTAAACAAACAATTATAAAATAATACAATTAATATTTTAAAATGTAAAGCTCATCGTTATGAACGCATGACCACTAGAATCACTTAAAATGGAGATGTAAGAAAAAATAATAATCATTTTAACATCCAAGGACTAAAAAGCACTAAATTAGTCTATTCTAATCCTTGGATCTTAAAATGACTATTATTTTTTTCTCCTATCTCTGATTTAAGTGATTCTAGTGGTCATGCGTTCATAACGATGAACTTTATCTTTTAAAATATTGATTGTATTATTTTGTAATTGTTTGTTTTACTTTTCTTATATTGTTGTTTGTACATAATGACAAAAAAATAATATAACAAATAGTGATAAAATAGTAGAAAGATCACTTTAAAATATAGTGCTCACCGTTAGTAACATGTGACTAGAAGAATCATCTAAATCGGAGGTACGAGCAAAAAGTAATAATCATTTTAAGATCTAAGGACTAAATTGTAAATAAAAAAGTTAAAACCACTCATCAAAACAGCCCGATGGCCAAATTTGAACGGTTTTGATAGTTGTATGGCCAAAGATACCCGGTTTTGGAGTTTGATGGCCAAAACCAAACTGAGTCAAGAATTGGATGGCCAAAAATAAACTTTTTCCTTTTAAGAAATAGAATATCTGATTTGGGGCATTGCCGGAGATGTACGGAGATTCCCTAAACTATTTCAAATTTTATTGTTGTCTCATAATGTTAGAATTTTTTAACAAAATTAGGTTAAATTCTTGTAGGAAGCCAAGGCAAAACCTAAAAGAACGACACTATTTAAAAAGCTAAGGCAACTTGTAAATTCTTTAAGTCGGTGCCCCTACTAAATAGTATATTGGTCTTACGTGGATCTCACGTAAATAGTATGTGGGTCCTCCCATGAAGCTTAGTACATCTATCGGTGGATTCCATACTTAGTGCTAAAGTTACATTTATTTATTATTTTTGCACAAATTTTAAATCTAGAATTGCATTCGGAGGAAGTAAAAGGTCAATTTGCTCACTCCAGGCGACCAGCAGGCTGCTCGCCACGACGCCACCTACCTTGCGTACCGTACGTCACGTGTGCGCCGGCGAGAAGGCCCTCCTGGCTCTGGTGTCCCGACTGGTCGCCGTTGTCGAGTCGCGTACGTACGGCCCCGGGCGATCACGTGTGTTCGCGCCGGCGACCAGGCTGCTCGCGACCGTCGCGTACGGCCTTGCGTGTCCTCCGCTCCCTGAGGAAGTGAGACGACCAGGCGCTGCTCGCCGCGTGTCCACCTTAAACTGTTTTCATTAATAAATTTGTTAACTCAAGTCTAAAATCTGCAGAACCCCATCCTAATTTTCGTTTACCCTCTCTCCCATTCCAAATCATAGTAATAGCCATCCTAATCTTATTTCCCCCTTCTTTTCTTGTCCAAATCTGCACAAAATTTAGATCCCTAATTCCTTGGACATGGGACAGGGAAGCTTTGCATGGGCACGGTGGCCAGCAATGCAACGCACGGCGCCACCACATGCGGCCAGCAGCCCAGACCTTGTTAGCGTCTCTTTATCTGATCTCGACGAGTCTCAGTCACTTGGAGCTAATGGTCCAGCAACGTCGTCTAGACCCAGGAAAGCAAACCCAAAATTCTTTAGGCCGGAGTGTGAGACCCGCTTGTATGTGTGAATGGGCCGTTGGCCTTGTATTCTTGCTACTTTAGGAGAGCTGGTTGAGGGAAAGGGCATCGAATATTGTAGACAAAACATTGCTTCTCAACTAATCATTTCTCTGCCCTCCACCTGCTCCTTCCCCTGCTTTTCCGTTTCCTTCTTCTTCCTGATCTCTGCTGCGTATCCACTTCGTGCTAACAATTGGTATCAGTCTAGATCGATTCTGGTTCCTTATCCTGTTGCCGAGTCTCTGATCCCATCGATCGATCGGCCCCGGATCCGGTTGAGCTCTCTGAATTTCCTGCTTTGCGGGTGTATTCGGATCTCGTAATTCCCTTCCTGCTCGATTGATTTGTGGTTGATTTGGCAACCTGGATCTTCCACCTACCCACCACCACTTTACCAGACTTCAGCATCGTCAAGCAGCGATGAATCCTGATACTAAGCTTGTCCTCGAAGAGATCTCCAAGCTGTCGAAGCGCTTCGACGATGTCGAGTCCAAGCTGGAGTCCCGCATCGCCGACCAGGACGCGAAGTGGGAGGCGCGCTGGGCCGAAGGTGACGACCGTTGGGAGCGGAAGCTCTCAGACCTGTCGATCTCGCATGATGCGCGGGTCGCGGCCCTCGAACGCTCGGCGACCTCTTTCGACGATTGGAGACCGATCATCGAGACATCGGTGGACAAAGTGCGACTGGAGGTGGGCAAACTCAGCAAGCATTGGGAGCGCTCCGTCATGGAGCGTGCCCCTCCCATCCTCGAGACGATTCCTTCGGCTGTCGGGCGCCCATCTGCCGCTGGCGGAGCCGACTCGCCCCATGGGCACCACGTCGATCCAGCAACCCGGGAGAGTGATTTCGGTCGAGTCACGGCCGTAGTTCACTCCCCGGTCAAGGGTACGTCCAATTTCCCAGATTCCACCCCTTCTCCTATGAATGTTCAATATCATCGGTACTCTGCTCATCCTAGTCATGGTGGCGATGCGGAATTGAATTTTGGACGGTTGCCTAAGTTGAATTTCCCTAGTTTTGATGGTGATAGCCCCAAGTTGTGGTTGACCAGGAGTGCCGATTTCATGGAATTTTACAATCTTCCATCTCTCTTGTGGGTTAAGATGGCCTCTATGCACATTGTTCCTCCTGCCTCCCGATGGTTGCCATCAGTTGAGCCTAAATTAAAGTCATGTTCCTGGGAGCAGTTTTCTGACTTGGTGATGGACCGATTTGGTCGTGAGCCCTATGAACTGTTGGTGCGTCAGTTTTTGACCATTAGGCAGTCTGGTAGGGTTGAGGATTACATTGAGCGCTTTGCAGCTCTGGTTGACCAATTGCTTGCATATGAGTCTACTTCTAATTCCATGTATTTTACTATGAGATTCATTGATGGGTTAAGAGAAGATTTACGTGCTGCTGTTCTGGTTCAACGCCCTGTCGACCTCGATATTGCCTTTGTACTTGCCCAATTGCAGGACGAAGTGGCCCCTGTTGTCAGGAAGAGGGAGTTCCGGAAGCCCGATTATTCTTATCAGTCAAAGCCGATGGGTGCTTTGCCCATGCCTTTGCCTGCTTCTCCCAGGCAAGAGAAGCTACCAGTGCCTTTTCAAGATGGCCCCAAACAAGCTGATCATGCTCGGGTCCGTTCTTCTGATGATCATTGGAGAGCCCTGCGTGCTCACCGGCGTGCTCAAGGCTTGTGCCAGTTCTGTGCGGAGAAATGGTCCAAAGGTCATTCATGTGCAGACAAGATTCAATTACATGCGGTGCAGGAACTATTGGAGGTGTTTCAGTTGTCTGATGACACAGTGCCTCCTGCTGATGGTGATGCTGATACTGACTCTCAGGTATTCCTGACTATCTCGGTTGCGGCTGTTACAGGTCAACCATCGTCTAAATCCATGCGCATGATGGGTTCCATCCAAGGGACGCCAATTCGAATCCTTATCGACTCTGGCAGCTTCCATACTTTTATCAGTTCAACTTTGGCTACCCAGTTGTCTGGTGTATCTGCTATTACTTTACCCATCAAGGTGCAGGTTGCTAATGGCAATACAATGGAGTATTCCTCTTACATTCCCCAGGCAGTGTGGTCTATGTCCTCATATGACTTTAATGGCGATCTTAAGGTATTGGATCTGTCATCCTATGATATGATTCTCGGAATTGATTGGCTAACCCAGTTTAGTCCAATGAAAGTGCACTGGGGACAAAAATGGATGGTTATTCCTTATGCTGGCTCTTCTGCTGTACTTTATGGTGATCTGGATCAGCTCCCGGAGGGGTCCTTGCTGTAGGTTTATGTTGCCAATGCGCAAACAGTTGGTGATAACTTGACTGGATTGCTTGAGCAGGTGCGACAGCTAATTGCTGAATTTGCCTCAGTTTTTGCAGTGCCAACTGAGTTGCCTCCACCTCGTGCTTGTGATCACTCCATACCTCTGATCGAGGGAGCTTCACCGATCTATGTTCGGCCTTATCGTTTTGCCCCTGCGTTGAAGGATGATATTGAACGTCAGATACAGGAAATGTTGTCCAGTGGTGTTATTCATAGGAGTACCAGTCCATTCTCTTCTTTAGTTTTGTTGGTTAAGAAAAAGGATAACACTTGGCGTTTTTGTGTTGATTACAGACACTTGAATGCTATTACCATTAAATCTAAGTACCCTGTTCTGATTATTGATGAGTTTTTGGATGAGCTAGCATCTGCCAGTTGGTTTTCCTGTCTTGATTTACGGTCTGGCTTCCACCAGATTAGGCTCAAACCGGGGGAGGAGTTCAAGACAGCATTTCAGACCCATTGTGGTCAATTTGAGTTCAGGGTTATGGCCTTTGGGTTGACAGGTGCTTCGGGAACATTCCAGTTTGCTATGAATTCTACTTTGTCTCCCTACCTAAGGAAGTTTGTGCTGGTATTCTTTGACGATATATTAATCTACAGCAAGACCTTCGAGGAACATTCGATTCACTTAAGGCTGGTCTTAGAATTACTAGCCAAGGACCAATGGTTAGTGAAATTGTCCAAATGTTCTTTTGCGCAGAGACAGATCACTTCTCTGGGCCCTACTATCACTGAAAAGGAAGTTGGGATAGATCCAAACAAAATTTCTGCTATTGCCCAGTGGCCTCTCCCTACTAATGTGAAGGAGCTACGAAGTTTTTTGGGTTTGGCCGGCTATTACAGGAAGTTTGTTCGGCATTTTGGAGTCATCTCTAAACCTCTCACAGATCTGCTTAAGAAACACTCGATGTTTGTTTGGACTTCTGAGCACACTAAATCCTTCAATGCTCTAAAGCAAGCCTTGTGTGATGCTCCAGTGTTAGCACTACCGGATTTCTCTAAACAATTCTGTATTGAATCAGACGCTAGTGGTTCTGGCATTGGAGCTGTGCTGCTCCAAAGTGGTCACCCCTTGGCTTATATTAGCAAGGCCTTGGGCCCCCGCTCTCAAAGGCTGTCGACTTATGAAAAAGAGTACCTTGCAATCCTCCTGCCTGTGCAACAATGGCGCCAGTATTTACAACATAATGAGTTTGTCATCTATACAGATCAAAGGAGTCTCTCTCAGCTTAATGAACAACGCCTGCACACACAGTGGCAACAAAAAGTGTTCACTAAATTATTGGGACTTCAGTACAAGGTGATTTACAAGAAGGGCGCAGAAAATCGTGTTGCTGACGCCCTCTCGAGGAAATCATCACATGACTGTCAGTGTGCTGCTATCTCATCTTGTACTCCTCAATGGCTGTTGGAGGTGGTGGATGGTTATCAGTTAGACCAGGAGGCCCTGTCTTTGCTCTCGAGGCTATCGGTTGACCCTGACTCTATTCCTGGTTATACTCTCAGTCAAGGATTGATCCGTCACAAGAATAGAATCTGGATTGATGCTAATACCCAGCTACAGCAGAAATTACTTCATGCTTGTCACAGCAGCCCAGTGGGGGGTCATTCGGGGTTTCCTGTCACATATAAGCGTATGAAGCAATTATTTTCCTGGAAAGGTATGAAAAAGGCAGTTCAACAGTTTGTTGCATCTTGTACTGTGTGCCAGCAATCTAAACCTGATAGGTCCCGGATGCCTGGATTGCTTCAGCCCCTGCCAGTTCCTTCGGCATCCTGGCAGGTCATCTCTATGGACTTCGTAGAAGGGCTGCCACAGTCGGGGAATTACAACTGCATATTAGTGGTGGTCGATTCTTTAACTAAGTATGGTCACTTTGTTCCTCTGCGCCACCCTTTTTCTGCAGTGGTAGTTGCAAAAGCATTTATCAATAATGTGTATAAGCTCCATGGTCTTCCTTCTGTCATCGTGTCTGACAGAGATAGGGTGTTTACAAGCACTCTTTGGCAGGAGTTGTTCAAGCTTGCAGGGGTCGAATTGCACCTGAGCTCCAGCTATCACCCCCATTCGGACGGTTAGACAGAGAGGTTGAATTAGACAATGAAAACTTTTCTGCGTTGTTTCGTGAATGCTTGCCCTTCTAAATGGTTGTCTTGGCTTCCATTAGCAGAGTTTTGGTACAATTGCTGTCCCCATTCTGCTATTGGCGTTTCTCCCTTTGTGGCGCTCTATGGACATGGCCCCAAGCAATTTGGCATTACTGAAGCTGATGCTGTGACCGTCCCTGAGCTCTCAGTTTGGTTGCAGGAGAGGAAGGTGATGACAGAACTTATCAAGCAGCACCTCTGCCGTTCCAAATCCCGTATGAAGAAGCAAGCTAATCAAGGGCGATCTGAAAGGCATTTTGATGTTGGGGATCAAGTTTATCGTAAGTTGCAGCCATATGTGCAATCTTAATTGGCTCCTCGGTCTAACCAAAAGCTATCCTTCAAGTATTTTGGACCTTTTAAGGTTTTGAGCAGAATTGGCCTAGTTGCCTATCGTCTAGAGTTGCCTGCGACTTCTTCTATCCATCCCGTCTTTGACGTCTCGCAACTTAAGAAGGCTCTGAGTTCTGAGGCGTTGGTAAGCCCTATTATTCCTGACACTATTGTCCTTCCTCGTGTGCCAGAAAAGATCTTGCAGCGTCGGGTTACTGCTCAAGGCAATCGCCAGGTCAGTCAGGTACTGGTACAGTGGTCTGGATTGCCTTCTTCGCTGGCTACTTGGGAGAATGCTGAGGACCTAAGGCGTCTGTTCCCTCGAGCCCCCGCTTGGGGACAAGCGGGTTTTCAAGGGAGGGAGAATGTTGGCATCTTTTTACCTGATCTTGATGAGTCTCAGTCACTTGGAGCTAATGGTCCAGCAACGTCGTCTAGACCCAGGAAAGCAAACCCAAAATTCTTTGGGCCGGAGTGGGAGACCCGCTTGTATGCGTGAATGGGCCGTTGGCCTTGTATTCTTGCTACTTTAGGAGAGCTGGTCGTGAGGGAGAGGGCATCGAATATTGTAGACAAAACATTGCTTCTCAACTAATCATTCCTCTGTCCTCCACCTGCTCCTTCCCCCGCTTTTTCGTTTCCTTCTTCTTCCTGATCTCTGCTGCGTATCCACTTCGTGCTAACAGAACTCCAGCAGACGCACGGCGGCGAAATAGGAGGACGTAGAGCTCACCTGTATGCCTAGGACCACAAGCGCAAGATGGAGCTCGTCTGCTCGTGAGTTGTTGCTTTTCTGCACGGCGGCGCTGCCGCACTGGAATGGGAGGAGCACGGCCGCGGGAAGCAGTGGAGGGAAGCCACGGGCACCAAGAATGGAGGGAGGCACGGGAACGGAGGGGAGCATTGGGAACTGGGAAGACGAGATGGCGAAGGCCCGCCATATTTTCCTGGTCTGACGCCTGCGATAGCCGTTTGCCGTAGGTGCTGGAGAATCGTTTTTCTGCTTCTTGGCCAAATTTAACGACATAGCTTGGCTGCTAGAGATGCTCTAAGCAACCAAAAAAAATATATATGAACTCACTGGTACAAATGCTGGCTTTGGTGATGTTTTGAATTTCGTCATTCAACAAACTACAATTGTAACAAAATTTAATATTCATCATAGATCATAGGTGGCGGCCGGTTAGCTGCTGATTCAGATGATCCGCTTCATCCATCCATCCATCGATCTGTAGTTGTAGATAATGGCGTTTGTCCAGGAGGAGTAGAATTGAACCACCTTTTGCGGTTAGTTTTCGTTTCGTTTCTGGCAATCGTCGATGGACACTAGTATCATAGTTTAAGCGCGTTACCTAGTGGTACTGTGGTAGTAGAAGCAGTAATCTGCCCGCTCATAGGCTAGCACTCGTGAAGTAGGAATTTGGGGGGCTTCCTGAGGTTGTTAATGTCGTCATGTTTGCTCTTTTGTAAGAAACCCATGTACAGTCTCTTCCACTGGCTGAAGAAGAGAACAAGACTTGTTGATCTGGAGATGAAAATGGACCCAAAATATGGGGAAAAAACCATCTACAGTCAGATCAGTTGTGTGTATATTCCATTTTGCGAGCGAGTCTATATGTGCTTCCCATGTCTTGAATCTTGAGAAGGTGCTCGATCATCTGTTGATGTCAGGATGTTGACGTGTTGATGGGAACTGCAAATTGTATACCACCCATTTGAATTGGGAGCATAGACGGTGAGATTTCCCATCGCGACTACTCCTTGTGCATTGCTGGTGATTTCCCACAGTTGCCAGCTAAATCTTGTTCAAAGTTCACAGGCTTGGAAATGACACAGTTGATCACGTTCAGATATCAGCTGTTCTTCGCGTGATCTCCGATGCGGCTACTTCAATCAAGCTTGAAATTTAATCTGTTGGCTGTGCTTCTGAAATCGAAGCCTGTTACTTTGAATGGATGCTGGTTGGTCTCATATGCTGAACTATGTGCCAAAAAAAAAGCCTCGTATGCTGAATTTGACTACTCCTACACTCCCATGTTCATATTCCCAACTATTCACTATTCATTCTAATTTTTCACTATTCATTTCAACTTTTTACTGTTCTCCCCTCACAAAACACGTTTTCCAACGAATGCTACAATGTTTTTCTTATGCTACAGTGTTTTTCCTACAATAACACACCCTAGAAATCTACACTTATTGAAATGCAGAGTACTGATCTTGACTTTATTTTTGCCTCTCGCTTTCCGGCTGCTGGTGGAGCAGTGGACACGACAGATACAACGGCATGATTGCTCACGGTCACGGCCCGCACCCTGCTCCCAAAGCAACTGCTCTCAAACGACCAAAGGAAGGAATAGCCCTGTCCGTCCCGTGATTGTGAGCACCGAACACCTTTCCTACCCTTGCCTAGTTGCCCCTCTCGCTCGTTCCCATGATCGCAAATCCAGTAGCTCAAACCGAAACCATGTGAAGCATCGCAAGTTACTAGCGGTTGCAGAAAGTGGAGCACACTTCATCGTCCAAAGGCACGAGCTAGCTTCTGTTCTTCGTTGCGCACTCACACTTGAGGCATGGATGGAGGAGGCGCGAGCTGGGTACGCTGCCATCTGATTCTCTTTATGTTCCTTGTAGGTGCAACACAAACATACAATATTTTGTTAGATAGTGAATTCAAACTAACTCTTTGATTTTGGGCTTGGAAAGATTTTTGTTGGCAATCAATCACAAGTGATGATGCAAGCTCAAGCTAGAACCAAGTAAGCAACGGCCAACGGCAGATACGGGGCTAGGGTGTGACACCCGGCCCAAGTTGATATGGCCCAGTAGTGGCCCGTGACCGTGGTGTGCGTATGTTTAGTACCACCTTGATAGTTTAGCAAGGGTGGAGCCAACTTATAAGACTTTGTCCCTCAACCATAGCACCATCGGGTTGACCCTTTTACACGAAACGAGGACGAAAGTATAAGCATGGTGCTATGAGTACGCGTGCCCGCCCCACGGAAGGGCTGGGCGGTGCGTCTTGGAAGACGGGGTGTTACATAGGGGGCTTGTGCCCCCCTGCCATACGACTTAATTCCATGAGTAGGAATGATTGACATGCAAACAACTAAACAAAAGAGCTAAACATGTAAACATAGTACCAACGAGCTCGGGCTTGTCTGACCGCAGTGATCCTTGTTCTCCAAAGATGTAAACATAGTACCAACGAGCTCGGGCTCGTCTGACCGCAGTGATCCTTGTTCTCCAAAGATGTAAACATAGTACCAACGAGCTCGTCTAACCGCAGTGATCCTTGTTCTCCAAAGAACAGCTCCAAAGTAAATGTCGTGCCATGAGAGAGACGGCCAAAGTAAATGTCGTGCCATGAGAGACGGCCTCATGGAGGTTGTTCGCCGCCGGCTTGCTACCGCCCTGGCGGCCCTGGTGGCCTAAATTCTCCAAACACGTTTGGAGATGTGGGAGTAATCGCTGATTTGCATACTCCTTCCCGCTCCTGAGATGGTTCAAACACGGGGCGGCCCTGGTGGCCTAAATTCTCCAAACACGTTTGGAGATGTGGGAGTAATCGCTGATTTGCATACTCCTTCCCGCTCCTGAGATGGTTCAAACACGTTTGGAGATGTGGGAGTACTCGCTGACACGTTTGGAGATGTGGGAGTACTCGCTGATTTGCATACTCCATCCTGCTCCTGAGATGGTCCTCTGAGATGGTCCTCGTGCTGGGAGGTTGTTCACCGCCGGCTTGCTACCGCCCTGGAGCCCCTAGAGGCCTAGATTCTCCAAACACGTTTGGAGATGTGGGAGTACTCGCTGACACGTTTGGAGATGTGGGAGTACTCACTGATTTGCATACTCCATCCTGCTCCTGAGATGGTCCTCGTGCTGACGGGCCGTGGAAGCAGCTCCTCCCGCGCTCGCCCAACAAGTGGTCCTCGTGCTGGCGGCCCGTGGAAGCAGCTCCTCCTGCGCTCACCCAACAAGCTCATCCGTCGCCGCCAAGGAACTCTCCAGTTTCTCAGCGCGGCTCCTCTAGTGCTCCAGCTCCTCCTATGCTTGCTGAGCACGGGCCCACATTGGGATGATCTGCATTTAAGATGAGGCTGCTCCGAGGCCGACCATGTCGACAGTGCTAATCATGCTTAAAAACGGAGATGAGTTCAATTGAGAGGGGATAGGGGGCTCAAGCCCCCCTACAGTCACCATCCCCTCGCGGATCTTGTATTAGAGGATGCATATTCTTCGGTGCCTACCAGAAGGTCAATGCCGATAATCATAGAGGTGGAGGAGCAGCTTGTTCGGCTGCACGACGCTGCTAGCCGCTATGGTTTCTCCTGTTGCTTTTGCAGCTTCTACAGCTAGTGCTTGCTACAGCCCACCGAACATGCCCATAAATCGATCCATGAACGAGTGTAGATCGATCCGGTGTGAAAGAGTACAAACTATAACTGTAACAAAATTTCATATTCATCATAGATCATAGGTGGTGGCAATCGGCCACTACAGAACAATACGAAAGTAAAAATAGTGTCACGTAATAACATTTATATTATCACAAAATGGTGCGTCATCCACATCTTGTGTCCGAGACATGTGCAGTCATCATAGAACCTATTGGCCACATGTAGGGTCAAACATGTCAAAGTCGGATCCACTAAAAAAGTTGTATGCGGTGGTCGACATATACAAGGGTCCAAAGGAGAGGTGGGACCAGCATCCATACATACGGTATCTACCAGACAGTGTGAGACTAGACGTTCCACATGCGTGGTGGCCCATTGGGCTTGTGGCCCACTTGATGTCTAGCAAAAATTAGGGCCGTCTAAAAATCTAGAAAGTAGAGACGACCATTGAGGTTGATGCTCAAGCTCGATAGAGTTCACCAAAAGAACACTATTCATCTCAACTTTTTTTATTTATACTATTCCTCTCTTTCACAGAGCACGCTTCTTAGGACTAAGCTATAGTAGTTTTCTGGATCTACATTTTCTTTTTTGAGAGAGGAGCCTAGGGGCGTGTTTGTTTCCCTGGACCAGGCCGAGCCAGGCTCGCCGCATGCAGGCCCAGCATGTTTGGTAGCCTGGGCCACTCTTGGAGCCAGGCTCCACGCATGCAAGACCCTCTCCTCGGCCAGGCTCCAGGGAAACGCAGGGAGCGGCCGTTTCTCCCCAGCCAGGCTCGGCGCGTGCGAGCGCGGATGCGCGGGCGGTGAAAACTTGGCCGGCGGGAGCTCGCGCCATCCCGCTAGGGTTACCGCCCCCTTTTCGCGCCATTCACCGTGCTATATATCCCCCTTCGGCCACCTCCCGTGCTCGCTCGCTCACCATTCTTCACCGCCGAAAACAGGTGCTCTTCTCCTCTCTATCCCATCGCTTCTTCTTTTTTCTCCGGTGTTGTTCATCGATTCTTGTTTGTTGTTCATCGATTCATGGTTGCTTAACCCCGTGTCCCCCTCTTTGTTTTGCTAGGGGCTTTGGATCTGAGTTCTTGCGCAGGTAATCCTTTTCCACCTTCTGAACATCTGTTTTCCTCAGATCTAGACCGCAGATTGCGAGTTCACATTGTTTCCTTTGTAGATCTGGATATAGAAGTAGGTGTTTCGTCTAGTTTCTGTATGATTCCACTCTTTTCTCTTAACCCTAACATATTTTTGTTTTTGTATGATGCATACTTGCAGATCTGTCATCCTTTCATTCTCCGTCTGCTTTTGCTTTGGGTGCTAGCAACCAACCCTAGTTCGGTAAAATGAATCCTCCTCGCGGTTAATCTTGGCTCTCGATCTGATTGAAGCGCGGTTAATCTTTATTGTTTAATCTCGATGATGCTTGTGTGGTATATTGATAAGAGGATACATTGTTTTCCTGAGCATTTGTCCATACCTATGATGCTCGCTGTGTAAACTTGTTATGTTCCTTGTTGTCTGAGCATTTGTCTATGCCTATGATGCTACCTGTGTTGATTTTGCTTGTATTCAGAGCTTGTCTCCATGCCTATGATGCTCTATGTGATGATTTATCTTTGAGTCTGAGCATTTGTCCATGCCTATGATGCTCTCTGTGACGATTTATCATTTAGTATGAGCATTTGTCCATGCCTATGATGCTACCTTTGTCGATTTTGCTTGTATTATGAGCTTGTGTCCATGCCTATGATGCTCTATGTGATGATTTATCTTTTAGTCTGAGCATTTGTCCATGCCTATGATGCTCTCTGTGAGGATTTATCTTTTAGTATGAGCATTTGTCTATGCCTATGATGCTCTATGTGCTGTGTTTGCTTTACATCTGAGCATCTGTCTATGCCTATTATGCTCTCTGGGTTGTTTTTGCTTTACTTCTGAGCATCTACTAGCATGATCCAAGAACCAAACATGTCCTTATTTTTATATGACTGTTGTCTTGCGTTGTTGGTCATGAGAATTATATTGCTTTGCTAGATGACTATGGAGGACCAGCGCCGGATGTTGTTTGTTCGAGCTGCTGCTCTTATCACGGCTATGTATGCATTCTTGTGCAGTAGGATAAGAATGCATCATACTTCACACCCTCAACTCACTTATGGGCCTCGAAGCATAATGGATGAGGAACTCCAACGTAATTTGAATTTAATTTACAACTGCAATGACAAAGAGTGTGTAGCCATGCTTCGCATGAGAAGAACACCTTTTTTCAGACTGTGTGATTTGTTTAGAGAGAGGCATTTGCTGAGGGATAGCATTAACAGTACCATAGAAGAGCAAGTAGCAATGTTTCTCCATGTTGTTGGCCATAACCAACGCTATAGGGTTGTTCACCAAAGCTGGAGGAGGTCTATTGAAAGAGTCCACAGGTATTTTCAAGAGGTCTTGTATGCTATAGGGGAGCTTAGGCATGACATGATTAGGCCTCCATCCAATGAGACACCACTTAAAATAAGCAACAGCCCGAGATGGTATCCATACTTTAAGGTAATAAAATTGTCATATAGTTTGTAGGTTCATACACACTGCATGCATACATTTTAACTAACCAAAATTGGGTGTTCATGTAGGATTGTGTAGGGGCAATAGATGGTACTCATATCAATGCTAGAGTGCCATCCAAGATGCAAGCAGCATTTAGGGGAAGAAAACATAACCCCACCCAAAATGTTCTTGCTGCTGTTGACTTTGATCTTAACTTTACTTATGTGCTGGCTGGTTGGGAGGGTTCAGCCCATGATGCAACCATTCTTGCTGATGCAGTAGAGAGAGACGATGGGTTAAGGGTTGCACCAGGTAATTAACTGATTTGCTACCCAAAATCAAAAAATTTGAAGTCAAAAGATAAATCCTAATGCATATGTATCCTTGTTCTAGGGAAATTCTACTTAGTAGATGCTGGATATGCATGTCGTCCTGGATTCCTTCCTCGTTATCGAGGCACTAGATACCACTTGAAAGAGTATGGTAGTAGGAACCACCCAACAAATCCAAGAGAGTTGTTTAATTTGAGGCATTCGAGGATACTCTGCTCTCTGGTGGTCTGTGCAGTGGACTGACATTTTGCTTTTGTGCAGTTAACCTGCATTCTTTTGCAACTAACTATGGCTAGGTCTAGCATATAGTTAGTGACTTAGATAACCCACTATTCTAGCTGCATCAACCTAGGTGATGATGATGAGTACTTGTCTAGGCAATCTGAGCATGTGTCCATTGCCTTTGATGTGAACCTATTATTCAGTCTTAAACTGAGCACATGTCTCTTGCTAATGATGTTGTTATTCTACTTATTCTGAGCACATATCTCATGCCTATGATGTTAGCATTATCCTGCTGATTTGTTTTCCATTTGAAACTGAGCACATGTCTCATTGCTAACCTTGTTGATATTTTCCTTCTTTACTATTTGTCCATGAAGGTTTATCTAGCTATGACATGGTATGTTGTCACTGTTGGCCGCCAAACTGGAGTTTTCTCCAGGTGGGATGAGGCCCATGCCCAAGTCAATGGCTACCATGGTGCTTGCTGCAAAAAATACAAGTCAAGGGAAGAAGCATTTGCAGCCTTCCATGGCGTGAAAACTGATGAAATGAAAGCAACTACACCAAGACTGCCTGCACCAAAACTGAGCGAGAAGCATTTTGTCTTTGACGTTAAAGATGTAATAATATTGATTCAGTTCTTAGTCATTGCCTATTTAATTTGCAAGCTCATGTAATTGTAGTTACAATGCCATGTACAATTGCCTTCCTTCTGTTGCCCATGATGGTGGTATCCTTACCACTTCATGCAGGAGGTAACCCGAATACAATTCATGCAGGCAACCAAACATCCATACTTGCATATAGCATTTGAATTTTGGAATACATACAGGCAAACAAACACAGTCTCTGCATGACCTGGCCCTTACCATGCAGGCAACCAAACATGCCTGCTTGCATACACACAACCTGGCTCCTGGGAGCCTGGCTGCCTAATACGAGCCAGGCTGCCCTCCTCCAGGCAAACAAACACACCCTAGGTAGCCGGCGGCTAAGAAGAGCGGAGGATGGTGGTGATGGTGAGGTTGAACGAGAAGGGAAGAACATCGAGCATATGGAGATGCAGCTAGGATGCAAGCGGGACGGGTCGCGGCTGTCCGCCTTGCGTCCGCACTGGCCACGATGGCCTACGTGGGCTCGTGCGGCGGTCCGCATAATCCCGCCATTGTTTTGCGGGTCCTGCGGCAGCCCACGCACTGCCGCGTCGCCGTGAGCTGGCCTGAACTCGCCTCCCAGCTAGCCCACCCGACCCCGCCGCCTACTCATCCGACCTCATACGACCACCTCTCCCTCGCCATCAACGGCCGCCGCCGCCGCATCCTCATCTCCAGCTCCATCGACTACCCGAGAAGCACCCCGAGGTACCTACCCCTCACCCATGGTCGTCTCCTTCTTGTGCCCAAATGTAGCTTGCTTTGGGCTGTCGCCGGCACCTCTGAACTGAGCTTCCTTGTTCACTCCGCTTCGGAATAGAACGCGGATTTAGCCTGGGCGGATCTAGAAGGCCTCGACGTCATCCAGGCCTACGTCTTCTAGAACGGCCATGAGCCGGCGCATGGGCAGACCACTACGGCATCATCCGCTTCGTCATGCTCGTCAAACAAACTGGCCTCTTCGTCCACCTCCGCATCGACCCCTACGGCATCATCCGCTTTGTCATGCTTGTCAAACAAACTGGCCTCTTCGTCCACCTCCGCATCGACCCCTATGCCTGCGCATAATGGAACTTCGGGTACATCCCCAGCAGAAATGCAGAATCGT
Source organism: Digitaria exilis (assembly GCA_015342445.1). Lineage (NCBI taxonomy): Eukaryota > Viridiplantae > Streptophyta > Magnoliopsida > Poales > Poaceae > Digitaria > Digitaria exilis. The sequence goes on from JACEFO010001963.1 coordinate 226,942, forward strand.
TGCAGGCTTTCAATTTCAGAGTGCTTGTTCTTGGTTCTGTAATTTGATTCTGAATTGGAACCTGAATTAGAACTAATGTGATAATGCAATCGATGGCTGACTAGTGCGACAATGCAATCGATGGCAAACACCGGCGAGATCCAATCAGCAAATACGTACACAAAGCAAATCCATCGGTGAACAGATGGACGCGCATTGCTTCATTGGGGGATACGCCATGCTGCACAAAGCCGCGTCGCTAGGGCCGCCGCGCGTGACCTGCGCGTCGACGGCGGCGCCGGGCTCGCAGGCGATGGTGAGGAGCACGAGATTGCCCCGCCGTTTATCCCGATGCCCTTCTGTTTCGCTGGGATTGCGGCGGACTCTCTCCCGATGCTCTGTTTTGCGGTGGGATTGCGGCGCCGCCGCCCCTTGCGGGCTGCTCGCATCGCGCCGCTTGACTCACGCGGGCGAAATTGCGGGTCTATGTGGGTATGCGGCGCGGGTTTGCCCAACGGGTATACGGCAAAACCCGCCCTGCTTGCATTCCTGTATGCAGCAAAGCCCCCCATATGTACCTCTCGTACTTTGATCGTCAGATCCAGAAGATCCTAGACAGATCGGTGGTGGGAAGGAGAGAATTCTTTTTGGAAACATGTTCTACAGGAAGAATGAATAAAAAAAAGTTAAATTTTTTTTTCTGAAAAACGTGTTATGAAATGAATGACTAAACACTGTGCAAACAACACCGTAGTTGCACCATATATCTTCCCTACAGCTGCTAATCCACAGCAGCGGCACTGAAAACATCTCACCTGTTGATGTTCGTCTGACAAATACGAAACGAACGAACACGGCTATCTAAAACCCAGTTTTATTTCGAAGCGAATAATAATCTCTAACGAAAGGGTAGCAACGTCCAACAGAAGCACCACCTCACAACGATCACACGTTCTGCAGCTTACAAACTACTACCCAAAAGCACCGATTGCAAAGTCCCTCTACAAAATACACAAGTAGACACATCATTCTCCAATCTGATCATTCCTGACATTCCCTGCTTTTCTTCCATGAGCAGCTAGCGCTTCCTACTCGGCAGCCCCTCCTTTCAGGCCTCTTCCTCGAGCAGCATCTGATCAAAGTGCCACACCCCTGCGTCCACATCATGTCAACCGTGAGAAACCCACACATTCACTAAACGCACAGAGAAACACAGCAGTTGTTCAAAGTGGATTAGGCTAAGGAGGCTGACCATGCCCCTTGCCCACTCTTCTCAGCTGGGCAACATACTCTGAGATCTTCTTGATGGCATCAACCTTACATGACAATTACACAAATTTGAGCCAATAATCAAACATGCATAGGTTCTGTTCCGTGAATAATATTTACCTGCTCCTCAAGAAATTCACTCTCGATGAAGTCAGTCAGTTGAGGATCATTGCACCTAGTAGCCACCTGGTAATATGGATGGAAACTCGTTTTATCAGCTTTACTAGTTTACCCACTTCAAATAGTCCTCCAAGTACACTATTTCTCTGTAAATACAATTTTACAATGTGCAGGATGGGTAGTAAGAGCAAGTTACACTGTGCAGGTTGTGCAGCTTCTCATTAACCAGCTTTTCAAGAGCCAGCGCCAGTTCCATAGCTGAAATCAGACAAAAAGGCAGAGACTGAAACATTGCTATACTTTAATCCAAGAAAAAAGGCATATTTACCAGACTACTGTCCCAAAGAAAAGTTTCCAAACACATCACACATGAACAAGGGCAATCTAACTTACTGTCAACAGCAGAAGAGCCAACCCCATAGCTATTGCCCTACTAAAAACTTACTAAAAATAGCTGACTTTCAATTTTAATGGTCATGTTAGTCACCATCGGTCTCAAATCTATTCTCTATATACAGAAAGTTCCAACTCATACAACTAGACTGAGCTGTAGAACAAATTCCCTTTGGTACTAAAAGCAAACTCATATACTTTCCCTGCTTTGTCACAACATGCAGCATTCCCCAGAACAATATTCAGATCCCTTAATAACCAAAAGCCAGACCAGTACCATAAGAAGCACATGCACAGCAACTCACTAGTCGGTGGAGACCAAACACATAACAATATCAAACTAGTTTACTAAAAATAGCTGCTTCTATTCTACACAACATGTGAACCGCTATCAGCCTCTAAATACGACTACAGAAATTCCAGCTGATCTAGCAAGGCATGCTGACAAATAAGTTCCCCCACTTCACATAAACAATGAACTTCAGTAGACACTTACATTTTCAGATGCCTAACCAGGCGCAGGAATCACATAGTAATCACAAGCACAATGAAGCACATGGTGTAAACAAAGAGTAGCAGAAAGCAACTCACCGTACAAAGCATCGCCCTTTTCAGGGTGGTCAAACTCTGTTAATGGCGTCACAATTGACTGGAGCTTCACCCTCCCTCCACGTTTGTTCTGAATGCACAAAAACACACATTACATCCTGTAAGTAATCTAGCATCTACTGCAGTACAATGGTACAGGCCAAACGATTAGGTGGCAAACAGGGTAATCGATACCTGGTACTCCATGAGCTTTTCCGCGTGTTCCCTCTCTTCGTCGCTGGATTCCTTAAAGAACCTGTAGAACGGAATGTGCACAAGGACATCATTAGCTGATTGCAGAGACGACAGTGATACCATGGCTCACTGCAGATGAGTAATTGAGTGGTGGCTTACTTGGCAAAACCCTTGAGAGCCACGTTGTCACGGTCAAAGTAGGCGAAAAGGGAGTGGTACGCATAGGAGGCATTGTACTCCACACTGCAAGTATAAGATTTGAGCATGATAAGTAGAAAGGATCCAATATTTGTTTCAGAGGTAGGTTTGACACCCAAATCTGATTAAGTGGAACGGCCCAACCCGGGGGTGTTTGGATCCTCCTGGCTAAACTTTAGCCCCGTCATATCGGATGTTTGATTGCTAATTAGAAATATTAAATAAACTAATTACAAAACCAATTACATAGATGGATGTTAATTCGCGAGACGAATCTATTAAGCATAATTAGCCCATGGTCTGGCAATGTGGTGCTACGGTAACCAGTTAATGATAGATTAATTAGACTTAATATATTCATAAACGCGAATTAGCTCGGGTTTCTGCAATTAGTCTTATAATTAGTTCATATTTAGGTCACCCAATTAGCGTCCGAACTTTCCATGTGATATGAGTTAAACTTTAGCACACGAACCCAAACACCTTTACCGATTTGTATCCATTTCAATTAAAATTCTACATCATAGGCGCACGCGAGGTAAACTTAAGGAGACCATGAGCAGTTTAGCAAATAACCGAATCAATGGAAGCAAATAAGGAAAAGGGGGAGCAGAGCAGAGACTTGATCTGTTCGTTGATGGCGGCCTCGCAGTCGTCGACGAACTTGTGGCGCGCGAGCGACTGGTCAGGCTTCTGGGGCACGAGGGAGAGCTCCCCCTTGATCTCCTCAAAGGGCTGGAAGACGACGCCGCTGAGCACCTCCTTCCCCTTGGACGCCGCCCTGCATGCCGTCCCAGAGGCCGGCGAGACGCGCGGCGCCGCCACCACCCTCATGGACGCGGGGGCCGCGGAAGCAGCAGCGAGCTGGTTGGCCGAGGCGGCGGCGGCGGCCGGAGGCGGCGAAACCCTAAGCATCATCTCGGAGGAAGCTGGAGGAAGGGGAGAGATGGGAGGGGCGCTTCGCGTGGTTTGTGGAGCGCTGGGCGTATGGAATGGAACGGGAGTGATTGTGCGGTGGAGGCGGAGGAAAAGGATAGATAAAGGCGCGTGGGGCTGACGGATTGGAGCCACGTGGACGGGCCAGATTCGTCCGAGGGCCCCGGTGCGCGTGGAAGGCTCGTGGCGCCCGAGCGCACGGACGGAGGATATTTTGTTGGGCGTGTGTGGTTCTGCATCTTTCAAATTCTGAAAAATATAAACATGTGTGTGCAGTACAATAATGCCAAGCTACAGTACAATAATGCCTGCAAGCATCAAAATAGCTCCTTACATCTAGCGTCGTGTGGCGACCACACGCCTGATATCGACCCGTGCATGACCTTATCCTCTTTTAGCCATAGTAATTCAAAGGGGGGAAAAGAAAGGATCTTCTTTTGTTTTTTTTGTTCACACGGTGAAGCCTCCAAGCAAAATGAGTTTTGGCGTGTGGAGGCCTCACGCGCGCTCTGGACCGTATTGGCCGGACGTCCGCCACCACAAACACCACGATTTCATGCTTAGTATGATCCATCTACTAGTAGTACAGGTACTCCCTCCGTCCCGATAAAAGTGCAATCGAGCGATTCAAAAAATGTCCCAGAATTAGTGCACGCAACGCATGCAGGCACCTCCACCAGCTCATCTGCTCAGAGGACACGTACCATTGTGGGACCCATTGAATAAAAAAATCAAGGCACTTATCCTCTGCACAGCATTCACGGGAGGAAGGCTCTGGAGTCCTGCCCACCACTCGTTCGTCATTCTTCCCAAATCCTCCTACCGCACAGCCATCATTCGTTCTTTCGTTCCCCAATCTTTCTGCTGCCGCACGCCCACTCAACTCGATTCGCATCTAGCCAGCGCCCCATTCCCTTTCCTTCCGCATCCAGGGTTGTGTTCTTGCTGCGCCGCATCCAGTGCCCTCATCCCCTCTCGTTCTGAGTGCTTCATCCGCGTGCATCGCCAGCCTCTTCCCTGTCCAGAGCTCCTCCAACTCGCTTTTATGGCTGGCAGGGGTAGGTGCCGCCGGCGTCGTAGCTGGATCCAACAGCGATGCCAGGGTTCAAAGCTAGGCGGTCGCGGTGAAGGCGCTGGCGACATACTTGTGAAGCCGAACAACCACAGGTACGGGGAGTGGATCTGTGTGCGCGGGCACCGCATCAGACTGCGGGGTCGCATGCGGGTGGATGCCGACGGCGACGTCTATGTCCCCGACTCCGAGGATGAAGAGGTCGATTTGGGGGGTATCTCAGTCGCCGCGAATGGTGACCACATGGATGTTGCGGCCGAAGAGGGGGCAGCTGATGGCGTCAAGGTTGCAGCAGATATGGGTACCGGCGAGGAGATGCACCCCGAGGTGGCTGCGCGCCTGAAGAAGGTGCTTGGCCACATGGATCCAACCTTCAGTGATGTCTTCGTCAGCATGTAAGGTTATGGTGCCTGCCTTCTTCAAACCCTAGTTAAATCTGTTGTTGTCTGATTGTGATGGTGGAGCCAGGGCCTGGGCTGCTCGGGCTTTAACCCTGGTTGTCAGCCTAAAACTTTATGTTAGTGCACTTAAGGTTATGTAGAAGCATGTTTTATCAAAAGATATTCTAGGCATGTTTGAAGCTTTGTATGTATGTTAGCCCCAGCCACAACTAATACCTGGCCGCCCATGTGTGTAATGAACTGATGAAGTGCTTTTGCTATGCTAATAAATGCACAGTTTATGTGATGATGATTGTCTAGTGGAGTGGTGTTGGTCGAACTGTTATGTGATGCTCGAATACGAATTTCTGTATGGCATCTATAACCATGGTCTTTGTCTATAAAGTTAGAATTGCCAATGTAGAGTTAGAATTTAAATGACACAAGACTGTTCTTTTCTATTTACAACACACAGATGGGCTAATTACAAAGCAGAATTTTATATACAAAAGAGTTTATATTACAGTAGTAGTAAAGTGAGTTGCCACCGCAACATCCAGTGCCTAATCCCTAATTACAAAAGCAGTGTATATACAAAGGAGTGGCTTATACCGCAGCACTACAGTTAGTTGAACTACTACATGCTGCTATGCCTAATCCTTATTTACAAAAGCAGTGATTTATGCAACAGCAACAATACAGTTAGTTGCTCAAAGACTCCTTTACATTTTGATATAGCTGTCAATCAACAGAAAGGCTTTTAGGAAGCATTCCTATTGCCTCAAGACTGTCTTTGTTCATGTGAGGAACCTTATACCTGTTTCCACCACTATCTTTCATCACCTCAATCAAACAACCTTGTAGTGTTAGGAACACTCTGTTCAAAGTAGATGGATCATATTCATCAAATTTGTGTTGTACATTCTCGATCAACTCATCTATGTTCCTAGAGGTCGTACGATCAGCTAAGGATTGGAGAGAAGCAAAGAATCCTAGGTCTAGTACATTCATATCAGGGGAATTGGCTGGTTGGTTGATGATCCGTATGTCCAGTCCAGTCTGCGCTACAGCAGCAGCAAATTGTTCATCATGCATTGGCACGTGAGAAGGTGCATTATCTTGCTGGATCCAAATGGTCTTTCCTGCATCTTCTCGAGGCCATCGCGCAACAATAGCGGGCAACACTTTAGCAATCATATACGACCTCATAGTATCTCGATCTACTTTGATAGGCTTGGTTACTAGAGTTCCCCTTGATCTGTTGCAGCTTCTTCGTTTTGCTGGTTCCTGCACAGAATAAATTGAAGTAATGATCAAAATGAGCACACGAGCTAATTGAACAAATTAAAAAAAAATAGTGTGGTACCTTTCTGATAAACGCCCACACTCCTATTTTGCCATCAAAAGTACAATTACCTTCGTCATCGTATCTAGGTCTAGCCACTGTTGTCAAGAACATGACTTTACCAATAAAATTCTTATTCCGCACAGTCCTATATGGTTCCTCCTCTTCTGGGAGCAAATAGTAGGTTATGCCCTTTTTTTGGCATTATACCACTTCTCATCTAGGTGGATGATGTTGTACATTTCAATGAACTTAGGATCATTTGGCAATGTCCGTGGATCTAACATGGCAATACACCATCGCAATCTGTCTTTCTTGTTTTCATCCTTCAGTAGAGGCTTTAGGGTGCTGGAGTGGCGTCTTAGTTTCCCTTCCTTAAACCACCTGTGTAGAGTGCTCTTTGTTACACCAATGGCTGCAGCTAGAGATCGTATAGTAGTCCTCCTGCGTAAGGGAACACTAAGAACCTCAGATAGATCAACTTGTATTTTTTTCCGGCCACAATTCTTGGGCTTCTTTGATCTGACATCCATCGGTATTCCTTGTGCACGGCACTCCTTCACTCTTCTCCAAACACGCTGCACTTGATATCTACTAACTTGTAACATTTCAGCAACTCTAGTTGTAGTTGTTCTTTTTAATTTTCCATGTACACTTCTCTGAACCAATGCTTCATAAATTGCATGCCTTTCAGCTTCTGTCAAGTTCCTGGACTGACACGTGATGTTGTCATTTGCATGGGCATGTTCAAATATTGGATCCTCATAATCATCTTCATGAAGGGAGATGTCTGTAGCATCACCATACACACCATAGTCTTCTATGTACTCCATCATGTCTAAAAGAAATGTAATCAGTACTGTATTAATGCAAATAATTTATGCCTATGCCATGACACTGATTTTATGCAAAGAATTTTAGTACATGTCATGACACTGATTTCCTGTCTTCTCCATTTTACTGTTATACATAAGATTTAAGTTATCAAATTTAATTTTAGTGGTACTGCTTGGAAAATTTTATTGTGCTTGCTCAACCTATGTCATGACTGAGATTATTAGCCTATTACACTTGATAGACTCCATCATTAAGAGAACACATTACCTTGATTGGGTTCTGCTAGGTCAGAAGCATCCATGTTGATGTCTATTCCCTGGACAAGAACCTTCTTATCTTCCTGGAGAAGATGGGATTCAGCTTCTTGGAGCCGATGGAGTTGATGATCTTCTAGGAAATGGACTTCATCTTCTTGGAGATCTTCTTGCTCATTTAGATCAGGTAAAGGACATGCACCTGTTTCATTTGTGTTGTTACTATTTAATTTTCCTGGATAATTTTACTTTTATTAATCTGTCATTTACAGTTACTAAACTGTCTAAAAGTATTTAAGCTTGGAAAATTGTAGTGTTACTGCTTGGATTTTTTTTGTGATTGTTAGCAGAAATCATGACACTTATTGGTATCCTATGCACATTAGAAGACTTGATGAACTGTCATTAAAATAACACGTTACCTTGATTTGGTTGTTGCAGTTTATTGCGTGCACAACAGCCTCATCTTCCTGGAGATGGATTTGATGATCTTGTAGGACATGGACTTCATCTTCTTGGAGATCTTCCTGCTCATCTGGTGATACCTCATTTAGATCGGGTAGCACATCTCTTTGAAGTGGTAGTGTGTTTAGATCAATGGCCATGGCTGGTGATGAGTTGGATTGCAGGTTAGCGTGGAGGTCTGTGGTTTGGTTGATTTGGGAGCGTGTGTTTTGTTTATATAATGGGCAACCGCAAGGAGGCGCACTCCGGTGGAAATTTGAATCTGGCGCCATTTTTCTCTCTGGAAGGTGCACTTCCGTGCGATATTTTGGTTCTCGGGGAGTCCAGAATGTAAACGTGGCACGACAATGCCTTTTTTATGTATATTTTAAAGAAACAAGTTCGTGATATTTTTTGTAAGGGCTGCTGCTTCCTTTACAGTGTGCGGCAAGTAATCATTGCTGTCAGACTTCACGTCGTTTGACAGAGGGGCAATATTGTCATTTAACATATATACTAAGTTTGCACTTCAAACTCTACAAATGCACTAATTGTGGGACGGAGGGAGTATAGCCAAGGCCAAGCCGACAAAGTTCTTCGTCGCGGACTCGCGGTGCCGGTGCACATATTTGACACGCCTCTTGCACGGCAGCGGCACGGGGGCTTGTTAAACCTCTCGATCATTCAACATAACTCTTTCCTGTCAATCTTCTCGAACCACCTCCAAGACTTGTCTGATTTTTTTAGCACACCAAGACTGATATGATGATGAATGGTGACGGCTTCTTTTTTTTTTCTTTCTGAAAGATTTCGTCTAGTCCAAGCCCAAAACCACAACAAGGCTGCTTGGCCCAGCCCAATAGAAGCCAGCCCTGGAATTCTGGAAATTTTGTTAGAGAGAGTAGAAACATCAAGGCGGCCAGGCTGCTCGCCTCCAACCCACCATTCGCGTACGGTACGGTTACGGGCGATCACGTATATGCATGCTTGTGGCGACCTGCTCGCCGCTGACGCTGTCCACCCCCGACCCGAGCGAGGGAGCGATCACGTGTGCGCCGGGGGGGAAGCTGTTACTGGCTCTGGCATACGTACAAGTACTTGGCCGCCTTGGCGTGGCGTACGTACGACCCCGGGCGATCACGTGTTGGCGCCGGCGAGCAGGTAGGAGGCCGACCTGGCGTTGACGATCAGCCTGGTCGCCGCATGTCCACCTTCCCGTACGGTACCATGGCGATCAGACACCGGCGACGGTGAGCCTGGTGCGAAAGGAACTCGTGATCGGGGCGGGCCGTGTTTCACCTGGAGTAGGAGCACCGCGCGAGAAGCGTGGGCCGAGCAGCGCAGCGCAGCGGGCGAAGGGAGGTGGCGGCGGCGGCGGAACCGAGGAAGGCGAGGAGCTACCATCAAGGCCCACCTGCGACGGCCCGTGGGCTTGCGGAACATTTATGGGCCTAACTCGGTTCTGGCCATGGCCATCGACCCATCGTTTCGTGCGGGTTCAGGATCTCGACTCATCCATTGTCGCACGCACCAGTCTCCGCGGAAAATGGAGAGGCCAATCACGAACGAAGCTGATGGCTTCCATCCTCCCTGTGTTGTTGGAAGAAAAGAAATGGTCGTGTGGGTATATTCTGTTCGTGTGTTCCCGTCAAGCCTGGCCCCTGACCATTCAAACTTTCTGAATATTTCACGCACACGCCTCGTATGCTTTTTTTTCTTCACTGTGGTTTACAACTTCGGCCTGTGGGTCTCAAATCGCCCATGCGTGCAATCCTGCATATTACGAAATGTTTGGGTGTGCAGTATTGAGAAACTGCAGTTTTAGAAGAAAAAAAATCTAGAAAAAGACTATGATTTTATCTTTATTGTGGTTTTCAAAACTATAAAAAGTATTCTATCCAAACACTTCATAGCTTTCTAAAATTGAAGTATTACACAGTATTTTTCTAAAGCTCTAAAAGTATACTTTGCATCGAGGGCCTAGCCTGCTAACACATGTACATCCAGCGTCCGGCTGCGAGCTACGAAATTAATCACTGTGCGGCCTCTGTCAAAACTGTCGATCAATTCCGGCTGAGTAGTTTTTGTACAGATCAGGATGGAGAATGGGAAAAGTGGCACGACTTGCTCAGAAAGAAAGAGAAGCAATATATAAATAGCTAGCTTAATGATATTAAAAAAAAACAGAAAGAGAAAACGAGCGAAGATTGAATCATACCAATAATCATGCACATATACAACTACATAGAAGAAGATGCTGATGACAATACCTTCCTTTTGGGTGCTCCTGCCGGATCGATAATTTACAAAATATATATAATATATATATATATATATATATATATATATATATATATATATATATATATATATATATATATATATATATATATATATATATATATATATATATATATATATATATATATATATAAGCATGCAGCCACGCGTCATCCGTGACATAGCAAAGCATGCCAACATCTCCATTCATCCAACGGACTGTATGCCCAGGTGCTAATCTGCTAGAGCCTCTCGCAGTCGCAGATCCGCATCACGCGCGTGACCCGTTCGCTAGCTAGCTTGGAGGGCGCGTACTGTCTGAGATGCATTCACCAAGTTAAATCACCAGTTGCCGCCCAAATCAAAATGTCGCTGTCTGATCGTAATCAAGTGGCGAAATCAACAGATTATTAGCATTGGGCGTTCCTGTTGGCTTGTGGAGTCGGATCACACTGACTTGCTCTGGATTATGATGATTCTATTTCACTTTCATGCACAGCAGCTAGCGTGTGTCGTCAGCTGCTCCCCCCCCCCCCCCCCGCAGTCTACGGATCGGATACGTATGGGTCTGCGCCACGAAATTGACAAAAACTCTACCTACTTGTGTCAACACTCAACAGTTAGTACGTAGGCGCCGGCGTCGATTCTAAGCACGCCCGGTGACCACGGCCGCGGATCTCACGGTCTCACCTCATCGCAACAAATGACAGCGAGCTAGTTGTATATAAATATATAATAGTGTATGATGGAGATGAGCTCGCTAAATGCAATGGAGCGCCATGCAAGAGGACGACACGCATTATATATGCTTTGATGCACGGGTCGTACGTCAGCGCACAGACACGAACACCCATTGGAGTTTGCTTCCATCAGTTGCAACGACGCAATAGAGGATGCCAACATTTGTTTCCCATCACACCATTATATACTAGTTGTTTATATGTTTGACAAAATTTAGTTAACCACCTCCCATAAGTGGCCTATAAAGAAAAGAAGTATTTGGTGCGAGGTCTCTGTCAGTCACGCCTAGCCGGGAGAAATTAAAAACAAGTCTAGCTATCCAGCGATAAAAGATGGCAAAGGGTCGGAGGTCCAGTGATCTGTGTAGTGGTAGCATTTGTCGTAACTAAATCCGGAGGAGGCCAGAGATCTAGAGGGACATTTCATTTTCGTGTTAGTAGCATTCAACTAGCTAGGTTTTCTTACTTTTATGATGAAAAACCCAACTAGGTTTTAGAAAGCACATAAGCCTACGCGTCACGTCAGGTGGCCAGCAAGGTCAGGAGCCCCATGGCACGCACCAAACCACACTTGTCCATCTCCATCTTCTGCTTTAGTATATAGTAGTAACAATCAATCAGGTAGGCAATCCATTTGGATCCTAGAAAAAAAAAACATAATGGCATGTCATGTGTGTCGTTCTCAGCGACCGACGTCTCACCTCTGGTCGGGTGGCGCTGCTGGAATGGATCGGCTGGGCGGTCCAGTTGGGAGGAATCGATCCAATCCTGAGAATCTGAGATTCCAGAACTGTGTACTACGCCGATGGCGGCGCAAAGAAAGAAAGGTCGAGGAATCCATCGGTGAAAGAAAGGTCGCCGTGTACCGGAGCTGTGTAGCTAGCCCAATGAAACCATGACCGCCGCCTCCCTCCCGGAGGCCAGAGGAGCGCAACGTTTTTGGCGGTGCGGCTGACCAGTGACCTGCAGCGCGCGGAATTGGAACTGAACGCCTTCTGCCCCGCGCGCGGTTCCGATTCCTTCCGCCGGCCGGCGCCGCACCCTGCTCGCATTGGTTCGATCGAGCATCCGAGCTACGTGCATGCCAATTTGTTGTCATGGTTGGTGCCTCGATGCGAGCATCCTGATCCTGTAGTTTGTTCGTTTGGCCTGGTTATTCAGAGGTAGCCCTGCATGTCGGTATGGGAGGTAAACGGGCAGGTTTGGCAGCGCATGGGCGCTCAATCTCGAGGCAGGCGAGGCGATCCAACAATCTTCTCGTCTACTATCGCATCATGAATAAATCTCGTGGATTTTAGCGGTTGGATCGTACGTACGTACTCGCAAGAACATAACGACAGCGCGGCGTCTTCGTTTGTTAGAAGTCATCGAGATCGGAATGCGGCGCCCAAATGCACCAAATTCTGCAGCATCTCTTTGTTTACGTGATCGATCGAATAAAATGATTTGTTAGCATGCATGGGGGTTTCGGCAGCCTTGAAAGAACAGGAGCATGCAGCCGCCACTCGACAGCAGATGCAAAAATGGAAGATGCGCCCACAGTACGGTCAGGCGTCCTCGTCACTCTCCAGAGAGGCCACGTTGCTAGTTGCATGCACGGCCCCAATAATTCACTGTTGTCTGGGGTCCACTCGCCACGCTGTCACTTGTTTGATACTAGCGTACGTGCGGCTCCATTTATAACCATCCAAAATTATTCGAAGAAAGAAAAACAATCCAAAACTGCCCCACAGCCGGAAACCGCCTTCACCTAATCCAAAAGTATCTTTTTTTGCGGGTACTCATGACACAGTATTAACAAATCCAGAATGTATTTATTCTTTTTTTTTCTTTTCGGAAGAAGAATTTATTAATTTTATTCCACAGGAGGAAAATAATTAAAATGTACTACTCGAATCCAATTTTCCCCGAGGAAGAAGGCGTGCGAATCATTTGGGTTGGGCAAGCCATTGATCATCCGAGGGAGCACGTATCTGCGATCGTGGATTCTTGGGGTCAAATACTAATCACTGCCATGGTACACACAATTTTACAAATTTTAATCAGGTACTAGAGCCGAATGCGTGAGTGCGCTAGCCAGCCACTAGCAGCCAAAAGAGGCAGCGTGGAATATTCCATCCGGCTCCCCTCCCCTCAGACCCGGACGGGCCCCACCCCACCTGAACCCAACGCTGCGGCGGCCTCTCTCTCCATTAATAGAGGCGTCCTCCTCGCCGCCCGGCGGGTACCATTCCAACCAACAGGCCACCACCATCAGCAGCAGGAGGAGCATGAGCGGCGGCGAGGAGGCGCTGAGGCGGGAGTACGTCGTCGGGGAGGAGATCGGGCGGGGCCGCTTCGGCACGGTGCGCCGCTGCTACGCCGCCGCCACGGGGGAAGCCCTGGCGCTCAAGTCCACGCCCAAGGCGCCGCTGCGTTCGCCGGGGGCGGACCCGCTCGACCTCGCCCTCGCGGAGCAGGAGCCCAAGGCGCACCTCCTCGTCTCCGGCCCGCCGCCCGCCAGCCGCCACGTCGTCGCGCTCCGCGCCGCGTTCGAGGACGCCGACGCCGTCCACCTCGTGCTCGACCTCTGCGCCGGCGGGGACCTCTTCTCCCTCGTCCAATCCCGCGGCCCGCTCCCGGAGCCCGAGGCGGCCGGCCTCGCGGCGCAGCTCGCCGACGCGCTCGCCGGGTGCCACCGACGCGGGGTCGCTCACCGGGACGTCAAGCCCGACAACCTCTTCTTCGACGCCGCGGGCGCGCTCAGGCTCGGCGACTTCGGCTCCGCGGGGTGGTTCGGGGACGGCCTCCCCATGGAGGGGCTCGTCGGGACGCCCTACTACGTCGCCCCCGAGGTCGTGGCCGGCGGGGAGTACACCGAGAAGGTGGACGTATGGAGCGCCGGGGTGGTGATCTACGTCATGCTCTCCGGGACCGTGCCCTTCTACGGCGCTACCGCGCCGGAGATCTTCGAGGCCGTGCTCCGGGGTAACCTCCGTTTCCCGCCGCGCGCCTTCGCGGGGGTCTCGCCGGAGGCCAAGGACCTCATGCGCCGCATGCTCTGCAGGGACGTCTCACGCAGGTTCTCCGCCGAGCAAGTCCTAAGTAAGTATATAATACCCTCCTTGTCCTCTATCTTCGACTCCATTGATGTTTGCTCCCCTTGAATTGGAACACCATGGATGTTTGCTGATGCATGTTCTCTACCTGCTGCAGGGCACCCATGGATCGAGACACGTGGGGGGAGCGCGCCGGCTGTCTAGCTGCTGATTCAGATGCTCCGCTTCAACCATTCACCGATCTGCAGTTGTAGATAATGGCGTTCGTCCTGGAGGAGTAGAATTGAACCAGCTTTTCCAGCTAGTTTTCGTATCGTTTCTGGCAATCGTCGATGGACACTAGTGCCGTAGTTTTAGCACGTTAGGTAGTGCTACTGTGGTAGTAGAAGCAGTAATCTGCCTGCCTCATAGGCGAGCACTCGTGAAGTAGGAATTTGGGGGGCTTCCTGAGGTTGCTAATGTTGGTCTTGTTTGCTCTTTTGTAAGAAACCCATGCCATGTACGGTCTCTTCCACTGGCTGAAGAAGAACGAGAGTTGTTGATCTACTAGAGAAGAAGATGGACCCAAGAAAACCGGGGGGAAAAAAAATCCATGTACAGTTAGTTATTAGATCAGTTGTGTTTGTTCCATTTCCCTAGCGAATCTATGTGCTTCCCATGTCTTGAATCTTTAGAAGGTGCTCGATCATTTGTTGATGTCAGGATGTTGACGTGTTGATGGGAACTGCAAATGGTTTTCAGTTCAGTTTCCGTTCTGTTTTGTGTAGGAGTACCACCGATTTCAATTGGGAGCATAGATTGAGCTTTCCCCTGGCGACTCTATTGCTGTTCTTGACCTGCAGGGAAAACTTGAGCAGCCTGTGCATTGCTGGTGAGTTCAGTTGCCAGCGAAATCTTGTTCAAAGTTCACAGGCTTGGAAATGACATGGTTGATCACGTTCAGATCAGCAGTGCTTCCCGTGATCTCCCATGCGGCTACTTCAATCAAGCCTGATACTGAATCCGTTGGCTGTGCTTGCGCCTATCGCTTCCGAAATCGCTGCAAGCTTGCAACTGCAACTTTGAATGAATGCTGGCTAGCCTCGTCCTATGCTGAACTTGACACTCTTTCTCTCCTTCCTCCATTGCTTGTTTGCTTCCATCTTTTTGCCCCCCGCTTTCCTGCTGCCGATGGAGTGGTGGACAGGAGCACATATACAGCAGTATGCGCTCGTTGCTCAGTGCTCACGGACTGACGGTCACGGCCCTCGCACCCTGCTCTCAAAGCAAACTGCTCTAGGTCCGTCACTCGGTCAATCCGTCTGAAGGAACAGCCATGTCCGTTCCGTGAGCAGTGAGCACCTTTCCTAGCCTTGCCCGTCTCACTCGTTCCCATGATCGCTAACCCAGCAGCTCAAACCGAAACCATGTGAACAGCCGCAAGTTGCTAGCGGTTGCAGAAAGTGGAGCGCACTTGACACCGTCCAAAGGCGCGAGCTAGCTTCTGTTCTTCATCGTCGGAAAAGCTTGAGGTATGGATGGAGGAGGCGTGAGCTGGGTACGCTGCCATCTGATTCCCTTTATGTAAGCCTTGGGCACAACGCAAACACAATCCCTGCTGATGGTGTTTGATTTCAGCTTTCAATTTCTCAACGAGGCCTAGCGAGGGCCCTCGCTGCAGGTTGACCGAGGCAAAACACCAGCAACTGTTTCGTTCCTTTCTGAAATCAAACCACCAAAGTGTGCACATCGAATGTCGTCGATTTCAATGCCTGCTAACAGACTTCCCACTTCCCTTGACGGCTACTAGATTACACTGCTAACAGGATTGTATCTACACGGATGGCAGGGAGCACCGAATGTTTTATCCGTGTACATACAATGACTCCTGAGAGATTCTGTGGTGATTATTTTTCCTACTACGTACTGTTTTTCTAAAGATAACAGTCGGGCGAGACTCTCGAGCTAGTGCTCGAGGTTCGTTTTTTTTTTCTTTTTTTTTATAAAACGTACCTGTATTACGAGATAAGGAAGACTTACACAGACACGTACGAATACAAGTACGTACGACAAGGATACATGGACAGGCAGCTGTCCTGACCAACTGCAAAGGAGCCCCTCAAAGACAAGAAAATTACAACGAATTCCAAGACTCCTCTGCTTCCCAACGTTGCCAGAGACCACCACCACCAGCCACTATCATCAGGACGCCGTCGATCTGGAGAAGCCCCATAGTACGCCGGCGTTGAGAGGAGTCACAATAGATGAAGCCTTCAGTGGTCGCCCATCGATTGGGAAAACGCCCCAAGCTTCCTAGATCCATGCGTTCCCCTCACATCTGAGGCCAAAAACACCCTCGGATGTGTGCAAGAACGGAGGTCTAGCTGGCGTGATCACTTATGTATCTCTCCGTAGTCACTTCACTTGGAGACAGGGAGAGGCTGAGAGAGAGAGAGAGGCGGATGCTGGGGTTGGACTTGCGGCGTCAAGGTTATGTTGAGGTAGGACCTCGCCAAGTTCAGTTCTTTTCAGAAAGAGAAGAAAAGTGGCACAACCACCACCAGATAGAAGCAAACGGCATGTCGAGTCCATCAGTGTCTCGGCCCATCGCCACCTAGTGGCTGGGCTAGAGGACTCTGTTTTTCGTCGCCAGAAAAGGTTGAGGCATGAATGGAGGAGGCGCGAGTTGGGTATGCGGACATCTGACTCTGAATTCTGATCTCCCCTCACGTTCTTTCTGCCTTGGGCATGACGCAAACGCGGTTCCTGCTTCTAGCTGCTAATGGTGTTTGAAGTTTGATTTGAGCTTTTGATTTCTCCACAGGGGCTGCAAGGGACCCTTGCTGGAGCTAAATTGAGGCAAAGCATCGAGAACTGCTTCGTTGCTTTCTAAACCAAACCACCGTTCCTTTCTGCAAAAGTCTGCACATTGGATATCCTCGACTCGCACCATATTATTGTCGGAGTACTCGCTGATTTGCAAACTCCATCTAACTCCTGAGATGGTCCTCATGCTGGCGGACATCAAGTTCGCTGCCACCGCCAAGCAACTCTCTAGTTCCCGTGCGGCTCCTCTGGTGCTCTAGCTCCTCCCGTTCTCGCTGAGCACGGTCCCACTTGCACTCGAGCTCCTCGGCTGCCAACGCTTTGGTCTCGTGCGGCTGCAAGCTGAGCTGCGATGAGGCTCTTCTCCCTCGCTGCCTCCACCACCGCGGTGCAGAGTTTCATCATGTTATCCTCACGTTCCTCGATGAGGCTAAGGATGTCCGAATGAGTGGTCCGCACACTATCGCCGTCCTTGTCCTCGTTGGCAGCTCACCATGTCGATAGTGCTAATCATGCTTAACAGCGGCGCCGAGTTTAGTTGGGAGGACAGTGCTAATCATGCTTAACAGCGACGACGAGTTCAGTTGGGAGGAGGTAGGGGCTCAAGCCCCCCCTACTGTCACCAACCCCTTGCGGATCTTGTATTCGAGGATGCATCTTCTTCGGTGCCTACCAGAAGGTCATCGCCGATAATCATAGAGGTGGAGGAGAGTTCGGATATATACAACCTCGGTTGCACGACGCTGCTAACCATTACGGCTGCTGCTACATTTGCGGCAGGACTGAAAAGCGTAGCGGTGGTTTTGAAAGCACTCCGTCGTACCTCTCCTTCTCACTCTCGGATCCGCAGCCACTCTCTCATATGACATGGCTCCATTTCTTTGAAAATCATTAAATGAAACTTTCATTGGGACCATCCATAGATCTCATATTTACCTGTTGCTAAATAAAATACTTGCTGCCTGTATATGCTCGATTGGTTGGTTGTATATAACTGGACAGATATTTTTGGCCCATGCTTTGAGCCCAGCACGAGTCCCTAATGTCATTTTATTTTTCCTTTTTTTCGGAGACTTGGCACTCGCAATCCGTAGGCTGCAAAAGAGCAAGTACGTCACTGGTGCCTAAACTTGTACCACTGTGTCATTCCGGTCTCTAAACTCACAAATCGACCATTTAGGTCCTCAAACTTGTTTGGATGTGTCATCCCGGTCTCTAAACTTGCAAACCACCCGTTTAGGTCCTCAAACTTGTTCACTTGTGTCATCCTGGTCCTTAAATAGGATGATAAAAAAACCTCATATCAAAAAAGAATTCATAACTTTTTCATATTAACACGAATGAAGATAAAATTTATATCAAAATTGTAGATCTCGATGCGATCTACAATTTTTTTTTGAAAATTTTTTGAATTAACAATGTTAAGGTCTCAAAATATTATTATCTGTTTATAGATTTTAAAATTTAAAATTATATTTTAGGAAAAAAGACTTTGAATGAAAAAATTTTAACGACAAAGTTGTAATCATATGACAGGCTATAATTTTGATATAGATGTTTTCTTCATTCAAGTTTATATAAAAAAGTTATAAATAATTTTTCGATATAAAGTTTTTAGATCATTCTGTTTTGACTTTGATGTGACTAAAAATTAAGTTTAAGGGCCGAGATGACACAAGTGAATAAGTTTGAGGGTCTAAACCGGTGATTTACAAGTTTACGGACCGGAATGACACGGTCGAACAAGTTTGAGGACCTAAATGGTCTATTTGTGAGTTTAGGGACCGGGATGACACAGTGCTACAAGTTTAAGTTTAGGGATCGGTGACATACTTTACTCTAATTTGATTTACAAAGATTAAACTGAAGGGCACCCCTTTGACCTCTCCCTTTTCCGTGGAGACTAGTGCGACGATGACTGGAGGAGAATAGTAGGAGCATCACTGATGACTTGAGCAACCGAGTTGCTTGAGTGAAGTTTTTTTTTTTTTGAGAAAAGTTGCTTGCTGAAGACAATCACGGAAAAATGGAGAGGTGAAAATCGTCGGCTCGTCGCACGAAAAACGGAAAATATGAGAGAGAGAGCTCATTTCAGCAACCGAGTAGGGCCGAACATGTGCGTGCCTCAAGCCCGCAAGTAAGTGGGCCTTGCTGGGCTGCACGGTCCGAGATAGTCCATCATCAGCAAGCGCCGCCAGTCCACCGAACTAATCCCGCCCGGTTAATCCCCAAATCCTCCGATAAAGCCGCGCGGCCAGGCCAGCACAGCACCACCGCTCGCTCGCCCGCTCACCGCCAAACGACGCCACGCGCTCCTCCGCCTCACCGTCCGATCAAGCGCCGGCCTCGCCTCCAAACCCAGGCCCAGATGATCGGCGGGAGGCGCGGCGCGTATAGGTAGGAGGCGAACGACGAGAAGCTAGGCAGCGCGCGCGCAGCAGGCAGGCATGGAGACGACGCGCCTCGTAGTCGGACCGGCGATGCGAGCACCCCCGCCGGCGCCCCTTCCACGAGCTCCTCGGCTCCGGCGCCGCAGCCTCCCGCTTCCGCGCGGCGGGTCGCATTGCCCTCACTTCGCCCGCTGCGCTGCTCGGTCCACGCGGTGCTCGTA
Source organism: Digitaria exilis (assembly GCA_015342445.1). Classification (NCBI taxonomy): domain Eukaryota; kingdom Viridiplantae; phylum Streptophyta; class Magnoliopsida; order Poales; family Poaceae; genus Digitaria; species Digitaria exilis. Next base: position 246,426 of record JACEFO010001963.1, read on the forward strand.
CTCCAGGTGCGTACGACAAATCCGCACCCAGCACGGGCTCCTGCTGCAGTCACGAGTTTCTCTGTGCGTTGTTTTTCCCCCACTCGGTCGCGCTGCTCGCCCCCATTTGATTCGGTCCTTCCATGCGTCTATCAGGGAGGGGAACGGCGAGCCTCGCAGCAGCAAGCTCCGTCGCGAGAGCTCCGGTACGGTACGGTGGGTGCCTGCTATCTCTATTTTCTCCATTATTTGTAGCGCTTGAGCTGGATAAGCCAGTGTTTGATATGTCTGTGCTGGTGGGTTCTGGGATTATGTAGGTTGGACAATGAAGAGAGCGGTAATCAGGTACGGATTCAGAAAAATGCTCATATCTTCCACTACCGTTCTGCTTTGCTGGATTAAAAGGATCGCGAGTCGCTGCTATTCCAGGGAACAAATTTGCGTAATGACCAACGTAAGGGTGACATTCAGGAGCTCTTCAGCCAGGCTCAACGGAGTAATTACTCTTCCTTTCCTTTGTTCAAATGTAGTTTTATGTCTTGATGAAAGGCTGAAGCACAGCTTTGAGGCTAATGTGTTTTGTTATGTTACTAAACATAATTTTAGATTCACATCACTCTCTGGTTTTCTGATTAATAGGTAAAATAATTTGTACGTCACAGATATCCTCTACCTTAACAAGCAGCGGCTTCTGGCTATGGAGGAGCTGAAGAAACTGCAAGATGAAAACAAGTTGCTTCTTCAGGAAATACAAGTACTAGAAACGGAAGTGCAAGGTGTGTTCCCATTTTTCCAGCCTGGAGCTATTCGGCTCAGAATCCAGATTATGAAACTGTACACAACCTTTGGAAATACAATATATGCTGGGTGTGATCTGATATTTTACTTTCCATTTCCATTCTTAAATGTAGAGAAAAATGCACATGTCAAAAGTCATTTTATATGTCTTTCACTCTACTAGTCTACTTTACACATTTCGTGTTCTTACCGGAGCTCTTTCAGGTGTCCCTTTTGAAGCAGTACAATCATCAAGATTCGGTGAGTTACTCTTGCGAATCGATTCAATGGTCATCTCTGGAATGATCAGCACGCAGGAAGCATCTGACTTAAGAGATAAAGTTGTCAATAATAGAAGCACAATACAAAGAGCCTTTTCTGATATTCATCACAAGGCAAATACTGAACTGCTTGCCGAACTGCGACTCTTTCTGCGTAAACCAATAGAGTACGCTATCTCTTACCTCTGTCCGAACTGCGAATCACACTGTTTTTCATTAAAAGTTTCTACCATACTGTACAACTACATATGTTGCTATCTTGAGTGAGCCTCTGTTATCACGTTTTGTTTACATCTATATTTTGTCTTTATCCTATGCTCAATGCAGGAAACCTCTTCATATTGTGCACATCTGCAGTGAACTAGGCCCAATAGCATCATGTGGATCATTGTCGACCTATGTTGCCGGTGTTTCTTGTGCTGTTCAAGGAAAGGGCAACTTGGTGGAGGTGATACTGCCCAAGTATGCAATCTCTCTGCCCTTAACAAATCTTTGGTGCAATAACACTACTGCATGCTTAATAGATCAGCACGACACCAAAGTTTTCATGTTGTAATGGTCCAGTTTGTCATTTGAGTGTGGATTTCTTGGGATTGGTTTATTGTCAACAATGTTCAACTACATAACACGCTTTTAAGATTTAGGTGTATCGCTGCGTACGAATACACTAATAAGTTGCACCAGGTAACAAACATCGCTGTATACAAGTAAAATCAAAATCCTGGAATTTAGACATCAATATCCAGACGAAGTGATTTTTCCCCCCCAGAATATGGACGTTATAAACTGGGTATTCTTCAGAAGAATTGAATCTAATTAATTGTGATTACCTTTTTTTTTTCCTCGAACACGCAGGAGAGCTGCGTATCAATATATTAAGAAGAAAAAAAGGGTGTAGCACCCAGTAACCAGCACAAAGGTTTTTTTAAGGGGCAAAAACCAGTAAAAACCCCCCCACACGCTCACACTCTATTACAAAAATAACTAAGTAAACAACCCTTGACCGTGGATTCACACTAAGCTAATCGTTAGGCCGCAGGGCGAGGAGTTGAGTAATTCCTCTAGCCCCAGCCAATTCCCAAGTTTTCAGTTCATCCTCCATGATTGACATCAGCCCATTAGACTAGGCTGCAGTCCATCAAAGACACACCGGTTCCTATGCTTCCATAGGGACCAGACCACCAAGATTATTACTGAATTGAGACCTTTTTTGGCTTGGTCAGCCACCTTCCTGCTGGCCTGATCCCACCATTCTTCAAAGCAATGATCCCCTGGTTGTGGGGCTAAAGCTTGCACACCCAACTGTTGCAAAACTTTGAACCATATCTCACGCGAGAACACACATGAAATTAGCAGATGATTGATTGTCTCCTCTTCTTGATCACACAAGGGGCAGACTTCCGGATGTGATAGGCCTCTCTTAGCTAGCCTATCCGCCGTCCAACATTTTTTACGTGCAGCCAGCCACATGAAGAATTTACACTTCCCGGGCGCCCAACTTTTCCAGATCCTCTCCCAAGGACTTGGCTGAATATCTACCAGATGGTGCAAACTGCCAATTGTGTGAATCCTCGATTTCTGGCTGCAGCATTACCTCAGCACAAGAGAGGCAAAGGAAGTGCTGCTCGATCAGGACAGCCACGGTATTGGCTCCTCTTATGTCATCCAACCATCTCATATCAGTAAGGGCCTCATGGACATTTCTTTTCTATCCATTGCCTGAAACTGCACCAAAGAGATGTGGCACCAGCTTCTCAAGACTGTGACCATGTACCCATCTATCCGACCAGAAAAGAGTATTCATGCCATTGCCCACTTCGGATATCATTGCCACTGAGAAAAAAGCCTTAACCGAGGGATGCACTTGGATGGGAAAAAACGCCCATGGCTTGGTTGACTCAGTTTTTTGTAGCCAAAGCCACCTCATTCTGAGAGCCCATCCTAACTGTTGTAGGTTAGATATACCAAGCCCTCCGAATTCCAGAGGCCGGGTCACCTTCGGCCAAGCTATCAAACAATGTTCTCCCTTCACATCTTTTCTACCTTTCCAGATAAACCCCCTCCTGTACTTATCAAGAGCTTTGAGAGCCCAATTTGGGAGATCTATGGTCATAGCTAAATAGATTATCATGGATGTGAGCACAAATTGAACTAACACTTTCCTTCCTGCTTTTGTTAGCAAATCATCCTTCCAGCCAGGAAGTCGATCTGCTACTTTATCTATTATTGGTTGAATTTGGGCCTTGGTCAATTTGTGGATAGATAAAGGTACTCCAAGATATTTGCAAGGGAATTCCAACAGCTGACATGGGAGATGTGTCTGTATTATTTCTCTGTCCTCTGCCTTACACTGAATAGGCAGTACACTGCCCTTCTGGACATTTGTTTTTAACCCACTCGCACTTCCAAACAGGTTACCTTAAATTCGTAGATATACATATCATTGAGGATAACATGTCCCAAATGATTCCATTACTTAACTAAACATTTTGAAATGAATTTCAAAAAGCCTAGACAAACCTAGGAGGAACTAGGTGGCTTTAAATTAAGAAGAAAACCAGCCCCAAAGTCACCTAGGTGTACATTGACACTCTCAACCGAGTTAGGCCCAGTTGTTTTTTTTAAATGAATTATATTTTGCAGTGGTGTTGTTTTGGTCTACACTCTTCAATTTTCCCTTTTTCTTTTTTGGCTACTGATCTCATGTGTGCCATATTTGAAGCTTGTTGTTATCCCTACTAATGTGATAATATCCATTGCTTTAGCTTGTGCCACATTTACATCTTGATTATTACAAGCAAAGCTATCATGCTCATTGCATTGGTATGGCCCAAAATAGGTACACCAGTATAAACATGGATGGAATTCATGCTCTGAGGAAAGCTGAGGCAGAATATGAATCTTATTTTGGTGGTATTTGGCATAAAAACAGAATATGGACTGGGTAAATATGTACTCCTAGTACGCAAAGAGGCCTAACAATCCCTATTTAGTATCTTTCTCTTGTCTTGTCTTTTTGTAGCTCCAGATGTATTCTCCTCCTAATTTTCTTCTTCGATGCAGTACGTCAAGTGGTGTTGGTCTTATACTCATAGAACCAACCCAGCTCTCCTATTTCAATCGTGATATGTTACGTGGCTACCCTGATGACTTCGAGCGGTATGTAGTACTAAATTAATGGCACACATTTTACCTTTATGACTATAACATGCACAAGGACCTGATTTTGAACTTATTATATTTGCAATAACTGGTAATTATTGTAGGGTTTAGAATAGGAGCTGTAGCTTTTTATTGGAAGATCAATTTATGATACAATTGTGGCATGCTGCTTCTATTTCGCATGTGGCATGCAAGGGTTCTTACTATTTTTTCTTCTTCTTCAGATTTTCCTATTTTGCCCGGGCGTCATTGGATTATATTGTAAAATCTGGAAAGCAGCCAGACATTTTACACATACATAACTGGTAAACTGCTATAGTGGCACCTCTTTTCTGGGATATATTTGCTCATCAGGTTAGTTCTACTTAAAGGGTACTTATGATTGATGATATGCTCACCTCTACCAAAGATACTGTCTTCTCAATTTGTTTGTATTTTAATGGTATGATAATAGTTCACATGTTATTTATTCTAAAACCATCCAATGTTACTCCTATTTAATGTGAGAATCATATTGAATGCACTCTTGTAATCTAGCATATTCTTATTGAAGTCCTTGTGCAACTTTGTTATGCTTTCAGGGGCTGGAGAACACTCGGATATTGTTGACATGCCAAGACTTGGATTTCCAAGTAAATAACCAGTATAACTCTTGCAATGTTTAATAGTCACCCACACCTTCACCAGAATATTCTTCGAGATACAAGATTGATGCAAACTTTTAAAATTCATATTGCCTAGTCTCTTCTAATAACCAAAACATCCTTTGCACATATCTCGAGCCATTTTTGAGGGCTCAGTAGTGCAATAACCTGTGTCTACTAAGGTTTTTTTTTATGCTATGCGATTGCCGCTAGTGCCTAGAGGAGCCAAATAAATTGGAAATGTGTGGGCTTGATCCTCGTAAGCTTCATCGTGCTGATCGTCTGCAGGATTCTCATAAGACACATCTTGTTAATATTCTTAAGGTGAGTCTTATTTAAAACTTAGGAACTAAATGCTTCAATATATGTTAGACATTGAAGACTATTTGTATCTAAATTTCTGTTTACTCTGCCTACACAAACTATAGTACCAGGGGCCAATTCCGTTTCACTGTGGCAACTTGTTCAAACATATACACATTTTCCTGGAATACAAATTTTAAATGCCAGATAGATACATGTAGTCAATTAAATGTATACCTTTCAATTAAATTCTGTTCATATATATTTGCAGGGAGGAATTGTTTACTCAAATAAAGTTATTTTAATGTCCTCAGTCCATTCGAGTGATGTTCTTATGCGGGATCCAAGACATGGGCTGGAAGCAACATTAACTGCACATAAGTGATTATCTTTTTTTTTTTTACATTTCCATAATTTTCTTGCACAAGGCATAGAAAAATGCTGGCTGCAATTGGCGGTTGCTTTGCTGTTAATTTCTGGGACACTTAATTTCCTTTTAGGGAGAAGATAATGGTTTCTTCTCATGGATTGGATGGTGAATTTTGGGATCCATCCAAAGATATTTATCTTCCTCGACGCTATTCTGCCAATGATTTGGAGGGGAAGTCCATTTGCAGAGAAGCGCTTAAGCGACGACTTGGGTTCCACAGTGGTTCATCCATTATAGTATGCATCCCATTGCTTTCAACATACTGCTTCTGTTTGTTTCATTTCTACATTGAGCATATCATAAGGTAAGCCATTTGTTAGGTAGGATGTATCTTCGATGGTTATTCAGATATTCATAATCTCAAGGAAGCAGTTCATGTTGCTCTGCGCAGAAGTGCTCAGGTTTCTGTAGTTGTTAGTTACTGTCCCTTTTCAACTTAAACAGTTGATTTCTATGCTACCATAGCTGCAAGATTTTGTACTGTACAGGTTATCTTCATGGAAAAGTTAGGATCTGTTGTGAACTCAAGTGTGCTGGCATTAAAGGAAGAGGTAAAGGTATCGCAATTCCATGTCTATCATAACTTGTTTAAGCATTCCATGTTCATGGCATGCCGTGTGTATATTGTAATTTCATTTCTTTTATCATTTGTTCAGTTTATCAATCTGGATGACAACATAGCATTCATTGAGGAATACGACGAGACACTTGCACATTTAATATATGCAGGCTCTGATATAATTCTTTGCTCTTCCTTTGAAGACCCATCGCTTCAAATAGCGGTATGTGAAAGCAGCTTTTTTTCTATTTTCTCTTAGTAAATTAAGGATCAATGTATAAGGGTTCTTGTCAGTTGCCACTAAGAAAGGTAAACATCATTTTATTTGATGGAAGAAGATTTCCCGAGTATGATTGTGGGTAAGAAATCATTGATAATTGGAGGGTGAAATACTGAAATTGGCCTCTTGTACAAATTCATTTCCAGATACTAGTAAGATGGATAGATTACTAGTGCAAAGTTAGATGTAGATCTAGATAATTACTTTAGACTACTTTTTAATGGCCACAGTGATTTTTAGAAAATAGAATAGATCTACTGGCTATGATTATTGTGTCAACCCGCATCGACAATTGTATGTTTCTGTATTTTTTCTGAGAATGTCTAGAATTTATTTTCGTTTTTGTATCTTGTCTCGTGAGGATTAATCTTGAGGCTTCAAAGGGAGCCTCCAATTAGGAATAGTAAAATTGTGATCAGTTTCTACCCAAGTGTTATTATGCCTTTTAGTGAAGTCTCTTTATGGGCAGATCAAGGCAATAAAGTATGGATGTGCGCCAGTACCGATAAACTTCCCCAATGATGAATCCAGGTAAAATACACTAAACATTTATACATATACTTAAGCAATTCATCTGTCTGATAGATTTAGATGAAATGTTTGATGTGTCCATAGTTAGTTGAAACTGCCTGAATCGACAATTATGTATATATGTGGTTACTTATAGCCTGCATTTGTATCTGTCACCAGGCAATCTGAGGGGCATGATTGCCACAATGGAGTAATGTCTAAGTATATCATCTCAACCTATGGAGAGTTGTCTCTTCTTCAAGCACTTGAAAGTTTAGTAAGTTCGCAATCTCAAGTGGCAATAACTATCTTGTCGCATAGTTATTCACTGCACACAATTAGTCGTCTCTCAATAGATTGATTAATGGTCTAAACTATCCAGTATCAACATAGTTTAAGGTTGCAATCAATGAAATCCTTAAAAATGGTATCATATAATAAGTTATTTTCTTCTTAAATTGACATATATTCTACACCTAATGTGCAGAAGAATGACCCTTCGAGTTGGGATCAGCAGATAAAGGATGGGATGGTTAAGGGCTTAGCATGGGATGCTGAGTGCTATGATCTTCACTGGGAGGCCTATTCCAGTATAAGGAAGCTGTGAATTGGCCATATGGCAAGAAATCACTAGAGGTACCAGATCCCTAAATAAAAGGTATTTGTATATTGCTTTCACTTACACCTGTAAATTTAGTTTTTTTCTTGTTAACTATAAGTCAAGCTAAGAAGTTTTTTTCGTTCTATTGTTATGAGTAAATAAATACTAGTGAACAATATTCAGTAAATCTTTTGGTTCTTGTAAAAATGGCTCCAAGCTCTTGTTAAATCATGTTGTTTTGGCCAATACGCAGTAAGATATCTGCATTCAGTTTCACAAAGTTTACTGATTACATTTTCTCTTTTTTGAAAGAAAATAATGAAGAGTATATGAGATTGGTACAGATAGTATTGTTTCGAGAATGTATTACATGATGTCTGATTTTTGGTCCTCTAGAGTTCCTGGGATCTCGGTATCAGCACAAAACTTATCTCATAGATGTTCGTGATGGACCCAAACAATTTGCTATTCATTTCAGAAGAGTAAAATTTCTCACTTACAAAATCTTTTTAACCGCTGTTGTAACGTTCTTTTCTTCGAGGTAAGCGCTATTTTAACTTTTTTTTTAGGTAAGCTCTATTTTGACGTTCTTGAACATGTGCACACCTTTTTTTATTATTATTACACCCAAAAGAATCATACTTAAACTGATTTTCTAAAAGAATGGTACAAGTGTTATGATCTACATACTATAAGTATATGTGCTGCACTCTTCAAGATCGAGGACGTCCTGTCTGAACATTGAAGGAAGATCCCTTTGTTCCATGGGAAGCAAGGCCTGCCTCTCCTCCAGATTGTCATCAGCCTGAGCCCACGGATGCCGCTGGTATCTCCTCAGCCTCTCCAGCCTCTCAGCAGCCTCCTTCATCGTCGGCCGTTCCTCTCCGCTCATGCTCAGGCATCGCATCACGAGGTGAGCAATTTCTTCAAGCACCTCGGCTCTCATCTCTTTCCTCACCTGACTGTCAAGGAGCTCTTCATGCTGTCCAGCCTTCATTGCCTTCGTGAAGCATGACACGAGGCTCCTGTCTTCCTCTGGTCCATCAAAGTAGAGCGCCTTTTTCGTTGTTAGAAGCTCCAGTAGGACGACGCCAAAGCTATACACGTCGCTCTTATCTGTTAGCTGGCATGTCATAAGGTATTCAGGGTCCAGGTAGTCGCAGGTCCCCTGCACCAGCGTTGCAATCTCGGCCTCATCAGTGGGTGCCAGTTTTGAGGTCCCGAAATCTGAAACTTTCGCGGTGAGCTTGTCATCAAGCAGAATGTTGGCCGTCTTGACGTCTCCGTGGAGGATCGGCGGTGACGCAGATGAGTGCATGTACGCAAGTGCCTCAGCTGACTCCGCCGCTATCCGGAGACGGGTGTCAAAGGTTATCTCAGCCTGGAGATCCTTCCCGTGGATGTAATGGTAGAGAGTGCCGTTGGAGACGAACTCGTAGACGAGCATCGGCACTTCCACTTCGAGGCAGCAGCCAAGCAGCTTGACGACGTTCCGGTGGTTGATCTGGGAGAGGATGAACACCTCCCTCGCGAACTCTTTGGTCTGGGCCTCCTCCATCATCTTGGACTTCTTGATGGCCACCACCGTCTTGTCCTCGAGCACGCCCTTGTACACGATGCCATGCCCGCCGCGGCCGAGGACTTGGTCGGCGGCGAAGTTGTTGGTCGCCTTCTCGAGCTCCTCGTTGGAGAATATCCTGAACCCACCTGTTCCGGCGCCGGCGTTGCTGTAGGAGCGCATCTGCTGTTGGAGGATGACACCCCCGTTCTGCTCGAAGAACCTCTGCTTTGTTCTGATGAGCTTCCTCTTCTGGAGCCCCAGGTAGAGCCAGAAGCACATGAACACTGACAGGAACACTCCGATGCTGACTCCTGAGCATCACGTAACCATCACCCATCAGTATATATCCGGACAAGGAATTGAAAAGATTTACAAAGCACATATTCATGTGGTAGTCTCGGCTCACAGGATGCGAGAAGAAGAATTTGTGTACCTGTAACCACCTTGAGAGCTAGCGTGAACTTGTCCTTGTCCTTGGGCCGGCAACCGTTATGCGTGTAGGCATCCCCAGTGGTTCCCGGACGGCAGTCGCAAGTGTAGTTTCCTGGCGGCGTATTCGTGCACACTCCGTAGCATGGATATTCTTTTGGGAGCTTGCACTCATCGATGTCTTCGGTTTGCAACAGAAAGAAAAAAAAGAACCACTGGGAATGGGAGGATAGAGGGAGGAGATGCGTAACGAGCTGATCGCGTTGCGATGTGTACCTCTGCATCCACCGTCGAGGTAGGGGTTCCCCTCGTACCCCTGGGAACAGACGCACCGGTAGCCGTCGCCGTTGGTGGAGTTGACGCACTTGTAGTTGGCGCTCCGGCACGCGTAGTCCGTGGCGTTGCGCTCGGCGGCGCGGCACCCGCCGCTGCCGGCGTTCCGGACGGCCCAGTCGAGCACGACGGGCACGGAGAAGTCGCCGGTCCGGTTGAGGAAGGCTTGGTCACTGTAATTGAACCAGGCGGCCTCCACCAGGAACACGTAGTCGCAAGACGTGGAATTGATGGTGAGTGTCTGGCCCCCCTGCCCCTCCTTGAACCTCAGCGTGTTGGGCTGGTAGAAGTTCACCCCTGGCGGTATCGCGCTCTTGCAGCACCCCACGCCGGTGCAGGAACCCTGCCCCGGGATGGTGTACTGCGAAGGCCGGCACACGGACGTGCACCCGCTGATGAAGGCCTCCGCCTCGCCGTCGACGAAGTAACCGAGGGTCGGGCAGCCCAGCGCGACGAGGCTGTTCTTGGTCGGGGAGAAGAGGTAGGAGCTGACGCCGAGGGACATGTACGAGGGGTTGACGTTCCTGTCCACGAACCCACCCGAGGAGTTGTAGCACATGCGCGTCGCGTTGAGGTAGGACCGGGCCTCGCCGGCGGCGAGGGAGAGGTCGGCGAGCATGATGCTTAATCTGACGATGGTGAGGCGGGGAGGGGAGTGTGCGTCGTCGCAGACGAGCTCGAAGCCTCCGACGGAGTCGTCGCGGTAGCACCCGGCGCCGATGCCGAAGGGGTACGGGATCGTGACGCTGCCGCACCTGTCACGGCATCCCGGCCGCGCGAGAGGCGGCGGCTGCTGCTGAGATGACGCCGGTGCTAGACGCGATAGCAACACGACCAGCGCGACGACCTGGAGCTGCAGGCTGCAGCTGCTCGCCATTTGTTAAGCGTGTTGATTCTCCCGCCGTTAGACAGCCGGGGGTCTGGCTGGTTTATATATGCATGTGGTATGTACCTACCATCGCAAGCTTGATGGACCAACAACCCAACGACCAAACCAAGATGACGCAGATTGTGTACACGACACGCTCTTCCTAGATCAGCGTCTTTTGACGGGGCGGCTCTCGAATCGGATGGTTTGGTCTCATGCATGCACAGCGGACTGCATCTGCGTCCAACTTGCATGGCCGGGCTGGTTCGGCTCGTGATCAAGTAGATCAAGTTGGTCGGGAGTCATCCCGGGCAAAAGAAATTAAATCACTCAAAATACTCATAGTTGATCAAGTTGTCTGTTTTATTGACAGGAAGTTGGTCAAGTTGCTTCGGTTCAACCCCTGTTGCCATAGAAGAAATTTTGGAGCTTCCTTGACTTTCCTTCACGCTCTACGGCACCAGAACTTGCAATGGAAGAGGCTGAAACAGTGGAACGGGATACGAGTTTTTGGTTACGCGACGATGTAGATGTGCCAAAGATGAATACTTAAAAGTGTTGTCGTGCTTGTGCTTGAGGTATTGTTGGTAGTGATTGGCAGGCCGCACTATCTCCTAGCCTGGATAACTTTACTCCAGCCTAATTTTGAGCAGGCTATGCTTGTTCGGTTCCATCGGATTCAATCCGGGCCGGGAATAAAAGATATAACAAGAAATTTATGATAGGTAAAGCTATAGATCGGGATTTATTCCGGGTCGAAAACTAAATTACTCATGACGGAATGATTCCCACCTCTTGACTAGTGGATTGATTTTCGGTCTTTTGGTGTTAGTATTGTGAGTAAATTAGCTCTCGATCCGGATTGAATCCCGGCCTCTTCATGAATTTCTTGTTATATTTATCATTTCCGGTCCGGATTGAATCCGATAAAACCGAACAAGCTCTAAAGCAATTGTAAATTGTTCAGAGTTTGGTAGGGTGCCTCCTTTGCTATCTCCGCCGTCGCCTCCTCTATATTCTGCTCTCTTCCTCTCTGATTTCTTCCCCAGCGAGCAGTGGTGCGACAAGCGGAGGAGGGCGTTGGCCTGCCACAGGACCCGCGTGCCCGCCAGGAGACAGCGGGAGGTGCCAAGGTGGGATGGTGACTGACACTGACGGCGGACAGGCTCGGCGCGGAGTTGCCAGCTAGCCAGGCCAAGAGGGCCGTGATGCATGTAAATTGAGCCAGGCTAGGGGAATTAATTGCAGCCCACCAAACAGGCTACATTGCATAACCGAAGCCTGGATAGGCCTTACCAATCACTACCGTTGTCTCATGGAAATCCATACATGTTTTTTTTTCCTCAAAACACGGTACAAGGAGGTAGCCAGATTGATGGAACATACTAATACTGAGTAGTAAATGATGACGTTTTGAGATTGTCTTAAGTTAAACTTTGTAAACTCTGACTATAAATAATTTTTTAACTACTAAGTTTGGAAATATAAAAATGATATGAGTAGATTTGTATTGAAATATAGTTTCAGAGAAGTACTTTTAAAATATATTTTACAAATATTTTATACTAAAAAGTATTAGTTAAAGTTGTGTTTTGGAGACCGTGTCAATGTCCTAAACGTCTTGATTTACCAACCCGGAGGGAGTAGTACTTTTTTTTCTTTTAAAACACATCTTTGGTGGACGCGATAGCAACACGACCAGCGCGACGACCTGCAGCTGCAGGCTGCAGCTGCTCGCCATCTGTTAAGCGTGTTGATTATCCCGTTAGACAGCCGGGGGTCTGGCTGGTTTATATATGTATGTGGCATGAGCTTTGCTATGGTACACCAATTACCTCCTAGGAGGTAAAGGTTCAAATGAATCTGAGAGGTTAAACAATTAACTATAAAGACAAAGAAAAAAACGCCCGCAACTGCATCCTTCCATAGATCTAGGAGGACGTGATTTGCATGTGTACATGCAGAATTTTACAGATTGCTATTGGTTATTTTTTTTGGAAGGTAGAGAAAACATCTTTTAGTTGAATTTACTATTTTTCGTGATGCAATTAAAACATATAGTTTTCTACATGACAAGCCCAAATTTTCTGGGGAAAAAAATCAAGTGAGTTAGATCTAAGCGCAGTTTGATCCAACATGATAAAACTGCATTTAGATGTAGTCCAACCAGAATAATTTGATGCACCAAAATGCACTATATATCATTTCATAATTAATCATAACTAACACCAAGAGATGTGCTAGTCAGTCCAAATCAACAAATCTGGGGGGTGGAAAAATACGAAAAACTTTTTTTAATAAAAAATACAAAAACTAATGCCAAGAGACGTGGTAGTCTTGTCAGTTACCTTGATTTGAGGAGTAAGTCTATTTTCTTTCTTTAATTATATTTCTCTTGTAAAAATCAAGGGCTAAGATTTATTGTAACTCTTACCTCTTAAGAGGTAAGAGAATGTAAAATAGAAGAGGTAAGAGAATGTAAGATAGAGTATCGTAGCAGGACCCACGTGGCATGTACCTACCATCGCAAGCTTGATGGACCAACAAGCCAACGACCAAAACAAGATGACGCAGATCGTGTACACGACACGCTCTTCCTAGATCAGCGTCTTTTGACGGGGCGGCTCTCGAATCGGATGTTTTGGTCTCATGCATGCACAGCGGACTGCAGCTGCGTCCAACTTGCGTGGCCGGGCTGGTTCGGCTCATGATCAAGTAGATCAAGTTGGTCGGGCGTCATCCCGTGCAAAAGAAATTAAATCACTCAAAATACTCCTAGTTGATCAAGTTGTCTGTTTTATTGACAGGAAGTTGGTCAAGTGATCTGTTTTAATGACAGAAAGTTGGTCAAGTTGCTTCGGTTCAACGCCTGTTCCTTCTCGCTCTACGGCTTGCCAAGCCACTAAGCCACCAAATCCCAAGCCACTAAGCCAGGGCGCCGCTTCACCGCCGCCGTCGCCGGTGGCCACCCCCACGAAGGAATGTCCGTCACGGCCCCTTCCTTCCTCCACCACCGCGGTACGCTGCCCGTCCCCCTCCCCTCCCCTCCCCTCCTCACCGAGGGACATGTACGACGGGTCGGTGTTCCCGTCCACGAACCCACCCGAGGAGTTGTAGCAACTGCATGCGCGTCGCGTTGAGGTAGGCCCGGGCCTCGCCGGCGGCGAGGGAGAGATCGGCGAGCATGATGCTTAATCTGACGATGGTGAGGCGGGGAGGGGAGTGTGCGTCGTCGCAGATGAGCTCGAAGCCCCCGACGGAGTCGTTGCGGTAGCACCCGGCGCCGATGCCGAACGGGTACGGGATCGTGATGTTGCCACACCTGTCGCGGCATCCCGGCCGCGCGAGAGGAGGAGGCTGCTGCTGCTGAGATGACGCCGGCGCCAGACGTGATAGCAACAGCACCAGTGCGACGGCCTGGAGTTGCATCATGCTGCTCGCCATTTTTTTTCCCCCCCACGCGTGTTAGTTCTCCTATTAGACTGCCGGGGTAGTCTCTGATATATGTGCAGTGGTACCTAGCGAGCTTGATCGATGGACCAACAAGCCAACGACCAAAGAAGACGATGACGCATAGCAAGTGTACACGCGCTTTCTCGATGAGCTTCTTTTGACGGGTTGGGGCGGCTCTCGAATCGGATGGTTTGGTTTGACTCATGACGCGGTTGTATGCGCAGCGGTTTTAGTTGGGGTGCTCATCGATGGAGTGAGTGATCGGCGCCAGAATGGGGGATAGGGGAGCTGCATCTGCGTCCAACTTGCGTGGCCGGGTTGCTGATCCGCCACATGATCAAGTAGATCAAGTTGCTACGCTGGGAGTCCTGCGCAAAAGAAGTTGATCAAGTTGTCCGTTTTCTTGACAGGAAGTTGGTCAAGTTGCTTCGGTTTAACGCCTGTTGCCATGGAAGAATTTTGGAAGTTCCTTCACTTACCTTTCTCCTTCTCGCTCTACGGCTCCAGAACTTGCAATGGAAGAGGTTGAAACAGTGGAACAGAGTACGAGTTTTTGGTTGTTACGCGCCGATGTATATGTGTCAAAGATGAATACTACATGGAGCTGTTGTCGTGCTCGAGGTCTTGTTGTCTCATGGAAGCTGAACTGTCACTCTGTAACCAGATTGATGGAACGGAGTACGTTTTTTTCTTCTTCAAAATAGACATCTTTAGTGGTCTGTTCTAAATTTCTAATAATGAGGAGATCACCCATGAAGTAATGCCTTCATTTCTTCAGGGATTCTATGATAGCCAAGGCCTCCTTGTGATAGCTATATTGTGCAGCTGCTTTAGGTCCTATAGCTTAGCTTGTCTGAAATATGCTAATGATGGATAATAAATTGATAATTACAGCTCAGTGTCATTATCAGAGGCATCTGTTTCTTGGATAAAGGGTTAGGTGAAATCAGGGAGGACAATGCCGGTGCAAATATTAAGCAATGTTTCAGCTGTTGAAAGGCCTTTATGCGAGCTTCAGACCAATGGAACGGATCCTTCTTGAGCAAATCATGCGGTGGTCTCACCATACCGAGCAGAATATGAAATGAAGACAGAATTTAACTGTGGTTTGCTAAGAGGCATCAAATGAATGACAACCAAATATATTGCGTGAATATGCATCCCCTGAATATGCAAAGAAGCAAGGCATCAAGAATTATCGTCCAAATTTTCTTCGTGCATCCACCTCTATATAAACATGGGCAAAAGATGCACCACATCTAAACCAAGCGAATAAGCAGATATATTGTTAAACAAGTTTTCTCATTAATGGCGCTTCTCAAAACCAAGGGCACTGGTTTTTGTGACGCTTCCTCCTATTGGAGGAGATTGAACCCGTAACATTCTTTGAGCTGTTAAAAATAATGTAGACAAAAGGAGGTGAGTGTGATCATCGTGTATCTCTTTTTTTACCTAGTCCATACCTTTATGTTGACATGTTTATACTAGAGGGAAAAGCCTTCCCACATGTAGTTGATGCCACATGGTCTATCTGCACCATTTACTTTTCTCACACGATTGTATCATCTAGCGCTAGCCTTCACGGTATGCATAAGGGGTGTGTCTAGAGCCTTCAGGAAGACACATTTGTCGAGGCCCGATGGCAGAACTAGAGAAAAAATTAGGGGTTCAAAAAGTTCACATTTTTTTAAATATATTTATTTTAGGCATTGTCTTGGTTTCCTACAAGAAGTTGGCCTACCTTTATTTAAAATATCTTATATAAAAGTTAAATATGAACTATTTTGGGAATATGGATTAGGGAAATAGGTTTGTTTACAATGGTTTGGGCTAATGTCATGCACTAAAAAAAAAACTTTGAATTGGATTAGAGATATATGTTGTTGTCATAGGCAAACAAAGGGATATTAAGATTTTTTTTTCTGTTTTTATGGGAGGGGGCATATGGCCCCTACCAGCCCCGATAAAGTTGGTGCAATGCTGGGTAGTCACTACCCAAGCGGGGACCTCAAGCGCGAGAGGGCCCATGCACAAGCCCGAGCGGGGAGGAGCTCGAGCGCGAGAGGGCCCGTCGGGGTTCACAGGCTCTGTGACACCCATCTCAAGCGATGGGAGCACAAGAATCTCCCCCTGCTCCCTGTGAGGATGATGGTAAGACATCTTTAATTTATTATATTATTGTTTTGTTTACTGATTTTACTTTATTATACTTCTATTTTTTTTTCATGATATGCCTAATCAGTATTTCTCAAATCTTCACACCGTAGGCCAAGGGGACAACACTGTCGGAGGCTCCGACGACGAAGGCGAGATGGTGCGTGGGCGAGGAGCGCGTTGAGGATCTGGAGGAGCCGCTCTGCATAGCCCATGAGCACGAGAGTCATCTCATGTGCAAGAGCAAAATTGGGATGAACTATGCAAAATAAGTGCTCCCACGTCTCCAAAGTTGTTTGTCGAACCTGAGCCTCGACGGTGCCGACTTTTTTTTTTGTTATTTGGCCCCTTTAGCTTTCTTTTTTTACATTTAGACCCCTAAGAAAACGATACTGATCTTTGGACCCAAGGGGTCGGCGCCATGATTCATGGCGCCCAGGTAACACGTCTCGGAGCCAGGACTCATGGCGCCAAGGTATCTATGCCGTTGGATGAATAATCTGAGGTGGTGGCGCCAACGTAGTAGGGAGGTCAACGCCACTATGCATGGCGCCGAGCTCGGTGATACTGATGTCGGTGCCGAGATCCATTGCACCGAGCTCGAGGCATCGCTCTGACGGCATGCTGCATGCCTGCAGGTTTGCTTGCGGCTTTATTAGACCAGCGGCGTCGCGCACCGGTCCGCATGCACGCGAGAGCTCTGCATCTGCATGCACGCCTGTGCAGCGGCGAATCTAGGATTTGAAGCTAGGGTGGGCCGGTAGGAGAAGGCATAGTTTAGGGGATAAATTGAATGAATATTTGGCTATATTTGAGGAGAGTAATTTGGACTTTTTAAACAAGGTTAATACCATAATAGCTTAGTAAATTATCTGACACATTACTAAATCCATAATTAAGTAAAAAAATATGCTGAAGCATTACTGTTTGCTGCTTGCATGTTTCTCTCGTCTTCTTTACCATTATGCAGTACAATGATGCAAGGGCCAAGTATGAAATTTTATAATATGGAATCCTACCATGGGTACTTATATATTTCTACCATGATTTCATAACTACTGATCTAGAATACACAAGCTACCTTGCAAATGTGTCGGATGCATGTTACGTGCGAGCAAGCTAGCAAATGCGCCGGCCGCACGTCACATACTTACATACATCTGCAATCCACTGTCGTTTAAAACTCGAAGAGAAGTAGAGCACTGCTGTGTCTAATAGCATTAGAGAAGCTCTATGCGTCAATCCTTAGGGTGGGCCGTGGCCCACCCGGTCCACCCTTTGGATCCGCCACTGCGCCTGTGTTGATCCATCCTTTCTTTTCTTCCTGGTCCGGCCGCGCCAAGCTAGCTTTTTAGCCAGTCGTTGTTGGAGATTTAAATACTCAGTGCCATGTGTATGTTAGTGTCCACTGTCGGTGTCCATGTGTATGTTAGTGTCTACTGTTGGAGATTTTGTACAATCGATAAACATGTATAACCAATGGTCCCCGAGAACACAGGAGAAAACAAGATTTTTATGATGTTCATTGATAAGATTTTCTTAATTGCATGTATAATAAATTTTTAAAATAGAAAACAAAAAATGGAACAATATCAATCTAATGGTGCCCAATGACACCCAAGTCCCATGAATTAGCATTGACTTGGATTAGCCTTTTGCCCCCTCGTCTCCCGATGATTGCAAGGGACATGGGGTGTCAAGTGCTATCTCACAATGACAGTGCAGTAGTGCACCACCAGGCATCATTCTCTAGGCTCTTCAGCTAAGCATTGTAGCTCACACAGAGAGACGAGGCCTCAGTGCCGAGATTTGTGGCGCCGATCTCGGCGCCGTGAATCTTGGCGTCGAGGTGCCATGTCGGATCCACCTCAATTGATTCATCATTACAGGGTAGTTACCTTTGCGCCATAGGTCATGACGCCAAGACGTGTTACCTCGGCGTCATGGGTCATGACGTCGACCCCCTGGGTCCAAAACAGCATAACGTTTGCCTAGGGATCTAAATGTGAAAAAAGAAAGATAAAAGAGCCTAAGAACAAAAAAAAAGTCGGTCGACAGTGGTATCATGCAAGGGGGTCCATTATCATGCAAGCATTTGATCATGCCATCGACCATATTTTGTGTCCACCGACCTGAAACCGCTTGTGCAATTATGTGATGTCTATCATCTCTATAGAGAATATTTAACCGAGGGTTGTTGTCATAGGCTAACAAAGAGGTATTTAGATTTTTTTTCTATTTTTTTGAGAGGGGGCATATGCCCCTACCACCCCCCGATAAAGTTGGTTCAATGCCGGGTAGTCACTTCCCTACACCCCGACATCAAGAGTGCTCACAAGTTGCTCCCTTATAGCGGCAACCATGCGGTCGCAATGGAGTCCGACGTCTAGCAATGGAGCCTAGAGAGGGTCAGACAATGACCTTATGTGCCTACATCTTGGCGGGTGCAATATCACACTACTTGGAGTTCCTAACATCGGTATTGCATTCTCCAACAACTTAACTCCCAATTCTAACATCTGCCTTTCTATCTTCGTCTACATGTGCGAACAATTCATTGGCATCAAACCGTGTCTTGAATTGTTCCGTGTGCATTCTACATCTGCTGGCGGACGAGAACAACCACCATAACCGTGTCGACTACATAACCGCGATGGTCACCAGCAACTGGGGTGAATGAAGACGTCAATGGTTGTACATCACCGAGGGCAACGGTTTGGACAATTAAAATATCTTAAGTAAAATTTAAATATGAAATAGTTTGGGAATATGGATTAATAAAATAGTCTTGTTTATAATCTTTTGGGCTGTTTTTTCTAGGCTAACAAAAAATCATATGAATTGGATTGAATATATAGCTTGGGTTGTTGCCATAGGCTAAAAAACTATGCAAACTTCTAATCTGGATCACATGATGTTGATCAAGGGATGCGCGTGGAAGGTGGGAGGGGTGATTTTCAAAAGTGTCTCTAATCACACCTTTACAAATCACTGGTGTCACCTCCCCGAGCGTCCTGTTAAACCAACATCGTATGAAAAGTTTGCATGGTTTGTATAGAGAGGCTGGTTTGCAGCTGATATGTTGCCATCAATTTTCTTGGTGGAATCAAATTTCTCATATACGTTTCATGTCCAACGGCGACCTACAATTTCTCTCAGCATCGAGGCTCCGAACGAGTGTGGACAACATGAACGCAATCGAACAACATGAGCATAAGCATCAGTAGGTCACATACAGCCGATTCAAGCAGTTAGGCGATTGTAGCTCACACTATTGGGCACATCTCGGGTTACGGAGAAGAGAAACAGAGGCCCAAACTGTATCAGCCTGGTTTGAGCCATCCCACCCAAATCAGCCCACCTCCTGCGGCCCATCCACTCGTAACGCTCGCCATCCCCTCCGGCTCGGTCCGACTCCTCTACTCCGCTTTCTCTCACCACAAACAAATCCCTATTCCCTCAAAAAAAAAAACCCAACAAATCCCAAGCCAGTGCGCCGCTTCACCACCGTCGTCGCCGGGGGCGACCCCCACGTACGCCGCGGCCCCTGCCCTCCTGCACCACCGCGGTACGCTACCCCCCCCACCACCACACACACCCCTCCTCCTCCGCCCTCTCGTCGTCTAGCTAGCCCACCGTTTCTCCATTCCACGCGAACGCGTGCAGCGCGACGCCGTCCAATTCTAACGGCTAGGGTTTCGCTCCACGACCACAGCTCCTCCGCCTCGCCTGGCGATTGCTGGACGCGCTCGTCCTACTCCTGCCTTCCCTATCAGTGCGGCCCTAGCTATTTAGTTAATGCCCCCGTTTGCTATCTGGTGTGGGTTCCTACATGTTGTGCTCCCCGGTCGCACCGTGTGAGCGTGGTGAATTGTCAAAGGAAACGGAAACCTCATTCTATCCCATTAGTAACTAACAAGCAACAAGGGTGAATCGGGGGTTATGTGGTCAATGGAACTATCGCATCGAGGGAATTCCAACATATTGCTCTAGGGATTATAATGTACAGACTATAGGAATGCAGCCTGCTTCAGTGCAGTGTAACACTGCGAGCCTCATCATCAGCTAAGAAACAGGGAAGATATTTTGTTCCCCTTCCCCAACTGTAAATGTGTCTTCAATTATTCAAATTAGCAGTTCATTGTCTGATTTATGTGCCAATCGTCTCACGGTGGTGAACTCAAAGTTAATTGTCTATTCCAGCTCAATGTCTTTCTTTAAGTGCAAAAGCTAGCAATTAGATGTTAAATTCATCAGGGATTTATAGATGTCATGAACAGGATTGTGTATATTACAAGGAATGCATATACTTTTCCGTGAATCTTTCGTATTAACAGGATTGTTTCTTAGCTACCTGGATGCACATACTGGCTAAATTATCAATTTTTTTTCTGAGAACTGAGAAGTCCCTTAGGTGACTGCCAGATCGATCCCCTTATATTCAAAATGGATTTTCATTTATTCCCCAAGTTTAACTTATATTGGACTTACTGTTGGTTGCTATTTCTCGGTATTGTCATCCAGTGCAAGCATTTTATCTTTTCCGTACATGATGTAAACACCTCCCTCTTTTGCGTTGTTCAGCTTTAATTAGGACATTTTGTTAGCTGATCCATAAAAGTGCACAGATCTACTCTTACTGTATGCTATCCACCTCCACTTGTGATGTAGCACTGTATTTACCGTGCAGATGTACAGAGAGGCCACATTAATAGCTCATACTCTTTAAGCATCTTATCATGTTTTCATATTGAGCCATGCACAAAGACCAAACTTTCATTGTAGACTGAAGATGAATGTGAGGCTATTTAACACTTTGTTTTCATATGGACACTCCTAATAGTTCATTTCATTCTCCCTCCAGGAGCTTGTTTCATGGGCACCTCACCTATATTGGGGGGGCCAATGAGGGTGTCTTTGGTATGTAGTGCAAGCCCCAACAACCATAGGCCAAGGAATTTGGATATATCACGGCAACAAAAAGGGGGGTCTTCCAGGGGAAAGGCAAGCCATACCAGGATAGAGATGATTCTGAGAACACTGATGAATTTGATAGTGATATTATGTTCTCCAAAAATGGACCGCCAATCTCTTTGGGGAGGAATTCTCGTCCTCAAGCCACATCAGCTCCAGGGTAAAGAGAGCAGGAGATTGTGGAGCTCTTTAAAAGGGTTCAAGCACAGCTACGAGCTAGGGGAAAGGCAGGGAAGACAAGAAGCCTGAACCTGCAAAAGTGCAGGGTGCGAGGGGCAGCGTCGATTCCCTTCTGAAGTTGCTTAGGAAACACTCTGTGGACCAAAGAAGGAAGGGCAGTGATGACAAGGAACATAATTTTGATATAACAAGGAGAAGCAATGATTCTGAAAATAGACAAAGCTCAACCATCTTTGTCACAAAAGGTGACACCCAGGAAGGGAAGAAGACGCCTCCAGCACCTTTCAAAAGGCCAACTTCAAATTTCAGGTGAAGATCTCCTGTTCCTGGAGTAAGATTCCAGCCTGTTATCAGTGCAGACGTTGAAGCAGATGCCTATCACAAGTCTATCACCAATAATGTCACCGATCCTGTACAAAAAGCTAAGGCAGCTCATGATGAGAGGACTGCTATAGATGAGGCAGACTCAATTTCTCCATATGAACCGGATTCTGTAATACCATCAGCAAATAATTCTTTGGATGACTTTGATGCTATTTCAGATGGTGAAACACCGAGGACTTCGATGAGGAGTATCCTGAACCGTCTCTGGCAATTGCTGATAGTACAGATATCGATGAATCGCATGATGATGGTGCCGCGGAAAGTTCCGATCTAAGCTCTTTGAAGGTTGCAGAGCTCTGGGAGCTTGCAAAATCTCGAGGAATCAAAGGCTACTTGAAGAAGAAGAAAAATGAGTTGGTTGAAATCCTGAGCGACATGGCCTGATAAGTAGGTGTGGTGTGGCGCCTTCTATCTACACCCGTTTTGCTTCAGCCTGTCCTGGACATACCCACCATCTTTCAGTCCCATAGAAAATTGTAAATGATGATCGAGCATGGCTAACATTGTTCTGGTCTGCGCTAAGCTCCCCCTTTTGTACACCTAGTTTGTTAGTCAATTAGCTGAATCCCGTGCTGAGTTGAGTGAGGTTGTAGCTGAGACATTTGTTTATGTACTAATGCACTGTTCCATTCTAGGTGCTTTTGTTCTCTTTTTTTTGGCTTTTCTCGCCTTGCAGAGCTGACCTGGTGTCAAGCCGGACTGTTCTAGTGACTGGCGGTGATGGTGGTGTTCTGAAACATCGTGGTTTTTGCCTGGCCGTCGTCCTGGCAACTCTTCTGAATGAGATGAGATGAGATTTGCTTCTGATATATTTCTTCTTTTTTAAAAAAATGAAGGTCGGCAATTATTGGTTTCTGGCCTGTCAATCTGTCATGGTATCCGGCGCAGGTGCAGGTTTGCTGATGGAAGAGGGAGAATAACGCATGGGTTTGGTCAGAGACTGGGACTGTGTTTAAGGCGGCTGCATGATCATTCATCATTGCTTGGCTTCTGTTCTTCCTTGTGGTAATCACAGGCGGCAGCACGTGCCATGGCGATCCAAGCGGGCACACACGTACTACTCCACTAGGCACTCACCGATCAGTCTGCTGCTGCTGTTGCTGCTGCATATGCTTTGATTTCTGGCAGCCGTCAGATCCGGAGTGATTGGACGGTTAGTTGGCCGCCTCACGTGCCGCCTCCCTGGCCCTTGCCGCTGGGCCGCCTGGTATTGCGAAGGAAAGAAAATGAAAAGGAGAACTACTCGTGTTGATTAAAGCTGACCCATTCCAATACGTACGCAGTTATTTGTTGTACCGCAAGCGAGTTCCGGGCAGTGGCTTTCAAACACATCGCATGGCAGCAGCAGATGGCAGTGCGAAGCGCCGATGCCCCGATGCCGGAGAGAGAGAGAGAGAGAGAGAGACTAGCAGAGGCAGCAGCAGCAATCTTGTCCTGTTGTCATGCAGTGCAGTAGGCCACATAGTTGCACACAGGAGCCTTTATACATTTGTTTCTCCTTTTGCTTTTCCTGATCCTCCGATCCTACTGGGTTTTTCACGAAACAACAACCCTGGAGACCAGCCAGCCAGCCGGTCCATGTCCATGCACGCGTGTATAGGAATTGAATCGACGACGGGCACACCAGGACGTGCTCCTTGATCTCCAGGCGTCCGATAGATGCATGTGTACTAGGCCGGTCCATGCTCTCGCTCAAAGCAGCAGGACTACTACTGGCCGACTGGGAGACAGAGAGAGAGACCATGACATGCAATGCATGCATGGCGTCGCAGCGCTGTAGGCTGGCCGCGCCGATATATACTGTTGCCGCGTCGGAGTAGGCCGGGCAACCTGTCTATCTATCTATCTATCTACTAGCTAGGGGGCACTAGGCCTGTTGCGAGCGCTATAGTGCGTGCACGAGGCCGCCCGGGCAGCGTCGTCGTCGTGACCGTGGGGCAGGCAGCCAGCCGGGAAGTCTGGAACTGAAGGCGTATCGTATGGATCGCATGCACGACTAGTCCACATCACACGGCCTGCACTGTACGTCGTATATGTATACGACACGAATAACAGCTGATGCACGCATGAAACCATGAGCACCACACACCAGTACGTAGCTGATTTATATTGTTGCTATAGCTCACGTGCTCTCTTTTTTTTTTTTAAAAAAAAGATCTGCGTGGAGCAGGGCCGTATGTATATATTGGCATGCATGTACGTACAAGTACTATGCAAGTAGCAGCTAGGCTAGACTGGCAGTACTAATATGCGTCTCACTGTACATGGTGTGTGGTGTACCCTTTAATTAATCAATCGCGGCCACGAACTGTTTGGTTCGGCAAAAGCTAGGTCACCGTGCCGGCCGGGTCAAGATTCCTCCGACCCGTTGGTGTGTGTACTTGTATTTGTCATCTACGACATTACCACATCGATCCATCGATGATGGTATATATAATAGTAACTCAGCAGCACAGCACCAAGTTATATATTAACTGTATATATGCAGGGAGCGCGCATAAATAGCAGGCCAGGGGCGCGCAACAAGCAAGCTGCCGCGGCCGCATGAGATGGAGATGTGACCAACTGGCCAGCCGGACGGATCCCCGCTTGGCCCGCCGTATCGCCGGTGGGGCACCGCTGCCGCCCGCCGCACAGCACCAGCCATGCAGCTACGGCGATCGTACGTCGTCTCGAGCTGCATGCATGCCGCACTACGTACATACTTACCCGCGCCGGAGACGACGACATTTGTGCATGCATGTGTAGTAGCTATAGGATTGCATACATGATCGATCATGGTCACGATAGACCAAAGCGCGAGCATTTGACCGAACCATATTTGTACAAATCCACACCGTCCTGTCCGACGACCCGTCCACCTCACGGTGCTAAGCTAGCTAGCTCGCCTCTGCACGCATGGTCATAGTCGTCGCCGCGCCGGCCGTGGGAATCAGAATCTGAATCAGATGGCGCTGTTGCCATGCATGCAAATGCTACATATATATGCTATGCTTCAACAGAGCCAGCGTTTGGGTCGATGCATCCTGTTCATCCGATCCTGTGTGTGTGCATGAACAACACGTACAGTAGTCGATCGGTGTAGCAACAACTCGATTCATCTGTACAGCATGCGTGTGTAGTAGCGTACGAGCCTATACTACGACGGCATCTATCCTACTATCCTAGTATATATCGTAGGCCTTAGCGCGCCTAGGGCTAGGGTAGGTCGGGACGACTGTAACGCGTGCTAGCTGTGGATGCATACATGCGTCCCACAGGCCGACCGGCACACAACGGGTGAACAGTGTGCAGCAACGTTCGTTCCGGTTGCATTTGAACATGCGCCCAAATGCAAGTGACGAGACGGCGAGTGGGAACAAGGGCCTACGATATATCGACGACCTTGCCAGCCCCTGCCCTGCCACGTAGGAGCATGTAGATGACGAGGAGGCAGGCAGCAGCAGGAGGGGCGATGTGCAGACGGTCAAATCGGTCAGGGCATAACTGTTGCGCGAGCTGCTGGTCAGTAAATGCGCGCGCAATGTGCTCACAACTCACGAGACGAGAGTACCACCAGAGAGTGTGTAGTGCACCGTGCACGTACGTCGTCTGGCCCGTCCGGCCGACCTCTCTTTACATTGCATTGCATTGCATGGTTTCAGTGAGACTAGTGTGAGAGGTTGGATCGAATGGAGAGGTTCCGAGTGTGTGGTGTTGCATTAGTACCGCGGTAAGAATAGTACCGTGGTGTCAACCAGTAGGTGAGGGGGAGCTAAGCGAGTGGTGATCCCAATGCAGGCCAGCCGGCCATGCATGTACGCGTAGCAGTAGCTAACTCCAGTACTGCCACCGGCCAGCATTCATATGCATGCATGCAGATGCAGAGAGACGACGGCCGTATGCACGAGGGCCATGGCCAGCAGAGCGATTCCAATCCATGGTTCTCTCTCTCTCTCTCTCTTGGTTCTCTCTCTCTCTCTCTCTCTCTCTCTCTCAGCCTTTAGTGAACAGTGTCGTGTCCTGATGTTATTCACTTTAGCTGCCTTCCTTTATTTGGACAGACATTCTATGGCTCGCCAAACTCCACTGCTCACCGTCCTCCATCCATTTGTCCATCGACCTTTGGGCTCAGGAGCCACGACTACTGCTGCAAGATATTATTGCATTGCTCATCCACCTCCATCGATCGATCATCCATCTCCTTTTCTCTCCTCGCTCGTGCACGACCACCATGGCGACGCGACCTACTCCCCGGCCTGATTCCAACTGCTAACTACTCATTCATCAACAATTAATCACACCAGGGCGCCCACAACATATATATATTGTACAAAGTAGTGCTTCCTTCTTCAGCCCCCATGCATGTATCTATTTGCTGCTTTTATCTGCCTTGGTAGATATTCTTTCTTCCCATGCCTAGAATTCAATTCAAAGTGTGATTCTCTACGGTACTGCACTTTGTAGTTGAGTCAGTGGTGCTGATGCGTAGGTCCGGCACACCTCAGTGGTTCAACTGCAAGTGAGCCTCATCCTTCAATTCATTGTGTATTGACATGGCGTTTTCAAATTACTCGCCTATTTGTTCCTACTAGCTATATCTATATTGGGTGTACCATCTTGGAAAATAGACAGTTGTGTTCGTATATAATAAATGAAGTTAATTCTCACTCTATATCATATATATCTTTCTATTTCAGAATAATTTGCATATTCAATGAGAGAGAGAGAGAGAGAGAGAGAGAGAGAGAGAGAGAGGAATGATATTAGAGTCGGTCGGGCTGTAGTTGTTTGTTACCCTTAGTCCTCTAGAACACCTTCTGCTTACTACAAGACACTTGAGTATTGCTGCTATTCCGCTCTCCGTGGTATGGCTCAGGTCATCCCAATGCTTAATTTTACACTACTACAAAAAGTAGGCATGTATCAATTCAAGAAGCAACTCAGAAGGGTTATATAGGTACGAGTATATGCCTCCAGCTAGGGAGAAGTTTGCTCATCAATATTTACACTGCTAGAAATCCTCATGCCAGCATGTAATTCTCGAATGTGATTGTTATTATTGAGTTGCATGCACCAACCAATTCAATTCAAAATCTTAAGCTGATGGAGAAATGTGGAAAATTCACTTATACTCCAACACTCCCCTCACGTGTAGGCTCTCTTAGGCCGCATATGTGGAAATTGGAGTGGACTACAATTATTTTATTTAAATCGCGCCCACCAGAATTCAAACTTGAGATCTCTACTGTTGATACCATATGCATGCACAACCAGTTCAACACAAAACCTTAAACTGAAGAAAAATATATGAGCAATTCACTTATACTCCAATAGTTACATGTCGTTAAGTTGCGTCCGCGTTGGTAAAGTTGAGTCGCATATTTTTTTTGTTGCATAATCTATCGTTATCAGAGAGATTTATTAAAAGTGCTGACGCACTTGGTGATTGCGTCAAGCTAGCTACCTCGTTGAAATAGAGTCTGCATGCGTGCAAATTTTTCCATCTGTCTCAATCAGATCAGGCTAGTATAGCAGACTGTACACACACATCGACGACCAAAGAGTAGTATATCATCATCAGTTCATAACTGCTCATATCACGGATGCATGCATATGTACATGCAGAGAGGAGCTAGAGCGAGACCTTGGTGTACGTGCACGATCGAAAGCCCAGATAAACAGTGTGTTTACGTACGCAACGCCATCGCCATACCTTATCGTGTTCTAGGTGTCTACCGGAGATACACATATGCCCCACGGCTAGGCACTTACACCCCTGCTGAGACTTCTCTACACGTACAGGAATGCGCGGTACGTTGTATAGTGATACTATTCAGATGGGATTGCACTATATATATAAGTATACATGTTCTTACATAAAACACACATAAAAAATGGAGCATCATATGATGCTGTATGTGTAGCTCTCTAGCTAGGGACCAAGATTCGTCCATCTCCAAATGCAACTAGCTAGTCACTACTATTTGACTTCTAAACTACTCCTAGAAAGATATATAATTTTAGTTTTTTATTATATATATACTGAGTTTGACCTAGTTTAGAAAAAAAATTATGATATCAAAGTTTCGTTGAATTTTATTTGAGGAAAAAAGGAGAAAGAGAATATATTTTCATAGTTTACTTCTTTTATGGGTCTTATATCTTAATATACTTGTTTAGATTTAAGATACTTTAAACGAACTAATGACCCCTTGCATTTCAGGTTGTATTTCAGGACGAAGGGAGTAATATATATCGCGAAATTTCAAGTGGTTGTGGCATATATTGTGTGTATTTAGCGCATAGGGAGAGGTGGGAGGGGGATTTGTAAAATCACCACCCCCTTAATCATACTTTTGTAAATCCTCCCTCCCACCTTCCCCTTGGATTGAGATCATGTGGCTCAGATTTAAGTTCTCACAGGAATTGAGTTCTCATAAGATACGTTGCCTAGTATAAATGTATGCTTTTTAGCTACTCCCTCCGCTGCATGATAAATGCAATTCTAGCATTTGAAAAAAAAATCTCATACAAAAGTGCAATCATGCGAATAGAACAACAATTGCCTGCCTAATTAAGTGGTTATATCTTATTTGCATGCCAAAGCTTTACTTCTGTCCAATGTTTTAGAAAGTCATGTTAGTTGCATGTGAGGGCATTAGAGTTTTTTCACGCAAAAAAAAAAGAGAAAGAATTGCACTTTTCATGTTAGTGGTAGCTAGCTAGCACCAATTGCAGTGTGCAGCAGCATGCAATTGAGCAAGTACAAATGTATCATGTATGCAAAACTATGTCAATAAAAAGGTGCAAATATTGGATCATGCACGCGGCATATAGCTGCTGGTACGTATGGAGCTAACTTTGGTGCAGCGCATGCAGGCGGATTGAAAAGAAAGAAAGGAGAAAGGAAAGGCAATGCAAGGCAGCGCTGCTTGGAACTAACGACGTTGCCGTTGCCCATCATATGCAATGCATGCACCTCATCCTCTACGGTTAGCTTGCATTGCTTGCTCCTTTAGTTTTTTTTTTTTGTACCTTTCTTTCTACACCCAACCCAACCGTGTATGTGCAAGCTCTCTCTCTCTCTCTCTCTCTCTCTCTCTCTCTCTCTCTTGGAGTTAGCTAGATGCATGATAGCGAGATGTCGATCCACGCCGGCCGGGATTGGCAGCAGGCAAGCCGGAGCTTTTTGACCGATTCGGATGTGTCATCGACGTGCTATATCATCCGAGCATCTCGCAGGGCCCCGCGCCGCAACAGTACTCCTGATCGCTCCATCCTCCTCCCATTGCACGCACGCACGCACCTTCAAGATAGCTAGCGAATATCTCCTCTCATCTCTTCCCAAATGAAAAGGCGAGATAGCCGCTACATCAGGAAAGCTACTTGGTTTAATTTCACTGATTGGGGTCTTTGTTCCTTCCAGCTGTCATATCACTAGTTAGGACTTACTGTGACACCCTGAAAATGACCTTTCTTAATTACTACACGTCCTTATTGATATACGTACTCCCTACTCCATTATTAACAGAGGAGTTTTACAATGCTTGGAAAAATGGAGAACCGTCCATTCACAAAGATCTAACGGTGGTAAAATAGGAGGTACCGGGAGGTACCCAAAGAAAGGTACCTGGAGGTACTAACTAAATATATTTTCTTGTATTAAAATAAATACTTAGCTAAATATTCAATTAGATCAATGGCTAGCATTAATCAGCCACAAAAGTGCCTCGTGGTACCTTCTGGTACCTTCCAAGCATTGTAAAATTCCTCTTATTAACCAACCATTTGTATTTGCAAATTTTACTTCATTTCCCATATTTATGTTTTCCATTTAATTTGCTACCTGTAAAATAAATGTGAATCTGAAGCAATTATGTACGCATGGATGTGCATTTATTATTACTTCACATTTTCTTATTCTTCGAGGGGCCGGCATCTCTATTATTATATAGTTATAATATCTATTGGGCTAATTTTCAAGAAAATAAATCCATACATATATGACTTTTATGTTTTCTAACTAAATCTTTTGAAAAATTGAGAGCTAGAGTTTTCGAGATCGTTATTTATGATGGAGCAATTAAGACGTAACGGGAATAACTTCAAAGCAGTTTTGCTTAAATTCTGTTTGCTGTCGAAACAAAGTAGGTTTAGAACATACTGATAATATTTATGATGTACAGTAATTATGTTCTCTGCATCATAATTCAAATCTGAATGAGGACAGATCGTATGACCTGTTTGATCATGGGATCAGTTAATGCCACTGTCCTGCAACGGACCCATGGCGTGTGCATACTGATTCAACAAGGGGAAAACATGACAATGAACTATGTTTGTTCTTATATAGTTATGTTAGTTGATCGAACAGTGTGCAAGATTTCTGATGATACGATGGTTTGAATTAGCTAGTAAGAGTGAGCAACAGAGACCTGTACGTGCAGGAAAGAGAGAGCTAGGGTTCGCGGACGGATGCATGGTTATTTTAGATAGTTCATAGATTTTTTTTAATATTTTAGTAGAAGAGAGAAGAGTTATCTTTTAATTAAGAAATCGACAGTCTCATACACGTCCTTCGATATTACATGGAGATGATGAGCAGGGTCATTTGTGTGGGTGATTTATGTTATGAGCTATGTACTAAAATCTAGATAATTTCAAAAATTGTCTGTTAGAGTGCTTAGAGCTAGATATAGTTTCTACCATGGGAGGAGGGCCATAGGCTGCGTGGGCAAGTACTAGCCTACTGTACACTACGCTGTGTCGATTCCGGAAAGCAGTATTTACCACATGCAACTAAACTTTCACTTGTCACTGTCGTCCTCCTCCGCTCCAAACAACTTTCAAACTCTCTTTCTCCTGACAAGGCCAGGGACCTCTCTCTCTCTCTCTCTCTCTCTAGAATAGTCTAGTGAGTGTGTCATTTCCCCTTTTTCTTATACGTTTATATGTGTGGGCGCTCTCTCATTTTTATGAGCACACTGTTCACAATATGGTGACATTATTCAAACTTACCTGTTTTTTGTGGGTTTAATTAATTGTTGTACTAATTTCTGCAGCAATCTAGCTAGCGAGCCAAATAAGTAGTAGCAGTGTTGTAGGCAAATTTTGAAAACTTTGTAAATCTTTTAAAACTTTCATTCTATTAAAAACATGATCCCTCTCACAGACACACGCTTCCTAAAATAGTTTGCTATAGCAAAGTTTCTTCAACTTTCCTAATCTAAACGAGACCTTAATCTGCTTTGGTTATCTAGGCGTGAGCAGATTGGTACGAACTTGCTTCTAGTTTAATCTAGTTTGTCATATACTGTTTCATTGTATATTTGCTAAAAACAAATCTAGTTTCATCTTATAATGGATAGGCATAATTAATAATCAAATACCTCTAATTTAACTATATGTTTCATATTAAATATACAAATGAATAATATATACGAAGTTTTTTAAACCAGCTCAATTTAAGTAATATAATTATTTGCATGAGAGGATTCAGGTGGGACATGGAATCTTGTCTAGTCGATGTCTGTAACAAAACTACAAGTATGGATATCAGACAGCATACGTGTACATACCAGGGATGCACAATTGCACAAATAAAATATATGTGAATGCACCATGTACCATATTTCATGTCGTCTACAGTAGGAACATAGGTAACCTGTTCCTTTTGTGCAATTTTTCCTATCAGTGCCCGTGCAACACTGATGGAAGAACTATCCCATCAGACCACTGCAACGATAGAATTAAAAAGTAGCAAAAATCGTCAATAAGTTCAAAAGAAAGAAGAGGCCATCATTCCAGATTATCCTGCATGCAGTCATATCATCACGCAGCTGCAGATTGGAGGCATGGAAGGAATTGCACCTGTACCCTCAAAAAACAAATCCCCTTACGTAGACCTGCTCCCGACATGGACTCGAGTGGACAGCCAATTTTTTTTTTCCTTTGGAATTATTCAGGGAGCCTCAAACATTTGATATAAACAAGATGCTCGATCATACTAGCTTCAATATAAACACTTACTATTTTTGCATGAGGACGTGCATTTGGGTCAATAATGAACGGTATTTTATACTTAGAGCAAGTCCATGAACGATGTAACTATTATTTGATATAATTAATTAAATATCCACTATAGCTTTTAAAAAACACGCCTAAATTATATTACTTTATCATATGATCTGCGGCCATCTATATGCTCATATTATATTATACTCTTAAAAGCATAGTGCGTCGTCTATATGCTCATAATACATCTATGATCATCGTGTGGAGAAGGCTTTATGGACGGGTTTTAAGCTCGAGAAAACCATCAAAGGCTTAGCTATGAAACATCATTTACCATAAAGTTATAAGAGAGCCGCATTAGTAAGATATAAAAGAGTTAAACCTAGTATATGATCACTTGTGGGTAGGGGTACAACCATCTCCGCTAAAAGCAAGTATAATAAAGTGAGACATGAGCGGCCTAAATGAGGTGTCACGTCAGGTTAGTGATAAGTTGAAGAGAGAGAGAATAAGCGGGTTGTGAACTTCCAGTCGATTGAGACAACATTTGTGAGACGATGAAGGCCATATATTAATGCTCTAGTATACATTACCATATATCTATTGTACGAGTGTGCTGCAACATCGGCTATATGTGACATGGCATAAGCATTTATATGGCTAAATGATTAGCCATACATGCTCTCTAACCGTAGAATATAATCCGAATCATTCTCGATCTTGTTTAGCCAGCCAGCTATACCCTACTAGCCAGGTACACCTATTATCTCCCCCTCAATGCCTGCCTGCCTGCCTAACCAAAAGGCTAAAAACCTATCCCCTCCATCCCCCCCACCCCCACCCATCCGGATCCCTCTCCCCATCCAGCAGCAGCACTGCCACCATCAACTGTTCATCCACCTCCACCAGAGCCGCTTCATGCTGACTCCCAAGGATGACTTGACCACCTGAGCTGCTGATGAGAGTCAGAGCATAGCGTTTCTTGGTATCGTCGGATGGCTGGATCCGATGACTAGCTCACCAGTAGGAGCTGGATCAGAAGAGTACCAGAGCTAGCTAACCACTGCCAAGATCCCACCTCACCTCACCCATGCATCTGTAAGCAGCTTACGCACTGCTAGATCGATCGGCACATTCCGGTACGCATCTGCATCGATCTCTCCCCTCCTCGTGTCTTGACCTAGCCATTTAATTTCCTTCAGAACTACTAGGTAGTAGCTAGCTGTTTTATATTTCGTTCTGTGTACTACTAGTGTGTGTGTGTGTGTGTGTGTATATATATATATATATATATATATATATATATATATATATATATATATATATATATATATATATATATATAGGAGTATGTTTATATAAGCTAGCTAGCTCTCGAATCAGATCGAGCAAGAAATGATATCAGATTCTTGTTTTGCTGCGTTGCATTGCTGATATGGCAGCCGCGCGGGACGACGACGATGGATCACCACCATCACCACCACCACCACCACCATCATCACATGACTATCCCCGGCCAACAAGAACCGTCGCCCGCTGACACCGGCGCACCCGCTCCGGACAGCTTCTTCCTCGGCCCCACCGCTGCAGTCCTCTTCTCCGGCGGCGGCCCCGGATCCTCCTCCGTCGCCGGCTCCTCCTCCTCCGGCGCCGCCGTCTTCGGAATCGGATCCTCCTCCGTGGCGGGGGGTGGGCCCGGGCCATCCCCGTCGAGCTCGTCGTCTCCGTCGCTGAGCCGCTACGAGTCCCAGAAGCGCCGCGACTGGAACACCTTCGGCCAATACCTCCGCAACCACCGTCCGCCATTGTCGCTGTCGCGTTGCAGCGGCGCCCACGTGCTGGAGTTCCTCAAGTACATGGACCAGTTCGGCAAGACCAAGGTGCACACGCCGGTGTGCCCCTTCTACGGCCACCCCAACCCGCCGGCGCCATGCCCGTGCCCTCTCCGCCAGGCGTGGGGATCTCTCGACGCGCTCATCGGACGCCTCCGCGCAGCCTACGAGGAGAACGGCGGCACGCCGGAGATGAACCCGTTTGGGGCCCGCGCCGTGAGGCTCTACCTGCGCGAGGTGAGGGAGACGCAGGCGAGGGCCAGAGGGATCAGCTACGAGAAGAAGAAGCGCAAGAAGCCGTCGGCGGCGGCGTCCGCGGCGGCGCCGTCGTCGGAGGGGAGCCCGCCTGGACCGGGGCCGTCGTCCGGCGGCGGAGGAGGGCACGGCGATACGTCGGCGTCGCCGCAGTTCATCATGCCGTGAGTTTTTCACATCCATTGATCGATCCATCTATCTGAGTTGAGGTAGTCAGCAGCTAGCGCGACTTCTTGGAGTTGGTTCTTGGAATTAATGCCCCATGCTGCTGCTGGTTGAACAACAAGGCTTTGCTTTCTTTGCCTAGCTCTCTTCTTGCATTTTGCTAAAGATTTCGTTCGTTCCCCCCCCCCCCCTTTTCTTTTCCCGTGCGCCATGTCGTTAATTACTTGAATCACCCGTGTGAGTACTGGATGGTTTAATCGTCGCCATTTTATTATTCAGCTTTCAATCAATTGGTAGGTGTTTATGCTTTCTTAATTTGGTTTAATTTATTTTGCTCTTCCGAATGGATGCAACTTTGAGAGATTATTATTTCCCGAGTAGCAGCGCTGTATGCATGGCATATATGTCCATGGTGTGTGGGATTGCAGCAACAACAGTGGTGCACAAGCTGTAACTCGAGCTAGCAGCATGATAGCATCTCTCTTTGCAGAATTTGTTCTTGTACGTAGCTTGCAAGTAACTAGTCTTGGTTCTGGTGCAGAAGCCAGCAGCCAAATAACCAGCCCTGCAGCTATTCATCATCATATTGGCACAACAGAAATATAATGATCCATTATCCATTCATATTGGACGGCCGGTGTGGTTCATGTTTCCTTTCTTATTAAGTTATTAGGAGAGCAAAAGAGCAATGGATCAGGAGAGGGGAAGTGCTGCCTAATTTGAAACATATAGTTGCTAACTCCAGGAACAATGTCTACTCTAATCTGTGGTGTCTCTAGATCTGGGACATAATATCTATTCTTTAATTGATCTTGCAATTGCGTGTTTCTTTATATTTTCGTCCCTTTTGTGGCATTGTCGTTGCAAGTATTGCTTGATGGTCTTCAAAAAAAGTCTTTCTTATTATTTGCTTTGCATGAGCATTGTGGTGCTAGTGCTTTGAACCGTACGTGTAATGCACACCGATGCTGACTGCTAGTTTCACCCCTAAAAATTACAATGTCCAAAAGGGCAGCCCACAAGAAACAAACAAGGCAAGCAAAAGAAGCAAGAAAGGGGGAGTCTTTCGAAAAAGAGGAAGAGATACAAGACACGCAGGAACTGAAAACGTATTGGGTGATTCTCAGTAGGGTGTGTACAATCTGGCGTGCAGCACCAGTTTTAGCCCATGCTTTGATGCTTCTTGCTGCCTTTCCTTATTCAACTGAGAATTACTGGATCTGGCTTGTTTTGCCCCTTTCTTTAGGGCGGCTTGATTTTCTTTCACTTCTTGTCTCTTCCGTCTTGCTGGGAGTATATATAGAACATACAGCATTAGCAATAATATTTTATTTAGATTTTAATCATGCACTCAACTGTGGAAAAATTTTGAGTTGGCCGGGAATTGCATGCTAAACCTCCACCTGAGCGTTTTAAGGGCTCTTAAACCTGAACTTTTTTTTGCCTCTATGATTTATGCTTAAATGTAGGAGGGTATGAAGTAAGAAAGATGTTTTTAAAACATACTAATAACATTTGACTTTATATTTATACAATAATAAGGTAATCTGGAATTGCAGATACTTATCATGCCAATATTGGAATTTTGATGCCTCTATGTTTTTGAATAATAATGTTGGTGTAAATAAATGTTCAGTTGATGGATGCATTATTAAGAACGGCTGGATTTTATCTAGTTCTAACTCAAATAAAATCTTGGCCATAGAAGTTGAGCGAAGTATAGACAGTTAAAATATATTTAATATCATTGCTGTGTCCAATTTTATTCCTTCTGCCTCGGAGCTAAATACATTGCGTGCATTTTAAGAGTCTGCTGTTACTTGTCACCATTACTTCAGGGCCATGCATGCCTACATATTCTTTTATATGTTCTGCTTTCGATCCCCACATATCATCACATGGTATTGCAACCAGAGCACAATTAAATTCCTCTTTAAACAGTCGATGGGTTTTGATAAGCCTTTCTTAGATTTTGTTTGTCCCTTCATAGCATAGTTGAGAAACACTTTTGATATGTGGGCAGTATATAGACAAAACTGATTCTATTCCCCCCTACTTTGGCAATATGCTTGTGTATCATATGCCTCTGTCACCCCCACCAAAAAACCAAAAATGTAGTAAGTAGCTAGATACTATTTTTAGTCATGTCATAGCTAAAGTTTTGTGAGATTAATACGTAATTACGTACACAATGCAAGATATCTATGTCTAGTTATGCCGACCATTTTAATGCTTTTTACTATTTTTTCTCAAGTGGTTGATAATTATTTTATTGTAGTTTGCATGCTTCCTAAAATTATCAAATCACCAAAAATGTAGTCCCGACACAGTTCTTTTCCACAGTTCTGGTAGGCAGTTATCCAAAGATACAAGAAATTGTTGGCCATTTGCAAGGAAAATATTGAGAAAAGTTAGCATTCTTGCAGTAAGAACTCAGTAATATTTGGCAGTTGTCCAGAGATCCTTTCCTCGAAAAACATTAATTGTTCCAGAGATCCCTGCTAGCTAACTTTCATGGCAAGGATCATTCCAAGAATTTGTTTTTAATACTTGATTACTATTTTGAGCTTGTTTACACAGTTTAATTGCTTGAGTATTTGTAGTACGTTACTGATGATGTTTCATCAAGCTACATATGATTCTTGAATATTCACTAGTTAGTTATATAATCTTGTTGACTATTGCATTTTACTAGTTTCAAAACTGCATTTTCATTAACAATGAATTTTTAATTAGCTCAAAACTACATTTGTAACTCTAGTTCTTGTAGTTTAATTAGCTCAAAACATCAATTCTACGGATGTCATGATTTATCGCAAGTAATTAAACCTCATACAAGATTCCACTATTTCCTTAAATAACTAAAGTTTTTTTGGCTTAATTTATGTGATACCTGATGATTATTTATCAAGTGGCCAATGGTTTTATTTGTTTGTTGTGTTTTTTATTGCTATTTTAATTTATTTTCCATCTTCAGTCATCACCAAGCCGCTTGATAAAAAAGGTGCAAATAACAATAGCTATCATCCATTCGAAAAGAACGCTTAGGAAATCTTGAATATCATGTGTGTTGAATCAGATATATTCTTTCAAAAATATAAGGGCATAAAGCTACAACATTATATCCTAGAAAACTAGTAATTTTGCATGCATCAAACCCCTAAATTAATAAAGTAATGTTTGCATAGGCAATTTGTTTCCCCTGACCAAAAGAAATCTGCATCGTAAGTTGTTTTATTTTTAAAAAGAACTTGATACATATGCAGATGCTCACACATGCACGCTTACCCCTACAAAAACACATATACAAACCTCGCCCCTATGAGCAAAACCAACCCATAAATCCGCTTCCTGAGGAATTCAGAACCTGGGTTGGTGCAACCATACCACCGGTCACTAACCACTAGGCTAGAGGACCTTAGGTTATGAGCACATATGAGAGACTCGGCTGGTATATCTTGAGTTTTGAACTCACAACAGGTGTCACAATGTCAACGAACACACGCGTCGATTACACCAAAAAAGTGTGAATATCCGTACGTGCATGCTGAATGCTTGTAAAACCATGCACGTATGGAAGTGTGATTTTGTTTTGTCTAACTAGGGTGCGCATTCGTATACATCTGATTTTGTTTCTTGTTCCGATCCATAAGTACGTGAGCTGTACCAACATGGTCGATCTCATTGCGTATATGCTCTTGGCAACAAGCCAACAACTACTATATATGCTACAATATAATTTATAGCCAATGCAGTTTTGGGCAATGGAAAAAAGTTTGAAGCGAAAGCTGGATCGGGTGCAGCTAGACCCACACTAGATAGCCTTTCTATGCATCGATTCTGCAGTTTTATTTGTTCATGTCGCTGCTCTCCTGATCCTTGTTGTAGTGAGCTCCTGAAATGGAGGAGTAGCCGAGGCTCCAAAACATACAGCCTGACATGCACGCGCGCGCACAAACGCTAAGCTGCAGGTGTGAGAGAAAGCATTCTGCACGTATACATATATCTTTGGTCTCTTTACTCTTTACTTTAGGCAGCTGCGGAGCTGCAGAGTATAGACAAGTGGAGAAGATCATAGATGCCTGATTCTCCCTCCCAGCGAAACACACGAAGATCGGTCAAATATGCTATACTCTTCCTAAGACGATCGATGACATCCCTGTTACTTGTAGTAAAATTTGCTTACTTTTAAATATATGCCATTTGGAACAAACCAATTAGTTCGAGAATAAAT
This sequence comes from Digitaria exilis, assembly GCA_015342445.1. NCBI lineage: Eukaryota > Viridiplantae > Streptophyta > Magnoliopsida > Poales > Poaceae > Digitaria > Digitaria exilis. The sequence goes on from JACEFO010001963.1 coordinate 284,770, forward strand.
TAGTTAACTTATACTAAACACCATGTATTAGTTTACTACACAGAATGTGTGGTATATATAACACTTTCCGGACACTTGTGTACACGTACTTTTGTTGCACGTGTACAAATAAATGGTTGTGGAAGCCCTAATTTTCGAACTTATTAAGTTTGCGCGTATACAAACTTTCAACATGACTTTCCAGCAACAAATGTGGAACCCATTAAAACATTCCTAATTTTGGTTTAATATTTACCTAATTGAAATTTCAATCCACCACAAAATTCTCACCTTTTTTAACTTGAGCCTATGATGTTAAATAGCAGCATTAACTTGACCCTATGATGCATCCACATTAAAGTGGCAAGCAGTGTTCAGCCTTCCGCTCTTTTAGCTACTTGTCGCTTCAGGGTAGTAGCTATCAGCGTACTAATCATGTGGAAGACTGGAACGCGCTCAAAGGACAAAGCTACATACTCCACTGATAACCAGTGACAGTTCAACCTGTTCCATCTTGATGAATATGACCAGCGTGCCGACATATAGACATTTGCATTCAATCATTTCAATGTCTCATGAATTTTAACCATGCCAAACACAAGGAACATTTCCCCAATAGAGCTCAGAGCCAAATGCACAAGGCAATGCAACCAGTTGCGTGGGCCCGACATTTCCAGTGGGGACCGTCCATGAAGATGACTGAGCCAGACCAGAGTGAAAAGGTTGGCCCACATGGCAGCGACCAGTCACATGGGGTACACTGGAAAGATTACTGGTGTCTAACAGAGGTTTGCTAATTGCTAGTACCAGCCACGGCAAACATAGCATGCATGTATGTGTACAGTGTTCAGCGGAGAACATGAAGTACATGGACTGCCCTTGCTCTGAGCAATTCAGCATGTAAAGGCAGCTGTTAAAAACTTGGTTCTCATGTGCCTGCGTTCTGCTGCCTCAGTAAAGATATTTGGTTTCAAAAGAAGACGCAGAACTGAGCAAGAACAGCAGGACACCATAAGAGCTTTGAGACAGAATATTTATCTGCACATTTAGGAACAGAACGGTATGGTCAGTGGTGTGAGCTGTCAGCCATCTGATCCGCATAAGAACACACAGATGGTGGCAAAAATCTGGATGTCAGGGAGCATGGACACAAGAACGCAAAGAATGGGCACGGGGGCAACGGAAGGAGCAAGCCTCATTGTTGAAAACTGCTTGGCCCCATCCAAAAATTCATGCCGTCAGGAGGATTAGTTGAACAACATGTATTTACGCTTGTCCATGCCACTGCTTGGCAATTTCCTCGTCAAGGATTTGGGCAGCCTGTTGCCTGGAGCTCTCGTCCAGACTGCTATTGCTCGTCAGTATACTCCGTAGGGCTTGCAACTCATCTCGGCTGGCTCGCTGGAACAGCCCTCTAAGCGCAATGTGCGGTGGACCCTGAGATGGCGGCATATGCCATCTGTCATGATCTCCAGCGAACACATGGGGCCTGCATCTCCAGTACTCTGTGCAGATGCGATCTCTATCCCGTGTCTCGATTGCCTGAAATGAATTTAGTGAGTTTGCGTAGATTCCAATCGGCCTCCAACAAAAGTATAGGGCGAGCTGCACAAATTAATCATTAACAAGCCAGCAAGAACAGCTAGCGCCCACTATTGTGAAATTAGGCAATCGTGCAAAAAGTTTCACTTTTCAAGAAGTTTGTGTGTTTCAGGGTTTCTTTTTCATTTCTCAAGACATGTGTTACAGAGAGAGGTAAAATGAACGCTTTCCTCACCTGAACTATTGCGGGTGAAAATAACCCAAACATTTCAAGACCATCAACTGACCCTGGAGGCTGTAATGGAGGAAGGTTAGCTCTTCCCGCGATAAGTTGCCTCCGTATTTCCATATTTAGCCTCTCACGGACCATGCTCCAGCACTTGGCAGGAGAGACATTGATAAAAACTTCACCTGGACAGTTTTCGAGAGTCACCTGAAAATCATCAAGCAACAGGCATAATAAACATACTGAAGAACATGTCCCCAAATGAGTACAAAAAACTGAATCTTACCATAAAAAGAGGCCCATGCAGTCCGCCATCTAATATTTGAGATATGTAGTACGCCATTTGCGTTGGATCCACAATGCTGAAGTATTTTACTCTGCTTCTGAACCCTGTATTTACAAGGATAAAGTATGGTAAGGAAAATAACCAAGATATAGATCAAACTGGTGAGGGGAATCAAATCTATGAGTAAAGACATCCATGTAAGTAGTACTAAATTAACAAAGAGAAACATTCCTCTAGCATGAATACTGTCATATATAACATATAGAAAGCTCCTGGTAACAACATTGCCTACAAAATGACAAACAGCTGGAAGATGTATGGAGTCAATTTGCCAGGGAAAAACCTTTCAGAAAGATTGCTTGGCTTGAGGACCACAACCTCCCGGATAGAACAGCACCAATTTCCAAAAGTTCAACTGAGCTCTTGAATCGGTGCACAACATTGGCTATGCGAGGACCCTTCTGTGCACTACCATACCTATTATGATTTTCCAGAGCAGGTTGCGCTAATACAGCTGTGTGTCCTTGAGCTTCAAGACTAGAAAGAGATTCGGATTTTCTTTGAAGGCACCCATCCTTTGGCTGCTGATCACCAAACTTTGGATGGCCAAGATTGGCACTGCCAGAACTAAAGCTTCCATATGTATTTTTCACAGGTGAGCGATCTGCAAGTGCCTTTGACACAAACACAGCTGATGCTTCCTGTGAAACACTTTGCAGTCCTGAAATAGTTCTCACAGAGGGCTGACTTGGTATGGCAGGAGCCTGACTGCTATATTTCTCTGTCACCACTGAAGCATTAGTCTCTGGTGTTGTGTGTATTTCATCCTTGTAAGAGTGACACAGAGTTGCAGTAGTGTTGGATGCCATCAACGTATGGAAATTGTTTGAGCTTTCCAAACTAGGCTTCATGTTCCTTCCATGATCGACCATTACTGGCGGACAGTTATATGTGGTTTTCATGTATTCACCTGAAATACTTAAGGGCTTTGTTGCAACATTGGAAGAAAATGATTGACCAGATGGAACTGGCAAGCTTACTGCTGAGCTTTTGTAGCCTCCAGGCCTTCCATTATATTGTAATTGGCTGACACCGATATTTGGGGTACATGCTAACTCATTCTTCAAATATGTTTCCTTTCGGTGTGAAACATTTTCTGATTTTATTTGCTCCGCAGAAGGACAAGCAGTATTCATTTTTGAACTACCTGGGTTCAGCATCTTATTTCCGCTGCGTTTCTGTTCATTGCAAACCAGTGAAGGCGCCAATGATACTGTTGTTGCCCGTGACATGTAGGACCTTCTGGGGCCACCAGTTGTTCTGCGAAGAGTCTCCAAATCTTGGTCTTTTTCTCGTTTGACGCATGAGCTCAAACTCAATCCAAGATGAGAGACACCCCACCTGTGAATGGAACTTAACTTCCCACTCAAAGCATCAGCTAGGATATTTAGTTCACTGACATCATAACGGAATAGGAAAAATCTTTTGCTCCAGTCACATGAGCAAAGCTGCTTTGCATGTGCAAGGCAAGTATATTTCATTGGACAACATGGACAGCCAGAAGCAGAAAGGTGCAGATCATAGTAGCATAATGCACACTCCCTATCTGCAGAATCGAATTCAGCATCCATTTTTCTAAATTGAGATGGAGAGCATATATCTTTTCTTTGCGTCAATTCCATCTCAATTCTTGCCTGAGCAGGAAATATTATCAGATTTCACTGAGTTTTAAATGAGAATAAAATACTGCTCAAACTGTGTAATTGTCAATTTACCTTAAGTGACTTGCATATTGCGCTGTCAGGTCCACACATGCTTTTCCACCTCAAGTTATCAGCAGTATTTCTCTTGAGGAATAGAATGTCCCACTGGGCCCTTATTGCTTCTCTAGCTGCCCCAAGCAACAGCTTATCATGTGAGATAGTTATTTTTCGAGCTTGTTCACGATAAAGCTCAACAGCATCCTGCCCAAGTGGTAACCAATCTACCGGTGCCACATTAACGGCTTCTGCACAATTGAAACCACAATTGAATCCAGCATGGTATGCTCGTGGAAATGTCAAGACAAACTCCCCTTCATGCTGAACACATCGGTAGACTGGCACTCCTTCAGATTTAAGCAATGACGGAGAAAATTGAGTAACCTGCAGAAGTCATGATGTTATAAATGCCCCCCATGAATTTTATATATATCAAAAGGAATGGAACTTGCGCAAACATCAAAAGCCACAGCAAAGCCAAATCCTACATATCTGCCATCACATCACTATACCAAATTTTCTATCTTACATATATGTTAAAAACACAATATTAACGCAGTAGCACTTCATGAGGTGTTATATGGAAATCTGTTATTCAAAGAAGTGGTTTTATGAGACCAGAACGCAGTATCACAGCTGTGTTCATGAGTAAGAGAGAGTGCAGGTCATAGATTGAAGACAAATGGAAAGATACAATAAAAGTATAGCTCATAATGATGTGTTCATACTTTTAAGCCCTAGTTGACAATCAACAATTAAGAGAAACACTTACCAGGTTGTGAAGCAAATCAGGTTGCTCCTCAAACAAGTCAGGTAGATGTTTCCTCATCGCTGCCTCCAAATTCACAGCATCCTTTCCTGGAACTCCATACCACATCTTTGGAGCACCCCAATGCATGTAGTTCAGTGAGTACAAATGATGGTCTTCAACATGCTGTCAGCAGACACACAGAATGACATAAGTGTAAAGAATCTCATAATATAATACTGTTATATTTGTATAATCTATGACACCAATGGCAATTACTTCATTTCCATCACACCGAACACACATCATTATTATAAGAGAAGCATCTGTGTCAACAAGCATCTTACCCAGCAGAATGATGAAAAGCACATGCCAACATACACCCAAGGGATTAAAACACCAGAGATGTCACCATCCTCAAAAGATAGAACTGAACCTTGCAGTCTAGGTAAGTTGTTTAGATTCCAACCAGATTCTGCGTACTTATGCTCAACATCAGATTTTACTTCAGCAGAGAACTTGGGAAAACCGCTACCAAAAGTCCCAGACTCCAGATCAGCACCATATATTACCTGTATCAGAATGCATGTTCTAATTAGTTAGGATACAGCACGAGAATATGCTAGAAACATTCCTAACAGATATAATAACATGGAAGATGCTATTGCAGAACCAAGAATGTGTAGCTACGGTCAAATCAGGAATTCAGGGTCTCTAGACGTAACATAGATGCACCAGAAACTCTCCAATACATCAATGATCTAAAGTTATCCCAGACTCGTGATCACTGGAGATTTTGTTTTCTAAAACTCCGACAGAGTCTATGTATTGCAAAGAACATAGGTATATGCTGATAGAAGTTTGGTACCTCTATCTCTTCAGTGGGCCTTTCAACTACGCGCCAATACTCTCCTTCAATATCTTCCACTGATGGTACTGACTCTCCGAATGTGTCTTTGTTAAAGTACTGGTCGCTGAAGTCATCTGCATACTTCTTAAATGTTTGCAGTGTAAACTCTGGTCCTGGTTCAAATCCAAATCTTTCTTGGTTTTGCTGCATCACAGTTTGATTATGATTAACGTTACCAATATCTTCCGGGTCTGAAAGCTTTCGTCGCTTCTTCATCATCCCACCTCTTCTGCTCTTCTTGGATGATTTACGGTTTTGGAGCTTGTCAACCTTCTGCACCCGAGTAGGAAATTTTGAGCATTCCCATATGTTCTTCTCTTTAAGAAGGCATGAAGGTTTCCATGAAGGTGGTGGAACAATACGACAAATTCCATATGGTTCAGCTGTAGACCGTATACTCTCAATGTACTTTAAGGTATCCTTGAATTCCTGATGCAAAAGATGGTACAATGATAAGAGTGCTGTACTGTCATGCTACTGTACAACACGAATAAGGCAGAAAATGAGATACCTCCTCAGATGGATAGTAAACAGGTGCCTCCTCAAGAACAGGCCTGCGTGCACCGGAAGGTTTCCACCTTGCAACAACCTGCATGATGTGATGTGCATAAGCTGACAAACACTAATCTTATTGGAAATCACTCAAGCGATTTAGCAAATAACTCGAACCTTTTGACAATCAGCACATTCTGCACATCCCCGAACTACTCCTTTAGGTAATTGTTGTCTACGTCTCATTGATCTTACTCCCTGTCAAGCAAATAGGGCAACATTGGGCAACACATTAAAATGGTGATAAAAGATGTCAGGTGATTGCAGAAGAAATAAGGATCAACACAAACCTTTTCTGCTGATTCAACTCCAGATTCATCATCTGATGTAAGATCAAAGAGGCTATAGTCTATTGGAGGTCTGTTACGAAGTGATTTCCTGCAACTCCCAGAAGTACTGGCCGGTGTGCCACTCCGACAATGTGCTGAATTGGGTTCCAACATGTTGACATCTTCCTCGATGCACTGTAATGCTTGCATTGAACTTGAATGAATATCAACTGGTTTGACATCGTTTTGGATGCCCCGCAGAGCAAAAGGTCCGAATCCAGGTGGAAACGAGGGTTCAGGATCCTCATTTAGTGTGGCCATAATGCACTCTGTTCCCATAGTTACTGCACGAAAGAAAGATGGTTTTATCAGGAAACCAAGAAATGCATCAATATATGATTACAAACATTGGATGGAGCAGGTCGTATATCAATGCCTACCCAACAGGCAACCAGAGAACCTTATCAGCCTTTGATATAATAAGATCAGTGTGCATTTATGGGATTGATTTTGTTTCGAACCAAAAAAGCATTAAAATGATGCCATTGCTTTGCAGGAAAGTGCAGGCAAGGTACAGGTTACAACTAGCACGCGGTCACAGCTACACACGTCTTCAACATGTAATGCAGCATTAAACCGAAGCAAGCAACAAACAGACAGTCAGCGGCATCTAAAATTCTAACTACGAAAATCAGATAGCACGTCTATTTCCGTGAAAGTGAACGGGTCCCCACCCAGCAGAAATGCCAGAATCCCAACGACGCCATTTCTACACAGTGATGCCGTTGTGGTGCAGGAAAGTTGCTGGGAACAAGACACCCTGATGAACAACACCACAACTAAAACATGGAGCGAATAATCATCGCACGGTGGCACGCCAGCAACCAGGTGGATACCAAAGACCGAAAAAGGGGGGTCGCGAAAGAGATAGCACTGACCCAATCACATGGCGAGTAATGGCGACAAAGGCCATGCGGCCGTTGACGGCAGTTGGGGAGAGGCCTCGGAAGGAAACGGGCCAGGCTCCCTCGCGCACGAGTTGGGCGACTGGGCGGTGGTGCTCCGCAGCCCGCAGCTCGTCCTCCAACTCCGTGGCTTCATTCATACTCCCACTGGGGAGGACGGGGACGGGGGCGACTGGCGAGAGGAGAGAGGAGGAGACGGGGAGAAGAAGAGGAGGGAGGGGGTGGAAGTAAACAAGCCATGGGCCATCATGGTCGAAGAGGCCCGGTCACGTCACCGACTATATACGGCCCACATAAAACCCCTCCTCTTTTCAGAGTGAGCAGCCCAGTCGGCCCGCATAGCAATCGGCCCAAAGGAAGGGAAACGTGGCGGCAGCTCATTGGAGCGCTTCTGGGTGGATCGAGCCGTCGTAGGTCTCCCTCACCACCACTCCCGTCGACGAGCGGCTCTCTTCCTCCATCCACTCCCCTCCAAAATTGATCCCAGCAAGCAATCGATTCCTCTGCTCATCTCGCCGAGTTGAACGGAGCGGTGGCGTGCGCGCGCGCGGGGGCGTTTGCTTGGGAGAACAATGCAGCGGAATGGATCTCTCAACTACAAATCAGAAGAAGAGGCCAAGCTGGGGAAAACTGTACAATACAAGCCTTGCCGGAATGGAATTAGGGGAAAAATGTTGCACAAACTTTGCCCGAATCAAATCCCAAACATGACTTGTTCAAAAACAAGGGGGCAAACATGAGAGAAAAAACAAGCGCACACACGCAAGCAAACAGCAGATCTGTAAATCATTCAGGTTTTCGTTTTTGAGGAAAAAAAATAGAAGAAATAATTCAGACGGCCTATCGCCCTATCCGATCAAACAGAACAATCGACTACGAACACACCACAAAAAAGGAGGAAATCCGCACCTGACCAAGCCAAATCCTGAAGAAAATCGAGTCAAGATCTACCAAGACAACAGGGCGAGCACACCAGGTCAAAGCAATCAGGATATGGACTCTTCCAGAGAGCACTAGCCACGCGGTTGGATTGGCTGTCGTGCCTCCTCCCAAAACACACAGTAATCAACTTTTTCCACCAAAAATAACAAATCCTACTATGAACAAACAGATTCTGCTTCCCAGACCCAAATTTAATACCAGGCGATTTGATTTAATTAACTATAACAAAATTGCACCAAAAATGGATCAATTTAGCTTCAGGCCTTCGTCTACAAATCCAACTTCAGATTACCTGCAAATAATCACCGCCTAACCAACAGAGACGACAGTAACAGCACGCATGCATATCCACAGAAAGCACACGCAGGCAAAAAAACAAACAAATAAATAAATGGAAGGCAATTGCAACAGCAGGAATCAAGATCTAGAAGAAGAATCCCCAATCGACTCCAGGCGACTTGAGAAGATGGGGAGAGGGAAGAACAAGAAGAGGCGGGATTTACCAGCTCTTGCACGGATCCGTGAGACGGGAGGTCGAGTTCAATCGTTCAAGTCAGAATCATCGCCCCACCGACATCATCATGCTGCCGTGCTCGTGAGGCCATCGTTAAAAAAAAAATTATTTGCCAGACTTGGTCAGATCCAAGATCTTGAAGCCACGGCAACAGAGAATCGTAAGATTACCGGTTGTTCTAGGTTTTGTTTTCTTTCTTGCAGGATCTGTTTGCTCCTGCTGCTGCCCTGAGCTCCTGGCCCTATCAAGAAATCCCTAGGCTACAGGCCCAATCCTCCTCCTCACCTCCTTAAGCCAGGTCAGGTCAGGGCAGCAACACAAACACAGGGTTATTTTTATTCCTGTGAACAGATAGAATAGAAAGATATACAGATCCAATCCAATCCACCATGAGAGGGCGGCACACAGCTTAGGGAGAGGGGAATACAGGGGGCAGGGTAGGCCGGCCACAGGCCACAGCAAAGGTTTGGTTTGGTGGTCTGCTGCTGGGTTTGAATAAGATAGCAGAAATCCTATGGGTGCTGGTAACTGTTGTGTACAAGGTGAAAAAAGGAAAGTGGATTGCTGAAATTATGCAGGAACAGCAAGCAAGCAAAGGTTGTGTTGTGTGCTTCCTTTGGCCCTAAACCAGCATGGGCACCTTTGTCCTTGTTTGCAGTATATTTTAGGTTAAGGCTAGTAGTAGGACTCTACATTAATTAATCACGATGGCTCGTAATTAAAAAAAAAGATAACAAATCAATATGGGGAGGTTGGGAGTTGGGACCAGGGAGGAATGGTGGCTGATGGAAGGTGGTGGCAGGAAGGGAGGAGCCCACCTCACCTATTTTGGCTACTCTCGCGGTCTCACCAAGAACGGAGGCGTAGGGGAGGAGGAAAAGTAGGGCGTGTAGCATGTGAGCTTCTTCTTCAGTGACGTCTGAGAATTACCAGTTCATCTATATACATTGTTTCGAAAGTTTTTTTTGGAGAAAAGACTAGCTTTAAGACTATGGTTTATGATGTTGTACTGCAGTTTAACTTTATGGACGGCCAAGCCTGTCTTAGGGGGGAGCCACATCACGAAAAAAACAGAAAACAACGAATTTTGGCATAACGTATGGGTTTTTGTTAGTGTTTTCATTTTTTGTATGAACGTAAAAAAAAATCATGTAGCACAAAGGAAGTCAAAGGAGAAGAGGAGGATGCCGTCTTGAACTCATGATCCGTTACGCGCAAAGAACCTAGCACGCGGCTACGACGTTTTGTTCGCCGCACCGGCGGCGGATGACGCGGTCGGGTTCCATCCACACCAGTGACACCACGACGCTTGCTTGCTTGCACACGATAAGATTACGGTGGCCGCATCGGATCCACACACACAGGCCCATATAGGATCAGGGAAAACATGGGTGGCCTGGCCCGTGGCCTATATGGGCCCACACTATTTCGACCGTAGTGGCTAAGGTGATGCGCTGTGGTTTTGGGCCAGGAAAACATTTCAGCCCATTTAGTTGTATGGGCTGAAAATATTGGTCTAGCAGAAGCGACACACACCTCGTGATGTTAGGCCCGACAGGCCCCGGCATATCTAGCAACTACTTGGAGACCTAGGTTTATTGGCTTCCGTGGGCCAGTCTGCTGCTTCATTAGCTCTAGCTTGTGAATCACAGCTGCTTTTGATGACGTTGGAATGGCAGCTTTTTGTTACTAGGCCGGTGGTCAAGCCAGATAAGACTTGTCAGTCAGTGTTTATGCTGCTTGAAGCATCGGCGAGACGGCGAGTGATGTAGCCAATTGATTGGCCGTCGCCGCGGATGCAGCAGCAGAAAAAGGAGCGCATGCAGGGCCGAAAAGGCGACCAGCTTTTACGTGCGAGCCTGCCACGATCCGCCTCGCCAGGCCCAGTAGCTACTGATGGTCTGCTGCATGCGAGTGGACGGGTTCTTAGGGTGTGTTTAGTTGGAGTTTTTCTGTAAAACATGTTCTGTGAGAGGGATAAATAGGAAAGTTAAAAGGGGTTAAAGGAGAACTTTTCTAGGAAGCGTGTTTTCTGAGAGAGATGAATAGTAAAATCCAAAACAACTTCTGGAACTAAACACGACCTTAGCTTTTTCATTCTTTTCAAAAAAAAAACTTTTTCGTGGAAAGCAATGCAATTAAGCAAGCTTGACTGAAACAGTCGAAGAACGAAGGTGTCTTGCTCCTCCGCTTCATTTTGCCAGCGCGGCATAAAATCAAATAATCTAGTGGCTTTAACTTTGGCAATCGGAATTTAATTAACTTTTTTCTAACCAACTTACATTACGTTCAATTCAAGGTAGGCAGCGAGAGCCAGCGAAGGCTATGTGCCACTCCTAGTCTCGCCATGTGGCCGCCGGCATGCCTCTTAGTACACAGACATGCACACGCAAATATCTAAGATCTTGCATTGCATGCGCGTGTCAAGCGCATACCTGCCCACCGGCCGGAAAACTATTCGATGGAGAGCATTGGTTTTAGTTTTGCGGCTATCACGCAGTGATCAAGCAACACCTCATCCTTTGCCGCGCTTATACTATACGAACTGCCAATCCAGGTACTGTGCATCAGTCCATCTCTGGTAAGTACACATCTTGGATATGCCTAAACAACTTTATAAACTAGCTACCAATGCAGCCCTGATCGAACTATTTATGGTAGTATGAATGAACCAGAAGAGAGAGATCTAGCAGTGAAAGGCCAGCTGGTAGGGTAGTATATATAGTAACACATACCATCAAATGGAGCCAACAGCCATATCCAATAGTTAAGCTTCACACTGCCTCTAAACTTGATAGAGTCATAGCAAAAAAGATTATTTATCCAAAGTCTTCCTCACATCAATAAATTAAGCATGTGAAAATATCCTCTATATGAGCTATCTTCTCAAAATATTCGATCTGGGCCCAAAATGATGACATAGATTTATGTGAGCTAACCGAGATGTGCCATTGCTGGAAATAAAAGGCCTTAGAAAATAAGTCAATACGATGGAGGTGGTTAGACATGACAAGTAAATCCTTCAACAAGTTAATGGCAAGTAGTGCTAGAATAAATAATCTGTTGTAACCACTAGCTAGCATATTAGTCTAACACGATGCACTCGTATATGATAATTGAAAGATGTGCAAATATATGGAAACGTATGTACCCTAGCTAGACAAAATGGAGCTCTCGGCAGGTGCATCCTCATCTGACGTTCTGTCGGCGTTTTTGTATGTAAGATGACACCAACCAGGGGAATTCATGCACGCTGGCCGCAGGTTCGTCACAAGATTGCAATGCACCATCCAATCATATCCAGCGGTTGCTTCGGGACAAGCAACACTCACGGTTACCTAACTATATCTCGAAGCCATTAGAAAAAGACACTTGCTCTCTGCGCAGTTAAGTAAACCAGAACACGTTATTGTACGTAGTTAGATTAGCATCCATTGGCTAATATAACTGTGTAGAATGAGCTAGTCGTTTCAATAATAAAAAACAAGGAAAATAAACACTGGAATACATGTCGGTCAATTGCAAGTACTCTACCATATCTGATGGGTTAATTTAAGTGAATAATGCAATTGGATATTATATAGTGGGTGTCTTTGATGAGGTTGTGCGTTGTGTTGGTTTCAGTTTTTGGTAGCTGTTGCTTCTCATTGGTAGCAGAGTTATTGTAACAAGCTCATGTTCCGGTAATCTAGTATTTTTGGTGTCCATTCCTTCAGGACGTTATTTATCTATGCAAGTATATTTCTCGTACGAGAGAGTTTTGACGTGTGTTGGTTTATGGACAACATATTAGACCTATATATATGTCTGGTACCAAAAAATAAACAAAATAAGAAGAGTTTTAATTATATGTAGACAACTAAAAATGGCTATATAGCAACAATATGCATAGAAATATCTTATTTTTCAGGTTTTAGTGATCAGGTTATTTAGAACATAAAGGGATCAAATAGATAACAGACGAAGATTTAGTACATAGAAAATCAGCCATTCAGGGCCGTTCAGGGATCAAATAGATTTTGCTCGTACAATATCATACAAAATGCATGTTTCAATAATACAAATGGTTACGGAGTAGAATTACTATAGTCCACGTCATGAATAAACAGAAAGTAACCTGCATCTAGCTATATATATAGTTAGTTTATTGACCCTGTATGCTTGCTCACAACAATTTTCTTACCAGTAAAAAAATATCTGAAGAATTCGGAGATTACAACAAGACAGAAAATAAGGAACCACTACTGGAAAATCCTAATATGCCGAGAGCTTAAATCTTTGCCGTGAGCCAAACGTCGGGCTCTCGGCAAAGAAGACGTTTGCCGTGAGCCACACCCCAAGACTCTCGGCAAAGAGAAAACCGTCGGCAACAACAATGTTTGCCGTGAGCCCTTAAGGATGGGCTCTCGGCAAAGCTTGAGCACTCGAAGAACGCAAACTTCGCCGAGAGCTTGAGCAAAGAGACTCTCGGCAAACAAGGGCCTCTCGGCATACGTGATCACGTGCCACATTCGTGCTCTCGCCGCCAGAGACGGCGTGTGGGACGGCTAACGGCCGTCAACCTCTTTGCCGTGAGCCTACAAAGAGCTCACGGCAAAGGGTTCTTTGCCGAGAGCAGAGGGCGTCCTCTCGGCAAACCTGGACACGTGGCACGGCATCAGTCAGGCCGGCATGGCCACGTGGCAGCCTCTTTGCCGAGATCTTTCCGAAGCCTCTCGGCAAAGGCAAGGTTTGCCGAGAGCTTCCCAAAGCCTCACGGCGAAGGAAATCTTTGCCGAGAGCTTCCCCGCGGCTCTCGGCAAAAGTGTCCCACATTTTTCACATTTCAACGCCCAAACAAATTTTCTTAGTTCACACATCCTACAAAGTACAACATGTGAGCATTTGATTATTTTACCAATTTGTTTGCTATTTTTAATTTCTTTGTATCAATTTGTTGGGTTTATGGAATAATTCTAAGTTGAATAGAGAAACGATTTGAAAAATGGTAAAAAATGAATTAACTAATGAGATTCATGTAAGTAAGTGTGATGTGAAGCCTTACCAACAAAATAAGAGTATATTTCAATGAAAACATGGAAAAAATCACGTGGATTAATAGTTTTGCAATTATTAAAAATAGCAAATGGAGTCCGAAAATCATGATTTTTGTAGACATCCAATGATTTGGTGTACTAAGAGTGTGGGAAAAGTTAGACGAGGTTTCGGGCAATTTTGTGTCAAACCATGCACAAATCCGAACATCTCCGTAGAAGTTTCGGAAACATCACATGTGATCTCTAGAATTTGAACTCAAAGGGAACTTTAAATTTGAGTTTGCATGCAAAACTTTGTGCACATGTTATAGACACTATAATATGGTCTATGTCAAAATTTGGTATTTTTCAGAATAATTTGATATATATTTCTACTTCATATATACATGAAATAATGAAAATTTACTAAAATACACATGAAATAATGAAATAATATGTAAACAAATAGGACTTCATGATTTTACTCATCATATGAAATAAGATCAGTATCACCAACACTTTAGAAAAAAGAAATGGAGAGCACAATAAAATAAAAACTAATGGGGGAGCAACTCTTTGCCGAGAGCCTCAAGGCGAGCTCACGGCAAACAGGGTGTTTGCCGTGAGCTCGGCCTTGTGGCTCTCGGCAAAGAGATGTTTGCCGAGAGTTTTCAGAGGAGCTCACGGCAAACTAGTTTGAAATTTTTCGTACTGAAATTTGAAATTTTTCGAACTGAAAATTGAATCTTTGCCGAGAGCCTAGATGTGGCTCTCGGCAAAGGCTCTCTTTGCCGAGATCCTTGGTCTGGCTCTCGGCAAAGAGAGCTTTTGCCGAGAGCCAGATCCGGCTCTCGGCAAACGTGCCTTTCTTTATGGCCAGTTTGAGCCTGTTTGCCGAGAGCACAGATCTAGGCTCTCGGCAAGCAGGGTCTTCTTTACACTTAACTGTTCTCTCATCTCACCTCTCCTCTCACTCATATCCTTCTCCACCCCCGCGCCCACCGCCTCGTTCCCCGCCGCCGCCCACTCTGCGCCGCCGCCCGTCCGCGCCGCCCCGGCGCCGCCGCGCCCGCGCCGCCCCCCGCGCCGCCGCCCGCGCCCCCCACCCCCCCGCCGCCCCCCACCCCCCGCGCCGCCGCGCTAGCCCCCGCGCGGCCGCCCGCGCCGCCGCGCCGCCGCGCCATCCCCGCGCCGCCCCCCGCGCCGCCGCCCCCCCGCCGCCCCCGCGCCGCCCCCCGCCGCCCACCCGCCGCCCTCGCGGCCCCACGCCCAGCCGCGTTGCCCAGCTGCCGACGCCGGCCAGCCACCACGCCGCACGCCCGTCGTCCTCGGTAATTTTTTATTTTTGGTATATTTGTTTTGAATTAAAAATTGTATAAACTTGTAGAAAATTTGGATTCATGTGTAGGAATGAGTTAATTTTAAAATACAAATTGATATGATGGTTGTTCTATATTTGTGGATGTATATAATTATATGAATGTGTGATTCTATAAAGTGAATGTGATTCTATATATGTGAATGTGATTCTTTGTGACTAAATCGATATGATGGTGGGCTTTAGAAACCTCACCGTGCAGGGGAATTGCTGCCGAAATTTTTCATTGAAATTGTTATGTTATTTTTCCAGGAGAGGAGTCGACGCTCGTCTTCCTCGACGCTAGCTGACGCTCACCGTCATCGACGCTAGCCGGATAGCAAGGTGAGACATAGAACACTTGTCTTTTCGTTTCATGTTTTAGGTCACGTAACCTAGTTAGGCGTCTCCCGTTCGAAAGAGATACAGTTTGAGATATGCAGATCTCTGCATATCATATGTAAAACTGTATCTGTTTCGAATTGTCCACGTTCATTGGACAGCCCGAGGATGCGACGATATCGTTAGTTTTCATGTTCTACTTCTATCCGGGACAGAGTTTCGGCAGCATCTCCCTGTTGTTCTTCGGATGCACACTCTCCTTTCAAGGACGTGTATCTGGAGAACAGCGGGGAGATGCTGCCGAAAATCTGTCTTGGATAGAGTAGAGCATGGAAACTAACGTCATCGCCGCATCCTCGGGTGGGATTAGGACCTATCTTTGCCTATTAGAAAGTATAAGGAGCGTGTAGATACTTAAGATATTTATATCCCTCATTGAAATGTAAAAGGATGGCTGACCGTGAGTGGATGTACACGGGCCGCCCGAGTCCGCGTCAGTTTACAAATGAATGGATGGACAAGACCCAGAGATTCATTAGACTAGCATTTGCTAAGGCTAAAGGAGCCAATGCGACTTGGTGTCCATGCAGTCGTTGTCAAAACAAGAAACGACAAACAAAAAAAGATATGAGTACTCATCTATGCAAGAATGGGTTTGTTGCCGGCTATACTCGGTGGGTCTACCATGGCGAAACCGATCGGAGAAGGGAGGAGGTGGTGAGGCAACGTGTCATGGAGTTTGATGATGAAGCCGGGGTAGGGGACATGTTAAATGACTATGACCAAGCCCACTTCAATGAAGGACCTAGTGAGGAGGAGCCGGAGGTAACCGCAAAAGCGTACTACGACATGTTGTCCGCGGCTCAACAACCCTTACACGGGCATACCAAGGTTTCTCAGCTGGATGGCATTGCACGTCTAATGGCGCTAAAGTCCCAGTATAACCTTGGGCGGGAGGCCTTCAATAATATCTTGAGTGTTGTCGGTAGTCTGCTTCCTAAGGGTCACATTCTTCCAAAGAGCATGTACGAGGCAACAAAACTCCTCAACGAACTCAAGATGCCCTATGAGCAGATCCATGCCTGTCTAAATGGATGCGTGTTGTTTAGGAAAGAACACGAGAATGCGAGGTACTGTCCAAAGTGTAACTCGTCTAGGTACATGGAGGAAGATGCTGGTGATGGACAGAAGAAGCAGAGCAAGCTCCCCGTGAAAATCCTACGGTACTTGCCGTGCATCCCACGGATCCAACGGCTATACATGACCGAGGAATCTGCGAAACAGATGACATGGCATAAAAATGGACGTCGATACAATCCTGACAAAATGGTACATCCGTCCGATGGTGAATCATGGCAACACTTTGATCATATTCATCGTGGCAAAGCCGCAGAGGCCCGTAACGTTCGCGTTGCTCTGGCCACAGATGGGTTCCAGCCTTATGGGATGGGGGCTGCCTCATACACTTGCTGGCCCGTGTTTGTTATCCCTCTCAATCTCCCCCCCGGCGTCATCTTTTCTCGGCAGAACATTTTCCTGTCTTTGATAATTCCTGAATGTCTATATGGAGCCCGGGGGCTAATATGAATGTCTATATGGAGCCTCTTATTGATGAATTGGAGCATGCTTGGGAGCGAGGGGTATTGACGTACGACCGAGCCACAAAGAGAAATTTCATAATGCATGTTTGGTATCACTACTCCTTGCATGACTTCTTAGCATATGGGGTATTCTGCGGCTGGTGTGTTCACGGGGTGATTCCATGCCCAATTTGCAAGGCAGGTGTGAAGTTCATTTGGCTGAGTAAGGGTGGAAAGTATTCCGCGTTCGACAAACACCGGCAATTCCTCCCTTTTAACCATCCATTCAGGCGAGACATCCGGAATTTCACGAAAGGTGTTGTAGTTACAGACCCTGCACCGCACATTATGACCGGTGCTGAGGTTTGTGCTCAGGTAGCCGCTCTCCAGGTCAATGAACAAGGTGGTTTTGTAGGATATGGTCAGGATCATAACTGGACTCATAAGTCTGGACTGTGGAGGCTCGCCTATATGCCAGACATTCTTCTTCCTCATAACATTGATCTGATGCACACCGAGAAGAATAATGCCGAGGCTCTTTTTTCAACACTCATGGACATTGCTGATAAGGCCAAAGACAATGTTAAGGCCCGAGTGGATCAAGCAACGTTGTGTGATAGACCAAAGATGAACATGGTGCCTCCCACAACCGGCAAGAACTGGAAGAAGCCCAAGGCTGATTATGTTCTGACGAGGGCCCAAAGGAGGGAAGTACTCCAATGGTTCCAGACATTAATGTTCCCTGATGGATATGCGGCCAATTGGAGGAGAGGAGTTAACTTTGCCACCATGTGAGTCAATGGGCTCAAGAGTCATGACTACCACATATGGCTTGAGCGCCTTCTACCGGTCATGGTCCGAGGCTATGTCCCTGACTGTGTATGGGTTGTGCTAGCAGAGTTGAGCTTTTTCTTCCGCCAGCTCTGTGCCAAGGAGATATCTCGAACAGTGATAACCGAGATGGAAAGGCTGGCGCCTGTCTTGATCTGTAAGATGGAGAAGATTTTTCCACCCGGTTTCATGAATCCGATGCAGCATATGATTTTGCACCTCCCGTACGAGGCACGAATGGGTGGGCCTGCGCAATCACGTTGGTGCTACGCAATCGAGAGATGTCAAAAGACTCTACGCAGCAAATGTAAAAACAAATACAAAATTGAAGCTTCCATTGCAGAGGCTTTCATTCTGGAGGAGGTGTCAAATTTCACAACAAAGTACTATTCTGACAACCTTCCTAGCGTGCATAACCCCCCTCCTCGTTACAATGTTGGCTGCAATGAATCGAATCTGAGCATATTCCGAGGGCAACTAGGCAGTGCTAGTGGCGCGACCAACAAGACTCTGGACATTTCAGAGTGGCGCAAGATCATGCTGTATATCTTGACCAACCTCTCCGAAGTAGAGGTGTACATGTCGTAAGTTCTCAACCTTGTTTTCCACACTTCAACTATTCTGTATCCAACACCCTTGTCTGTTGTTGCTATAGAGAATTTCATCATCAATATTGGCGTCGATCAAGGGAAGCAACCCCACAGGAATACGATAAGCTTCTCAGGGAAGGTGCGGGACCTGGAATGCCTAATTTCATTTCTTGGTTCAAAAACAAGGTACCGTCATATTCCTTTGTTGTACATGCCTCATGCGTAACGGATATGACAACGATGTACCTTTCCTACTTGATCCTACACAGGGACAATCCGATGGTTCTATGAGTGCCGAGTTGAGACAAGTTGCCAATGGCTTTGACTACAGGGTCAGGTCATTTTCCGGTTATGATGTTAATGGATATCGATTTCACACAACAAGACACGAGCGTAGTCGGCCCAATCGAAGAACAACTAATAGCGGAGTGTTTACGCCGGGCTCTAACGGCGTCGACTATTATGGCAGAATCGAGGAAATTTACGAATTGGGGTTTCGTGGTAGCACTTCTTTCAATCCTGTCGTATTCAAGTGCCAATGGTTTGATCCCGAACAAGTGAGACGAACACCGAATCTTGGCCTAGTCGAGGTCCGACAGTATTCCGTCTATGCAGGAGATGATGTCTATATTGTTGCTCAACAGGCCACACAAGTTTATTTTCTCCAGTATCCTTGTCAGACGGACGAGCGTCTTCAGGGATGGGATGTTGTGTACAAGGTATCACCACATGGCAAACTACCAGTCCCAAACAATGATGATTACAATATTGACCCGAGCACATACGAGGGAGAATTTTTCCAAGAAGATAGGCTTGAAGGGAGTTTTGTCATAGACTTAGAGGAAGCGATCGGAATGGAAGTAGACAATGAAGATCTAGGTGAGGAAGACGATGGAGATGAGGTTGAAAATGTGATGGACTTACGATTACTTGAGCGATGGCAATTAAATGATGACAGTGATGACATTGTCCCTTTGGAGCACGGGCATGATGAAATTGATGCACGGGATAGTGATGATGAGTATTATGAGGAACAAAATCTTGATGATGATGATTATTTCTAGAAAAATATGTATGTTACTTTCTAGTTATGTTTTAGATTTATATTTTAAAGTTACATCTTGCTATGTTATGTGTAGTTATGTTTTTTAGCCTGTTTCTAAGTATATCTTGCTTATTTGTTCTAATTTGTTCATTCTTTTTTATTTTAAGGTGACTGAACAAATATGGCGGGCGGCAAAGTGAGGAAGGTGTCGTCCGTGTACCAGAGGACGAGTGAGGAGGGGGAGGGGTCGGGTTCGGGGTCGGGCAGGAGGAGCTGGTGGAGTTTCAGGCATCGAGAGCCGCGTCGAGAGCCTCCTCGAGAGCCGATGCCACAGATTCAGCTCTTCGACGAGGACGAGTACGTGGAGGAAGAAGACACGGACTTTCGGCCTTATAGGCAGCTAGACTCAGAGGACGAGTCGGTGGAGGCAGAGGAGGAGGAGGAGGACGAGGAGGAGGAGGAGGAGGACGAGGACGAGGAGGAGGAGGAGGATGCTAGGGAGGGTGAGGAGGTGGAGGGGGAGTACGAGCCGGAGGAGGAGGACGAGGAGGACGACGAAGGTGTAGAGGACGTGCCGAAGGTTTGGTTGCGAGGCCCGTCGACCCTCCCTCCCCGGCCACCTCCACACCTACGCCCAGTGATTAGACCCGCTGGACAAAGGTCAGTGCTTTTGACGTGACCCTTAATTTCCCTATGATTAGTTGCGATCTCAATAGAAACTAATATTGTATTGTAATTATTTTCAGGGGTTGGGACCTGGTGGGCGGTGGAAACCACTCACGCCTTGTCAATGGCATACTCGGCCTCTTGTGCAAGGAGCACTTCCCTGGCATGGTCCAGCATGCCGGAAAGTACGAGCCGGCTTTTTACTTTGAGCACTACTACTCCACGCCGGACCAGCCGGACACCCTGGGCCGAGCGTACAACAACAAGGCGGAGCGGGTGAAGACCGAGTTGTGGGTAAGTCTTTCTGGCACTACATTACTGAATTCATCGCATTTTCAATACTGACATAATAATTGATGTGTGTATATGCAGGATTTCTACAGGTGCGAGGAGGGAACTGAGGTGAGGGCGGAGCGTAACACCCACCGAGCCTGCCAGAAGCTCCTGCACGACATTCACTACGAGGCGCGCCTCCAGGCTATCGTGCACTACCACGCCCACTACGAACATCGAAAGGTTACCAAGAGGCAAGCCGTGACAATGACGTTGGAGAGGGAGGATTTCCTCAAGGTAACTAACTAACATCAAAACTTTTATTTTCTGAGAATAAACATGCTTCATTGGATCTTCTACCTTAATTGCATTGAATTGCAGGTGCCTCCTAGTTGGTGTAATAATCACACAGAGGCCTGGGAGAAGATGGTGGACAAGTGGTGCTCTCCCGAGTGGCAGGAGAAGCACAATATTCACCGGGACAGGCGATTGAAGATGGCAGGACCATCGCACCACCAGGGCAGCCGAGACCTCATGGGATACGCGAAGGCATGGGTAAGCGGCTTTAATTGTTTATTCTGATGCAAGACATTATGAAAACATTCTAACCGTTTTGTTCTCTTTTTCCGCAGTCGGCAGCACATGGCAACCGGGACTGCCCTCAGTTCAAGGCGTGGTGCTTAGCTCATATGGGCAAGGCAACGGACGACATTGACTACAGCGAGGACACTCCCGACTCGGCGTTCACCAACCCCACCATCCCTCCGAGGGTCAGTTCGTACACGTCTAGGTCAAGGGAGGTCCATGGGCCAGACTACGCTCCAAGCACCCAGAACTTTGATGGGCGAGTCGTCATGGAGGTGGGCGGAGGGAAGAAGCATGGGCGGTACTGGATGGGTGACAGCGTCATGGACTCGACCACGACGCCAAGACTCCCCGAGATTCGGCAAAGGGCGCCGAGCGGAAGCGACACAATCCGCCCACGCATGACACAGGAGCAGCTGCAGATATCGTCTCTACAGGTTATTTCTTTTTTACTTTGTTTTCCATTTCTTTTGATGTACGATTGTTTCGCATTCTAACATATATATTTTGAATGTATTGCAGTCCCAGCTCGCCCAAGAGAGGACCGAACGGGAGATCGAACGGGAGAGCCTACAGGCCAACTTGACCCAGATGTAAGCCTGGATGCAGAGCGTGGGCACTCAAGTGTCCGTCCCTCCCCCACAGCTTCAGTTTCAGCCACCACCTCGGCAACCGACCCCTGTGAGTATAAAAACTTTTGGTTTGTAAGTTCATTGGTTAAATCTTGTCTCACGTGAAAACATTTCTCCTTTCTGCAGGGTCTCTCGGCGGGATCAAATGATCCCGCTGGAATGGTCAACATGTCGCCTGGTGTGTCGCCTGCGCCTCGTCCTCGTCTGTCGGACTGGTCGCCTTGGGGAACTCAGCAGGACGGACAGGGCTCACAGGATCACGACCTCTCCAACACCTCTCAAGCACACAACCCGTGGGAATGGCGGCACCACCATTAGGTAGTTGACGGACGTTGTGGTTAAACTTGTGGTCGAACTTGAATGTTATGTGCATGGATTTGTGCTATAACTTGTTGTTAAACTTATGGTTAAACTTGTGGTTGAAACAGTATGTTATGTGCATGAATTGTTTGTGTATTGGTTATATTAATTGCCTGTGATGTATTTGAGATGTATGTGTGATGTATTTGAGATGTTGGGCACCATATATGGGCAAATAAGATATAAAAAAGGCCTCAGCCCAGGGGTTTGCCGAGAGCATGGGGCCAGGCTCTCGGCAAAGATGCCATTTTTTGCCGAGAGCCCTGGCCAAGGCTCTCGGCAAAGCCCCTATGCAGAGGCCCCGCGCCTGCCCCCCGGTGTGGGCCCCATGGGCTCTTTGCCGAGAGCCAGGCACGTGACTCTCGGCAAACCTTGAGTGCTTTGCCGAGAGCCAGGCACGTGACTCTCGGCAAACCTTGAATTCTTTGCCGAGAGCCAGACACGTGACTCTCGGCAAACCTTGAGTGCTTTGCCGAGAGCCTGGCACATGGCTCTCGGCAAACCCAGCTGCGGGCCCCACAGAGACGGCGCAACGCCGTCTCGCCGGCGTTAGGGCCAGGCTCTTTGCCGAGAGGCTCCATGCTCTCGGCAAATATCTCCGCTGCACACGGCAAAGACTTTGCCGTGATCCCTACAGAAGGCTCTCGGCAAAGGTAGCTTCGCCGAGAAAATCTTTGCCGAGTCAGCTTTTACCGAGAGTATGATCCTCTTTGCCGAGAGTGCCAGGCTCACGGCAAAGAGCCTGGATCCGGTAGTGAACAGCGCCGTGCTCCATGAATGCATATGTCGTCACACAACAAATTACCGTTTGTTCTCTCTGGTAGGCAAAGAGAGATGGGTCGCATTTGATTGTTCCATTTTGCTAAATATGTGCGATCAATCAGCATCCCAGTGCAAGTAGATATGATCAATCAGTGGACAACCACAGTGGAGTCAACGTCAGGACCAGTCTCTGATCGTGATTAAACGTAAAGCTGCATGATATGCCTGAAGATTCCACAGAGATTGAGTGTCAAATTAGTATCCGAGAAGCAAAAGAAAAAGAAAGAGAGTAATCTTTTGATGTGTATCATGTGCAACAGTGTGGTCCTATAATACGAACCAATGTGAAGAACAAAAGGTGTTTTGTTTGATCCATCAACAGGAGGGAGGGAGGGAGAGAGAGATCAGGAGGGGGATCGGAACGCATGATCGATCAGAAAAGGCAAGCTAGCTAACGAGCAGCCATGCATGGTCCTATGGCCATACTGCACACTTCTAGGCCCTCGCTCTAGCAATGTAAGCATCTTTTGGATGCAGCCAAGTTGCATTAATATCGAATGAGCTAATACTAATAGTAAATCCAGTGGTGAAAATTGTGATGCGACGAGTGATACATGCATGCTGCCGTGCTGGTAACTGATACAGTAGTTCCGATGATCAGTTATTCACCGCTGAATACACATCATATCGGTTATCAGGTCTCAAGTTACAGCTGCACGCTACGCGAAAGGTTTAGAGAACGAAATGGTTAAACAAGCAATGCGAGGACCAAAATCTTGGTTGCTTTGAAGTTCTTGATGTAAAAGCAAAGTCTCGTCAGGGTAGAACTTTTGCCAGAACACAGCAGCTAACAATTTCTGGCCTTTAGAATTAAACCCAGCCAGCAGTACCCGACGAATTAGTGGTCTAATTGTGCTGGCTGTGCTAGCAGTGGTAGCTGCATGGACCGATCGATCGGTCAGGGTTTCAGAAAAGTCTGGTCGTGGATCTTGCGTTGTAGGGCCGGAAGGGCCGGAGGAGGAAAAGGCAGGTGACAACAGGGGCAACGGAACAAGAGGAGCAGCAGATCGGAGGGTTGTGGGGGCTGGGCGGCGCCTGGCGGACATGTTCAGCGTAAGGGGAGGCGACACATGGCCTCACATTGCATTGCAGCAGCGGCAGGAGCTACAAGACACAGGAAAAGCACATGCATATGCAGGGATGCTGGGTGTCTTTCTTTGCCCTCTTGGGTTAACCAGCCAAACCAACCTGTCTTGTCTTGGTCGAGCTCTACCTGGCAGTGAATAGCGGGTGATAATGCTATCAGTGGCCATTGCTGCCTCTGCTGCAGCATCCATGCATGATCCATCACCACGGAGCACGGGCAATGGAATGAATGTTTCGAGGATGAAGAAGCAAAGACATTCACCACCCACCTGTTGCTTAACCCAAATTAGAATGAAATTGGACAAGTGATGGATCGTCACTGCATGTGTGCAGACAGCAAGCTTCTTGGCTAAATAAATGCATGGAATGGAACTACTCCCTCCGGTTTAGTATTAGAAGTCGGTTTGGACAAGGTTTGAGTCAAACATTGGGAATCTAAATCATGAATAACATTTAAGTTGTTGAGTTTGGAAATGTGAAAATCATATAAATAGATTGGTCTTGAAAATTACTTTCATAAAAATATACATATATAACTTTTTAAGAAATATTTTTATAGAAAAGAAAAGTCAAAGTGGTGTTTTGGTGACCGTATTGCTGTCCTAAACGACTTCTAATACTAAACTGGAGGGTGTATATTATATTTTAGCATGTAAGTATCTGGAGGCCCGGCCGGGCATTAATTGCCACTAGAATACTGCCATGGATGATAGATTTGACCTAGTCATGCAAGCTTGCAACGTATACATACTTGTGCATGCATGCATGGTCAGCATGCGTACTTGTGGAAGGAATGTTTTATGTGGTCATCAGGATGTAGTATACCACATTCTTCTCAAGGACGCAATAAATAATTAGGGTAAGCAACAGTGTAAATGGCTGCAGAGACAGAGACGAGGGGCTAAACCCTTTTGCTACTTTTCTTTGCATTGGCAGATAGCATTTCAACATATTTAGCGTACGTAAATATCCTGCTTCCATTATAAGTTAGATTTTTACGCATGTTAACATCATTCACGCGTGTATGCATGCGTGTAAAACAGAAAAGTGCTGCAGTACACGACAGTTACTACTGTTGTAGACATGCATCATCATCAGTCGTGTCTCCAACTGCCCGCATGTACAATGCAAGCTAGCTAGCTGATGGTTTATTTGTTCACATATACAAGTCATTTAGAACATCAACAAGGATCATAATCTCAAACCATGGCTAGCACTTTTATGATGCCTAGCTATAATAACTACTGACTTAATCTTACATGTATCTAATTTTCAATATCATCTGACAAGAAATTTGAACAACTCAAAAAGAGTCAAAGTACAATGCTAAGAATTGCATAATTACAGATAATAGCAACAAAAGGGTTCCAAACTGCCAACAACGAAAACCGATCCACAAATATGTACATGAATTGCAGACTTCAACCACAGCCTAGTGATGATGAACGCAAACGCAACGAACAGCGCTACAAATATATCCGTTGATTAATTAACTAGATATATATGTGTGCACAACCGAATCTGCACAAAAGAGATCACGAACGAATAGAATCAGAGATGAAGCTGCTGGCCATTAGCACACATGCACACTGCAGGGAGCTAGGGAGCAGGTAGCTTGCATTGCAGCACCGACATGCATCATCACATCTGCATCAGGCTATTGTAGTTGTAGTTGTTGTAGTGCTCGTCCAGTCCTAGGTCCATGAGCACCCCGCTGGAGCATTGTTGATCGCCGGCGCCGCTGCCGTCTCTCGACCCCGCCGACGCATGGACGAAGTTATTGCCGCCATCGTGATGAGCAGGCTGGGCGTGGACGTCGAATATGCTGCTGTTGTGCTGATGATGCAGCATCGCCATGGCGGCCGGGAAATCGCTGAGGTGACCTGAAGACGGTGGCGGTGGCAGATGGTAGTGGCTGCTGCAGAGGGCGGGGAACGGAGGCGAGTAGCTCGGATGATGATCGGCGGCGCTGTGATGAGGCATGGCGACATCTTGCTCGCCGTAATCCATGGCGTCGGCTTTCTTCTTGTAGAAAACCCTGCACAGAACCCAGTCCTCCTGCATATATAGAGCGAGATCGAGATGCATGCATGCATGTGGTCAGTAAAATTCTAGCAATTAATTAATCAGATGAGAGAATTGAATTAGCTAGCTGTTCGTTGTATGCACACAGCATGATGCATATATATACATATATATATATATATATATATATATATATATATATATATATATATATATATATATATATATATATATATATATATATATATATATATATATATATATATATATATGTAGAGGAATGAAATGAATGAAACAACGTAGTACTAGGTACCTTGGGTGGGGTGTGGGGATTCTCCATGCGGAACTCGTGCATGACCCAGCAGGTCTTGGTGCCGTTGGGGGCGCGGCCGCGGTAGAAGACGAGGGTCTTGCGCATGCCGACGACGGCGCCCTTGCTGATGGGGTTGTGGATGACGCGGTCCTTGCCGGTGGCCTTCCAGTACCCCGACTTGGTGGCGCGGTTGGTGCGCAGCCCCGTCGCGTACTTGCGGTCGCGGAAGCTGAAGAAGTACCACTCGTTCGTGCTCAGCTTCGCAACGTCTGGTGGTGGTGGCAGCGCCGCAACATGCATAAACATCATCCACCGTCAGTGACAAATAAATTAAAGAGCTTCAAATCATCATGAAATTGATCAGTGGAGTACTGATAATTGAACTAGTAATTTCAATCAGGAATGGAAATTCTGTAATTTTGAGATGCAAATCATATACTAGCCAGGAAGGGGAATCGAAAGGGGAAATAAATTAAAACCAGTCTAAAAAATGTTGGTATGAAACAGATGCAGCCCTTTCTTTCTTTTCTTTTCTTTTCCTCAAACAATTTATCACATGATTATTTTTGTACGGTATTAATTTACCCTCAATTGTGCACATCAGAATCTAATACTAGTATAGTACTAGTCTCTGCTGGCTGCCAAAATTAGGAAACTTGCATTTGAAGTAATAATAACACTGTTGGGATCAAATTAAGGTACTATCATATCATCATAATTTTGTGAACTGATATATATGATCTGCGGCACTTGGCTTCTCATTCTTCAGCAAGAAAAAAAATGAAGAAGAAGCATAACCTGACCAATAGAGCATGGTTGCGTGCTTAATTACCCATTAATTCCATGACACGGAATTGAGCCAATCAATCAATCAAACACAGTTAACTACCAAGGGAGTCTATGGCTAATTAATAAATTAACTAGCCATCAGTAGTTGATTGTGGTATACGTACCAGGGAGCTCCCAGGGCTCGTGGGTGTGGAGATCCACCTCCACCATGGCCCCGCCGGCGCCGGCGAGCCGCTCGTTTGCCACCTTGCTGTGGAGGTAGTGGCACACAAGCTCCTCGTCGCTGGGGTAGAACCGGAACCCCGGTGGAAGCGTCTGCTCGATGTCCCTCAGGCCCATGGCTGCTGCTGCTAGCTAGTAGCTAGCTATATCTTATCGATCGATGGCAGGTCCCTAGTAGCTATGTATCTCTATCTATAGATGGATCTTTTTTTTCCTACTAGATTGTCTGTATCTTCACTGTGATCTGACTACAATCTGCCTAACTGCAGCTGGCTGTATATGTGCACATGTGAGGAGAAGAGGGAAGGAGAGATGGATGGAAGGAGATGATGAAGAATTGGCAGCTGATGCAGCAGCACTACACATGGATCGATCTATGGTATGTTTCTGTAGCTGGAGCTTGTGAGACCTCTGGCTGGTGGGAATGGAGTATATATAGCTTGGTGCTGGGGATTATTAAATTGTACAGCATGTAGAGGAAGGAAGGAAGAAGAAGGGCAGGGGAGCAAGCAACAACGAGCTAAGGGGTGGTGCTAGTGGTAGTGGTACTGGTCTAGTACTACAGGTAGAGGACGACCGAGCTATCAAGACTTGCTCGGCCAGGGCTACGCCTACGTCGGTGTGATATGATCGATGGAGGTAGCTGACGAGAAGGGAAGAAGCCTATAGGCGCAGGGACCGGGCGATGGCGAGAGGCTATGGCTCTTGATTGATCTGTAGCTGCTGCTGCTGCTACTGCAAAGAGAATAGAGAGAGGCTCGCACTGTTGGTCCTTGATTGCCCTGTCGCCGCCGAGCGCGAGGCGGGGGAGCGGCCGGGCCGCCGGGGGAGGAGAGGGAGAGGACACGCGTGCGCGCCTGTCGCCGTCGCCGTGGCCTTTTCCTATCCTTGCCGCCGATGCTTGCGGCGCACGAACTCGAGCGCGAGCGATAGATGGGGGGAAGAAGAGTTACCTAGCAGCCTGCTAGAGAGAGAGAGAGAGGATCAAGAAGATGGGTAGGAGGAGGAGACCCAAGCTCGCAAGAAACCTGCTGGCTGGCTGGCTGTGGCTGGAGGAACCAGCAGCTCCGATATATCCCCGGCCCACTTGATGTCCACATGATGATCTATGCAACAGCAACATATGTGGCACTGTCAATAGAGACACATTTGGCAAACAGGGGTTATTAGCTCATCAAATCTCTCACCATGCATGTGTCTAGCTCGCTCTGGGATCAGATCCACCTGATGCTCATAACCTAGCAAGAGGTTAAATTTGCTTACAAGTAAGCTACTTGTTGTGGGTGAGCTTGCATTGTACGCATTTTTATTATGCTACTAATTATTTTATTAATAGCACCAATGTGGTACTTATGCAGCCCATAAAAATTTGTCAAGACGCGGTGAAGTTACTTATTTGGTATCAGTTAATTAGATGGTTAATTGCCACCTAGGCTAGAAGTGTAACTTAAGCAAGGCATCTTCTGCAGACTGCTGACTAATCAAATTCATGTGACGTCCAGCTGCTGGTCACTATCGTTTCTACTCACCTTTTTTTTTTGTGTGTGGATATTCATCTCTGATCCTCTCTCCACATTATAACTCTTGTTCCTTTTCAAAAGACATATACTCTTGTTGTTTTCAAGCTACTAATAAGTCTGACTGAATATGCAGTGATTAAAGATCTACGGACTTGGCGTCTACCGATTATACTGCAGTTTTAATTAGACACATGTCCAAACGGACGATGAAAAGGATTGGAATAGAAAAGAAAAGTTTCAGAGGAGCATTCTTCTTCTACATATATACTCATAGAGTATGGAGAGATGGTCGATAGACGATGGAATTAGAAATGCGCATATCCAAAGGAACCAAAGATGCATATGCTGTCAGCAGCAGCAATAATTCAGCTCGTCCTAGTAGTAGTAGTCTAGTACACCCCCATCGAGAGAGAGAGAGATGTCCTCTTTGTTGGCTCTTGCTCCATATATACGATGAAGCTGCAGATAACGATCTGACGACGGCCGGCCGGCATTCTCGATCGCCGTCCGTTCTTCGATCATCATGGCCGGACTATGTGTGTGTTGATCACCCAGTTGTATTAATTGCATGCGAAAGTGCAATCAATGCAGCGGGTGCAGTACAGATTAAAAGGAGATTTCAATTAAAGGCAACACACGATCGATCGACTGTGCAGCATGTAGTACCTTCATTAGGGCACTCTTGCAGTTGCAGGTAGCTGTCCAAGAACAGTGGCGCCCGACACATCCGTCAGAATAAAAGGAAAGGGTGATCACGTACAGTACGTCTATGAGTGATCAGTGTATATCATAGTACACCACGAGTACATTGATGCAGCAGCATATGGTATGGTGTGCATGTATGGGTTGTTGGTGAGCTTCACGTCGTCCCTCGAGTATTTGCAGTACTCAATTCCGGCCATCGTCTACCTGCAGTGTGCAGATAAATATCAGGGAGAAGCTAGAATTCAGTTGAAGCTACCTACCTGCTGCTGCAAGTTGCTATTACAAATATGAACAATATACGCATGCATGTATGTACGACCTTGCAAAGTACAAATCAAGCTGGAGTATCGGAATTAAGTAGGCAGGGGTCGGTGATGCAAGTTGGTAGGATATCTGTTCATCTGCATAAACATCTATATCCTGTTCAAGTTTGGTGTAGTGAACAGTTGATGATGATCTATCATTCTCTGGAAGTTAAATCTGATTCAGGATCAAGCTGGAGTGGTGGTGAGGATGCAATTTCATGGCAGTTGATTCCTTGAAAAAAAAATAATGGCAGTTGGGATAACTAACTCAGATAGACGAGTGGCGTCATGCAGCGCCGGAACAAGGCAGAAAGGAATTAAAAAGGCCTGATCATTGGATCAAAGAAACAACGTCGGAATTAATCATGCTGAGGAATATATAACTGACCATTAACACCGCAATAAGCTAGGGATTGAGGCACTGATTGATGTGCTGACATGTACATCTATCATAAAAATTTAGTTGTATTTGCTGAATCCTGATTCTACCGGCAACTCTGGAATGAAGCTAAGGTGTCCAATCCCAATCACTCCGGACAGCGATGCCTCTCTCTGCCTGATCACGCTGGGAGAGGGTCGCAAGCAATTGCAAGCTTCAGAAACGGCAGCTGTCAGGTCCATAAGGCATTGCATCAATCTTGCGATTCGAAAGCTCGGAAAAGATTAACCGGGGGGGACGCGTATTCCGACGTCTCCGGCCATTAATGGTCTACCGCGGCTTGGTCCGGGCCAATGCAAGTTTCTTTCTTTTTCCCCGGCCCTCTTGACGGGTCCAAGCAATCTAAAATCTTTTGTCATCCCTCTTTTTTTTTGTCCCAAAAGGTAGGAGAGGAAGAGGAAAAGATATAAGAAAGTTATATAAATCTTGGTACGGAATAATAGATAAATTCTCCATAATCTGCTGTCTGCTGAAAGCTTTCAGGATTCTGATGATGCAAACAAGAATGAAGTGTTCAGCAAGCACGCATGGCATAAACAAACAAATCCTAGCAGCACAGCAGGGGTCGCCAGAAACAACCAAAAAAAACCTCCAATAAAGAAAGGTACGGTGTGGTTGAGCAAGGAGAATCTGATCGATCCACGCATGCAGAGAGTCGCCATGGCCATGCTGCAGCTGCATGTGTGTGTTCCATCACCAAAGAATAGTCATGGGCGCCATCAATTGCACGCGAGAAATACACATCTGCAGGTTTAATGAGATTTGAGAATTGAGACGGCAATATTTCTATTGGAGAAAGGCTCAGGCCTCTATCTATGAACAGTAGGATAACATACTTGCAGGTAACACTACTTGCGAGATCGAATGCATTATAGTAGTATATTCTACCCGTGGCCCATGATCCAAGGCGTCAGGACGCCAGAAGAATATGCTGCCTGCATGCATGCATGATCACCTCACACACAGCATGGATCAGGCCAGGCCAAGGCAGGCAGTGACCAGTGGGGCAGGCTTCAATGCCTCCTCTGTCCAAAAGTTGGCAGATTTCTTGCCATGTATGGGTGCCGGAAAACCAAATAAACCTAGCTAGTGCAATCCAGGCATCGATCAAGCAATGGTTGTTGTGATTACTAGTTTCAAGAGCGACAGGATAAGCACTATTAATTAGTGGATGAACCGCGTGTAATAAATATGATCAGATCAACAATTAATCAGGCTTCTTAAATGGAACTGGTGGCTCTTATCCCTTTCATGCAAAAGAGAATGCAGTTGGGGACACAATCATATATAATTGGGCCGAGATGGCGTCTTGCGATCCTAATTGCAGAGAGATTTTTTTCTCTCCTGTTGTTTATAGGAAGAGTGACGGCTCGACACTCCATTTCTTCCTCCAATGCCTTCCTACTGCGCAGACTCAATACAGTGCCTTTTTCAATCCTAAGAAAGCGACTGAAACCAAAAGCGCACCCAAAAATTTCTCGCTCGCTCTCCTGTATTGTATCATACCCTTTTTTTCTAGTATATGTGAACTGATCCGTATGAACATTCCATCAGAGCATTGACTGATCATAAAACAATGGTAGAAATAAACAGCAGAAATCAGCATGCGTGTGTACATGGTGTCAGCCCTTAACTGTGCCTTGCTTGCTCATCACTAATTAAGTTTGTAATGACATGTAACCTTATAATCTTTTTTTAAAAAAAAAACAACTTATCATCTGTCCGTGGATCGCCAAGTCGAACCAAAATTCTCTATTTTAATTTGAGATTGCTTTTTTTTTTTGCCGAGCAAAGCTAGTGTGTGCAGCATAGATAATTCAGTTATTATGTATCATGCAGAGACAACGATAGTGTCGAGTTGAGATGAAGCTAGCTGCTAGAGTACTAGTAGCTCAAGCATCTGTCTACCACTAACATTCCTATATAACACCACTTAATCAAACTTTTTGATCTTCTCTGTACTACGCAAAAGATAGGCGATGCATTTGATTGTATAGGCCTATAGCTAAAGCATAATGCCATTTTCGCTGTGATCCACGTACGAGTAGCTGGCTATACCTTTTCCACATACAGGAATGGCTATACCTCGTGCATGGACACAACACTAGCTAAGCTAGCCCAGCCCCTAGCAGGTAGGGTCATTTTCAGGCGATCGATAAATCATGGCGCGACTGTTCGTTATGCTTGGGCTCGCAAGTTTTGGCTAGATTATAACATATGGAGGAAATAAACACAAGCAAGTTCTCTGCTGTCATGGTCATGGCGTGCAGGAGAAGGAACAACAAGGAAGGCATGGATGGGGACCGGATCGCCGAACAACAAGGAAGCCTTGCTTGCAGCTACATGGATCGAGGCAGGGCCGGGGCCGAGGGATCGGGTCGATCGGAGGTCGTCGGAGATAAGCAAACTAGCCGAGGATGCACGCATGGACGGCCGGGGAGGGGTCGTCGTGGCGAGCTGGCGGCGCGCCGTGGCGCGTGCATGGCGGTCTCAGCGGGCGGGCGCAATGATTGATGGGCTCCGTGTCCGTCGTCAGCTAGCATATATTCCCTGGGGCTGGGCGACAGCGACCCGCCCCGCTCGCCGCGCCGCGCCGGGCAGCTCAGCTCAGCTCATCTCATCCCGGGTTCCGGCGTGGCCTTGTGATCTTGGGAATGGCCTGGGGGGTGGCTTCGCTGGGTGGGCAAACGGTTGTCTGCAAGTAAGCTCCGGTGGCTTGGCGGGCTGGACACTGACCTGACCCGACCCGACCCGACCCCGGGTGGCCACATGTGTATCCTACGCGTACGCCATACGTACGTCAGTACGTGTATGCGCGCGACGGCGAGCTCTGGAACTCGTGGTGCCTTCCGTCCCGGGCTCCCGGCTG
This sequence comes from Digitaria exilis, assembly GCA_015342445.1. Classification (NCBI taxonomy): domain Eukaryota; kingdom Viridiplantae; phylum Streptophyta; class Magnoliopsida; order Poales; family Poaceae; genus Digitaria; species Digitaria exilis. Next base: position 317,834 of record JACEFO010001963.1, read on the forward strand.
GCCGGGTCTAGCCTTCTCGCCGTCGTCAGCCGCGCGCCTCTACTACTAGTACTAGCTCCATCCGGACCAACACAAGTTAAGCATGCCACGTATACGACGGCCGGGCGGGGATCTGTCAACCACCCGGGCAGGGCACCCGGCCCGTCACGACGCCGCGACAAGAAAGTGCCATCGTCGCCTAGCTCGCCGTCGCCGTCAGAGCGCCGCCGTATTCCGCTGTTCACTGCTACAGCTCCTCTCCCGATCCCGAGTAGCTAGTATCCGCCGGCCGGCCGCGGCGGTGCATGCGTGGCCCAGCAAGGGACCAGCGCCCGTGCTGATACTGACTTGAGTACAAGTGCGTGCGGTTAGTGGTGGTAACGCTGTTGCTTACCGGAGCAAGATACGCGCACACTGCTACTGCCCGATGGCAATGCCACACGGTCCCATATCGGAGGACGGACGTACGTCGTCAATGAAGACACCTACTTGCACGGGCAGAGGGCGTACTGCCAAGGAAAGGACCGCGGAGATCTAGGAGCCTCTGCAGGATCCGATCCGATTCGATTTCGATCAATCGATCCATCCCGAGCCAAGGGGGCATTCAGGTCCCTGCCCCCCCTACTTTTCGATCCCCTCCTGTATGTATTAATTCAATGCGGTCTTGCTTTTAAGGAACTCCTCGACGACGCGAATTGCATTGATGGCCGCCCAGGATACGCCGGGAAACGATCGAGACGACGGACAGCGACGCCGCCTCCCCAGCCGGTAAATGTCCCGACGGCGATCAGATCGATCAGCGAGGTCCACTTGGCCATGCATGCCCCCCAGCCAATGCTCGCTGCATCATCGATCACAGGCCGGATCAGGACGCAAGTGTATAGGCCTGCGATATCAGATCAGGCTAGATTACAGGAAAAGATGCTACCAGCAGGACGTACTAACGAACGCCCAGGTTCACGGGTCGGAGTTGTGTTGCGAGCTGAGGGCCCGATGCCGCCAACGAACGACGCTGTCCCTTACTTCCTCGCCTAGTACATGCGGCCAAAGGCCAATGCACCACCGTACCGGTGATGGCAACGGCGGAATCCACCGGCAGCCTCGTCACCGGTCGCCGGGCCAGCCCTGCCGCTGCCTGCCGGCGTGCAGCTGAGAACTCAGTTTCAGAGGGGGATCGATCGAGCACAGACAGACAGGTACGCACGGTCTCGGGGTCACGGAAACAACGGTGGTTCAACTAACCTTTACAATAATTCTGACAGCAACTCGCATCCATCGATCAACAGCTGAGGAGCTGCCTGGATGAGACGACGCCATCCGTGGTCCAACGGTGACAGCTACTCCTCCATCCAGCCTTCAAATCAGAGTCACCGAACGATGATCCTGCTGGTCACCCCGTCACGAGATCAAGAGCACACAGTTTATAACAAGTTGGGAATTCTGCAGATTCTCTTGTTACCTACTCTTCATAATAAGCTACTGTAATAGTGTAATTAACAGCTGCATGTGAAATTTCACTCGAAACCAAATCTTCTTCAGTTATATGTGGCGACCAGCCCAGTGGTAGAGACGACGGAGAATGAGGAAAGAAACAAGCGCCAAGGTGTGTACACACTCCATGTCTCCATCTCCATACCAGGAAGAAACAGTGGACTGGTGGAATGCTCACTTCACTTCCAGATCGGGAACCACAATTGTCCACTTCTTGACGAGTGGGGCGCTACAGTATCGTCAGTAACGACCTTCAGAAAACGCCGTCCATTTCTCCAGATTAGATAGCTAACGCAATATGTTGTTGGTCTGTTGCAGGTTAGAGACAGACCACGGGGTATCTCCGAAAGGACGCTGCCCCCACTGTTTTCTGAAAGTTTCTGAAACTTGCAGTCTGAAGTGGATGGCACTTGGACACCCACTTTCAGAGGTGCAAATGTGTGATGCCAAGATATATATCATCGTCTCTGCTTGCAAGCAAATCACCTAGAATGGACAAAAGATTCTGTTCTTCATGTAGAGGAATGAGAAAAGGGGATATCTGATGTCTACGCCGCAGTGGGCTGCACCTACGAACCAGGATTATCATCCAATCATGCAAGTAGTTGGATACAATGCAAGTGTAACAAAAAAAAAAAGCAGGTGATCTTTACACATATAGTGCTTGTTTGTTTCCATGTGCCGAGATTAACAAGCCCCCAAAATGATCAACTGGCTGGTTTCGATGCAAGTTCTGTCAACCAGAAGAATAAAAGCCCATCCCTGATGGTTACTCCTGAAACACACAAATATACAAACGACTGGGATTAGCACGCTATCCATGTAAGCACATGGAAAATAGCAGCAGAGAAAAAATATTCCTATTTACTCGAAAAGGGAACAAAAGTAGTAGGCTAGTAGCTCATATCATCTAGGGATTGAATTCTGATCACAGCTCCTTGCTTGATGGGTGGTTAGTGAACAATGTCAGTACCACCGGTTAAAAAAAATTAAAATCCAACCGTATGGGCTGCGGTTTTTGGGTTCAGAGCTTCAGATTGCAAATTCATGCCGGTGGAGTCATCAGGGTTCAGATATCCACCACCATAGCAGTTGCAGAAATACCTAGGTTGACACGCCATCAAATGCAGTTTAGTTTGAGGATTATGAAGAGGCCAACCTAGATTGATACATTCAGACTTTGTGTTAACCATCAAGAAACAAGTGAATTACCACTAGTTGCCATCGCGAACAGGATGACGGATGTCTCAAATTACAGATTGATACCACGTCAGTAAATGAGCGAGGCGGCCCAACACCCAACTGGATGGTGCTGCGTCGAGCCGTCGTCGCGGGGATCACTCTAAGGGACTCCGGCATTTCGATATCATCGGTGCGGGCGGCGGGGGGTCATGAGTTCTTCCGCTGACGCGGGCGGCGCTGGTTCGGCGGCGGCCAGCGCGTGTGGAAGAAGAAGAAGAAGAAGGCGCGACGCTACTCATCCTTTCGGCCCATTCTCCGGCCTTCCAGGAAGTTGGCGGCCCATCAGTCCAAAACATTAGAGTATACGCGGCATGTAAATTTGGGCTCCTAAATCCTATTTTATAAGCTCACATGTAAAATTTAGGGGCCCAAATTTGTATCCAACTCCAGTGGAGAGGGAAAGATGAGAGGCTCTCAAATCTAGGGGCTTGGAGGAGAAATTTGGGAGGGTATGTAAAACAGGAGGAAGTTTAAGAGCCCCATTGAAAAAGGGTTTTTTTTGCTTTGGCTCCTAATATTTAGAGTAGGAGCCCGTTTAGAAGCTTCCACTGGAGATGCTCAAGTTGTCTAGTATTTCTCTCTTAAAAAAAGGAGACTTGTTTTTTTTATCATTTTTAATTGGCATCTCTTAAAGAATTATTATACGTGCCATTCTATCTCGTCGTGCACGCCCTAAACTATGAAAAGACATCGTCCCAATTTTTTTTTTTGTAATTCATATGGGAAGGAATTTCGAGTACATACAGGCATACAGCATACGTGCTAAACATACATAGTACAGGCCATTTTGTTTCATTGGCCTTGTTTTTTTTCTTGTGCCACTCACAAACTACTGACTATCTGTGTTGTTACACAACGATCATCATCCATCCATCTAAAAAGAGTTAAAGACAATCTTTTTTGCCCAGCCCAAAACCAAACGTAAAAGAAGAACGAGAAATTAAAAAAGAAGGCCCAAAAGCTCTCCATTCTCCAGCCAAACAGAAGCCAACCAAATTCAAATTCGAAGGCGTCTCCTACCAGCCGAGCGCCCGCGGCCACCGTTCCTTTGGCCTCAGCAGCAAGCTAGCCGTCGCGATCGTCCTCCGGCGGCGCCGCCGAGCGCGCCGCCTCCGAATCCGAGGCGGCCGCGCCTCCCGACGAGGACTTGGACCGCCCCCCCGACGCCCGGGGCTTCCTCCGCCGCTGCTTGGGCGCGTCCCCGCCCTCGCCGCCCTCCGTGTCCGTCTTCGCCAGCCGCCGGTCGCGCCGCGAGCCCCCCTCGCCCGCGCCGTCGCGCCGCTTCGCCTCGCCGCCGCCCGACCCCTTCCCCCTCGTCCTCCGTGGTCGCTCCGCCTTGCCGCCACCTTCTGCTCCTCCGGGATTATTCTCCCCTCCTCCTCCTCCACCCACGGCCTGCGAGGGCTCCGGCTCGATGCCTCTGGGCGCCCCCGGCGAGGCCTTGAACTCGTTCATCTGCGAATCGGAGCCGTACGTTAGATGGAGGAACAAGGGAGGAGCACGCGGATGGCTTCATCGGAGCGGAGCGGCGGCCTACATACCCAGCTTGGCGCGGTGACGGAGGCGTTGTCCCAGCCGATGTGCGCGACGTGCTTCACGTCCGTCGGCTTCCCGATCTGCATCTCCGGCTCCTTGGCATCTGAAACATGCGTGCGCAGGCAATGCACAACATCATTCTGTTCCATGCGCATTGCGTTTGCATTGCATTTGTATTTTTGGGTGGGATCTGAATTTGTTGTGGCATATATTCTATTCTAGAATCCTTGAGCTTACCGAAGATCTGCGAGATGTAACGGAGGCCCTTGAGAAGACCCTTCATCTTCGCAGGTTCCACAGGCGGCTGCCCGCCCGCGGTGCCCTCAGAGGAATCCACCACTTCAAGTATTTGCGTTCCCCACCTCTTGAGCTACCCTTCCTTCACTGCCAACAATTGTTCGGAGATTTTACCCATCCATCACACAGCAGGAAATAATCATTAAGAAAAAAAAACGCTAAATGATTTGCCAGGATACTCATCGGTCCCATTGAATGAAACTCACATACCTAAGGATTGTAACATTCAAGGAGCGAGAAAATCCGGCCGATCGAATTTCATCTTCTTGGTGCCATCTTCATTGTGATTGTAACAATTCTCTTGTCCTCCTATTCCTGCATGATCTGTCACAAATTAGCAGGATTCTGGTCCCCCTCCGGAGGTCCAAGAGAGGCAGGCCAAGATTTCCTCAACTTAGTTGGAGAAATGGAAGGGCAGAAAGCTGTTGCATCTGTCTATTTATAGTCCACTATCTTTGGTGAAGCTTCCCTTGTTTTCAGTTCATCAAGGTGTAGTCCAATTTAAGAGGCCGTGGTTCTATTCATCTGCTCCATAATGCGGAAGAATCAGGAGGTGTTATCTAGGTGGAAAGTCACGCTGGTTCTCAACTGCAGCCTTTTATTTTATCGTTTTGCATGTATATCATGTATGTTAGGGCTTTTAAAGCCCGGAAACTGCTAAGTTCCAACGTTCCATAGTTCAGTCCCATAGAGATCCCCTGCACCAATGCAAGATGATATAGGCATGCTGCTCACCGAGGCCATGCCCCCTGTTGAAGAAGGCAAGTGGGTAGGTAATCTATTATTTTGCACATTTTGATATTTATATAGAAAGGGGGGAAAAACCATATTACTCGCCTCAAGTATGATCAAAGTCCGAATAACCTCTTAAATTATTGTTTGGTTTAGTTTACTATGTCAATTGTTACAATTCAAGCCTTGATAAGTTTTTTTTTCCCTTTTTTCTCAACGATAATCAAATAAAATGATATATTTGCAGGAGCAAATTGAATAAAAAATTTATTTACGGGTTATCCAGACTTTGACCACACCTAAAGGGAATAACTTGAACTTTTTGCTCTAGAAAAACAATTGCTGGTTCTGAGGCTTCTTCATTTTTCCCGTCCTCTCATTGGATATTTGGACGTAAAGGTCTGACTCAAATTCCTAGCGCAGCTTTGTCCCAACTGTTTGTAAATTCATTAGGCTGATTTCTTCTTGTATAAATCAATGGAAGCAACAGAATCAGCAAACATTTTGACTCAAAGTACAGCGTGTTGTTCAAACACTATGAGAACTGACGACAAACAGAAAGAATCACGATGATTTTTACTGCGCAATAAACATGCTGTGACGCGTCTTTATTGATATTCTTTCTTTCTTTCTTTTTCTCTTTGAAAGGAATCTTCACCTTTTTGTGCAAATGTATTACAAGAGGGTCAAAGAATTACACAATACATGTATAAAGAATGAAAACAAGATCTGTGGTACAGCCATTTCTCTGATCCCAGGAAAAAAAAGGCCCGACCAAGTAAAGCTGTACATGTCCTATGCTTTTACCTGCAATTAGGATGGAAATATAGCTTGCTGTCATCTTTAATTTTTGAGTGCGTAGTGTAAACAATTCTTAAGATTTATGAATGAAACGAAAGCTCACCGTGTTTAGATACTTCTCATGAATCTGCAATGCTTCTCTACATGCCTTTTTTGCATCCAGACTACCGGTGATTTCGTTTAAAATCTGTTTGCAGGGGAGACAGAGACATAAAAAATATAAATTCCATTCATCATTATCATCATCATCATGAGAGAGAGAGAGAGAGAGAGAGAGAGGACCTTGACAACATCGTCTAGACCTTTTGCCTCAACCAGTAACTTCTTGTTTCTAGCCTCTAGAACACTTGCAACAACAAAGATTGATAGAGGGATCTCATCTTTCTTAGCTGCTTGCAAACTTTTCCGCTCAAACTTTCCACACTGTTTTAGAACACCTTCATCCTTTGTGGTTTCCCTGGATATGCCAGTGTCACTCTCCAACATTGAAAAGAGATTTGGATTGTACTCCATAGACCACATGAGCTGCAACGTTTTGAAGTTGTAACAATAGTGTCTCATGCATAAACCAACACATATTTCTAGTACAACTGGGCCTATATTTAGAAGTACAATAGAAGTGTTATTGGTGGTGCCCAAAGTGAGCTCTTAACAAACCTAGCTTACTGTAGGCATTACTTACGTTAATCACTATGAAGCATGAAATTTTATCAAGACAGCTTACCTCCCAAAGGTACATTGTGTCCACAAATGAGAACTCCCTACGGAAAAGAACCATCAACATCCGGAAGGCAAATAAGTATTCCCCTCCATCAAGGTTCTCTGCATAAACAATATTTATCAGAACATACATACCTGCACCTTTATTCCAAAATGTAGATATTAGTTTCTCTGAGCTGTCCAGTAAACATGTAATCCTGAATGACTGTACCTAAATGTTCATGTAGCTTTGGGTCAACAGATTTCATTATGGATGACAAGGTAGTGAGCTGAGCTCGAACTCCAATGGAAGTAGAAGTACTTATGAAATTTCCTCGCTGCATATTTAGAAGATAGAAACCCAAGCTTTTACTTCAAGAAATAAAGATGCATGGAAACATATTTTTTTAAGACATTAAACAAGCCAGAGACTACATGCAACAGAACAGCACTATTACTCCAGAAGCCTAGATGTTTGGCTCGTAGACCATAGTATTTTCTTGTATTATGTTGACATCACCCCCCCCCCCCAAGGTGTTCCGTTGTTATTTCTATCAATACATGTCCTTGCTGGTTCACTTGCTAAAAATCCCTGACGATCATTCATATAGCTTGGCACTAAGCAAAGCATGAGCAAAATTACACCCATAGCCTCTACACAGTAGCCATGCTAATTATTCAAGCACATATGCAGGGGGAGAAGAAATTACTACCATGCTAATTATTGTACCATATAGTAACCATCTTGACCTTTTTGTGTTAAATACAGTATACAGTCTTCTACTTTTCAATTTCATGATGTTTCAATTGAAAGTTTATTCTACAATACATAGGCAAAAGGAAGTCAAGGATCGGTCTTAGTTTAAAAAATAAAATACTAAGCATGCAAGGGTTCTTACCACCCTGCGCATTAGGCGTTCAAAGCACCAAAAAGCATCTGCTTCATGTTCCAGAATGATTGATATTGGAGAACAAAGATCACTCATTCCTGCATAGGAGGATTTAGGAAACTCGAACAACTTAACATTAGGATTTAAACTACATGATAAAACATTGTCCTTTTAACTAGACTAGGATAGCAGAAAAACATGGTTTCAACAACTCACCCTGACAATATCCGATGTCTTTATCAATCCATGAGTACACGGCAAGAATGTCCCATAACCTTGCCAAGTTCTCTTGGCTCTCATAATAAACTAGTACACGATCGGTACGATTAACATCTAGACCTATAATTGAATGATGGAAAGGTTAGATAAATGAACATTACAGATCTTGTCATTGGTCTAATTAGCCCAGGCCTAAGGTGGGTGGACGTGCGGGCAGCCTAAGTGCTAAAGTGCAGATTAGCTTCCCCGTGTCCCAAGTGCTTCCCTAATTATGAACTGTTATTTATTAAGCAGGTTAAGGGCATTCCCCTCTGTCTCTCGTCTCCCGCTTGATGCACAGCCACGGGCAGTCCATAACAGGATGATAGATGCAGAAGATGCTAAAACAAGGGCAACAATGCTTACCAATCTGATGTAGAAGGAGCTTCCATTGAATAACTTCTTTTGGGAGAGGTGCACCACTAGTTTGCTGTTCAGATCCCACTGAAGTCCCTCCATCTGAATTAGGGTTTTCGATAGGTTGACCGTCCTCTGTTATTACAGGCATAGTAATTACCCTTCCACTACCGACTGTCGTGTCCATTTCTCGGCACTTTGTTTTCAGTTTCTCGTACTCTAGCCTATCAAAATATGTAAATTAGTATACTCCTTATCACATAGCATATGATGTAAACAGACTTAAATATTTTTATTGATAAGCATAAACAGACTTTAATAATAAGTGAGCTACTTAAAGCTATGGTTTGAACATCCTGAAGAACAAAACAGTGTGCCATGTTGCAGAGTAACATCTGCCAGAGTTCATTCCTGACCCCAAAAAAAAAAAAGAATTTGTCTTTCCTTGGTTATACAAAATGACGTACTGCAATCAAAACTGACATCTTTAAGACATGAAAAAGAACAAGCATGGTTAAGAAATGCAATAGCATAAAAACCTTCGTTGCTGTCGCAATTGGTTGCGCTGTTCAGTAGTGCTTTTAGGGTCGTAGCAGCCTAGCAAAAATTCCCAAACTTCTCCTTTGATTGTTGGGTGGACACCCTGTTTAAACAACCAAAAATAAAAATCATATCATATTATCATGGCAGAATGTATCTAAGGAATCAGATGGCATAATAACGATTCTTGGATAGAGAAAATAACGCATATTAGCAAAGAAGGCCATAATCCACGAGTAACTCCACTAGTTTACATTTTTCTGCAAAGAAGATAGAAAATGATACTTGCCACAGTTTATTGCTTAGAATTTTCTCTTTGACCCTAATAAAATATTTCTAGCTCCTGGACTTTATGTAAGCTTGTTTCATAAAGACAGTGCCACGTAGGCCAACTTGCTTGAAGCATTAAGCAACTAGAAGAAACTAATGAATGAGAAACCGGGCGTGATGAGAACATATGTAGCAAGGAGATGAGAAAAGGTAAGCCTGTTGGAGAAGTTTGATCCATAAAAGAGTGTGTAGCCATGTAAAAGTGATCTTGGCTTAAATGTTTATGAACTATGATCTAGATTTTGCCCATGAAACCTTGTGTTGACTTAGGGAACATATTAAATCAAAATATAAATATCATCCAATAGAAATTCCTAAACTTTACTTTGCATAAAAATTCTTGAAGATTAACTTGGAAGAAGCATCCTGAATAAGAGTTCTATACTTTCACTGTGCTACTCTCACGACATGCGTACGATTTTCTGAACGTAGAACGTATCATTGAAATTGATTCAAGATCATGAATCTGGAGAGTATGGCTTACCCCACGTTGCACTCTTTTGATCATTCCAGCTATGTCCAGGCAACCTTCCTCATTGTGGAGCAGCTTCCATCTCCTTGGGCTCAACGTCAGGCCAGGCTGCCAGCAGGAACGGAACATCAGGGAACCGAATAACGAGTCAATGCACTTCATGAATAACTAGCCAACGCACTACTTGATCAGTACATGGCACCCACTAATCTCCCAAAGCAGCATTCCTCAATGGCTCCACCCAGCAACTCAATTTGAGATTAATGTGAAAGAGGAAACATATATCAAGAGAAATCAATATTTGGCATTTCATACTCATACAAAATCCAAAAAATTGGTCCTAGGCTTCTGAATGAATAGTTGCCCAATACCTCACTAGATTGATTCCTCATCTGAGTCTAGACATCTAGCAGGTTTCACTTCATTCAGTAAGACTAACAACCAGCTCATGACTAGATCGTACCAATTAGAAATTAGATCTCACTTCCTAAACATGGAACGGGAGAGTAGAAGAGAAAAATGAAAAAAAAAACCAGAAGAAATACCCGGGGCTTGAAGCGCGTCTTGGGTGCGTCGTCGCGGCAGTCGGGGCGGATGGGGTAGACGGTGTCCGGATCGATCTGCATCTCCGGATCATTGTAGCAACACGCCAGGAGCCTCATCTTGGCGGCTCGGATGGAACAAATGCGAGGATCAACAAATCAAGTGAAGCTCCTCCTGCTGGGTTCGAGGATCGCAGCCAAGAACCGAAGCGATTCGGGAAACGATATCCCTCTTCTCCTCCTGCCTGTTGGTGTGCGCGAGCGTGTCTCAGAGAGAGAGAGAGAGGGGGAGAGGGAGAGGGCGGAAGCAACAACGGCTAAATTTGGGGTGGGAGAAAGAGAGGAGAGGGGCAGAGGGAGGAGACGGGGAGATAGATTCAGAGAAGTACAGACAGCTGCTACTCAGTTTACCAGGTTGACAGAATGTGCCAATCGATGCTTACAGCTGCAGATTTTTGCCAGTTTCGTTATTGACAGAATTTGGTCAGATCATTAGAGGGGAAATGGACATACTCAACGATTTTGCCAGTTTGTTTATTGAAAAATTTTGGTCAGATCATTAGAGGGGAAATCGAGATATGCAACTACTTGTGGATTCTGGAATATTGGCTCTTTTTCTCTGACTGGATATCAAGAGACGTGCGTGCATGATTACGGAAGGTACGCGGCTTCGGTTCCACTAGCAGCAATATATATTACATCCAAATTGCAAAAACGTCAATACACAGGAAGAACACAGAGACACGTTACTGAGTGACTGGATCTCTGAAGATAGACCAATGTCGTTACAAGCAGTACGGGCTAATCAGGCCCATCGTATAGGCTATTAGAAACAGAAACAAAAATATCGCATCGTAGGATGATCATGGTATATTTTTCAACGACCACAAACACTGAAAGCTAGTCCTGCCAACACCTAAAGCAGCTGATTAACTGTCGTCCAACTGGCAATTGATAGGCGGCCGGCTCCTTTGGCAGAAATTCTAACATGTACTCGCCTCCGAAGGAAAGCTGCATTCCAGCAAGAATCACAGCAAACTGTTCGGATGCATGTCCAGGCTAGTTTTGGAAGCCAATAACTCGCACGTTATTATATCGTTCATACATGCAGACCCACCAGATCCTGATACAGGCACGATGTTGTAGACCGGAGTTTCATCAATTCTTGAGAAATTGTTGTCTTCTGCAAGCTCAGCGAAGGCCTCCAAAAACGCCAGGGACAGCGCATCTGCTGCCACTGAGTGACCTACCGAGTAGTAGAACCTCAACATCTGTAGATTCCAATAAAGAAATCCTGGTTAGGATATGAATAGCTGCAATGAAATTACGAGATAACATACCATTATGCAGTCCCAGGAAAAAATGTTATCCGCCAGGATCTTCGCAATCTGGAAAACACAAAATCTAGCCATAACTTTCAGGTTTTCATCAGTGTGGCATAGCTGTCCAGCTGTTGAAAATATCTTTGATGCAATATCATTTGTGACTGAGACCACAGCAGAACAAATTCTCCCATCAATTGTATGGATCTGGCAACATGAGTCATGCAAGCCAGAATATTGTGCAGTCCATGCTTGGCTTGGTGCTGGCTGTGTTGTTCCAGTCTCCACCTCTCTGGTTGCAACTCCGTCGTCATTGGTGGGGACATACAAAATAGGTTTTATCTCCACATGTGCCCTGGGAAATGTGAAAAAAGAAGAGTACATCTTATGAAGTAATATTAATATGAAGTTAATGATATAACTCCATTTTCAACTATGTTAATTCAAACTACGTAACGTTCTTGTCAATATATGGAAGCAAACAGATGCATACCCTTTTGGAAGATCTGGAGCAAATACATATAGAACAGTGGGATATGATCCAGTTTTTGAGCAATTCAAACGGGTAATATAAGAACTCTGCAATGTCTTTTCGACTTCTTCCTTGTCAGCAGATGTCAACTGTGTGGAGCAGTAAAGCAGAAAGTGTATTGCCGATGAATAGATTGAGCAACTGAAGGCATTAGCCACAGCTTCACAATTTTGTAGTGCAAATTCCAGTTCAGCTGTCGGACCACCAGGACAGAGCTTCATTGTAGGAGGGTCAAGCCCCAGCTGACCAGCCATATACAGGATCTCACCATAAAGTGTTGCCTATAAGAAAGTAGATCAAATATTATGCCCTTAAATTAACAATTTAACATTAGCACCAAAAAAACAAAAACTCTCTGGAGGTTTGAAGTTCAGTTTCATGCAACTACTCTACTCTACAACACCTTATACTGTGAGTAGGGATGAAAGTGGGAACAGAAACTTCCCGACTGTACGATATCGTTTTCCATCCGTTTCTGTTTTTGGTAAAACATAAAATTTGTCAGTTTTAATTAATTTTATAGTCGTTTTTTTGCTGTTTTTATTTTTATAAATTTCATAAATATGGGGAAATGCCAACCTGGCCTTTTTGTTTTTCCATATTTCAATACCAATTTTGATTGTTTGTAAAATTGCGAGACTATTCCCAGTAGAATGGACTGATGTTGCAGTTCAGAGGGTGTATCTATATTCTGTAAAATTGTAGATGAGCTTAGAACTTACAATATGAATAAATGGCATTATCAGTAAGTGTATCTTGTACCTGGCTATAAGGTCCAATGCAACTAGGAGCCCAGCAGGAGATGCTTTGCACATGCAGGACTCTCTTTTTCAGCTCATTTGAAACTAGTACTTCCACGTATGCTTTACCCAACCCAAACTGAACTAATGGCAATTCAATTGTACTGCGTGAAGGAACGCCCAGGTAGCATTTCTTTTCAGTAATAAAGCTAACATAAACTTCATTGGCCAATCCAAATTCCTTCATGTTTGAAATGTAGAGGTGAACATATAAAACATTCACCCAATCTAACCCTTCTTCCTTGAGCTGCTTATCAATTCTGCTCAGAACTGCTATGAGGTCTGTCTTCAGGCCTATTGATGCAACAGAACATTGAATGAATGTTTCACAATGAGACACAATGAAATGTAATGAGCTATTCCTGTCAGCGGGAGCAAAAAAAAAAAAATCAATGTGAATGAAGTAAACTAGGATGACAATATTCACCTTCTGAAGCTATAGAACGATCCTGAATCCAACAGCCAATGGAACGCAAATTCTTCCCTGTCTTTGAGATACACAGGTCAATATTGGTGTAAGCATCAACAGCTGGACTCAAGGTCTGTTTTTCTTCTGCAACAGTGTGTGTGTTGTCTTCATCAACCTCATACAGACAACTAGAAATCTCTTGAGTGACAGAACCATCCCCACTTCTATCTGATGAATCTGGCTTGTGCTCAAGATGAAAAGCCCGTGGATGAAGAATTCCAACAGAAGCAATGGAGTCAGCAGAGTGGAGTATCACTTCATAGTCGTCGAGAATAATTCTTGCATTCTGTAAATACATGCATGTTAGGGAATAATAAATTGGACATTGACTGACGATAACAAAAGTCTTCATTATTTCCAGTATTAAAACTGTACATATGCACATGTCTTCAGTGAGAAAGTTTAGAAAATGCAGTAATAGCAAGTCATGTTGTGTGGCGTGATGGTTAGCCTACCACTCAGTGCTCTAAGACAAGTGGCATCAAGGTTTCAGTTAGCTCCTCAAAGGTTCAAACTTACACGAAAGAGAGGGCAGTCAAGAGTTAGTGTTTCATACTCTCCACCTTCACCACAGACATTGATTCCATAACTCCTAATAGGGCATAAGAAACAGAGATTAATAGCTGTGTGTAGATGGAAAAAAATAGATCCCAGTATTTGCTTAGAGGATCATGAGAAAACCATGCAGATAAGGATACAATGCCAAACTACAATCTAAGTTTGTCATTTTATATCTGGAAACTACTCACTCACTAGAGGAAGCTAATACCTAAGGTCAACCAAGAGATAGGTTCAGCTCAGCTCAAGTAAACACACATATGTTTCTACGAAGGGAAGAAACAACTATTTTAGCATGAATCCACCTAAGTGAGGAAGAGATAGGTTCAGTACTGGGCATTGAGGAACATACTCATTCATTCGGAGCAGATGACACTTAAGTTCAGCCAGTTCTTTACCTAAGTGAGAAGAAGGTTTCAACCCCAGTGCAGCAACCTATAAAACAAAAAGAAATCAATCACTCATTGTACATGTGTTGCCCAAAGATTATAGGCACTTGGTCGCCACAAAAGTTACACTGTTTACCTTTACAGTTATTGCCACGATGCCTCTTCTGATCTGTAAGCATTAATGACAAGAAAAACACTGAGTCTACATTCTTGTTGTGCTAGTTGAGACAATTATTAAAGAAACTGAAATTTCCATGGTACCATTTCCTCTAGGAGCAAAGTCTGATCCTGCTGCCATAAATACGCCAGCGATACCAGGCCCAGCCTCGAGCAAACACTTTCCACCCGGAGCCTCTGGTAATCAGATGCGATTGCACCTGACGACACTGCACTTATGGATGGAATTTGCCGCTTAACCTCACTCAACAGAGCAAACATATCTTCTACTTCATCTCCTGCTGTAACGTTATATTTGAGACCCTGATCCCTAAGGACAGCAATAGTTGAACTAATGAAATTGTATAATCTTGACAATATTCTGATCAATGCCGCAATATCCACAGAAATAGAAGCTTGCCTTGTGGATCCACGAATGCGCCTCCGGAAGAGAGGCAAGCCCATGCATTTCGCGTAGCAGACCACAATCTGGTGCCCAACCTGAAGCCTCACCGATCACAACAGTAAGCACGGGCATCAGCATCCAAACACAGGCAGCAAATGGGCCAATCACAGTGTCAGAGTACATACGGTTTGATACATGTAGCTATCAAGCTCATCGACGGCGTCATCGAGGGGGATGAGATTGGCCAAAGCAACAACCTGCGAGCAACAGCAGAGTTAAACAAGGTCCCGTTTTGATAAGACATGAATGAACCTGGGGTAGAATTGGTGAGCGCATGGATGGAGCTGCGTGCCCTTGCCTTGTGGCCATAGTCGAGGCATCGCATCATGGCGAAGCAGCTGTCCTTGCCGCCGCTCACCAGCGCCACCACCTCCATCGCCGCCGCCGGGTCAGGACCTCGGACCTCTCTCTAGGGTTAAGTGAGACTGCCCTGGTTCTCTTCCCCCGGTCGCCGGCTGCCGAGATGGGTTCGCTGTCTTCCTGCTCTCTGCGGCTGTGCGCCTGCGCCGCCAGTAAGCGATGCGTGAGGGCTTCGCTTCATGGGCTTGCCAGTCCACGGCCCATCATCTCTTCCTACGGGCTGAAGAATAATTGATTAGTGGGCTGCCTTGCTGGGCTGAACTTAGAGTCCGGCTCTTCTTTCCTTTGTTTTCTTTTTTTTTTTCAGAAACGTCCCTAGAGTGAGGCGCCAGTTGCAGCATCACCAGTCAACTACATCAAGCTTCCTTTGCTCCAAAAAAAAAAAAAGACTACATCAAGCTTTCGGCAAATACATTGATCGGTTCTTCCTTAGCCAGTAAACTACCGGCACTGTAACATGTGACAACCAGACAGCAGTGATATAGGAAGTTCCCTTTTTATCAACTTTCTGTTGAATATATAAGAAAATTCAGAGTTGAACAAGAAATGCACGGGCACTTGTCTCGGGAGGAAAAGTCGCCAAGTCCAGCAGAGGGTGAAGAAACATAAATATGTGAATCTTGACCACCCCTAAATTAATCAACACAAGGCTAGGACTTGGCCCTAACGCAACAGCAACACACACATTAACAAATTATTGCTATCTATGAAGCAATGATACAACAGGCCGGGGCACTACGAAATTATGGGATGCCCTAGGGAACTGTTGACAAATAGGGAGGAGATATCCTGTCATTTACAGAGTCACAAACACCATTCTTCCTGTCTCGCCTCTCAGATGCTGCTTTCTTCCTTCCCACTATTTCCTTTTACCACCACCAAGGGACAGAAGCTCCAGGCTGCGGTGGAGCGGCTCATCACGGGAGCCTCTCGCAACTGCTGCCCGTGAAAGGGAGGTGGCCCTTGACTCGCCTGGCGATGGGTTAACTCTCTGGGTGCTTGACGGACGACTGCCGCTGTTGCTAGAGAACAACCTGCTTGTGCGGTTATACTGCTGCTCACTTGGTTCCACAACAGATGAGCCTGGCCTGCTGCTTGATGCAATAGCTCTCCGTGATGCGCTGCCTGTACGAGAGGATGTCCGAGGTCTCTCCACGGTCCTTTCCCCAGACCGGTCTGTGCTATGCATCTGAGAAAAAAGGGATCATGCAGGATACATGGTGAGGACAGTAAATAAAACATGACGTTCATAGGACACGAATGAATGAGGCAAAGGGAAACTTACAATTTCCTTCAAAGACATAGATACGGTCTCGCGTGGTCGCTGTGCATAATTGTCACTCGGATTCATAGAACCAGTTGGATTCCTCCTACCTGACGCTTCGCCTGCTCAAAAGGGTGCTTGTAGATGTTCAGGACATGTGTGGTTCATAGCATAGCTTTGTTACACAACTTTCAAGACAAGCACAAACCTGGGGTCTTCTCGATCTTATCCATAGAAGGTCCAGCAGCTCCACTAGTTCTTTCACTTGCCTGAACAATAGTGAACAGATGAGTAAGTCCAATAAACTATACAGTGTGTATCAAACAGAAACATGAGACGACTACATAATGAATTATACAGTGTGCATCAGAAACGTGACAAGATGACATACCCTCATCCGTGAGGCGGAGCTTATCTGGGGATATTTCAAAATAGTCCAGTCAAACACATAATCAAACTGGTATCCTGCAATAGTAAGACCATTAGAAATAAAAGATGACAAAAGAAGGAACAAGAGAAGGGAAAATATTATTTCAAAAGTCATACCCTCCCGAATAAAGAGATCGCGGAATAGTCTTTTCAGGTAAGAATAATCAGGCTTGTCTTCAAACCGCAATGAGCGACAGTAGTGGAAGTAGGAAATAAACTCTGATGGGTAAGATTTGCAGAGTACCTGAACCATAACAAACACCATATGAATGTGTGTTTACTGTACTTCACATGTTAAACAATGATTTGACAGGTGTTAATCTATGATCTACCTCCACCGGAGTAAGCATCTTTTTCTCACTGATTTTATCATATTTCTGCTTCTTGGTTCCTGCTTTCAGCCCCTGCCATGGTAGACTGTTCAAAGGGCAAAAGATCAATGGTATGCAAATTATTCACAGAAACATGAGAATGGAACCATTAAACAGCCACATGAAAAGTTGGATTAACATAAACTAACCTGCCCCTAAGGAAGTACATAAGGACATAACCAAGAGATTCTAAATCATCTCTCCTGCTTTGTTCTGCGTCCAATTGAAACCTAGAGTTAGGAAAATCCTACTCAAGCAACAAGGTAAATGATGTCAGAAACTCACCAACACCAAGGTGGGTATTGACACTTGCATATCGTGCAGTTCCAGTAAGGTTCTTGTTCTCTCTGCATATCAAAATGAACATCACATTGTTATCAATGTGCGCATAACTTCATTTGCTCTCTGCTGGAAAATAAAAGAAACATATCCATATGCAGTATTAACAAAATGTGTAAGTATTTCAGTGAATAGTGTTCACCAACCTGTAAGGGATATGCTTGTGAGTCTGAAGGTCCCTGTATTTCTTTGCAAGCCCATAATCTATTATATACACCTGCAAAAAGAAACCAAGAAGCTCATGAATAACTAAACCAAGGTGTCTCTATTCCAAAAAGGAAAAAGAAAAAGAAAAAGAGAGAACAAAAATATGTTTTCCTTGAATATAAGTATAAAGCCAGAGACTATGACAGAAAAGAAACAGAATAATGAAACAATTGTATATTGTAAACAAACAAAACACGTTAAGCACTAGTCAAACTGCTCAACCCATGAAACATCTTTTTGGCCTTCTAAAAAAAATCAAATGTATCATGAACAGTTACTGGCACTCAAGCGCCACAATCAGGACGACCCTAATAGTACAGCACCAGCAAAGCATTCAAGGGGAAAACACGTATAGAAACATATGTTTCACATATTGAATTGAACAGCTAGAGTTAAGAGCAGATATAAGACCAAACCTGATTGGCTTTCCTACCAAGCCCCATAAGGAAATTATCAGGCTTTATATCACGGTGAAGAAACCCCTTTTGATGCATGTACTCAACCCGATTAATCTGAACATGGGTAAGGAATTGTTAACACCAGCAATTCAAAGCACAAGACGGTGAGGATAACCACAGTACAAGTACAATATTAAGCTACGAAGCCAACTGGAAAAATAAACAGTTTGAAAACAAAAGGTTTTTGCACTCACCATTTGATCAGCAAGCATGAGCACAGTCTTCAGCGAGAACTTTCTACTGCAATAGTTGAACAAGTCCTCAAGGCTAGGCCCAAGAAGATCGATCACCATCACATTATACTCCCCCTCAACACCGAACCACTTCAAGTGCGGAATGCCAGCTGTAACAAAGGAGAGCAACAAAAAGGTCAGCACAGCTCATGGCTGTGCTAGCAGCTGAACACAAAGTACCACTCCATAATTCTAACTGGATGTGTAGGCTCTATGACATTAACTTACTTCCTCCTTGGAGAAGCATGTAAAGCTTCGACTCGTAATGAAGCTGTGGGTGCTTTGTCTTAACATTTTCCTGTCAAATAAAAGCAACAAAAATGGCAATCGTTTCCACCAACCCAAGCAGCTAACTAACAGTATATTGACAAACAGCACCGATGGACCATCATTTGACACAGACATTCCATTTCACAACATTTTTGCATCTAGTGACCTTATCATGAACTAGCCCATCATAGCAAATTTTGCAAACGAAAAAACAGCATCCCAAATCAGAGAGAATCCAATACCAGCTTGACGGCGACCTCCTCTCCAGTCTGCACATTCACAGCTGCAAGTTAAGAACAGCAGCAAAGTCAGCATATTTCCCTGAAAGCACAAAAAAAAAATGGTTTTTTTCTGGATATGCAGAGATGGGATATGCCGAGAACTCACCGAGGAAGAGCTCCCCAAACGAACCACTCCCGATCTTCTTGCCGAGCTTGAACTTGCCCCCGACCACATGATCCATCTCGTCCCGAGAGGAATCGAGGAGCCTCTCTAGTCCGACGAGATCCGAACACGGCGAGGCGGGGCGGAGCCGAACCGAAACGGGATTCCGGGCAGTTGGGGCTCAGCGACACCAGATCCAGACGGCGCAGCGAGAAATCCGGGCGGCGGCTAACTCCAATCGACCGAGCAAGCACCGAGAGGGAGAAGACGAAACAAATACGAACGAATCTAAATCGAGACGAGCGGGCGAATGAATCGGCAGCGGGGCGCGGATCCGGAGAAACAGATACAAAAAAGGGCTCCTTTCTCCAAGCGAAATTCCTGGTCCTCTCGGCGAATTCGCCGGGAGACAGACAGAGAGGGGAAGCGGCGGTTAGAGGAAGGGAGAGAGAGGGGTGGTGGGGAGGCGAGGAGGAGGAGGAGAGGAAGACGAAGACGGAGGAAGAGGAGGAGACCTGCAAGGGAAAAGACGGGGTGGGGATGATGATTAGGAGTATAGTAAAATAGACAGCGGGTGGTTAATTAAACAATCAAACAAACTGATTAACGGGGGGCAGGGCTGGGCAGGTTCGCGCGAGCAATTGGGCGGCTGCGCCCATCCTCTCTTCTTTTTCCGGCGCTTTATTGTTTTTTTTTTGGTTGTGCTCGCTCGAACTAATTGAGCCTGGCTATTTTTCGTTTTTGTTTCGTGCAGCCTCCCTACTGCTAGCATGGAAAAAAACAATTCCGCTTCGCTTTTTGTTGCTTCAGGAATTAGGCAAGGAAAAAATATTCTCGGGTACTCTTTTTTTTTGTTGCAAAAAGCTGAACTTTTGCGAGGATAGCCATAGCCTAATATTGATGCTTGGGGTTTTCCAAAGTGTTTCGTTCCAAGGAAATGGTCTTGCCAAATGCCAAAAGTTCGTAATGGGTCCATGTTATGTGTGTCATCTATTGTGGACAATCTTTTCTTAACTTTCTTCGAAACTTACATACCCCCACACTTACAAGAAAATCCATTAAGCCGTGTTAAATGTTGCTTCATAATATCCTTCAAAATAACGCTGAACTTCAACAATTTCACAAATCGACCCCATGTTTTTTTCACATGGAAGGCCAACCAAGAGACCTCCCGGTGCCAGCGCTGGGGATCGAACCCAGGTCGCCGGCGTGAGAGCTGGCTCAAGGAAGCACTCGGTTCACCAGCCCCCACCCACAAATCGAACCCATGTAAGAAACTAGTTTTCAAAAGCAATCTCGTTACTTATATCACAATCTAACTTGGACGAACATTTAGTTCACGAAGTCATAAAAAGAATCACCCAAGAAAATGGCAGCTATGCCATTCCTACACACGATTTATATCGCTTAGTTGCCCCATTACATTATGTTTATCATAATATTCTAGCTATTTAGAGATATTATTCTCAAGAGATCAAGGTATAGGGCTGTTCAACAAACTTAAAATCAGTCAAACCAACAACGGAAACGCTACCATTCTCCATAAGACAACGGAAAACGCTGTCCACCTCGTGGCTTCCTCGCTCGTCTACTTTTTTCAAAACGTGTCGCCCACCACTCGTGTCCAATCCCCTCTACCTTTACCAAAGAATCGAGGCATGGTCGAGCAAGCCCTGCACCTTTGCATGCATTATGCCATTAGAAACCCATCGTGCGCTTTCTCTACCCAAAAACAAAAATACCGTATACTCCTCGAATTCGTAGACGAGTATTACAATACTACACACAAGCTGTTTCTTTTTTGCATTCATTACAAATATTTTTATTGCATGACAGATGAGACGATCGACAAGAGCTGTTTGTAGCAAGCAGAGACGCCCAGCACATCTCCTCTTTCCAGGAGGAGAAAAAAAGGATAGTAGTACGTTCCAGTACCATTTGTGCACAGATATTTGCTCCTCCATTTCGTGTAAGCTATAGCATGTGGGACCGGACTACAGCAATCACTCCTGTACCAGTCCCAGTAGACGCTACTACTTCCAAATAAAGAAACGAGATAAAATGACGTGGCCGTTTTCCTTTTCAGAAAACGAAAGGCACCGGCGCAAGTGGTGTGCAGCGAGCCGGTATCCTTTTTTTTTTCCCCCGGCCCTTTTTATACCACCGGGGCCGGAGCCAAACCGGCCGCAGTCTCGTGGTGGGGCCCACTGGGCAGGCAGGTGGCCCCGGAAGGTTAGGTAGCGGCCGAAACGTTCTGCTTGGCCCGCGCCGCTCCGCACGCGCGCGGTTGCCTGCCCCGCACGGGAATATCTGGGCGGGTCGGGAGATGTGAGCCGTCGATGGGGACGATCCGACGGAGGGAATCGCGTAATGCGCGTACGCGTACGGACGCAGGACCGGTTGGTGCCGGTGTTCCCGGCCGGGCCACGAGCCCACGACGACGGCATGGGTCTGGGCCGGCCGCGCCGATGGGCTGGCTGGCTCGTGGTGGGCTCTGTAAAACGGACGGCGCAGGGCGTGGCAGCGCTGGGGGATGGACGGTCGGGACGGGACAGGAGATAGAGTTGACCGTTGACGTAATGACGGGACGTGGCGTGGCATGCCGTGGCCGGTAATAAAAGTCTCGCCTTGCATGAGGTGGTGAGCCGCGGCGACGCGCACGGCAACGGCGGTAGCTTCCACGCAAAACCCATTCTGTTCTCGTGGCTGCCCTCTGCTATGGTTTATTGGTTTTTGAGTATTTTAACAAGAAACCCGATCAAAGCGTTTTCCTCGTGACACTTCGACCTAGCAGGAGAGAAGTAAACAAATAACTTGAACTAGCTACTCGTGCATGGACGGAGTCGTCGTCGCCTTCGTCTCGATCTGGTCCGAGTCGAGGTGACACGATATCCTCCAAACGAATGTCATTGCATGCTACAAAGTTAATTCGATAAAAAGAAAAGTCAACACGTCCAGCGAAGAATAGCAATCAACGGGTTGTTTTTTTTTTAAAGCTCGCATTGGATTATGCGATTATATATTAAAGTGTCATCCAGAGTGGAAACTGTCTGCAAATGACAGCACTGATTCCGGCCATCACTGGACAGGCCGGTGATCACCACACCAGTGAAGTCAATGATGTCTTTGCGGCACAGATGATCGGATGTGTTCGGATGCAGCGGATCGACATGGGCGGCGGTACGGCCACATCGGCAGAGACAAGGCCTGCACATCGCCGTGTCTCCGTGTGGATCATGCATGCGGAGACGCAATCACAGATAAGATTAGCATGGATAAACAAAACAAAACAAAACAAAGCGCAGGCACAGGCAGGCGAGCTGCCAAGCGATGGGGGAGCCACGACCAGCGGACAAGCAACGCGTCCCGAGTTGACAGCGGCCCGGGACTCACGCGGCATCATACCG
The DNA here is from genome assembly GCA_015342445.1 of Digitaria exilis. Classification (NCBI taxonomy): domain Eukaryota; kingdom Viridiplantae; phylum Streptophyta; class Magnoliopsida; order Poales; family Poaceae; genus Digitaria; species Digitaria exilis. The sequence continues at coordinate 340,414 of JACEFO010001963.1, forward strand.
GGGCAGCACATGCTATGCGCCACAGGCAAAACAAAAGGTATCAAGAGGGTGTAACTAGCTGGTAGGCTAGCAGCTGCTAGGCAAAGTTGACCAAGTAACAACGCCAGGATTAGTTGAAAAGTTTATACGATCCAACACACCTTGTACAGTGCATGCATTGGCTTGCGTTCATACAAAGTGGCTGCACCAGGATACAGTCATACGGGCACACATTTCTTTCTCGTGATAAACGGGAGAGCTTTTCCAGAATATATCGCCTCCCTTGAAAGCGATGAGAAATGAAGTTCTGGTGTAAGATTATGAAAAGGCAGTAAAGTAATGAACACATGATCAAGCTAACTTTATTCTACAGATATGTTGCTGTATGCAAGGAAGCCAAAAAGATTGACAATTACACGACTAAATGGCACAGATAATAAGCGCAGGGTTGCCAAATCATCAGCGGTAGTATGCCATGTGGCGAGACGACCGGAAAGGAGAATTGTCAAACGGTGAAGAGCGCCTGGGCTGGGTCTCAGAACATGGAGGATCCTTCTTGGGGAGTTTGGTCTCTGATCGAAGCCATGACTCAACTACTGACAGCAAGTTTTTGGCACTTTTGAGCTCTTCAACGTCCGAGTATTTTGCCGATTTTCTCAGTTCGCCTTCCTGGATGTAGGCAATGTCGGTAGCCCAAGTCTCCAGCCCATCAAATATATGGGTGGCGTACACGATGGTGGCTTCTCTCTGTGATGAACATTTCATGATATGCAATGAGAAAGGCCTGAAAAACAAACTAAATAATAACAGGTTTTCAAAAAGGAAAGCCATGTCACACTAAATCTGTACCTGTTCACACTCTTCCTTAAAGAAGTCAAGGAGATCCATTCTGGTCACAACATCCAGATCAACAGTGATTTCATCGAGTAAAAGCACCTGCGATGGTTTCAGAAGTCTTGATGCCATGACAAACTTGGTATTATGGTATATAGTAACCCAAAGGTAACCATGAGGGCAACTCTCACCAAACTAATGAGCACAAAATCATAAATGAGATCTGATATGTAAACTAACCATTAGAATTGCCGTACAACCACAAAGCATGTCATGTTCATGTACACAAATAATACAGATAACGGTGAGGGAACTTCCCATGTACTCACAAAAACGTCCCATACAGAATAAGGATGGGGAATACTTTGTCTTACAAGCAAAAGAATATGAAAAGGTATCAGAATAATCAGGGCAACACAACTATCTCTTTTTATTTGGCAGGGACAACAAAGCTATCTAATCAGCCCCACTTACCAGGCCAAAGTGCCTACTAATATTCAGTAACAATAAAAACAAATAACTAGTGCTTGTTTGCCAGATATTTCCAAAAATTCTTATGCCTCAGTATTCTCCTTCAATTTTTTAGTTCTATATAATCCTATCGCACTTAGGTGGGGTTCAATATAAACTTAAGTGTCATGCTGCCTAAACAACATACTCTACAGAAAGTTAGAAACAAACATCACCTTATATGGATGAAGGAGACCCATGCAGATTTGCACCCTTCGGCGCTGTCCATCTGAAACTTTATGCATGCGCCATTGCAGATCAATGTCTAGCAGATCAACCAGTTTCTCTCGCCTAACTGGATCAACTCCGTCAACTGCTCATATTCAGGGTAGAGAACAAAATAACTGTTTATACATACTCTTGCAAGCATGATAAGCTAAAAGATTTCTAGAAGTAGGAATGCTGATTTAGTGCCTATCTTCTAGCTTAAGGTGTTATTAGGCTAGGTAAAAACTAAACCACAAATACTAGCTTCTCACGAGTTATACTGGTTAGAGTGACGAACTCTGGGGGTCACTGAACCACCCACGCCAGCCAGCTCTCGAAGCATGGAACCTTTCTTCAGGTTATGCCTGGGGGTGTCCCCCAACCAAGGTCTAAACCACAAATGTGGAAGCGGCATTTAGGGGTTGTTTGCTTGCGGTCCTGGTAGAGCTGCCTGGCGCAGGCAGCGCTCCCAGGCGCACGATTTCGTGTGCCTGCGGTGGAGATCGCTGCCTGGCGCTCCGGCTGCCTGCCAGGCAGCAACCAAACAAGCCCTTATTAATAAAACCCTATGTGAGCAGGAAGCTATCTAGAAGAGATGATAGAAGCAATCAGGCGTTTCAATTGGACAAAGGAGTATGTGAGACACGTGATTTCTTCTGTCAATAAGAAACCCAAGTATGGGATATGTTCAAGTGACTCATTACAGAGTGATATCGTACCTCCAAAAATCATGTGCTCAGCAGAGAAGTCACCTTGCAGCGGAACATCGCCCTGAGAAAGTTGCTTGCTGTGAGATACAGAGAAATTGCACCAAGAAATCATGCATTTAAAACAACAGGACCTGTGAATGTTCAGACATTGGGTTATTGTGCATTTCAGCATTTGCAATTACGAAACTCCACAAATGACAGAACTTCCAGATGCCAACTTTTAACCAATGAAGTAGGTAAACAGGAATCCTCTAAGGATTTTATCATTTAAATGGCAAATGATCTATGTGGAAAACTCCCATTTTTTAGGGAAGAGTGTATGTAATATTGATTATTATGGGATTGGAACAAGAATTGACAGAATCAGTGTATTTGATTTCTAAAGCAAGTAAACAGTGAGGGGACATACAGCTGAACCAATAGTCCGGCTCCAAGAACCCCCCAAGTATGAAAGTTCACCATTGCACACCAGTTGTGTGTCATGAAAAGCCGAACCATTGAGAACACGGACCACATCCCTTCCTCCAACCATATGCTTTCCCGCGAGAATCTTCAAGAGTGTAGTCTTGCCTGATTATTGACATAGGTGCATAAGCTGCTGTACTAAAAATTTGCGTATGTCAACTACAATGTGCTATATGAAGCACTAGAGTCATCTGTATATATCAAATAAGATATATCTGAAATCGATAAGGAGTTCCTCCTGTTAGACACCAACCTTGGAAACAGACGAATTTTAGAGATAATGGAAATTCCAATTTAATATTCTGCCTCACCTTCTGATCTATATGAGAAAGAAAGGCAGAAGGTGCATGCATATTCGCAATTCACAATGCTGAAAGCAGAGGTGACAGAGCACAAATGGATCACACGCAAAAAGCACTAGCTGGTGCTACATTCAGTTGGCTTAATTGCATTTGTCACTTCACTCAGCTTCAATAGCACAAGCGTAACATTGCTTCAAGGTTACACCAACAGACTGTGTAATTCAACAATTTCAGGTATAACATTATGATCAGCGCCATGTTCCTCATAAGAAGGGTCATTGGGTATTTGGGTGTGGACCGTGGAGAGAGATGGGCAGGCAAAGTCCATCGTAAGCCATCAAAAAGTCACAGTTAACTGTTGCAGGGTACCATTTAAAACACGAGGCAGAGGAAGCTAATTTATATCACAACAGGACATCCTAATTCAAAACCTAATGACACCTCGCCCCTAAACCTACATACATAATTGGCATTCTCCTTTGACTAGACAGTAGGTAATATTTTATGGCTAATCAATCCAAAAACACATCAGACAGCCATGGCTAAGAGCAGGAATTAGGGTCAGGTATACCTGATCCATTAGCGCCGACGAGGAGGCATCGGGAGCCGGGGGCGATGCGGAGGTTGAATCGCACGAACAGCGGCGGCTGCCCGTCGTAGCCGAACTGCAGGGCGCTAACCTCGATGCCGCTCCGCCTCCACCCTTCGTCTCCGTTCTCTTCGCCGGCCATGTCTCCGCCGCCGCCTCGCCGCCGATTAGTGATCTGAACAACCCTCCCCCTCGCTCGCTCGATCGATCTCTCCTCCTCGCTTTCATTTTAAAAGGTGTGTTTAGATGGTAGGAAAAAACACTGCAGCATAAAAAACACTGTAGCATTCGTTGGGAAACGTGTTTTTGTGAGGGGGAATAGTGAAAAGTTGGAATGAATAGTGAATAGTTGGGAATCTGAACATGGGGCTTTGGGAGTTGGTGAGAACGTTTGGTCACGGCTGGCTCTCTCTCTGGCTCTGTGCTTGCCGCGTCACCTCTCCTTGGCGAGCGTTCAGCATAGCCCACCAACCCACCACACCAACTTCTGGGCTTGGGCTTCTCCGATTTCTTAAAAAAAAAAATCCTTTTCACCTCCTAGACATTGGACTGAGTTTAATTTTTCTCCCTCGACCGTAAAACCGGTTAACCAGCCTCTCTCAAGTTTTGAAACCGTACATTTCACCTCCTAGCCTGATTTTAAGCGGCATTGAAGGTGGTTTTGTCTTTTTTTTTAATTTTAGCTGAAATTTTGAAAAATCATAGTAAATCAAAGGAAAATCATAAAATAGAAAATTCAAATTTGTTCAACTCCACATATGTATATAAACACAGACAATATATAATATAATATGTTTTAGTACAAAGTTTTTACTATAGATTTAGATATATTTTTTACTTAAAAACATATAATTTATAACTGCCTTTTTATGGCCCATTCATGGTGAAATTTTTATGGTAAGCTAATTATTTTATGCTTCAATTATATTAAAAAATTTATACTTATTGGATCTTGTATTGCTGTATAATTTAGTTCTAGATTTATTTACTATGTTTTTCCATAAATAAATCTATAACTAAGCTATGCATGATCCATTGATACAATTTTTTTAATATAATTTAAGCATACAATAATTAGGCTACCATAAAATTTTCACTATGACTGGACCATAAGAAACATTTACTGATAATTTTATTTAACTATCAAAAAAATAGATCTAAATCCATAGTAAAAATTTTGTACTTAAACATACCATATTATATATTTTCTGTATTGATATACCTATGTTGAGCCCAACGAAATTAGATTTTTTATTTTATGATTTTTCGTTGATTTATTATGATTTTTCGTTGATTTATTATGATTTTTTAAAGTTTCAGCCGAAATAAATAAAAAAGACAAAAAAAAGACAAAACCACCTTCAATACCGTTTATGTTCAGCCCAGGGAGGTAAAACGAACGGTTTAAAAACTTGAGGGAGGCTGGTTAACCGGTTTTGTGGTCTAGGGAGAAAAATTAAACTCGGTCTAATGTCTAGGGAGGTAAAAGGGACTTTTTCCTTAAAAAAAACACCACTTTGTAGCTTTTAGGCCCACTGTCTTTCTTTGATCTTCTTCGCCGGGGCATCATTTCATCTCTTTTATTTTCTTTCTGATGAAAAAGAATGAAAAGGCCTGATGAAAAAGAATGAAAAGGCCAGATTTTATGGTGGCATTTGGTACCTTATTAAACAACAAGCAAAAAAACACAAGTACGTGTTTTTTAAAATCTGTTTTTATTAGAAACTGTTGTATTAATTAATAATAAAAAAAGCAAAGGGCATGGAAGAGGTCACTGTGGCCTCGAAACAGGGGCAGCAAGGAGCCAAGGACCGGACAGGAAGGAGCAGGAACACAACAACTACAAATAGCCGAGCAAGGGAAAGAACACTTAGCTTCAGTAGCAAAACAATGGGCGACAGAGTTAGCAACTCTGAGAATCTTCACGCCATGATGGGGGTGAGTGTGTTGAACTTGCTTGGTCTTCGACAAAATTGGACGATGCCTCCAGGGAGCACAATGAAGATCAGCATGGATGAACCGGGTGGCCAGCACGCCATCTGTAGCCCAGGCAAAAGGTCCCAGATGGAGAGCCACCACACATGGCTTGCATTTCTCCCAAGATGACCGAGGAACCCTTGCTCTAGCCTTGATATAAACACGGCAAGCATAATGAGATCTCCTGAGATCCAATGGTACTCCGAGACCTGCAATTTTAGGAATAGAGGCATGGGGCGTGGCCATCTGGGTCGAGAGCAGCATCAGAAATGCCAAAAAGAGGGAACTCCACGGCATTGCACTCCTGAAACACTTCAACAGACAAAGGCAAAATGGAAGAAGCAACCACATGTCTACCAGAATGCAAAGCATGTTGTAAAGCTGCAGCAGAGAACCCAAGATTGCAGTTGCTGCTCCACTGGGATAGTGGGGTGCGGCTGCACAAGTTCAGGATAAGAAAAGGCAAGACGCAAAGAACCCTGATCAACATGTCCAGAAGAAGGTGCAGCAAATTGGTCACCCTTGAAAAACCAGCAGGCTCGAACGCCAGGGACCTGTCATCAGGAACAAAAGAGAAATGCAGAGAAGTTGCAGCCATGTCAGCTGCCACTTCAAATCGAAGCTTGCACTTAGACCAAATTTTGTTATTGAGTCTGAGATCGTTTCTTGCTTTACGGAGAGACCAGGAAATAGCAAGCACTTGAAATCCAGCAGCCCAAAGCACAGGTGAGGCTCATCAGTTAATATACATATTCAGCACTCATTAGCTATGCGAGCTTATCAGAACAAGCAAGGCAAAACAGACATGAACAAATTGATCTATTCAAACGCTGGCCACGGATGCATGGCCACAGGTCCAACGACGCCCAACGTTTCGAAACAGCTCGGCAAGCTGTTCCTCCAGCCGGTCGTGCAAGGATATGACGTGATTACATCAGGGTGGTAGTAGTTCCGGCTGCGAAACCAGACCATTAATCTTATCATACAGAAACTAAGCGATCCATACATATAAGATACATCAATCATGTCGCCGTGAGCGACCGGCAACAACAAATGATACCTTCCACTACTTTACCGGAGCTCAAGCTCTCATCTCCCGGATGTAGTTGGGGCTCATCTGGTTAACCTTGGGTGACAGCACACCAGCGGTGAGGTGCGCGTCCTTTACGGCTGAGTTCAGCTTGCTGTCCAGCGGGCTGAACGGCATATGATCCACTGTTGGTTTCTTGGCCGCCCGCAGGCAAGCGAGGTAGCTCTCTGGGTGGTCGTTCCAGTGCGGCAGCTTGGTTACCTGCACTGACGCTTCCTTATCCCTTGACACTGGAGCACCGGAGGCATCCTGCACCAATCAGAGATCCAAAAATTTTACGCCATTGCTAGTGCTTCCCTTGGTATATTAGGCAATTAGGTAGGCAATTTGTCAGTGCATTTTTTTTTTGGCCATAACCAACGCTTTTCTTGATCAATGACATGGAAATGAGCTTTTAAAAAGGGAGAATAAAATTCAGACAAATAATGCCTTTTGAACCATATGACGTACCTTGAGGAGCAGAAAAGTGAATTCGTGGTGCTGTTTACCGCCTGCTTCTTTGAAGTGAGCCTCTATTAGCTTCCTCAAATCTGAAAGGCACGAGTTTTGCAGTAACTTCAGACCTTTGATCAGATTTCCAGATTCCCATTTAATGTAGACATCCAGAAGATCGTCCTGCTGCTCCTGGCCAGCAAAGCTATTCTCCTTGTTCTGGTCACTTTCTTCCACTGTGTTGCATGATTTTAGCTGCTCTGACAAAGGTTCATACACAACGTGGCATACAATTGGTGAAAGTTGAGAAGATACTGGGCTGTCAGCCACTTTGACATCGCACATGGGGGTTTCTGTAGCTCCCCAGGCTGATGGCTCCTTGTTTTCATCAGCAAAAGGTTGCTTTGCCAGTGACTTCTCATTTCCAGAAACTTGCTTAGCTGGCGATTTGCCCTCCTCTCCAAACGCATACTTTGCCGGTGACCTGTTCTCATCTCCAAACACTTCGTTTTCTGGTGACTGAACCTTTGGTTTTTTGGCTAGTTCACGATGATTCCCACAGAGCCTAAATATGTTTTCAATCCGATGCTTCCTTGTTGCTGAATCTTCTGGCTCAACCAGTGCATTTTGTGTTTTGTCCACCTTAAAGCTCTCCTCTACGACCTCCTTGCACACCTCTTCAAGAGCACTGTCCCTCTCTGCATCCTCTTCATCTCCCTCCTCAAACACGGTGCTTAGGACAAGCTTTTCTGGATACCCAGATAGCCTGACACCATCTTCTTGCACCGCAGCACCAGTGCAAACACCTGCTGTCGTTGAGTGGTTCCATATGTGGCCCTGGTGACGAGTATCCTCCTTTATTATCTTGACATCTTGTGGCTGATCTCCTGTGTCTAACTCCATGGACATGACCATTGACATTGATTGATCAAGTCCTGCAGGCATCTCTGACAGCCGTGTCAACAATCTACCTCCAATGAAATCCTGTTGCACTGGCTGATGAGTATCTGTCTTTTCACTCTCAACCTCCTGTAGCCGCTGTTTTAGTGCAGTGAGCTCTTCCTGCTGCCTAAGCATAGCCTCTTCCATCTTCATTAGCTCACTCCTCAAGGTCTGGGTCTTCTCCATGACCCTTGAGTTAATCTCCTCCTCCTTAGCAGCTTTTTCCTGCCCTTCTATCAGCATGAGCTTTGCTCTCAGTTGTGTCAGCTCCTCTTCCTTCAGCCTTAGCACATTCTGGGCCTCATTGCGCTCTTTCTCCCTAAGTTTGTTCTCCTTCTGGAGCTTGTAGATGAATTGGTTCATCGCAACAATTCTTGAGTTGAGCATTGTAGATGACTCCTCAGAGCTCATTTTGTCCCTCGGTGTTGCAGCATGAGCAGCTCGGATAATACACTTTGCCTTGGCACCATACTCCAGTGTAGAAACCGTCTTGTGCAGTTCCTTTGGATCAGGACTAGCACACAGAATCATCAGGATTTTTGATTTATCATCCTCAAATGAATCCTGAAACACATGAAAGAAAGATTTTCACCATTGTTACAAACTAGAAAGGAGAGGCAGTATCAATAAATGTATTTTTTTTTCAGAGTAGTGCACCTGTAGTAGCATTGTGAGCTTGCTGTCTCTAAATGGAACATGGGAATCACCATTAGCAATAGACTCAACCACTCGCTTTAAAGCAGTGTTCCCTTGATTAATCTTTGCTGTCTGTGGGAAAAAGTAATGATGTTATAGATCACAGGTCCAATCCAAACGAGTATTATAAGGGGTTTTCTTTTACCACAATCCATTAAGTATCCAAGGTGTGGTCATGTATGAGAATACCAGGGATACAAAAATAATGTGGCAAGATCAGTTTGAAAACTAAATTTTATAGTGACGGAGAACTGACTACTGAAAACGAAATTTAAAGTTATAGATAACTGACTACTGAAAACTAAATCTAAAGTTACAGATAACTGAATACTGAATGAAGTATGGCGCATCAATTTCTTGCATGCATTGTTCGCAGTGCAGTTGGAACACACAGATCCTGCATAAGTACATGAATCGGTAGCACTAGCATCACACACCTGCATTTTGGCTTCAAATCCAGTCTGCCCAGCAGCTTCAATGTTCTCGGATCCGGCCATATCTACAAGCATCAACCTTCCTCCCACTGATGGGACATCCAGGATAATCTAGAAAATCAAAGTATAGCTTGTAAATAGATTGGTGTCGGAAAAAAAAAATCTGCTGAAAGTGTTGGAGGCTGAACGCAACCAACCATGCAATGACTCCGTGAACTCCTCTCATTACAGAGCGTGCTTTTTACAATGCGGCGCTTCTCCACCTTGGCTACTTCTCTTGAAATCTTCCCAGCTTCATTTCCACATATGTAAGTAGCATTCTTGGCTTTCTTCCCCATTACTTCAAGCCTCGCTTGCTGATAGAGAATCGTGAAATTTCATCAGCACGACAGCACGCTGAATTACATACAAAATTTCATTCACAGTACTTGTTTCAGCTTAGATTCACTATTTCAGTTCATGATGGATACAACTAAAGAATAGTTTGCATACTATTAAGTCAAAACGTATGTTAAAATTTTAGAACTAACCCTTTTCCCTACAAACTGTAAGTCTTTAAACAATGTTTAAATAAGCAACAAAAATTTAGCATCGTATAAAATTCTCAACATTTTTTTTTCTGGTTCTGCCACTGAACAATGACATGAAAATCAATATTCACATAATCAGCAAACTAAGTTATGACATGTGAAAAAACAAAATCAGCGCAGATTACCTTGGGGGCGTTTCCTTTAGCATTCGCCCCGCTTCCAACGAGTAGATCGTAGATCTCCTCGTTATAGATCTCAAGCACCGCGACCTGCACGAAGAGCCCGGCCCCAAACCCGGCATCATCCTCGCCGCCGCCTCCGCTGGAACCATCGCCTTCACCCGCACCTCCCTCCAGGATGTCCCTAAGCGCGCGGTAGACGATCCCTGGCTGCTTGGGGCATCCGAACATGGTGTGGCTCTTCCCGGACCCCGTGGGCCCGTAGACCATGACGGTGCACTTGGCCCCGACCCTGACGCCCTCGATCCGTGAGCGCACGAAGCGGCGGTAGAAGCCCTCGAGGTCCTCCTCCTCGGAGACGGAGACGCCGTCGAGGGTGAAGTCGCGGCACCCTCCCGCGTCCCCGCGCACGCGCACGGCCGTCCCGCCGCCCGCGATCTCCAGCGCCGAGGACGCGCCCCCCGAGGAGGAGAGGTTCCGGATGCGGCCGATCACCTCGACCGGATGCTCCGTGGCGGCGCCGGCGCCGCCGCCGTGGGTGGTCTTCGGGGTGGCGGCGGCGAAGTGGAGGCGGTGCTTGGAGGCCGGCGTCCTGAGGGGTGTCGCCAGGGCGCCCCCCTGCGGCGTCGGCGGTGGCCCCGTGCGGGCAGTGGGTGTGGGCGGCGCCATCGGTTAGGTTTTCGGTGGATCCGGAGACGTACGGGTTGCGGGTTCGTGGAAATCTTCCGTGGAGAGGAAGGGGAGGAGATTGGAGGGCGAGAGGTGGAGGAGAGAGAGAGAGAGAGAAAGGTGTGAAATGGAGGGCGGAGGCGGAGGCGGGGAGGGATTTGAAACGGGAATGAACTAGCCGTTGGGAGCTGGGCACAGCTTCAACGGAAGGAAGCGGAGGGGAGGGATTTGTTTCGATTCGAAGCTTTGGGGGAGAGCAGCCGGCTGCCGGGCGGTGATGGAGACGGTTCTGCGGTGGGGGATCACGAGCTCTTCGGCCGTTGGATAATGGTGCTGATGCGGACAAAGGAGTAATTAGCATTTGAGTGCTGCGATTTGTAATCTATTTGAGATGTATTATGCTCAAGCTAGGCTTCAGTGAAGCCTGGGTCTCTCTGATTATGAGGTGTGTGGAGACTGTCAAGCTGTCAGTACGTGTGAATGGCCAATTTTCAGAAATGCTCTCACCGACCAGAGGTATAAGGCAGGGTGACCCCATTTCTCCGTATTTATTTCTCCTCTGTGCAGAGGGTTTGTCAAGCATGCTGAAATTTTCTGGCCCAAATTATTTGGCGAAAGGAATTAGAGTTGGCATCCATGCACCTTGGGTGTCTCACCTTTTGTTTGCAGATGATTGTCTCTATTTACACAGGCAAGTTCTAATGGTGCTCAAAGACTGATGCACATACTGCAAACATATCAGAATGGATCTGGCCAAATGGTGAATATCGCAAAATCTGCTATTTTCTTCAGTGGAAATTGTCAGGTTTCGGCGAAAGATGAAATGATGCAAATCATGGGAGTCAATACTGAGGCTCTGTGCGAGAAGTACCTAGGCTTACCTACAGGCAGTGGGAAGAAGTACCAAAGAGGCTTTTGAACACATTCCTTCAAAGATATGTGATTGGAGTGAAAAGATGCTAAGTGGGGCTGCTAAAGAAACACTGATCAAGTCTATTGTGCAGGCGGTTCCCACATATTCAATGAGCTGTTTTCTTCTCTCCCCGGTCACTTGCAAGAAGATCACATCAGCGACCGCTAATTATTGGTGGAGTGGTGCGTCTGACAGAAGGAGTATTCACTGGCGAAAGTGGACTGATCTAACACTACCCAAGAGCCATGGAGGGTTGGGTTTCCGGGACATCAAAATTTTTAACCTGGCTATGCTAGGCAAGCAAGGTTGCAGGCTTATGACAAAACCGGAATCACTATGCGCTAGAGTTCTAAAGGGGAAGTACTTCCCCCAGGGAGAGTTCATGATGTCTAGGAAGAAGAAAAACGCCTCGCATACCTGGCGTGCCATCCTAGCAGGCCAGGAAGCTCTCAACCTGGGACTGATCAGGCGTATTGGTAATGGTACATCGACCAATATATGGGAGGACCGATGGCTGCCAACGGGCATTGGCAACAGACCGATTTACAGGAGTGCGAGTGCAACAGCTATGAAAGTTGCAGATCTTCTATCTGCAGGTGGCCAAGCCTGGAATGAGGAGGCCCTGCAACAAAATTTGCTACCGTTCGATGCAGAAGCTGCTAGACGTATCCCTCTTGGCAGAGTACAAGATGATTTCTGGGCATGGTCTGTGGAAAGGCACGGACTTTATTCGGTGAGATCAGCTTATCAGTTGCTGGCAGAGGGTGATGCGCAAGGGCATGCACATGCTTCTGGGCAATCGTCGCACTCAAATGCTGCTAGAGATCCAAGATGGCTGAAACTCTGGAAGCAAAGAGTACCACCAAAGGTGCGGGTTTTCTGGTGGAGGCTCATGAACGACTATATGCCGTGTCGAGCTAACCTACACCGGAAACACATAGAACCTATTGCTAACTGTGAGACGTGTGGGGCACCCCAAGAAACAACCTTCCATGCACTGACGGAATGCCCTTTGGCACAGACATTTTGGAAGCAAGTAAAATATATGACAGGCGTAAAACTCCCACGGATGTGCCCGAGAACATGGGGAGTGGATATGCTTGATGATTCATGCTGCAAAGAAGAAGAGAGAACTGTCATTATGTGTGGTATGTGGTCTCTATGGAATGCGAGGAATGATAGGCGCCATGGGAAGGTTCCAATTGTGCACTCTCTGGCCATTCAGTGGGCAATTGATGCCAGCTCTCTCCTCCTGGCGGCAAAGCAAGGGCCATCTCCAGAACTGAGGAAGCAGATACACACATGGCGTCCACCGCCAGAAGGAATGGTGAAGCTCAACTGTGATGGTGGTTTCTGTGAACATGACAGGTTCTACTGGTGCCGTTCTTCGAAGCTCCTAGGGCTCTTTCCTTGGAGCCGTAATGCGTGGGATCCCATCGATGTCTTCAGCTCTTGTGGCAGAAGCTGAAGCTTACAGGGATGGTCTTCGTTTGACGCTTATGAGGGGTGCCCCTGAGCATGTGATCCTGGAGTCCGACTCTCTTCAGCTGGTGTCTTTGTGGAAAGATCGCTGCAAGCAACGTTCAGAGATAGCTACTATTCTAGACGAGATGCAGGAAATGGTGACAGCGCTGCCCTCAGTCACCTTTGTTCATGTTACTAGATCAGTCAATGGAGCAGCTCATTTGTGTGCTAAAAATGCTTCTTCTTCTAGTCCTAGGCCACAGTGGTATAGTCAGCCACCTAGTTTCCTTTTAGCAACTCTCCAAAGTGATTGTGCTGCTTCTGAATAAATGAATAAAAGCTCTTCTTCCAAAAAAAAAAACTCTGATTCAAATAAAACCATGGCCAGCTATAGTAGTCAATTATTGAATCGGGTTTGTGGATGTTCAATGATCGTGTAAGTTTTTTTTAGTGCGACAACTGTTAAGATTAAATCAAGCCATGAAACAAAAAGGGAGGAAAGATGCCAAATGCCATCAACGGAATACCCCCCGCCGGGCTACTCTGGTCACGTGGGCTGGCCCATCAGACACTATACTATGGCGGCGGCCCTTATCAATTTCGTTGAAGTTAAGGCCCAATGTACAGCCCAATTGAAGCCTTTTCCCTTGGCTGAAAGCCTGAAACAGCGAGTTTCATTTTTTTTTTGCCCCCCTTTTGTTTCGTTATTAACAGTCCAAAGACTACTCTGTACTGCATCGCATGATCAAAGCGTAGGCCATCATCATAAGATGCCACTAATACCACAACATCTCATCATGACACTCCAATCCTTTCCAGAGAGAAGCGTTGCCTTTGCAATTTGCATCACTTCCCCTGAATACATGACACGTCACACTGCTATTAACTAAGGCGAGAAAACACCTCATCACCAGTTGTTTACTGCATAATCCCACCCAGCTAACATACACAGGGCGGCCTCTGACGCTGTTAGGTCACTCCCTCGCTGTTTGCTGCCGAGCAAGGCGCTGCAAGCTTGGGAGGCCCAGCCTCAGCTACCTGCCTGCTGATCATGGGGGGCTTTGGGCACCAGGGGACCAGTCGCGCCATGCGCTGGGGGTCCGTGGGTGGGCGCTCCTGTCGCCGATCTTATTTATATCTCGCCACCGCTATGCGCATCTCTCAAATCTAGAGGCTAGCAGATCAAGTGGCCGCATCACTGAATCAGCAGCAGCAGATCGTATGGAGATGTCCGGAGAAGGATGGGCTGTTGTGTTTGTTTTCTACTAGTACTTGTCTACGGCAATCTTCAGTGTAGCTCTACTTCTGCCTGATCATGGCTCAAGCCTCAAGATGAGCGCTTTGCATCTCTACAGCTGTTGCGGCCCCTTCCTCCTACTGCAATGTTTTTTTTTTTTCAGTTAGGGAATGCAGAGACATCGCCATTGTTATTTCCCAGAATCCATCGCGGTAAAAAAAAAAACCTCTCAATCCCAGTAGATGCAGGAGAAGCAGGACCTTGGACAAGTCCTATTACTAGCGAAACAGTGTGCCTGATCTGGATGCACTGGTCTTAAGGGGGGCACATGAACAGTAAGATCTGAGCTAATGGCGCCATTTCCCTCCAGCTGTGCCTTGCTGCAGGAGATCAAGCCCACGTACGTACTACCTGCTTGCAAATCTCGCCAGGGACAGAAGCATCCAATCTCTGATCCCCTCTGCAGCCAAGCGCTTGCTGTGCTATTGCCGACTCCGCTCTCGTCAAGCACACAGTCACCAACCCTCTCGTCAGGAGATATTTCCCCTCTCCTCTCGGCTGTCCGTGTGCACGGTGAGTGATCGTCGTTCCCTGTGACCGACGACCGGCGATCTTGGTGACCAGGCAGCGGGAAATTTGTCTGTGTCAACACGGCACGGGGGGACTGCCGAACAACCGGCGACTTCAACGCTGCCGTGCTCTCTCTCTAGTCGTCTGGTTGATGGCGTGATTTTCTGCAGCTTAATGCTGGTGCTGATTGCTGTAACAGCGACAGGCATGTTGTCTATGGCTAGCTGGTTCCGTTTCTTAATTTGTTTTTCGGACAGGGTGAGGAGCGGAGGAACACGAGATGAACTAGGGGTTTTTTCTTGTTAGGTACCCGTATGTGTCCATGATTCCCGTGTAGGTTATGGATATATACTCTATTCTTGTTTGGATCTTTTAGAAGAAAAAAATTATGTAAGAGTTTTTCAAGAATGCAGCGATGAGGACACCTAGATGTTTTTTTTTTCTTTCCTTTTTCATTTTTATGCGTTGCAGAAGCACACGTGTGGATATGATATGTCATGGAGAATCACAAAAAGGGGTAGTGGATAGGAGTTGTATGATTTACGAGTGTTTGCTGTCATATCACGCAGCCGACGGAGAAAAGAGATGGGAGCAGTAAAAAGAGATGGTCTTTGTTGGATGTTGATACGCAACGACGGCGATGGAGAGACCATGCACACATGACACATGACACTGCAATTCTGAACCAAATTCTACCGAACCTTGCCAATGTCACCCACCAGTAGTTGTCTTAACGTCAGTTTTTGTTTTCCTTTTTTCCTGCGTCGATGAATGCCTTGCCCATGCAGCGTCAAATATCAATGCCAGAGTTCGTTAATGGTACTATCTACCAAACCAGGCGGTAATGACCGAGTTTAGTTAGCCTCCTCCTCAACTCAATAATGGGCCATATATAGGATAGAAGTTACTTAATCCGGATATCCTATCTGTCACCGATCGTCCAATCCTGCTTGGCTGAAATCGGCAAATCGAACGCACCATAATTCATAGCACCAGCAGCAGAATGTTTGTCACACTCTCTGTCTCTCTCTCAAGAGTGAGAGCCACTCATCAATGGCAGCTTTGCCTTGCGTAGCATTCACATTTTCACAATCGTGTTCGTTGTTCATGAACAAGAGCCGAGTGTGCGAGTACATGCGGATCGTGTCCAAGCAAACAATGGCACGCCGCACGCTCCCTTTGGTCCCTCCTCTCGCCCCACACAACAGCACAGGACAGGACACGCAGCCGTGGCAGGACCGGGAGACGCGAGACGAGACACCCATTCCATCCTCTCGCCTTGGCCTCTCTCCATCCAGCTCTCCTCCTCCCCCGGCCGAGCGAGCGAGCGAGCGAGAGGGAGAGGAAAAAAATAACTGCGGCCCCAGAATAGGGAGGAGGACCACTTCCCCCTCTCCGGCCTCGCCCCTCCCCACCGCTCGTCCTCCCTCGCCCCATCCTCCCCCGGCGGCGCCGCCGGAGCGCGGCGATCCCGGCCGCCCCTCTCCGCCGTGCTAGATCTGGCCCGCATGCGCCCCGGCTCCAGATCCGCCGCCTGACCTAGCCGAGCGAGGGGGCGCGCCGCGGCCGGGCCGGCTTCCCCTCGGTCCACCCCCGCCCGCCATGGACGACGTGTCCAAGTACGCGCACAGCCCGGCGCACCTCGCCGTGGCGCGCCGCGACCACGCCGCGCTCAGGCGCCTGGTCGCGGGGCTCCCGCGCCTCCCGCGCGCGGGCGAGGTCACCACCGAGCAGGAGTCCATCGCCGGGGAGGCCATCGCCGACGCCGTCTCCGCCGCCATCGACCGCCGCGACGTCCCGCGGAGGGAGACCCCGCTCCACCTCGCCGTCCGCCTCCGCGACCCCGTCGCCGCCGACATCCTCATGTCCGCCGGCGCCGACTGGTCGCTGCAGAACGCCGACGGATGGTCCGCGCTCCAGGAGGCCGTCTGCACCCGCGAGGAGGCCATCGCCACCATCATCGCGCGCCACTACCAGCCCCTCGCGTGGGCCAAGTGGTGCCGCCGCCTCCCGCGCATCCTCGCCTCCATCAACCGCATCCGCGACTTCTACATGGAGATCTCCTTCCACTTCGAGTCCTCCGTCATACCCTTCATTGGCCGCATCGCACCCTCGGACACCTACCGCATTTGGAAGCGAGGGTCCGCCCTGCGGGCCGACATGACGCTCGCGGGCTTCGACGGCTTCCGCATCCAGCGCTCCGACCAGACCTTCCTCTTCCTGGGGGACGGTGCGAGGCCTGAGGATGCTGGGGGTAAAGAATTGCACCCCGGCTCCCTCATAGTCCTGGCTCACAAGGATAAGGAGATCACAGACACGCTGGAGGGGGCTGGCGTGCAGCCGACCGAGTCCGAGGTGGCGCATGAGGTCGCATTGATGTCCAAGACGAATATGTACCGTCCTGGGATCGATGTCACGCAGGCGGAGCTCGTGCCACACCTGAATTGGCGCCGGCAAGAGAGGTCGGAATCCGTGGGGCAATGGAAAGCCAAGGTGTATGACATGTTAAATGTTCTGGTGACCGTCAAGTCTAGGCGGGTGCCAGGGGCAATGACAGACGAGGAGCTGTTTGCGATGGATGGTGAGGAGAAGAATGGTAGGGGCGCGGAGCTTGATGCTGAGTTAGATGAAGTGCTGACAGCTGAGGAGAGGAAGCAGCTTGATTCTGCGCTTAGGATGGGGAACAACGAAGAGGAATCCGAGGAGAGGGGCGAAGAATGTGACAGCGGGGCCGATCATACGGATGCGAATGGTGTGGTCAAAGACAAGAAGGGCTGGTTTGGTTGGGGTGGAAAGAAAGGATCCAAGACCGATGACAAGCCATCCAAGGCGGGGGGTAAGGACGAATCTGGTGATCTAGGAAAGCAGAAAGAGAAGGCCAGCAAGAAGAAGAAGAATAGTGGTTCATCAGCCGATTCTCTTAAACACGAAAGCGAGTACAAGAAGGGGTTAAGACCAGTGTTGTGGTTGACACCGGATTTCCCTTTGAAGACAGATGAACTGATCCCTCTGCTCGATGTCCTAGCAAACAAAGTGAAGGCTGTCAGGAGACTCAGGGAACTCTTGACAACCAAGCTTCCTACCGGCACATTTCCAGTCAAGGTAAACATCTGGCGACTAGATTACATTAGCATATATACCAGCTCAGTTCAAACTCTAACTAATTTACATCTTGCCGATTATTCCAATCAAATTGCATTTGCATGGCTATTATTTTTCAATCTTCTTGAGTGGGCAACTATGGTTCTGTCTGTGCTACTCAAAATATGCTATTACCATATGTGAATTCAGTTTCTGTACCACTGCCAATTACCGTTTGCTTACTGAGTTGTCCAAAATTCCATGCTGGTTACCTGAAACACAATAACTGGCTCTGCCTGCACATGTCATGCATGTTCTGTGCTATCCCCTTTGTTGACTTCTGCTATATTTTCTGCGTCATATTTTTTGTATCACTGTTGTGAATAGTACCTTCTTCAATTCCTGCATTATGTTTTGGCTACTCATGTTCTTTTTTTTTCCTAGGAACTTTGTTTTTCAGAAATAGAAAGTAATGTTTTGGAAGGAACTGTAAGAAATTATTGTTCATGTTACAGAACTGCTACATCTTATGTGTGCCTTCCTGGTTATCATATATAGGCACTAGCAAGGACACAATCATAAGATGTGGTGTCCACCTCTTGCCTGCATATGAAGAAATACACTGGGTGCACTATGATCTTTATTACTCTCATAAGAACCATAAGGGTCTAAGCATGCAAAACTTTACTTTCAAGCTACTAATACTGTAAGGCGACGCCTTAAGGATGCCTTAAAAACACTCTGATCATTGCCTTTTGGAATGAGTGGAGGTCGGCAATTTTTCACTGTTACTGAGATTTACAGTTTTCAATATGCAACACACAACAGTATTATTTTGATTAGATGTATGGCACCGTTTTTAACTACTTGTGTACAGTACAATATTGAGCCATAGAATCTAGTCTCAGCTGCGCTTTCTTTCTTTCTTTTGATCTGTTTGTCACATCTTCCCTATTTTGTCTATCAAGTTTAAATCCTTTAAAAATGGCTAGTGGTTGGTTTCTCCCACCATCCAGTTCAATAACCATTCAGATTCAGAAGCTGCCAAAAAGATATCTAGTTCCTGTTGGTGTTTTCAAAACTTTTTCTTGGGCTGCCCAATCAATCGCTCACCCACTTTGTCTCGTCCTCCATTCAAGTCTTGATTAGCTGGGTCCTACGCCCAAACCACCAGAAAACTAATACCCCACTGATCCCTACTAACGTTAGAGCTCAAAAGGTACTTGATACATCCTACATTGACATTTCCTAACCACTCTTTCCTGACAAATGGTGTGCTTGTGATATATTATTATCCCGGTTGAGCTAGGAATAATGCTTTATTCCTAGTCTATACTTATGGAACGTGATTTTTTTTGACGACTCATGCTGTTCTTTTTAGCATTTTGGTGTGAAGCCAACTAGCCAAGTTATATCTCCCTCTCCCACTTGCCCATCATGTACTGCTTTGGGCCTTTCCATTTCTTGATAGCTTTTCAGAACAGGCTACTTAGTCAATTGACACAATTTTTTTTTTTGGGACATCCACATTTTATTTTAGCATGTGAAATGTATTACTGTAGTGTATGACTCTTGGTTGATTGTTACTGTAAGGATGGACTGCAATGCTCTCATGAATTCTGAATGTTATTTCCCCCCCTGGAGGGAATTCTGAATGTTATTTTCTTCCAATTACGATGTAAGAGAATGTCCACGGACGATAGACACTTCAGGCGTTCAATTTTGGCATAGTGATATCTGACCTTGTGAGCATCTTATTTCAGATTGCCATCCCTATTGTGCCAACGATACGCGTCATTGTGACGTTCACAAAGTTTGAAGAACTACAGCCTTTAGACGAGTTTGCTACACCACCTTCAAGTCCGACGCAGTTCCAGGATGCAAAGGCCAAAGAATCAGAAGGATCAGGCTCATGGTATTCGTGGGTAAAGGGCGGGCGAGGTACTCAGTCCAGTGACGGCGGTGATAGCAGGAACTGGAAAGACGAGGTTGATCCGTTCCACATACCTTCTGACTACACCTGGGTTGATGCCACCGAGAAGAAGCGGAGGATGAAGGCAAAGAAAGCCAAGAGCAGGCGGGGCACAGCCCGAAAACAGTCATCAAAAAACACTTCGGAAGGAGGAGGAGGTCACCACCCCATGATGGATGGGTTCGAGGAGTAAAGCTCATTTTCACCAGCATAGTAAGTTATCTTTGCATTCTTAAGATGTTAGTTAATGGCAGCTGCACGCCCGAGGCAGATTGATGATGTGCCTGGAGCGTTCGCACGGCATTGCAATGGGATCGGAGTTGGATCTCCTTGAGAAAGTACAGGATGGCTTATACCCTCGCTAATCTGTAATTCAGTCAGTGCTATTTTTGTGCCCCTTCCGTTTTTCATCTTGCTGGATGTATGTTTGATGATCATGATATGGCCCTGTTGTTGAAAAATGTATTTGGGGACTGTAGCGTTCCCGTCCCCCCTGTTGTATGGAAGATTACAAATATGCAGCGATTTTCTCGCAAAGAGGAAGCTCAATGCACATGCTTGTTTGTTCCACCTCTTTCGCTGCTGTTGCCCATGCTTTAAGGGTGCGTTTACTTTCAAACCCCACCCCACCCACAAAACACTATTCATCTAATTTTTTTTATTTATTGTACTTTTTCCACTTACAGAATACTATTCATTTATAGTGTTTTTTTAGATCTAAGGCCTTGTTTAGACGGAGAAGTTGGTGGAAAGTTGGAGATATAAATAGTGTATTGGTAAGCGTGTCTGTGAGAGAAGATGTGACTCGATGTAACTAGAAAGTTGGCGAATTAAACAAAGCCTAAGTTTCCAAGGGAATCTTTTATAGCACGTTTTCAAGGGAATCCTCGGGGAGACTTTTGGTTCTCATAATCTCATCAGTAGCATTGCATTGCGACACTGAACGGACACACTGTACGCCGTCGCTGCACCACCTGCACTCTATCCACATCGCTTAATCTCTATTGCATTGCGACACTGAACGGACACACTGTACGCCGTCGCTGCACCACCTGCACTCTATCCACATCGCTTAATCTCTTTTTTTTGCGAAAAAGATGATGCGCACAAACGACACCCCAATGCTTAACCAAAAAAACAAACAAACTGCTTAACCAAAAAAACAAACAAACTGCTTAACCAAAAAAACAAACAAACCAAGAAGCTCTAAAAGATGCTTGATCATTATATTACTCTATCCAACTAAAAGTGTTCGCATTTATTCTTCAGCTTTTCACTTCGTCCATACCTCATCACTTCTAGGTCGTGTTTAGTTCCCCAAAGTATTTTTTACTTTCTATTTATCTCTCTCACAGAACATGTATCTCTAAAAATTCTTTTTTCTCCTTTCCTATTCATCCCTCTCACATAACACGTATTCCAGAAAAAAAAGTATTTTTTCCCCACCACAACTAAGGGTGTGTTTAGATTGTAGGAAAAAACACTGTAGCATAAGAAAAATACTGTAACATTCGCTGGGAAACGTGTTTTGTGAGGGGGGAATAGTGAAAAGTTGGAATGAATAGTGAAAAGTTGGAATGAATAGTGAATAGTTGGGAATCTGAACATGGCCTAAACAAACATTTGTGCCTTCCTTTTATTTGTTAAATTTCTTTAATTATAGTAGAATATCCACAAATTTATGCATTTCGGACCCAGCTATTTGTACAACATCCACAATTTATGCCCCTTTTGGAGTTCAAGGCAAAATGAAACTAGTCAATTCGCAGGATGATCTTCCATCTGCAGACTAAGGGTGTGTTTAGATTGGGGAAAGATTCCATGAAAATACACTGTTCACCAAAAGAACACCGTAGATGAATAGTGTTATGTGAGTGGAAAGGGTGGGATGAATAGTGAAAAGTTGGATAAACAGTGGTTTTTGGGAATATTTCTAAACGGGGGCCTAAAATAAAGTGGTCTCTCGGTACCTTCCATGTGGGCCTTCCTCGCGAACTGCAGGGTGCTGGGCACCACGGGCCCACCAAAAAGCTCCCGCCCGAACGATTTCGAATTTTGAAACGCCCCTTCGCCCAAATCTCAAATCAATCGACCATTCCCAAATCCAAATCAGAGGGCCTTCCTTCTGTCTCGTCTCCCCCAAATCCCCCCAAACCCTAGCCTTGCATCGCCGCCCCGCCATGTCCTCCCGCGTCAAGGACCGCGGCGGCGGGAGCAAGGCCACGGCCGCGGCCTCGCGCCCGCTCACCCCCAAGCCCTTTTCCATCTCTTCGTCGGCCCGGCGCACGACCGCCGTCGCCGCCGGCAAGGAGAACTCCGCGTCGAAGCCGGCCAAGCCCACCTCCGCTGTGCGGTGGTCCACGTCGTCGCTCCCGCGGGCCAGCAGGATCCAAAGCTCGGTGGAGTCCTCCAAGCTCGCCCCCACCCTCAGGGCTTCCGTGCTGCCGGGGAGGGCTTCCCTCGGAAAGGACCCCGCGGTGGACGCGGGCTTGCGGCGGAGCGTGAGTGGTGGGATCAGGTCTTCTTCTGTAGAGAAAGGGAGGCGGTCGGTAAGTGTTGTTGGATCCAGGGCCTCGGAGGCTAGGAGAAGGAGTGGTGCTGCTGGCAGTGATGACATTAGCAGGAGGCGGGAAGGGTTTGATCTGAGGGCCAAGGGGTTGGATGGCGTCAGCAGGAAAAGAGATGACCTTGATGCCAAGGCGAAGCAAACTGGTGAGATTGACAGGAAAAGGGAGAGCTTTGATGCAAAGGCCAAGCAGATCGGTGGTGAGGTTGACAGGAAAAGGGAGAGCTTTGATGCAAAGGCCAAGCAGATCGGTGGGAAACGAGATAGCTTTGGTGTGAGCGCGTCGAAGCAATGTGATGAGATCAAAGGGAAAACAGAGATCTCTGGTGCTAATATGAAGAAGCAAAGTGAAGGTATTGGTGGGAGAAGAGAGGGCTTTGACTCAAAGGCAAAGGCAAATGAAGAAATCAGAAGGAAAGAAGGGCTCAGTACGAAAATGGTGAAGGAGATCCATGAAAAAATTGCTGATTCAGGAGAAAATTCCTCCAGTGCTTCAGATTTTTGTGCTACCCAGAAGGATGCTGAGGAAGGCAATGGTTCTGTCATCCCAGTGTTTACCGTTCATGTGGTAGACTCAACTGATGTTCCTGGCACAATGAAGGACCAGCAAAAGAATAACGAGGAGTGTAAGAAGCAGGAACAAAAAGGCAAATTGGCAGACAAGATAAGAGTTTTTGAAAATGCGGCTGCAGGTGGAGCTAAGCCTGTTTCAACTGTTAACAAGTACCCAAGCAAGCTTCATGAGAAACTAGCAGCGCTGGAAGGAAGGGTTCAGAAGATTGCTACCGATATCATGAAAACCAAAGAAATGCTTGATGAGAACAACCCGGACGAGCCGAAGCAGATACTGTCAAATATTCAGAAGGAAATCAATGCCATTGAGAAGGCGATTTCCCATGTCAAGGATGATAATAAGGTACAACTAGGTACTGCAGATAGCAGTGAGTGTGAGACTTCCCGTTCTGAAAGTGCTGCGAAATGTACTGCTGTGAAGCCAAGTGGCCTGAAGCATGCTAGCAAAGGGTTGAATACTGATGAACTGGAGGCAAGATTCTTTCCACATCACAAATTGTTGAGGGGTCGTAAATCTTCGACTTCTACCCACCAGGAGTCATCTGGAGACACGAAGAAGGTTTGTCCTGGAAAAACTGGAACTGCTTGCCCTGACCCTGATGATGATGAGAACAGTATAGCCATGGAGTTTCTCGCTTCTTTAGATGGTGAAGAAAATGAATTCTTCAAGGATCGTCGTGCTAAGAAGTTGGAAAAGAACAAGATATGTGAATTAGCAGATGCTACCAGCAAGACATCAAGCCAAGGTAGCTCAAAGAATACAGTTGATCCCAGTCATAAGGAGGAGATTGAATTGCTTGCTACAGAGAAGCTAGAAGAGTTTGATGAACAAGAAAACAAGCCCACCATGATGGTTCAGGAGGAAACAGAGGAGTCCACCAATGATCAGCTGACAGGTATAGGAAACAAGTCTTCTACTGGGGGATGGTTTGTTTCGGAAGGGGAAGCTGTTCTTCTTGCTCATGGTGATGGCACATGCTCCTATTATGATATAGCAAACCAGGAGGTATTTTTGTTATTTAATGCTTTTGTTTATTCTGCTTTTATTTTTGTGGACAATTAGTTGGGTAACCTAAGTGCTGATTGCATCTAACTGTATTGGTGCAGTTCAAATCTGAGTACAAGCCTCCTAGCATGGTGTCGAATAATACGTGGGGTGATTGCTGGTTGATTCGTGCCCCAGGTGTAGATGGATGTTCTGGTAGATATGTCGTTGCCGCATCAGCTGGCAATGCATTGGAGCCTGGGTTTTGCAGCTGGGATTACTATACCAGAGAAGTAAAAGCATTTCATATTGAGGAGGAGGGTTTTCATGATCCTGCTCCACCCAGGGCTGTTCTTGGACCTCTCTCTAATTTAGGTTCATCAAGATCTAGCCCTGCGTTGTCAAATGGAGACACACAGCAATGGTGGTATAAACCGTGTGGACCTCTCCTGCTTTCTACTGCTAGCAAGCAAAGGATGGTCACAGCTTACGATATCCGTGATGGTGATGTAGTGATGAAATGGGAAGTTAGCAACCCAGTAATGGGAATGGAATATTCCAGCCCGCTACAATGGCGTAGCCGAGGAAAAGTAGTAATTGCAGGAAGCGAGTCAATAGGGTTGTGGGATGTGAATTCGCTTAACCCACAACCTTTGTTATCTGTTGCTTCTTCCGGTAAGAAAGTGTACTGCCTTCATGTGAATAACACTGATGCTGAGGTGGGCGGCGGAGTCCGTCAAAGGTAATTAGTAAATTATACATCATATGCATGCAAATTTCCCTGTATTAGTTGTGTTTAAGACCCTGGCATGTAAATTTCCCAGTACTAGCTGTATTTAAGACCTAGATTATGCTATTGAAACCAAATAATTTTCTGTTTCTTAGTAATTAACATAAACTCTATCTTGTCCTGCTGATGATGAAGCATCTCAAAAAGATTTACGAAAATCTCCTATATGGTATCTGCCTTGGTAAAATCATTTAAGACCTGCTTGTGGTTCTGCTTTTGCAGGGTTAGTTCCTCTGAGGTGGAAGGAAATGATGGTGTTTTCAGTACACATGAAAGTGTTAATGTATTCGATTTTCGTATACCTGCCGGCATTGGTCTTAAAATAGCAAGACATGGTGGTACAGCAAACTCAATCTTCTCACGTGGAGATTCAGTATTTATTGGTAGCACAGAAGGACGGCTGCAAATAAAAGGGGGTCTGAGGTCACGAGTTCAGCAATACTCTTTGAGAAAGGGGAAGCTTGTCGCAACATATGAGTTACCAGAATTCAATGCTCATTTCCATCACTCTGCGATAACTCAAGTATGGGGTAACTCGAACCTTGTCTTGGCTGCTTGCGGTATGGGACTCTTCGCCTTTGACACCTATAAGGAAGACATGCAGCCAGCTTACAGCTTTGACCGTGGAAACACCATTGGGGTGAGAGAAGCTATTGGCCCTGATGATTTGTACTGTCCTACTTTTGATTACTCATCATCAAGGGTTCTTCTTGTCTCAAGAGACCGTCCAGCTCAGTGGAGGTACTTGTCGTAGCTATCTATTTATTGTTTATTTGTGTGCAATGTGTGTCATGTAATATATGTACTTTATTTATGGGTCACTTCTGGTGTCATCTGCTGTGTCAAGCATCTTGCTTTCACAGTTTCATTGTACTGGCAATCTTATCTAATTTTTACCCCTTTGATTGTTCTCACTCTGCTGTTTGTCTTGCATCTTTTTATGTTCTACCTGGTCACACGGTTATTGCTTGTATTTATGGAAACGTTGTTCAAATTATGTTTGATGCTCTGGAGCTTACAATTCCATGCAATATTTTTATGGCATGAATTCGATACATACATAGCTTAGTGATCGACAAAGTTAAGATCTTGTTAGCTGATTAACATACAGCACTCTTCAATCGAACAGTAAGGAATCCACCCAATCTTTCCTGACCACAATGCAATGCATCATGTAATGTGCCCTGGTGCCCTCATTACAATGCAGCATGCACCATCTGAGCTTATTCCATCTTAATCTGCAACATCATGGTCTTGTGCAGTTATGCTCTCTGATTACTTTATTATCCCGTAGACACCAATTGTAGCGCAAGCATTAGCTGGGGCAGTGTATTCATTCCTGGAGCTCTTCCCCTAAATTCCCTTCATGTTGGGAGCATGCTGGCAAGTTCTCATCTGTCTTTATCAGTCAGTTTCAAGTTCGCGGAATGGTAATGGGACGGTCTTCACTGCTCTGAACTTTCCAGCGTTGTTTAAGTGTTCATGCTCCAGCCTGCATCAGATCCAGCATACGTCAGGTTATAACTATACATACTAGACTCAGACTGGAACTGCACCTCTTTACTCGTTTTTCAATTACCTGTAGAAGTTCCAATGCCCTCGTCGTATAATTTCCAGTGATGCTAGTGAGAAATCCAGCAAGCGAGACTCCACCCGACCAAGATGTAGTTTCATTACACTCTGGGCCCAGGCTAGACGCAGCGCAAGGTTGAGCATCTGTGTTGCAAGGCGTTAGTGCTACTGAACTTGGGAGTTCCTAAAACAGCTATAGTATCAATAATTAGGTGAACAAGGTATAGTACCATGGAAACATAGTAGATCGACTTATTCTTCAGGACGAGCTGATCCCGGAGCCATAAGTTCTTAGATTTGGGGTTTAAGAAGCCCCAGTCCTTGACAAAGTCCCAGTAGAGCTGATAAATGGTAGCACCCGAGGATGAAATGACGACCATCCACATCCAGAATGGTGTCGGGGTTGCAGCGTACTTGAACCTCACAGCAGCAGCAACCATTGCTGATACGTACTTGCCAGCATTAGCAAGTTGGTCGATATCATGACCTTCTTCCAGGTACCTCCTTAAACACTAAAACATAAATTGGCATACCCATTTAGTTTGAAGTTATCCGAAAAGATTGCAAATTGCGGAATCTTACATTGTTCAAATGTTCATTTGATTTGTACCTGCATTGCTCTCCAGTAGTAAGGTAGGAAGGAAATCACATAGGCCAGGTGTGTGTATTGTGGACTGCGGGTACAGGTCTCATATGCGTGATTTCTAAAGGTTCCAGCCATGAAGTAGCATGCTGCGAATTCCATGTGCCTTAGTAATGGGATCTGGAAGATAAGGGCCAGTTAAACTCATAAGAACATGCACTGTAAGGCTCATCGAAATTGTAGCAGAAGGTTCAGTCAGCATTTACCTGGCTCGTTAGCTGGTCAGCCATGAAGAAATCAGCCATCAAAACCTGCATTGCGAGGCAGCTTGCTAATCAGATGAATGTTTCCAACTTTCTGTGAGGTGGGGAAAATAATTCTTGGACCCTTACCTTGTAGAATGGCGAGAATATGATGTTTCGCATGACGCGCATGAAGCAGTAGCGCGTCGAGCGGTAGAATATGTTGAATGGGCAGAACAGAACCCCTGTTGACAGCTGAAACAGAGGGTGCAGAACTTAAATCAGTACATGTCTCTTGCAGCACAGCACTTGAAATTGCTTGGCTTGCGTTTCTTACAAGTAGGAGTGCACCGGGCAATGCATCAGTGTATGTTGCGCCGGCGTTCCTGAGGAACAGATTGATGACCAGCGCCGCAACGACGGTGCACATGATGGAGGCCGACATAAGGAAGGCGTCCCTGTGCGTCAGGGCGGTGCTTGAGGAGAAATCGAAGATGAAGTTGTGGTTGATCCTGGTGCTCTTCCACATGAAGAGGTTGCAGCCGTAGAGGAACACGTGCAGGCTGATGAGTGCAAACATGCTGTAGAAGCAAAGGCCGAGACCATGTTACTCAAGGTGAAAATAGCATCCTTGGTTTATCATAAATCCATGAAGATATGGTATCTGAAAGCTGTTATTATCCATGCATGATCAGAAGAAGCTTGTGAATTTAACTCCAGAAATGACCTGAAAACATGGTAGACTATGTCCATGTAGGCTGGGCTTCCGGTAGAAGAGAAAATGCCGGCGACATGTGCTAGGACTGAATATATGATGAACAACGACACGAAGGTGCCTGTGAACAGGCCTGAAACACAAGAAACATCGAGGTCAGGATACATGCAGACTAAGGATTTGGGGTCTGAATCAAGACGACGATCGATTCGATTTTCGAAGATGCTACTCGCCTACGAGGAAGGTGATCATATGGGTGTTCCTGGGCTGCTGCGGCTTGAGGTACTTCATGGCCACCTTCCTGTCGTTGCCGGCGAAGTGCCTCAAGAAGATGCACTCGACCTCGTCCGCGAGCTGAAGCACCTGCTCAGGATTTTACCCCATGTTAATCCCTTCATGGCCAGTTCGTCTTCTTCGTATAGGTGAAGTGTGCTCGTCAGTGGGGATGCAGACGTTTGTACCTTGTCGGAGCTGCTGAATGGTGACCTCTTCACCTTCTCTGAAAACAAGTCCGTGGCTCGCTGCTGCTCTGACACCTGGAATGCAGAGCACTTCTCGTCACTTGCGAATAACGAGACACACACGGCGGGTGTATCTGAATTATTATTCGTACTAATCATGCCATGCTACTAAACTATGAATTTAAAATTTCTATATAGACAGAATATTTTGTGCTTATAAAATATTTAATAATTATTTTCCTAATAATACATGAAGGTCTATATTCCTCTGCAAGTTTAAGTGTCCCAGTTCACTTTATTATGGTCTATTGTTGTGTAGCCCATCAATTTCAAAAGATGTATTATTTGCCTAGCTAGTTTGAGTGGCAGTAGCAACAGTAGTGGTGGAGAGTACCTTGACGAATTTCTTCAATATTTTGGTGAAAGCCTTTACATTGAGAGAGCTGCGTCCATCCATCCAGATACGCCACACAAACCAAAAGGAAAAGACGATCATCAGTCCATCACCACCGCACAAACAAAAGTCTCAAAGATTAACAACAGAAGAAAAGGACAGGTCTAATAAAATAGGCTGCAATTTGTTTATATAGAAATTAAAACACACGAATTGCTGTCGCCCTCAATAGTTACTGCATGGCTCTCCTACGTGCATGATTCACTACTTCAGATGCTGCGCCGTCCGTCCATGTATCCATGCAAACTACATGCTCAAACTTGAAATCTTCAGTCTGACAACAAGCTACATGCAGAAAGAAAGCAGAAGTCTCTGCACTTCTACACATCATGCATGTCGATGAACCGGAACAGATCATCAGAGCATCAGGTGTTGGTTCGTGTGCTGAGAATGAGATCACTGTGCGATCGAGTGCCGTAGCAAGTTAAGGAAAAGATTATTAACTAACTAGATGAGCATGCAACTGACGTGAACGGCATTGCAGTTGGTGCAGAGGCAGCAGGCAGTATATATATGGGGATCAGATATTCAGATCAGAAATTCAGAATCAGATGTGTAATACTAGTAGTTACCTGAACTTCTTGAGGAGCTCGAGGCCACGGTAGAGCGCGAGGAAGGCGTCGCGGATGTTCTTCTCGGCGTGCTGGACCTTCTTGCGGTGGATGAAGGCGGCGGCGGGGTCTGCGCCATCCTTGCGCAGCACGTTAACGAGCTCCTCCCACACCTTGAGCGCCGCCCTTCCGGGGCTCGTCGGCGGGATGTCGATCCTCACCGTCGCCGGCATCTGCAGCAGCGCGCCTCTCCCCATGAGCTGCTTCCCGCTCCCGTCCTTCTTCGCCTTGGCGATCCCGCCGCCGACGAAGCTGACGCCGTTCCGCTCCAGCGCCGCCATCACCTCCTCCGCCACCGCCGCTCCCTCCGCCACCCGCTGCTGCTGCAGCTCCACGCCACCATCTGCATGCGGTCCACGTCATCATCCGGTCGGCGTCAGTCACGTGCGTGCGTTTCGAGGCCGTGGTGGGATTCATGTGCCTGTTGCTGAGTCGATCGGTTGCAGTTGCACCTACCTGACATGGACTGCGGCGAGGCGAGGCCGGAGAGGAGGTGGCGACCGCTTGAGCCGTTGAGGGAAGGGGAGGAAGGGGGCATGGAGGCGGCGCGGGAGAGATGGGGCCTGTTATTGCGGGCGCGGCGGGAGGCGGAGTGGTCGGCGAGGATGCGCTTGATGTCGGAGAGGATGCGGAGCTGCTCGATGAGGGCGTCGCCGCGGGCAAGAAGCTCAGACTCCTGCGACGCGTAGAACTTGTTCACCTTGTCCAGCTCCTCGTCGGCCTTCTCCAAAAACTCTTTCTCCTGCGGGCACATGTACACACCTTATTGGAAGATCCATCACTAGCTAGCTGATTAAATTAAGCTCGCTCGCCCAACTAATTAATTAGTCTGCATGCTTCAGCTGAAACATCGATCCATTGATCGATCAAGAAGCTAGGAGACGGAGGAGGAGATAGATGATTGATTACATACATGCTTGTTCGTGGATGGCATGAGCTCCCCTGAATCGGACTCCAAGCTATCCTCCTCGCCCTCCTGTACGTACGTATATCATACGACGCGCGCGTCAGAATGAAATACTCCACTGTAGAATGAAGACGATCGTCTGTTGTACATCTCTACGGCCCAAGGAAGGAAAGGAAGGGGACGACAGAACACGTACTGGTGAAGACGAAGGCGCCCTGCTGGCGGCGGCGAGGCGGGCGGTGAGGGCGCGGACGGGGTCAAGGACGGAGAAGCCATAGGCGCCGGTGGTGGTGGTGCCGGAGGTGGCGAGCAATGTCGTCGTCGTCGATGCGGCGTCGCGGCGGGCGATCTTGATCCTCTTGATGAGCTTCTTGAGGCACTTGTAGTCGACGAAGGCGGCCTTCCACTCGGGGATGATGCTCGCCTCATACTCCCGCGAGAACTTCACCATCCTCCGCCGCCGCCGCCACTGCCGTATATGTATGTATGTATGTAATCTACCACGCGCGCGCCACCGCGGCCGGTCTCTTCTTGCCTCTGCCCGTCAGTGTGACGGACCGGACCGGAGGTGTCTTAATTTGCATGCAGGTCAGGTCGGGTCGGGTCGGATCCGATCATAGGAAGGAAGGGGACAGACACAGGCCGGGCGGCAAGGGTGATGGCGGAAGCAACCCTGTCCTTTGAGGCCTTATATAGATAGATAGCAGATGGAGAGCGAGCGAGGCGTGCTCCACTCGCCCGGCTCTGCTCGTGTATATATGCAAGCCAACTCACTCCGAGCTCGCTGCTAGCTAGCTGCTCCTGATCGAGCTAGTAGCTAGAGAGAGAATGCAAGGGGAGAGATAGAGAGATGTAGAGAGATGTGTAGTGCTGCTGCAACAGCCAGGAGATAACAATATTAGGTACAGAGAGAAAGGCAACTAAAGGGGGCCGGGAGAGGAAACTGGCCTGGATGCGTGCTCGTTTCTCGCTAGTGGAGATCGAGCTTGCATTTCATGCCCATCGCACAATGCGGATGCATGGCTATATATATAAATATATCTGTATACACATTTGTATATATAATAAGTAATTACTCGGATAAGAATCAGATCGGCTGGGGTGGATGTTGGGTTTCAGTTTCGCGTTCCGGCCGGCCGGCCGCTTTCCTACACCAAGAAAAGAAAGGAAGGCGCGTCCGTTGCTTTCAGCCACCCGCATCTCTATCTATCTTTCCGGCGGAAAGACACCGTGGATCGAATGGTTGGTTCAGCAAGGGAAGAAACATCGTGATCGATCGATCGCCCTGCAAAATTCGCGCGCGGTTGCTTCTCGGCTATATATCCAGCGAAAAATCGCAAGCTTTCAGGAGGATCCATCTATTCCTCGCTCCCGGCGCCATGCAGCAGTGCCACTATATGGTGTGTACGTTGGAGCACTTTCTGCACGTTTCTGCGTGGCTCCATCGGATCGCATAAGCCATGCTGGAGGCGCCTGGTCCGTGCATGTACCAACCAGATCGGCCGAGAGCGAGGGTGCCGACGCGGCTGCCGGCCGGTGGGGTGGTGGTGCTAGTGCTGGCCGGCGGCGAGGCCCTGACGTGGCCATGACGCCGCGGCACACGTGCGCACTTACTTGCTTCATCGATCATGCATGCGCCTGACCCTGACCGCCGCCCGCCTCGGTCGGGCTCTTTTTCAGAGTAACAAATATTAATTGGTTTTATTACCTGAAATCCATCCAAGAGAGCTGTTGCATGCATGTGTGTGTTTTCAGGGCCAGAAGAATATATATGTGCGTGTACGTTGAGAAGTTGAGATCGAAGCGGCTTCGATCGGTCCACGAGCAACGGGTTAAAAAGCATGCTAACTACCCAGACAGTGACAAAGGGCAACGACGTGGACGGCGACACTGAGCAGCCCTGTTTCCGTTGTGCATGCATGCTCCTCCGACAAGCAAGCCCTGCTCTACCTGACAGGATTGCTTAGCGGCACATTGCATATTTGCATCGCAAATACACAGCTGGGGAAGTACTAAAATAAATGGCAGCTAATATATGTATGTAGTATGCCAGAATATCGTGCACTTGCTCTACTTTTTGCTTCCTCTAGTCTTCCTATTCTTTTAATAATATAATGACGACGACAAAAACTTTACAAAAAGAATAACATAATGTGTACTACTCTATTATTTTTCCTATTCTTCTTTTTTGGGGGAGTTGTTTTTTTAAAAAAAACGGCCGGCATGCATTAGTACCTGTCATGTATTGATACAGAAGAGTGAGTGATGCGCGCGCTATCCTTGTGCTGCTGCGGGACGATGGCGCAGCGTGACTCGTGAGGTTGTAGGGTTGCCAACTTTTCCCGCGCTCGGTTACGTTGCCAGCAGGTGGATGCATGTGCCCGGCCGGGACGCATGCATGGGCACTTGAGCCGGCGCGGCCACGGCCACTCCCAGCTAGCAGGCCGGCCGGTGCACATAAGTAACACACGTTACGCGGCCACGACCGTCCGCTAGCGAGCAGTATCATTGCGTGCACTACATACTCGCCCCGGCCGGGTCAGCAGCTCGATCGGCCTCGTCATCAGCTGTGTACGTCGCCGTTGTAGATAGATAGGTAATGCAAGCGGCCGGAAAACCTGCGAGCCTCGCAAAACTTTTGGAGCCACGCACACACGCTCCCCGCCCGCCCTGTTGGTTGCATTATTGGGTGGCCAATCGAGCGATGCCCTGCTCTGGTAGACTACGTGTAGCTGCTTCTGCTGCTGCTGCTAGTGGATGCTGACGGGAAAGCACGACGAGATCAGGGCGTGACCAGGTGTCAGTTATGGAAGGATGCTACCTATAGTTCGTTGTGTGTGAAACATGATATAATGCAATGCCTATCGGATCGAATGGAGGAGAAAGACCACAGGGAAACCTGATATATACCGTTTCCTTGAGCGCTCATCACTCTCTGTCTCTGCCTCCTGCCCTTTGTATATATCACTCACGCGTCTCTCCATGCAATGCATGCATCTAGCTGTACGTCTAATGTCTATCTCTGAGCTACTAGCTTAATTAGCCGCTAGCTTCTCTTGCATGCGCAAGGGTCAAAGCCCTGCCTTCTCGCTTCTTCTTGTTAGAATATTTGGGTCTGGCCCATTATTCTATTTATTCTAAATGATTATAGCCTACTTTTGATGTTAAAATTATTATGGTTAACACCATACTGGTAATGGAAAAGAACTCTGCTCCGACAGAAAAAGAACCCTGGTGACGCTTCGTACCAGTCACAGGGTTGATTCTACAGAGAACCCTGTGGGTATCAGACAACCCTGGCGACATTTACTACGAATCCCAGAGTTGAGTCTGTAGAGAACTCTGAGGGTCTCAGATAACCCTGGTGGTTCTCAAAGAACCCTGGCGGCTCTCAAACGACCCTGGCCTGAGCCTGAGCATGAGCCTGACTTGCGTGCGGGAGGGATCTCCCTTTTTGCTGGTTATGGAAACTGAGGATGCGGTAATTGGAAGGGCTGATTATGGTAATCATTGATACCATGGTTCAGCCTTCCATAATTCAGCTTTCCATACTTCAGCCTTCCCGATTCTCTCCCGTCCAGGTTCATCCTCTCGTCTCACCCGAGGGCTATGAATAGAAAGCCATCTTCTCCTTTGAGATAGAGATTTTTGAGTCCATTACTTCTCCTCTTTCCTCTGCTGCAAATCTGCCTCCCCATCGCCGGCGCTGCGCGCACACCACCGGCGAGAGCAGGTGCCTCCGACACCATTGCCTCCTTGAGATCCTCCTCGGGATATCGGGGCAATCAGGTTTCTGGGGAGCGTCTCTACGCGACTGCTCGCCCAGAACTGCTACGTCTTCACCGGCGTACGGTTCACCGTCCTGGAGACTCCGCCACCGTCGAACGACTACACTGCGCCGCGTCTTCTTCCTGCATGACTCCGGCGCACGGACTGCACTGCGTCAATAGATCTTCCTGCATCGAATTTGTACGACTACTTCGAGCAAGGCCAGTCGAGGAACATCATGAGTTCGGATGATATTCCTCCAGCTGGTAACGGCGCAACCGATGCCCCCGGCAGAGGTCCCGCCCCAGGGTACTTTTCGATGTCCGAACTGCTATCCTTCATCTTATTCGTGTTCTTCTTTAAATCTGTGTTAAACTTGAACACGTGCACATGGATTGTTTCACTCATTATAGTCATGCAAATGTTCGTGAACTTAATTATAACTTTTGGAATTAAAATATGGCCTATTGCAGATAATTATCCAACAATCCAGAAACCTGATTTCGGTGATAATCATGTTGATAGGTTTTCGGTTGCTCAATTTGCTTCATCCATTAAGCCAAACACTTTTGACGGTACAAATTTTGTGAGTTGGCGTGAACGGATGGTACTGTGGTTGACCACCATGGGCATCATGGATGTGGCGGAAGGGAAGCCCGAACAATGCACCTCCGAGCAGGGAAGTGTGTTCGAGGTTAAAGATAATCTCTTCCGCGGATGCATCCTTGGTGTGATTGCCCCACATCTGATTAATCCCCTTCTTAAGAAGAAGACTGGGAAAGAGATGTGGGACGCCCTTGATGCTCAGTACGGGGTGTCTGATGCTGGCAGTGAGCTGTATCTCATGGAGCAGTTCCTAGACTACAGGATGGTGGAAGACCGTCCTGTGGTGGAACAAGCTAATGAGTTGCATGTGCTGGCTAAAGACCTTGCCTGTTGCAACAAAGAGAACCCTTGCATGCTGCCCGACAAGTTTGTGGCCGGAGGTATCATCTCCAAGCTGCCACCTTCTTGGAGGGACTTTGCTACTTCTCTGAAACACAGGAGGCAGGAGTTCACGATTGATGGACTCATTGGCACTCTTGATGTGGAGGAAAAGGCGAGAGCAAAGGACGTACGTAACAAGGGGACACTTGTCGGTGCAAGCGCGAAATTTGTTCAAAAGAACATTAATGCTCGCACCAACAACAAGGGCAAAGGCAAGAAACCGCCTCAGCCACAGAACCCTGGGAAGGCTAAACAAACCACCGGGTTCAAGAAGAAAAAGAGAGCCTGCTACGTGTGCGGGAGTGAGGACCACTTTGCTGGAAAGTGTCCTCAACGCAAAGGAGGCAAGTCTGCCAACATGGTTATTAGCGAGCCTGCAGGAACATCGGGGTACGATAATTATTTACCTACAGTTCTTTCAGTTATGTGTACACCCGAGTGGTGGGTAGACACTGGCGCTAATATTCATGTATGTGCTGACATTTCCTTGTTTTCTTCATACCAGGTCGGGGGGACTACCTCCTTACTGATGGGGAATGAAGCTCATGCGCGTGTACTTGGTGTTGGTACGGTCAATCTGAAGTTTACTTCGGGAAAGATCGTCCAGCTGAAGAACGTGCAGCATGTCCCCACCATCAAGAAGAATCTAGTCAGCGGCTCCCTACTTTGTAGAGATGGTTTTAAATTAGTCTTCGAGTCAAATAAATGTATTGTGTCAAAGTTTGGAACCTTTGTTGGTAAAGGTTACGCTATCCTACTTTGTAGAGATGGTTTTAAATTAGTCTTCGAGTCAAATAAATGTATTGTGTCAAAGTTTGGAACCTTTGTTGGTAAAGGTTACGATAGCGGAGGTCTGTTTCGTTTTTCTCTTGATGATGGATGCAATAAAGTAGTAAACAATATTATTAACGTTGATGAATCTAATGTTTGGCATTCGAGGCTTTGTCACGTTAATTTTGGTTGTATGTCACGACTTGCAAATCTGAGTTTAATTCCAAAGTTTACTTTTGCCAAGAATTCTAAGTGCCTTGCATGTGTTGGTTCAAAACAAACTCGCAAGCCACACGTGGTTGCTGAGACGAGAGACTTGGCACCTCTAGAATTAATTCATTCTGATCTTTGTGAGATGAATGGAGTGTTGACAAAAGGTGGAAAGAAATATTTCATGACTCTTATAGATGATAGCACTAGATATTGTTACATTTACTTGTTGGAGACCAAAGATGAAGCCCTTCACTACTTTAAAATCTATAAGGCTGTAGCAGAAAACCAACTTAAGAAGAAAATCAAAAGAATTAGGTCAGATCGCGGTGGCGAGTACTTTTCAAAGTCGTTTGACTTATTCTGCGAAGAACACGGTATTATTCATGAGAGGACGCCTCCCTGTTCTCCCCAATCAAACGGGGTTGCCGAAAGAAAGAACCGAATCTTGACTGACTTGGTTAACGCCATGTTGGATACCTCGGGACTTTCTAGGGAATGGTGGGGTGAGGCTATATTGACAGCATGTCATGTCCTAAACCATGTGCCTCCAAAGAATAAAGAGAAGACACCATTCGAGGAATGGGAAAAGAAAAGGCTAACGCTTTCTTACTTGCGTACTTGGGGTTGTTTGGCCAAAGCATGTGTGCCCATCAACAAGAAGCGCAAACTTGGACCTAAAACTGTAGATTGTGTTTTCCTTGGTTATGCTATTCATAGCGTAGGCTATAGATTTCTGGTAGTGAACACTGGAGTACCTGGCATGTTGGTCGGTACCATTTTTGAGACCAGAGATGCTACGTTCTTTGAGAACATGTTTCCAATGAAAGATGAAACAAGCTCATCTAGGCAAGAGATTATCGAGGATGATATATTTGCCGAACCGATTGTACACGATGAACTTTCTCATGTGAGACATCCTGAGGAGGATAACAATGAAGCTCTTAGAAGGAGTAAGAGACAGAAGACAGCTAAGTCTTTTAGTGATGACTTCATTGTATACCTCGTGGATGACACGCCTAGGACCATTAAAGAGGCATTTTCAACTCCTGACGCTGACTATTGGAAGGAAGCTGTCAGAAATGAAATGGACTCCATCATGACCAATGGTACCTGGGAGGTTGTTGATCACCCATATGGATGCAAGCCTGTGGGCTGCAAATGGGTGTTCAAGAAAAAGCTTAGGCCTGATGGTACTATCGACAAGTACAAGGCTAGGCTTGTGGCCAAGGGTTATACCCAGAAAGAAGGAGAACACTACTTTGACACTTACTCACCTGTTGCTCGTTTGACCACTATTCGAGTGCTACTCTCACTGGCAGCCTCCTATGGGCTTCTCGTTCATCAAATGGACGTGAAGACAGCTTTCCTAAATGGGGAGTTGGAAGAGGAGATCTATATGGATCAGCCTGATGGTTTTGTGGCAAATGGTCAAGAGGGAAAGGTGTGCAAGTTGTTGAAGTCTCTGTATGGCCTCAAGCAAGCACCTAAGCAGTGACATGAGAAGTTTGATCGAACCCTAACCTCTTTTGGTTTTGTTTCGAACGAAGCCGACAAATGTGTGTACTATCGTTTTGGTGGAGGTGATGGAGTGATTCTGTGTCTGTATGTGGATGACATACTGATCTTCGGGACTAACCTTAGTGTGATTAAGGAAGTCAAAGAATTTCTCTCTCAGAGCTTTGAGATGAAAGATCTGGGAGAGGCCGATGTTATCCTCAATGTCAAGCTGGTAAAGGATGGAAATGGTGGGGTGACTCTGTCACAGGCCCACTATGTGGAGAAGATGTTGAGCCGCTTTAGTTACAGTGACTACAAGTCTGTCTCAACTCCTTATGATGCCAGTCTGATATTGAAAAAGAATAAAAGGATAACGAGAGATCAACTGAGATACTCTCAAATAATTGGTTCATTGATGTATCTAGCCAGCGCTACAAGGCCTGACATCGCATATGCTGTGAGCAAATTGAGTCGGTTTGTCTCAAACCCGGGCGATGATCACTGGAGAGCTCTTGAAAGAGTAATGCGGTATCTAGTAGGAACAATAGACTATGGAATTCATTATACCTGGGACCCCAAGGTTCTAGAAGGGTATAGTGATTCGAACTGGATATCAGATGCTGATGAGCTCAAGGCCACGAGTGGTTATGTGTTCACACTCGGAGGTAGCGCTGTTTCCTGGAAGCCTTGCAAGCAGACCATCTTAACGAGGTCAACAATGGAAGCAGAACTCACAGCATTGGATACCGCCACAGTTGAGGCTGAATGGCTTCGTGAACTCCTTACTGACATGCCGATAGTTGAAAAACCGATACCGGCAATTCTGATGAGCTGTGATAATCAAACTGTGATTATCAAGGTGAACAGTTCTAAGGACAACATGAAGTCATCCAGACATGTGAAAAGACGGTTAAAGTCTGTCAGAAATTGAGAAACTCTGGAGTTATAGCCTTGGATTATATTCAGACGGCTAAAAACCTGGCAGATCAATTCACAAAGGGTCTTTCACGCAATGTGATAGACTATGCATCTTTGGAATTGGGCTTGAGACCCACGTGAGTTACTCTATGGTTGAAACCCATTCTGTGTGATCGGAGATCCCGTGAAGCAGGATGGAGCAACAAGCTATAGTGTAACTGAGAGAAGAGAACCTTTAATGAAGGCTTATTCCATGAGAAGATGCATTTCTCTTCAACCCTGTAAGGTAGGATGGTTTATACCTTAATGTGCTCCAAGTGGTTTCATGGAACAAGGCAGTTGTTTCATTGAAACAGAGATGTTGTCCTACAGAACATCTTTAAGGAACACACCTATATGAGCTTGACTACTGGTCATAGTCTATGAGATTTGGGTGATCTCTAGAAACGCATGAAAGGCATGGAGTATGGCCCATAAGCTCCAAAACAGCGGGGATGCTACTGCAGCCTAGTATCAGTGCAGAGCTCTGGTGAAACTTGTTCGCACAAAACTGGCAATTCAAGGCATAGTCCATTGTTCAGTTGTAAACGAATGTAGCCCTAGTTCTAGTTCTAGATGGAAGTTCAACTTAACAGTCTCCATCAAATACTGGTATATCAAAGAGGATATGAGAACATTTCAACTACGGCGTAGAATCCTTGGTGGGGATTGTTAGAATATTTGGGTCTGGCCTATTATTCTATTTATTCTAAAGGATTATAGCCTACTTTTGATGTTAAAATTATTATGGTTAACACCATACTGGTAATGGAAAAGAACTCTGCTCCGACAGAAAAAGAACCCTGACGACGCTTCGTACCAGTCACAGGGTTGATTCTACAGAGAACCCTGTGGGTATCAGACAACCCTGGCGACATTTACTACGAATCCCATAGTTGAGTCTATAGAGAACTCTGAGGGTCTCAGACAACCCTGGTGGTTCTCAAAGAACCTTGGCGGCTCTCAAACAACCCTGGCCTGAGCCTGAGCATGAGCTTACTTGCGTGCGGGAGGGATCTCCCTTTTTGCTGGTTATGGAAACTGAGGATGCGGTAATTGGAAGGGCTGATTATGGTAATCACTGATACCATGGTTCAGCCTTCCATAATTCAGCTTTCCATAGTTCAGCCTTCCCGATTCTCTCCCGTCCAGGTTCATCCTCTCGTCTCACCCGAGGGCTATGAATAGAAAGCCATCTTCTCCTTTGAGATAGAGATTTTTGAGTCCATTACTTCTCCTCCTTCCTCTGCTGCAAATCTGCCTCTCCATCGCCGGCGCTGCGCGCACACCACCGGCGAGAGCAGGTGCCTCCGACACCATTGCCTCCTTGAGATCCTGCTCAGGATATCGGGGCAATCAGGTTTCTGGGGAGCGTCTCTACGCGACTGCTCGCCCAGAACTGCTACGCCTTCACCGGCGTATGGTTCACCGTCCTGGAGACTCCGCCGCCATCGAACAACTACACTGCGCCGCGTCTTCTTCCTGCACGACTCCGGCGCACGGACTGCACTGCGTCAACAGATCTTCCTGCATCGAATTTGTACGACTACTTCGAGCAAGGACAGTCGAGGAACATCATGAGTTCGGATGATATTCCTCCAGCTGGTAACGGCGCAATCGATGCCCCCGGCAGAGGTCCCACCCCAGGGTACTTTTCGATGTCCGAACTGCTATCCTTCATCTTATTCGTGTTCTTCTAGATCTGTGTTAAACTTGAACACGTGCACATGAATTGTTTCACTCATTATAGTCATGCAAATATTCGTGAACTTAATTATAACTTTTGGAATTAAAATATGGCCTATTGCAGATAATTATCCAACACTTCTTGATCTTCTTGTTGGCTGTCCTGTGATCTTCATCCTGATGGCCTGGTTTAAATGTTTAATGAATGACGAAGCCAAGACACTCACCACAAATTAAACCACGCGCAAAAAGCATATATGGCTGAGACAAACTCCGTCCCAAGAACCTCACTCACAAACTCAAGGATATGATGCATGCGTCATTCCTCTCTTTTTGTTTGTGAGCGCTACTATATATACAAACTCAGGCTTCAGTTCGTGGACAAGTACGAATGTTGGCAGGTCGGGTGATGACAATGCAACGATAGCAATGTTAATGCAAAACGCTAAGCAACTAAGCACATGCGTTCTCTCACGTAGTTAAAAAAAATATTTTTTTTAAAAAAAACTGCTATGCAGCTTCTGTGTTGAAGAACTGGATGGAATGATCGTTTTTCTTCTTCTTTTTTTTTTCAGTTGTAGCTACGTGTGCTGCTGCGTACACTTGTCCCCTTCTTGCTTTCATCTTCATAGATCATGACCAATCCGCATCTGCTTCAATATCTCAACGAAAGTTCAGGTCGGCGGCGTTAAGCCTCATGTTGTACATGTAGTCACCATCGCAACAAAAGAAGGTTACACGGCATCGTAGAGGTTATTTGGACGTTCAACGGTTGCGGCAGACGTGCCCGAAAAAGAGGAGGAAATCTAAATTTTTTTAAAAAAAATCCAAAGATCTGTTCAGTGGATTCGTGTGAAGACCAATGAGATACAAATATTGAGATAAAAGCTAAGGAAATTGTTTATTTATAACGGAATCTGAATTGCAACATCTTGATCTTGGGAGACGGTTGCAGAAAACGCTAGAACTTTTATAGGACTGACGGCAGACAATTACAGCGAGTACACACATATAAAGTCAGCCTCAATTTGGGGGGGGGGGGTCATGGAAGTTTTATGGGCATTAAATTTACCGTCACACCAGCAGTTTTGCTGATATGACAGGGTAATTAAGAGGGGGTGCTTCATGGGATCTGCTTCAATATCTCAACCTAGTTAGTTTTTAGTATAGGTAACTGTGTCCATGAAACCTCCACTAAGACTGGCCTAACGTGCAAACCAATATATTTGTGCAGCCGTGCAAACTTCTAATCTAAGCCATGTTGATCTAGGCCACATGAGTATATGGCCACTCTCACCATGTTGACATTAGGTTTCGCACATAAACAAAATTAGCCCAGTCAACGGTTAAAGAGGGAAGAACCAACCAATAGGTTATATCATTAGAAGAGGTGGTGACAGTCCACCACCTATCATATCAAACCCTACGTCTGATGCCTATAGTGATTTTGTCGACCTTAAGATTTACGATCAGTCACCTGCATGTGCGATATTTGTTTGCAACATGGTGTATAAGCATACGTTTTCAGGAGGTTTTCCTTTTTCAAAAGAATTATGAGTGCCATAATCAAAGGGGTACGTTTGAAACTCAAAATATAGTACACATGGTCTTGTAAATACAGTTGTATGGTACATTATCTGCGTAACATATATAATTTCAAGTTCATCAAATCATTTGTTCTCCCTAATAAGTCAACTCATTTCTAAATTCTAAGGTTCTAATCACGAAGTCATATACGCTTAATTTTTAGGCGTCATCCGAGGATGATTAAAAGGCATCTATAACCAAGATATGACCAGGTGTCAGTTATGGAAGCACATCTCAATCTGTCTTTCGTCTGGACGCTGTTCATCACCTTTTAGCTGCTCCTGTGCCAGAGTCAAAACCCTGAACTGCCCAATACAGCCAAGTGTGCATGCACACAGCACACGGCACACAGGCGCCGCACGCATCCTGTTCTTGGCTGGAATCTTCATCCTGGCTTCATGAAACCTAGTCACTAAGCACAAACAAGAGAAAAGGCTTCAAGGTGCCTGAGGAGGCTTGTAGAGATAGCTTAAACAATTCTCAAGAAACCTCACGAAGGGTGCAAGTCATTGGCTAACGCCTCTTTTTTTCAGGGATTAATGCCCTCAACATGAATGCATGGCAAAAATAAAGCCCCTTTCCTCCTCCCTTTGCTGTGGCTGTTGTTGTTGGTGTTGCTGCTGCTGTTGCCATTTCATGAGTGTCCACTCGAGCACAAATGTGACCTAAAATGAAAGAGAGGTTGAGAGGCTTTCCTTTTTTCCAGATTGGAAAGATCATTGCAAGGCTGCAACCATTAGCGCTTTCTCTTCCCCTATTGGTCAATGCTTACACAAATATAAGAGAAAAGCCAGTATGATATGAAAGCCTCACCCCACTATGTGGCTGGTATTGAATTGTATACTTGACCTCTTGGTACGGTCCATGTTTAGGCTAATCATTGGCTAATTGCCTTCTTTAATGTTTACTCCATTATTTTAGGTTTGCAGGACAGAAGGAGTCATGTACTAATTGCTATCGTGTCCATAGTTAGATTTGTTATTGCAGTGTGAGTCTGAATTTTACTCGTGCACGCCTCGTTTTTGTTTTGTGCGCATATATGTAGTAGTGCGTAAGTTCAGAAAGCACCAAGATTAAATTATATGGCTAATTGCACACAGCTTTCTCTTGATTGCACTTTAATTCATCATGGATAGGAATAAACCTTTGAAACTCTATTTAAAAATATTGATACGTGATTCAGATGCAAAGTTAAACGATAGAACAAAGCCATTTGTACACAAACTTATTTGTGCATGATTACTGCATCAAAATAAGAAGATTAGGAGTATGAGCACTACTTGTATATTGTCAGATTGGGACATAACAACATCTGCCGTGATGG
Organism: Digitaria exilis; assembly: GCA_015342445.1. Taxonomy (NCBI): domain Eukaryota; kingdom Viridiplantae; phylum Streptophyta; class Magnoliopsida; order Poales; family Poaceae; genus Digitaria; species Digitaria exilis. The sequence goes on from JACEFO010001963.1 coordinate 383,445, forward strand.
CTTGGGCCACTTGTCAGTGACCTGAGCTTTTGTGTGCATGAAGTTTAGGGCGGTCCAAATTTTACTTAAATCTTTTTACAGTGTGTATAGAAATTTAAAATTTGCAATCGTACGCACTAACGAGTCTGTAATCTTCACGTAAGTACACGAGCTTTGCGTGCTTAAAGATATTCCACCTAGCTAGGAATAATGTGCATCTTGAGTACCCGTCATCTTTTTCACCGGATAACCTGCATGGATCTGGGAGAGTTTCATACGTTTCTGGAAGCTAGCGAGCAGCCATAAAGATGATCTGTCGGAGGCTCATCGGAGTCGGACATCCATCACGCAAAACCGAAGCCATCATTTCCGTGGCAAAATGAACGATGTTCACAATTAGAACAAACTTAACTTGAATTCTGTAGATTTGCGGAGTTATCTCCATCTGAATTTGTTCTGATCCCACTAACGGGAGGTTCTATTCCTGCGTTATGGCATTTACGCTTTATAAAAAGCCCATCAAGTGATAGATACTATGTCGTGCACGAAAAGAAATTTGAGAAAAAGTTTGATTCATGGGCCAAGCTAATAATTTAACCTCTTTTAGCAATAACACTATGGTTTTTTTATGCTCCTAAAAAAAGCGCAGTGTCATCTTAAATTGCACTGAATTTGCTTTCATTTTGTATCAGAAAAAGAAGAGCATATTTGTCATGGTTGGCGTTTTCCTATTCTAGGCTATTGTCAGTGCAACTCTTTTTTCTATTCTTAGCTGCATTAATGCCAGCCTTGCTGTACGCATTCACAAGTAGAACTACTACCAAACTTTTCTATTCAAGCTATTATATCTTTGCATATATACCGGATCTAACTGGAGGCATAGGATTGCCACCCTTTTTTTTTAAAAAAAAAAGGATTATGATGATGCATAAATGCATACACAACCAAGGTCCATAAGTGGGGAGGGCACAAGCTGGTGTGCTCAGAGATCACCAATTGCTGCTGCAGCTTATGGACAATGACACTGGAAAGCTAGCTAGAAGGAATTAGTGGGCATGAACAGGTCGCCATCACACAGATTTCTGAATAACCAAATCTCTTCAATCCCAAAATGATCCGTCGATTTGATTTGCATGGTAGAGAAAAGGGAAATTAAGAACTTGCAATCCCTGCCTGCCTGCCCCTGAGCGAGCTGCGACAGTGATGGTGATTAGCCGGGGCGTGACTGATTAATTCAGAGTTCGTAGAATGAAATTTTTAAACAGCTGCCGGCCTCTGCAGACAGCAGGGGTGGTGAAGTGGTGGACGCTGACGTCTGCCTCCTTATCAGTTGGTTGTTTGGCTGTGATCATCACTGTTTCTCCGGAGCAATTTTCTCCTGCTTTTTGGATGGTCTGATGATACACGGAAAAGGGGCACACAAGAGCGGTTTTCAGCTGTAAAGACAAACCACAAAAGCAAACTTTTCTTCTTCTTTATACCTCCTCGCCTTTTCTTTTCATCTATTTTTGCCGTCATATTTATTTTTATTTTATTTTATTTTTCCTGACTTCTACCTCATTTGTTGTTGTTGTTGTTGTTTGTGTCGTGAGACTGTGGTATAGGCTGGCTGATGGTCAGATATGGGACGACGATGTTCACAGCAGGTCGTCAGTTTTCAGGGTTCAGGTTCAAACCTGAAGAAATGCGGTGGTCAGTAGCATTGTGCTGATCATGGGTTTTGTCCATCGTTACTGCAACTGTTGCTTGTTTGCATGCTTTGTCAGCAGCATAGATCATCTTCTAAATGATTCATCTCATGCCCTAGGAGTTGACTTATGTTAGGGGGAAAACATGGTGCATCTCTGATTGACATGATCCATATGCAAAACGAGAAAGATGAGCACTGTTATTACACACTCAACAGGGTGCCCAAAAACCTCTCCTAGCCATCAGTCTACCACCAACTCGCATCCTCTTTGCCATCTGACGTCAGTTTCTCCTTTGGTTTCCTTGGGAGAGAATTGGGGCTCATGATGCATTGCTAGGAAACTGTAGAAGTATAGAACCTCTACGGCGGCATCAGAATTCAGATAAGGATGGCATCCAAATGGTAATGGAAAGAATATACTTTCTGATACCGAACATTGCCATTCAGGCCATGCAGTGGTGCATTTTTACCACTGCATCCACTCCACACAGTTCACCCACGAAACAAACTGTTGTTGAATCCAGATTGCATTTCCCCATATCCAAGCTGAATGACCAGGTCAATGGATCCTCCTGGTTAGCCGCCCCACCGAACCGCAAGAGCAACGCGAGCAGCGAGCGCCATTGCTCGTGCGCGGAGCCGTGTCCAGACTCCAGAGCTGCCGCATTGCTGATCTGATCTGATGGGATCCCAAAGGAAAGGAATCTCACCACTCCTTCAAGTGGGGAGCAAGCTGAAATGCATCGAGCTCGTGCCCACTACCTGTCCCTGTGATGGGTTGCAGTCGATCAGTACTACGTACGTCACGTAAGAGCTCATCTTTTTCTTCAGGGTACTGTTACAGGGTCCCTTTCAGGTCATCGTCTACCTCTCACCACCAGTGGATGGATGGCGGAGCAGCAACTGGAGCATTACTCTTGGCCAGGAATTGCAAATCGAAGCACTAGAGAGTAGCTAGAGACTCGGTGCGATCATTATGGGAGAGAAGCAAAGGAGAGGGAAACCAGTACCACCTCCAGGATGACTTGGAAAAAGGTTGGATAAAGATGATCGATGCTTCACAGTTCTGAGTGCTTGGGCACATGCTACAGCACTCCTTTCTCTATGTAGAAACGGCCCACTTTATATTAGTTTCGCATGTACGACATAGGCCTGGTTCACTGAATCTTCATCCTGAGAATTGCTTCAGGACCAGACCAGTGATCATGCGTACCATTCTATCCTCTGCATGGAGACATGGAGTCATAGTTCACCATCTTTAGTAACCAACTTTAAGTGCAAACTTTAGTAACCATGCACGGTGAATGGAGAGATCTTACCATCAGATCTTCAAGAAATCAAATGGTTGACAAAGAAGACAAAGTTCAAGTTATTGCAGGGTGTGATAGACCTATCTATGTCAACTTCGTTTACATGGAATAGATGTTACTTTCATACTAGTATAAAAAAATTGTAATTGGATCCCTCGTGTACCACTAATCAACATTATGAGTGCCCCTGAAAAATAGAGTAAGTGCAACATCTTTTCGCGATATGTTGGACCAAGAGAAGTGATAATATATCTAGCTTTCAGTGGAGACCAGATCAAAAGATATGGACCTGATTTGATATAACAAGTACTGTTTGCCTACTTAGTCCTGAAGTTTCATGCTAAAGATGTCTTCTCAGATTCTCAGAAGGTACATACATTCTACTGCTGTACACTAACAACCTAAGGTCGCTGAACCTCTATTTAGTGGAGCTACAAGACAATCTACGGGGCAAGCAACCTCTGAATCGTTTACCAAAACCGGTCCTTGTTCACTGATAGATAGCCCGACATTACCTTTCCTCCGGTGTTTCTCATTCCATCAATGAGGTAACACCATGTTGATCCCAGGGCTCCAACGAAGAAATCTGCTTCAGTGGCCATCATAAAATTGACAATGGGGTAGTTTGTGCTAGTCTCACGGCCCAAACTGGCCTCATACAGTGCCATGGTCATATTACCACCTTGGCGTGCTACATTCGTGAAGTAGAAATTCCAATCAGGGTATAATTTAGTTTTGTCAATAGCTTCCTGCATGCAGAATTGTAAGGGAAGTTAAATTTCGTCATTCCCCTAAAAACTAGTTACTAGAAAATGTAGCATGTTAGACTGACACTGCAGGAATTTTCTTTTTTAAGAAACCCACTGCAGAAACTTAACAGATAATTTACACTGGATGAGCGAATTGACTTGCCTGCATTTCAGTAGAAAGCCAGATGTTCTTTAGAGTTGGAAACCGTCTGCGGAGGTTACCAGCCTGCTTCATGTATTCCTCAAATCCAACCACTGCCATTTCACAAGCTTTGTCTCCCATCCTTACATGCATGCTGAGAAGAGGCCTAGGTATGTATGGTCTGTGGTTTGACCACACAAGCCGTTCAATGTCAGATTTGGTTCTAGTAGTAGTGCCAACCTGCAACGCGTAAATATTCCGGTTGAGTTTTTTTTTTTGTAAAAATAATGATGCCATTCGGACAAATCTTAGTGCACCACAATGACCAATCAAGAAACCAGTTTTCATATTGTCCAAACCTTTGGTGAGTCATTTTGAGTACTTTTGAGAACCAGTTTTGCTGCTTCCAAACCAAATGCAGAGTGCCTAGCTACATTCAGTAGTCCGCACATGTACTCTGTTGGGAACCTCATTAGGTACCTTGTGGCCTGCATGGAAGGTTATAGAAAAGGTGAGATCCAAACAACAACAAAAGTATAACTAGGAGCAGGAGCCAGGAGGGTATTATTGATTGATTACCATCTTTTGAAATCCTCTGTAAGTTTTCCTACGTATATATATTTTAACATTTTCTTTGTTTTTTAGGACTTTCATGAACATGCATCTTAGTAACGACAGGGCACATACGAACCTGGGCTATCCACCATCTTCTATCCATTTTACGATGATTAGTGATCAATATCCCATTTATCTCTGTTGTAGGTTGCAAATATTTCCATGGTTCCCCCCACATCCTACAGTACAATAAATATTACTAAACTGCATTCCTTCACAAATAGGAGCAGGCACGGATAATTAATAAGGCAAAATTAGCTCTGTTATCTCTGGGACAACTAGCAAACATGTGAAGTCTGAAAAGAATAAGAGGTGAATAGATGCAGATACGAACTCATGTTGCTAAGGGCCTGTTTGGATCCAGTAGAGATTATAATAAACTGGTTTATGAAGATAAATAATAAAAACTGGTTTATGAAAAAAAAACTAGGTGGGGGTGTTTGGAGGCTAGATTATAAAAAACATAATCCAACTATTTAAACTACCTAATGACATGTCTGCCCCTCATTTATTATTGGAAACAGTGGCATATAAGGTAATTATCTTATAAAGTTAAAGGGCAGACAATAATTTAGGGGTTATAATCTAGTTTTAGCTAGGGTGGAGAAGCTTATGGGTTTATAATAATCGGGTACTCTAGATTATATAATCTGGCATAAAAACTACCCCGTTTGGAGGCCCTCCAAATTATATAAACCAGTTTATCATAATATTGGTGGATCCAAACAGGCCCTAACCCCTCCAAATTATATAAACCAGTTTATCATAATATGGATGTATCCAAACAGGCCCTAGCCTGGGTGGCTGCACTTCAGAAAGAAAAGGACACATCAAATTAGAACTGTACCTAGGTATGCTTCCAAGCCATATTTGCTTAGAGGTATAGTTCTCCTTGATTTTTACAGGTCCCTCGGCCCAAGAGGCTTTGCTTTGCATGAGCTCAAAAGCCCGTTTGCGGCAGTCTGAAGATGTCTCAACAAAGAAATAACAAGACCAACTAGATCTTGAAGCACCTAAAGTATAAAACCAAAATTCAGTGTAACAGTTACAACTGTATATATGGTATTAAATCAGGATCCACAAGGCAGACAGCGCAATTACCATTGCAACCATTGTGATCAGCCCGGTTATAGTAGTTTGTAACTAGAATCCTCCTCTCTTTTATGGCAATGGCAAGAAGTCCTGCCATTCCAGCAAGTTGTGCACCAATACCAAATCCAGGTAGCCTCTCCCAATCTGCTATAAGAAAACGCAAGCTTGGATCACTGCAGTTTGGAGGATGCTGATGAATCCATATCTCTCTGAACTTGTCTGGTTAATGGATAGTTTTCTTCGTCAGATCCTACAATCTTTATTTTAATTTCAGAGTTAATGTCTGCATATGAAATATCAACATAACAGTTATATATGTACCCGTGCAGGAAAGTTTGCATACCCAAGGAGGATATTGTCTATAGTGATCTGCATTTTCTAAGTACTTTTGGTTCAAAAGTTCAAGCCCAAGTGACCCTTTCCATAATGTCCAAGGAGGAAATGCGCCATTATCGCCATAGCTGTCAAATCGTTTATTTCTTTCTACATTAAGCCTGCAGTCATCCAGATGAGGTGGCCACGGCACGTCTGAACTTTCCATAACTTCATCACTGGTTTTGTTGAGCATAGTGCCCCAAGCATTGTATAGTTGCACTATTTTAGCTTCAGTTATGTGCTCGTTTCTGTTTGGTTCTACCTTTTCTTGTGGAGAAGCCAACTCATCTGTGGCTGCAGCTCCCTCTGCTCCAAAGAACAATGGTTACAGGTGGGCAGGAATGGACACAGCAAAACAAAGGAGAAACCTGCATTATCCAATGATACAAGTTGCATCCATAGCAAACTGCCATGGAAGTGTAATGCATTAAGAAATAGTACATCATAATGTTATTGCTTGAGTTTCGGATAGTATATGTAGTCAATGGACCCATGGCAGTTTTTCTTCAGTAGAATAAGCTGGCACATCCAGTACATTAATTGGTAGCTTCTGAAGAACATAAATGATGCATTGCATGCAGCAGTTTTGTTCGACAATTAATAGCTAGGGCAGTAATTTACTTCCACTCAAATTCAGGTACAATGCAGCAGGAGTGTTAGATTATTATACGTGCAAGAGATGATGGAGCAATTACCATGTCCTGTAAGCGTAAAATTCCATTGGATTGCCCGCCGCGTCAGTGGATACACTGATTGGCTCTGCAGGACTCGTAGTGGAGGTAGTGCAACACCGAACATATACACAACGCAGATACCGCAGAGGAAGCCCGTCACCCAGATTTTACAGGGAGCAGAGCTCCCAGCCTGCATAACCTTCCTGTATAGCACCTTCTCAATGCTCTTGCTACTGCTGTGGCCGTTATTAACCTCCATCCTGTTTTTCTACCAATTTCACAGGCAAACCACATGCAAGGAGTCAGAACCACATTCTTCAGAGTAATACAAACATCGACCGAGCTGCTTTGGATCGGTGAGCTGACTGCATGGAGACAAGGCAACACAGATTCAGTTGAGGTTAAGATCTCCACATACACAAACATGCACTCTAAACCAGAGCCTCGTTTTTTTAATCATAGGCATTAAGGTTCGCTCAACAGTACAATCGGAGAAGGCAAGCACAAAGAAGAAGAAGAATCACGTACCAGTTGTTGAGCTTTCTGCTGCCGGTTCTCCTTGATTTCCCTTTGGGTGCTTCCTACAATCCTACCGAAGGAAGGAAAGATCGAGGAGAAAGGAGCTTCTCCGAGCTTTATTTCGACGGCTGGAAATATGAGAGAGTGAAGGCGCTAGCTGTTGTTAAGTGTTCACTGACGAGTCCTCCCCCACCCCCAGATATGCTTGGGGTTAAGGATGAGACGAAGGTAGTGTGTCAAACCCGAGCCTTTCGCATTCCGTTAAACTCTTTCTAAAATCAAATTTGTCAGCGCAAACAAAAAGAAACAACGTTCAGATTCAGAAGGCGAAGAAACTGTAGAATATCCTGAAGTCGCCTGCCTGCCTGCCTGCCTGAGATGGGGGAGAGGAGAATATTTCGGAAGGGGCCGGTAGATGTAGATCGAGGATAGGCAGATACCTGTGTATAGACACTTGAATCAAACCCTATTACACTTGTACAGTTCAACTGATAGCTAAACTAAACAAGTTAGCCGGTGAAAAGGTCATGATCAGCCTGGCGAAGGAATCAAGCCATATTTTTTGACAGAATTTTAGTACGCCTGCACATCATCCGCATTAATCACATGTCAGCTAATTTTCCTGAGACGGTTGCTAAGTAGTAGAAATAGCTTGGCCTCGGTGACACCAGTGGACTCGCCGTTTTGGGAGTTGCTGCCTGGTGGTGTGCTTGACAGGTGCACTCTGAACAAACTTAGCGGTGAGCGCGAGCCAACACGCGAAATGTGTGGAAAAGGCGGAGGGGTCGCCAAGTGGCGCGGCAGGACGCCACGTGGGGGCTGGCGGGCCCAGCATGTCATCGTCCGCCTCTGCATGCATCATCATCGGAAAGGTGACGCGACGCCCAACGGCCTCCGGTTCTCCGGGCAAAGGCCAAGGGAGAGACGCGTCACGTAGCAACTTGTTTAATCGTCCGATCCGGAGCTGTGGTTTTGCTGCGGGGCCAGTGGCATCTTTCAGCATGAGTGCATGACAGACCATGGCGTCGTAGTGAGCTGAGCTGAGCTGAATGCTCTTCCTGTGCGTCTCGATACGTCGTCTATGATGGTGTTTCCAGAAATCAGGCCTGATCTAGTAGCTACCTTGGACGTGTAAGCGTTTAGGCGTGGAGGTGAAGCAAGGCGTTTCGTTTTCGTCTTTCTTTTTTCCCCTTTATAATCTATATCCATCCAAAGTAGGGAATTTCTCTACGGAAAGAAATAAATACAGGATACCAATTACCAGCTGCTCGTAGCTGAGCTGTTTAATTTTCATAGTGGAGTTTGTTTATCCTGGTTTGACTCATCAACTTTGCATGAGTGTTTACATCTTTCTATGTTTAATTACCGGCACTATTCTTAGTGCAGGTAATGTGTATGTCGACTTCAAGTACCATCCTTTATTGATTATCTGAAAAGTTAGTACAGACTATATCAGCATCAGGAGGAATTAAAAAACCAACATATCTACCTCCTATCAGGGTTCACCTTACCGAACCGGACGGCCAAACCGCCGCCCGGCGGTAGCGGTAAACCGTCCGGTTGGACCGGTTACCGGTGGAAACCGAACAAATTCGAATTTTGAATTCGAATTCGGTTTGACCGGTTAGCCGGTCCTAGCCGGTCGGTTTTTTTTATTTAACTTGTATTTGCCAAAAAAATATCAAATGAGCAAATATTTGAAAACATTTTATACCAATAGATTACACACACCTTGAAGTATTTTTAGGAATTTTTACGACATTTTTCCATTTTTAAATTTAAATTTAAAAATTTTGAATTTCCACCGGTTCAAACCGCCCCGAACCGCTACCGGTCCGGGGCGGTTTGGTCGGGAACCGGTCAAACCGGACCGGTTCCCGACGGTTCGGGGAACCCTGCCTCCTATAGCCAAACTCACTCTATTTTTTTTTTTTTGGAGCGAAAAACTCACTCTAATAAGTCTCACCAACTTGATGGGCGAGCGACGCAACTAACGGCCCAGTTGTGGCACTCTCTGCAGCTAAGTGGATAGTTGGCCCAGAGTGCGATAACGCGGACCTGAAAAGCATGCCCGGGCCAGATTGGGCTTTGAAGCTGTTCGTTTCAAAAGGCTGCGTGCAGCCTGAAGCTGTTTGATTGTGTGTGTGAGCCGATGGTGATGAACACACGCAACGGGCAAGCTGGCACTGGCAGAGAGAGGGACCATCCTTCCTTGGCCCTCCAAGGGCAAGGCTGCTGTTTTCCTTTGACCATCATCCTCGTCCGCATTCCTGCCACTGCCACAGCCACCGCATGCTGCATGCACGGAGTGGCCGAGTGGGAGCTTGACCGAGCAGCCAAGCCATCACGAGCAGCATAGCAGCTCGTCATCTGCCAGCGCATGTGACCATCACACTCCCTCCCTCGGTACCTCGTACTCATGGCTTTCACATTTCGCAGTGGCAACATCCTCAACTTTTCTTCAGAGTTTGGCTCAAATGATTTTTCTTCAGTTGCAATTCATGCACCCCTACTCTGTCGTTCTCTCCCTGAAAATGAATCCTTTCGAAGCACGGAGCCGAGGAACCATGCAGCAGGGAAGCGAAGAACTCAATAGAGCCTTTCGACGATCTACATTAGAAAGCCATCTAGGGTTAAATGTTTAAAACCAAGTTTAAAGGCTACTAACCCCGCATGCCCGTCTTTTGACAACCTTTTCTTTTATTTTCTTTTCTTCCGCATGGCATGGCCAATCGGCCATGGCGCAATTCCAATTTAATACGATTCCCGAAAGGCTAAACTGACAGACGACGGACGGAATGATGTTCAGCTCCAACCATGAATCCTCGCATGCATGCTCAAATTTGCTTTGCTTCCAAAAAAAAAAAAACAGAGAGAATCGGCATGCTCGCTCTCTACTCGTAGAGTAGTTCTTGACAGAGTTTCGTGGGTGTCCGAATCATGAGGCTGGCTGTCTCATGACCCGTTCCATCCACAATCATAGCATTAGCAACACTTAGCACGGCTACTGCTACACTACAAACAGCACGTACAGCAGCTTGCTCACAAAAGCAGACCCCTCCATCTATCAGTAGAGCCTACTAGTTTATCTATCCCAAGGCCTTATCGGCACACTTAGGACAAACTGCATATTCTCTGTTATGTTAGTAAACTGATAACCTTTAGTAGGGTAGTAGCCTGTAATCTGTGAACGGGAATGAGCTAATTAAGCACCACTGCACCAGTGTCACTGCCTTACCACATATCCAAACTCATTGAAGACGACTGCAGCTAGCGCATGCAGGCGCATTGGAAAAGCCTGCACTGCACGCTGCAACAATGTGCGGCTAGTAGTGCAGAGCTCAATGAGGCTTGACTGTTGACTCTCGATGATGCCCCCGTAAAGCCCGGTTGCCTCGTTCTCCAGAGGCTCAAAAAGGCAGACTCCATGCATACAGTCAGCCAGAGAGAATGCATGTGTGTTTCTTCTAATCTTCCCTGATGCTGCATTCATTCGGACTCACTGAGGTCACTGTTCATGGCCGGATCAGACGACCGGCGACATGATGAGCAGCGACGATTAGACGGGAGGGTGAGATTGCTCCTGCCGGTTCATTCTCGCAGGCAAATAGCTTCATGCTCTTGTTGTACGTGCGTGCTCCATCCAATGATCATGGTTCGTGGCCGCGCGCTTCAAAGAAACCTTTTTGCTTGCGACATTGAGGGTGCATGCATGGTAGGAACAGCAGCTGCACGGAGGCCCCCATCGGAGGAGGGAAAGTTATTATTGCAGCGACAATTAAGCTGAGCTGAGTGAATCTACATGGTGATTGGTGAACAGTGACGGCTGCCCATGCCTGAGTTAAACTGAAGCTGCTTGATGCTTGAGTTTTTTTTTTGTTTTTTTTTTCATTTGGTGGGTCGTCTTAGTAGGGTCTACGGGGGTGAAGTGAAGGGACGATTGCAGGCCACGTTGGGGACACGAGACGGCAGCTGCTGCTTGTCAATGGAAAAGCTTGTCTGCCTTGGACTTGTATACCTCAATACCTGGCCACTAGCTAGTGCATATTGACCACCTTCTTCTTAACCCCCTTCCCTAATGGTGTGTTCTGCGATAATCGATACAATTATCAGAGTCATTGAGAGCAGAAGGGTGCGTGCATTGCATGTAAAAGGGACAGTCATTTTGCCTTAAGGATGGGAAGATAACAAAAGCAGGCAGGAAGATAACACGCATGCTTTGCTACTGCTAACTGCTAAGGAGGTGTTTGGTTCACCGATTTGTAACGCAACCTGATTACACTGGTATCACATTGCATTAGATTGTGTTTGTTTCAATCTAGCTGTAATTTACAGATCACGCCGTGACCTGATACCGGTTTGTATAATCTCGTTACCGCCCACACTGGAGCGTGAATCGTTACCGGCCTAGCCTGATTCTCGTAGACTCATCCAATTGTTTACGGTGCATCTTCCAAACAAAACACGTATTCGCTTTAATTCTTTCCCTTACCAGCGTAACCCATTTCCATTACCTTTTACGTTACCTGAATTGAACCAAACACCTTCTAAGTGTTAGGCTCCTAGCAGCTACTCCGTAGCTAGTAACAAAAACAGGCAATATTCCGTCAATGGCCGTCAAATTATTGTGTGGCGCTTTACAGCCTTATTAGCAAGGCGGCCAAAGCCGGACATCTGATTTGATGCCATCCTATGTCTTTTCCGTGCTCTGCTTTTGCACCCTTTCGGGGCTCGCCTCGCCTCGGCCCTCCCCATCATCACCTTTCCGGCTGCGCCGCCTGGTTAGCTTAGCTTCTTCAGGCCTCAAGTAGAAAAATCTACAATTCGAAACAATCTGCATTGCCCCACAGTTTACGTTCAATCTGATGAAGAAAAAGAAACATTCGGATATGCAGTTGCTCAGCAGCACCGGTTCAGTAGTGACTAGTAGTGAGCCCTTAGGGACAAGTGTTCCACAAGCCATCAGTGTATGGCGATGATGGTGTCAGTCTGTCCAGATACACCTGGGTGGGATTACCATCAGTATTTTTTTTTTCCAGGCGTGTCATCTGCCTACGAGCACGAGCAGAGCAGTAGATAAGAAGCCACCCGCAGCTGCTCGTTGCTTTGCATGCACATTCAGAAAAGCCAGCCGCGTCAAGTCTGAACAGAGCGTGGCGCCGCTCCCAAAATATCACCACCCAGCACTACAGAGTGAGAGTGAGCTCACAGACATTAGCAGCTTGCTCAGGTAGCTCTCTCTCCCTCGTTCACATTGCACCGGCATGGGCTGCGGCTTGTGAGCGAGGGCTGCTGCCTCGGTTCTTGCATGGCAGGAGGTGGATGGGCTAGAACAAGACCGAGCGCCACGCCGCTGCTGCTCCTGGTGCTGTGCGCGCTCCTCCTCTGCGGCGTCCTGCTGCTCGTGCCGCCGGAGGAGAGGCTCCCAGTCACCGCGGGGGCGTCGTCGTCGTGGGCCGCGGCGGCGAGGTCGACGCGGTTCCGGGCGCGCGGGCGGTGGAACTCGGCGGGTCTCGGCGACGCCAAGCATGAGGTCCCCAGCGGCCCCAACCCGGACTCCAATAGGTAGGCAGCAGAGGTCGATGCTCCTCCTCCTCCTCTGCTTCTTCTCTCCACTCTGGACCTGGAGTGGGTGCTGGAGCTCGATGATCGTCCATGTCTTGTGGTAGCTGTAGCTTTAATTTACTTGGTCAGCTAGCTAGCTCGTTCTTCTTCTTCGCAAGAGAAGAGAACGAATCATCAATCAATGTACAAACATATGAGCATGCATTACCTACCTAATGCATCTCCATTGCTGCTCTGCTACTGCGTACTGCGTTTTCGATCTAGAAAAGAGAATCAGAGGCAGGGAGGCATCTTGAGCCTGAATCTTGAAGATAGGAAAAACATTTTTTTTTTGGAAGATTTCCCCCGCCAACTGCAATGTTTCACGCGAATGAGATGCAAGCGGTCGTGTCCAAATAATTTTGCGCTTGGACCAGCCACACACACCCTGCTGGCCTGTGCAGTGCAAGTGAGGCTGTCCGAGCTCGTCTCCTGATGAATGATGCATCCCGTCGTGTCTGCTTGTGTTTGGTCCATCCTCGCCGCATCGATCACCTGCCGGCCGGTCCCCCACGGCAGGCAGGCAGCTGCAAGCAGAGGTTACTTGTGAGCACCTGTCGCCTACTACAGTCTCACCAAGCAAATGGGACGCTCTTGCTTGCTTGCATATGCCTGTACGCTAGCTAGTCTTCAGTGTGGTGGCTCAACCGGCGCATGCCTGTGCGCTTGTGCTTCGTTCAGAACCATAAAGCAGGACGAGACAGGGGCATGTTCGTCGTCACTGGCACCTGGGCCAACACCTGCGGCCCCATGTATGCGCGACAGAGATTTGTGGCGGCAATATTAGAGCTGATCATGGGCTGCTCGACCCACAAACCTGATCCGACCCACCCAGAAAATGTCAGACCCAACCCGACTCGATCGTGTGACGGGTCGAATAGGGCCTAATGTTTTGATCCAAGAATTCAAGAAAACCAAACTCAACTCGAAAAATTATATATAGAAATACGAATTTGATTCAACCCAACCATATGGCGGGTTGAGCAAGACCCAACAATTTTTATCCACTAATCCGAAACGACCGGAACCGAAACCAATTCAACCTGACCAATGATGAGGTCTAGGTGGCATCACGAGATAACAGAGCAAACCGAATGCACAAGCCACATGTCAGCGTGAAGTCTCTCTCTTTTTCTCCGCTGAGACTCTCAAGGTGTATCTGTGTTTCTTCTTCACATAACTCCACTCCATTTTCTCGTTGGAAAATAAAGATCGTGGCCATCCTTCGGGCCTAATGGGCTATATATACTCCACAAAAACGGACGTATACAACTCTGATGTTCTTACTATGGAAATTATCATGAGCAAAGTAGCAAACCAAACAACGGCAGCACTCTCCTTCCTTTGGTGAGTCTCGCTTTTTACTTCAGTTGGGCTTAGGTGTCAAGAATGACATTGAATTACGGCTACCAAATTACTCAAATAGGTCCGAGAGCATTTAACACACATAAGATCTAGTGGATAATTCATTAGTGGCAGATAAAATTGTAGGATGCATCCACATCAGGTTGCTACTACGCATTCGAGATGGGGTTGCTCGGAGGTTGACCATATAGACTGGTGCTAATCATGCTTACCAATAGCAGCAAAGCCCTCGTAGATCCATCGAACCCTCTAGCGACTCGTGTGTCCCCTTATTCTTCCTCTCCCCTTCTTTTCAAAATTTGAGTGGTGCTTAAGGGTATCGACTGGTTATGGAGGTGTAAGGGGGTTGGTGCCCCCTTGCACCCCGTCCCCCTTAGTGGTGGAGCCAGGATTTGAAAGCTGGGTATTCCCATTTCTTAACTGATCTTTTCATTTGATATATGGAATACTTTGTACATTAAAAATATAAATATTCAATCTAAACACATCTCAACTTGAAAACTATTTTTTTTAAAAAATTATATTCTTCATGGACAGAAAGTCCAGCAATCCTCGCCGGAGTCCAGCAATCCACTGCCCAGCACTAAAGGGTTCTTGACTTGGGGAAAGGGGATTTTGATTTTGTGATTTTGGGAAAGGGAAACGGAGAGCAGAGAGGGGGCGACAGGACGCTCGGTCGAGTGTCCGCGGCGCTCCGCGACTGCGAGGAAGGGAAGGGGCTAAGAGACACCAGGAGCTGGAGTAATTAGGCCATCTCTAGGCCATCATGGTGGGGAAGGAGGTGGGATGGGAGGTGAGAAGAGTCGTTGGGTCGTATTTGAACTTGATAAAGTGAAAGAGCATGAAGTTCTCCTAGTGGTTTTGGTGCATTGTGTGACAACAATGATTAAAGGACTAAAACTTTCATCTAAAATTGTGAGCACGTTGGTATTCACATATTCACAAGCTACATGAACATAACAAGATTGAATATTGGTTTATATGACTCACAATAGTATATGACCCCGTGATGATGTCATGAACAAGGTCAAGCGATGAATCATGATATTCCAAGGACTGAAAATTGCAATGCTTCATGTATTACCAATGGGACATGTTGTCTCATTAATGGAAACTTGCAAATATGTTCAAAGGACAAATTATGAAAGCATGAATATTTGAGTAAAAGAAAGCTACACTTCAAATGATGGAAATGTAAGACTTCAAGGTAAATTGGTACAAGATGAAATACTTGGTCTTAAGATTAGAAAGCTGATATGTATGGAATAATCATTGAAAGTCAACAACAAGAGTTTGAAGAAAGATTTATTAAAGGTGTTGTCCTCCATGAAGCTCAAGTGACCCTAAGGTGAAGATTGTTCAGACCAAGTGCTTGGATTTGAGGGACTAAGCAAAGGTGAAGGGCAAGTAGTGATGTGACCGTGAAGACTCAGCTAATGTGAAGAATCAAGACAAGTGGTTGACACCGAGGAATCAAAGGTCATGCGAATCTTACAATGAAAAGCATAATTATTTTATATGACAAGAGTGACTATATGTATCAAGGAATGGGTATCACTCTCACGAGTTAGAGATCTTGGTTTAAGTCGCTAGCTCAAAGGTTTATGTGGTCAGAGACCAGAAAGATGTTGATGCAAATCCTCATTAAGAGACATTGATCAGGTATGGCTCAATAATCGAGAGAGAAGCTCAAGTTGATGAAATGCACTTTATAATAATCTTGAGTTTAGGAAAGTCGTACTATTAAGAGGGATGCATCACATTGTGTCTTGATCAAGTATCAATGTTCAAAGTAACATATGTGAGTTGATGAGAGACACAAAAAGTCACACGAACACTTAGATAATGTGCTGACTGGGGAAAACCAGAAGTTTCGGTTATTGTGTAGTTCGTGTGCTGACAGGGTCCAACGGCTAGTTCGTTTGAATCCCAGAAGTTCTGGTTTTGGGAAACCGGAGGTTCCGACTTCCAAAGGGTACTAACGGCTAGTTTCGTGGAGAGCATCTACAAAAGCCTCTCCACCCCCTCTTGTGCTGGTTGTTGTTGTTGTGGTTGTTGTGTTACTTCCCTTGCGTCCAGAACCGAAAGAAAGCCAAGTTTAGCTCTCCTCAACCCCTCTTTGTGAGGTAGCTTGAGATTAGATCATATCCTTAAGTTGGGTTGAAGAGAAAAACCGTGAGTAAGATTGTGAGAGCACAAACATTTGAGCATTGTTGCATTGATCTCGTTCTACAAGTGATACATTTGTTACTTTGGAGGTTTGGCCTCCTAGACGGTTAACAGTTGCTCGTGAGCTCCTAAGTGGTGTGATGAGCTGTGGGAAGTTTGTGAGGATTGCGTTTCGCCTCCGCGAGGAAAGAAGCAAGATAGTGGAAGTGGGGAAGTGGTTGAAAGACACCCGACTCGGTGTGAGTAGTTGAAAAAGACTCGGTCCCTAAAGAGTTCCTCAACGGAGAGTAGGATTCACTGGTCTTGTGTGGCTGCTTGCGGGCACAGGGTGAATCCGAACTTCGGACAAACAAATCCTTGTGTCTCTCGTGTGTTCCATTTATTCTTGGCATTATTTGTGATTTGATGAAATTGTCTGATCTACCGTGTTGGTAGTGTTTCTGTGTGCAGGGACTGTGAACTTGCTAAAGAAACATACAAAAGCTCAATTTACATGGGGTTTTTGAGCTAAGTGCTATGTTCTGTGTAGAACCAAAAGTTTCGGTTTGCTAGAACCGGAAGTTCCGGTTTGGGTAGCTGATAGTTTATTTTTTGAGAAATATTTTTTCACTGCTATTTTGTTGTAAATTTTTTATCGGCCTATTCACCCCCTCTAGGCGACATCCAGGTCTTTTCAGAAAGAAAAAAGAAGCCCAATACTGTATGTATATGTGTATAAACTTGAAGTATATTTGATTTTTTGCTAGAAAAGTTGGGTATTTATAGAAATAGCTAGGCATAATTGTAGATCCGCCCGTGTCCCTCCTGAATCCGTCTCTGGTTATTACCAAGTATCACAGAGCTAGCGGAGGAGAGTACTAATACATAGATTGATCTATACTAGTGAAAATAAACTTTGTGATACATAGATGGATCCATGCCAAAATTTCCGACTTTGGGCTTTGGAAATTTTTTTGTTAACAACCCATCGAAAGAGATGACGCAAACTCAAGCCGGAACCAAGGAAGTCCCTTGTAAACTCGGGGAAAAAAATTCATATTAGTAAGTTATCACACACTACCGTATGCAAAATGAGCAAAGTACAGAGGAAAAATGAAGTTCTCCAATTGTGTACATGTCGTCCGTAACCTTTTTGACTTTACAGGTGGCTATAACAAGGTATTCCGGTGTGGCAGAGTGGTTGAACGGAAAATATAAAGTTACATAACAGTGATCAGATAACATAAGGCTTAAGAGCCGTTGGATCACGATGAGACCTTCCATCTTGACCGTCCACCATCACTTATATGTCTTCTAAACCTTCTTCGGTTCAGTTCTTTTCTTTGTACCAGCATTCGCGTACGGTACTGGGACGGGCGATCACGTACGCTTGTGGCGACAGGCTGCTCGCCGTTGTCCACCTTCGCGTACGGCCCCGAGCGAGGAGCGATCACGTATTCACGTGTGCGCCAACGAGAAGACCCAGAAGCTCCACCTGGCGAGCGTTGTCGCGTACGGCCTCAGTTGTCGCGTACGGCCTCAGTTGGCGATCAGAAGCCCCGCGCCGTGACTAAACTTGGGGCCCATGGCCCACTAAGCGAACTCGGAGACGTGAGCCCATCCATCCATGTCCCATGGGCCTAGCTAGATTTACTATACACAATTAACGGGCCAGTCCTGCTGGAGCGTCCTTATCTTTTTTTTATTATTATTATCCCGGGCCCAACCTAAAGAACAGGGCTAAAATTTATCAGTCGTCGTCCTCGTCCGCTCTCACCTCGCCGCTCTGTCTCTGCATAGTTCCTTCCCTGTCGGGTGTGGTGTGATTGTGTGGTGTAGAGTTCAGATACCACAGCTTGTATACTAGGGATTCAGGTTAAAAAAAAAGTTCCTTCCCTGTCAGAACAAGAACAAGAGGACCCTTTTCTCCTGTCGCAGCTCGCAAGGCATGTTGCGGCCTTCTGAGCAAACAAACAAGCGTCAGTGCAAGCAGCTTCCACACAGATTCCTTCCATTCGAGCAGGCACAAGCAGTAGCTGCCCGCCGGGCACCGGGTGCAATTTTCAACTCCACCTGACACTCCTCTCTTGGGCATTTTTTTTTTTTAAAGATAGTGACACTACCTTAGGTTCAGCCACTAGTCACGGCATAGCAAGACCGGGAGTTGCAGCAGCATTAACTTTTACTACTGTATGTATTAAGCACCGGCAAGAACCGCATCTACCGTCGCATGATTCCACCCTTAATTACCACGCAGACGCAGCAGAGTAGTCTAACTCTACTGCTACCAATGCTGCTGGGACTTGATCCATCAGCAAGTCCAGCCAAATCTAGCTACCCTCACATGATGATATGATCAGGGCGCTACTAATCCAACAAGTACAAGCATACATGCATTCACAAGCCACGCTGCCAACTGGGCAGTGAAAAGTTTAAGGCC
The DNA here is from genome assembly GCA_015342445.1 of Digitaria exilis. NCBI lineage: Eukaryota > Viridiplantae > Streptophyta > Magnoliopsida > Poales > Poaceae > Digitaria > Digitaria exilis. Next base: position 402,147 of record JACEFO010001963.1, read on the forward strand.
TTCGCCGCCACGGGGCTCGATGCACAGAGCCTCTAAACAAGTGACCACGCATGTGGGGTGGGGAGCTTGAACCCCGGCGAATTAAACAAGGCAAGCTCACTCACCCAGCTCTAGCGACGGCCACATGCATGCTTTGCGCGCGTTCCAAGTGTGACGGTGATTACCGGGAATGAGACGGCTGACGTTTACCGGCGAACAGTACGTGCACTGACAGCGTCGCCAAAACGCAAACCACTGGCGTTTCCACTTGTAACAGTGAGTCCACGTACGTACCTGAATGTGACCCGACGGCTGCGATGCTGTCACCCAGGAGCCTCGGCGTCGCACGGACGGCTGGTGTGAGAGCTTGGGTGGCTCGTCAGCTCGTGTTCAGTGAGACGGACTGAGCCGTGTTTATTTCCAAAAGTTTTTTTTGACTCTACTATTTATCTCTTTCAGAAAACACGCTTCCCAAAAAAGTTCCTCTTAAACTCCTTTCAATTTTCCTATTCATCCCTCTCACATAACACGCTTCCCAGAAAAAGTTCTTTTCCTCCCCTCCCAACTAAACACACCCCTTATGTTTGAGCGGTGCTTGGACACAGTTTGCAAGGCTGCAGAGAGACTGAAACATGTCAAACAACCACCTCTCGCTCCTCTCGTACTGTGAATAGGATATAGCTTCTGGAAGAGAAAAAAACGTGGAGGCTGGGAAAGGAGAAAACAGCTGAGATGGCGCCGCAAGAAAAGCGTATCCGTCAGCTGGTTGCTTCCAAAGTGACAAATGGCGTGCTCTTGGACTAGAAGAGAGGAAAAAGGAAAACAACCTTGATCGGGTTAATTATATGTTTTAAATAGGATAGGTGGACACAATATGGCGACTTGACTTGCTAGCTGCATGTTTGAATGAGTAATGTGTAACCAGATAATGCAGCTTTTGTGAGGCTGATAGTGATATCTGCAGCAACTGAGGAACTGAGGTGTCTTATTTTCCAGAATTTTAATTCATACCATGTTCCTTCGAGATTAGAGATGAGGGGCCAGGAACGCCACTCGGCATGTCTCTCTTTACTTTACTTGCATGGACTATCCTCCTTTTTAAAATCAGCACAGCACAATCCCTTCGCTATTTTCCGTTGACAGAAACCTATTCTTTCCACACCACACATCTTTATCTTCGATTGTAGTGTTTTTCCCCCTCGCTCCAACAGTGACGTTAAAAACCTAGCCATGACCATCGATCAAACTGTTCGCAATAAACAAAGAATGATAGTATTTCTCAAGAAAGGAACTCGACTATTACACAATTGTTCTTGTTAGCCGCAGCGGAAAGATGGAACAAATTTTGCTAATACTCTGTGGAGAGTAGCAGCAGTACTGCAGTAGGGCGGAAGCAAGGGGGGCCTGGACCGCCATTCGTCGCCATGCATGCCGCCGTGGACCATGTCTATCGGGAATGGACCATGCACGCGCGCACCCACCTGGAGGAGGACCCAGCCGAACGAAGGCACACTGAAAATGGGCCCCACATGGAGGAAGACCAGGACAATTTTACCCTTTTCTGAATCTTATCAATTGTCGTGGTTATCCCCTTCACATGAAGCTTCGCTTTTTTTTTCTCTCTCTCTCTCCAAAAGAAACTCCCGTTTTCTAGTAAAAAGAAAGGTGGTAAAAGAAACTATTGGTTCTTTATGGTCTGATTTCGCATCTAGAGGGGTATGTTCACACTTGACCACACTATTTTTAGAGTAATGCATATGCTAAGAGCGGCGTGTCGGCGTAGCACAATACTAGTATATGTTTTATTTTTAAATCCAAATAGTTATCCTTTCCAGCGTTGCGATTGCCTCTGCATCGTAGCTGTTGGGTGAAAATGGGAATGGGAAACTGATGATCGATTATTGTGTTGAACTGTTACATATTTATACAATCCTAAAGGGTGTCTATTTATGAAAAGGTGTCTATACTAAAGGGTGTCTGTACAAAAGGATGTCTATACAAATGGGTGTCTATTGATCACTAATTAATTAATCCTAATTAATCCTAACACTCCCCCTTGATCAATTGTCTTTTTGTAGGCACCGTTATTTTGTCCATCAGTTATCGTCTTGAATCTTTAGAAAAACCCCGTGGGAAAAAACTAAAGTATATTCATATACTAGGCAAAAACTCCTCAAAACCCAGTGGGAAAAATAAGGAGAAAGTACCATGATATATATTGTGTCATCAATATGACACTATGTTTCATCATTACCTCATTAAAAACTTTATATGAGAAAGCTCCTAAGAGTAAAACTTATATAAAGAAAAGAGTGTAATATGATATATGAATTCAGGTTATTTTAGAGAATTTCTCCCTCTGATTCTTACAAATCCCTAAGTCTTCTCATACCAATTCCTTTAATACAATTATGAAATGTGGAGTATGGTAGAGACTTTGTGAATAAATCCGCAAAGTTATCACATGACTTAGTTTGCAAGATTTCTATCTCTCCGTTCTTTTGTAATTCATGAGGATAGAATAGTTTAGGGATAATATGTTTAGTCATATTATTTTTAATATAACCTGATTCCATCTGCAGGACACATGTTGCATTGTTTTCAAAGATAATAGTGGGTGTGTCAAGTGTACCTATACCACATGATTGTGTTATGTGGTTTATCATTCTGTGAAGCCATACACATTCGCGTGATGCTTCATATAAAGCAATTATTTCAGAATGATTAGTAGAGGTTGACACCAAAGTCTGCTTTGAAGATTTCCAAGAAATTGCGGTTCCACCTTGTAGGAATACAAAGCCCGTTTGCGATTTACCATTATGGGGATCTGATAAATAACCAGCATCTGCATATCCTAACAAAATGGGATCTTTACTTTTCCTGTAAAATAACCCAAGATCTCTTGTGCCATTTAGATATCTAAAAATAGTTCTAATTCCTATCCAATGGCGTTTGGTAGGAGCGGCTTGCTAACAAATTTACAGCGAAAGCAATATCTGGTCGAGTGGTATTAGCAAGATACATTAGTGCTCCAATAGCACTAAGATATGGAAAGTTAGGACCAATATTTCTTCGCCTTCTTCCCGTGGTCTAAAGGGATCTTTTTCAATATCTAAAGATCGTACTACCTATGATTTTTTCATATTGAATTTTTCTAACACCTTCTGCACATAGGCAGTTTGGTGTACAAATATACCAGAATTTAAATGCCCAAGTTGTGAACCTAAGCAAAATTTGGTTTTACCCAAATCTTTCATTTCAAATTCTTTCTAAAAATGATGACGTGCTTTATTAATATCAGTTTCGTTGCCAATGATGTTAAGATCATCAACGTATACCGATATTATACAAAATCCAATTTTTGATTTTTTAATGAAGACACATGGACAATCATCATTATTTATGTATCCCTTCGTACAGAGGAATTCACTTAACCGATTGTACCACATTTGGCCTGACTGTTTTAAGCCGTATAAAGACTTTTGTGATTTAACGCAATACATATTGCGATTTCCCTTGTGATCTGGTATACTAATACCATAAGGTACTTTCATGTATATCTCAGAATCCAATGACCCATATAAGTATGCGGTCACTACATCCATTAACTGCAGAGTAAGATGGTTTTGTACTTCCAATGATATTAAGTATCTGAATGTTATACCGCTCGTTACTGGAGAGTAAGTTTCGTTATAATCTACACCTGGTCTTTGCGTAAAACCTCGTGCTACAAGCCTTGCTTTATATCTCACGACTTCGTTGTTTTCATTCCGCTTACGGACGAAAACCCATTTGTATCCCACAGGGAAGATATTAGGCGGTGTCGGCAATACAGCCGAAAATACTTTTCTTTTTGCAAGCGAGGCAATCTCTTCTTGAATTGCTACCTTCCACTTATCCCAGTCCGAGCGCTTTTTGCACTCAATCATAGACTTAGGTTCTGAATCAATTTGAAGGATATTTGCAATTTGTTCAGAGAAAAATGTGTCTACAATTATAGACTTACGGTCATAAGATTCTCCAGTTTCTATGAAATTTATAGTAATTTCATCTACCCTTAATGATTCATCATGATTTCCCGAATTGATGAATGTTGGGTCTTCCGATGTTCCAGCCTCAGAGTTTATGCGCATAACTGAGATAGATTGTGGATTATTTGTATCCACTTCTAGGTGTCCTTCAACCAAAGGTTGAGTTGTTTTAGTAGTCTTCTTTTGCTTGCTAGAAATCACATCTTGTTTCCTGGAAGTGCTTCTCCCCCTCTTATTTACAACTTGGGGTTGTGTGGTTTTATTAGGTACCTCCACTCGTTCTGGCACATTCCTTGCAGGATGGAGAGACTTTGTAACACCTTTATAATTTGAAAAAGCGTCTGGCAGATTGTTTGCAATATTTTGTAAATCAATGATTCTCTGAACTTGTTGTTCAGTTTCTATAGTACTCGGATCAGCAAAAGGAATGCCATGTGCATTCCAATCAATTTCTAGGCATTCTGTTTGGTACATATCTCCCCCTAATGCCGGAAAGTGATCTTCATTAAAAATACTATCAGCAAAACGAGCGGTAAATAGATCTCCTGTGAGAGGCTCTAAATACTTTATAATCGATGGGGATGAATATCCCACATAGATCCCTAACTTCCTGTGAGGACCCATTGATGTTCGCTGAGGTGGTGAGATGGGTACGTATACAACGCACCCATATTTACGCAAATGGGAAATACTCGGAGGATTCCCACGTACTAACTGTAATGGGGAAAATTCAAGATATGCAGTTGGTCTAAGTTGGATCAAATCAGCAGCATGTAGTACTGCATGACCCCAACAAGATGTAGGTAGTTTGCAATTCATCAACAAAGCTCTAGCAATGAGCTTGATTCTTTTAATCAACGATTCAGCTAAACCATTCTGTGTATGTAGATAAGGAACAGAATGTTGAACTTGAATTCCCAATACCATGCAATAATCATTGAATGCACGAGACGAGAATTCAGCGGCATTGTCCATTCGGATAGATTGAATCCTATGTTCAGGATAATGTGCCTTTAATTTAATAATTTGGGATATTATTTTGGCAAATGCATGGTTGCGTGTAGATAAAAGACACACATGAGACCATCGTGTAGATGCGTCTATTAGTACCATGAAATATCTGAACGGTCCCGACAATAGTTGAATCGGACCACAAATATCTCCTTGAATTCTTTCAAGAAATTTGAGTGGTTCAGCTCTAATTTTAAGATATGACGGTCTTAAAATTAATTTCCCAGTAGCACAAGCAGTGCAACAGAAACTTTTATTTTAGGGAATTTTGCTTTTTCCATATAATGACCAATGGAATTGCTAATAATTTTCCTCATCATCCTATTGCCAGTATGTCCAAGTCGATCATGCCAATTTTGGAATGTATCAACGTTTTGGAAAATTACCTTATAAGCATCATATTTTATAGGCTTTATGTATGTAAAGTACAATCTAGATTGGAGTGAAGAAATTTTTTCACAAATTTTCTTGCCAAATCCAGTATGTTTAGTTAAAAGAAGAAATTCTTCCTTATAATCTTCATGTGTTTCCACATGAAGACCATTCTTACGGATATCTCTATAACTTAAAATGGTACAAGTCGAATCAGGATACAATAAGGCATCCTCTACTGTAATTTGTGTACCCATAGGGAGAGTAATGGTAGCTCGTCCTGATCCAACTATGAGTGCATCTCGACCAGCGATGGTCATAATATTTCCTTCTTTTTTCTTAATAGTTTGGAAATATTTCATCTCTCGAAAAATAGAGTTTATGGTGCAAGAATCCACGAGGCATAATTCTTCCTCCTTTGGATCAATATCGACAGACATCTATATGTAAAGTAATAAATAAATTTGATATGCACTAATAAAACAGATATGCATATACTATATTGGAGAGTAAAATATAAGTATAATTTTTACAATAACAATAGGTATATACAACTTTCAACTATAAAATATTGAAAAAACAACTATGAGGTTTGTTGGCTAGATTGCAACCTATATCTAAGGTTGATATGAACTACGGATGGAGATTTATTCTGTATCTCCGAACATGTCTCCAGAACTAAAATCTAGGAGTATGTTAGACGTCGATGGAAGCTTCTCTTCAATGTCAAGAGTTTTGTTGTTTGTTTGTTCTTTTGGAACTTGAGTAGAACAACCAACTTCTTGTGTAGCCTCAGCTGCAAGATTGAAGTGTGATTCAAATTTTGCACCTCCTGCTGACTTGACCATTTTTAGAGACTTCTGATACAAAGCAACTAAATGCTTGGGTGTATGGCAATTCTTGGCAAAATGCGAAAAATCACCACATCTATGCCACTTGTTGTCATTTTTGGGTTTCGCACTGTCCCTGTTCCATTTATACGAATTAGACATTTGCTTCTTGTTGAATTTATGCTGGCCAGATTTGGTCTTTGAATGAGATCCATTGAACTTATTCTTAGGTTTATTTTGTACATTGTGAACCTCAGGAAGAGGAGCAGCACCAATGGGGGGCTTATGATGATTCTTCATGAGAAGTTCATCGTGTTTTTCTGCCTGAGTTAATGTATGAATAAGTTGAGAGTAAATCTGAAATTTAGAGGCCTGATATTGCTGTTGCAATATTCTATCTGCAGGAAGCATAGTAGATAGAGTTTTCTCTATTTTATCTGCATCAGATGGCTCTTTTTCGCAAAACTTCAATTTGGAACAAATTCTATGAACAGTGTGATTATAGTCTGCCACTGATTTAAAATCTTGGAGACGTAAATGATTCCATTCATGATTGACCTCTGGCCAAATGAGTTCCTTTTGCTGTTCATAGCGTTCTTTAAGAGCGTCCCATAAAGCACGAGGGCTTTCAATCATAAGATATTCTGCTTTGAGATCTTTATGAATATAGTACCGTAGCAAAGCCAAAGCAGTATAGTTTTTCTTGTCAGATATGGCAACCCCTGTTTGAGGTTCCTGAATGGTAGACAAAAGTTCTCTAGATGCAAGGGTAATTTTGATATCAGAAGCCCATGTAGGGTAATTGCTTCCATTTAAAGCAAGTTCCTCAAATTCTCTTGTAGCCATATTCCTACGTGCACAACCATGTACAAATTAATTTACCTTATGGTAAATTAAAAATAAACATGGAAAAAATTGCAATGTATAAGGTAAGAGGTAAAATGTTAATTTATATCGTATCATAGTTTTGGAGTATTGTAGGTGGTCACTTAAATGTGTAGACCAAACAATTATTCATAAATGTTGATAATCACAAATTTGATAATCTCCGTGTTAAAAGCAAAGAGTAGATCATATGGTAGGCAAAATCATTGCAGCCTAAGCATGGTCTCTGGGCAGAATAATTCATAAAAGAATTAAACACAACCAATGCTTAGAACTCTACCACTTTTGTGTATTTATCAACAATAATATGATAGAAAATGATAATCACCACAAGGGTGTAGACCATTTATTACTATCCAAAACCTTTATTTTGATTAAAAACACAGTGTAGGTAGTCATCAAGTTTTGTGATAAAACAAGATGTAGACCTCTCAGTAATGGGTGATGAATCACTGCTAGGACCCGGTCTCTGGGCAGAATAATTCACACATGAATTAAACGCAGCCAGGGTCTTAGGCTCCACTACCTTATGTTATTTAATCAAAATAAACAAGATATAATAATGATTGCAATTTTTAATTTTATATTTGTAATTGTGTGAGAAGCATCTAATATACTCATACGTGATGCAAATAAAACGTGATTGAACAAGCAAAACAATCATATATTATTCAATTGCAATGTACATATATTAGATTCAAAACAGAGATATATATAATATATATAAAGACACAATTACAATCAGAGCATAAAAGTAAAGAGATGTTCTTGCAGGATTTAACTAGCAGTCAAGATACTAAATTAAAGCTAGTAATCTAGTACTATTGCAAGGAAATAAAGAAAGAACTATTGTTTCTGGAAGGAAACAGAGGCAGATGAAGCCCAAGATGCAGCTAACAGAAGGCTCATCACGGGTGGATCATGAGGAAGCGTATAACTCCTAGAGTTAGACAATCTGTTTTCTTTCTCCCCTGTCGATCCCCTTCTGCATCCCGACGCCGCCACCCTTCTGCTTGCCCACCGCCGTCACCTCTCTGCCCGTTGAAGCCATCGAGATCGGCGCCGCCGGGGTTCCTCTACCTCGTCCTCCTTTATCCCCCAAAGCTCGCCGGCCATGGGGGCTGGTCGGCTGGGACGAAAACCGCCCCTGCCGACCCTCGATCTGGTGCTCAGAGGCGGGGAAATGCCTCCTCCTTGGAGGAGACGAACCCAGCCCCAAGGGCATTTCCCGATGGGAGGATGGTGCGGTTGTTGGCGGCGACGTCGGTGTAGGAACGAGGAGGGCTTGGCAGCAGTGAAGGTGGAGGCGCGACGTTGATGTCGTAGGCGAAGCCAGGCGACCACTTCTCTGCGTCGACGTTGCTGTTGAAGAACGGAGGCACTCCACGGCGTGCAGCCATGGTGCCAACCACCTTCCTTGGTGGCGTGATTGGCATCGGCGTCACCAGTGGCGGCGTGGTCGTCATCAGTGCCGCTGCTGGTGGTGGCGCCGTCCCTGTGCTTCTAGCGAGCGGCAAAGGCGCCAAAGGTGGTGGTGGCGCCCTCCCTGTGTTCCTTGCGCGGAGGACAGGACCTACTGCGGCCTGCAGTGTCGACGAACGACGCTCGTGGTGGCCGGTGGAGCGTCGGGTCGGAATCCGGTTGTGGTGGATGTCGCGGAGGACACGGCGAACAATGCCTTGCACCATGAAATGATGAACACAACCGGATTGATGGTCGTGGATGATTGTGGTCTCCACTGCATCGGTGATGGAGTCGACCATGGCGTTCATCGAAGGTACGGTCGGAGTCGTCATCTTTTCTTACCGTGGTTTGAGAACTTCTTCTCTCTGTTGAACTTCTTCTTCTCTCCGTTGAACTTCTCTCTGTTGAACTTCTACGAGGAAGTTTCTATCGATGAGTTCCTTTTCTGGGAAGTTGCAAAGAGTCTCGACGAATTGTAACTGGCGTGGAGAGCAGCGTGCGTGATAACGTGTTGAGTGAAAATGGGAATGGGAAACTGATGATTGATTATTGTGTTGAACTGTTACATATTTATACAATCCCAAAGGGTGCATATCTATAAAAAGGTGTCTATACTAAAGGGTGTCTGTACAAAAGGATGTCTATACAAATGGGTGTCTATTGATCACTAATTAATTAATCCTAATTAATCCTAACAGCAGCAATAGAGGTGCTTGCCCACTGGGTACCTCAATTAGAAGGCTTCGAATGAATTTTTTTTTCTGTATCAAACCTAAACAAAACAATCTATGTGCGTCAAGACATGCTCTACTTAAGTATCTCAAATCCATGATGCCCCCTTCTTCTTCTATCGCAGGTTAATAATCTACTAGAAGGGAAAAAAAACTATATCCGAGTACGTCCTTCCACTTTGCCTGCCAACTGCCAACTGGCTATCACATGCCTTGCCAATAGAATAATTCTCCTACCCTGCTTACTTGTACAGGATGAATGCTTGCCATTTAATACATTTAGCTATAAACTTCGCTAGAGGACACGTACGTACTTAATCTATGTTTGGATGGAAATACAGTATAAACAATAGGCAGCCACTCGAGCGAGCTAGGAGTGAATCACATGCTCAGATGATACGTTTAGCATCTTCAGGGCCTGTTTGGTTCGCATCTGCACTTCGCCGTGCCGGACGTGTGGCCACGCCAGACGTTAGGCGAACGAATTCGGCGCCGCGAGTTAGGCGAGTATCGGCGTGAAAATCAACTACGCAGCTGCGGTCGCGATTGCGGCGTGCCACAAGTGTGGCGTCGAAGCAAACAGCAGCCCAAGCATCTACAGCGCGCCGAACCTCTGGCGTGGCGAAGTGTGGACGCGAACCAAACTGACCCTTGATCGTAGGAATTAGGAGTGCACGAAGTTAATGCACGATGATGGCCGATGAGAAAAGGCATCCTTTTTTTCATGGGGTAATGGTCCTTCATTTACAGCGTGCTAATACTAGCACCAAGTTGAATATTGTATGATGTATCATAAATATATATGTAATCATGTTTATTTTAAGGATATACTCCATAACAGTGGTTATGTATAGGCACTGAAAGAAAAAGCATACGAAAACCCATCAAGATTATTGAGATGAGCTCATGTGGTGGTAGGCCCAGCTGTGGGCCTAGCATTTTCAGTCGAAACGGAGTGCTCGCATCGCCCGTGGGAATTGACTCCTCCCTCCGGGGGCGCAGCAGCATCTGCGGCCTCAGATTTGACGGCTCCTTTGGCTGTATATGCGGCCATGCACTAGTGGTGGTGGTGCAGGCTTTTTATTTTCTCTGGATGCAGCAGCCGATCCGAGCCCGAGCAGCGTCAGATTTGAATTTTCTGGAGATTTGGCGATTGGCACCCAACGTTTAGAGTGCTGGTGTTCGTCCACCAGCACCAGCACGTTGGTTGCGAATTTGAGGGATGCGATCCGTCCGGAATGCGTGCAGGCTGGCACGAGAGTCGAGCGTGATCTCCGTGAGGGTCTCCTACGGCTGGTTGCCTGTACAATCTGCCAAGGCAGCAGGCATGGCGCTATCGGGTACGACTCGAGTGACGGGGCTACTAGTGTACGAGGAGGATAATTTCGCTTCGCCTGCCGTGCCGACACGACACTGGGCAATCCGGCCAATCCACGAGACTGGTGTTGCCAAACCCAGCCGCCACGGACCAGTCGCCCCTCTGGCCTCCCGCGCTGCGTGTCGTGGCCAGTCGCGCGGCTGGCTGGCTGGCGCTTCCCTTCCCTTCTTCTACTCTACCGGCCGCCGCCATGGCCACGCACATTGGGTCGCTAGCTAGTGGCCACTGGTGCCGGCCCGGGCGGCCTCTTCCGAGCCCACTCGTGCCCCCAGCGGCTGCGCGCCTCCACCGGAGTGCTCCCTGTCGGTTGGAAGCACGACTTGGTTCGTTGGGTGCGGTTGCCATGGGATGGATGGATGATGGCCCAAGGAACGCACGATCCCTAGGGAGTCGCGCCCATCAGATCCGCCTGCATTGCCTCGGCGTGTAACGAGTTCCTTTTTTTTTTTCCACGTCCCTATCTACTACTACTGGGGAACAAACAATCACAGGCTGATTTTCCAGCGGTACACCGGCGCGCACGAACGAACGTAGTAGTATCAGGTTCACGCGGTTGCACCAGGCCCAAGCAAGAGCCTGCCTGCCTGCCTGCCTGGCTGGCGGTAGCGAGGCGAGAGCTGGCACCACGGACGCCACGCCAGTCGCCCGTCACGGTGCTTGTCGCCATCGCACCGTGAGCCCGCTACCAAACAAGGAAACGAAACTTTGTGGCAGCAGCAGCCGTGCCAAGGTGGGTCGCCACCTATTTTCTGGACATTTTCAAAATTAAATTGCTAGTAAAGCATTATTAGCAGTACCTACCTAAAGGTTTGACTCAGATTATGTAGGTTACCAAAAGTCATTTTCTTTTCTTTTGGTGTATATATATGCGTTTTCTAATCTTTGCGCTACTACTAGTATATTCTTGGTCATGCCTAATTGCTACTAGATTGTCCATTCTTAGTTAGGACTCATCAGATTTAGGATCCCTAGCGGTTAGCAACTCATATATTGAGCTGTTGACTAGTACAGTACTCCATGTGCATTGTCGCCGTCCACATATCGTTCAAATTGAAACTCATTATACTAGTATACTCGAGAAATTCTTAATTGTGATACTACAACATGCATGCATAATTGCTGTGGCTGTAGTATCATTGTATCCATTCACTAAGGAAATTATAGATCAGTAATTGCGCTATATTAGCATCGCAATAAGGGTGATTGCTACATGCCACAGCAAGTGTACTGTCGCTGGGTAAGCCCAGCAATTTCCTTCCATCCCAGCAGGCAGAAGTAGTAGGTTGTTGGGAAAAAGATCCTCCTCCATACTCTCCCCAGAGGAGAGGAAGATTTATAATGGAAAGAAAATGAAAAAGCGAAAAAAGAGGGAGGAAAACCTGGCCCACCGCACCAACACACACCCATTGTGAGCATTGACACGGACACCGCAATCCCAAGTGTCCCCACACGAGGCGAGCCCGGGCCCACCTGGCCAGACAGACTAATACCCAGTCAAGGAGCCTCTCCTCCGAAACCGCCACGCTTCCCACCCACCGCCGCTAATCACATCGCATTCCCCACCAAACCCTTCTTCTACTACTCTCTCTCTCTCTCTCTCTCTCTCTCTCTCTCTCTCTCTCTATCTATAACAAACACCCCCCCTTCTCCCCTTCCTCCCTCTCTTCCAATCTCAATTCCCCCACAACCCTAGCCGCCGCCGCGCGCGACGCCATGGCCGAATCCGGCGACTCGTCCCCGCACTCCGCCGCGGCCACGGACGACGCGCTGCACCACGACGGCTCCGAGTCCTCTGCGGCGACGGCGGCAGCGTTGGCGGCCCCGCACGCGCCGCCGCCGCCGGCGAAGGTGCGGCTCATGGTCAGCTACGGCGGACGCATCCAGCCGCGGCCCCACGACAACCAGCTCGCCTACGTCTCCGGGGAGACCAAGATCCTCTCGCTCGAGAGGCCGCTCCGCTTCGCCGACTTCGCCGCCCGCCTCGCCGCGCTCGCGGGGACCAACGGGGACTTCTGCGTCAAGTACCAGCTGCCCGGGGAGGACCTCGACGCGCTCGTCTCCGTCACCAATGACGAGGATCTCGAGCACCTCGTCCTCGAGTACGACCGCCTCCACCTCCTCCGCCCCTCCACCGCCGGCTCCGGCACTGGCGGCGGTTCCAGCCGCGGCGGATCCACGCTCAGGCTCAGGGTCTTCCTCTTCCCCGTCATGTTACCCCCGCCTCCACCACCGCCGCAGCCGGCCGGACTCCTCCAGCCCAAGCCGGCGGAGAGCCACTGGTTCGTCGAGGCGCTCAACAACGTCCCGCCGCCCAAGCAGGAGACGTCGCCCTCGCCTTCCCCCGTCCCCGCCCCCACGCAGCAGCAGTCGTCCCCGCCGCAGCAGAACAAGCAGGAGTCGGTGTTGGCGCAGCAGTCGTCGCCGCCGCAGTCCAAGCAGGAGGCGGTGTTCGTTCACCAGCCTCCACCGCAGCAGACTACGCTGGTGCAGATGCCGCCGCCGCCGCCTCATCCGCACATGGTGCTGGCGGCGAGCCCCGACTACCTCTTCGGCCTCGACAACGGCTTCGTGCCTCCCCCGGCGGTCAAGGTCAAGGACCCGGCCGGCGATCCTCCCACGGCGAGGGAGAACGTCCCCGTCGAGATTCCCGCCAAAAACGACGACCGCCACCCCAACCCTGCCAACCCCGCTCCCGACCACGTCGCTGTCTCCCCCGTCGTCTCACCCGCCGAGTTCCAGCGCCAGATCCAGGAGCTCGAGAAGCTGCAGGTCGCCGCCGACAACGCCAACCACCAACCACCTCAAACGCCAGCGCCTGCTCCGGCCCCCGCGCCCGCCCCCGCTCCGGCCGCCCTCCCCAGGAACGGCAGCGACGACTCCCTCACCTGCGCCTACCCTCCAACCACCGCCACCCCACCCGCCAACGCCGAGTACTACCTTCCAAAGTTCCCGGAGAAGCCCCCTGTCCCGCCGCCGTCATCTGCTCCGCCCGCGACTGCCTACCTGCAGGTGCAGGGCAGGTACGCGTCCGTGGCCCCTGGCTCCGGCGCGGACCATGCCCCGGTGTTCTTCATCCCGGCGCCCCACGGCTACTTCGCCGCCACCGCATCTCCAGGTGCGACTTCCTTCCCCGCCGTGTACGCCGTCGCGGCGCCCAATGCCAGCAGCGCCAACGGCTCCGCCCCTCCTTCGCCCGCGGTGTCCAACGCCACGGCCTACGCCCCCGCCCCGCAGGTTGCGTACGACAGCAATGGCCGGGCCATCTACTACACCAGCATGCTCCCCCAGTATCCCTCTGCTGTCAATGGCATGTCGGCGGCTGGCGCAGTGCTCGGCACGGAGCCCGCGAAGCCGGTGGCCGTGAAGCCGACCGTCTCCTGATCACCACAGCTAGCTTCCACCTCACCACACCTTATCGTCGCCATGGATCAAAGGAGTTTTCCAGTTTCTTTCATCCACCGCTTCTCCCGTCAATATGCGTTAATACTGTCAGTTGGATTCGTTATTGTCCCTAGCATTCACCTATATAAGTATTTTTTTCCCCTTCTCTTCGTTTATTAATCTGTCTAGAGTTTTTGGTTTGGCGTTCTGGGTCCATGATATCATGATGCAAAAAAAAAAACCTATTAATTAGTAGTTGTTTGGTGTGCTTAGATGTACATACAGAGTCTGTGGACATAATGTATAAGTATTATATTAGCTTATTGGAGAGTCGGGTTGCAGTCGAGTTGTTTAACAATCTTGCCATTTGTTAATTCATTGGGGGTTGCCGTATCGATTAAATTTTTCACAAGTTGAATGCCGGCTAATTGGCCATGTGATCTCTCGGTATCCTTGCCACTCTCTGTGATGGCGTGCATCTTGTTTCCTTGTCAATTGCTGCTCCCTTTGTGGGCGACTAGACAGTGGCCGTGGCTTTCCAGCGTTTGATCACGGGAGATCAGCTTGGTGCATTTATGTGTTTTATGTACTGAGGCAGATGTGTTGGTCGCTGCCGTAAAAAGTTCAGCAACTGTGGTGATACGGTGGTTGTGCGTGATGGTTGAATGCAAACAAAATCTTTCGCCTATGTTAAGTGTTGTGTTTTACATTGTTTGCCTTTAATTTGGACGAAACGGTGAGTAATGCAGCTGCTTATTAATTGACATATTAGTGTGCGCTTGTATCGCAGATTATCATCCTTAATTTCTCTTTTGTTCATTTTGCTACTAGTCTCTGCATCAAAGTTGCTAGCCAGATCTGTGGCACTGGGCTGGGGATAAATGAACAGTGCATGAAGCTCCATAAATGTGTATAAATTTGCATGAATGAAGCTACATAAATTCCGTTCGTGTGTTTAGATTGTAGGAAAAAACACTGTAGCATAAGAAAAACAGTGTAGCACACTGTAGCATAAGAAAAACACTGTAGCATTCGTTGGGAAACGTGTTTTGTGAAGGAGGAATAGTGAAAAGTTAGAATGAATAGTGAAAAGTTGAAATAAATAGTGAATAGTTGGGAATCTGAACGTAAACTTAGAAATGAAATGACACTGTTGCAACAAGCAAGCACTTGTCGCGATCGAGCTCACATCTAATGTACTTCTCCCTTTGAAGGTGGCAAAGTGCACCGCCTTGTTCCCGCCCATTGTCACCTCCGTCGCATCTGCTTTGGCAAAACAAGCACAGCTGTGCTTCCTTCCTCAGATACCCCGCGAGCGTGCTGCATCGTTGAGGTTGGATGCCCAACGCCAAGAGGATCTTCTTTCCATGCCCCCCATCGAGGTATCATGCCCCGTGTCCCTTTTGGGCAAAGACGTTTAAGCTTCTGCGGCGACATGGCTTTTGACCAAAGCTCTGCTGTCATGTGTGGCGTTGTGTGCCGATGGATGGATTGTTGCCGCTTTCACCTCCTGATGATGGATGGCTCTTCCCCTGGCTGGGGGCTGGGGCCGTGGATGATATCTTCTTCTTTCTTCTTGGTCGGGATCAGCACTCGAGCACTGGCAGAAACCGTCGTCGTTTCGTTGCCAGGCAGAACTTGTTTTGGATCAGAATCCTCACCATGTGCTGGCCTGGCGTGCACATGTCGATCCAGCAGGTGCTCTGGAACTGGAGCTGGAAGACGACCGCTGTTCCTCGTCAGCAGCTTTCGAGCTTGAGCCACTGGAGTCTGGAGCTGTAGAGCTGGTGGAGCTTCAGCGCCCATTCAGCAAGCAAAGCAGCGCTACACTGCATGCTCCCGGGAAGGCAGCGATGGCACATGGAAAGGCATGGCTCTCCATCCCGCTACACAGTTGAGTTCACACCGATCGGTAGCTTAGCTTTCAATGCGAGCTCGGCGTTTTGCTCAACTAGTTGGTTGCTGCAGTGTAGGTTACGGGCCATTAATCCCGACTCGACTCGGTGATGGTGCTCATGTGCTTGATGTGAGATGGCAG
The DNA here is from genome assembly GCA_015342445.1 of Digitaria exilis. NCBI lineage: Eukaryota > Viridiplantae > Streptophyta > Magnoliopsida > Poales > Poaceae > Digitaria > Digitaria exilis. The sequence continues at coordinate 418,247 of JACEFO010001963.1, forward strand.
CCGTCGTTGAGGATGGTGGCTGCTGCAACTGCCGCCGGGAAGAAGCATGGGTGCCATTAAGCGCCGTCGTTGCACTGCAGTTCAGTTGTGGTTCAGTGACTGCGATACGCGTGCCCCCGATCGCTTCGTCAGAAAGCGACGGTGTCGCACGTCAGTTGCTTGTGTTTTCTGCAGGGATACCGATGGATGGGAGCTCGCCGATCGATCGATCGATCGATCCCCGTTGATTGCTCGCTCAGAAGAATCGAGTGTGGTCAGGTCTCGTGTTCTCTGCTCATGACCTGGCCACCTGGGTCTAGGGGATGAAGGAAGGAGCAGGCCGTCGGGGCCAGGGCAGCAGCCAGCACAGCAGAGGAAGAAGAAGGAAGCCAGAAAGGAAAGGTTGTGTTGCTTTCGAGCTGTTGCCCTCCGCATGATTGGTGTCGTGCGAGCTGTCACGGACGGGGCCATGATTCCGGCGCTCGTCGGTGTGCATGCACTGGTGCCTGAAAGCGCAAGCATGTCTAGCCTGGAGCGGATGGTTCCGATCGTCTTTTTAATGCCCTCCAAAAAAGAAAGCAGGAGCACAGATGATGAAACGGAGTAGTATGGCAAATCTCTGGCTACAATGTAGTACTACAATGGGTTGGTTGTCTGAAGGTTTGTGGAGAGATTACATGTGGAATGCTTTTGGAATCGAAAAGGTAACAAGAATCAGCCAACTGGCAGTGCATTTGAGAGCTTATGATAGCGCCTGGCTCTCTCTGTTGCAAGGCAAACTAGGATTGTCGCGGTGGAATGGAATGAGTATGCCCGTGCTGGGCGTGTTGGAGAAGAGGGATGGATACGAATCATTCGATGATGCCAAGATTGCCGGTTGTACAGCGAGCGTTCTCTGAAGGGTAAGTGGAGGAATTCTTCTTCTTTTTTGACACGGAGGAATTCTCCTTTAGTAGTTAGTGTATGTGTGTATGAGCATGTCCTAGGCATACATGGGCCGATTTCTCTGTAGGGCAGTGAAGAGAACTGGACCAGATGTCGTCGAGGGCTCGAGGCCTGCTGAGTCCATGATGCTGAAAGGCCAATTGGGCCTAGATAGAGAACACGTAGAGCCATTGGGCCGAAAAAAAAAAGGCGAAGTGGTTACCTCTGGATATGGGCCTGGAAGCTGGGTCCGCGCCGTGTGCATGCCGCTTTACCAAGTCCACTCCACTGCCGACTTGGCGCCCACAAGAAACGGCGCGGGCCGGTTGCTGCAGCCCACCGGTGGTGGCCTTGACACAGGAGAGGAAAAGCACGAGTTGCTTGTGGCCTCCTCATTCCTGACGTCAGAGCGTGGCCGCCGCCCACTGGGCACCATGACGCAACCATCCATCCACCCAAGACGTCAACAGGTCCACGGCTCTGCTGTTTCTCAAGCATGGGGTGGTATACAATCCCGTCAACGGCAAACCCCTCCAGCCGTTCCAACAACAGCAAAGCAGTTTCGCTGTCAGCGTCAGCTCCCCATGAGCCAATTCCTTTCCGGTCAGCTCTGGCAAGGACATGCCACTTTGGGAATCCAGAATATACCTGCGCCTGTGGTTGCTCGCGTGTGGTGGAGTCAAACAAGAGATTCTCAAGGTTTTGGACCCGAGGACGGAATCTCCCCCACGCGGCCCCTGAATTGTGTGCTGAAACCCGACGGCACGGCCTCCCCCTCCCCATTTGTGCCGCTCCCATCCGCCGCTGAATGAACAGACGAGTGTGTCTGTGCACTGGAATGGAAGCCTCCTGTCGGGTCGGGTCGGGTCGGGTCGGCGCCATGCCATGGTTTGCACCCAAGCAGTTCAGTTGCGCCTCCCCCAACCATGGCCTTTCCTCTCCGCGCAGCGCACAGATCGATCGCCTGCTGGCTGCTGCTGCTGCTATAAATACGGACAGGTACCACGCAGGCCAACCTCACACAACAACAAGAGTACAAACAAGATCGATCCAACCACAACAGAGAGATCGAGGCAAGGCAAGCACTAGTTAGTCTTGGTCTGGTCCATCCCAAACCGAAAACATTCGTCCGTCCACTACCAATTCAATTCAGCATCGACAGACAGATCACCATGTCGTCCTGTTCCATTCCCAACAATGGCGAGGAGGTGTGCGTCACCGGAGCCGGCGGCTTCATCGGGTCGTGGGTGGTGAAGGAGCTCCTCCTCCGCGGGTACCGTGTGAGGGGCACGGCCAGGGACCCCACCGACGCCAAGAACGCCCACATGCTCGCGCTCGACGGCGCCCACGAGAGGCTCACCCTCTGCCGCGCCGACGTCCTCGACTACGCCTCCCTCCGCGCCGCCTTCCAAGGCTGCCATGGCGTCTTCCACGTCGCATCCCCCGTCTCCAACGACCCGGTTAGCTTTCTCTGCATGCTCCTCCTCCTTGCTGCCACAGCCAATACACCACATTGTCCATTGCTGTTCTTCAATTCAACTCATGTGCTAATTGGCCGCTGATGAACTCTGCACCAGGAGCTCGTGCCGGTGGCCGTGGAGGGCACGAGGGACGTGATAAACGCCGCGGCCGACGAGGGCGCGCGCAGGGTGGTGTTCACCTCCTCGTATGGCGCCGTGCACATGAACCCCAACCGGAGCCCCGACGCGGTGCTCGACGAGACCTGCTGGAGCGACTACGACTTCTGCAAGAACACCGATGTAATAAGCCAGCTACCTCTTCTTGATCCTCTGTTTCTTTCGTATCATCTGCAGTTTCAATTCGTTCGCGGAGTAGTCTCGTGATTGATACTCATCCCGTGCTCTGCTCGCGTACGAAACAGAACCTCTACTGCTGCGCCAAGATGATGGCGGAGATCACGGCGACGGAGCAGGCGGCGCTGCGGGGCCTGCAGCTGGCCGTGGTGGTGCCGTGCATGACCATGGGCCCCATGCTGCAGCAGGAGCTCAACTTCAGCAGCAACCACGTGGCGCGCTACCTGATGGGCACCAAGAAGTCCTACCCCAACGCCGTGGCCGCCTACGTGGACGTCCGCGACGTCGCGCGCGCGCACGTCCTCGCCTACGAGCGCCCCGGCGCGCAGGGCAGATACCTCTGCATCGGCACCGTGCTCCACCGCGCACAGCTCATCGCCATGCTCCGGGAGCTCTTCCCGCAGTACCCCGTCACGGCCAAGTGAGTTCTACTTCTACGGCATCCGTAAGCTCTGCTTGCATCTATGTCGATGCATTGCTGACTCCAGAAATCATCTATGCTTTGTGTCGATTGAGTTGCTGACTTGTGGCGATCTCTCGTGCCTCAACATATTCTAGGTGTGAAGACGACGGCAAGCCTATGGCGAAGCCGTACAAGTTCTCGAACCAGAGGCTTAAGGACCTGGGCTTGGAATTCACTCCGCTCCAGAAGAGTCTGTATGAGGCGGTGGTGTGCATGCAGAAGAAGGGGCACCTGCCTGTCATCCAGCAGCAGCAGTGTGCAGTGCAGACTTGTAAAATCAGGACAATCGGCGGGGATATGATCTCCCAGATGCAAATAAACAAGGCATAATACATAACAAAACAGAAGGGAAGGAAAGAGGAGATGATGAGGTTTTAAATAACCTTATAAGGACTCTGCAAATTTAGTACATCATATTTTTTTCAGCTATATGACAGGTGTATTGCGTTCTTGAAACAAATTCTACAAATGTGTATGATCATTCTTATTTGATATCACACTTCACACTACATGTATGTACAACTGTTATTGTGATGGGTAATAAGGTGCTTATGGATCAATGAAGAGATATAACTGAAAAAATATTTTTTTATTGCCTTCTTGGATGTCTCTTCCTGGTACTCAAAATTTAAATATGTCTCTACGAAGACTACCTGAAGCACTAGGAATAGTATATAAATTAAAATCTAATGCTCATTATAGAGTATTAAAATGTGTTATAAAATTATATTATTAACTAATAGAAAAGGATAAGCCCCTGGGTAGATTAGATTTTCATCAGAAAAAAATTGAACGTTTTTTGCAAGCTTTTTTCTGTGCACGTGCACAACCAATGAAATAAAAAAAATCCAAATCAAATGTTGTAAAAAAATAATTTCAACGAAGAAGAAAATAAATCACCCAATAGATACCCAGAGAGACGATGGTGATGTGCACTTACTTGTATATACACTGTATACCTACCTGCTTGAGTTTGCACTTCTATTCATGACGTGCTTAAACGACCGAACTGTACGACAATTATTGACAGCAAAAAAGTTGGGGCAGCGGAAACTGGTCTACAGAAAAAAAAAATCACAAGGTACAAGCAAAACAAACTTTTTAATAGATATTGTATCTATCAAAATCTTATAAAATCTATTGTATCTCAAACAACTAAATAAATAAACTACTGGTTCCAAGTGTGTCACGACTAAGAAACAAACTCAAGGGTGGGCACAATTTCCCAAACACGCATTACTCGAAAATGGGTACCTGAATTACAATTTCAGGTAGCATGTTGACCACCGAAATAATTGTGGGAAATTCAAGTACATAGCGCGGGTACCCAAAGTACCCGAATTATTGCTTTAAACATCAAGTTTATGTTCTAAATGGGGATATGCAACTTAATTTTTAGCGTGGGTCGTCTAATCTTGAACTTAAATATATGTATTGTGAAGGTAATAGCCATGTGTAGTCTATGGTTTTGATTATGCAAGCTTATGTTAAATTTGTGCACTGTTCATGCTTTGCTATTTTCTCCTTTTGAGCGTATGTGTTATCAGTTCGTATAATAGGGATTACCCGAACCTGAGCTTTATTCCTTTGAGGAGAAATTTGGGTAGCTATTCTCATTACCCCAATTTTCAATTACCTAACCCAATTTCCCCAAAGTACTCAAATACTCAACTCACCCCTAATTACTAGGGCCGGCGATCAATTGACTGTTGTGGTTTGATTTTTGGTTTTGAAGTTATAAACCAAAATAATTAAGAAAAACCAAAACCTAAGTTCGACAAACCTTTTTCCTTGGTCAGTTTCATCTTCTTTTGTTTTCAACCACAAGATAATGCACACATAAGCTTTGAAAAAAATATGTTTTAGATTGTTTTTTTATAATTTTTTAAAATAGAATACCACATTTGAAACCATCCAAAGAGCCAAAATTGTTTGGTTTTGATAGTCAGATGTTTCTCAGTGTCCGGTTTTGTAGTTGTTGGTCGAAAGTAAGACTTGTGTTAGAGTGAAATTAGATTTTTTTTCCTTTTTACAGTGGTGATATACAGATGCATTTTTCTCTTTGTCCTTTTCAAGATATTTGCCCCCCGTGGCCAAGCCCACTACCACCATTCATGGGCTCCTGGCCGTCAATGCAAATACAAATACAAATACAAATGTTGTAATCGGATCCAGCTCTGGTCAAGCCATGCCTGTTTCTGCCGTTCGTATTACAGACTATAGTGGTGGATTTTACTGGTCGAGCGAGCCGTATGTGGAGCGAAGATTCTGAAGGTTTTGGACTGCACCTGCATCACGACGTGCCAAAGTTGCCTTCGTGACCCCCGTCTTGAGAGACCGGAAAATCAGTGCGCTCTCTCGATCTCATGCGGCCATTACGCCCCCGATTTGCCCAAACCCACCGGCGGCTCGCCGCTGAATGAGCACTGTGGCGGCGGCGCCATGCTACGTCTCGCGGCGGCACGTAGCACCGGCAGGCCCGCTCGTGCCCGTATAAATAGGGGGCACCAGCCATGAATGAGGTCACACAAAGCTCGACCAACCCCAAGCAACAGAGTGACAGAGACTGATCGTTCTGATTCCAAGCACTTTCCACTAGCAAGCCATCATAGCCATGTCGTCGTCCAATTCCAATAAGGCCAGCAATGGCGGTGGGCAGCAGCAGGAGCAGCTAGTCTGCGTGACCGGAGCAGGTGGCTTCATCGGGTCTTGGGTGGTGAAGGAGCTGCTCCTGCGTGGATACCGTGTCAGGGGAACCGCAAGGGACCCTGGTCAGTCAAGACTCTTTTCTTTTCTACTGTCTCTGTTTCAGAATAACGCTGCAAATTAAAAAGATGTGCAGGGAGCAGCAAGAACGCGCACCTGCTTGCTCTGGAGGGAGCCAGGGAGAGGCTCACCCTGCGCCGCGCCGACGTCCTGGACTACGACTCCCTCCTCGACGCCTTCAGAGGCTGCAGTGGCGTCTTCCACGTCGCCTCCCCGGTGTCCAACGACCCTGTCAGCTCCCAAAATTAACCCCTGCATGCTCTCCTACACATTGTTTGTTGTTCATGCGCTAACTCATAATTTTCAGGAGCTGGTGCCGGTGGACGTGGAGGGCACGAGGAACGTGATCAACGCCGCGGCCGACGAGGGCGTGCGCCGGGTGGTGTTCACCTCCTCCTACGGCGCCGTGCACATGGATCCCAACCGGAGCCCCGACGCCGTCCTCGACGAGACCTGCTGGAGCGACTACGATTTCTGCCAACACACAGATGTAAAAACCTGCCAGCCTCTCTGCTTCCTCTGTCGACTCGTCCACTGTGTTTCAGTCCCACAGATCCATCCCTATCTTACACCGAAACCGTTGGTGCAGAACATGTACTGCTGTGCCAAGATGATGGCAGAGATCACGGCGACGGCGGAGGCGGCGAGGCGCGGCCTGCAGCTGGCCGTGGTGGTGCCGTGCGTCACGACGGGGCCGATGCTGCAGCAGACGCTCAACTTCAGCAGCAACCACATCGCGCGTTACCTGATGGGCACCAAGAAGACCTACCCCAACGCTGTCGCCGCCTACTTGGACGTCCGCGACGTCGCGCGCGCGCACGTCCTCGCCTACGAGCGCCCCGGCGCGCACGGCCGATACCTCTGTATCGGCGCCGTGCTCCACGGCGCCCAGCTCGTCGCCATGCTCAGAGACCTCTTCCCCGAGTACCCCGTCACGGCCAAGTGAGCTCTAAGCCATGACCGAGACGATCTCTCTGACTCTGCTCTGTGTCGACGAGTTGCTGACTGGTGCCATGTGCCAATCTGTCGTGTCTCTACACGTAGGTGTGAAGAGGACGGCAAGCCAATGGCGAAGCCGTACAAGTTTTCTAACCAGAGGGTCAGGGACGACCTGGGCTTGGAGTTCACCCCGCTGAAGAAGAGCTTGTACGAGGCAGTGGTGTGCATGCAGCAGAAGGGGCACCTGCCTGTCATCAAACAGCACCAGCGTTCCTACCTGTAGATCAACGCTTGCGATGGATCGGACTTCCCACACGTATACAAAATAAAACAGCGCAAACAAAAACAAAAGGGAAGGAAACAGAGGTCATATACAAGGACTTTGGAAATGTAGTGGATATGTTTTTTCTTCAATCTGCACCAGTGTATAAGTGTATTTACATTCTCGAAAAACATGTCTATGGTTGTATTATTAAGAATATATTTCCACACCATATTACTTGTAAAACTGCTAATGTGATGGATAATAATGATCTTATGGGCCAATGAAGAAAGATAAACTGATAAAAAACACTAATGGCTCAAGCATGCTCTCCCACCTCCTATTTTTGCCCCCAATTTCATCAAATTGAGAGTTTTTCATTCCATTTCTCTCTCCTATTTGATAATGGTCTCCAACAGCTCTCTCAATGAATGAGTCTCTCATACCATTCTAGAAGTAGGGGGTGAGGCCAAAAGATTTGAGAGGCTCTCAAAGTTAGGAATGAAATAGGAATTTGATTGGAGATGTTTTCCCTAATCTCTCTCTCCTAAATGTGGAGTAGGAGGTGGAATAAGAGGTGAGTTGGAGTTGCTCCATTCTAAAAGATTTCTACTTTGCCATGATCCTTATTCTCATGCATGGCAAAATTCGTTACTTCGATAATTTTTAGAATGTTTCAACTATTTATAATATCAAATACTCTTAGATATCTCAAATCAAATGAGATCTATGGAAGTAACTAAAGATTTACCTCTCCCCGAAACACGACTGGCATCGTGCACATAAGTTAACGTTTATGGTTCCACTTGCGGAGCAAATTGGTTCGGCTGTTGTCGCTTCAATTTTAGTGATTGGAAATAGATCCGGGGGGTGGCCCAACAATATGTGAAGAAACAATGGGCCCAATAGAATATAATTGAATAAGAAACAGAGCCGATAGGAAACAAGCCCAATTACCATCTAGAGTCTGGTTTGTTCAAAGTCCAGACTCGACGCCTTCAATGGATATTAACACTCAGTTCTCTCATAAATTGATATGGCAATTGAAAACCACCCTAAAAAAAAATAAGATTTTCCTATGGAGCCAACAAAATGTGTAATTATTACAAAGTATAGTATTACAAAATGCAATTAGAGTGGAAGTCAAAAGTGTTGTTTCTACAATTGCAAGGAGACAATCGAACATTTGTTTTTTATCGTCACAATGTGAAAAATATTTGGAGGATTATCACCATAGCTACCGGATTACCCTGTCCTCGATCTATAACCCATATGTTAGGGAATTGGTTAGCAAGATTTATCTACAGCAGAGAAAAAATATTTTAGTAGGGCAATCGTCTTATGTTGGGCTATGTGGTGTTCTAGTAATGATGTGGTTCTTGAAAATGTCAAATTTATTTCCTTTAGGCAAGCTGCTTTCAGGGGAATGTACTGGCTGCGGTTCTGAGCTTTGTTGCAACGTGATAGGACAGATGGGAAGCTTCGTTTAGTGAGCCTTGCTATGGAGATCAATGCCATAGAGTTCTTCATGTGTAGTGGATGAAAATTCAATAATAGACTTTGTATTTGATTTTTGTTCCTTTGATCTCGGTCAAGGAGCTAAATAAATTTAATAAGCCTAACACTGAATGTCGTGTGTGGAAACACATAGGGTGGAAGCTATTTCCATTTTCAAAAAAAAATCTTATTGGGTGATGTAAGGACCCAAACAGACTAAGTCATCTTTCTTCATTTGGGGATAGACCCTTTTTCATAGATGGATCATACCCAGTCACTCACCCAAAATAAGATTTGGACTTTTTTCTATTGGATTAAACACAAGCCTCCTTATAATTTGGACATTTTTTTTCTTATAGACTAAACACAAACATCCTTGCATTTTGAATTTCTTACAGACAAGTCTCATAACCTCTTATCGTGACCTGTTTTGTCCTTGCCACGAAATAGACATCCTGGTTGTACATAGAAAATTGGATATTACCGATACAAGATGGAGATCTGCAAAGCATTTTAAACACATATGATATAGTTTTTCTCCCTCATTTCTATACTTCGCTAACAGCTCCTTATGAAATCCGTAAACCATTGGAATCATTATTTCTACGGAGGATAAAAACATAACCCACCAAAAATATCTAAAGCAAATTAGGTACATCAATTACTATTTGCTAAAAGAATAAAAGAACATGCGACTACATGAGACTTGTATGCATGTTAACATAACAATTAAGGTCTAAAGTCCTTATACACCACGTTAACCATTTTAATAAACCATTTTAAGTAGGAACAATAAATTAAATAAATTAAGGATCTGATCAGCGATAGTGTCAGTCTGATCAAAATTGAGTTCAATAGCTACACATTCGGCTCTACATGTGGATGGCCATATGCTACATATAGAAACTTGTTGACAACCTTTATGGGAGGGTAGTGGGAATTGGATTAGGCTGTGAATGGTGTGAATATATAGAATCACACCGAGGTCCCCAAGAATTACACAAAGGTTGGTTCCTTATCATGACGCATACAAATGTGGCTCAATTGCACACATGTACTCAACATGTTCGATATTAAACTCTTGTTGTATGAGGAATTGATCGAACCGATACTTCTTAATTGAATATTCGTTGGAGTCTGTTAGGATAGATCACTCATTTATCACAGCTACTTGATATTCTATCTTATATGAATCACTCGCTCGCTCTAATATGTATTTTCACAAACACATGCATAAGAGATTCTACTATATACACGAGTACACAAAACAACACAAACCAACAATCTTTCTCTTTGGTTGACACATTGACCGCATAGTTTTTCTCATTATATAAACTGAAGTGCATAGTAATCGCTACTGTTGCCAATTTATTTTGTATACGAACCTAGATACAGTCGTTGCACATAGAAGATATTTGACACCCCTTGACCGCATCGCACGAATCACGACACATACATATCACATGTACTACTGTTTATTCTCGATATGCCACTCACTACTGTAACACCCCTGGTGTTAATTAGCACTAAAATGGTGATTAAGTTAAGCTAAGCATAATTCAAAAGAGGAATTAAAGAAAATGAGGAAAAATTTCCCAAATTGAGTCAAAAACCATTCAAATGAAGCAACAAAGAAAACTTTGAAAACTTCCTAAGAACTTGAAAAAGTGCAAATGGAAAAGTTGGAGTATAAGTCAAACCAATAAACTTCCCTTTTCAGACCATAGCCTAAAAATGCTTGGAAGCATCTCAAAATTCAAACCCTAATCTTGGAATTTAAATTTTTCAATTCAAATTCAAGGCTGAAATGGAATCTTAGTCGAATCTCAAGATTTTGCCACTGAACATCAAAATCTCCAAAAAGCAAAGTTGTACATCTTCACATTTTGGAACTTTGCCTCAATTGGAACTTTGGCCAATTTTGCCATCTAGCCCCTCGAATTTCAAAAATTCAGTCCAAAACAGGGTTTTACCCCCTTTTGAATCACGGCCAAATTTTCATCTTTTCCTCATCAGATCCAGTGCAGGGACGTGTCTCATGAAATTCTAAACAACTTTCATATTGGAAGATTTTCGAGCCATGTTCAAATTTTTGGAGTTTGAGCCATGCCAACCAAGTTGACCTTGCACAGGCAGAGGCGCGCTCACGGGTTGCCCGCGCCGCGCTCGCACGTGCCCGAGCTCGCCGCCGGCAGAGCTCTGCCGCCGTCCGTCCTCGCCTGAGCCGGCCAATGGCACGGCTGCGTGTCCCCGCTCACGGAGCACGCTTCTGGCAAGGTCGCGTGGCCAATGGCGCACTGTAGCGCTGACCCGAGCCTCGCCGTCGCGTCGCCGCCGCGAGCCGCCGGACAATAGCGCCGCCGCCGTTGCCCACCGGTCCATCGCGCGACTTTTGCGCCCACGCGCGTCGCTTTTCCCCTCTGCCCTGTCTCCTCTCCTCGCCCACGCGCGTCTGTCGCCTGCCGCTCGCCTGCGCACGCGTTGACGCTGGGAAAAGGCGCCAACGGCCGCGCACGCCGCCTGCCGCTGCGACAGCTCACCGAGCTGCCCCAACCCCCATCCCGTGCTGCCCGAGCACCCTTTTCCTCCCCTCTACCTCCTACTTAAACCCCCAAACAGTTCCCTCCCTCTCCGCGCCGGAAAACACTCGCCGGAGTTCGCAGAGGCGCCGCCGAGCTCACTCTCGTGGCCAGCCCTCTCCGTTGCTCCTCCGGCCAAACCGAGGCGCGCAATAGCTTCCCCATCACCCACTGCCACTCCCCGACCACACCCCAACTCGTTTCCGCCACCACAGCCGCCGGCGCAGCTCGCCGGAGAAGCTCGAGCCTTCCGCCGCCGCCCGCGCACGTGGACAGCTCGCTCCGCTCCTCCTCCGGCTGAACCGAGGGCACCAACAGCTTCGCCGTGCCGCACTGGTGCTCGTCGACCCCTTCCCCGACCCGCTCCGACCCCGACGCCGCCGGTCCCCGCTCGCCGGAGTTGACCGAGCCGCCACCGCCGTCGTCACCCACGCTCCCGGCCTTCCCCGACCCCGAAACCTCGCCCAAAGAACGCGCGGTGAGCCCCTCTCCGTTTTCCCCCACTTCCCCGGCCCGGACTCGCCGCCGTTTGGCCGGCGTACGCACGCCGGCGAACTCGAGGACCTCCCTGTGTCTTCCTCCTTTTTCCAAGGGGCCGAGTGAAAGATGTAGGGACCTTTTTGTAAGACTTTCAAAACTTCTAGGGTTCACGGCGTAAAATAGATTCTATCTTTTAGGCTTAATTCGCTGCAATCTTCAAAAATTCGTAGAAAATCGTAGAGAAATCAGAAAAATGCCAAACCAATTTTGTAGTGACCAGTGATTCAAGAAATCCAACTTCTTCCTTTGCACCTCACTCAGTTGAGCTTTAGATTTGGAAATATAAATTCAAATCCGTTTGAACCCTTTTCATCATAGTTCAAAATCTACACATGCACTTGAGCTGGTGTTGGGATATGTTGTTAGTGTGATTGTCATTAGCTTAATGCGCAAGGGGTGCACAAAAATTCCTAGTGGATTTAGAGTTATGATTTTCCAAACATATACCTTGCTGTTTTGGCAAATAAATCATAGAAAATAATTCACTCAGTGAAAAATCACCTATTTCACACGTAAACCTAATCAAGACATTAGAAACCTTAGAAAAATGAAAATGGTAATTTTTGGACACTGGAAAATGACTAAATGATTTTTGGTAGTTTAAACATGGTGAAATTCCACAAAAATATCCATAAATCAATACCACATGTAAACTTGCAGAGATGTCACTCTTGGTAACCTAAGTCACTGTGACAAGTGGTGTGGACAGAAACCTTATAGTTATTTTTGTAGGAATTTAGTTTGTTTTTTTTGGCAAAAAGATAAGAACATTTTTAATAAATTATAGAAAAATCATCTTGAGCCAAGTTTTGGGCTAGGCTCTTGCCTTGGCATGAGCAAGCCTCTGGCCAAATGGCACATAAAAATAATATTCCTAAGTTCACCTTTTGAATAATGGAAAAAGGACTTAAATGGTGGAAAAGAGAAGAAAAAGAAAAAGAACAGAGAAAAACCTAAATCTCTTAAATCAAATTAAAGGTTCAAAATGAAAAGGGTATATTCACTTATAATTAATGTTTATCCTCTCCAATTTGTTAACCAAGGATTAAGCAAACCCTAAATATATTAAATCTCGATATTTAAACATTCATGCATCTCGTGTAAATTCGGGTCTCGCCGACGGAGTCTACGAGTTAGTCCCCGCTGCCGAGGAGATTGCCCAGGAGTCCGAGGTGAACATGGTGCACGTGGATTCGAGCCCCGAGCAGGAGTACCGCTTCGAGCCGGAAGGCAAGCCCCGGAGCATAACCTAACTTTACTTACGCGATTTATTTGATTATATGTTTGTGCATTTAAGTTTCAAGGAGTTGAATGAAACCCTAGATTGCATGATCATAGTTTCCTTTGGTTGAACACTAGTATATAGGTTCGATAGTCGCTATGCTTAAGACCATTAGAAGTCGAGTGTTCCGACACCCGCGAGATATAGGAGTTGTATGCCTACTCATATCATAAACACTAGAGATGATGGACGGATGATTGTAGATACCCGTCTATCGATGGTTTAATTGGAAACATGTGGTACTTTTGTGTCAAGCTTTTGAACGTACCACACATATGCACAGACTATGGGGCCGGTAAGTCCCGGTATCCGATTGATGCGAGCAGGTCCGACAGCTCTCTGTCTTGGAAACGTTATCCCATGGGCACATGAGGGTAGTTGCGTGAGTCCCAGTAGTGGTAAACCTTTACCTTGAGGCTTTGGGACTCGGGAGCCACTCGCAGAGAGAGGAGAAAGGATTGGGATGTGTTGGCATTTCCAACCGTTCCGTATGTATGGGTTTTCCCTGGCCAGGTAGTAAATTCGGTTCGAACTGTCCGCTTCTCGCGGTTAATGAGACTGCTTGACCGATGTATGACATACTATGAAGTGAACTTGGAAGGATGAAATCTTTGTATGGAATAATTGTATTGCAAAACTTGGTTGTCTAGCTAGGCTCACCTAGAATGGATAGGTTAAAGGAATTAAAAATCAAAATGGATAAACTAGAAATCAGCTTAGTCGCTTTTGGCAAAAGAACCCCACTAGCCAAATAGCCTCTCATTTTAGGAGTCGGTGATGTAGTGATCACCAGTCGGGTAAGTCTTGTTGAGTATAACTAGTATACTCAGCCTTGCTTGTGACTAAATTTTCAGGACCGTCCCCTCAGGAGGTAGCTGCCTCTATGGCTTGGGCCTCCCAGCTTCCTCCTGGTTACAACATCGAGTGGGAGCCGACCTCTCCCGAGGATCGTGAGGAGTAGCGTCACGGTTTACTTCATCGTGACGATACTATGGATCGTCGCTAGTATCTCGTTTACTTTCCGCTGCATGAACTCAAACTATTTTATTTATCATTTCAATTTGGTTGTAATAACTCTGAGACTTGTTGTAATTTGAATTGTGGAATGATGTGATCTTTGGAAGTCACCTTCGAGTGAGCGTATGGACGGACGATCTTCAGTTGCAGTTAGTCGAGCTCGACTCGACGGTCGTATCCGCACTTGGGAACATTTTTGTGTATTAGCACCAGTGGAAGGTGAAATATACTTAACTGGGCCCATTTCTCGGGTAAGATCGCTACAGCTACTATCATATGCAATCCCTATACATATATTTTGCTACATGCATACGAATAAAATAAACATGCAATGCTCCAATGACAAGATTAAACTCTAACCCGTTCAAAACATAAATATTTGTATATACTCGCTCGTGCCACACTATCACGTCGTGTCACTCACGGTGACTATCTATGCTATCTCTAATTGCCTTCACTTGTTGTAGTTTTTACATAGGGGTAGAGGGCACCCGTATTTCATGTGTTCACCTTCTACGTTTTCTCTAACAAATATTTAACTCTAGAATTCTCTCCATCCTCATCTACCATCTTGATATTTCTATCATGACAAAATATCATGCTCCTAGAGTATTCAACACTTCACCATGAATCATGACAACTATGACGCATGCATGCTCTCTAATATCTTAGAAGCTTCTAACATTGCCATTGTACTTATCCTCATGCACGGCATGCACCCTAGTATGTAGGCTGCTCAAATATTTAAGGAACCGAATGTACATTGCGGGGGTTGATCATGTGTGATGTCAAGAAGAAAAATTGACCCAATTAAGTCCAGACAAAATGCTCTAGTATACACGTCTACGTAATCATGTGAATTGTGATTCACCAGATGAAGCTCTGGCGAATTCCTTACGGGAAAAGGTAAACCAAGTGTTGGGAGACCTCCACACACTCAAATTTCTCATCCAATCATTCCATGCCACGTCATCATCTTCTTCAACACCAGCGAACCCTTCTTCAACTCCAATGAGTCCTCCTTCAACTCGAGCGAGCCCTTCTTCTTCAACTCTGACGAAGTTGGGTTTAGGAGTTAGGGCTCCAGGGTTTCCCAGGGGGTGGGGGGCATGTTCATTGCTGGCCTTAGAAGAGTCTTAGGGGAGGCTAATCATCAAAGCGGAGGGGCAAGGCAAGCCATGGCAGCGCTGACAGTGGTGCGGGCGGGTGGCGTCTGGTGCCGCACTGGAGGGTAGTGGCATCGTGCTGGGTGGTCGGTGGGAGGAGTTGTGTGGTCGGGAGAAAGAAGACGAAGGAGGAGAGGAGATAAGGTGGAGACTGGAGAGAGAAATATGGTCCATCCATTTTAGATTGGATGGTCCAAAAATTTGATTGTGAAGAGGCTTTCCAACACTTAAGTGTGGTATAGACACTCCCTTCCTTATGCGTCCACTTGCGTCTCAAATGGTATGACAAGTAGGTATCTTTGCCTCTTGCCTTTGTCACCTGAGTACCTGACATGAAAAGCCTTCCCAGAGACAGTTGTGTGCAAAAGTCCCTCAAGCTTGTTTTGCCAAGAACAAGAAACAACTACTCCTGTAATCAACTTTCCACTAATAAGCAAGCCTGGCAAGCAGCTCATATCTTGCAGCGTCACTCACATTCATTTCACTGAATGACAGGAGGAACGGATACATCCAGGCTGCCACCTCTCAATCGAAACATCTATAATGTTTGGATCAACATTTATGTCCCCAAGTGTGGCTACTTGGTATAACTGAAACTTCTATATATCTTCCTTACAAGAATCATGCATTGAAATGCCTAACAAAAGAGCCCTGTAAGGCCTCCTCCAGCGACTGAGGCGACATGGGTTGATCTGGGGACATGAGAAGTAATAAAAAAAACAAAAGGCTGTCGTAGGAGCTCCTCCATTACCAGGCTTCCTCTCCCAACTTTTCGATAGTTGTGCCGTAGCTAGGCCATGAACTCAGCGCTAGGGCCGACTGTTCACACAATAAAAAAAATGGGAAAATCCTATTTATACCCTTCAACTATAGCAAAAGTCCAATTTTCATCCCGCATCTATAAAACCAGACACAAAGGCCATTCAAATATTAAAACCGTGCAAATTTAGCCCTTTGAGTGGTTTCCAAGGTGGTTTCCAACCTCGCCGCCTCTCCCGACGCTCCGGCGAGTCCTCCCATCTGCGCGCGCCCATGCCTGTCCCCGGTTCCGCCAGCTTCGGTCCGCCGTCGCCGTTCCTCTGCTCCGCACGCGCCACCTATCCTCCACCTTTCATGATCTTCTCCTTTCCTCCTCTCTCTCATGGCGGCATCATGTCTCACGGACCATGGCGGTCGCCGCGCGGATCGAAAGGAAGCGGCGACGGCGAATCGAGGCGGGGGCGGCCGAAGCAGAGGTCAGTTTGGTGGCGCCTTCACCACCCATCTGCCCCCTCGCCGCACCTCCACCCCCCAAATCCGAGCAAAGGCGACCAGGATTCGGGCACGAGGCGAGCAAAGGCAAAGGGAATCGAGAGGCCATGGGCGGTAACAATCACAGGTTGTGCCCTGTCGCGGGGTTCGCCTTATTGTCGTCCTCTACCAGCTCTAGTGCCTCCACCTCCGCCTTCGTGGGATCCTCTTCGCCCTACGGCCCCGACGTCGTCGCTCCACTACTCCCCATGTTCGTCTGCTCGAGCAGCACCATCAGGGACACCAGCTCCCCTGCTCCTCTGCCGCCGCCTCCGTGGGTGTGTGGCTCGCTGGCCGCGAAGGCGGAAGAGCGGTTGGATCGAGAGGAGAAGGATGACACGTGGGCCAGCCGTCGAAGATGAGGAGTGGAGCGGATGGCAGGTGGGCCATGTGACATGTCGGACTGGTGGGCCATCGATGACATGTCGCCACGTCAGACGAAACCGGACTGGATTCGCGTCAGGGAGGTCGGCTGCCCGGGTTTAGAAGTTAAATGTACCAAATATACGGTTTTAGAGTACGAGGTGAAAACGCGTAGTTAACCCATAGTTCAAGGGGGTAAATGGGACTTTTTCCATAATTGAGAAGGAAACAGACCGACACCAAACAAGCCCAAAGAAGTGCCTCCAGAAAGCCCAATTACCATCCAGAGCCCGGTCCGTTTCAGAATCCAGCTAGAGACTCGGCCGAGTACGGCGACGCCGACGACGAGAGAGAACGAGCGACCAGACCTAAACCTCCGAATCCGAACCTCTCTCCGCCGCCGCATCCCCGCAGCAGCAATCATGTCGCAGAAGAAATCCCGCAGCCGGGGCGGCGGAGGCGCCGCCGCCGCCGGCGACGACCATGAGGACCTCGCTCGCCCGCCTCCCCTCCAGGCCGTCCTCCTCGCCGACAGCTTCACGCTCAAGTTCCGCCCCATCACCCTCGAACGCCCCAAGGTACTGCTAGCCTCTGCCTCCCAAATCCCTGCATCGGAACCACTTCGAGATTCCCCCCTGCTCGCGCCCGGTGGGTCCCTGAACCATCTCTGTTGCCGCCGCTTCGCAGGTGCTGCTGCCGTTGGTGCACATGCCGATGATCGAGTACACGCTCACATGGCTGGAGTCGGCGGGGGTTGATGAGGCCTTCGTCTTCTGCTGCGCGCACTCCAACCAGGTCAAGGAGTACCTGGAGAAGTCCGGGTGGGCTGGGAGGGCTGGGGCCGGGAGCATGGCCGTCACGGCCGTCGAGTCGCACGACGCGATTAGCGCCGGCGACGCGCTCCGCGTCATATTCGAACGCGGCATGGTGAGTTTTAGTCCTGCTTCCCTGTTATGGATTCTGAAGGCTATTCATTGTTCAGCATGGTTGTAGATTTTAGCTTTGGTGTTCTACGTGGCTGTCACATTGGAATTTTTCCATCGAGTTTAGTTTTGATTTGACTCCAATTGATATCTAGGAGGTCCGAGACTGAACCCTAGACACATATTGGGGGTGTTATTTTAGTTCATTTAAGTAAATTAAGCAACAAAGTACTGCTCCCTTGTCGAAATAGTGAATGGTCTTTACATGTTTGTTGCCTCAGCAGAGAGGACTCATGAATGTATGTATGACATTAATGAGAAGAGTAATATGAAGAAAAGTAATATTTGTTTCTGAAGCCACGAAATAGTAGCTGAACTCATCTGTTTCATTTCAGTTAGTTTTGCTGGTTTGATAACATATTCTTTTAAAAAAAAAACTTCAAGTCCAGCTCAACTTAGGAAGCCTAGCACTAAACTATCTGATTACATTACAATGGCTACATAGTAATATTGCGTGCATTTCATGAGACTCAGTTCATTGCCATCCCTAATTGCTTATGATTTCATTTAACTCCATTTCAGTTTCAGTTGTTTCATGAAACCATACTTCTGTTGTAGATACATGGAGATTTTGTTCTCATCAGTGGTGACACAATCAGCAATATGAGCTTGAAGGATGCTCTACGGGAGCATTTGGACCGGAAGAAAAAGGACCCACTTGCTGTTATGACTATGATTATAAAGCATTCAAAACCTTCTGTCCTGACACACCAAACACGTCTGGGTACTGATGAGATTGTTATGGCAATAGATCCTGAGACAAAGGAGTTACTTTATTATGAGGACAGGGCAGATAACTCAAACTTGTATGTTACAATTGACAAGGATATACTGAGCAATAATCCTACTCTCCAGCTGCACAATGACATGGAGGTTTGCTTTGAAACTCTACGATTCAGGAGTTATAGTTTGTTTTCTTCTTGATCTGTTTCTGCTGATATCATTGCTTATGTATCTCTTTTTGTAACCATTTTAGGATTGCTATATTGATATCTGCTCTCCAGAAGTACTAAGTCTTTTCACCGATAACTTTGATTATCAACATCTTCGGCGTCATTTCGTTAAGGGCTTACTAGTTGACGATGTAAGTCGATTCATGACTATTTGGCCTTAGTAAGAAAAAGGAGATATGTTTTTACCTCTTCTGCAGCAAACTAATGGCCTTCTGATTCTTTTAGATTATGGGGTACAAAATTTATACTCATGAATTGCGGTCTGGATATGCTGCAAGGATCGATAATTTCAGGAGCTATGATACAGTGAGCAAAGATATAATTCAAAGGTGGACATACCCTATGGTTCCTGATGTAATATCCAATCGTAATTGCTCAGAAAGTAGACTTCATAGGCAGGGAATATACAAGGCATCAGGTATACGGTGCTTATAACTTTTTAAAACTATTATAGATGGCTGCTACTGATTGCGGTTCCTTGTTTCATACTTCCTGAAAAGCCAGATATGTAGAAATCCAGAAGAGTTTTCTTATTTTTATGGTTTAATTTTTTCCGTATTCGGTTAACTATTTGCTTGCTTCAACACATTTAATTATCTAAATGTATAGTTTGATATCTGGCCCTAGGAAATATTTTGTTCTTTAAGACATTTTACTGAGCAAATATGTAACAGGTCGAATTAGTTTATGTATACATCCTTGGAAATTGTAGAAAGTTCTCTTCTGGGTACATATGTTGTCCAAATGTATGTGTGCTTCATTCCTTTTAGATGAGTCATTTTGCAACGATATAATACAACATCTGGATGCACTGTTCATTGTCTTGTAAGCTGAGTTAATAGAGATACAGCTAGCTTCGATAATGATTTTATACTTCTGTTGTTAAATGCCGAGCCCCAAAATTTTTATGCATTCAGAAAAGGAATTGATTCCCTTTATTCTTCTGGTAACTAATTTCAGGATTATCTGTACATCTTAACTGTGTATGTTTTTTTAACAGATGTAACATTGTCACATTCTGCACAAATTGGTGCAAATTCTGTTGTTGGCAGTGCGACAAGCATTGGAGACCACTGCAGAATATTAAATTCAGTTATTGGGGAGGGCTGCACGATTGGGAAAAACGTTGTGATTAACGGCTCATATGTATGGGACAATGTTGTAATTGAAGATGGATGCCAAGTTAGTAACTCTTTAGTGAGCGATGGAGTTCATTTAAGAGCAGGTGCTATTGTTGAACCTGGTTGTGTACTGTCATTCAATGTAAGTCGCTACAGTATTGTGATTACTTTACCAGATGCTTTCCTCCAATAACAAAATATATTATCTTTTTTTTTTTAAAAAAAAAATCCTGTATCCATGCTATGTTGATTGTGTCCTGAACTTTGGTTTTGTATCATTCAGGTTGAAGTTGGAAAGAATGCTCTTGTTCCTGCGCATTCAAAAGTTTCATTACTTCCTCAGCCTTCAAATGAAGATAGTGATGAAGAACTTGAGTATGCTGACACCAACTCTGGAGTTACAGATAGTCCACGTTAGTCTGCTCACCCTAAAATTTTTATTGGCATTCACACTAGACTATTCATTTTGTTTTTAGTGGACCTGTAACCTACCTGTTCGACTCGGTGAACTGGGTTTCAACTTTGCAGCCTTTTCCAGCATGAGGAGTAATGGCGATCAAGCAACTGTTCCTTCTGAAGAAGATGAGTCGGGAACATCCGAGGTATCCCTATATTCTTATCTGGCTCAGTGATTTAGGTTTGAAACATGGAATCATGGTGTTGATTGTGGGAATCTATCTAGGCCATACATTTTGCCATGATCTTTATAATCACTTGGGTCTTTTTTATGATGCCATCAACTAGACTGGGACCTGTGGTGTTGTTGGTTACATATGGACAAGCGGTGATGCTGGGATCCTGGAAGAGTGGAGACAATCAATCGCCCCGATTTCTAAAGAAAAACTTGAAGAGTTGCAGCATGCCGTGTCTGAAAATGATGGGTCAGAAGATGAATCCAACAATCCAACTCTTCCAGATAAAGATGATTCCTCAGACAGTGCGGTCGAAGATGATGATCTTATTTCTAAGTTTGAGAAAGAGGTTATTTATGTATATTTGGTTACGTTATATGCTTCCTTTTCTTGTTACCCATTTTGATGAGTGGTTTTCCTGTTTAGGTGGAAGAGACATTCCAACGAGCTATGGGTGGTGGTGTTAATCGAGATAATTTGATACTAGAGATTAATGGCCTCAGGTGCAAGATCTTTCCTCTCTTACCAGACACGTGTAAAAGCTGATAAGTACTGAGGACCTGACTGCATAGATGGCATTGGAAGTTTGGTTTGAAAGTATGCCTTTGACAACCTTCCATGTCCAGGCCATAAGTATTGAAAATATATGAGGATGAAAGGAATCAGCCCCTTCAATATGCTTTGTCCTGGTAGTTAATTTAGCTCACTGGCAATGTAAGAAGAAGAAAAGGGGCTCCAATACCAGAAACTAATTTAGTTCATTTGGAACTTGTAATGTTGGATTAAGTGGTTAACAATATATTAGCCCACCTGCTTCCTCTTGTTGACTTGGGAAAATTTAAGGTTCATATTGTTGGAATTTACTAGTTTTGTGAGTTTATAGTGTACAGTTTCTCTTTAATTTCATTCAAATGACTTGACTGTTATTCCGTAATGGCTACATTAATAGATGCAGCCTTTTTGGTCCAGTTCTTTTGCAAATTTACCATTGACGATATGCTATATTCAGTCTGTAGTTTTGTCAATTCTATCATTATAATGGTTGATTGCACTAACTGTGATACCATGCTTATTTTTCAGGTTGGCTTACAGCCTTCAACATGCAGATTGTGCTGGAGCTGTTTTCTATTCTGTAATGAAGAGTGCATTACAGGCTGCACAATCTACTAATGGTAAGCTTTTTTATAGATGGTAGCAGGAGCAGAGCCAACCCTTTTCAGTGTTGTCATAGAGAAACATTGAATTATGTGTAGTAGTTCCATTGCAAGTTCGTCTTTATGGGTGAAGCTTATCCATCATATAGTAGAGATGACAACAATGGTTTTTTTTTATGTTGGATCCGCCCTGGATGGTCGGAAATTTGATAACCTAGTAAAGTGGGAATGGTGTGAATCTAGGAGATTTGGCTGTTAACCTCATATCCAGCTTATAGAAGATGTTCTCCTCATATCCACCTCGAAATCTTCACAGCAAAATGCATGTATTATTCTTGGGTATGTTAATTACCAAGCAGAAGCCAATTTCTTTGGTTCTTTCACTTAATTTTATGGCACTATGACGCTGGCTGCAACAAATCACCATATTTAGGTATAGGCATGGTGGCTGTCCTTTTATCCTCTTTCTTGCATATACTGGTGTGCAACACACTCACAAGTGCACAAGTGGCAACGTATTCCTCATGACCAAAACCTAGTAAACTCCATACGTATGTCCACCTAGGACTCCTGACTATGGGACCATATTTGCACTATCCGTGTCATTTTTTTTTTGTTCTGGGCAGTCCACATTTACAAACTCGTGCTATTAGGTTGGCTCCTTTTTTAGAACTTTTTAGTTCTTTGAGGCTGGCTCTTTTTTAGTTTTTTTAGCGCCTCTTTTTTTTTTTAATAAGTTCCCTATCTTTCTTTGTCTTGGTAATTTTTAGATCTGATTATGAATATCAAAAACTTAATTTTCCTAGCTTTCCTCCCTTTTTTTCAGATACTCTTCTAAAGACAACAGCAGAAGCACTTGGCAAGTGGAAGGATCTGTTGCGCAATTACACCAAGACAGTTGACGAGGAGGTAGGTCCAGTTTATTAATGTTACCTTGATCCAGAAATGAGTAAGATCTGCTGAAATGTAGACATTGTCTGCGTTGTTATGTCAAAATACTAACATGATAAATTATGTTTTGTACCATGTGCTTGTCCTGGTAGCACTAAGCTCATGCAATGTTTCTTTCGCTCTTTGAGATTGTCATCGAACATGAAAATGGACTCCACGATGTCATCCATTCCATTATCCTGCTTTGCATTGCTGCTAGAATTGCTTGGCTCACCTCTCTAGTAGCACATGGGTTTTAGATGACTAAAGTCAATGCAAGCCTTGCTAGATCATATATTTTTTAGAACTCAACTTTGATCTGGCCATGTGCCCCTGGTAGACCTGTGACTATGTTGATTTGCATGATGTGTCTTGGTGGGTGTCACGACGACACAGAGCAGTGATGTTGCATGGTGACTCTTGGAAAGGCCTCTTCTTCCATTGTAAAATTTCATGGGCCTGTTTGAAAGAAATTCCTGCCTATGGGTATACTTCTCCTTTGATTCTTGCCATGGGCTAAATTAAACTTTTTTTGTTTACTGCTATAGATGGAGATACTATTGAAGTTTGAGGAAATGTGTCAAGAGACCACAAAAGAATTTTCTCCACTGTTTTCAAAGGTAACACTTATTTTTAACTCCAGATGGGTCCATCACATTTTTGTACTCCAGGTTTTGTTTAGACTGCTGAGAAAATGCTGTGCTTGAACATTGGGGTTATGTTATAACAGATCTTGCCATTCCTCTATGATACGGAGGTAATAAGTGAAGATGCAATTTTGAGATGGGCGGAAGAGAAAGAGCATGCAGATGAGTCTGATAAAGTCTTTGTTAAACAGTCAGAAGCTTTTATACAGGTATATGCCCTGCACTAAAATTAGCTGCCCCTCCTGTTTCTTCACATTGTTTCACAGAACCAGTTGAATCTTAGATATGCACTTGTAGTCTGTGTTGGTCGTTTGTCACTTGTTTCAATGTTTTGTCAAGATCACCTTAATGTAACTGGTTTTCCACAATTTGTTACACTACTCAGTGGCTCAAGGAAGCTGAAGAGGAGGATGACGAAGAAGAGTAGTCATGGAGATAGTACGCATGGAGAGTGCAGAATCTGATTTGAGTGGTCACCCGGTGAGTTTGCAGCCGGCAAGTTTTGAAACATGTAATTGTTTGTACATCAACACAACACAATTTTGCTTCTAACTGACCAGAGAAAAGAAGCAATTTGCGTACGAGGCATGAATCAAAAGGATTCAATTGTAGATGATCTACCAGAACCCTACCATCTTTGCTCGGTCGATGCTTCGGTGAAGTTTTCAGACACATTTGTTTAACTGTCCATCATCTGTTTCTTTGCAGCCAGCCAGCACTCGCACAAATCTTTAACAAAAGCTTTTGTTAGATATGGCCCTTTTCTCCACTTCTTTCTTCTCGCTAATGTAGTGGGGAAGAAAGCAATGGAGGCTTCTTGCCCAAAAGGCCCAGTGGATCATGTGGGTTGCGTAGATCCGGCACTAATCTTACCTCAAAAGAGGCACAGTTTGCTTAAAGTACGCTCTTTTCCCCCGAAGCCTTTCATGTTTTTTTTTCCCTAGATCCCTGATAGCCTTCTCTGCTTTGTGAAACAACCGAATGAGGGGGCAGCGAAATCAAAGGCAGATAGAAAGAGTAAAAAATCTGAACGGCCTTGGGGGCCAAAAGAGGAAAAGCCGGTAGGAATGAGTAGAGGAGGTGTAAGGTGTTGCACTGCTGGACTAAGCAATCTCATCTCTGTGTGCCTTCGCCCTCTTCGTTCTTGAGCATGTGCTTGCCTGGTTTAGTCTATTGGTTTCTTTTATGCGGATTCCTTTTCTCCGTGTATGTTGTGAGTCATCATAGTACGCATTGTTTAATGCTTCAGATGATTTTACCTTAGACCTTGAGAAAAGCTGGAGTGATACGATGCCCGTCTTTGTTAGTTTTTATTATTATCTCGACATAAAATTGTTTGACCATTTCTGTTGTGCTGGTCATCAGAGTTACTTGCTGCCGAATTTTAGATTGGGTTAGTAAGATACAGCTAACCTAGGCTTGAAAACTAATCACATTTTAGACCTGGGAGCACAATATATTCTCTCTCTCTCTTTTTTTTCTTGATCTAGAACAATATATTCTTTCCGGATAAGATGAATCTAGCTTTCGATCTGACGGTGTGGATGACAAAATCTTTTTTTTTTTTGGGAACTGTGTGGATGACAAAATCGTGCCGTTTCGTCCCCACCGTCCTTTGGGTGGTCGGTTCAGATGACAAGTTGATATACTACAGTATAGAGCAGAGCTTCCATTTTTTTTTCTTTTAGTTTCATATATACACAAATAATACAGCGTCTTCTTTTATCTGAATAAAAATGGCTGACCTGAAACATCTACTTCTCATGACGTTGCATCGTGTCACGTTACGTGGTTGCATTACACTGTCGGGATAATGCTAATTAACGAGCAGAGCAGGCGACCAGATTAATTTCCACGTGTCAGCAACCATGGACGACAAAAGAAGAAGGCAAATTAAGCTTCCCCCGAACAGGGAGTGGGGCAGACGAAGATCTCGGGCCGGAAAACGCACACACAGACACACGCTGAAAAAGGAGGTCCCATTTCCGTTTTAACAAACGCCGATCCGAGTCAGCACATAGCGAGCGAAGCCAGCGAAGGAACGTTCCGCTGCTGGGTGAGCCTTAGCCCTTAAGCTTCTTTCTCGCTCCCCACACACACCTATAAAAAGAAGCCGTCAAAGCCGACGTGATCGATCGCTCAGCTCGCCTACGTGCTTGCTTGCCCAGTGCACGATCGACGACACAGCACGAGGAAGAAGAAGAAGAAAGACAGCAAGCTAAGTACATGGACGCAGCAGCGACGGCGACGGCGGGCGCGGAAATCTACCGGCTACCGGAGGAGTGCGTGGCGTACGCCATATCGCTGACGACGCCCGGCGACGCGTGCCACTCGTCGGCGGTGTCGCCGGCGTTCCGCGCCGCGGCGGACTCGGACGCCGTGTGGGCCCGCTTCCTGCCGCCCGACCACGCCGCCGTCCTCGCGCGCGCCGACGAGCCGGCGGCGCTGGGTATGTCCAAGAAGGAGCTCTTCTCGCGCCTCTGTGACAACCCCGTCCTCCTCGACGACGCCACCATGGTACGTGCACGCAATCTTTAACCTTGTTTGTATCAGGCATTATTCACATGATGCATTGTTCTCAATCGATCGATCGCACACGCCTGCAGAGCTTTGGGCTGGAGAGACGGAGCGGGGCGAAATGCTTCATGTTGTCGGCGAGGGCGCTGAGCATTGCGTGGGGAGATGATCCGACGTGCTGGACATGGACCACTGGCCTCCCGGGATCCAGGTGCGTGTGGGCGCCACATGCTTTTCCTTTTTTCTTTTTTTCGATCGTTGTCGCTTGCCTCATAAGTAGCTTACTCCAATGAACAACAAACGAATAGTAGTCACATGGCACGCACACACCACTGATCGGCCTACGCACTGCCTCTGTTTGAAATTATGACTAGAAGCATTATTAGGCTTTTAGAAGGTCAAACTCTGTAAATTTTGTTCGATTAATCAAATTGTATACACACACGTGTATCTTTAGTTTATAAAGATATTTTGACATAGCATTTAATTTGTAGCAGTTCATAATACATTGCGAGAAAATTGATGATCAATATATGTCTCAGGACTTTAAAAATTACCAATATTTTTCTCACTAAAAAAAACAGACTTTGCTGACTGAATAATTAGAGAATGAATCCTCTTGTTCAGTTCGAAACGGCTTATTTTGTAAATGGTCTTTTGATCAGCAAGTACTAGTATAAGAGAGACATGGACATTTTTTTCTCAGTTTTTAATTAAGATCAAGGTACGGCGTGCCACCTGCTATACATTTTACGCACGTGTCAGTATGCATGCCTGCACACCCGTTCATGCATGGCGCACGTACACTTGAAAGATCCTGACACACGTCGTTCGCGGCGCAAAAGGCTATAGCTCGTGAAGCAACGACACGTTATGTATGCTTGCATCACAAATTCACAACAACAACAACAGATGGACTAATAAGGTTTTCGTGGTCGATCGATCAGGTTCCCAGAGGTGGCCGAGCTCTTGGACGTATGCTGGCTGGAGATCACCGGCAAGCTCAGCCTGTCGCTTCTCTCCCCGGAGACAACCTACGCCGCCTACCTCGTCTTCGCCATCGCCGACGACTCCTACGGCCTCGAGTGCCACGTCGGCATGCTTCCTCCCAAGGCCACCGTCACCGTCGTCGTCTCCTCCTCCGGGAGTACGACGACGTCGACCAAGCACGCCATCTGCCTGCAGCACATGCAAGGGGAGGAGGAGGTCGCCATGCACCGGCGGAAGCAGCAGTACATGCGCCTCCGCAAGGGGTACGGCGGCAGGAAGATGGTGACGAGGGAGGCCGACCCGGACATCCGGTGCCCGCGGCGGAGGGGCGATGGGTGGGCGGAGCTGGAGCTCGGCGAGTTCGTCGTCGCCGGAGACGGTGAGGATGATGGGGTGGTGGAGGTGAGGCTGGAGGAGGTGGATAGCCGGAGGTGGAAGAGGGGACTCATCGTGCAAGGCATCGAGATAAAGCCCAAACACTCGTCGTGCTAGTTGATTGCTCTTTTTAATTGATCAACAACAGCTAGCTAGCGGAATTCAAATGTTAGTCTATGGGGAGAAATATTAGTAACAAGTAAGTGCCGATTAGTTAGGTCCAGACAGAGACAGAAACAGCTTAGCAGGTCGCCCTCAACCTGATTCTTTTCTGGACTGACGCAACTTAAGAATTCGGCTTCTGATGAACAATGGTGTATTACGTCAGTGTTGCATGCAGACTACGTCGTACGAGCCGGCATGCTGCTGCACAGCGCATGCAAGCAATGCAACGCGTACTGGCATGGCCCACAAGCTGTACTGTTTGACGGCATTTGATTGCGGCGTCAGCTGATTCTGCAGTGTACTATCCAGTCGGCGATCACTAGGGACAGAAATGAATGAGATTGCAATTTGCAAATGTATTATTTGTTCGTAACTAATGTTACATTATCACGTGTTTTAACGTGGTTGTCCATTGTTCCATCGCTATATCCATGCCTATAATATATGTAACTGGCCGAGCATGTTGATTTATTGATTTTTTTTTAAGTTAATTATCTGGCGTGCAGCATCATTTAACGATTTCTTTGGTTCGTTCGATCAATATTTTAAGATCTATTGAACCTTTGAAAATGGGTTAAAAATACAGTTAAGCATAACAAAATTGATAAACCGCCCGTCTGAATTATGACAGACGTGGCCTTTGCTTTCTTATTTCCAGCGAGCCGAATATTCCTCGCTCTTACTCTGTAGGAATCATGGATGATGGACTCCGTCAAGTGAGTATAGTTCTGGCTAAAGTCATGCATAGACCGAAG
The DNA here is from genome assembly GCA_015342445.1 of Digitaria exilis. NCBI lineage: Eukaryota > Viridiplantae > Streptophyta > Magnoliopsida > Poales > Poaceae > Digitaria > Digitaria exilis. Next base: position 446,350 of record JACEFO010001963.1, read on the forward strand.
CATACCATGCCGAATTGCCGATGGAGTCGCCCTGTTTCTTGACATGCAATTGTCATTTCTGATCTTTGATCCAATTCCTTAGGTAGAGACAAAGCAATGCTTAGTTATTGAGGCATTCATCCTATGGGGTTTTTTAGTAATGAATTTCTATGGTTGATAGTCATCTTATGTTCCTTTTGTCTTGATTATTGTCTCCTATAGCTATATTATTTCTTGTACACGGTGTCGTGAACAAAATTAAATCTATTCTGGGCCCAGATCGGGATGGCCCAACTTTGATCTAGTAGTCGGTTTCATCTCAATTATGAGAAACCTCCTTACAAAAAGAAAATCTCAATATTCCTGGTGCAACTAATATAATTGTCTTTGGACGAGCCCTAGCAATCCCCTTCCGCTCACAGCAACAATCCTAAAATCCGAGGAGAAGTTGTTGCCGATGGAGGCGTCATCGGGCACCTGCGAGGTCGCGCGCCTGCCGGAGGAGATCCTCTCGGCGTTGCTCGCCCTCACCACGCCGCGGGACGCGTGCCGCGCCGCCGCGGCCGACTCCGACGCCGTCTGGTCCCGCTTCATGCCCCGCGACCTCTCGCCGCTCACCGACGACAGCGAGCTCTCCGGCGGCTCCGCGTCCTCCGAGAAGGGCCGGTTCCTCCGCCTCTGCGATCGCCCCGTTCTGCTCGCCGATGGCCTCACGGTACGTACGGTTTCATCTATCTTCTCTTCTGCTTTCTGATCGATCAGCTAATTAACCGATCGAATGCTGCATTGTGTTCATCAGAGCATGTGGTTGGACAGGGAGGGTGGCGCCAGGTGCTACATGCTGTCAGCGAGGCAGCTGAACATTGCCTGGGGTGATACTCCTCACTACTGGAGCTGGATCCCCATCCAAGGCTCCAGGTTAGCTCTCTCTCTCTCTCTCTCTATATATATATATATATATATATCAATTAATGCTTGCCAATTCGATCTGAAGAAGAATCCTGACTGCTGCTTATTCATATGAATCACTTGCTTTGCTTGCATCTACGTACGTATTGTTCTTCGTACTTGTTTATTACATATTTTTAACCTTTGGCTAATAATCTGTGACAGCAGCAGCAGATTCACGGAAGCTGCTCAACTCAAGAGTCTTTGGTAGTTGGAAATACGTGGCAAGATCGACAGAAAGATGCTCTCCCGAAACTCAATATATGCTGCTTACATGGTGTTCAAAGTAGCCGAGGGAGCCTACGGGCTTTGTTCTCCGTACCCAGAGACGTCTGTCACTCTTGGAGGAAGCCAATCAACACGCCAAGTTTGCTTCGAGGAGGATGGGGATCATCTATTGCCGGTGTGGATGGTGATGGCAAATAGGGGAGGCCGTGATGGGATTCCTCAAAATGTCCTTCTTCCTCGAGAACGAGTTGATGGCTGGATGGAGCTGGAGATGGGTGAGCTGCAGAACGATGAAGGCGAAGACGGTGAGGTTTCCATCAAGCTTATGGAGACGTCAGCCACCGTAATGAGTGGCCTTATCGTGCAGGGCATCGAGATCAGACCTAAGAAGCGAGATCATTGAGCTTGTAGTGGAGATCCAGAGCAAACAAGTTGATAGTGAAAGCAACTCTAGTTGATCACAAAATGACTTGAGCTGTCCTTGGCCCCTTGCTGCCATATGGCGCTGTTTCTCACGTATGGTTTGTCCTTATAAACCTGTGTGTTCCAACTACTTATATGGTTTGTACTCTGAAGCATAGCATACTCACCTAGTAGATGTTAGCCGTTTGCCAGTGATGTTTTTTCACATTTTCTTTCAAAACTTTTTCTTGTATTATTCCTGCAACTTTTTCATGTTCCGTCTGCTGCGCTGCCATTGGGCCGGCTAAAGTGGGCCGAGTTCCCTTCTGGCTGCCGGCCCGTGGGAGAGTTTGACCACACGATGTGGCGCCTCCGATGTATCATCCGACGACAAATCGATCCAAGGGCCTTTCCAGGCGGCGGCCCAACGATGATGACTCAGCGACGGTCTGACGTCCACGACGACGACTTTCCAACGAGCAAAACCGTCTACCCACCGACGTTGGGTCCACATGTCATCCACTCGGGCCCGTCCAATGCTTAGCCTCGAAGCCTCCGCATTCCAGCCAGGTCTTCTTCATCCAGATATAAATCCGCCACCCTCCACTTTCCAGTCTTGTTTGCTCTTGAATCCTTTCTCAATTTTACAATTCCCCACCACCCCGGAATCGGATCGATCGAGAGAGGAATCGAAAAGGAGAGCGGAGGGATCGATGGCGGCGGCGGCGGCGGCACCCACCACCTGCGAGATCGCGCGGCTGCCGGAGGACCTCCTGGCGGCGTCGATCGCCGGCACCACGCCGCGGGACGCCTGCCGCGCGGCCGCGGTCTCCCCGACCTTCCGCGCCGCGGCCGACTGCGACGCCGTCTGGGACCGCTTCGTGCCGCGCGACCTCCCGCCGCTCGCCGACGGGGAGCTCTCCCCGGCGCCGCCGTCCAAGAAGGCGCTCTTCATGCGCCTCGCCGATGGCCCCGTCCTCCTCGCCGACGGCCTCACGGTAACATGGAACTCCGCCCCTCGTTACATCATCTACTACTGTTCTGTCTGTGTAATGAAGGTTCTCGATTGATGGGGGCTGATCGGTTGTGTATGGCCGTACAGAGCATGTGGCTGGACAGGGAGACCGGCATCAAGTCCTACATGTTGTCGGCGAGGTCGCTGTGCATCATCTGGGGAGATACGCCGCAGTACTGGCGATGGATCCCTCTCACCGACTCCAGGTTCGTGAAATCAACGACTCCATTGTGTATTGCTGTTTGATGCCAGTGTGAATTACTCTTCTGGGTGTGTTTTAAAATGCCACCGGGATGCCACACCTAATTGCAGAGCCACTAGATACAACTCTAGGAGTAGCTGTGACTTGCTCCGATGAGCATGGCATTTTAGTACAATCGCAGCAGTTTGATGATGTTATTAGGAGTCCTATTCTTGCATCAGTTTAATTTGGTGATCAGAGTCGTACCTCAGTCCGTATTGCTTTCCACACGCACATGACCAAATGTTGTTATCTTATCTTTGCTTTTGATACCCTTGCTTTTGAGAGCAAAGAAAGTTACATGGCCTTTTTCACTTGGATTCTATAATATGAATGAAAGTAGCATAATTGGAAGAACATGAATCCATATATGAACAAAACTTCTGTAATGATGATGATTATAATTTCATTTTGTTGCAAACTTTGTGTGAACAGGTTCACAGAAGGTGCAGAGCTCCGGGCTGTTTGCTGGTTGGAAATCCGTGGCAAAATACCTTGCAATATACTCTCCCAAAACTCAGGTTATGCCGTTTACATGGTGTTCAAGATGTCCGATGAATCCTACGGGTTGCAGTATCCACTTCAGGAGGCTTCAGTTACCATTGGGGAAAGCAAAATCTCTCGTCAGGTTTGCCTGGACGGCTATCAAAACGAGGGTGAGGACGACGAAGAAGAGGTGCCTCAGAACTATCGATCTTTAAGGGTTCCAGCCATGAGACTAGGGTTGAGGAGAAGAAACCGTCGTGTGCCTCATGGTGTGGTCGTGCATTTCCCTAAGAAAAGGGATGACGGCTGGATGGAGATGGAGCTGGGTCAGTTCAACAGCGAAGATGGTGAAGATGGTGAGGTGTCCATCAGTCTCATGGAGACGAGAGGAGGCAACTGGAAGAAAGGTCTTATTGTGCAGGGCATTGAAATTAGAGCAAAGAAATAAGGCTGGGGACTGTTATGGGAAGTCGTCTTTTAACATCAATCAAAGTAAACAAATAAGGATATATGTAGTGCCTGTTTTGCAGCATCCTGCGTTGTTGTACAGTGTGCTTTGTTTGCCAACGCCCTGCAAAAATACATTCTGGAAATATGTCCAGGACTCCAGGTTCTTGAGGGAAAACAACAAACTGCCGTTTTGTGCCAATTATATGGTGTCCCAAATCAATTAATGCTTGATGACCTTGCGACGTTTGGTTGTGAAAATGTAACTAGTATAGTAGCATCCCATCTTTTTTTTTTCTGAGCAATGTTGGCTCAAACTCACCTGAACGTGGAAGGATAAAAAAAAAATTCTATCTTTACTATTCATCACCCTCGTATAACACGCTTCCCTGTAAAAAAAGTATTTTTTCTCCACTCCATCTAAACACAGCACAGGTAACCAATCACCCCCACCAACAGCTCGTTTGTCTCAAGATCGCGCCATAGCTCGTTCAAAAATGAAAAAAAATCGTGCCAGAGCCATCAACATTAAACTTCAAAAAAGTTTCTATCAGGATGGGGTGTCGGGCGAGAGCAAGTCGCTTGGCCTTTTGTTGCCTGTACTGTTCCACTAGCTTTGGAATGTATTTTCATTTTATGCCCATTTTATGCCTTCCCTCGAGCCCTGTAGTATGCTGTTAATTGCCTTCCAGTAACTTGTGGGTTTACTGGCTACTTTTGGAGATAAAAGGTTTGGATCCAGATCATTAGAATCCACATATTTAAACCGAACTCTAGAGATTGCAAAGTGCAAACAAGCTACCAATGGATCCCAAATAAAAGAACTGCTTTTCTTGATAAGAAAAGCAAAAAAAAAATTGGGGTGAGAGAGGCTCGAACTCTCGACCTCAGGATCACTCAAATTAGCTATGAGACCTACGCGCTAGCCAACTGCGCCACCACCCCATTCTGCTGTCGAGTCTTTATTTTAGTTATATGAATGTATAATATATCATATAAATTATTGTGCCAACATTCCAATTTCCATCCATATTTTTCTTCATATATCTAGGACTTTTGAGCTTTTCAGAGGCCTGATTAATACAAATCATAAAAATGATCTCGGCCTCCAAATACTTGCAAGTCTAACCTAATCAAAATGTCAAATGCTGCTACAAGGAGCATGATTGGTCTCTTTATACAGCACTACGGGCATTTGCAGTGCTGTACCATTTTAAGCAAAGCCAGGTATGGAGATATTTCATTCGAGTTGGCTTTCGTCTTGCTGTGCCGTTTCCTCGAACGGTAAACCATTTTGGAGGTTGTGTTCTTTGAAAAGGTAAACCGCTCCGACGTTGTTAGCAAAACAACTTTTGCCTTTCGCTATTTTCAGATGCCTGAGAAAGAGACTTAAAGAAATGGAAGTATGTGTATCTCAATGACATGGGTTTGGCTTAAAGCTAAGGTGAGCAAAAAAAACTAGATGTCCAGTGTGACTGCAAGCAGGCATGCAGCATTGAACATGTCATCCAGTGGGGTTTCTTCATGAAGAAAAAAGCTTCTTTGCCATACCACATTATAACACTTTGCCAAAGTTACGATTTCAGTTTCTAAAAAAAAAAGTTACGATTTCCTGAATATATGAAACTCAAGCTTAACTTATCAATGATGCCTCAAGCCCTGTAGACAGAAGCAAATGCCCCTCCCCCTCCCCTGAACCTGAATCCTGTCTAGGTTCGTTGGACAGAAGCTCGCGGCACAGTTTGCGCCACATATGACATATGCGCAGAAAATGTAAACTGAAGACCAAGAAGGAAATCGTTCCCACGGCGAAGGCATCAGCCATCAGTTCGTACCAACCAAAGAGACGTCTTGAATTTCCTCTGAATTTCGTGGTTGTGCGCTGACACAACATAAACGAAAGCTGTTTGCCTTGCGGTGGACAAACCGAACACGAACCCAAAGAGCAGCAACCGGGAGCTGAAGCATCGATCGCATCCGCACGAGATCCCGGGGACGTCACCGGTGATGTAAGCTTGCACCCTTGGCCGTCTGATCGCCGCCGTGTGTCACGGATGAGAACCGGCCGAGGGGCTGCTAGTAGGCGGGTCAAGATCGACGAATTCAGATTTCAGAGTGGCCTCTACTCCGTATGTTTGTATCTGTGATTGCGATAAACAAAGCACGGGTTATCCAATTGGTACGTGACAGTTGGCACGAGAATGAAACAGACATGGAAATGAAGTACTAGAGGGACTTGTGTGTAAAATCTGACACATGTAGTAGCAGACTAGTATAGTAGTAGGCAGGTGCGCTGCGAAAGGAAGAGAAGCGTGCAATCCCGCAAGGCCACATACGAGGAGACCGGAAGCTCCGCCCCGGAAACGAAGGCGAGCTCACGATTCTGCTGCCATCTGCTAAGGGCATAAGATCTCATCCATCCAATCAAATCGCGTCGCAGGTGTGGATTTTTACGATAATATAAGTTTGTTCTACCGTCGAAATCTCGATCTCCCAGTTCAGGTTTGGAGACAGATTTCTCAAAATTTAATCGCGCCCTAGGGTTCTGTTTTTTTCGCAGCGGTGAGGATCCATGGCGAGGAAGATGCTCGTCGACGGGGAGGCGCCCGTAGCTGACGGCGGGCAGTACGACTACGATCTCTTCGTCATCGGGGCGGGTAGTGGCGGCGTTCGTGGCTCTCGCACCGCCGCCTCCTTCGGAGCTAAGGTTGGTTATTCATCTGTTGATTCCATTGACACCTTTGACGCCAAGACCATCCACGCTGCTCGCTCCTCCCAGCTCCGCCGGCCCCCATCCATCGATTACTCCCTGGAGCATGTAGTGTTAGTCTATTAGATGTCTGCTGCCTACCACTGACCCACCTTGGTTTGCGGTCGAATGATTGTGTCAGTTCTCTCTATTCGAAACGATTAGGAAACGCAAAGCATCAGTTCTTGGTCCGGCTCTGTTGTTTTGGTCTTCCCCTGATTTGCCGTGAAGCCTGTTTTGAATGTCGTTAGGCTTGTACGCATTTCCCTTCACTTTTGTTTGGTTATCCAATCACACTGCGACACTGTGTCCTCTTTTTTATTTCTCATATTAACATATTACCACAATATACCCTTTGGGATTCCACTTAAAACAATTTTGTAGCTTTGCTGTTCAGTAGAATTCCTTTTTAACTCTATCGTGTGCCATCACGCGAGATTGGTGTGTTAGTTCATTTTCATTGCTTGTGGAATTTTATTGGTTCTGATATTTGTGTCAGGTTGCGATCTGTGAGCTCCCGTTCCACCCCATCAGTTCGGATTGGCAAGGAGGACATGGTGGGACGTAAGCATCAACTAATTGTTTCTGTGCATTTCTAGTGCTTACTAAAAACATGCAGCTAATTCTGCTAGGTATATTGATGCAGTCTCATTCCGTGTGCTCACAATGATCTGATTGTTGTCCTAGGTGTGTGATACGTGGTTGTGTTCCTAAGAAGATATTGGTCTATGGTGCATCTTTCCGCGGAGAATTTGAGGTTTGTTGTTTTACTGTCTTACTCTTATGGGAGAACTATTGTAACCAAATGGTTCGGAAGCTGATGATGTTGAACACTCTTATTTTGCGTGCCTGTGCCTTTACAAAAAAAAGATGTTGGATTCTATTTGAACTGTAGTTTATTGCAAATGCAGGATTCAAAAAATTTTGGGTGGGAGATTAATGGGGATATTAACTTCAATTGGAAAACGTTATTGGAGCATAAGGTCAGGCCTTTAACCTCAACTACTAGCACATTCTCCACAACTGCTAAGCATGAATGGAGTGTCATACTGTCCAAGGTCCTAAATTTTCTTTCCCTGCAGACTAAAGAAATTGTTAGATTAAATGGAGTATACCAGAGGATCATCACCAATGCTGGTGTGACAATGATTGAAGGGGCAGGCAGTTTAGTTGATGCTCATACTGTTGAAGTTAGCCAGCCTAATGGTTCAAAGCAAAGGTATACAGCAAAACACATCCTGATTGCGACTGGTAGCCGAGCTCAACGTGTCAACATACCTGGAAAGGTTTGTAAGATCTCACACCTCCTTTTGTAACTTCCTTTCTTGTCCTGATTGATCGTACTGGTACTTGTTCATTAGCTTTTTTATGCTGAACGTCAATGATGGATTCCAATTGGCTAGATTCACAGCTTCATGTTTGGAAAGGGCTTTGCATCATTTTTCTTCTTTGAAATGTTTTGAGTGAGATAAACATTGCCTTTCTAGACATCATTTGCCTTCTTTGCTGTGGTTTATATTGTTCGTTCATTTCAGTTTTTCCTAAATCCATCTGGTATTCTAACTCCATCTAAAACAAATATTTTGCAGGAGCTGGCTATTACTTCAGACGAGGCCTTGAGTTTGGAGGAGCTTCCAAAGCGTGCTGTAATCCTTGGTGGCGGGTAGAGTGCTTTTGTGCTATTTTGAAAAATATATTGTTCTGCGGTTACCAACTATTTGTCCGGATAATGCAGATATATTGCGGTTGAATTTGCTTCTATCTGGAGAGGGATGGGCGCGGAAGTAGATTTGTTTTATCGAAAGGAACTTCCTCTAAGGTATAATCCTGTAATGGCTAACTCAGCTTCTCGTTCAAGTAATACTTCTGTTCTTGCATTCAGGTTATGATTATGTGCTACTTCTTTCTGCGTTTAGGTAGTTTATTATCAATCCTAACTTGAAGGGATCACCTGTCTATAGGGTATTATGATGTATTTGAACATTCCAAGTAATATTGTCGATGTAAAAGGTCAGATTATTCTCTATGCTTAGCGACTCGCTATTGGTCAATTGTCCTATTATGGACAATACAGAGAATCATATGGTACAGCAATACAAAAAAAAAAAAACCATCCCACTCAACGATTATGCCACACGTGCACATAAAAGCCCCACCATGAATATTTATGTGGATGATGTGTGTTTTCTTGTAACTACTAGGTACGTAAGTAGTGCAAATTGTTGGTCTTATTCTGGAACCTGGACGTATGGGTCAGCTATCTGATTACGACTGTGTAGCAGGCATTTAGTATCTAATGTTTTGAGTTGTATGATACCTTCAAGTAAAGAAATAGGAAGATTGTTGTAAGAATTGATGGACAGGAAAGATATGCATAATGTTACTTTAAAATGCTGACTACTTGCAGGGGGTTTGATGATGAGATGAGAGCAGTTGTTGCAGGAAACCTTGAGGGAAGGGGAATCAAATTGCATCCTGGGACAAATCTGACTGAGGTGATTTAAACATAAACCCTATTGTGCATTTTGATTTCTCAATGTCAATTCTTAGTTTGATGGGTTCCATTTGTTTAAACCAGTTGAGTAAAACAGCTGATGGCATAAAAGTAGTAACTGATAAAGGAGAAGAACTCGTTGCGGATGTTGTTCTATTTGCTACAGGTAATTAGGAGTTTTTTTCTTTGTCGCACTTGAGCATTCTTTTAGAAATCCATCTTGAGACCGCATATTTTCCTTGGTGGCACATTTATTCTGAGCAGAAATTTCGGTGTATCTTTCAATGCTTCTAACGACTTAGCACCATAATAGAAAAATGAAAGAAAATATTCGTAGTTAAATATTTAAGATATAGTGCTGCCAATCATGACTAATGAGTTGGTGTTTGTACGCTATATGGAACCTAGTATTTTGGAGTTTAATACTATATCCATGCCTGGTGTTAAATTGATTGCAGGGCGCAAACCCAACTCTGAGAGGCTGAACTTGCAAGCTGCAGGTGTCGAGGTTGACCAGATTGGCGCCATCAAGGTTTGATTTTTCGTTCTTTGCTAGCTGTTTCTTTCCTCCTTTAGGGTGATATATTTGTACCTTTGGAATTTACTTCTGATGCTTCATTGATTGTATTGCGAGTCATATATTTTGAGCAATTTAATTTGGTTATTGACTTATTTCAATAATTTCTCTGTTTAGGTTGATGAATATTCTCGTACATCTGCTCCTAGTGTATGGGCTGTGGGTGATGTAACAAACCGTATCAATTTAACACCTGTTGCATTGATGGAGGCTACTTGTTTTTCCGTAAGTGGCTGCAGTAGTTTGTAACCCTCCCACGAGGTTTAGTTCCTTGTAACCAGCAACTGTTTACCTTTTCACATTTCAACTGCAGAAAACTGTGTTTGGTGGGCAGCAAGTTAAACCTGATTATAGAGATGTTCCTTGTGCTGTTTTCTCGTAAGTCACAGCCCTGATTGCTTTTCGTTGGATGGTGCTGTTTTGATTTCCTTAAATCTTACCAAGTGTAGGCTTCATACTTGCATATATTCTCTACAGTTCTGAATTCCTGTGTTTTTCGGAACATCTCCGGCGTACCTGCCACCATAGATAGTTTTTTTTTTCTTGTTATCTCTCCTTTCTGTTGCTGAAATGCTAAACAGTACTAATGGTGTGTGCACTGTAGGCATGAATAATGAGATTTAGATTCTCTGTTTAGGATGTCACTGAGCGATAGAGTTTCACATCTAGTTGATGTGCTTGTTCAAATATGCATTATGTTTAAATTGATGCAATTTTTTTTGGTGCTACTGTTTTCTTTGGAATTTATGCTTTTCCTCGTCACATGATAACATGAGATAATTATGTTCAATAGGATTCCACCACTATCTGTAGTGGGCCTTAGCGAGCAGCAGGCCAGGGAGGAAGCCAAGGGTGATATTCTTGTTTTCACTTCATCATTCAACCCAATGAAGAACAGCATATCCAAGTAAGTATCGTTAATATCATAAAATCACTCGTAAGCTTGACTGGCTTCACCCAATGAGCTCTGACATGTATTTTATCACATTCAAGATGGGTTGTTCCTGTTTTCATTAGTCGTTTCCTCTGTGCAGTAGCTTTTTGTTCTATCCTGTGGGATATTTGTAACTTTGTTTATGTTTCCCAGGCGACAGGAGAAGACTGTCATGAAACTGGTCGTTGATGCTGAAACTGATAGAGTACTTGGTGCATCCATGTGTGGGCCAGATGCAGCTGAAATTATGCAGGTAAGCATATACCAGATTCATTTGTTACTTTCTAGGTGTTAGTATTCCTTGTGCTTCCACCCCTTGTTCATTCTTGGTTTTGACTGAGCTTCGGCATGATCCAGGGCATTGCTGTTGCACTTAAATGTGGAGCCACGAAAGCAACCTTCGACAGCACGGTATGTTTGTTTAAAGAGACATCCTCTTGCAGTAAAGCGCAGCTGTTAATATCTAGCGCCTAATGGTGCCTCCGTTGGCTTTCAGGTCGGGATCCACCCTTCGGCCGCCGAAGAGTTTGTGACCATGCGGACCGTAACCAGGCGCGTGGGCCCAGTATCCAAGCCAAAGACAAGCTTGTAAGCATCAGTGTTGTGGACCACACATGTATAAGCTGTTTGATTCACTAGACGCAGCAGACTCTGGTTTCTTGGTAATTTTACTTACGTCATTCGAAGTGGAACAATGTTGTATTGAAGGAATAATAAGATTATTTGCATAGCAGTCCACTCAGCATAAATGCAATCGTGAGTTTTGCTGATCCAAATAAGAGCTCACATTGTTTAACCGAGTGCTTTTTGTTTTTTTTTTTGTTTTGTCCATCCAGTCTTTTTGCCAACTATTAATGCTGGGCGGTCGATTCTGTATATTCTTGTCATCTGTGGCTCAGTTTGTTGGCTAAGCTTTCGCTGCGCAATAATTTGCGCAGTGAGAAAGCCTAGCCAACAAATTGAACCACGGTCATGGCCTCGAGGCCCAAGGAAGAGAACTCCTGAAGAAAGTGGTCCAGTCCAAGTTTGGACGGTTGGGCGTATAAGGCCTGACCAAGTGCCTTCTGTGGCCCAAACGAGGGAGGCTTGGGACCACACACACGGTCCTCTTGCCATTTGTGATTTGCGAAGGCTTCCGATTGTGAAATGTTGTTGGGCAGGAAACGGCAGCTGGATTGGATTGTATGTCCTTGATGTGGCAATCTATCTACTTACGGGATTAGTGTTGGACGTGGTAACTGTGAATGCAACCAACGGTGGTGAAAGACGACGACTTTGCGAGGCTACGCCGTGCGTGAAATTAATAATGGAGAAAGCTAAGGTAGCTGGATGCAATAGATTTGACTTAATTAATGATCAAGTTATGTAAGGAAGGTTATTAGGCCATCCCCAACCAATGACTAGGATGGTGTCCATAACATTAAATAGATTGCCACATAAGCAATTTGATGATGTGGCAGATCAATTAAGGAGGGGAGAGAAGGACATGGTGTCTTGCATGAGAAACCATGTCTACATAAGAACCATGAAAGAAATTATGATGATAGAAAGAGTAATGGAGAAAAGATATAGGATTTGATGGTAATTTATTTTCAGAAAACTATGCATTGGGGAGGTAATTTCTATGTGTAGTGTCTAGTTGACATGAATGTATGGACACTACAAGATGGTGTCTTGGATTGGGGATAGCCTTAGGCCTCCTTTGACAGACTGGTTTATAGCTAATATAAATATTATTCTATATGATGAACAGTAGAAGTTTGTCCATGCTAGCTTACTCAGGAGATAAGCCAGCTCATTTTCTAATGCATTTCTCTCTCATGGTACATCTCCTAAGAGTAAGGCTAATAATACAACCCGTTACTGGCTAAATAGTTTCTTAACATCTCACCATTTCGCCCACTCATATAATGGTTAGAGCAAGTATAATGGTGACCGAGAAGCCGGCGAAGTCCTACGTGTTAGAAAGAGAAACTAAGAGAGGGAAAGAAGCTGCCGTCTCCGCACACGCCCGCCCGAAGCTGGCGACAACATTGAAAATGTGCTGCAACGCTCGCTACTGGCTTATCTCTCCGTTTAGCTTTAAATGTAGGCGGGGTCCGCCACCACCACATGCCACATCACAGCTTGAGACGCCCGCTCGCAGGCGCGGTTATTAAACTGCTCTTAGCTCTTCATTATAATTATGTAGCCTACATGTCTCTCTCACGTCTTTTCTCGGTTTCTGTGTATGAGTCCACCTTAGCATTTAGCTTCTCCCAGCCCACGCTCTAAGAGCAAGTATAACAAGGGTATGCATGAATGGTTAATACTGAGGTGGATGAAGTCGATGAGAAAGAGAGTATACGAGTGGCCTCACTCTAAGGGCACGCCCAACGGTGTTTCAAATAGCCAGCATATGTCAGTCTTTGTCAGCTTTTATCCAACGTGGAGGACAGAGAAACTAGAAAAAACAGCGCGCTAGCGACTTCAGTAGCGCTCTGTCTGCTTCCCGGTCCCACATACTTTTATATTGTATAGATTAATGTGTGCTTCTTTCTTTATTTTCTCTAGCATACACATCAGCCGGCTATTTGGCAATGCCGCTGGAGCTGGCCTAAATGTCTATCTTCTCTCTTAGACTTTAGGTTCCCCGGGCGCATGCAATAATCAATTTGAGCAGATGGGTGCTGAGCTGGAGGTCCATGCATCCCAGCCAGAAGTGAGTAGTGTGCATGCAGTTTGCACGGAGCTGTGTACCACCGCACCGCACCGCACCATTGGCCGGCGGTCTCCTGTAGCTGTGGACTACTTGTAGCTGATAATGAAGAAGAGGTCAGCATGCAGCAGTTAGCTAGCCAGCCTTGACTAATTAAGGTTGTGTTTAGATGCAAAAGATCTTTTGCACTTACTATTCATTCCCCTCACAGAACACGCATCCCTAAAAATTCCTTTTTCACCTTTCCTATTCATCCCCCTCACATAACACGCATCCCAGAAACAAAAGATCTTTTCCCTTCATCAACTAAACACAGCCTAAGCATCAGATCAGTACTGTACTGGGTAGGTCAACTTTGGCTAGTGTAGTTATCAAGCTGTCGAATCGATCGATCGAATTCAATGCCGCACTGCATGCACATGATATTATTGAAACTTAAGGCCATAGCCCATACGCGTAGTGTGCAGGTACGGTGGTGAATGCGCAGGTCAGTAGGTCACATTGCATGCCTCTGCATTGCGTCCTCTAGCTCATGATCGTATATACTATCATCAGAGTTGGTTGGTTCATATATAGATGGTGAGGAAACTATATTTATGGTGTGGCGAACGCACTGCACACGGAGTAAAAAAAGTAGGCCGGGAGCGGGGCCGTGCTCCCCAGTGAGGCTTGAATGAATGAATTAGGAGATGCAGAGGAAAGAAAGAAACAGACTGGCTGGCTGGTGTCGTCTTGCGTGGCAACGGCGGCGTGTCCCACCGAACCGCATCGATCACACCCGGGACGCCTGCTTGTTGGCATCGATGAATTAACATGCATGTCGAACAAGAAGCATGCGCTTTGGAATTGAAGCTTGCGCTGCCCCGCTGGGTTGTACGTCCATGCATATGCATGACCAATTAATTTGACCTTTGGGGATTAGGCAGCAGGTAGTACTCCTATTAACTACGTACAGGCTCGATCGATCCATCCAGCTGTGACGTCGTCGGGACTCCTACCTCAGCATGCAAACTCGATCGGCATGCCGGCTCAATGCATGCATGTTGTTGCTCCCGTGCGTGACCCGTCCCGTGCCTTGCCTTCACATGGATCGGTTACATTTACATATACTCCGTCACCGCACGCACGCCGACCACCATCGAGGCAGTATTCAATGACCAGCGCCGCCCGCCGGTGAACGCGCATGTCTGGTACACTTTTTGGTCTATTGCTATAGCCGCAACATGCATGTACCGCAGGCTAGGCCGCCCGGGATGGCGCGTCTGCATGCTTCGGCTTCTCTCAATCATGCATGTCTGGCGTCCGTCAGGAATAACGTCATGTAGTACAGTAGTAGTTGCCAACAAGCAACCTATATACAGGACGGACGCATGTGATGTGAGCATGATATGTATCATATATGCAGGACGGACGCAAGGGGGGCTCACAATCTTTTTTTTTTTTGAACGAAAGGGGCTCATAATGAAATGAAATGCAATGTAGTAGTATTTATGTTTCTGTAAAGGTTCAAAGTCGCATGTACATACAGATAAATAATTGAAGGGGAGTACTTAACAATTCGAGATGTTGTTAATTACTGAAAAACGAATAACCAATCATGCATGCATGAATGAATGAATGATCAAAAGACGAAGCCTCCTCCCTGTCCCTGGACGTCGTTGACCCATCCGAACTTGTCCATGTAGGGGTTGACGAGCGTCTCCGGCGGGTACTGGTGGATGCAGTCGTCCCAAGCGCCGGCGTCGGCGTCGGCGAGGTCCCTGCACACCTCCCAGTAGGCGCTGTTGCACTTGAACCCCGAGCCGAAGGTGACCATGAGCACCCTGTCCCCTCTCTTGAGCCTCCTCTTCGCCTCCATGTAGCCCAGCACGTACCACAGGCTGCTCGCCGACGTGTTCCCCCACCTGTGCAGCGTCATCCTCGCCGGCTCCACGTCATGCTCCGTCAGCCCCAGGCTCTTCCTCACCGCCTCGATCACCGCCGTCCCCCCCGGGTGCAGGCAGAAGTGGTCCACCCCCGTCTTGAAGTCGATCTTGGGCTGGGCCTGGGCCTTGTTGGTGCTCCGCCGGAAGAGGAGGAGCTTGCGGAGGAGGAGGTGGCGGACGGCGAAGCGGGCGAGCTCGCCGGCGGGGAGGATGCGGGGGGCGAGGCGCTGGAGGTTGTCGGTGAAGGCCCTCACGGCCGCCTTGGGGAGCGCCTTGCTGAGGCTGACGCCGAGGCGCCCGTCGGCGTCCTCGCGGTGCACGGCGGCGGCGTGCGCGTCGTCGGAGGCGGCGATGTTGGCGCGGACCAGGCACCGGAGCTCCATCTTCGCTCTCCGCCGGAGCGCCGGGTCGTTCGTCAGCAGCGCGGCGGCGCCGCCGCACCGGAACAGGCAGTTCCCCAGCATCATCGACTTGTCCGTCCCCACGTACCAGTTGGGGGCGCACGACTCGGAGGTCACCACCAGTGCCATGGTCGAGGTTGAGGTCCGTGTGGCCATGGCGTTGCGGGCGAGGTCGACGGCGATGAGCCCGGCGCTGCATCCCATGCCGGAGAGGTTGTAGGCGACGACGTCCTCGCGGAAGCCGAAGCGGTGGACGAGGCGGGAGACGAGGGACGGCTCCGGGGAGAAGGAGCCGACGTTGAGGACGACGAGGTCGACGTCGGTGGCGGACACGCCGGCCCTGGAGAGGACGTCGGCGACGGCGCCGGAGAAGAAGTCGTCCATCTCGTCGAGGGCGTCGGCGTGGGTGGGCGTCTCCTCGCGGCCCTGGAGGACGTTGCGTGGGCAGTAGGTGTGCTCGCCGATGCCGGAGTTGACGATGACCTTGAGGAGGAACTTGTACTCGGAGATGCCGAGCCGCTTGTTGCGCTCGATCACCGCGCCGGCCATCTCGGTGGTCACCTTGCGGTCGTCGGAAGGGCGGTGGCACGCGTACTCCAGGAGGTAGCACCGCGACCGCCGGCGGCGGGACAAGACCTGCCACGCGAGGTACGCCAACGTGTGCGCCAGCAGCAGCGCCGTCACCACGGCGAGGACCTCCATCGATCGATCCACAACTCTGTATGTAGCAGCACTGATGATCTAGGATGAGGAGGATCGGAGGGTGGCGTTATATAGAGCAACCAAGCTAGCTGTGACAGAGTGTGTGTGTGGATCGATCGATCGATCGATCGAACAGCAGGAGGCAGACAGTGAGGAAGAAGGTGCGGCCCGCGGGTGGTATATAAATATATATGCTATGCTGCTGTCAGTTTGGGTTGTTGGTGTTTCACTACACTGTCAGAGTCAGAGTGTGCTTTGCCTTGCCTGCAGGCCAGATGGAGTATGCCCGCGTGGGATATTACTTAGAGCCAAGTATAGTAAAGCTGACGAGGCGGGCGACTCAAGCTCCACGTCAGAAAAAAACAACGCTGGCAGAGAGAAGTTAAGAGAGAGAAGGAGGTAAACGTCTCGGCACTCGCCAACTGAAGCGGGCGTTTGAGCCATCATTTGATTCTCATTGGTTCACATGGTTCTGGTGTAGCAGAAAAGGTAATGATGATGCTGGGGCCCGCCACCAGAGCAGCTCAGCAGGTGCTGACGAGGAGCAGGAAACGCCCGCTGGCCGGCGCCTTCATTAGTCCTGCTCTTATGTGGGAGGACGGACTAGCGATTAGAGAGGTTAATGCGGTCGCCGTAGTAGCCTCAGCTCTGCCCCAACGGCCAACCACTGCGTGCACTGCCTACTCATCGATCCATACCATATCGGTTAGGCCAATAGTCCCAATACTAATAATGCAATGCCCGTGTGAGCAATGCAATCCAATGCACCAACCAACCCGGCCGGTCGTTTGATCATGCTATTTTAGCTGCTCCCTGATTTAATTTTATCATGCTATTAATTCTGATCATGCTATTTAGAGATGCTAGTAATTCGGCTGTGCAGCATATATAGCTCCTGTAGTCGTTGCAGCGTGCACGCAGTTGCTAGAATAATGTACGTATTCACATTTCAAAAAGAATAATGTACGCACGCGTTATGTGCACGCACACTGCTACTACTCTCGATGGCCTCTTGCTTGCTACGTCGACTTACATTGACACGACGGTGGCCATAAATCGATCATGTACAGTACCACACACGCTCTCCGTGATTGATCGATCGATGATAGACACAAGACGATCGTTCCAACAGCAACACAACACAGCCGAGATGGATGGATGGATCAATGCAAGGCTGGCTAGCTGCTGCATGTGGCATATATTGTGCCTCTTCAATTTGTACCACCTGACTGTCCACCTCTCTTTCTTTATGAATTCCACCTAAGCTTTTACCGGAGCGGCGGATCGGACCCACAATCTATCGGCCACCCCGGCCGCTCACGTACATCGCCTGGATCCACCGTACCTTTTTCTCCCCACAAGAATTAATACTTGTCGCAGTAGGCTCGTGCTACTAATGATAAATAAAAGTGCTCCAACATTTGCAGTGCATGGAGGGATATTTTTGCATTGCTCGCGGTTCCCAAATAAAGCTTTGGCTACAGAGACGTGCCATGCATGTACCTGTGACGAGCGGGCCATGCATCTTCAGGATCACAGTACATATATGTACTAACTAATTAACCGCACAAAAGGTAGCAAAGCCTCATTTAAATCCATCCGACTAAATTTTATTAATATCTGTTTGGATCTCCATCTCCACAACCTTGCTAAAGCTAAGCTACTAGTTTATTATTAGCCAATGTTGCTCGTTATGTTCGTTCAAAAAAAAGTTTATTAGCCAACAATTGGATTGTGAGGTCGTGAGCTAGTAGCCTAGTAGTAGTACACTGTGAACAGTTGGGAATGTGATTTGTACATGCAGATACAGTATCACTGCCGTGCGCCACTCGGCAATTGTACGTACGTTTAGCACTAGAGACCTTAACGAGCATACGTACACGTACTTGTACTAGCTCGTACGTAGTAATAATAACATGTGGTCTAATATATAGCTAGCCGTGGTACCCTCCGTGCTAGATAAGCTAGCCCGTAATTAACGCGTCTGCGTAACTACATTTATCGATCGGTTCCTCCCTGAATGCCCCAGCGGCGTGATGCAGCAATAGTCTTTGCATTATATTGCTTGTTGCCGGGAACAGCTACACCTGTTTCCTTTTTGAAATAAAGTTATATTTTCAATTTTTTTAAAAAAAATCATAAAATACAGTTTTTTTTGTTTGCTATTGACATGGCCATGGCAATTAGGGGGTGTTTCCCTCAAAATACACTATTCATCTAACTTTTCACTATTCATTATATCCCTCCTACTCACAGAACACTATTCATCTATAGTTTTTTTTTGTGAAAAGTATATTTTTGGGAACCTTTCCCCAATCTAAACACACCCTAGTAGCATATCATCAGCAGCGAGGAATTACCGGCCGTAAACATATTGGAGGACTAGTAACTTATTTTTAGCATAGGAGGACTAAGTAACATTGGAGAATTTTTAAGTTGATTTGCTCTCTTTGGCAGGGCTTGTTGCCTAGCAGCTCCGGCTTCGGTTCCATCCAACATTGCAGCGAGAGAAGCCGGAACATAGACCGATGGCAGAATGAAGGAGAGAGACGGAAAGGGAGAAGCCACCAGAGTGGCTCCACCTCGCCACATTGTGCTACAGTGTGCCCGTTGAAATTCTGCTGCACAAAACTAGTCTGCTTCTGTTGATGAACGCGCGCAGGTAATTAATGCTGAATGGTGGCAGGCGTAGCTGACAAGCTACTCCCTCCGTCGCGTGTGTTTAGTTGTTGGGGAAGAAAAAGAAATTTTTCTGGGAAGTTTGTTTTGTGAGTAGGATGAATAGTAAATTTGAAAGGAATTGAAGAAGAACTTTTCTGAGAAGCGTATTTTCTGAGAGGGATGAATGGAAAAGTTGAAAAGATATTTTGGAAATAAACATGGCCGAGCGTCGTTCTGTGACCAAGCAAAGCAAGTCGATACATCGGCGACTCCATGGATGCATGGGAGACGCAACACTAATTTCTTCAGACTCGCCACGCCAGCAGCCAGCGAGTCTCACATGTGCTGCAAAAGGTCGGCGCACATGCAGGTAACGAACAGTACCATTCGTACGTTAGTTAGTTCTCCAACTGCATGCATGCATGCATGCATTGGATCGGCGCTAGCGAGGAGCCGGTCGAGGAAGAAGAGGAAGATTGAGCTTTGACCGATGGAGATCAACGTACGTACTGCGCATGTGCATGGAGATGATCCATCGATCGATCCAGTTGTTGGCCGATGGATAGAAACGTCATCCGGCCGCACGCGCTGGCTTTTCCGCACAAGGAAATCCAACTGCAGTACTAGCTGGCTACCTTGATCGTCCTCCAGATAGAAAGCCTCCGATGATCGGATCCCACCGGTCTTCCTCCTCCGATCCTGCCAACGAACCAACCGGAGATGATGCATGCATGCATGCAGCTAGCGCGATCGACGACCACCGATCCAAATCCAATGCTCACGTACGTACGACCGGTGGGCGGTGGATAGGCAAACCTGTCGGCAGGGCAGCCGATGTTGCTTGCGTTCTACTAAATCGGAGCCATGCATGCATCTCCTCCGTTTCTTTCTTCCCCCATTGGCTGGCTGAATATGCATGTAAGCTAAACTTTAATTTAATTGGAGAGGATCCAAACAGGGCCTAACTCCTAGCCTGTGCTCGATCGATAGATCGATCATGGCAACTTGCTTAAAAGTTGCGTGTGGCCCACCAACGGGGACCATTATATTCGCACATGATCTAATCATCTACATGAGGCCGGCGGACGGGACGGACGGATCGGAGAGGCGCCGCGCAACTCCACAACGGTCGCCGGCCGGCTAGCCTTTCTCGATCCATCTTGACGTCATTCAATTAATGAAGGGCAAGCTCCTTTTCTTCTCTTCTTGATTAATTTGGCGATATATAAATGGAGATTTGGCATTGGTTAGTTGGGCGTTGATCCTGCACAATATTGGATCGGAAACCCTTTATTATTTATTAGTTTACATGCATTGCAGCGCCAGTTAGCGAGTAGTAGTCGTTGCAGCTGGTAGGTTGCGAATTGACCTTGTCATCGATCATGACTCTTGCCGTAATGCCAGTGGACCCAACAAGCTAGACATCGATCGATGTACTGTATATAGTATCTATGGATGGATCCATCATCATTAATCTGAACTGAACTGAACCTACCCTTGATTGATAGCTTCAATCTCGATTTGGTTCATGTCAATTCTGCAGACAGCGCTAGGTACGATTAGCTTCAAATGCAGCATGCATATACACATCCTTATTATTAACTGTTCCCCATCGAGCAGGATCAAAACCGAAACTAGCTGACGCTGACACACATGCAATTAAGCAGTAATCTTGCTAGATAAGTAGGCCGTCCCGTCCGTCTCTGTCTGCGAAGTTACTTCTTTCGTTTTCTTATCCTCGAACGTGCCTTGCTCTGACTTCTTGTTCCTGATCGATCAAATGCAATTGTGTCCCTCTCACGAATCTCGTCCACAGGATCGAAACGGATCAAACCAAGGTTGCTGAAAGTAGCGCACGCAACAAGCATCCATCATCGTCTTTGACTTATTTGGCGCCTTTTATTTTTCTCAACTCTGAAGTAATTAAGGAGCATCTTAACTAACAACGGCGTCAGTTATACCACTATGCACTACAGTGAACGATGCCGATCAAGAGAAACAAGCCTTTCCAGCTAGCTGACGGGGAGAAAAAAAAAACAAGCCTTTCCAGCTAGCTGACGGGGAGAGTCGTCGTAACTAGCTGGCAAACGTTATTAGCTTTAGCTGAATCTTCTGCCCTTTCTTTCTTTTTTCTAAGGTAAATGGCCAGAGCGAACTTAATCGACAGTGATATACTTTGTCGCACGCCTCCGTAATCGTGGGCATCATCGTGCCTTCATCTCTAGCATCTAGTTCTGGGTAATTGTCGATTCAGCAAGTTGTAGATGCGCCATCTGAATGCAGATCCGTAGCAAAGCATGCAGCTGTCTTGTACTCTCGTCTGCCTGATTCGGCGTGTACGCAGTCCACTCGGACACCGAAACCGCGTGCCAGGAAATGAAATCAATGTGCAGCGACGGTGGCGGCACCGGCGATCCTGGACCTACGGGCTACGGCACAGCAGCAGGCAGTCGGATCAGAACGGGATGCGCTCTCATTTACTGCTGACGAGACGAGTCGGGTGAGTCGCCAGCCAACCTCGGAAAGAGGGGGATCAAATGTCAAAGTGGGTGCAAGTTTCAGATGAATAATACACTGGGAAGCGTGTTCTGCCTGGCGGCTGCCCTCCGACCTCTCCCTACTCAACAACAACATCAGCACCGTCTCCTCGAGCCACGCTCTGATGAACGGTGGCTGCCCGTCTCCTCGAACGCCGGCAACTTGTACGCGGCGCCACGAACCCCAGTGGGTGGCCCGCTGCTAGCGGACATCAACTGGGACTGCTTCGCCCCAAGAATGCTCAGTCTTCTTGATCCTCCGACATGGACGCAAGAGGACCAGGGAGCTTCTCCACCGCCGGGGCATCGTCGATGCCCCGAATTGCCCGTTCTGCCCCAACATTACGGAGGACTGAGACCACCTCTTGTTCACGCTTGCGGTCACTCTGGGCTCGCCTCGCACTTGGATCGTCATGCATGTATCTCATCCCCTGGACGCGTCGCAGTAGGTGGCGACGACGACGGCCGCGACAGCCAAGAGAGACGGCCATTTTCCAAGGATCGCCATCGGCACTCCTTCTCCGAATCTTTATGCTTGCTACTCCATTGAACGCTCAAATTTATATTTTATTTTTTACAAAGTGAATTTTCTTCATTGAACACTCAAATTTATATTTTTTAAAATGAACCAGATTGCCACTTATATTTAAAAAAAAAGACATGCTTAATCTTATATAGTACTCCTGCTGATATAGTAACGCACAAGGCATTGTTGCCCGAAACATGGCTGCCATTCCATCAATTGCATGCTAAATCCCGAATCGGCGTACTCCCGATATATATAGTGTCCGTTATTGATTGTGCTTGTGCAATCCAACATGCATGTACGTGACCCTAAACCCTAATCTCTAGGACAGAAATACAGAATAGAAGGAGACGTTTTTTCAGTTGGACCCCACCGGGCAGCAGCAGTAGAAATTCATGTCGGGCTTGGCGGTGCAGAAGCCCTTCTGCTGCATGCCAATGTTGTAGCAGTACTGCGTGCACTCCGGGAGGTTGCAGGGCGCCATCACAATGCACGAGGGATCGAAGTGCGGCGCACGCGCCGCCAAGACCTCGCCGCCGCCTGCCACGCCACGCACACACCATACCATACCATTCCATATCACGGGTGAGGTTGGGTCAAAATTTGAGCTGCACGGCACGGTAGTGACGACGAAGAGAAGAGTTACCTGCCGGGAGTGGCACATCCCTAGACGCGAGGCAGCAGGAAACCAGAAGCGCCGACATGGCGAGGGCAATGAACGACGTCGCTGCCATTGCTCGAGTGGTTTTGTTCCTCGGTCTTCCTGCCTCTGTCTCCGCGGTGTACTCTCCTCCTGCGGTATATATACTGCTGGCAATTGAAACCCGGTTGCCATTTTTATTGATCACTATGATTTTAGCAATCTTAAAAGTTTGAAATATGTAGTTAATCACCGTGATTTTAGCAACCTGAACGAACAAAATAGTACTAATTGCCCTGAACGAACAATATAGTACTAATTGCAGCTCCATTTCCTTTATTTTTCTTACCATTGATCCTTTTAATTCATCACGCATTAAATTTCCAATCGGCTTATAATTTCCAAGATATCATCCTAATGGCTCCAAGAAGATTTTGAACCATGCCGGATACGCATGTCAACAGTAGGGTGAACTCTGCATCATTCAAGTAGATCAAGCACACAGCCCCTGCAAGTTCCAACCAACCGCCAGAGGCCAATTGCAGAGTTCCAACCAACCGCCAGAGCCAATTGCAGCGAGTTCCAATTGAAACAGGGAATGTTAAAAGGTTACATATGATACAGCATAAATAAAAATAAAACAGGCGGCCAATTCTCAGCCGGTGTTCTACTCTTCCCTTTTTTGTTTCCGAGCTACACAAACAGCCTATATCAGGATAAATACAACCCATCCACAAACTCACTGCAATAAGCACTTAAAACAGCCCTACCGTGACAGGCAACCAGCTACTACTACTAATACTACTCTTTCTTATTTGCCTGAGTACAACGCAATCGCCCACAACACCAAGCTCACCTCATTTATGCCTCGGCCGGAGAAATTTCAATTACCGCGTAAAAAGAAAGCTACCTAGATTCGTTATCTTTGTTATTGTTATTTCCACACCTTGACGGAATTGTCATGGCTCGCGGAAGCTACCATCCCTGTGACTGGCGACTGTGCTAATGCTGCAATTAGCCCTTCATGAGCTTGTACTGTCAGGCTCTGGTTCTTCACCATGTTCCATACCTCCAGCGACTGCATGTTCAGAGTTTTAGTGAGAAAACTTCCAAAAGCACGTTAAAGACTCATGTGTCTGGAGCACACCGCAGACTATGCATTGACTCTTGAGAAGGGAAAAGTGCTATTGCTAACAAGCATTAATAAGATTTTGATTGCATCTCATCGTTACTACCCCCTCTGAATATGTCGTTTCAATGTCTTCACTACTTGACAGGTGGTATGTCATTCTAAGATTTCTCAACAATTTTACCTCATTTTTTTTTAGTTTTACCCTTTCGTCGATTCTATAGTTAACAAGTTTCTGATTGCATCTCGTTGTTTAGCAGTCCCTTTGGACCTTTCACCTACTTCCTTAGTTCTTGTGTCGCACTCTAAAATGTCATACACGTTTGTGATTAGAGGGAGTAGGATTAAGATACTATCCAGTATATTTGTTCATATATTCTTGTCTACAGAGATGAGACAGAATAAGGCACCTAGGACTCTAGGAGGCACAAGTTCAGTAGTACAAACATACAACGCCGAAGTCACGATTACCTGGTAGCCTCCAATGACCAAGAGATTGGTATAGTTCGGGTGGAACACACAGGAATGGAACTTGTTTCCGTTGGAGCTAAGCTCATGAATGCACTCTCCTGTTGATATAGACCAAACCTTAACAAGGTCCTGACTGACAGAGGCAAGATATTCCCCATTGTTGTCCCAGCACACTGACTGCACATCAGTGTTATGACCCTGAGATTACAGATCAAGTACTTCAGGTCCACATCATACGGCAAATGCCAATTAGTCCAGCCCAGGAAAAGAGAAGAGCTTTACTATTCCAAAAAACAGAGACAAAGAAATACAAGCTAATGCAGTTATACCAACAGCATCTTGAGGAATTCAAGATATTCATGGGCAGGATTATAGTGAAGGAAAATGTAGCAAGGGAGCTTCTCAAACAAAAGAGATATGATATGCTGGTATTCAAAAACAGAACCTGCAGAGTGCATTTTTTCCCATGCGTCTCAATATCAAATATGGAAACCATGTTTTCAGCAGCCGCGGCTAAAAATTGTCCATCATTAGGTTGAAACCGAACTTGTGCAGTACCACCCTGTACAAGGAACACAGAGTGGACATCTATGAGTTACTGAATTCACAAGTCCTTTTTGACCATACATTCAGGAAACTTAGGGTTAGAGAGAACATCAGCAACCTTTATGGCACGCAAACATGCAAGCTGGGTCACATTCCAGTACCGGATTTCACCATTGCCATCACAAGAGCACAGAAGATCTGTTTTCTTTGGATGGAAATCTAACGACGTGACCTGGAATCCATGCCCGTTGAATGTGTGCAGAGAGAATCCAGGCTGCAAAACATTTTAGCTAAGTATAATAAAACATTCAAGGCAAGTCCCAGAGATGGCATATTCTACCCATTATATTGGTGCACTGAACTAGGATGTGCATGGTAGAACACAATTTGCATATCAAGACAGAAAAAAGGAAACAAAAACTATTATTTCCTTGCCAATTCATGCATACAATGGTTGGACATTGTCACCTTTTGTGAAATAGGGACAATACAGATTATTTGTAATTACATTTATGGCATCAACTAAAACTCAAACAAAGTCTGTACTATAGTGCACAGAAAGCAAAAGTGTAATTTTAATATTGCCATATGAGGTATAATAGCACAATATCCATAATCCCTATCATGGACAAAGTAACTTACATCTTGGGCATTCCATAGTTTAATGGTTCTATCGAAAGACGATGTTGCCAGGTGAGTCGAGTTAGGCCTGAAACGGACATCAGTAATAATGCCGCCATGCTCTTCTGAAGTATACTGTGTCTGGAAATTTTCCATGTTCCAAAGCACAGCCTACAAAATAAAGTAAAACAGTCTCAGAAACATCAGAGGTTCCATAAATTGTGCCACCCCGAATGGAACCAAAATCTCGATACCTTCTTTTCATGTCCAGCACTGGCCAAAATATTGCCATCTGAAGAGAAGTGGCAGCAAACAACTTTGCTGTTGCTTGTGCGCCAACAATTAACTTCGCTGAAAGTAAAACCTAGAGACAAAAGGGCACGATCATGAGAGAGAGAGAGAGCATCCTATTTACAGTTTGCAAAAACATCCCAGACATTACCTTTTGAAGTAGCTGGGTTAGGCTCTGCAGGACTTCTTTTGAGTGCAGCAAAAATATCCCTAGCATCTCCATCATTATTGGATAAGAATGATTCGACGTTATCATCCAAAGAGCCCACATCACCAAACTGCTCCAGGTCATCCTGCCACATACAACAATTGGGTTACCAATCCATATCATATAAATATTATATACATCGAGGGGTTAAATAAGAGAAAAAGCTCTAACCATTTGATTTGAAGAGGATGCAAGTCCAGTTCCATCAGCACCATACATCATTAAATTCTTCGGGACATGGCGCATATTACCAGAAATTCCAAGTCCATCCCCAGGCATATGTGTGGATGGTGTAGATGGTGGGGAATTGGTTGAAGGACCAACAGTGTTTCCTGTACCAGTACTATTTGCTGGTCCTGATGATGTAGGTTGCTTTCTTTTTCTATTGTTCTGGAAATAACAATAAGTATAGAACAGGGAGCATATAAGGTAAATGGCAAGCACATCTGTTCTCAAGGACCAAATATAAATATCTGATTCCTCAGTTTAGTCATCTAAAAATAATGAAATTCGTTTCCATAAATCCATGTATTATAGAGTATACCATCAGAGAAAACAAATTCTTTGTTACAATATGCAAGTTTACATTTTATATTTTCCAAACTATTCTCCAATGTATGAAAGGGACAACTTTAAACTTTTCCAGTTACAGTACCATTGTTTATTTGCTTGGCTATTCCGGTCTCAAATAAATGCGTGAGCAGGGGAATTTTGCAAGGAATGTGACATGGAGTCCAACAGGTAGGCCAGAAATATTCAATGTCAAGAAGTTCAACTCAGCTGCAGAAACAAGCCTGCAGCATTCCAAACAATTCCCCCAGAGGATCTCCTCATCTTTTATCATATTGTATATGAGAATATAATGAATATATGCACATTCATCATGCATATATACGTCATCACCACACCATCTAGTGTTCTTCAAGGCTTTCTCAGATAAGCGTCTTAATTTCACTCACTCTGTATCCAAGTGTTTCACAGTAAGTTTGAATTTGTTGATAGAAGTGCAGCAGTAGATGCACAAGGCACATTTATTGCTGGGAAAATTTACAGTTTCAGCTCACCAGGGGCAAGCCCACACGTGAGTAAATTACAGAGAATAGAACTTGAAATACATAAGCTGCACATACTTTCCGTACCTGCTGCATTTGTTGCTGCTGGCTCTGCTGCTGCTGCTGCTGCTGGTTCTGCTGCTGAAGCTGTTCCTGTGGTTGTTGTGAAGATGACTGCTGCATGTGTATACCTTTTCAGATATAGTGAGATCCCAACAAACTAGAGAAGTACGAACCTAAACAAAGTCGATGAAAGCACACATCTAAAGCAATCTGACCTTCATTAGATACTCTTGATCTGGTCTGACTTTGGTTGAACTGGATTGCATAGGGGAACTAATACACCCATCAGTTCCAGCAGGTTGTCCATCTTTACCATTCAACCCACTCCTGGTCAGCGCTGTAAGTCTGCGGGGATCAATATCCCCATAATTAGTTGAATTGCCAAGGTTCCCCTGTGCTTGGGCCTGTGCTAAGTATTGCTGCTGCTGCTGTGGTGACATAAGTTGGAACTGTGACTGTGTTGAAAGAAATGGCTTCTGCATTTGAGCACCAAGATTCGGCCGCAATTGATCAATTCCCTGTAAGATGGTTGCATGCATATTAATAATTGGTCAGATTCTGAATAAAAAAACATGGGTGTATAAGGCTTTTTGCTGTTGTCGCTGTTCCAGAACTTACAGTTAATGGCCAGCCCTTCAATGGTAAACCACTCACACCTTGGTTCAGTCCTGTTGAAAGCAGGAAGCATCTCAAAAACAATGAACAGAAAGAATGAGAAATATATGATAATCTTAAAATGAATGCTTCACGTTATATAGTTATATACAAGAGAGTCCTCAATCAACCAAACAGGCAATTATTGTAGCTTTTTGCCAATTACTAGCCATCGCATCCAACTGTTGCAACACTATACTGGTACGGCACAACTAAGCCATCAAAAGTAAATACAGCAACAAAAACTCTTACTCCTAATTCCCAAGGAAGTTGGAGAGGCTAGAGATGAAAGTATGAAACACAACAAAAGCAAGAAAAGGGGATAAAAATGTAAAACAAACGATGTGTGGTGATCAGCACTTCAGCAGGCATGAGAGACTTTGATTTCCACACACACTCCTCCCCAAGGCTAATTCCTTGGGCATGTTTCATTCTTTCAAGTCCTCGATAAGTTAATGCAAGCTAGTAATCCACATCTCATTATAGAAGTCATTTATCAGGATTCATTCCAGTGCAAGAATGACAGAACAGTAGAACTGTAGTTCAATGTAAGACACAGCCAGCTTTATAATATAAATTAGCGAAAAAAGATATTATTTGAAAACTGATAATATTATTGTTGTTACATGAAATCCAAGCAATTAAACTTTGACTATCAAGACCACTTTATATATTGAGAATGTTTGAAGATGATTAATAGATTTATCTCAAACAGCAGCTACACAGTATTATAGTTCCATTGTACTTTCTAACTAGTGCTCAAAGCTACTTGGGCGACTGTGTTCGTATCCAAAATGTCACTTATTTCATTATTCGTGAGTTTAGCTGCATCGATAAGGACAGGGGTTCTAAATAAGGTGCAGCTGTAGCGCAGTGCTAGCTTTAGTGACATAGGTGGAACTTGAAACAAACAGGCAAAAGGGCACACCTGCACCACTCAATCCAGGTTTAGGTTGAATTATTCCCTGTCCATACAAGGACGATGGATCCATAGGCAAAGATCGCTGAGGTACTCCCATGTTACTTTCGCTCTTGATATCCTGCTAGAAAGAAAGGTAATCAGTGCATATTAGCAAACCAGTACAAGAATACACAAAACTTGATAAACACAAGGTGTAACCAATAACCCACGATTGTTTGCTGATTCCGAGCCTGGATTTGCTGCAGAGTTGTAGACACATTTCCAGGAGTTCCTGGAACTAATTGCCTAATTCCACAGAACGGTAAGTTGCGTGAGTACCACAACACTTATCCTCTTTTTTTTTTCTTTTGTAGAAGTGCATGAGAGAAAAATGGGGGTTAGTGGATCACCCTGCATGGTTTGTTGCAGCTGACTTCAGAAGAGCCATTCTACTAGCATCAAGAAGCTGCGATCCCTCAGAGTCCATTGAATGTGGGTGCTTCAGCCGCTCTTCATACATCTTGGCAGCCAAAACACTAGCTGTTGATGGCCCCAAAATGCCATCAGAGTTTAAAGCGTTTATTGGACCATTAAGTGAAGGATGGCTTGCGTTAGTTCGCTGAAGTTGAGCATGCCTTTGCTGCATAAGTTGCAATTGCTGCATCTGCATCTGCATCTGCTGCTGATGTTCTCTTGCTTTTATTTGTTGGGCCTATATATCCAAAAGAGATTCACAATCGGCGAGATAAAAAAAAGATGCATTTTAAATTAAGCAATCCCAAGCTACCTCTAGGTATGCCGCTGCAACTTCAGAATGCTTCTCATTTGTCCTTGCTATGAATATATCCCAAAAGACAGACCACCACTCAAATAGAAACCCTCCAGGAGCATCAATTGCTGCATTGCAGTTCACAAGTCAAGCATAACATAAGATACTTCAATTAGGCTACAAAGTCTTTTAGCCCCAAACAAGTTATGTATGTCATCGTTTCAAACTCAGACCTTCCTAGGGTTTGAGATCTTTTTGTATCAGATTATAGGTAACTTTGTATCAGATGAGTAGTTTGGCATCTTTGCACGAAAGCATCCTCTAGATGCTAGGGTTTAAGGTCCTGATGTAAATAGCTGCAAGAAGGCTCACATGTGACAGGTGGTACGAGTTAGCCCTTTCTAATTGCCTGGCTTTAGGTAAGCAAGAATTAAATCTGGAACTGAGATGGCAATCGTCCATTGGCACAACTTTACTATCCATTTCCTAAGGCTATTTGCACAAAATTTGACATTGTTCCTGCCATGAGTCCTGATGTTCTAACCCTGTATGTATCTGAGCAATATGAAAATTATGTTGGTAATGTCTTCAACTCCGCATTCACACAATGCATATGAGCCCCTAACCATGACTAGAGGCTCTTTCAGATGATAACCACAATGCATCAATCATAATTCATGGCAAATAACAGTGGTTTCTACTTTGTAGAAGTTAAATGAAACCAATTTTGCTACACAGCTACAGTTTTGTTGATCAGCATTTTGTTGATCAGCTAGATGAGTTCCAGAGTTGCTCTACAAGCATGTCACAAAATTACATAAGTGATCCAAAATCTTTGCTACTCAATAAATTAGCATGTGGAAGCCTTTGGTGGGGTGGTGGGTATGTGTGTGTGCGTTCTACATACATTTCTTATTAACACAGTGATGCGCAGGTTCCCTGCATATTTGAGGAAAAATGAAGAGCTCGTGGGGAACTATTTACTATTCTAAACTTCAATTTTGTCATGCGTTGAAAAGCGAAAGAACCTATATATGAATATTCCCTGTATCTTACCAAGAACCACTTCTCTATCTAATCTGTAAATGAACTCCGCTCAAGAACAGACGATAAAGTAATTATTGAACTATTTCACTATTTGAGCCTTCAGGGAAAGATTGACCAGTTGAGCAAAGCATAGCATGTTTGGATAATTCAATTGCATGGTGTTAGATAAAACAACAGCAGCAGCATTTTTTATAAATCATCATCCCCTACTTCAGTCGAAAAACAGTTCCATACTGACTCCAATTCTAAGCTCAAAAACTGCCACTCTACTTGAAAATTCGAAATCCCACCACCAGCTAATAACTGAACTCTCCTCGCAATTAAAACGTGTACCCAGGAACAAATGCAAAAAGGCGAAGTAAAAGACACAGGGGAGATAATTACCGACTGGATCAGCAGCAACCTTCCCCTCTGCCATGAACGCCTTGGCCGTCGTCTGTAGGTTCCTCTTGAGCAAATAGTCATAGATATACACGTCGAGCCTGCACCACAAGCACCAAAATCAATCAATCCCAACCCAACGGGGAGAGAATCGCAGAAACCAGCGGGGTAGCAAATAGAAATCGCTCACATCTTATCCGCTTCCCAATTGCTCTGCGCCATTCTGCAGCCGCGGGCGGCAAACGGGACAAAAAAAGGATTGCAGAAATTAGGGCTTAATCCAAACGAATCGTCCTCAAACTGGAAGGAAAAGAAGGGATCAGAGGCCACATTACCGATTGGGCGCGATCTCGCGACCAGGGCGTCACGAAAGGTACTATCGAGGAAAAAATCCTTGGCCGAGCCGCCGGGCAGGCGGCGAGCGGGGAGGGATCCAATGCCCGATCGGGGGTAGCCGTCGGTGGCGGAGGCGCCGGAATTCGGTGGGCGGAGTGTGCGCGCTGCGCTGCGCAGCGCTGGGCTGGTGTGAGCTGCTCGTCGCTAGCTTGAGCCCGCACCGCTTCGGAAGAAGCAAAGAGGAGTTACTGCTGCCGCTGGTGCTACTACTCCTACTAGATGAGAGAGAGAGAGAGAGAGAGAGAGATGGCAATGGCAATATGGCATGGGTGTGGGTTTGAGTCCGGCTCGGTAGTGTGAGCCAGGACTCCGGTTCAGGAAGGTTCGGATGACAGGCAGGCGATTGAGGCTTTTGCGAGCAGATCCTCGGTTTATTCAGTTATTACTTACTTTTAGGAGCTGTTCCTCACTTGAAAGTTAAGAGAAATACTGTTTAGACTGAGTATCAGCATAATAGAATCTCTGATGAATGTATGAATCCTTTTTGCATTGCTTCTCTTGTATGGATCCTTGGTTCCTTACCCCTAGTAGTGATTTCCAGACGCAGAAGTAGGTTTTAGTGATGCATCACCGAGACTCCGAATATGGAAACAGCCTATTATTAGAATAATTATTGCCTAGGTCACGTGTATGTGTAATGTTTACACGTTCTCTCTTTTTTTGCATTCACATTAGTTAGTATAAAATGGACTCAATGCATGCGAAATAACTATTTTGTAACTTAATACAGGTAAAAAATCAACACTGAAAAAAAGTAACAATAGTTATACACTTGTAAGGGTAGTATCCATTCTTTGTACAAGTCGTATTTCCTTTTTCTTTAGAAATATTTTTTCTAATCATATCTAGAATACTAAACAAGGGTTACACTTTCAAATACTAAGCAAGGTTACACTTACAAGGTGCATATAAAAAGAACAATTGACGGGGTTTGTACTTGTATAATACTACTAGCATCTTCCAATCCGAACATGGAAAAGAAAACATATGTCGGGATGCTTGTTCGTGATACCCAAAGGTTGGAGGGTGAAACTGCGATTTCGCATACAGAGGTTCGGAGCTGGAGGAGTAGGCTCGGAGGCGTGGGGATTGGAGTACTCGATTAGGTTCGGGTTACCTCGATTCCGCCGGTGCGCGACCCAAACACCACGCACGGGGCCTGACCAATCACGCGAAGGGAGGTGCTGACGTGGCGGCACGCGGCTGGAACGGTGGGACGGCCGCTGTCCGCCGCGGGATCCGTGAAAGGGCGGGTGAGCTGGTGACCTTTCACAGTGACGATGTCTCGCACGTTTTTGTGCTCCCCTGCGCCCGCCCTCGCTGTGGCCTCCTCTTGCGCTGCGTGTTCCGTAGCTTCGCTGAGCTCAGCTGAGCAAAGCTCGCAGCAGAGGAAGCTGGCCACAGCAGAGGCCACAGCCAGCGGCGGCGCAGGATGGGGGAGACGATGCGGTGGCTCGGCCGGACGGTGAGGCGAGGCCACCCAAGGGGCAAGGGCCACGGCTGCTCCGCCGGCTCTGGGGGGTGGGGCCTGCGTGTTTACACGGCCAGGAACAGCTCGCGACACGATCCTGACCGTCGATCCTGCGTCGCCGGTGTGCGCGTGACGGCCGCGGGGGGTGGGTGGAAACGGAAGGCGGCGCCGCGCGGCGGTTAGCCCACAGGCGAGAAGAAAACATTTTTGCTACGACGGCGGGTTGCCTTTTCGGCGACCTCCCATTCATGTTTTTCCACAGCTCTCCGTTCCGTTCCAAGGGTGATGGAATGGTTCAACGCTAGTAGTCATTAGTCAAGCAACTGGTCTTCTCCACTTTTTTTTTTTTCTCTCTTTCTATGCTTGGCGCGGTTGATTTGGGTTGGCGCTGCGCCGCTGCTAGCTGCGGCATGATTGTTTGACTCCCAAAATGTGCCAAGTCAAAATATAGGCAAGCCAAAATGTTGGCATGCCAAAGTTTTTGGCTAAAACTTGGGTCAGATTTTAAGAGTAGTCCTCAATTAGATGTCAAAATATAATAGCCAAAATTATGTTACCAAATGACTTTGATGCCAAATACAAATTCTAATGTATATGATTTATGTCCGCACACATGTGGAGAACTGATTGGGTGTCAAAATATGAATGAATTTAACAATGTTATTTTGCTAATAAACTTTGGCAAAAAAATTAGCATCCAACCAAGTGAATGCCAAAATTTTGTGGGTATACCCACATTTTGACTTGGCATATTTTGGTAGCCATCCAATCAGCCCCTTGTAGCGTTTCGATTTGTGACGGTAATTGGTAACGTCTTGCCTCGCTTCGGGTTAGGGGAAAATCGACCACGAATTGCTAGAAAGCAGTGCAGCTAAATGCTCAAGGGATCAACCGTTCCTACTTCCTTCTGGACACAGGAGCCAGAAATGGCATTGCTCTCGTCAAGCAAAAACACCCGAGCGGACCGATTGGTTGAGGACATTCGCAGAGCATGAATTAACGTGTCTTTGTCAAATTAACCACCCATCCATCAGATAGATGGCCCGGTCGCAATAATAAACAACCGAAATAATCATCTTAACCATAGTTCCAGACAGGCAACAACATGTATGTGATGATAGTCTAGAGTCTTTCATCAATCTTGGGCTTGCACGGCGGCAGCAGCGCGGCGGCTAGCCTAGCCCTGCTGCATGGTGGCGCCGTCGCCGTGGCGCTCCATGACGCGGCGCATCGCCAGCGCCGCCGCCTCGCTGGCCCTCAGCGTCCCGCTCGCCATGATCGCCGCGAACTCCCTCATCACCTCCTCCTGCACCTTCCCCCTCGCGCTCCCGAGCGGGTCAGCAGCAGGAGCAGGAGTTGGGGCGGGAGCGGCTGCTTCCTTCGCAACCTTCTCTGCTGCCGCCGCAGGCGCGGGCTCTTCCTGCTTGGCGGCGGCCTTCTCGGCTGCGGCAGGCGGCGCGGAGACGGAGGCCGGCGTGGGCACGAACTGCGTGGCCTGCGGCGCGGCGTTGTTCCGCAGCGTGGACTCGAGGTTCTGGATCATGGGCATGATGAGCGGGCCCATGGGGCTGGACATGACCTCGTTGGGGAGGTTGAGGATGTAGTCGGGGATGCCGGAGCCGACGAGGAACTGCGCGACCTCGTTGCTGAAGTTGTTGCAGTTGTGGGTGAGCAGGCGGTACGTCTCCGCCGTGTAGCGCGGCGCGATGTCGCGGAGGTAGTCCTCGAACACCTCGCGCGGGAGGTGGGTGACGCCCAGCTCCACCACCCTCACCGGCCGCCCGTACGGCGTCGACCCCGCCGGCGTCGACTGGATCCCGCCGCCGAAGAAGTACTCGTTCCCGTACACCACCACGCCCGTGTGCCTGCCCAGCCCAAACCATCATCAACATCAGAAAAACAACATTCGCGTTTGCCGGCTCGTCAGATCCGAGCAAGGAAGGAAACGAGGGGGAACGCGTCGTGCTCACCAGATGGCCTCGATGGGCTTGCCGAGGAAGGAGGTGGAGAGCTGCCGCGCGAGGCCGTTGCTCAGGTCGTAAACGTTGAGCGTAACCTTGTACCCCTCCTGCCGCCATTAACGAGCACACCACCATGTCAGTCAGATCTCTCTAGCTCTCCATCGCGCCCGCCATGCGATTGATTGCGCGTACCCAGCAGCAGCAGTAGCAGGTAGAGAATCGATCGATAAATCAAAGCAATTGAAAGGGGCTTCCTTACCTCCGCCATTGTCCGACCTCCGTGCAGATCGAAGCCCGCAAATTCGCACCACCCAGGAACAAATCCCTCGAAAAGTCAGAGGTCAATAAAGGCAGCTACACCAAACACGCGTGGATCTGGCGAGGAGACGAGGGGCTCGATAGATAGATAGATAGATAGATAGATAAAGCAAGCAGCGCGGCTAGATTGATTAATGGAGGAAGGAAGCTTCTGGAGCCGTCTAGTCTTCGCGCGCCGGGGTAGGAGAAGGAGTGGGGATTGGCTCCAACTTGCGAGGGAGTGGGAAGGTCTGTGGGTTCTCGCGGCCGTTGGATTGGGATCGGGCGGACCAAGGGGGCGGGGAGTATGAAAGGAAGGGGAGCTTTCGCGGAGGATTCCACGAGGAGGGGGCGGGGATCTTCTGGAACGAGGAGGGCTCGAATCCGACCCCGACGCGTGGTTGGCTGGAATTTTTCCTGTTTGTGTTTATGGAGGCCCGCACATTGCCAATGCGATGACGGTGGGGTCTAGAATTGTTGTGGTGCTCTGCTCCCTACTCCCTGGTGCTGAGAGCCTGAGACAGCAAATCATGATGCACCCAGAAGAATGTTCAAGACGAACAAATTTCAATGGGGAGAAAAGGTGAAAAAGAAGTGTTATGTGAGGGGAATGAATATGAAGTAAAGAATACTTTTTTGAAAGCTCAAACATTGTCGAGCACTCGATGTATAGTAAATAGTACTAGCTAATATAATCCTTCACAGTTTTTGTGACTAAGGCCAATCTCACTGGGGATTTTATGGACATTAAATTATATGACACATCAGCAAAATTGTTTACGTGGCAGGGTAATTATCAGGAAAGAGAAGAAGGGAGTGTCATCACCATGACACTCATCATGTACAGTTACCAAAACATGAAACTTGCATTGAGAGCAATTTTGTTTCATCCTAGACACATCTGGCCATACACAATACAAGAATTAAATGTTGCAGCTTGCATATGAAACTATACACTGAGACTGACAGTCTTGATAACTGTGTGATGAAACTAATACCACGTTACAGGCACCACTGTATCAGGAACTTCGATATCAAGCAAAGGCGATGCATTCATTTTTTTTTTTTACCACATGTCGATTAAGGTGGTTGACTGAGTACTGCCAAGAAAATTCCGGACTGCCAATTCTTACAGTAACAGCAATTCACGACGGCTTCATTTTCCAGATGGACAAATCCGTGTTTTACACAGCACATCAGTCAGATCTCATGGCACCAAAAATGCTGGTGCCACAAATGGCTCCTACATGGCTGATAACAAGAACGGAACTATGCACTCTGGGAAGGAAAAGCTTCCCTATTCAACCAAAATTAGTAGTGAGGCGTGTTGTTCAATTGGCGTATGTCTGCTTCAAAGAAGTGAACCAAAACGGCTGCAAGAGCCAGAGTATACCTGATTTTGCCTGGGCCCTAATTTAACCTGTTTCTACGACCTTGTTGAGCAATTTCATCAGCAAGTCGAGATGGGAAATCAAATATCATTCCCATGCGAGCGACAAACCACAATATTACTTGGCCCCAAACATCTGCTGCATGTCAATAGAACACGTCAGGAGCAGTTTACACCAATGAGAACAGAATGGAATGATAGTAACACAACATACTTCAGAGATACTGTTGAAGGAGGATAGTTGATGTATTTTTCAGTCTGCAGCTCATTCCCAAATGGACGTCACCAAACGTATACCTGGATTTACGGTCACTTAAAAAGAGCCCTTGTTGCCAAAACTGAAAAGGAAACAATGAAAACTGGGTGCAGACCTGTATTCACAGTGCTCTGGAAAGCCACACCGAGCCTTTGCGTAGTCCCAGCGGCAGTCTTCGTTTCTTAGTGGACCTCTGAAAGCTGTTTATGTACTTCTGTTAGCAACTTCAAAAACTGAGCCAAACAAGGGCACGGCCATTCTGTTTGGGGTGTTCAAATTGAAGCAAACCTTTCGTCACAAATTTTGATTTTGATTCAGGATGCAGGTCGTGCCACATTTCAAGCCATAACTCACGCATCAGTACTGGTGTCCTAACAATATTCCTGTGATTTGCTGTTACAATAACTTCAAAATTAGTTGTGCTCAGTGAATTTGCAAAGAAAGAAAGTTTTTGGGAATATGACAATACCACACACAAGAACAAGATATGCCCCAGTCTATGTATATAAAATGGAAAAAGAAACTCTAGATTTGCACCTTTATCGAGTTCCCAGACTGCTGTTCTCCATCCTGGAAGACTTTCAGCGTCCTCGTAATAGGTTATATACTTCACATGTGGAGCCCTAGTCATGTTTGGTAGTATGTCCTGTCCATGATGGTGATCGACATTCATGATTGTTTGCAAATCAGATCCATCATGTTCTGGCTTCAAAAGGAGTTGAAGAGGATAATTAGGGAGGGCAACTTAATATTGCGATTGACAGAAATAGTCAATAACAGTTCTTCAATTAACCAAGTTCGCCCTGGTGAGTCACACCAATGAGCAAAAAATAGAATACCTGTGGAGCCCTCGTTATGTTCACTTTTGGTCCAAGCCAATTCTTGCACCATGAGAGGGAGTTGTAGGATACCTGCCATGAGACGGCTATTATTTGCTTATATAAACTGGTTTAAGTTGACATGAACTAAGAGTTCTATTTGATAATGCATACTGTTCCATCACCACTGGAATTGTTGGGCTTTCCAGAAACAGCATTGCCTGATCTGGTAAGAATAAATGATGTCACAAAGGTGTCTCAAGGTAAATAACTAAACATCTATGCAGACAAAATCAATGCTTGTACGTTATTAATACAAAAAATAAGAACTGTAGATGTGTAGTCTAGGAAAATCTATTAAAAAATTTTCTGAAATAAAAGGAGAAAAAGCAATTAAACAAAGCGGTGCCATGCAATGCTTCTTTCATCCCTGTGAATGTTCAATTTTATTCTTCAGAATAATAAATATAAATGAATAGAAGAACTATTTGGACACTCTAGATGAAACAGGTAGCAGTTTGATAAATCTCCTCAGTCCTCAGCAACACGACAGATGTGACTAAAATGAGTATCTCTAAAATCAAGTTACATGATACCTGCCTTGAAAGCAGGGCACCTTCAAATTCATAAATAATATCTGTTATTATCCAGTTGTCTGGATATGGTTTGCCACTTGGTGCAAAGTAATATCCTACCTGTTTGATAAAAAAAATAAAAGAGACTCAAGGAATGACACTATATTTGAAGCAAGATGAAGTGGTGCTACTAAGAAGTAATATCACTAATCAAACCTCAGTCTTTGAATCAATCCCGTAAATGCAAAATACATTCTTTATTGGTGGTCTCTCCCAGGGTGTGAGAGGGTTCAGAACTGGATCACCTTGATAATACCTGAGATCACCACAGGTCAAAATACAAGGTTTAGGGTCTTGAATCTTAGTTAGCACTAATGATTAAAAGCTAGAACTTGTCTAGTTGATAGAAGCCAAACATCATAGGCATAACAAAGTATAATACCTTGGATTTTGTTCAAAAGACAACAGGTGCGGGAAATATATTTTGTATCTATACTATGGTATTTAGGAATGTCTTCCTTAA
This sequence comes from Digitaria exilis, assembly GCA_015342445.1. NCBI lineage: Eukaryota > Viridiplantae > Streptophyta > Magnoliopsida > Poales > Poaceae > Digitaria > Digitaria exilis. The sequence continues at coordinate 484,760 of JACEFO010001963.1, forward strand.
CAACATAGCTATATATGGTTACTTAGGTTTACTTAGCTGTTCATGTTTCCTTAATTTGTTGTGTGTTTTGTAGTCACAGACCACCCCTAAGGAAAAATAAATATAGCATACTGTGGCCTGTTCAGCCAACTGCGGGATTGGTGCTCTCCCACTCTCAACCCTTGCATTGCCTAACGTTGACTTGCAAGAGGGGGAAGGATGCCTCAATTCTCTTGCTACAATTCCCTCTGGACAAGAACGGCCTTGCTTTTGAGGATTGGCTTTGGTTCCCAACTCTATCTCAAAGATTCTCTTGTCCACTAAAAGGGATAGTAAAAGGAAACAATCAAGTCAGAAAATGTAGACCTACTTCTCAAGCTGATAAACAAGTGCCTTGCTCTGAGGGTCATAATCTTCAATTGTTTTAAACAAAGTACCATCTGAAACTTCTCTGGCAGAAAATGACAGAAGAGTTGGCTTTCCACACTCCATGCTGGATGTTATGTTCTCTGTTATATCCATAATGGATGGGTACGCCCCCGTATCTGCTATAAAAAAAAGAAGAAGAAAATGGGAAAAAAGGTGAACCTGCTTAGTGGAAGTAAAATATTAAATGTCACATTAAGAAAGGGAGCCATGATTACAAAGAACCTCGAACTGAAGGAACTTCGATACTGACGAGGTCTGTGGGCCATCCAGAGTAATCTGAACTATATTCTGCTTCATCACATTGTTGCCTGTGGGGACACCCTCCCTTTCCCTCAAAAAAATGCTTCCAGTAAATATTATCAGCTTTGCAGTATTTTGAGAATGGCATAAGCCATAAAGAAGAACCAAATGCATTAAACATCAATCGTGCTGTGCCCTGAAATCAATATAGTAAGTGTAGGTAAAAAGTAGAGACCAATAAGATGCACCAGAATAAAACAAGACTTACAGCAAGCTAAATGGACAATTGTGATAATTTGAAGGCTAAGCACAATTGGACTCTTTAATGGTAGTATATGAAACATAAAATGACATACTACTTTTAGAAAAACACTAGGCAGAATATGAAAGGTAGCGAATAAAGTTGAGACTTTCACATTTACACAATTATGTATACATAAAATGAGAAATAAACCTACTGGGTATTGGGAAACATATAGACTGCAAAACTGTAAACTCGATGCTATTATGTTCCAGAAAAAAAAAAGTTGCTAAACCAGTGATAGCAGAACAGGGCATTCAATGGTGAGGAGTTGATAGATTATTGCGATGAAATGAAACTAAAATTCATAGAGGACAGCAGACCTCACTGACTGGAAGACCAAAAGTTGTTCCAGAAAGAGCAGCTCTAACTGCTTCAGTAGATCCGAGAAGAGGAGCGCCTAAAAAACACAGAAAACTGGAAAGCTTAAGGATAGATAGATTAGAAAATGATGATAGTGATACATTTATATTCCTTCCAGTTCATATACCAACTGCAAAGTATGCGTGTATGTGTTCATCGAGCCATTGGATGTAGTGCTTTGGAGCAATTTCTAGTTTCAACCACTCTAGAAAGTAGCGAAACACATTATTTCCCATCGAATGAGCAAATACCAAAGATGGTCCTCCTCGGAGTTTCAAAGCAATTTCAAAAGTTAACCTGCACTAAAAGAAATGTATAAGCATCACACACTCTCTCTTCTCATGCAACAATGAATTCCCTTACACCATAAATCGATGCTCAGCGTGAATAATTTTCCATTGTTTGGAAAAGAAAACACAATTGCTTCAATATAACTAGGCACAAAATACAGAATAGTAAAAATCGCATGCAAAAGCTAATCGTTAGCTATTTGTTGCCTGCAGGTTGCAAACACATGAAATGCAACACACCTTGTATTGCTTGTACCACGTGCAATTATGTCAGAGGTTGGCTCAACACCTTTCAAAATTGATAAGGCCAATAAAGGAAGCATCATATCATGTATTTGGTTCAGAAGTGGTCACTCCAATGCTAGTAGAAAAATGCAAAGTACCTAAAACAATATAAATAATAGCCTAGGTATGTACTTTCGAAACACCAAAAAAATCTAGGCTCTATCAGCTGTGAACAAACTGGTTGCTTCATAACAAGTTGAGAAGTAATACAAACTTTAATTTGTGGAAGTACAGGTCTCTCTCCTCAAGCATTGATGGGGGCAATCTCCAGTCATAAGGAACAGCGATAATTGCATTAGCTTCAATGCCAAACTCTACACACCATTTGACCCATTCTTTCCATACTGAAGAGAGAGGACCTGAAACCTTGCCCAATAAAACCATATCAGTATAACGTGTTTTTCCCCTTCTCATCTTTCTTTCTTCACAAATGAATGACATGGATAGGGTTCATAGCATGCTAACAAACATGATCACTGAATGTAACCTTTCTAACAGGACAAATCCTGAAATGTTAAATGCAATGCCAATTCAAAGTAATACAGGGTGTTGCTATTTGGAAACAGATGCAGATACATTCTTTCCTAAGAAAGAAAGAAAAAGGTCCGCGACTTGAAAACATCCCAGCCTCAGAAACTACCCTAGGAGACAGGAACATTACTAACAGTTCAATTTGCACAATATCATCTGTGTCACATTGAATCCGAACAGTTACAGTGGTAGTTCCTCCTAAATTGGTTACGTTTTTTATGATATAAACTACAGATTAAATCATGGCTAGAAATTTCAAAGTCAATGCTAATGAAAATAAGCAAGGTATAAGTTTACCTGTTATATAACCAGGGTCCAGCTCTGTAATTGCAGAAAGACCACTATCAGGCCTTGACTTGCATTCCGGGTGGTCTGTCTGATTATAGGGTTCAAGCAGCATGCACTTAAGCCAGCAATTTACCGCAGAGAAAAGCTGCAACATATTGCAAGTGGAGAAAATTTAGCCTCTATACACCATACAAGAATTTCTTTTAAACATGACAATCATCGCAAAGCCTGATATGTTCTGGTCTTCATGGTAGAATACTGGCATTAAAGACTTAAGAGTAGTGAATGATTACTAAAAAACCATTAGCAAATGATAGCTAAGTTTATTTTTCTGTTGGAAAATGAGGATGGAATTCAAGCAGCTGCTGCCTTTTTTTTCCACACACGCACTGCTTTATTGGAAAGCATAACAGACAAGTTTACAGTGATCAGTTGCTGGGGATTCCAGCTAAAATTACAGGTCCAAAAGTAAAAACTAGCGCTCCTCATTACCCTGATCAAACTAGATCAAGGTAACACTAATCTGGGCACAGCCAACGGATTAACAGGGCAACAGAACCAGAGCAAGGCAGCTATCACTGTGCTCCCGCAACACAAACACACAGTCTGGGGTCATGCCACTGCACCCAACTCATCCATCAGCTTGTTGATAAGCTCTTCTATTCCTTGCATTGGTATTTCACTCCATCTGGTTTGCCCTTACCCAGCAAGTATCTTGCGAAAATCTAGCTTGCACTCCACTATTAATTTCCACAGCTCTCCGAAACTGGTGCCAATTTCTCACTCCAAGTATACCTCTCCACAATGGAGAACCATTGATCCTCTTAATCTGAAAGATAACCTTCTGATCCAGATACTTCGTCGTCAACTGTTCACAGCACATCCTATCATCTCCCCTGTCTAGCCTCGGCCAGTAACAAACATTTGTAGTTGTGATAACCATGAAACCCAACCCATCAATATCTTCTGTTCTCCTGAAAGTCTCCCATTTCACCATATGATGCTTTCTTTTTCTGCTAGTCTCTTGCTAGAAATTCTAGTGTATCTACTTGTAGGCAGTCTCCCTCATAAAACAGATAGACCCCAGTGTATACAAAGGAACAGTACACAAGCATGAGTTGATTAGAATTGTTTTCCCACCTCAGCCTGGTGACAGATTGTCACACTTCCATGTGATCGACCTCTTCCCCACTTTGTAGTGTTGGGTAGTATCCAACAAACCAAAGGAGTCCCAAAATTGTTCTTCGTCAGATATCCATTTCATGGCACTGATCCAGAGACAATAAGGTGTGTCGGTCCAATAGCAGTCTATCACTCTATCCGAACAGAAACTGTCCACTCTCCAAATCTATAAATAGACGATCACTAAAAAAGCCTAGTAGGATGCTCGCAATGGAACAGTGTATGAGTGAGTATATCTACGTCACACAAACAGGCAAATAAATCAAACCCATTAAAGTACTACGAGAACCAACAACAGACGCACTAATCCCCGAATCACAATAGTAACTACGAGCACCAGCAAAGGCAAAGCAGAGATGAGATACTAGGAGACGGGTATCGATAGCAGGTGGATGCGGCGCGGGGATCTGGACCTTGGCAGTGTCGAGCCAGACGGAGTCGAGGGGGTTGAAGTCGAAGGGCGAGTAGGGGCAATCCAGGACGGACCACGCGCGCAGCTGCGTCGACGCGAACCCCGGGATGATTATCCCCGACAGCTTCCGGTAGTCGAACTCCGCGCCGCCGTCGCCGGCGGCCGCTCCGACGACCGCCAGGGCCACCGTGATCAGCGCCGCCGCTGCGACGGCGAGGTCGCCGCACCGGCGCCGCCGTGGAGGCATCACGGGCCCCGCCGTCTCGTTGGCTGCTCCGGTTGGAATGGCCCGTGCGCGTGCGTGCGTTGGAGGAGGGAGGGGGATGGGTGCGGGCGCTGGAAGAAGACTCGATCATCTGAGCCGTCCGTTTTTGTCCGAAGACAGTTGGGATCTCGTTCGTTCTCGGCGTTTCGCGGGCCGTGGGGCCCAGAGCCCCCAAAAAGCGCGAGGGATAGGTGGCGCCGTGCGTGGGACCCCGAGGAGCGTCTCGAACGCGGAGGCGTGCTGGTCACGCGAGCCGTAGGATGCAGAACAGACGGGCCAGATCTTGTCGCCTTTCCCAGGAGGAGGATGGGTCAAAGCGCGCTCTCTCTCAAACGCGGGGGAGAAGTCAGAGTGTGGGACTGCCAGTTCGGGGCCACTCGGGCGGGGCACGTGTGTGGTGGGCCACTGTCCGTGTGTGCTGTGCTGTGATTCCCATTACTGCCGTGTGGGCCCGCACAGCGCAGAAAGTTTGCGTTTTGGGCCTGGCCCAAGTAATTTTGGAACAGTCAGTACACAACAACCATCAAGATTTGCCGGCAATTGTTTGACTTGGGCCGAAATTACAATTTTTTTTTTTGAGTGAAATCGAACAGACAACTCATCGCATCACAAGAAACCAGGTCATCTCAAGCCAATGCAAGCCACAACTAACGCACACATGGATGGAACCAACCACCACCACGATGGATGGACAGACACGTACGATATTACTACGAGCGCCCCTGCTTGTTGGTACTAGGCAGCAGCATTTTGGTCGTAGGGGCGGAAGCCGTGCGCCATGGCGGCGCGCCAGGCCTTGTCGACGCCGGTGACCCTGTCGCCGCACTCGTGGTGGTCCCACTTCTCGAGCGCGTGGACGATGCCCGCGGCGCGCCACGCGCTCATCACCCTCCGGGGCAGCCAGTTGTCGCAGGCGTGCAGGTTCTCCAGCGAGTCAGGAACCACCACCGCCGGCGTGCTGTGGTACACGCAGTCGCCGCCGCGGATGGCCTCCTCAGGAGGGAACTGCGAGTAGGGCACGAAATGGACGCCTGCCTCGGCTCTCCTCTGCTCCTGCTCCGTCAGCTTGTCGCCCACGAGCCATACCTGCAATGCAATGCGTGTCAGATCCCAGTAATTAATTTTCACAATTAAGCTAGCTAGTGAGCGAGCTCCTACGTACGTACAGAAACAGGAGCAGCAAGCAAGGTAGAAATGAATTTAACTACTGTACCTTGCTGCTGTAACTGGAAGTGAGAAGCATGTGCTTGTGCAGCTCTGGGCGCAGCTCCTGCTTCAGGCACTCATACAGGTCCTTGTCCACCATCTGAACCTGTTTGTTTCAGGCATAAATGACCATTAGCAGCAAATTAATAACCATTACTATTGCGCAAAGAAGGATGATAATCCATCCTAAGAGGGAATGCATGCATGCATGCATGCCTCGGATAGCAGCTGATCGATACCTGGATCTCGCGTTCGCAGAGAGTTGAAGCCAGCACGGTGCAGACCTTGCTCAAGTCTCCCAGGAGGAGCACATCCTTGGTGCCCTGGGGGATCATGTGGACAACGGCGGCGACGGCCAGGCTCGTCCCGTCCACGATCTTGGTCTTGAGGCTAGGTTTCCTGATCACGTACAGCTCTCCGTTCCGGTTCAGCTCGTTTGCCTGCATGCATGCACACAGATCAACAGATTAAAGCTGCCGCTATCAGCACCATTTTCTATCGGTGTGCTGCATAATTATAATTACTCTTCTCTTCTCTTCTCTTCTCTGTTCAAAATTACAGTACTGTTGCTACTAGCGTCTACTACGGTGCATGCAGCGGAGGTGAAAAATCATTCACATCGTCTGTGTGTGTAGGTGAAAACTCATTCATGCGCATGGGTTGTTGGCTGGTTGCAGAGGGTTGAATGCACTCTCTGCATGCTGCATGCTCTGATTAACTACAGCCTGCAATAACTTTCCAGACTTTTTTACTCCTATCCTATATGGAGTACTAGCATGCATGGTAGTACTGCTGCCTACATTGCAAATGCGCTGTGGGTGGAAAGTGAAGGGGGCATTGAAGGCGGCATGATGCAATTACGGTGCCACGAAAGAAGGACAAGCAGGTGATCAAGAGAGGTGTGGTGTGGACCTGGTTCAGTAGGCCGAGCGTCAGAACCCTAGCGCCACTTGCTTCTGCATCAGCCACGGCCTTCTCCACCAAACGCCCGATCGCGTACAGACCTTGCTTCGACAAATACTGCGTGGTGCACATTAATAACATTTTCAGTATCATCATCTCATTTTTAATTTGTCTGTTTATTTGAACTGAGAAAACGAAAATTAAACATTCTTGCGGCGTTCCATTATTGCGTGCATGCATGTGCATGCACAGGTGGTGATAGATGCATGTTTATTTTTTAAGGAAACAATCTAATTAAAGGTACCTGAGATGTGTATCTTGGCACGACCCATGTCTCGATGTTGAGCTTGTCGAGCCTGTTGGCCTCTGACCTGAAGGTGGTCCCGAGCATGGAGGTGAGCTTGGCCAGCGGTGCCGCCGCCGCCCGTACGACGAGCCTTGTAGAAGCTATGAGCGGCGCTGAGGCGACGGAGGCGAAGCCGAGGCGGAGGTGGAAGACGGAGTCCGGCGTGGTGAGGTGCGTGAGGTGGACGACGTCAGGCGCCTCTTCCCCTCTACCGTGCAGCGTCCTCTCGTAGAGGTCGTCGCTCGACTTGTCCATCGTCCCGTACAGGTAGTCGTAGAGCGGCATGAAGAGCGAGTAGTTGGTCCGGAACTGCGTGTGGTGCAGCGAGTGGAACCTGCATGCAACATTATTTATAATGTAATTATACAGGATTAACTCATCGATGAACTATTGTTAATTTCAATCTGAACAATAATGCATATATATGCAATCAGCCGAAGAACTTACGATGGCGTGTACATGAGGTACTTGAGCGGAGGGAAGACGTCGAAGAGGAGCTTGGGGACGAGCTCGAAGTTGCAATGGCCGAGGTAGTTCATGAAGTCGATGTAGACGAGGTAGGCATTGGCGACGACGACGGATCCGGTGCCGGTGGCAACCACGGTGAGCAGAGGGATGGCGAAGAGGGCGAAGTAGGCGACTTCCTCGGCGAAAGGGTGGATGACGGAGGTGATGGGCTCCGTCACGATGGACGCGTGGTGGTGCGAGTGGTAGCGCGAGTAGAGGTAGTGGTGGTGCAGGGCACGGTGGAGCCAGTAGTAGAGGAACTCCACGGGGCCCACGTGGAGGAGCGCCGCCATTACCATACCTTTGGAGTTCCACCATGGGAGGCCCTGGGCGAAGGAAGCCGAGGCGTTGACCACGTAGAAGAGGAGAGCCGTCAGGAGGATCTGGTCGTCCCAGTTCCTCTCCCTGTCCACCTGGTTGAAGTCGAGGCTCTTGCTGACGATCCGGTGCTTGCTCCTCGCCGTCTGGTGCCGGGACACGCTGATCCAGACCTGGCTGTAGAGGAGACGCAGGAGGAGCACCGGCAGCACGGCGAAGCTGAGCAGGTCCCTCTCATTGCTCTCGCTCGTCACGAACTTGTACGTGCTGCGCACAGCCCACGGAACCACCAGCGCATACTGCAACCAGAGCATGCACTTCATCATCATCAGCCATGCAGCATACAGGCACAATTTTTTTTTTAATTTGTCAGATACAATAAGTAAGTATCGTGTCTTCCTCTTGATCGCGTGCATGCATGCATGCATTGCATGCCGTGGCATTCGGTTTGGATTCGTGGCTGATGATCAAACTGATGTGAGCAAAATAAAATGCATGCGAGGCTGGTGGCCTTGTGGTACGTACCTTGTAGTTTCCAAGGTCGTGCCATGGCCAGCGAGTGAGAGGGCCAGGCTTTGTGGCCATCCTTGCTCTCTTGTTCCTCTCCTAGTAGCTAAGAGCTGCCTGCTCTTTCCGAAAGTTGGCTGATGAACTGATGTAGGATTGGCACTGGCAAGGGAATGTCCATTGCCAGCTTTATATAGAGAGGGAGAGGGTGCCAAAGGAAAGAGTCCTACTACCATATACCAACAGTCCAATACAACGGAGCCCACAGCCTTTACTATACTGTTGTGTGGCCTTGGTTTCACCGTGCTCAGGACAGTGGCCACAAGTGGGAAAGTTTTACCGCTCCACTCTGCACTGTAGGTGTGCTCCCGGGCAAGCATCTTTTCATGACATGTTTCTAACAAAATATCTACAAAAACACTAATGGATTATAAAGTATCGCCTATAAGACAACTCAATGACAAACTCATCTCATCAGTAAATTAATGTTGTAGTATGAGTTGTGCCAATGTTACATACCAATGCATAAGACTTTTTATAAGATAATACATCAATTTGTTTTGTCATAAAAATGCTGTGTATTCACGACAGAGGAGTGCAAAGATTTTTCTTTTATCTCCTTTAAATTGGTTCAGTAGAGCACCGTGCATGCATATGACACTACCGTACCATTAGTTTTTAGTAGTGTGCGTAGTACCAGCATGTCATTACCACGCTACTATAGCACATTCGTCTTGATTCGTGAAATATAATGAATTTAAATTCATCCAAAACCAAACTATATATTATGGTTGTATTCGGCAATGCTTGCTGCAACCGGCTGCAGCTGCAGGTGCTGCAGCAGCTACACCCCTCGTGCTGCACAAGCCAACAAGTCCTAAAAGATTTGCATATAAACAGCTTGGCTGTACAGCAGGAACAGCCGAACGGCTTGGCTGTGCAGCAGCATCAACAGCCATAAAAATCTCAACCGAGCACTCCCTATAACATCAACTAAATTTAAAGAAAACAATAACGACGTAGAATACTGTCGGGGAACCAGGGTAAGCCAGGATGAGCCACTTCTTCGTTTTCTTTTTTGCTTCACAACTTCGGCGTACTTTTTAGCAGACGTTTTCATGGGCGGTCATTGTGTTTGGTATAGGTCCTAATGATAGGCCACTTCATATAGACCACCCTATCTATCAAAGGACCCAAATGTTTGGTCTATTGTGTCATCGTTATTTAGTGTATGTTGATACGATTTAGTTAATTAGGAGGAGATTGTTATTTGATAGATAAATGTACCATTAGATAGGAACGTCTTTATGTTAGTTCTGTGGATCGGCTAGGAGTAGATCGAGTGGAGTAAACTGTAAAAAACGATTTCTATATGAGTCATACCTTTGGCTATCGATGACACGTTCGTCGGTGGAGGCTGCGCACGGGTAGCGACGGTCGGTGTAGTCCCGTCGGCGAGGTTGTAGTGGCGGCGCCGATGGAGCTTCCCACCGCATACAGCGCCTCCTTTCGATCGGGCTAGGGTTTGGATGTGGGGAATGGACTATAGCGGTGAACCTCATTTTCTGTGTCCTGGCCCCACCTCTCTATTTATAGCACTACGCGACAGGGGCCCACCAGCTTTATTGAGCTGGGCATCCCCGATCAGGATGCGAGGTCAAGGGTCCAATAGGCCTTTGGGCCTATTGGGGTAGAGATCAACCTAACAATCTCCCCCTTGATCTCATCTTATACTTTTAACCTTATGCTTCGAAGCAATTCTTTTCAACGTACTCGTTCCATCACAGATTAATGTATAGAGCATGTCTCATCGTCACGGTCTAATCGCCGATAGAATCAACAGCTACAATACACCTCTCTGTTTTGAAACAAATTCTATTCCTTTCGGGCCTTCTTGTTGTCCGGAAGTCATAGACTATACCATGAACCCATGTCGACTCTGGGCGGTAAGCCTTTAATGAGCGGATCCACTAACATTTGTCTGTTACTTTTATGCACAATGCATTTCAATACGATTCCGGACTCTCTCCTTTACAACACGTACTTCTGTGTCAATGCGTTTGGCGCCACACTTGACTCGTTGTCAAAGGATCAGATAATTTGAATGGTCATAGCTGTTATTAACCATTATCAACTCTGGGCACGGGTTTTTCTTAAACCATATTGCCTGTCCCTCAGCCTTGTATCATGCTAAGTCATATCTTTCATCACAATGATGATAAATGTTTCTTTCTTTGGAGGTTTTCCACACAAAAACTCCAAGCGCGAAAGTTAGTGACAATTGTGGATTTCGCTAAACATTTCGCATATTCTATCTTTGCACTCCCAACCATTGAGAGTACTTGATCCTTTTTTTTTAACTTAGCGCGCAGATTCTGTCTTTGTACTCGCAATCTTTTGAGAGCACTTGATCTTTTCAACTTAGCATGAGGCCGATGTTCTTTTACTCCATTCCAGTGATCTATATCTGGACTGGACATTGCCAAAACATCCCGGATTCGTGAACTATGTCAGGGTAACAATATTCTTTTGCATTCATTGAGCTTTCAACAGCTAAAGCATATGGTACCATATTCTTTTGATCTATTTCATATCGATTCTTGGAACGGTAAAGTTCCAAATCTATTACCCTTGACTCATAAGAACAGGCGTATATTTTTTTTTCTCACATACATTCTTTATAGGATTTTCTTAGCATGCCTATACATCATTCTCAATACCCCTTTCTTTTTCTATATCGGTGAATTTCAATCCTTTTAAACAAAAGACATTTCACCAAGAACATTCTTTTGAACTTTGAGGACAATAACTTCTTCTTCTCCTGTAGTAGGTCCACATCACCACTAAAAAGTAGGACGTCATCCACATGTACGGGATTGGGAAATGAATTTTCCATTCTATAACTTTATTCAAATATAATTATCCTCTCATTTTCTTTAACCCAAAAGGCTAATTCTTTAGAGTACTATCTAGAGCCTTGCTCTAGTCCATAACAGATCTCTTCAAGCAATATCTCTTATATTCTTTTAGTTCCACAGCAAAACCATAAGGTGTGCCATGTTTCAGTTTTCATTCAAATCCACTTTGTGAATGCTACCTTTTCTTTCATCCGATGTAACTCAGATAATTGTGTGCCACTATCTATTCATTCTTTTCGCACAAATCTTCCGATTTATGTTGCACTTTGTCTTGACATATTTCCTTTGGAGTCATATTTCATCTTGTAGACCCTTTATAGTCTACTGTTTTGGCTCCATTGGGAATTACTTTTGAGTCCCAAACATCTCCGAGACTCATCATCAATTCTTTTGCCATTTAGACGAGCGAGCGCCTCTCATGGCTTATTCAAATATGACGTGATCATCCTCCAATTGAATTTCACTTTCTAATCACCAAGTAAATCTTATTTCCTTATTCTTGGAGACCACCCGAGGCCTCAACTGTTGGCACTTCTTTCACATGGGGTTGTTGTTTACTCTTTATTACCAAAAGGTAATTGATTCTACTGTCTTCCATTGCCAAGAGGCAATATATAATTTACTTATTAATCTTCTTATAGAGCTAAACAACATGCTCCCCCGGATACAATCTATTCGAGCCTTAGGTATATTCATACCATGCTCCCCCATATCTCTTCATCTTTTGGGTTTACTCTGTTGAAACTTTCTTCTATATATGGTACTTTTAGCACCATGTTAGTATCTCATTATTCCGGAACCGTGAAAGATCTAGGAATACATCTATTTCTTTACTTTAGGGGTATCATCAATATGACCGTCATACTCCCCTGGACGATCACTTTAGATGCATACTATGCATCACATTTATCTGAGTATAGGGAAATAAATATCTTTCTTAATTGTCTTTCATCTCTCCCCCTCGAAATGTGGCGTGAACTCTTCTGCCACAATTTCGAAACCATTCTTAACATCTATAACTCATTCACATGATTATATCATGCAAACGATGTTATGCCTGATTCATATGGGAGTACACTTTCCTCAATTCATAAAAAAATTCTCTATCAGTAGTACTTTCGCAAGTCATACTTGCATGTCATTCTTATCTTGAGGTTCGTCTGTAATCTTTTAATTCTTTTGAGGCTCATTGATTCCTTAATGACTATGACACGTGAAAGTGCATGGTCGATACTAGGATAGCATAAAAGCTACTCCATACTTTTGTCTGAGAGTATGATCCAATAAAATCACATGAGTCATTATATATTTCTCCTGTCATGCAGGATAAGTTCTTTCTTATACTTTACCCTGTCATGCAGGGATTTTCCTAGAATGCCAGTATTGGCTCATGTTCTATATCAAATTCAGAAATAATTCCGAATATTCTGTAATAAACACATGCTTAATCTGACTTTGGTCAAATTAAACATGTATCTGAATTTAGTCAAATCTTCTTCATAAAGAGTGCATGTAATAAAAAAATAAACATTTCTCAAACAACACTCTCAATGATATATCTTTCTTGGATTGATATCCAAGAATTCTTTTCTTTTGAAGTCATTCTGTAGAGAGAATATACTCCCTCATGCTATTACCTTCGTTCTTTGTCATCTTTCGGGTCCCCAGTACCCAATCATTTATCTCGTTTTTTCTTTCATGAATGAAAACATGAAAAAACTGTTGTCTGAGAAAATATTCAATAGTAATCTATTAAACTCTCTAAAACTTCGTTTCATTCTATATCACTTTTGGGCAGAAAATAGAATAAAACATCAATGTTCTACATTATTTTCACATCACCTTTGGGCAGAAATGGAAACAACGTATGACAAAATCTCAATTCATTTGTTTCGAACAATAAAACATCTATTTCTACATTAAATCCACATCACCTTTGGGCAGAAATGGAAATAATATATGAAGACTCAATTATCTGTTGAATCATTAGAACATCATACTTCTACATTAACTCCACATCACCTTTGGGCAGAAATGGAAATAATGTATGAAATCTTAATTATCTGTTAAAACAATACACTTCACACTAAATTCTCCCTTTGGTTCGAATTCAGTAGGAAGGTAATCATCTTTATTGCAGCGGAAACATGAAATAAACATTTCTCTAGTTCAAGAGTATTTCTTGATCTTCATCTGATCTCTGGAAAACTGATCACTTTGATGCAAAATTTTCCTCTGGCTCAAGAGAATTTCTTGATCTTTATCTTGTAACACCCCTGGTGTTATTTAACACTAAAAGGATGTTTAAGTTAATCTAAGGGTCTTTCAAAAGTGAAATTAAGAAAAATGAAGAAAAGCTATCCAAATTGAGTCAAAAACCATTCAAATGAAGCAATAAAGGAAACTTTGAAAACTTCCTAAGAACTTGAAAAGGTGCAAATGTGAAAGTTGGAGTATAAGTCAAACCAAGAAACTTCCCTTTTCAAACCATAGCCTAAAAATGCTTGGAAGCATCTCAAAATTCAAACCCTAACCTTGGAATTTGAAATTTCCAATTCAAATTCAAAACTAAAATGGAATCTTAGCCAAATCTCAAGATTCTACCACAGAACATCAAAATCTCCAAAAAGCAAAGTTGTACATCTTCACATTTCTGAACTTTGCCTCTTTGGGCACTTTGGCCAATTTTGCCATCTAGCCCCTCGAATTTCAGAAATTCAGTTCAAAACAGGGATTTACCCCCTTTTGGATTACGGTCAAATTTTCAACTTTTTCTCAAAATCTCCAGTGCAGGGACATGTCTCATGAAATTCTAAACAACTTTCATGTTGGAAGATTTTCGAGCCATATTCAAATTTTTGGAGTTTGAGCCATGCCAACCAAGTTGACCTTTGCCCGCTCACGGCGCGCTCACGGGTCGCTCACGCCGCGCTCGCGCGTGCCCGAGGTCGCCGCCGGCAGCTCCTGTCGCCGTCCGTCCTCGCCTGAGCCGACCTATGGCGCGGCTGTGTGTCCCCGCCCTGTCTCCTCGCCTCGCCCATGCGCGCCTGCCGCCTGCCGCTCGCCTGCGCCGCGCTGACGCCGCGCACGACGCCAACACGGCCGCGGCAGAGCCCCTGTCGCCGCGAGACGCCACCGAGCTGCCCCAGCCTCTATCCCGTGCTGCCCGAGCACCCCCTTCCTCTCCTCTCGCTCCTACTTAAGCCCCCAACAGTTCCCCTCTCTTCCACGTCGGAAAAACCTTCGCCGGAGTCCGCAGAGCCGCCGCCGAGCTCGCTCTCGTGGGCAGCCCTCTCCGTTGCTCCTCCGGCCAAACCGAGGCTCTCACTAGCTTCCCCATCCTCCACTGCCACTCCTCGACCAATCCCCGACCCGTTTCCACCACCGCAGCCGCCGGCGTAGCTCGCCGGAGAAGCCCGAGCTCTCCGCCGCCGCCCTCGCACGTGCACAGCTCGTTTCGCTCCTCCTCCGGCCGAACCGAGGGCACCAACAGCTTCGCCGTGCCGCACCGGTGCTCACCGACCACTTCCCCGACCTTCTCCGACCCCGACGTCGCCGGTCGCCGCTCGCCGGAGTTGCCGAGCCGCCACCATCGTCGCCGAGCACGATTCCGGCCATCCCCGACCTCGAGACCTAGCTTAAAAGAACCGCGGTGAGCCCCTCTCCGTTTTCCCCTACTTCCCCGGCCCGGACTCGCCGCCGTTTGGCTGGCGTAAGCACGCCGGCGAGCCCAGGGACCAAACTGCATCGTCTACCTCTTTCCAGGGGGCCGAGTGCAAAATGCAGGGACTTGTTTGTAAGAGATTCAAAAACCCTAGGGTTCACAACGTAAAAAGATTCTATCTTTTAAACCCTATCCACTGAAATCTTCAAAAATTCGTAGAAAATCGTAGAAAAATCAGAAAAATACCAAACCAATTTGTAGTGACCAGTGAATCTAGAAGGCCAACTTCTTCCTTTGCACCTCACTCAGTTGAGCTTTAGATTTTGAAATATAAATTCAAATCAGTTTGAGCACTTTTCATCATAGTTCAAAATCTACACATGCACTAGAGCTGAGCTTGGGATATGTTGTTAGGGTGATTATCATTAGCTTAATGCGCAAAGGGTGCACAAAAATTCCCAGTGGATTTAGGGTTATGAATTTCCAAACATATACCCTGCTATTTTGGCAAAGAAATCACAGAAAATAAATTACTCTGTGAAAAATCACCTCCTTCACACAGAAACCCAATCAAGACATAAGAAACCTTAGAAAAATGAAAATCGTAATTTTTGGACACTGGAAAATGGCTAAATAATTTTTGGTAGTTTAAACATGGTGAAATTCCACAAAAATAACCATAAATCAATACCACCTATAAACTTGCAGAGAGTTCACTCTTGGCACCCTAAGCCAGTGTGCCAAGTGGTGTGGATAGAAACCTTGTAATTATTTTTGTAGGATTTTAGTTTTTTTTAGGCAAAAAGATAAGAACTTTTTTTAATAAATTATAGAAAAATCAACTTGAGCCAAATTTTGGGCTAGGCTCCTGCCTTGGCATGAGCAAGCCTCTGGTCAAATGGCACCTAAAAATAATACTCCTAAGTTCACCTTTTGAATAATAGAAAAAGGACTTAAATAGTGGAAAAGAGAAGAAAAAGAAAAAGAAAAGAGAAAAACCTAAACTCTAAAATCAAAATGAAGGTTCAAAATGAAAAGGGAATATTCACTTATAATTAATGTTTATCCTTTCCAATTCATCAACCAAGATTTAAATAAACCCTAACTATTTAAATCTCGATACTTAAGCATTTCATGCATTTCGTGTAGATTCGGGTCTCGCCGACGGAGTCTACGAGCTAGTCCCCGCTGCCGAGGAGATCGCCCAGGAGTCCGAGGTGAACGTGGTGCACGTGGATCCGAGCCCCGAGCAGGAGTACCGCTTCAAGCCGGAAGGCAAGCCCCGGAGCATAACCTAACCTTACTTACGCGATTTATTTGATTATATGTTTGTGCATTTAAGTTTCAAGGAGTTGAATGAAACCCTAGATTGCATGATCATAGGTTCCTTTGATTGAACACTAGTATGTTAGGTTCGATAGTCGCTATGCTTAAGACCGATAGAAGTCGAGTGTTTTCCGACACTCGCGAGATATAGGAGTTGCATGTCTACTCATATCAGAAACACTAGAGATGATGGACGGATGATTGTAGATACCCGTCTATCGATGGTTTAATTGGAAACATGTGGTACTTTTGTGTCAAGCGTTTGAACGTACCACATATATGCACGGTTTATGGGGCCGGTAAGTCCCGGTATCAGATTGAAGCAGCTAGGACCGATAGCCATCTCTCCTTGGAAACTTTGTTTTCCCCTGCCGTACACTTATGGATATATGCGTGAGACTGTGAGTGAAGCAGTAAACCTTTATCCTGAGGAAATGGACCCGGTTCCGAATTGTGGATCGATGAGAAAGGATTGGGGTGTGTTGGCATTTCCAACCATTCCGTATGTGTGGGTTTCCCCTGGCCAGGTAGTAAAATTCGGTTCGAACTGTCCGCTTCTCGCGGTTAATGAGACTGCTTGACCGATGTATGATATATTATGAAGTGGAACTTGGAAGGATGAAATCTTTGTATGGAATAATTGTATTGCAAAACTTGATTGTTTAGCTAGGCTCACCTAGAATGGATAGGCTAAAGAAATAAAAGTCAAAATGGAGAAATTAGAAAACAGCTTAGTCGCTTTTGGCAAAAGAACCCCACTAGCCAAACAGCCTCTCATTTTAGGAGTCGGTGATGTAGTGATCACCAGTCGGGTAAGTCTTGTTGAGTATAACTAGTATACTCAGCCTTGCTTGTGGCTAAATTTTCAGGACCATCCCCTCAGGAGGTAGCTGCCTCTATGGCTTGGGCCTCCCAGCTTCCCCCTGGTTACAGCATCGAGTGGGAGCCGACCTCTCCTGAGGATCGTGAGGAGTAGAGTCACGGCTGACTTCATCGTGACGATACTATGGATCGTCGCTAGTATCTCGTTTACTTTCCGCTGCATGAACTCGAACTATTTTACTTATCATTTCAATTTGGTTGTACTAACTCTGAACCTTGTTGTAATTTGAATTGTGGAATGATGTGATCTTTGGAGCTCACCTTCGAGTGAGCGTATGGACGGACGATCTTCAGTAGCAGTTAGTCGAGCTTGACTCGACGGTCGAATCCGCACTTGGGAACATTTTCGTGTATTAGCACCAATGGAAGGTGGAATATACTTAAGTGGGCCCATTTCTCGGGTGAGATCGCTACATATCTGTTCCCTGAAAAATTGATCACTTTGATGCAAACTTTATCAGAGATTTAAACCTTTAAACATAAAACTCACATAATTACAATATTGTTACTATCAGCTTTGGCCAGAAAATAACGATATCATAATTTCTTTAAATAAATGTCTTTAATTATAATATTATTATTATCAACTTTGGCCAGAAAATAACAATACCATAATTTTCTTTAAGCAAACATCTTTAATTATAATATTATTATTATCAGCTTTGGCCAGAAAAATAACAATACCATAATTTCTTTAAACAAATATCTTTCTACTTAGAGGATAAACATTTATTCTACAGCGGAAACTTTGGACATAATAAAACTATTCAGAAGCCTTCGCATTTCAGAAACAACAATTTAATCTTTCGCAGTGAGATAGAAAAAAAATTCTTAATAATAGAACTTTTCTATATTCTATCTCTGGTAAACTTTACAAAATTCATGAAATATGGTTCTGAAAGCGTAAACTTAATTCTTAATATGGTTCTGAAAGCCAAACTTCATTCGGCCCAGCAGCGCCAAACAGCCCGGCCCGTTGGTTGGCACCATCTCTGTGTTTCGGCTCGGCCCAAGCAGCCCATGCCGCTCGCACCAGCTCGGCCCAGCTGCGCGTCGCGCAATGCCTGCGTCCTAGGCCGCAACCTGGGCCTGAGCCGGGAATTCTGCATCCCGCCTGGGCTCAAAACTAGCCCATCGCATCGCCGATCGATCTCGGCCATCGATAAAGATCGGACGGCCAAGCGCGCTTATCGCGGTAACAAAACTCGACGGCCGGCTCCAACAACCCTAACCCTAATTTCTTTTCCCCTCTTTCTCTCTCGGCCGCAACCGGTGCTCAGCCGGTCCGCCGCCAGGTCCGGCGACCTTAGCTTCCTTTCCTTCTTCTTTGCTCCGTTTGAGATGCGAGCAGTAGCCATGGCGGCCGGAGGAGGGTGGTGGGGTCGTTGTGGTTCCCCTCGCCGACGAGCGCGTTCCCCGCGAGGGAGAGCGCGCCACCGTCGGGCGGATTCGCGACGGTGCCCTTTGGCCCGTTTCCGCACGCCGAGGGCACTTCGCAGAGCTGCGGTGCCTCGGGTTCTCTTCACACGCGGCGACGACGTGTCGCCGACGGTGACGACAGCGGCGTAGAGACCCTGGTGGATCTCCTCCCTGTCCTTTCTCTTTCTTTGAACTCTAGGGTTAGATTTAGGGTTTTGAGTTGTTTCGTTGTTGATCCAAGATCGAGTTCTGTGATTTAAAGATCTTCTTTCGGGTAAAACGAATTTCCTTTGTTCTAAGATCGAAAAACTCCTCTGTTTCTCTTTCTTTCTTTTCGAAATCTCTTCGATCGGTTCTTCCCCTGGACGGAAGTGCACACCGCCGCCGCGGTCCCTTCTGTTGCTCCCTTGCGAGCCGCCTCGTCGGCGTCGCGTGCGACCGTGTCGCGCGCGGCTCCGCCGAGGAGCTTCGCCGGGGTGCCCTCACGGCGTGCCGGCGTGGCACACCCGTAGTGCGGCTCGTCGAGGTGAGTCGACCTTCTCATGTTAGGGTTTGCCTTTCTTTTGTTTCTTCGATCCATCGATCCGTGACCGAAGTTTGTTCGATCCGAAACCGATTCGGTTGTTTGTTCGTTCGATCCGAGACCGAATCGATTGTATGTTCATTCTTTTGTTCTGTTCTCTTCCTATTCGATTCGAATCGAAATTCGTTCTTTCAATCTTTCCCCCCGATTCGAATCGAAGTCGGGTATGTCTTTCTTCTCTTTGATTTCGAGATACAAACCTTTGATTTCAAGATCGAAATGTTTCTGGTTCTTCCTTTCTTCTTTCGATCCGGGATCGAATCTTTCATTACTTTCCCCTGCTAAATCTACTCGCTAGTTTGGCGACTGATACCAATTGTTAGTTCTGTGGATCGGCTAGGAGTAGATCGAGTGGGGTAAACTGTAAAAAACGATTTCTATGTGAGTCATACCTTTGGCTATCGATGACTCGTTCGTCGGTGGAGGCTGCGCACGGGCAGCGACGGTCGGTGTAGTCCCGTCGGCGAGGTTGCAGTGGCGGCGCCGGTGGAGCTTCCCATCGCATACTGAAAGGTCTTTAGGATGCCTAGAGGGGGGGTGAATAGGCTCCGATCGAAATCTGAAACAATTCTCAACTCACAAAATCAGTTCAGGCCGGAAATTCCGGTGCCTGGCCGGAAATTCCGGACTCGGAATTTCCGGTCAGCTCAGGAATTTCCGACAGCAAGGTGGAGTTGCTCGAGATTCAAAATTCAAAGCCTAGATAAAGATTCTACTTGAATAGAAACCTTGCAATGATGACCTAGATGCTAGTGTATATGATTAGAAGCAGCGGAACAACACAAGCAAATAGATCGGGTCAATACAAGATATGAAAAGCAATATGAAATGCGTAAAGGAAATGAGACACAAGATTTATTCCCGAAGTTCACTCCACAAAGGAGCTACGTCTCCGTTGAGGAACCCACAAAGGGTAGAGTCTCTTCCAACTCTTTTCCTCGATCAATCGACCACAAAGGTCTAGATTGACTTTCCTTCACAAATCTCACACTAGAGAGGGTAATACAAACTTCTTGGGGTGCTCACACGAATTGAGACACTCCCAAGCAACCTCAAACCGTCTAGGAGTCAAGCTCCAAGAGTAACAAACGAGATTGCCAATCAAATGATGCCTTGAGTGCTTCTAGAGATGAACCAATCACTTTTCTCACTCAAATCTCTCCCCAATCCAAACCCTAGTTGAATCCTCTCAAAGATTGGCTCAAGGAAGGTTGGGAGAGTGAAAATGGCGAGCTCAAAGTCTTTCTTTCAGTGGAGAACCAGCAGAATCAAATGAGGGGTATGGGGGCTATTTATAGAGGTCACTCAAAAACTAGCCGTTATGCTTGTCAGATGACCGGAAATTCCGTCGGGGTGACCGGAATTTCCGGTCCACCCTATTTCAATCTCAGTACGGAGAGTCACACCGGAAAATTCTAAATTTAATCCGGTCTCTCTCTGTGAAACCCGGAAAATTCGGCCAGAGACCGGAAATTCCGGTCACAGGGGACTTAGGCTGAAAAATTCAGCCCCCACAGGAAAATCCGATGCAATTTCCGGTCACTCTCTGTAAAACCCGGAAATTCCGACCCCAAGACCGGAATTGCCGGCCACCCTTGCTAGTGAGCAAAATGCTCTCTCTCAAAGTTAGGTGATCATCCAAAAATTACTTCTAGGCATCATTTGACTTGACAGACACGTCCCTCTTGATAGTACGGTGATCCTATACTCAAGACAAAGATAAAAAATTATACTTAGCTATCTATTTGAGCTTTTCACCGTATCGTTTGCGTAGGGGACATGTATTATATTTCTTTTGATTTTTCTTCGTGTAAGCCCTGCAAATACTCAATGGAAACATGAAACCTCCAAATTGTGATTGTCATCATCACCAAAACCAACTAGGGGGCCATATGCACTTTCACATACAGCGCCTCCTTTCGATCGGGCTAGGGTTTGGAGGTGGGGAATGGACTGTAGCGGTGAACCTCATTTTCTGTGTCCTGGCCCCACCTCTCTATTTATAGCACTGCGCGACAGGGGCCCACCAGCCTTATTGAGCTGGGCATCCCCGATCAGGATGCGAGGTCAAGGGTCCAATGGGCCTTTGGGCCTATTGGGGTAGAGATCAACCTAACACTTTACCCAAGAGTAACCCTCACATAAAAGTAAAGATAGGTTGTAGTACTAATGTGCTATACATAGTACTATACTGTCACGCGGCGCCTGTATATTGGCAACATGCATCACCCTTGTACAATATGTTGGATTATTGTTGGTGCAAGCTAGGAAAAAGAAAAGGACAAGACGTGAAGCTAGGATGCGATCAAGCACAACATGACAGCGACACTCCAGCAAGACAGTAAGCAGCAAGTGCAGGCGAAATTAATTAACGAGGAGGGCTGGTTGGCATGTGGGTCCTGCGTCATGCTTAACGAGGTCCGGCTAGCCGATCGGGCTGGTCCGATCGAGACGAGACCTCCGATCCGTCCGTCGGAATCCGACCGCGCGATCATGGACGACGAATAATTTCTTTGATGATGGTACACATGATGCCATGTGCGGTAGATCATCCAACAGCAGTCGTGTGTCGTCGCGCGCGCCCATCGGCACGGCACATTGCATCGGTTCTTTTCTTTTCTTTTCTTTTTTTTTTCATCGGTTCGATTCAATCGTACATCGTCTCACCCTGATTTCTTAATTTCATAGTTTGCACCGAATATTATTTCTCCCATACTTGTATAAACATATATATATATATACATATATATATATACATACATATATATATATACATATATATACATACATATATATATATATGCAATGGTATAATGTAAACGTCTTATAATTTGTTTTGCCAGCATGGGTCTACAGACTGTTGGTGCAAATAATCCATCCACGGACGAGCTCGAAAAGACTTGGAGGAGTAGTGGTTGGCAGCTGTAGAATTCAAAGCTAGCGGCCACGAGGACGTGGACCGGGTGCACTGCACGCTTGCAGTCCTCTACTCCTGGCTAGGCTCTCCGCACTCATATCCCTCTATTTCATCTCTTTAAAAGTAATATTCTGTCCTAGTCATCAAGATTCCTTCCTTTATACCAACTTCTCCCGCAGCCATCATTCCTTTATATCCCCTCTATATCAACTACCATCCAGTGGGATCCACATGTCATATTTGTTTTACCCCTCTCCATCCCCGTCAATCTTGCGGTCTTCCTCGGGCACGGACGCCGTCGTCCTCCGACTCCTCCCGCCCGCATCGATCTGCTGGATCCAGGAGAGGAGGACGCTAGATCCAGGGCTAACGTAGTCTCGACGCGCGGCTGGGGCGCCGGCCTCGCCGAGGCAGAGGAGGAGCTCGCCGGCCACCCTCTGTGCCGGCCTAACCGGGACAGAGCTCGACCTTGGCGGGGCCAAGCTTGACTGCGGGTCGGACCTCCCCGTCGGAGGCGGCCCCAGTCCCTGGCCGTCACCCGCCGCTCGAGGGCGCCGCTTGCATGCTTGTCTAGACAGGCCGCGCGGCGCGGATCGATTCGTCGAGCTGCGCGGTGACCTAGCGAGAGCACGGCGACGGCGGCTGGTGGACCTGGTGGTGCGCTCCTGCAGATCCTCCCGCAGCCGCTGGTGCTCGACGCGGCAACAACAAGAGCCCTCCCCGTGCTGCTACTCCTCAGTCCAGCAGGTAGCACGGTTTTGTGTTTGCACGAGCGTCATGGACGCATTCAGCTCGTGGCAAAGGTACTGGATTGAGGAGGAGGAAGATGACACGATTTTCTTCGGTGATGATGATGATGAAGTGCAGGAAGCGACATACAATTACTTGGTGCAAGCAGAGAGCTCTCGCCCACGTCGTCGTCGATCTGATGCTCCACCAAAGGTTATTCGGCCAAGGGACGTTGCTTTCGGGCACTGGAGGATCAAATCCGACTACTTTGTTCCAGATCTCGTTTACAGTGATTATCAGTTCCGTAGAAGGTAATGTTCGTCATATCTGGATTTAGATCAGTCTATCTCGATGTCTCTCTCTAGTACCTCATGTCAGATGTGTTTTTTCAGGTTTCGGATGCGTCGACATTTATTCAAGCACATTAAAGAGGCTGTCAAAAATCATGATAACTACTTCGTAAAGAAGTGTGATGCTGTTGGCAAGGAAGGACTCTCGGCTCTTCAGAAGTGCGTTGCGGCTATACGCATTCTCGCTTACGGGGTCCCGGCGGATGCCCTTGATGAGTACGTGCGTATTGCTGAGTCAACTGGTAGAGAAGCTTTGCAACATTTTTGTCGGGCTGTCATTGAACTTTTTAGCGAGAAATACCTACGGGCACCCAACACCGCCGATGTAGCTAGGCTTCTTCAAGAGGGTGAGAATCGTGGCTTCCCGGGGATGCTAGGTAGCAGTGACTGCATGCACTGGGAGTGGAGGAACTGCCCTGTAGCATGGAAGGGTCAGTTCACGGGGAGGGGAACACACCCCACTCTGATCTTAGAGGCGGTTGCATCGCATGATCTTTGGATATGGCATGCATACTTTGGCATGCCTGAAAGTAACAACGACATTAATGTTCTCCATAGATCCCCTATATTCTCGGACTACCTAAGAGGCCGTTCAACACCTGTGGAGTTTGCAGTAAATGGAAGGACCTATAACATGGGTTACTATCTTGCCGATGGGATTTACCCTAAGTGGGCAGCCTTTGTTAAGACTATCCGTCACCCCTTTGTGGAGAAGACAAGATACTTTGCCGCTCAACAGGAAAGTGCACGCAAGGATATAGAGCGTGCATTTGGTGTTCTGCAAACTCGGTTTGCGGTGATCCGAGGACCTGCATATGGTTGGGATCGTAAAAACATTAGTGATATAATGATGACTTGCATTATTTTGCACAACATGATAGTGGAGGATGAAGGAGACCTTGCCCACAATACTGACTTCACAATTCCATTTTTCTTTATCTTTTTCTCTTAAGCAAAGCAACAGAACTTAGCATAACTTTCAGCCTTCTCAACTGCTTTTGCATTCTCATCCAGCGATATTCTAACGCTAAGCTAAGGGCGCAATTCTTACAATTTGTTCAACCACATATCATTTTCATAAGTGATATTTTTATGTGCTAACATTGAAAAAGAGAATCGAAGAGAGAATTTTCTTCTCCTCGATGCAAAGAGAAAACGGTAACCTAGAGTCCTAGACTGCCTCAAAATAAAGTAAAACATTTAAGTGTTATTATCCTACTTCTAGTAAACAAAATAGAGATAAAAAAGAGTAACCTATTGTTCTGACTACATTATCGATTCAGAACTCATTTTTTGTGGAGGAATATTAGTATCAAATTTGCGACAATCATCCCTTGCAAATCGAATGCTAGGATTATTAGTATTAACCAAGAGCTTCATAGCTCATATCACTATTGCCTGCATCACACATTTGGATTCTGGGGCGTACCAGTACAGTTGGGAGGACGCCGGCAGGAGCGCGTGGTGGGCCGTGCGGTGGAGCTCTCGTCCGACGTGTCCGGATTCGGTGAAGGTCGCCGCCGCCGCTTGCGCCCACGGCTGGTCACCGACACCTTCTCCAGGATGGCGAGGCGGCGGCGCACGGGACTGACGACGCCGATGCAGGTCGACACCGGCGGCAGTAGGATGCCAATCCGCTCTTCCCTCGTGTGGATCGAGTGTGGACGGCGGCGATTCGACCGTGGACGACGGCGGATCGACCGTGGACACCGCAGGAGCCGAGGTCGGGGAGGAGCGGCGCGGGGATGAGATGTCGGGCCTCGACGACGGCCGCCTTGCAGGAGCCGGGGTCGGGGAGGAGGCGACTGGGGAAGACGGGAACGGGGAGGAGGCGAGCCCAGGTCGGGGAGGAGCGGCGCGGGGAGATGCGAACGGCGGCGTCGGGAAGGAGGCGACTGCGGGGGAGGATGCGCGCGAGGGGAAGAGATCCGTTGCTGCGGAAGGTGGGGCCCAGCGCCAGGCCGGGTAGCGGGATCCCTCGGAGCCCTTTCCAAATAGCGGGGTCGCAGCCTTCCTTTGTTTTAGCGGGGTCTCAAAGGAAACCCGCTGCAGCTGATTTTCACTGTTCCGTTTCCTTCAGTTGCGTTTCCAGTAGACCACTGCAGGCAGCCTTAGGAAGGATAAGGGCACGTACAAAGGACAGACAGCACCCGTCGATTTGAGTCCAGATCACCAAAAAGGTCCGACGTGGACATCATTTATGGAAGAGAGAGGTAGGAGCCGTCGTCTCGTTCAACTACGGCAACTGCGCGTGCTCCAATGCCAAACTACGACTCATCCTTCCCGTTGTACGAGTCGTTGCGGCTTCCGTCGGCGTCGGGATCTCGCTGCGGCATGCGGGCGATTTTTTCCTCCCAAATCCGTCTGCAAGCTCGCCCCCCTTCTTCCCTCCCAAATCTCGCGCTAATCTTTCGTCCCAGATCCACCTGGTTCCTGTTGAAATACCCTCAAATCCCTGGTCACGGGGGAGCTGCGGCGGCGGTGCTGAAGCGGAAGGGCACCGGGGAGCTGCTGCGGCCGCGGTGGTGCAGAAGCGGAAGGGCATGAGGGGACCTGTGGCGACGGCAGTCCAGATGAGTTCCGGGCTTCCGGCCACGCCGGCCATGCGCTGGAGCAGAACGGAGCTTCTTCTGCAGCTACTCCTTCGGTAGTTCGGTGCCCCGATGGAAGTTCCTCTCAATTTTTGGTAAATATTGTTCATAGTTTCCCCTGGACAAGGCTGCGTCTACGTGTATTCATCATTCTCCGATGGAAGTTGGTCTCAATTTATTTTGTGTGAACTGATTGCTATCTCGGTGAATCTGTGAACTGAAGTTTGCATGTATTCCTCTCGTGTGAACTGAAAGGCTGCCTGTATTCATACTTGTCTGAACTGATGCATGTGTGTGAACTGAAGGGCTCATTGTATGTATAAAAAGCTGTCTGGTAAATTTTGTGTTGACATATGTCCTTTCTATTTTGTACTCGATGTCACCTGATGATGCTGAACTAGAAGAGACTAATTTGTGTGTGTGTTTCACTAAGAAACTAATTTGAAACATCAAAATAGCTACAGAGATCAAATTATACTAGATCATCATGTGCACGGGACGACGACGATGGGAGGTATCATGGCGGTACGCACGCGTGTACGTGTGACACATCACACACTTTCATATATACCCGCCCTACTACGTACTACGTACGACCTGATATATAGTAAGATCTATGCATAATGTACGTTCACGCATGCACTTATGATCATCCCACGCGTAGTACTTGGTGCACATGCACAGGTCGGCTAGCACAATTCGTTGGGCTCAAATTAAATCTGATCATTATACGCGCGCGTATACACGTAGTATATATATATATATAGCTGATCGATCGATCGATCGATCTCTAGGCACTGGCAAGAATGAAGGCTTGGGGGATCCATCGATCTGGACTGTATGTGGCACATACGTCCAAACTACCTAGAGCGCATATATGTCACGCGGAGCAGAGCAGAGCAGAGCAGCGCATATACATGTGAGATATGATGAATTCGTTTACCTAACCCAGCATTATTGCCGCCATTACGTATTGACTTGACTCAAGCTGATGGATGGAGCAGTGGCTCGTGCGAACGACGGCTTTAAGCGTCCCGTGTCGCCTATTGTCCCTGCAAACGCACGGGCACTGCAGCCGTAACACTACATACAGCACGTACGTACTCGATCTCTATGAAGACGATATGGAACGAATTAATCAACCACCTCTCTTGTCTCTTGTCTGCTTTGTATCCATTTGCCCATTATATTACTCTCTATATGTGCATGATCGGCAGGGTCGGAAGAGGTTTTTCTCTATTCATTCACAGTCCTGATCAAATTGGCCATTAAGGGTGCGTTTAGTTTAGAATTTTTTTTCCTAAAAAACACTATTCATCTAATTTTTTCCTATTCATCTCATCCATTCTCCTCACAGAACACAGTGTTTTTTCGGGTCTACAGTGTGTTTTCGGAGAATCTGGCTGTGTTCAGATTCAGAAAAAAGTACTTCTCCAACAAATTTTTCCTATTCATCCCACTCACACAACACGCTTCCTAGTGCACTATTCATCTAGCAAAATTACTTTTTACTTCCAATCTAAACACATCATCTTTCCCAAACTAAACACACCCTAAATTAAACGCGGATCTAGGTAGCCCCTTGCCGGTGCGACGACGTCCGATAGATCCGAGTCGAATCGAAGCTACGATAGCCGTGTTTAGTTCCCAAAAGTACTTTTTACTTTCTATTCATCCCCCTCACAGAACACGCATCCCCAAAATTCCTTTTTCTCCTTTCCTATTCATCCCCCTCACATAACACGCATCCCAGAAAAAAAGTAATTTTTCTCCACCACAACTAAACACGGCCAGATGAGCTAGCCAAGAAGATCTGTCTTGTCAATCACCTGCAAAGACACATGCATATACATCTAGCTCCTCATCGATCATTCATACACACTACACGATCAAGCGAAGGCGCTGGCTGCAGCTTGCTCAATTACTATTATATTTCGCGCCATTCGAGTAGGCCATCCATCAGCTCCCTCGAGTTTTTTTTTCGAGAAAAAAAACTAATTCCCAAACGATCCGGTGCAGAAAAATAGAGATTATTTCACACAATTTTTGGCATGAGCTAGCCACTACGTGCCCAGGTCAGCTGGTTTCACACGAACTTTGGCATGCAGCTGCAGGATGCATGGTCCGTCGTCCTCATTAAAGATCGTCCGTAGGAACGTTACCCATGTATACAGGAGTAGTATTACTATTACACGAAATAAAGGCGCAATCATCAATCTTATTTGGTCCCAAATGCAAATTAACGCCGTCTCTCCGGAATGGCCAAGCTCCGACAACCGACGTTGGTCCCCGATCAATATTCATCTCGTTAGCTAGCTAGCTAGGCTAGAGAATCTCGTTATTCTCTGGGTTCTGAATTTCTTCAAAATTGTACGTATATATCATCACACAGTGGGTAGAGTACGCTCTGAAATTGTTCGAGAATAGAATCTGTGACAACTGGAGGTGGATCAAATTAATTCTCACCTACCTACTAGCTCATCAGAATTTACTAGGATCGATGCGTCCGTTCCGCCAAGAAAAATATCTACAGAACAGCCACGGTACGGTCCCCGCAGCTAGCGGCCGGACGTGGGCCGGGCGGGCCTCTCTCTCTCCGGGCCGCGCCGGGGTCCGGTGCATCCATGGCCCACTGGCCTCGTCTCTCGCCTTGCCCCCGATCCGATGCATGCATGCAGTCGCACAGAGTCGTCGTTGCAGGGGTAGGCCTGCAGGCTCTGGGTGGCGGCCGGCCAAGAGCGGCGGACCGGCCGTTGAATTCGCTTGTCTGTGGGCGGTGTGGCGTACAGTAGCCCCCATTGCAGCCGCTAAACTCCGGCGGGCCGGCAGCGCGCGGTTTCGCTGCAGCAGGCGAATGGATTTCTGCTCTCGACCTGTAGGCTCACCTCACCGTAGCTACCAGTGGGACATCTCCTAAATTCTATTCTACAAGTCTACATGTAAAATTTAGGGTTCAAATTTGCATCCAACTCCAGTGAGGCATGGCAGGCATCCATACACTACACTAGTAAGGCATGAAAAATGATGGGATCTATGGTTTGAGAAGTAGGATGATGGTTTGAGAGGGAGGATGAGAGGCTCCCAAATCTAGAGGCTTGGAGAAAAAATTTAGGAGAAGATGTAAAATAGGATGGAGTTTAGAGCCCCGCTAAAGAAGTTTTTTTTTTTTACTTTGACTCCTAAAAATTATTTTTAGAGTACGAGCGAGCCCACTGCAGATGTAGCGTGTGCGACCACCAGCTGCGCATGGCTTGCCGGCCCGGCAGCAAGAGCTTGAACGACCTCCTCTCTGCACCCGTACGTGTCTTCAGAAGCAAGGTGCTGGAGCTCGAACAACGCAACATTTTTTCTCTTCTTCGACTAGCAACGGGCAACGTTTTCAGTGTAACGATGACACGACAAAAAAGAGTCCGGCCGGCGGGAGAGATTCCTGAGCTGGGAGCCCAAACACCACAGCGTCCGCCAAGACCGACGGAGGAGCCATAGAATAGAATGGGCCTGCATACATAGGCTGTGGGCTGCGACCGATCGCCTGAGACCCAAACAACGGACGACCTTTTTTTTTTTTTCCTTCTTTCTCGGCATCACCAACTCGACAACAGACTTCTACGCTCGTCTGCTAGCGCTCTCTCCGTGGATCACGCGCTGTCGCTAGCTAGCGCCGTGTCCACGTCAGCACCAGACCCTGAGTCCGAGCCAATGCAGCCCACAGGCCACTTATCTGCACCAGAGCACCGGCACCTCCACCCACTCCACAGGCACACAGCACTGACTACCAGCCATTGGGAGCTCGTGTCGAATCTGCAAATAATGGCTGCGGCGTGGAGCCTTATTGCCGGTAAGACCCACCGGCTCTCCGGCCTGGGCGTGGGAGCGTTCGCCGGCTTCTTCAGCGCCACCGGCGTTGCGTCGGCGGCGTCCGACGGTGGCAACAACACAAACAGCGCCTGCCCGGCCTACCCGTGGCCACACGACGGGTAAGCAAAGCACCGCCGGAGCACGCCGTGTCCACCGGTTTCATCACTACCTGAGCTTTTGGCAATGGGCAGGGCGCGGGGCGGGCACAAGGCGTTCATGCAGCACGACTGCGCGGCGTGCCACTCCATGCTCCCGTACGCTGGCCTCGCCGCCGGCGCCGGAGGAGGAAGAGGCGCGGCGGCGCAGGAGGCCAAGGCGGCTGAGATCGTGGTCGTCCACGAGGCGGCGCAGCCGGAGCCGGAGACGGCGGCGACGCTCCATGCCCCGCCGGACCTCTCCGTCATCACCAGAGTAAGCACGCACGCACACACGCATTTTCTTCTCCGTCCATGTCAACAGTCGTAGCTTGCCTTTTCCCTGTGCTGATACATACCAAACTGCTCTGTTCATGCAAAAACTAGACGCTGGAAGGGCTGCGCCACAGCAACCTGTACGCCACCGACGAGCTGAGGAAGAGGATGACGCTGCTGCCGACCCCAGTCTGGCTGCATTTTCTTCAGCCCTACATGAGGAACTCCCAGGCTGCCTCCTGATTCTTGTGACGTCGCGTGCTCTGCCGCAGACTGCCTGTGTTTCTGGGAACATGTCAACTGTCATGTGTAAAAATAACACCTGGAACCATATGTTGGATTGGATCCTCTATCGTCGTAACACTGAAATCAATAAAACCATATCAAGTCACCCTGTACTTTGGTCTACGCTATGCTATATTGTTTGACAGAATTTCAACTAAAGCGCGGCAATAAAATGATGTGAGAAATATGGTCCAAGTTTCTGTTGTTGAAAGGAATCAGGTCAACGTAAGATTGACTCTGAATCGACGAGCTATATATTTGATCTATACCACACTGTCGAGTGTCGACAGCACAGCCACAATTGTCAAGGGGCGAAAAAAACATTATCTTGCAACACGAAAAATATGTGTCCCGACGGCAATTCATACTCCAGCATAACACAGGCCTCACTTTCACACAACAGCGCAATGGTATCTGCAACCAGTGACTTCCGAAAATTTATTTTCTCATTATCGTTCTTCTGCCGAGTGTGTGCATACCGTCTGTTCCTCACGTTCTTTCTTGTCACCGAAAACCTGACGGAATCGATCTCGAAAACCTGGTAATGCTCCAAGCTTTTTAAGGCTCTCACTTTGCTTAGCTATTATCATTTCAAGGTACTTGCTGTGTTCCTCAACCTGCAATTGCAGCTTTCTTTGGATCTGTGTAAAAGGAAAATGTAAGTGCCTGCACAGCTGCATGCCTTCTCTTTCTTCTACAATCTCCATTTTCCTTTTACCTAGAATCTGGTGTTTAAAAAGGTATGCATACCTCAAGTTGTTCATGAAGTTGTTTCTGCAAGCCAATCTGCGCCATTAATCCTTCAACATTCCCTGTGCCTCTGCAATAGGAGTGGAATATGTTAACTGGATCTTAAAAATAACTTCACTGTCAGTTGGTGTGCATAACAAATTGAAAATTATATCCTGGACCTAAAATGGGTAGCTAAAATTCATTCAGGCAGGTTAATAGGTGAAAAAAAAAAATCTTGTGTAGTGGACATGATGTGGTCTACTTTGTAAAAGCAGGAAAGACTAGTAAAAATAATCTCACTTCAACTGCGGAGTGGATACTTCATCCGTTTGGCTGCTTCCCTGTCCAGACACACCTGCTAGGAAGGGTAAAAGGCCTAACATTATAATTTATCCAATTTCCCAAATAATATTCTGCCTGCATAATCCTATTTGCTCCTATATGAAAGCCATTACATATGTTGCAGGATGACTTCAAACTGATATTACTACAACATAGAGACATACGGACCATCGGATGATTCAGATCGATGTTGCACTGTACGGTACTTCTGTAGAACAATAACACATGGCTGTCAGTAACATGAGAAGCGTAGTACAAAAGCATCGAAAACTTCAAATAAATAAATAGATACCTGCAGATGGCTTTTTACATGGTATATAGTTAATCCTTCGACTTTCATAACCTTCTGGACTGCTTTCGGAGTTGCTTCTGCAGGAACAATGAAAAGGAATGAAGTTATCTAGCAGTAGAGATAAGCCAACTAGCGATTTGACAGAAAAAATTGAGACTTGCACTTGAGTGACAAAAGTATGATAAGTGTCAAACAAATCCTAAAGAAAAACTTTAGCAACCTACTTTCGCTCCCACCCAGCTTGTTAACAGCATCGACAAAACGCTCATGGAGCTCAGGTGTCCAGCGCATCCTTGACTTTGGAGCAGCATTTGAAGAAGGGAGGTTGTCAGCGCAAAGTTCACCACAGTGCAAAGGGTTTGGTACAATTCCCTGAGTATGGGAGTATGTATAACTTCTAGGTGTGGCTGGTGTTGCACTTCTTGCATCAACAGTCTACAAACAAGGAATATTGTTCTATTGTTGCACATCAGCATGCACGATAAAGTCCACTAGTTCAAATTGTAAAATGAAATTCACTAATAAAGACCATACCACCATATTGTTCTATGGCAGAACAAGCAAATGAAAACAAAAAAAAGGAGACATGGAAATCCCGAAACGAATAGTCCAGGGAATGAGCAAAACATTATTATATCCAGATACTTTCAGCACAGATTCAGCAGAACATACATTTTTGGGAAGTCGCATCAAACTCCCAGATGAGAACCACTCATTTTGAGGTGCAATGTGAGTGTTAGGATCAGTTGTAATGGTGTCTTGAACTTGTTGGCCAAAGGTAGTAACATTTTGTGTATTGGAAAAATCAACACTTGCTGGATAATCAAATAAACCTAGGAGTCTTTCTTGGTTTAAACATATATGTTCAGATACTTCTGGAAAATCCATCATTAAAGGCCTTGAATTACCGAGGAGTGACGAATGTGTTGACGATAATCGACTATCAGCAGATGGCTCAGGAACATATGGTCCAGAACAAAGCTTCCCATTTGATGATTCATTGTTGGCATGAAGGTCTAAGGTGAAGTTTGAAGCTAACATACATGTTGACATGGAGTCATGTGCATCCATAGAAGTACCGAATGAGGTGACAGAACTAATAGGCTGTTTCCTTTCACCATAAGATGATCCCTGCTCTGGAAAACTAGGAAATGACACATCTGAGGGCGCTGGTACTACTGTTATAGCTGATGAGAGACATTGAGGAACTCTTCCACTGTAAAGTTGATTCATGGTTGATGTATGGCTGCATGCGGTACCCATCAGTTCAATCTGTTTAAGTGAAGCTTCAATGATATCATTCACCAACTGCAGAGATTTATTACATCGTTCTTGTGAAGAGCATCACAGGAGAACAAAATTACTTCTAGTGACTGCAGGCAAGCTAAAAATTGAAATCATGATGTGACAGAGAACAAACTGTAAAGGACTGAGAAACAAATCAACATGAACTGTGGAGTTAAACTACTCCTTAATATAAAGAATTAAACATAAGAGGAAAAGATGTGTTGGAAACAAGGTCCGCACAGTAAGGAAGTTTACGAAAAGAATTAATAATTGCAATGAAGCATACAAGGAAATAGAACATTGAAGAGATAGAATGATAGATCATAAGAGAGAAAAAAGACAGAAAAAAGCTGCAAAAAGGTAAGCTGGAAATAGATTCTGGGTTTCTGCTTACCTGTTTCTTCAGGTAATGGAATCGATGAGGAGGTGTTGCTAAACCTTATACTACCATTATAAGGAATCATCAATTGTTTTTCCATTCAGGGGTCTGGGGTGGGGACAATGGTTCTGGAACTGCTAAAGGTACCCCTTTTATATAATCACCAAACTAATAGTCCACTGCCATCACACACATTAAGCAAGTTGATCAATATATCATCAAAACCAACCAGCTTGCACACCCAACCGTCCAGTCCCCACGAGCAACATGTATTTCCTTCAATCTTTTAAAGCTAGTTACAATAAAATTCCAACATCTGACTCACCAAATCTTATGTCTGATGAGCTAACTGTGTGGATGAAGCAACATCTATAATAAATTCCAACAATGAGCTTGCAATCTAGGAATTCTTTTTGGGCAGCTATATGCTTTGGAGTTGACAAGCCCAATTTGGCATGTAGGAAGCCTCCATTGGAAAGCTGGCCTGACAATGTCCCTTTTTAAATTAAGTTTTCTCTTTTGGTTTATCCATCATCGCGCATCTTTTCATTTAAAACGAAGGAAGCAGCAGTTATATAAAACTGAAAGGTCTTAGGCACTTCATTAATTACATTAGGAGTTCTGATCTGGTGTAGGTAGAATCTAGAAGCATTAGGAGGGAGGAGAGGGAAGGGAGAGGAGGGATAATTCAGGAAAGAAGTCAACTGGGCATTCTTTGGGTTACAGAATGAAAACGACAGCATCTTTAACGGAGCTAAAAAACAATAGGCTGATGTGATGCACTGTCTGCATTCAGATTATGAGACTGGACTAAAAAGTAAATAACAAGAAAAAAATCATGCTAAAAATTATATGGGTCATCGCCAAAATTTGATGCTTTCATGTTCAGAAAGCACAAAAAGAAGAGGAACAAGAACTCCTTCAACCCCAGATTTACATATATGCAACAGCCATAACCAATATCTCTCAGTTCAACTGTTTCCATCAAGCAGAAGGGCAAAATCAATTGATTTTCTGCTGTTCAGCCAGTCAAGGCCATACATGTGAAATAATGTTTGCAGTGAGCTTGGAGCTCAGTCACCCATCTAAAATTGACCTATCAGACTTGCCATGCACATTGCTAGTATTCAGCATAATCTTGAACTAGAACTACTGTTACTATGGAAGAGTTAGATGGAATTGTTGAATATGGAATGTGTAGAGACATTGAATCCTCTCAGTAATCTCACCTAGAAGGAAGAAAAATAAGATTCAGTGGATTTTGGAGCACATGAGTGCCTATTTCATTTGAAATCTGAGAAGGGAGCAGCTGCAACTGTAAATTAGGTAATTTACTTACAGTTATGATGCTGCTCTATTCGATCTCCCCCGCAGCAACACTTTCTGAAAAATAGTCAACATCAGCACATAAGTACTAACATAGGAATTTGAAATGCGGCATATCTTGCATCAACTCATTTCTTAATCATACCGATCTGCAGGAGCAGCTTCATGAAATTGTTTATCTATTTGAGCAAGGTATATCTGGAACAATGTTGACCTACAAGATGCATAGGTTATCGAATTGCCATGAAAATGGTTAATAAAAAACCTTAAAAGGCCATCTCATGAGGTAAGAAGTAAGCTCACCGTGGAGGTATTGCTGCAGCAATAAGAACAGGAGGTAGAAGCCATAATATGGATGGTTTTCTTCGTAGTAACTGATTTGCATACTCAAGAATATCCTTTTCCTGTAAGTTCAAAGCTTTGGTAAACAGGGCCAAAGCTAGCTGTAAAATTGAACCTGGTGCATTGCTCAAGGAGTATATATAAATTTGCAGAAACATATGGTTGGCATGAGTTTAGTTAGTGGCAAAATATTTTTACCATATGGCATTGACACCATGGCGGATAAGCATGGCATCACCACTGTTGGTAACAATAAGTTCTTTTGGGATAAAGCAATGATTAACGATAAGTTTTATCATATAACCACGATATAAGTGTTGCAAAACTAGTGCATAAGCTAGTAAAAAATGAAGATAAGAATATGGTAGCAAAAGGTAAAAAATAGCATATAAAGTTTAGGAACTAATTCACTGGCTCTAGTACTCCTTCAATAAAAAAAACATTTGGAAGTCAAACTAGACCAATGAATCAATGATAGTATGAAGAGTTAGAAGTTTTCACTTTTCACAATTTTTTTACCAATGTTGAATGTGGATTAAGGGCTGAGAATTAGTTGCTCTCATCAAAGACTGGTTTTCTTTCAGTTTTCCGTCGCATGTTAAAGCACTGTTCCAACAACTGCACTGAAGATCTGGTTTAGTCTACTTATACTCATTATTACAGGGGTTTCGGGAGAGGAATGGGATCATAGGCACTCTCCATATTTCGGTCTTAGACGCACCCTTGATACTGTTAAGTATAGGCAGTCATTGTTTAGAGGAAGTTGTATAGCTATGTCTCGGGTTGAGAAAGGCGCAATCCCAACATTTCAAAAGGCTCTCAGCAAAGCTAATGTTTCCAAGTTCTAACAAATGAATACAACATGACATAAGATCAGAACAGGACAAACCTCCAAGTTAAGAAGTTTGTCTTGGCATTCGTCCAGAGAAGTTCCCTGAAGCAACTGATGCAGATCATTGTACTGCTTGGATATAGGAACAGAACAGATAGTGTGTAACATGAAGCCCTCTATCAATGGATTCCATTGCCTTGAAATCAAACCCAGAAAGCATAGCTCCTACAAAGGCAATGCATACATGTTGATGTGACAATGCAGAACACTTATGCACCAAAAGCACATACAATCCAAGGCCAGGAATAAAATAATGACCATGGTTTGTACAAGACCATTTTGATAAGATTCTTCAAAAATTTTTAAGGGCTCAAACACTTTCATCCACTGCTCTTTGGGAGCTTTAAAAATCAAACTAGCTCCAGAAAGAATCCGAATGGTTCTTTCATCAAGCAGATATGACAAGCACTTTGCTCTCCATTGCTTCCACACGAGGAACTCGTCAATCATTTGCGATGTTCTGCATAACAATGATTTTGAATGAATTCAAACAGGGGCATGCTCTGATGTAAAAAAAAGGGGACACAAAAATGTGTATGCACAAGAGAAGCGACATATAGAAGGTGAATGTTTACTTCAGAATTGCTGGGGTGCATGGCTTATTACTAGCACCATCAACGCTATTCTTTTTCACACTGTTCAGAATTGTTCCCAGTCCTCTTTCAGCCAAACAAGAACATGATGCTGATTCCAGCCCTTCCAAAAATTCTTTAACTAGAATCCGTGAGTGGATCATGGGTTCTGCATACAGTTCATTAGAACGAGCGGGAAGTCCAGCAGAATTTCTCTTCTGTATAAAACATGATGAATCCATAACCAATATTGACTCAGCATACTCTTGGCATGCATTGCGCACACCACTAGCACAAGTGACATCAATATCCATCTCAACAACAGCTTCAAGAAGAGCACCAAGATTCTCCACACTCATTGCTCTTGCTTTCAGAAAATGTCGTATAACCAATACCCTTGCCGTGGAAAGGGTTTCCGACCGCACGCCAGCAAGACCCTACACATAAAAAAGAGCATCGCTACATGCAAAACACCTGAATTCCACCAACACATTTACAGTACAGTTTTGGAGAAGCACCTTAGGGAACTCTGGACTTGAAGTAAGCTCAGTGAGGGCTGCATCGAGTTCTGCTGCAGAATCCTCGTAATGGCCCGATTCACGCAGGTCCTTGAAAATCTGAACACGGTGCATGCACAATTAAGCAACTCAGGCGAAATGTGTCTGATGCACTAGTTCAAACTACATTTATCGCATAAATATCTGCCGAAACTAGCGCATGGAGCTGTTTAGAGAGGGATCGCCACTGACCTCCTCGAAGAAGAGCGCCCATCGGAGGGCCTTCTTGACCTCATCGGAGCTCCAAGTTGCGGTTGTGCCGGAGGAGGTGCGGCCGCCGGCGAGGACGAGGACGTCCACGAAGCCCCGCACCAGGTCGAGCACCTCCTCCATGGCCACCGCCGCGTGCGCCCACCCCATTTTCCTTGCCCCTTTCTCAAAATCCTGACTTGGACAGGGGCCAATGAGTAACAAACCCCGAACCTTTCACTTTTCATTAAGAACCCTGTACTTATTTGTTTTCCTTTCTTTATCACGAACCCATATCGTTTGCTTCGCACAACTGTTGTACTGCCCTGAGGACCAAAAAATGTGATTGGAGGTAATCAGGGGGGTATACGAATAAAAGTCTCAAAACCCTAAGACCCCGACCGTATAAACGAGCCCATCCCACCCCTGCGCCGCCGCCACTCAGCGCCGCCTGCGTTTCTTCCTCTCTGCTCCAAGATGTCGAAGCGAGGTAAATTTCCCTGCCGCTTTTCCCTGATTCGGTCTTGTTCTGTATGATTCCCTGTTAGTTTCTCGATTCGATGGTGTGCTATTCTGATGCGTAAATCGCTGGTAAGGTAGTAGGTCGTCTGATGGCAGCAGATCGGTTGGGGATTAGTTATTTTTCCTTCACAAATTCTTCATGTAGATGCAATAGCCATGGGTTTCGTGGTAGGATCTGATGTTAGATGTTCCTAATCGGTTTAGGATTGTTAAATCTGTATATTTGTGTGCAGTTCTAAGTTTGGAAGAAATCATTTCCTTTCTTTTCGTTAGATCCACTCTGAGATTGAGAAAATGATAACGTTTGTTTCTATGTTTTCGTGAGGCTGTTTAGGTGGCTGTGATCCTTTAGCCCAGAATGCATAGTTGTTAGATGTTTAGCAATTAATCCTTCGATGAGAGATTTCCTGTAGAAGAATTCCTGTTTTGATCTTCCCTGCCCAACATTATGAGAGATTTAAAATGTGTATCATATGATTCCTGCCCAAAGGTTTATTATTCTCTACATGATCTAAGTGAGCTAGTGGGTTGTTGTACATGGCACATTTCTGATTTCTCAGTCTATGTACTTCATTGTTTTCCCAGATTGCTCTTATGGCCTGTTAATCAGATGGAAGTTTTGTATATAATAAACTGCGAGCATAGTGTTTATTTAATTAGTCACACGTGAACTGGTCTTTATACACGTTGCTTTGTTTAATCTAAAGTTTAGGTAGTTTACAAGCGATTTGTTGGAGTCATGCCTTCTAAATGTGTGCTTTCTGGTGCTCTTTTGAACTGCAGGGCGTGGAGGTACGGCTGGTAACAAGTTCCGGATGTCACTGGGTCTGCCAGTGGCAGCCACCGTGAACTGTGCTGATAACACTGGAGCCAAGAATCTGTACATCATTTCAGTGAAAGGAATCAAGGGTCGGCTTAACAGGCTTCCGTCTGCATGTGTTGGTGACATGGTTATGGCAACTGTGAAGAAGGGAAAGCCTGACCTCAGGAAGAAGGTGATGCCAGCTGTCATCGTGAGGCAGCGCAAGCCATGGCGCCGAAAGGATGGTGTCTACATGTACTTTGAAGGTACATCTCATATAATGACTTTGGTGGATTGAGCAATGATTTAACGTTTGGAGGTACCGTGTGGTTGTAGCACTGCTATTGCTAAGTCAATACGGTTCTCTCTAATCTGTATTCTACTTTGAGGCCACTATTCATATTGGCTAAGACACCTTATTTGTTCTCTGCAATACAATATTATTAGAGGTTGCGATAGGAGGCTTATTTCTCTGGGAACAACTGAGTGCACTGTATCGATATCTGGTAGTGGTAGTGTTGCTTCGTTACATAAAGAGTGACCTTCCAGTCTGGTCATTTATCAGGAGGAAGCATAGATGTGAATTGGCCAGTATTAAACAGCATTGCGCATTCTTCTGTCGTGCAGTGTTACCTGTCTCCTGGCACATGTTCTCAATGTCTGTTTCATCCAAACTCAAGTACTTATGCCTTCTGCTGGGAGATAACCTGTCATAGACACTAGACAATTTGGTTAGATGTTACATCTGGGCTGGATTGGTACAGCAATACTTTTGTAATACAAATTTGGTCTTAGTTAAAGTTGCTTTTAGCTATATGTTCTGCCATGATATTTTTTTGCTTCCGTTCGTGTGTATGTGTGTAAACTGGACCCTTGAGGTTCAGCAACATTTTATATTTACCAGCTGTTGTTTGCGTCTTTGGTTTTCAAGATCACAATGACTAGTAGCATTTCATGTTCTCATGTTCTGTCTATGTATGATTTCAGACAATGCTGGTGTGATTGTGAATCCGAAGGGTGAGATGAAAGGTATAACCCTGAAAATTCTTTGGTTTTGAGCTCATAACTAATCTGCATTAGGAGTATTGTTTGAAGTTGTGGGAACTCATGCTTGCTATTTCCATGGTGCAGGTTCTGCCATCACTGGACCTATTGGAAAGGAGTGCGCTGATCTGTGGCCTAGGATTGCTAGCGCTGCCAATGCCATCGTCTAATGGGAGCAGCTAGTTGAAGCTTAATCAATACTGTGTCCATGTTTAAGTTAAAGAGAGTTCTTAGCTAGATGAGCTTTTGATGGTGTTTGTGTTCCGGATCGTTTCTCTATTAGCTTCGAAGACCATTCTCTCGATATCCATAAGACATGTTGCTTGGCCTGACGATTTGGCAGTTTAACGTTTACAAGTTCTTATATTTCCCTCGTGCGTGCTGTGTTTTGATACCTTTGCGCTTCACTGAGTTGCATTTTGCTCGTCGCCATTCACAGGATGACGGTCTTTCTGCTCGTCATACGTTCTTGGGGAAAGATGCAACGTTTTTCATCCTTCCCCTCTGTTCATGTTTTTTTAGATCTCCCCTAGGTTCATATCCGGCCCAACCCAGGCTACTGAGAGCACAGAGCTCCCTTCTATCTTGGGCTTTCTCCGGCGGCAAAGCCATCAACAACCATGTGGGCCACACCACCTCAGCCTCTCCCCCTCCAACTCCGGCGACCACCAGGTCCGCCGCAGCCTCGTCGTCTCTCTCTCACCCGCCGTCGCAGCAGCCGGCTCAACCGCATCTCCGCCTCACAGGACCCCCTCACCGCCCTCTCCCGCCTGCTGTGGGGGCGCGCGCTGCCACCGGGGCAGCTCGTCGTCGCCGTCCGCCACGGCTGGACCTCCGCGTGGAAGCTCCTGATGCGGCAGCTGGCGCCCTCCGACCCGGCGACCGGCGCCTTCACCCGCACGCCGGCCGGCTTCCCCGCCGTCGTGGGGACGCCCAGCTCCCGGCTCCACCTCTACGTGGGCCTCCCCTGCCCCTGGGCCCACCGCACCCTCGTCGTCCGCGCGCTCCTCGGACTCGAGGCCCGCCTCCCGGTCTCCGTCGCCGTCCCCGGCGACGACGGCGCGTGGTCCTTCACGCCGGACAGCCCCGACGGGCTCTACGGCAAGCGCAAGCTCCGGGAGGTGTACGCCGTGCGCAGCGGCGGGTTCGAGGGCAGGGCGTCCGTGCCCATGCTCTGGGACGCCGACCGCCGCGAGGTCGTCTGCAACGAGAGCATCGAGATAATCAAGTTCCTCTGCGGCCTCGCCGACGCCGACGCCCTCGACCTCTGGCCGCCGGAGCTCCGCCAGGAGATCGACCGCTGGTACGGATTCATCTACACCAGCGTCAACAACGGCGTCTACAGGTACAGCAAGCAAGAACTGGCATCAATTTCAAATTCAGCTGCTGAATTCTTCGTTGATCCTCACTCACTGTACGCCAATGGCTTCGATCAGGTGTGGCTTCGCACAGAGTCAGGAGGCGTACGACGCGGCGGCGAGCGAGCTGTTCGGCGCGCTGGACAAGCTGGAGGCGCACCTCGCCGGCGCACGGTACCTGTGCGGCAACAGGCTCACGCTGGCCGACGTGTGCCTCTTCACGACGCTGATCCGGTTCGACCTCGTGTACAACACGCTGTTCCGGTGCACCAGGAGGAAGCTGGCAGAGTACCCCAGCCTCCACGCCTACACGCGCGACATCTACCAGATGCCCAAGGTCGCCGAGACCTGCGACATGAGTGCTATCATGGCAGGGTACTTCAAGACCCTCTTCCCCCTCAACCCCGGCGGGATCCAGCCCCTCACGCCGGCGAGCTGCGACACCGAGTCGCTCTTGAGGCCGCATGGCAGGGAGACCTTGTCCTCTGCTGCTGGCACGCCGCTTCAAGCAGCTGGAGTTTCTTAGCTCAGACTATGAGAAATATGGTCTCAAGAACTGCAGACACTAGTTGCCTGTTGTACCATATACTGGTGCTTCGTAGGATCACGTCACATCAGTAGTTACTGCAGTTTGCAAACACTTCCATTGCACCATATGAGTTTCCTGGCTAATATGTTCTCAAGATCTCATCGGATTTTCCAGTGATGTTTATGATAAAAATCTTACATTACACCCCAGCTGTGAATTTCCATACTTCTTACAGATTCCTGGTGATGTAAATGGAACCGTTCTGTGGACATGTAAATTTTGTAAAGCAACTCATGAGTTCTGTCCCATGCAACTATGCAAGTAATTGCTCGTGCAAGGTGAGCTGGATGTACTATCCCCTAAAAGTTGTATCGTAATTGTGTGCAAAAAAGACTTATTTGATTATACATGAACATGATAGCATATCAATTGCTAGTCCACAATGATTGGTATACCATTGCTTCTAAATGTTTTGTACTCAAACTAAACTAACAAAGATACCAAATCTCTGTAATTTCCACAAAGTTGCATTAGATTTTGAAGTGCCCAGACACTTTTTGTTTCTTGGCTTTTGTCTGGAGTCCCTTTATTTTATAATTTGTGAAACTGCCACAACCGCTCAGCATGCACGATCTAGATGTTATCTGGAGGTAGCCGTCACTTGGTTATGGAGAAGTCATCTAACTGCATAATAGTAAAAGCTGCATCAAACCACATGTTCCAATACTGATCACAGGTAACCTAAATGCATGATACATGTTAATACAGGATTAAAAGGAACTGGATGTCAAATTACCTCCAAACATCACTATTATCACGATCTTGTATCACCTCCTTCGGCTTCCATAAACAGCTTGTGGTCTCTTATGTATTCAATTACTTCATCGCAAGTAAGATACTTTATCGATAGGCATCTTTTTATGCAGTCTCTGAAATTTATCCATACATAGATGTGTCACAATGTTCCATAAAACTATTGCACACGAGTACATGAGTTATCAGCAGCACAAAATTATCCACAAACCAATTTCTTTAAGACTGATACCTTACTCTGGATGAACTTATCTGATTTGGCACAATCTCATCGACCGAAATGATGTTATCCTGAAAAGGAGTTCAGAAATGATCATAGACAAACAACATAAATTAGGAAAGTTATTATGCTTCCATATTAAAATACTCAGGCTACAAGTTTGTACCCTGCATTCTTGCAGTACATCACTGTTGGCTATCAATTCGCCAGCATCTTTTCCTTCTCTGCGTATACATATGACCCCGAAGTCCTTGCATATGGTTCTGACCTGGAAACAGAAGTAGGTGCCATCAAAGTAAGTTGACCCACCAGGAAATCCAAAGTGCAACTAAAAATGGCATCATAAGTTTGCAAAAAGTAGCAAGAGTATTACTGTTAGCATTTAGCAAAGTTCAAGATTTCTACCTGATCTGGGATCCAAACTCCTGGAGTGCTGAATGACTCAAGCAAGTCAGAGCCACATAAAAGCATTACCTTCAGGCTACCTGAAAGAGAATTCTTTGTCACTACATGTTGAATGTAACAGTATAGGGAAAACGAGGTCATAATGTGCTATGTAGGAGCATACTATCCTCCTCATATATATACCTTGATCATCTAAACCATCCTTGCACAAAGAGTTTCGAATTCTTGAAAGCACAGTCAAAGTGCGCTGATAACCTTTCTGCATTGCCTACGAAAGACAAAGCATTGCTGTGTATGAGTTGTTGCTATACCCAAATTACTATCCATAATCCCATCTTATACATGGTAAAACTCGAAGAACTCATGAGTGAGAGTATGTAAGCTCAAGTTACCTCCCATGGATCAACCATCACAAAAGACGAGCTTTTGCATGCAAGTTCACAAAATCGAATCCGGTGAGCAGCTGGTAAGAGGTCCTACGCAACATCAAATCAGAACTCTGCAAAAAGATCAGCAACTACAGTTCCATATGCTTTTCTGCAAAGCCGCAACATACACCTTCTTCTTATACGCATCATTCACCGGAGACATGTAGCCACCCAACACACGATACCCTCGCTGCTGAAGCTCATCCTTTGCCAGCTCTATAGGAAACATGGAGGATAAAAGGCTTCACTGCTCGATCCCAACCACAGGCTGAAGGGTAGCAAAGCAATCGATAGGCGGCAGAAATTAGAAACTTTGAAGCTTACCAAACATGCGCAGGTGCATGTAGGTGGGAGGATTGAAGCTCCCGTTGGCCACTAGCACAACATCACCTCGGTTTCCTCCATCCCTGACGCATCAGAGAATCCGGGAATCAGATGACAGACGAGTCCATCCGTTTCGCGATCAAAACAAATAAAGACCAGATTTTTGCTACCTGTTCGGTCTAAGAGATAGCTTCTCCCTCGGGAGAGGCACCTCCACGCCCACCTCCTCCATCGCTGGCGAGAGGGCTGGTGGCGCTTGCCGTGCTCCGTGCGGTGCTGCTGCGGCGGGA
The DNA here is from genome assembly GCA_015342445.1 of Digitaria exilis. NCBI lineage: Eukaryota > Viridiplantae > Streptophyta > Magnoliopsida > Poales > Poaceae > Digitaria > Digitaria exilis. The sequence goes on from JACEFO010001963.1 coordinate 528,689, forward strand.
GGAGAATCTCGTCGCTCTCTTGGCAGTGCCGGAGCTAGGATGTTCATATGCAAACCGGTAAAATCAATTTAGCAATTTGGTAAATTTCATAAAAAACCCCCAATGGTATAATAAGTCTCAAATTACAATCCATATAGTTTAAAGATAGTTTGAACAATAAAATATAATCTTAAATAAGAAATAGGATTAAAATACTAGTTTTCAAGCCTATGCTTTCTAATGGCCATGAAAGTATTGACTACATCATCTTCATATCATAGTTCACAAATCACAAATCCTACAACCGAATCGCATAACGCAAAAGTAATCGACCAATACATCACTAATTTTGGGGAAAAAAAATAGACAAAATGCAGGGGATTGAGTTCTTTCTTCTCACCAGTCACTACATGTAGGTCGCCGCCGGTCGCTGGTCCCAGGTAAGTCGCTGCCGGCCGTTGGGGGCTCGGGGAGGGCGAGGCCGCGAGGGGCTGCGCCGAGGAGCGGGGCTGGTAACCAGAGGAGGGGGCGGAGCCGAGCCTGCCGGATGCCGAGGCGCGCCGCGCCGGTCGCTGGGATGGGAGGGTCAGACCGCCGGTGGAGGCTCCGCCTGGCCTGCGGGAGTTGGTTCTCGGGTCAGTTGCTTTTTTTTTTTTTCTTTCTTTCTTTTTTTTTTTTGAGGACTTCTCGGGTCAGTTGCTGGGCAAAGCAGCTCCTACTTTGCGTTATGGGCTTCTATGGGCCAAGGCGCGTTAGTCACGGTAGGGAGGCCCATGAAGTAAACCCAATGCATTAGGCCCATTTGTGGACTAACCCTTCCAGCTGCCCTATAAAAGCTCAGCCTCTCCCCTCGCTAGGTTTTTGGTGAGTTCTTCTCCTCGGCGGCGGCGGCGGCAAGCGAAGGACGCGAAGGCGAAATGGTGAGAATTTGCATCACTAGCTCTCATGGCGGCTGCCCCGAGCTCTACTCGCATGGATCGGCTTCGCTAATCGGTCGGTTTTCATTCTCTGCAGGGCAAGGGTACGGGGAGCTTCGGCAAGCGCCGGAATAAGACGCACACGCTGTGCATCCGCTGTGGCCGCCGCAGCTTTCACCTGCAGAAGAGCACCTGCTCCTCCTGCGGCTACCCCGCGGCCCGCATCCGCAAGTGTAAGATCCCTGGGTGTTTTCCCCTTCTCTTATCTGGTTCAGTTTCCTTATGGTTGCCAGATTCGATGAGAAATTTGTAGTGTGGTAAGATACGTTGTGAACGTGGAAGAGCGTTTCAGCCGTTGCTTGTGTCCCTGGTGGCTGTTCCACTGGGAGAAGGTTCTTGCTTCGTTTTGATTGATACGAGCGTTTGGGATGTGTGCTAATTCATGAAATTGCATGCTAACGTTATGGTTACATGGCGGGATGGTGCGCTGTGTTAGTATGTCCGTGGTTGTGTAGCTTGTTAGCACACCCTAGGTGCCTATGATTAGTTTTTGGTACAAAACTGGTGTAGGACTCAACTTATCCTCTAAATGTTACGTTGTATTGGCAATTTGGCACACTAGACTTGCTGAATTAATGTTATGTTTTCAGTACTTGGCAATTTGGCACTTGTATTTTTCCTTCGAGGAAGTGTTCAGTTGCTGCTCTAACTTAGCTATGACTTTTTTTCTTCTTATCCTAGATGTTATTGTTTAATTATGTTCTGTTCGCACGTTTTGTTGCTCTTGTTTACATATATGTGCATTTTTCTCTGAAATTTCATTTTTTTCTGATCCCATTATTACTGCTTCTTAATAACAGACAACTGGAGTGTGAAGGCCATTAGGAGGAAGACTACTGGCACTGGGAGGATGAGGTACCTTCGCCATGTGCCACGGAGGTTCAAGAGCAACTTCCGAGAGGGTAAATACTCAACTTGTTACCCTATGTGATCCGTTGATTGTAGACATGATTATACTAAACTACTGTGTTGCAAACACTTGCCAGGAACTGAGGCTGTATCAAGGAAGAAGGGAGCTGCTGCCAGCGCAAACTAAGCGTGTTCTCTACTTATTGTAGCCGAGCCTGTGGGTCATGAAACTAGTGTTTTTGTTTCTTTATTACTACTATGTTCCTAAATTGAGAGGCAAACGATGCTTGGCTATGTTATTTCATACCCTGGATGTTAATCCTTCAGTTTTGAATGTCGAATCGTGCCAGATTGTTAATTGTCACCCTATTTGCAGAATCAGTCTGCTGCTGCCTTTTGTTGCGTTTTGTGTTACGTTTACTGCTACGCTTTCTTTGGATCTACGATGATGTTTAATTATGCTTGTTTGAGAAGCTGAGAATCGTGTTTGCAGTGGCCATTCTGTTTGTGAGGTTTCTTTGATGAAGCGGCCCGTGTATTGTTGATACGGGGACCAACGTGTGCTTTGGGTATGGCATCATTATCTCAGTATGTGAGGTGCTATGCATCGTTTGGCTTCGGTTAATCTCAGGTGGTTAAAATGGTTGCCGCGTTGCAGCTAAGTGCCAACTGCTCGAAGGAAATCCCATCTGGAACGCGCCTAATACGCAGGCAGCAGCGTTGGTGACAGCTCTGCCCCCACCCTAAACTCGTCTTGGTCGTCCTATAATTCCCCTGCTCTTAAAACAGACTGCCGTTTCCAATCCTTGCCCGTCGACCATCGCCAGCCACCGGGCCGGTGGCGACCGACGGACGTCTGCCTGATGTCACCGCCCCGGCCACCATCGTCGTCTTCCTCCCCGCTCCTCCTGTTGGAGATCACCGTCATTTCGGCGCAGGACCTGCACCGGCGCCGCCTCGGCCTCGGCCGGCGCACCCGCGTGTACGCCGTGGCGTGGGCCGACGAGGCCCACAAGCTGCGCACGGGCGTGGACCTCGCCGGCGGCGAGTCGCCTACGTGGAACGACCGGTTCCTCTTCCGCGTCGACGACAAGTTACTCCGCTCCGACACGGCCGCCGTCACCGTCGAGGTGCGCGCCGCCGGGAACCTGCTGGGCCCCGCAGACACCGTCCTCGGCCTCACGCGCATCGTCGTCAGCACCTTCGTGCACCCCTCCGGCGGAAGGCAGGTGGCGGCGCTGCTGCTCCGGCGGCCGCGCTCGCTCCGGCCACAGGGCATCGTCAACGTCGCCGTCGCGCTGCTCGACGACGCCAGCGCCGCGGTGATCTACGACGAGCACGAATCGCCCGACGCGTTCGCCGTCAAGGACCTCGTGGTGAAGAAGAGGACGCCGGCGTCGCTGTGCAGGATCGCCGAGCGCGGCGAGGAGTCGGAGGCCGCCGACGAGGAGCAGAGCATGATGGCGTTCGTGGATCACTCCGGGCGGTTGCAGGAACCATGCAGGGTGGAGCAGAGGAAGCTGGAGCTCAAGCTCGAGAAGTGGAAGGCTGACCTGTCGCCGCCGGGACCTAAGGAAGGCCGGCGCGGTGGCGGCCGGAGGTGGGGGCGGAGCTCGTGCTTCCGCGGCAGCGGCGAGTGGGAGAGGTAACGGTAACGCCACCGCCGACGCCGATCATCCATGGCTGTCCGGACAGTTTGTCTTCAATGGGAACGGCGCGGCAGGATGCCCGTGTAGTGTATCAGCTTGAAACGCTGCAAGACACCAGCTTTTAACAGCGAAAAATATGTGATTTCTTCAGGGTGTTTAGGATTTGCTAGTTTTCCAAATTCACTTTATTTAGTATGTAATAAAAAACATGCAAAAAACAAAATAAATAAAAAGGGGAAATGTGATGACGGTGATTGATTGGCGTGCTTCTTGATATCAATTGTACATACTAAATTCACTATTTCAAGAAGCCTATTGTTCTCCATGTTGATTGGCGTGCTTCTTGATATCCACTGTTGGCAAATGTGTTTGTGGCTACCCAACCAAACAAACTTGATCCGGTAGTCTTATTTTGATCAAATGGGCTCAATGTTGATAACTCAAACATTACAAAATGGATCATATGAAAAGCTGTCCTAAATGTGGTAAGGTTGTCATGGAGTGATAAGGGAAAACTTAGGGTACGAGTAACCTTGCAAAAAAAAAAAAGAAAAAAAAAAGAAGAATCCTGTGACGGTACAGCAAGAATCTTTGGACATGTGAAGCAAAAAAGAAAAAAAAATCTTATTGTCAACCACAAACATCAAGAGCCACACAAACGGGCCCACGTGTCAAGGGCTCATGTGTTTCGCTGCCACTTATCCCCTCTGCCATCAATCCCTTCCCACTGGCCTCGCGCCCCTCCACATCACAAGCCCACCGTCAGTCAAGCCTGCCTGCCTGCTCCACCTCCGTCTCTCTCCTCCGCGCTCGAGGAAACCATGGCCAACTCCTGCCTCTCCACCGCCGCTCGCGCGGCGCTGCGCCTGCCCTGTCCTATGTTCTCCGGCGACGCCACCGGGCCGCAGCTCCAGGTCGGCCAGCAGTGTGCGCCCGTGTTCCCGCGCCAGGCGCGTGCGCACCACCGACTCGTCGCCGCCGCCGACCACGTCGCAGTGCCCGTGGCACGGAGCCGTGGGCTTGTGGTCACCGCGATGGCGTCGCAGGAGGAGGCCGCGGCCACGGCTGTCGAGGAGGAAGAGGATGTGGCCGAGGAACAGTTGCTAGAGCAGGATGAGGTTGCGGAAGAAGAACAGGAACAGGAGCGAGATGGGGTCATCGAGGCTAGCTCGGACAGCGGTGGCTCGTCGAAGGCGCCGAGCACCACCGCTACCAAGCTGTACTTTGGGAACCTGCCGTACAACTGCGACAGCGCGCAGCTTGCAGGCATTGTGCAGGAGTATGCCACCCCTGAGATGGTGGAGGTATGTGAACTGTTCACTGAAATGCTAAGCTGTGGTACCCGCTTCTCTGAAAATTTTGAGGCCAAACAAGTTTTTGTGGTTGCATCAACGGGATTTCCATGACGCTGTAGTAAAATGCCTTCAGAGTATTATTGTTAGATCACTTTAGTACGGAATTTAGTTTCATTTGAAACTCATCCTGATCTATACCGAAGCCTTGTCAATTTGTCGTTGCTGAAAAATCCTCTTTTTTTGTGATAACTTTTCTAGAACAAAGATGATTATTGCAGGGAAAAGGGAATGTGTTGATTCCCACAACACATTCGGCTTACCTGTGATAGCTTAATTTGAGAAGTCTTAGAGCTTTCGTGTTTCAGGTGTTGTACGATCGTGTTACGGGAAGGAGTCGAGGATTTGCCTTCGTGACAATGACTACAGTTCAAGACTGCGAGCTGGTCATCAAGAACCTGGACGGCAACGTAAGTGCACTACTCTCAGCTACTACAAGCATTAGCAGTGTTTCCAGCACCACTCCACTACGAATGTGACGGATTTCCATCTCCCTTTTCGATCGATCAGCTGTACGGTGGCCGGACGATGAAGGTGAACTTCGCCGATCGACCGAAACCGAAGCAGCCGCTCTACCCGGAGACGGAGCACAAGCTCTTCGTCGGCAACCTGTCGTGGACGGTCACCTCGGAGATGCTCACGGAGGCGTTCCAGAGGTGCGGCAATGTGGTCGGCGCGAGGGTGCTCTACGACGGCGAGACCGGCCGGTCCCGGGGCTACGGGTTCGTCTGCTACTCCACCAAGGAGGAGCTGGACGAGGCTCTTTCCTCGCTCAACGGAATGGTATGTCATTTCTGAAAATCTTATACAGCGGTGTGATTGTATATCTGAAATAAATTTTACACATTAATGCTGCTGCCAAGTGCCATGGACCAAAAAGAGGAATTGTTTCATACTAATTAGTACAAATAGCTGAACTTGGAAGAAAATTATGGCTTCATGAATCTTTCGTGGTTCATAGGCTTGAAAGATTTTTTATCTGCCCATTTCCTTTCTAAATACTGATAAAAATGCATTGTTCAAATAGTGCATGGATATGAGTCTGCAGAGAATACGTTGTGCTGAACAATAATGTATAATGCAGGAAATGGAAGGCAGGGAAATCAGGGTCAACTTGGCCCTTGGAAAGAATTAACAGTGTTGAGATAGGAAGTTACAGGTGATATGTGATGCCTCCTTGCAATGCAAACTGTGAAATGCAACCAAGACGGCGATACATACTGATCGGAGCACATTGCAGGAGAAGGGGGAAGATTAAATGAATCTTTCTGATCTAGCATAGAATGAAAAAATTGTTGCCATCTGTGTAAATTTAGCAAAGGGGGTTCATACATTGTGAATTGTGATTCTGATGGTTTTGAGGAGCTGGTTACCAGCCGGTAGTGCTTCCATTGTTCCATCAACTTGGAGCCAGATTTGAAACCTATCTAAATTTTGGAAGTGTTATGCTGGTTCCACTGATCCTTGCAGCAGCTATTTGGTTGAATTTATGCACATTTGAAGCTGCCGTTGCTGAAAAAAGCCTCAACCGTATACAGGCGGTTGTCACAACATTGGAGACTAAACGTGTCTAGTGATCTAATCCCACGGCATACTAATCCAATTGTCGATCAAAATCATGTATGTTGGGGTCACCTAAACTCTAAAGTTTAAGCAATGTCGATACAGGGGTATAATTTCTTTCATTTTGAGCACATGGTCCTGAATGTTCTTCCTCGAAATGGTTTGCAATCTCTCTCTTTTTTTTTTTTTTGCGAATCACACAGTAGAGACGTAAACACTCATATACACGCACGCACACTTGCCCCTACAAACATACGCACGGAACCCTACCCCTATGAGCACCTCTGAAAGACCAAATTGACGAAGTCACCACAGGCGCCTCGCTATCGACGGGCACGGAACCCTACCCCTATGAGCACCTCTGAAAGACCAAATTGACGAAGTCACCACAGGCGCCTCGCTATCGACGGGCACGTCGCCTACCACTGAATGCACGTCGCCTACCACTGAAAGAATAGTGTCGGTTAAATCCTGGAATAAATCCAGGAAAATGCGAGCACCAATGCCAAGTCGAGGACTCGAACCCTGGTGGGCTGGTTCCACCACAAGGAACCTTGCCAGCTAAGCTAGAGCTCAGTTCGCAATGGTATGCAATCTATTCACACATAGATGTGAGCGATGTAAAAAAAAAACTTTTTATGTTGAAAAAAACATGTGAGAGATTTTTGCACAGGACAAAAAGGACAAAAAGCAAAAGGACAGCAAAGGGAGAGCCACATGTGCTGGTGTGACATGTCCGGATCTCGTTGGCGCCAGGAACCTTAACCACCACCACATCCTGCACCAGACACCCTCCGCGAACTCGCCACTCCCCAGTCTCCACGCCAGAGCGACCGGACGGGAGGTTTCTGGCACCATGGCCATCTCCACCACCTCCTGCAGCATCCGCCTCCACGCCGCCCCTCCCGCTCGCCGCCGCGGCAGCGTCGTCGCCTCCGCCGTGCGGTTCGACCGTCCTGCTCCTGCTGTCCGCGGCTGGCGTGGCGGAGACAACTCGTCCGGCGAACGCTGCGAGCATCGGGCTCTTCGGCATCCGGAAGAAGCTGGAGCGGGCGGAGGAGGCAGCGGCCGAGGCGGTGCGGGATGTGGAGGAAGCGGCGGTGGAGGCCGCCGAGGTCGGCGGGGAAGCGGTGAAGGAGGCGGTGGCTGAGGCGGAGAGTGAGATCGCAGGCGAGGGCCTGCAGCTGGTAGCCGGCGCGGAGCTCGCCGGAGACGGGCTGGTGCAGGCCGCGGTGGTCGCCGGCGCCGAGGCGCTCGGGGTCGTTGTGGGCCTATCCGTGGTCAATGGCATCCTAAAGCCCGAAGCTTAAATCGATCGGGCTTTGGGCCTTGTAGTTTTTGGTACATCAAGTGTTTGGGCTTAGCGTTTCAGTGCTGCTATAATTTGTGGACGATTTTATTATGTTGTAATTTTAGAGTGCTGATGGCAGGGCAGTAGATGAAGCTTTGCTGTTCTTAAAAAAAAAAGTGGATGAAGCTTTGCAATTGCAACACACCTGCTCCAAAGAATTGGAACGGTTCAACTATGTCTTGGAGCATATCAAAGAAAATCATTATCCTAGTGCTTAGTATCATGGCCAGAAATGACTTCATTTTAAGTCAGAAAGATCAAATGGTAGCATGGATGCTCTTCTCTACACTCTTGTGCCCTATGGCGAAAGCATCGATGAACTCTGTCCACAATCGAGGCCATTCATAGTGCTGAGGCTGAGGCCAGTTTAAATGGAGAATTTGTCAAAAAGTGCTACATCTGTAATAAAGTAATCAGCTAATGATTGAAACATTTCTTCCAAGTGTTTATTTCTTCTCTTTTTATCGTTTTCTCTGCCACGCGTAAGAATAGTACTCTAAAGTGTCCCATTGTATGAGATGGCAGCATTGAAAAAGGCTCATTTCCATTGGAAGGGAAGAGATAGCGTGGGCCCAACCAGAAGAACTATGAGACTATTCGGTTCCAAAAATTATCATAAGAAATTATCAAGGGAAATAGGCAAACAGGGACTGAAAGATAAAGAACAGACGCTGCCATTTTCGAATGGCCACGGCCGTCCTCCGCCGCCCGCTCCTCGCCGCGCTCCTTCCCGCCGCCGGCGCCGCCGCCTCCGGAACCTCCCGGTTCCATATCAGGCGACGTTGGTCCCGGCCTCCTGTTCTCGCCGTGTCTTCCGACTCCCCCAAACCCATCGCCTCCACATCGTCCTCTTCTGCCGGCGGCGATAACCCCGAGGAACCGCCTGTCCTGCCGCTCCTCCAGGAACTCGCAGTACGGCAACGTCATCAGATCTCATGCAGCCTTTTTTTTCCGCATCCATTTCTTCAAAATTTCAGTTTTGTAATGTTATCCATGTGCAGGACTGCTTGGTTCTTCCGCCCAAGTTCCTCTCTCAGCTCCCCCGCGACCTTCGTCTCGACGTAGGCAGCTACTTTGACTCATTATTTACTAGTTTTAACATATGCTATTTTGTTCCTACATAAGCTAGCAGAATGAAAATATCCATTACGAATTTGAATGCTCTACTGGAAATATTACTGTTAACACAAAAAGAATTTCAGCAGATTGTACCATGACAGTTAGTTACACTGAAATGCTAGTAGAAAGTATGATTGCTGAATCTGTTTCAACTGTACCTGTTTTCCTTTCTTGAAGCTCAATGATGCTGCGTTTGATCTCTCTAATGGGCCAGTGCTTGATGAGGTGTGCACTAAAGAACTCAGTAACCAGATGCGCTAAAGATTTTAGTCTAACCAAACTTACAATGCTCATATAACCATTTCTGCTGAGAGATAGTGTGGCCAAGAAGTCGGTGACCTTCTCCTGAACCTGGCAAAAGCATGGGAGTTGGCTGATACATCAACGTCAAATAACCTTGCCAAGCAGCTGCCGTCGATGGAGCCCTACTTGACGCGCAGCGCCAAATCAGGCATGAACTACATCCATATAATGTTGCCACCTGTCAAAGCTCATGTTCGCTGCAATTTGTTTTCCTGATTTAAGGTGACATCCTTTGCTGTTTGTTTTACATAGTGTAGCATTTGGCAAACGACTTGTGTCAGCTGGAAGGAGATTTCAGTCGATGGGGCAGTACGGCCAGGGAGAGCTCAAGAAGGTTAGTTACTTGCTGACACACTAACCATGCTTCTATTAGTTATGGAAGATCTCCTTATTCCTGGCTAACTACCTGATGATATGTTCAAACAAGTTAACCGTGTCAAGGACGTGACTGGGATCGAATATCAAATCAGTTCCACATAAGCATCTCTGTAAAAAGTTGATTCTAACATGATTAAAATATGTACACAATGGATGTAACAAACAGATCTTAACTAGAATTTCTTTTTCTCGAATTCATCTTGTTATGGTGCCTCAGCAAAGAATTCTTTCTTTTCTATGTCATTGACTTGTTACCCTGTATCAACTATTGCCAATGATTGAACCACAAGGCATGTGTAGCATTCATCTGTAGTACTTCTGCAGATTGCTGAAACAATGATCAAGAATGGTAAGCTACTGTCGACACGCCCCGTAGTTCAATCTGATGTTCAGGCTATGAAAGAAAAAAGAAAGCTCAAGGTAATAACTTTGATACACTTTAATGATCCTTAGGCAGTGGCGATTCTAGGGGGGTGCAGGGTGGGCTCCAGCCCCCCCTACCTCCCCAAAATCCATGGAGCCCCCCCTAAGCCCCTCCTACATTTTTGAGAAGGAAGTAGAAGGAGAAAGGGAGGGGAAGAAGGAAGAAAGGGAGAAGAGCCCCCGCTTGATTTCATTTCTAGATTCGCTACTGTCCTTAGGTGAACTTTGAGCATGGCTTAATTCTCATTCCTTCTGTGGACAGTTTGGAGAGCTTGAGTTCGAACTGACAGCTGAAAAGGCAAATATTGGTGCTGCAGTAGGAGCAGTTTTCGGGTAACATTCAGTCTGTAGTTCACTGAATTTATATTGGTTGATTCTCATGTATACATCAATATATGTGAAGACAGTTGGATGATAGGTGGTTTGATATAGTATTAATGTTTCTCTTTCATGCTGTGATATTATATGAAGGCGTGATTATCTGTAAAGATTCTCCTAAGTTATCTGCTGTTAGTCAACACCATTTGTAAAATGGATAGTCTAATAGACTAATACTATAGTAGCATCCCGTGATTGCGGACACAGGCACATGACACAACAGTATTTTTCATCTATTTTTTCTGACCATGTTGTCTAAAGAACTCAGCGCCATATTCTTTGGGTTATCATTGGAATGACCTACTGGCTGGTTAAGTGCATCTCCCATATTCGAAAGTATGACGTCTGACGATTGTTCTTTGATCCAGATTTATTTCATGGCAACTAGCACAAGGCGTGCAAGGCATTCCAGACAGTACAATGCAGTACACAAATGATAATGCACTGCAGGTGGCCAAGGTAGGAAAACACACACACAGCAAATCTGCAGATTACAAGTTCCTTAACCTTGTGAATTCTATTTGATCCTCCAGCTAACTTTTTCATACAATTTTTCTCTAACACAGTCGCTTAGGGTGGCGCTGCTTATTCTTGGCTACACTTCGACCGGCCTTTCCTTATTCGCAGCTCTGGGGCTGCTGTTGCTAGCTCAGCAGATCAACTCCGAGAATAAGTCGGGCTAGCTGGGGCTGTTTTTTTTTTCTTTTTCTTTTTGGAAGTGTGGGCGTCATGCCTGTGTATATCGAATAAGACCATGCCCATAGCGTTCTGGCATGTGCACAGCTATACTTGTGACACTACGTACACATGTATCAGTGCATGTAATTTTCTGTACAAATACCCAGTCAAGAAGCAAACAGATCAGTCAGTTTGGGATTGACTCAAGGTCTGAAGAACATACAGCCAATGCAAATGTGAGATTGTGCCTCGTGGTTGTGGAGTTATCAAAATTGTGTTTCAGAACATGAACTTTGTTAAATTTAGCATTGCTGGATATAATTGATAGATAGAATAAGCATGGTGATCTCCCTGCAAGAAAACGATTTGACACCAAGTGGATTACAATAAGACAGTAAAAGCATGGATGGTCTTTTTTCTTTCTAGAAACAAAAGTTGACAGTATCTTCTTTTAAATATGGATTCAGGATTTCATATTTCACGTGGATCTCTTGTTTAGAATTAGGAAACAAAATTCTCCATACGAATCTCAGCCTGACTAGATAGAACTACAGCTTTTTAGAGTTCAAGGGCATAGCCCTGGTCTTACATAGGAACAGACCACAATACCGTTTACAGCACAGGGTTTCCCTCTCCCTCCGGTGGGGAAGGAGCAGGCACAAGCAGAAAGAAGAACCAGGGGGCTAGCCTATTACATGTAGGTGTTCACACAAATGAGAAGCTACAGAAAGGTCATCTCAGAGTTCTTCCCAAGGGGTCTTCACACAGAATCATGGAAGGAGATCTCTCCTAGATCATTCACGAAGTTTATCATTCCCTACAACTACAAAGTTAAGGTTAGCCGGTCTACCGAAGCAGACGGACGGACCTTGACTCATCGTCTAGCAGCGCATTGCTTAGTTCGCCCTCCTTGAACATTGCTTTCTGCAAAGAGAGGAGCAGCTTGGGCACGGATACACTGAACATATGGTCGACTTGATAAGCAGCAAACATCTGTCTTGGAAATACTTGGGCAGGAATCTGCGACTCGACATCTTTTCCTGCTTTTTGCCCTGATTTTTGTGCTCTTGCCATTTGTTTCTGAGAAGCCTTTCCTGTGTATTTTGCAATGGCTGTCCCAGCAGCTACTGCTGCTGCCTTAGCGGCCTCGACAGAACTGTACCGCACTTGAAGTGCTTCTTCTATAGCTTTGCCTACATTTTCTGCTCTATCTGGTGTGAGTGCTCCCAGACTCTGACCTTCTGGTTGTAGCAACTGTAACACTGAGATCGCTGCAGACAATTTTGCTTCCTGAGTGCCATGATCAATAGAGTGATCTCTCTCCAGGCATTCATGAGAGTTGTATCGCATTTCAAGCAAACCTTCTACACCCTGAGGACACACTGCAGTTGAAAGGAATGCGGTTGTCTCAGCACCCAGGACGCCCATCATTGCACGTGGAACTGGTCTAGAGCGCACCATGGCATGAAGATGGATATTCCCCATGACCCTATCAAACCAGTCATCGGCATATGGAAGCTTACTTACGATAGAGCCGTACTTTGTGGCATTCAAATATCTGATCACCATCAGCCTAGTAAACATCCTGGTGAAGATAGCTGACTTTGTGTTTTCAGACTCATGGCATATGGTGCCTGATCAGAGGGTAATACCTCTCTTTGAAATGTCTGAGCAGGAACAAGAGATCTCTAACATCAGCATTTGGTCGAACAGAGTCATAGATGGCGCTCTGGATGATAAGGCCAATAGATTTCATATCCTTTTTCCTCCTATCCCCAGAAACTTTCTTAACCTTCTGAAGCAATTGCTGTTCGCCTCTCAGACAACCATCGTGGGCAATTCCAAAGTCAGAAGCTTGGATGGCACCATCCAGTGAGAATCCGATAGCATGGAAATCACTGATCCAATGGACTAAGGCGGCTGAAGACAGACGAGCAGGATCAGAAGATCGTCTGTACTTTCTGTTGGCATCGCCTGGTACGGCCACCTCAGTCACTGGTGGAACAACAGAACTTGCAAATTGCAACAACGATTCTCGCCTTTCAATGGTCGGATCAACAAAGAAAAACTCCTGAACAACAACCTATACAAAACAAAAACCCAATAAGACCACCATAAACGAAATACAGTCTTAAGATGGTCGGATCGACAAAGGAAAACTCCTGAACAACAAGCTATACAAAATAAAACCTAATCAGACAACCATAAACGAAACTCAGTCTTAAGGAGTACTCCAACATTGCAGTGACTATTCCCCAGTCTGGGTCCTGGCTCCGTCCCTAGTCTAATCCTTAAACCAACAAGGCTCCGTCCCTAGCCTAATCCTTAAACCCTAAGTCAACAATGACTCTGAATGATTATCATACTCACCGGAAAATCTGGAGCCAATGTAGAGGCGTTGTCCAACGCCGCCGCCGCCGCATCAGTCAGTGGTGGCTGCGCAGCGTTCCTGCTGCGCTTGAATGGTCGACCCCCTCGACCGCCGACCTCCTGCTGGCGCCTGCTCCCCTCACCCCCGCCGCGACCTCCGCTGCCCTGACCCCGCACCATCGTCCTGGAGACGGGGAGGGGCCGGTGGACCTGACCGACGCCCTCCGACTCCGCGTGCCTGGTGCGTCCAGGCGGTGATCAGCGCGGCGGCCGGCGGGGCGGCGGCGTGGGGCTTCCGCGTGGTTGTGGTGCTCCACGGAACAGGGTGAACGGCGGTGGGGAGGAGAGCTAAGGCGACGGCCCAATAGCAGAGGGCGGCCCATTTGGCAACATCAGACGTGGATTACATTGGTCGATGCCGTGGTCTTCTCTAATCTCTGCATGCTGTGTTATTCAGGCCAAACTAGTTAGGTTCGCTAAAAAAAAAGATAATGATCTAAATAATAATTCTTATCTTATTATACTCAATATGTATTTAATTTAGACAATGTTCATGTAGAATTTTTTTTCTTAGAATGCATTAACCTTTTGGTGTATAGAGAAGACAATTCTTGATTTTGAAAGATGAAAGTTAAAATTCGTACGAATAATGATTTGATCATATTTTATATTTATGAACTAAAAATCAAATTAAATAGTATTAGTGTTATTACATATGGTCGCAATATACAAAGTAGTTATTATTTATATATATATATATATATAGAAAAAAAGTAAATAAATTTTATATGTTCCATAAAAATTTAACTGCAAACAATAGAGTAGCCATCATTGGTAATTTTTTTTAATGTTGAGGTGCTCAACAGTATCGTGGTCCCACTTAGTGGGCCCCACCAAAAGAGTGTGGGGTCCACTGAAAATGCATGGGTCCTGCCTTATGCGGGTTCCACGTGGGCCCCACCAAAAGAGTGCGGGTCCCACGTGGGTCCCATCAAAATAGTGTGTGGGTCCCACGTGGATCCCACCTAAACACTATGAGTCCCATCGGAATAGTGTGCGGGTCTCATGTGGGTCCCACGTGGGCCCAAACTTCATGAAAGAGCTCTAAATCTTGGCCCTTTAGTATATGTAGTAGTTAGTAGCTCCAAATCTTGGCCTTTAGTATATGTAGTTTGTTAATTCCTCTCGCCCCTGAGCCGTTTCATCGGCCCTGTGTAACTAATCTTCATGAAGGTTAGTTACTTGCTAACACACTAATCTTGCTTCAGTCAGTTATGGAAGATCTCCTTATTCCTTGCTAATAACTACCTGATGAATGTCCAACCAAGTTAACTGTGTTGATGGTATGAGTGGGAACAGATATCAAATCCGTTGCGCATAAGCTCTTTTTTTTTTGTGTAAAAAGTTGATTCCGACATGACAAAAAATATCTACAAAGTGGATGTATCAAACAGATGTTACCTCACAATTTCTTTTTCTCGAATTTATCCTGTCATGGTGCCTCAGCAAAGAATTGTTTCTTTTCTGTGTTATTGCTTATTTACCATGTATCAATTATTGTTAATGATTGAATCGCAAGGCATGTGTAGGCATTCATCTGTAGTACTTTCGTATATCGCTGAAACAATGATCAAGAATGGTAACCTACTGTCGACACGCCCAGTAGTTCAATCTGATGTCCAGGCTATGAAAGAAAAAAGAAAGCTCAAGGCAAGAACTTTGATACACTTAAATGATCTTTAGGTCAACTTTGAGCTTGGGTTTATTCTCATCACTTGATCTGGCCAGTTTGGAGATCTTTAGTTCGAACTGACAGCAGAAAAAGGCAAATATTGGTGATGCAGTCAGAGCAGTTTTGAAGGGTAATATTCAACCTGTAGTTCACTTTATTAATATTGGCCGATTCTCATGTATAGTACATGTGAAGGCACAAGGCAGTGATAGGTGGTTTGATATTATATGATGGCATGGTTATTTTATCAAAGATTCTCCTATGTTATCTGCAGTTAGTCAACACTCGACACCATTTGTAAAATGGGTAGTCTAGTACCCTAGTGGCACCCCATGATTGTGGAGTGTTGTTTTTCATCTATTTTATTCTGACCATATTGTCTAAAGAACTCAGCGCCATATTATTTGCATTATCATTGAAATGACCTACTGGCTGCTTTATTGTGCATCTCCAATGTTTGAAAGTGTCGCATCTGACGATTGTTCTTTGATCCAGATTTACTTCATGGCAACTACAACTAGCACAAGGGGTGCAAGGCATTCCAGACAATCCGATGCAGTATGCAAATGACAATGCACTGCAAGCTGGCCAAGGTAGGGAAAAAACACACACACATAACAAATCTGCGGATTACAGGCTCGTTTTTTCTTTTTTGCGGGTACAGATTACAAGGGTCGTTGACCTTGTAAGTTCTAAGCCAACTTCTTCCACACGATTTTCTTGGTACACTTCTACCGGCCTGTCCTTCGCAGCTTTGGGGCTGTTGCTGCTAGCTCAGCAGATAATTGTGACACTAGAACGTGCATGTAATTATCTGTATAAATGCCCATTTTTGAGTACGATTATTCAGTGAAGATCATGAAACAGACAAGTCAGTCAGCTGATTGACTCAAGGTCTGAAGAACACATATAGCTAAGGCGCAAGTATGTGATTGTGCCTTGTGGTTTTGGAATTATCAAAATTGTGTTTCAGAACATTGAACTTTGTTCAATTTACCGTTGCTAAAATAAGCATGGTAGTTTCCACGCACGGTAAAAGGGTGGATTTCTTTTCTTCTTCTTCTTTGCGCCAGAAACAAACGGTGTGAGTTCACATTACCTTTTTTTTAAAAAAAAAATCTGGATTCAGTATTTGTATATTCCACGTGGATCTCTTGTTTAGAATATGGAAACAAATTTCTCCCTACGAATCTCAGACTGATCTGCCAAACTGGCGCGCGGCTACATCCCAGTGATCTGGAAAGCCCAAATCCAGGCGGGCCCGGCCCAGTTCATCCACCGCTCCGCCGACCGCTCTTGTGCTGCTATATCCCCGGGGACGGACCTCACAGGACTGCCACATCCTCTTGCGCTCCGCCGTCTCCACTGCTCCATCCATCGCATCTACAACCCAAATCCCACAGGGAGCAATGGCTTCCTCCACCCAGGGTCAGGTCATCACCTGCAAAGGTAACCTGATTGATCTGGTCTGCTCTAGTTTTATCTCGCCGGTGGTGGTGATGCGCCAGTGGTGGTGGTTGTTCGTAGAACGTTTCATTTGATCTGGCGCAGGGGGGACTAATGTTTGGTGCGTGCGTGCAGCGGCGGTGGCGTACGAGCCGAACAAGCCGCTCGTGATCGAGGACGTGCAGGTGGCGCCGCCGCAGGCCGGCGAGGTCCGCGTCAAGATCCTCTTCACCGCGCTCTGCCACACCGACCACTACACCTGGAGCGGCAAGGTTTTGTCTTTGTCCCCCCACCGACCCTTGCTCGCACGGGTTTTTTGTCCTTCCAATCTAGGGTTCGTGGAATTCGGTGAACTGTTCATTTACGCCGGTAGGAGTGGTAATCCTGGACAGTTGCTGCACTGGATGTAATTAGGCTTTTCTTTTATTATTTCACTGCATCGTGTGGCTTTGTTCGCAGAATTTTATAAACTGGCTACTGAAATGATGTTAAAAAATTGGATATCAATTCTACTCCAACTCACAGTAATTTTCAGAATGCTGAATAGATGGATATTACACTATTTTAGTCAACTTCTGATCATGTCAGACCTATATTAATACTTCCATGTGACGCAGGATCCTGAGGGTCTCTTCCCTTGCATTCTCGGCCATGAAGCTGCTGGGTAAGCATGTCTATTTGTTTCTGTTTCACATGACTACGTATAAATAGCTGGGATATGATGAAAACTTTTCTTTTTCTTATGTCATTAGAATTGTCGAAAGTGTTGGCGAAGGAGTGACTGATGTGCAGCCTGGAGATCATGTCATTCCTTGTTACCAAGCAGAATGCAAGGAATGCAAGTTTTGCAAGAGCGGAAAGACCAACCTATGTGGTAAGGTTCGCAGTGCCACAGGGGTAGGTGTCATGATGAATGACCTCAAGAGCAGGTTCTCGGTAAATGGAAAGCCAATTTACCATTTCATGGGGACATCAACATTCAGCCAGTACACTGTGGTGCATGATGTCAGTGTTGCAAAGATCAGCCCACAGGCACCTCTAGATAAAGTCTGCCTTCTTGGCTGTGGTGTTTCTACTGGTATGTTCTTTTACGCTATTTTTCATATGCTTACTTTGATATTTAACCCTGTATTCGCAAGCCTTTCAAAACATGACACCCAATTCGTAAGCCTTTAGATATTTAACCCTGGACGTGCGAATTGTTTTGAAATGAGGGATTTCGAGGCATTTTCTTGATTTCACTATTGTCCTTAATGTTTTTGCCATCCAGGCACATGACTTGCCTGTTTTGCCCCCCATCTCTCTCTACCGCGTGGGCCCCACGTGTCATTTTCTTCTTCTACCTGCAGCCACCTCCCCTGTCCATCGATTGGGAGAGCTCAACGTCGCTACACACCTCGTCGCTGGCCTGCTACGCGAGACCCATCACCCTCTGGCGACGAGAAACCCCCGTTCCTCCAGTTTGCTATTGCGTGCAGTTTGCTGCCCGTCTGTGCTACTGGTCTACTCCTGGTGCAACGCCGCACACGAATACAAGATCATTCCAGAAAAATCACACACAAAGGTGTTTCTTCGTGTCACTATTGCGACTGATTTTGATAAGTTTTGCACTGGATTAGGGTGAACAATGGAGAGATAAAGGAGAGAGGCAGCAGACGAGAGGGAGGAACTCCAAGGTTTGGAATCCAATCACAACCGTGTGGCGCTTGTGCTTTGCTCATCTTTGTTGGCCTCGCGAAGCACTACTTGGATCTGATATCTGAAGGGGAAAGGAGGAGGCAGTCTACCCGAAAAAAAGAGAGGAGGCAGTCGGGGAGGTGGCTGGAGGTAGAGGAAGAACCTGACATGTGGGACCCGTGTGGTAGAGAGATGAGGAGGGGCAAAACAGTCTGGTCATGTTGCGTGGATGGCAAAAACATTAAGAAAAATCACGAAATCAAGAAAAAGGTCTCGAAATCCCTTGTTTCAAAACAATTCACATGCATAGGGTTAAATATCTGAAGGCTTGCGAATTGGGTGTCATGTTTTGAAAGGCTTGCGAATAGAGGGTTAAATATCAAAATTTCTCGATATAAATTGCTAATTCAAGCTACATATTTATTCGCTCACACACTGCAGGATAGTCTCTCTCTGTCATGCAGATTGTTGTGTAGCTTCATGCTAAGTACCATGCAGTGCCCATATATTTATCTTCCTCAACTTGTTGTATACATGTATTACTACAGCATTCTTTTTCTTCCTTGTTAGCACCTGAAATGCAATCATTGGTCTGATGTTTTCTCAACATACTTATGACCAAGATGTTTTTATATCTGTTTATGTTTTATGCAAGTAGCGGAAAGTTAACAGTGGTTTTGATCTCACAGAGAAACTCACATGAGTACATGACATTTGTGTCTGCGATGAAACAAATCCCTATGATTACTCGTTAAATGAATAATTATCAAGAATCATATTATTCATTACATTGATTGGATCACTGACAACATGTTTAGCATTTTCACATACTTTTCATTATCATCCAAAGAGTTTCCAATAATAATTGTTATTTAGTTTGTCTATACATCTAACAAAGTAAAATCATCCAGGTCTTGGAGCAGTGTGGAATACCGCCAAGGTTGAAGCCGGCGCTATTGTTGCTGTTTTTGGCCTTGGCACAGTTGGGCTTGCAGTATGTTTCTCGTGTTGGGTCATTATCATAGACTTGAGTTGCTGAATTGGATTTTGACTTGTGAGCTTTCCATTTTAGGTTGCTGAGGGTGCAAAAGCAGCTGGTGCTTCCCGAATTATTGGCATTGACATTGATAGTAAAAAGTTCGACGTTGGTATGGTTTATCCTTGCAATTCGGTTCATCAAACCGTTATTCTCCTCACATTTTTTTTAATAATCGACTGGTGAAATGAACAATTCAAATTCCTTTGTTTTCAAGACATTGATAGCATCTTCCTCATGTGCAAGTTGTGGAATCTATTATGTTGCTCTAAAACAAATGGGAATTCCCCACCTTTGTCTATTTTGCAATATAAAATATCCAATATTTGTAGGGCTAAATTTAGAAAGTGCTGGAAAAGTGGAAAACTTTGATGCATCATCTATAGTTACTGAATCTTACAGTGATTTCTGAATTCAGATAGAAAGGCACACGCGGATTCTGAACCTTTTTTTGTGGATTCCATGTTAATGCATTACTACTTGTGAAAGGTACATGTTGTGGACATTGGCAATGCCCAAAACAATCCATGAGTAGAAATGTAATATTTCAAACTTGATGCGCTGCACAAGTTACGAAACTTATGACATTGCTTTTTAGTCCATGATGTGCAGTTACTTGTGCTGGTTCAGCTATCACCAGTTACCTGTACAGCTGTACCTACCGCACATGTGTCTTACAACTCCTTCCACTGGCCTGTTTGCAGCCAAGAACTTTGGGGTTACAGAATTTGTGAACCCAAAAGACCATGAGAAACCGATACAGCAAGTCTTAATTGATATCACTGATGGTGGTGTGGATTACAGTTTTGAATGCATTGGAAATGTTTCTGTTATGAGGGCCGCACTGGAATGCTGCCACAAGGTAAGCATCCCCATTGCAATATCTGGGGTTTGTTGCTTATGTCTGAACTGTTTCTTGTGTATTCATCCGTTTGAAGTGAAAATATCCCCCCTCTTTCACTGATTGAGTTTCCGTGGGTACACCTGTAGGGTTGGGGAACCTCTGTCATTGTTGGCGTGGCTGCTTCTGGCCAGGAGATCTCCACACGGCCATTCCAGCTTGTGACTGGTCGTGTCTGGAAGGGAACAGCGTTCGGTGGCTTCAAGAGCCGAACCCATGTCCCATGGCTTGTTGAGAAGTACTTGAACAAAGTAATATACTACACCGAACACTTGCCAAGTCAAGCGTTGCATGACTTTTTTGTATTCCTCTCAGTCTCACCATAATTTTCTAATGCTATCCGCAGGAAATCAAGGTGGATGAGTACATTACCCATAGCATGAACCTGTCCAACATCAACGAGGCGTTCCACCTGCTCCATGAAGGTGGCTGCCTGCGCTGTGTTCTGGCTATGGAGCATTGAAGTCTCTAAGCGAAGATTGTGGCATCATGTCGGGTTGTAACCTAGTTTATGTGCCTTTGGGACTAGAACTCTTTTGCTTCGTTTGGCCAGGAAACCCTCTGAAGTCACTGTTATAATAAAATGTTCTGTTGGATGGATGCTGAAAAGTGTGATCGTTACCTAAATGTGTTACTGGGTTGCAAGTATATGCTGTTTCTAGGGGAAGAAATATGCTGTCAAATTTCTTTGCTTTGATAATATGTATTCAGCTCCACTCATTTCGTGTTGTGCAGACAACGAGAAATGTAGTGCACGACCAGCTTCCTTTGAAACAAATCAGGGATAATATGGAGATGCGGGTTTTACTTTCTATGGATTCTTGAGTCAACCCAAGATCTCAAGTAAAAGTGGCTGATACAACGACAAATTGGTGGCCACCATGTGCACAGGCAAAAGATCGGCCTGTTCGGCTAGCTATTCAGGCTGCTGCTGGATGCAGCGTAGCCCCGCAGCCGAACAGGCTCGATGTTTACCATGAAAAATTCAACAACAATACAAAATTAGAATATACGGTGAAGGGTGGAGTACAATGTTTAGGTACACCATCTCAAGATTTGGCATTGGCTTTCCTAATTGAGTGAATGATCTGACATTAAAAAAGAGGTCCATATGACACTCCAGTCTCTAGTGACTAGCCTTATGTGTACAGCAATATTGAACTCAAAATTTCTGAATGTGTGAAGCATTCACAGCAGGGCTCTCCTTCATCGCTTCTGCTGCACGACGTCATCGATGTTGCCTGCCATTAGCATAGGAAAAGCATAAATAAACGTGAAACAACAAATGGAATCTAAATAGCACCAAATGCACATTACAATGCATAGTGACCTTAGAATTAAACCAAGAACAGTTTGTAGCACAATCCTGTTGCTATTAAACTACATGAATCAGGGTTATCCTGGCTCTGATGTCAGTCTGCTGCACAAGTCACTTCCCAGGGGCCATGACCATTGATGATCTAACACAAACAAGGCTGAAACATGATTGTACATCAGTGAAAATAATTCTTGATGTTCAGTGTTTTTCCCCTTCACTCCTTGAGAGTGAAAAAGTCCCATGTATCTTCATACTAACGGCAACAGGTTGTAGAGATAACCTAATTGGAAATGGCATACTTGGCCATATAAGTATGATTCAAGAGTGTTTTATTAGAAATGCTCTAGTGAAGAACAAGATAAGAATTGTGGTCTGAATTTTAGCATGCAAGGCAAGGACAAGACAAAAGGCAGATGGAAGCTGCATCCAGGGTGCTAAGGATTTGCGTGCATACCGATCCGAACCCGTGGCTTCCTCTCACCACCAGGTGGCTTCTTCTTCATGTAACAGCTATTCCAATCACCTCCATCTTGTGAATAATAATCCATTGGGTAGTCGCCTCCAAAATCCCCACTAGAGCAATCACCAGTACTACTACAATCACAATCTCCACAAGTTCCTGATCCTGAAGAACACCCATTACCACGTTCGCCACTACATTCCCTACTGCTCTTCTCCCACCACCCAGGGACGTAACCCAGCGCGACATCAAACTCAAAGGTCGTCAGTACAGGCTTCTTGAAGCCCTCCCCCCAATCAATGGACAAGCGCGGACAAGCAATCTGCACCCATGCATCAACTGAATCCCCAAACAGCTCCATCCTCGCCGGGGACAGCTCGGACATGAGCACCACTGTGTGATCCAGTCCTTTCTCCTCCAAATGGTCCACCACCCTGTCAAGAACCTTCACACTCCCCTGCCTGCCCAGGGTGCCGAGAACCACTCCCCAGGTTTTGGCCTTCCTTGCCGCCAGCACCGCCGCTTTCCTTGCCTGCTTCATGCCAAGATGATCATACTCCTCCAGCACAAGAACCCCGAGGAATGGGTCGAAACGGTAGGCCTTGACCCCAGGGTTGGCGATCATAAACGCCTCGAGGTGGAATCTGCCATCGGCGACAAATACCACCGCTCCCACCTCCTCTGATTTCTTCAACGTCGGGGCGGTGCACCCCAGAATCTCGCCGGCGGACAGCGGTTTGGCCTGTGGCACGACGATGTCGCGGTACCCCTCTTTCGTGAGCATCTCGCGCGCGGCGTGCACTGCCGAGATGAACTGCACGGTCCCGGCGATGGCGAGCCGGGGCGCGGTGGCGGGGTCCGGGAAGGCGTTGCGGACGGCGGCGGCGAGGCGTGTGGCGTCGACGCGGATCTCAACGAAGACGTAGAGCACCGGGAGGAGGGAGGAGGTGACAGGGACGAGGCAGGAGTGACCATAGTGGACAAGGACATCGGCGGCGAGCGCCTTGGCGGAGCGGTCGGCGAGGCAGCAGGCCCCGTAGGTGGCGTCGGCGAGGACGAGGACGTCGTTGGCGGGGTCGGGGTCGAGGTAGGGCGCGAGGAGGTGCGAGAGCGGGAGCGAGAAGAGGAGCAGGCCCTCGGGGAGCTGGAGCGCGACGCGGCGGGCGCCCGCGGAGCGGATGCGGTGCGCCGTCTTGGGGAGCTCGAAGTTGTAGTTGGGCGGGAGGAGGGAGGTGGCGGCGGCGGTGAGGGTGGGGTCCGAGAGGATGGAGGGTGGGATCGGGGTGTGGACGAAGCGCTTGGGCGGATTCGCCGGCTTCTTGTTCCTCTTTGTGGGGCTCTGTGGAGATGCCTCTACGGCGGCGAGGGCCAGCGAGGCGGAGGGCTCGCCGGCGTCCATGGCGGCGGCGGCGGTGGGAGAGAGGCCGAAGTGGACAGGGTTCCGCTTCCGCCTGAGTGGGTCGGTCTGTATGGGGAGCGTAACTTACGCAAGTAAGGGCCGGCCCATGAAAGGCCCAACAAAATTACGGCCTGGGTCGCTATCGGGCGGGCTGGCATGCGAAAAAGTGCAGCGTGTGGTGGGCCAGGCCGGTCAGCCCAATCCCCCCACCCTGTCGTCGTCTCCGGCCGGCATCGTCGTCGTCGTCGTCTAGCTCGTGCTCTCCCCTCCCCTCCTCCTCTCCTCCTTGGCAAGTGGCAATTCAATTCCGTGGCCATTATCCACCCCCAGCAAAAAGAAAATTCCAATTTCCCATCGACTCCACTGGAAAAAGCGGTGGCCCCAGAAAACGGGAGGCCTCCTCCCCTCTCCTCTCCGTTCGAAAAGCCATCGCCGAGGGAGCGAAAAGGGGGAGATCGATGGCGACTTGCTCTCGCCCGCTCTTCGTCTCCGCGTCCTCTGCCTCGCCGTCGCGGTCTTCCCTCCGCCGCCTTCACACGGTGATCGCCGGACCCCTCCGCTTTCTGTCGATACCACTCGTCCATCTCTGAATCGCTCTGAAGCTCTCGCGCTGGTATTTCAGTAAGCAATTGGCCCTGCCGGCTATGTTGCTCGGTGTTGGGTGGGAGCTAGCGACTAGCGAATGCTGCTGCGGTTGATTGCCTCTAATATGGCCGTGTTGATGCAGCAATTACTAAACAAATTCCATTTGACTCGGCATGTACAAAATGCTTCTAATATGACCAAATGATTTTGTCGAGCATTTATTCTGTTGATGTTTGCCTAGTTGCTGCTGGTACAAAATGCACCGCTGCCATTGCTTGGACAGTTGGACTCGCGACTTGCCTTACTGCTAAGGCAACTTTTTGTTGGCCTACATAGTTCTATTTGCTTTTCATAGTTATATCATCATTCTGAACCATTTCTGATTGAATCACAGGTAGCAGTTGTATCTATATGGGGACCTCGTCCACCTCTGCGTGCTGCAGCCTGCTGTTTTGCTCAAACGAAGCATTGCTGTAGGAGATCCACCAAATGTTTAGCAAGTGGACCGTCTGTCTCCAGATTGGCACGCCCGATAAAGAGAATGCTGTCTCGTTACTCGTCGCTGATGATTGTATTGCACAGCAATATCAGCCGATGTTATCAGGCCATGAGTGCGGTTCGCCAGGATGGGGGATCCAAACACTTTATGTCTGTTGGTTTCGGACGCGTAGTTTTAGGGGTGGTGCTTGTCATGTCCATCTCGGCAGCTTCTTATACAGCTCCTTCATGTAAGCACTCAACATTGGTAGAACCCTGCAGCTTTATCCTTTCTCCACATTGTTCTTTTGTCTACTGACGCCTGTGTGTAATTCGTCATTGGGTAATCCAAGCATCGGCACTTACAGAGGAAAACTTGCTTTTCCTGGAGGCTTGGCGTGCAGTTGATCGAGCATACTACGACAAATCTTTCAATGGGCAAAGTTGGTTTAGATACCGTGAAAATGCCCTTCGCAATGAGCCGATGAATACAAGGGAAGAGACATGTATGGTTCTGAATATTGCCCTTCCTTTTTCTTAACTAGAACTAGAATTTTGCTTTTCATACATACAAGCACATTTCTGTTGTGGCAAGTATAGTTGCACTGGGCATTCAACAGTCATTTAATATAGTGGTTCCAACTATATTTATGATACAACATGGACAGGTTCAAGTATCCAAAGGAAATCATCATTGCATATTGCCTCAAGCTTTTCTATCACAGAAATATATTACAATATGCGTCCTTCTGGCAGGGGCTAAAACTCTAAACAACAGTGATAGTACATAACCAATTAGTTAATTGTAGTGTTACGAGCCCGAACTTGACTGCATTATAGATTTGTGGAAAAGAAATCAGCATGCTGTTAAAATTTTTGGTTCCAGGTGATTATTTTGCTTAACCAAAATTGCATTTCAGATGCAGCAATCAAGAAAATGCTTTCAACACTGGATGACCCATTCACTCGTTTCTTGGAACCTGAGAAATTGAAGAGTTTGCGGGTATAAAACTCAACCATAGATTTGTAGAAGTATAGAAGCCTACAATGCAGCCTAGTATAATTTATAAAGCATGACATTATCTTTTCTGAAGGAAGTCTGGTACGCAAGGTGCACTCACGGGTGTAGGTTTATCGATTAGTTACCCAATGGCAATTAATGGATCACCTACAGGAGTTGCTGTAATGACCGCAACCCCAGGTGGTCCTGCAGAAAAGGCAGGCATTCTTCCTGGAGATATCATTTTGGCAATCGACAACAGAAGCACTGAAGACATGGATATATATGATGCCGCAGAGCGCTTACAGTAAGGCGAACTATCATTATTGCGTGCAATAAATGATCACTGGCTAAATGCAGTGTTAGAAAAAACAGATTGTGTCTACCTTAGTTTTGCCCTTTTTTTATAGTTATATTAAGAGGTGATGTTCTCTATCGACTCTTTGCTAGGGGGCCTGAAGGAAGTTCAGTGGATTTGTCTATTCGTAGTGGGGCAAACATCAGGCATGTTGTTCTAACGTAAGTCAATCATACAATTCCTCTTTACATAGTGAAACAAAAGGATCAAATTCATTTACTGAAAAGTAGACATTAATTATCGTATCATGTTTTATTATTGCCAGGAGACAAACAGTCACTTTAAACCCAGTGAGGTCTAGGATGTGTGAGATTCCGGGTGCAAAAGATAGCTCAAAGATCGGTTACATCAAATTGACAACATTTAACCAAAACGCTGCAGGTTTGCCACGTCAAGACAGCTCTAATGTCTTGTGCGACGCATCATAGTGTTTTCCGGATGCCAAGTCCTGCTAATCATGTCAATTAATTGCCCTCCTGCAGAATCTGTTAAGGAGGCCATTAAGACATTAAGGGACAACAACGTTAAATCCTTTGTGTTGGATCTGCGGAATAACAGGTTTGGGCGTGCAGAAACTGGGATGTATGTTGAGATTTTCTTATTGGGATTTTAACATGATTATGTCTGATGCAGTGGTGGCCTCTTTCCTGAAGGAATTCAAATTGCAAAGATTTGGTAGGCCTGTTTAAGCGACAGTTTTTTTCATGATTTATGAGCTTTATTTGCATATCTTGGTGGGCAGCTTAACTGTGCATGTATGTATACACCTAAAAAAAAATCACTGGCATATTAACTCAACTTCTAAAAACTTGGGAGCTTCTATCCATTACCTTTGTGTCTACATGCTGTTGTAATGTATCAGCAACTTATGTAGGCTAGAATATCTAAGGTTTTAAATTGCAACTGCTGTATAAGTTAACTGATATATTAAATTTTGTTCCTGCTTTGCCAGGATGGACAAGGGAGTCATTGTATATATATGCGATAGCCAAGGTGTCCGTGACATTTATGAGGCAGATGGAGCTGATACAATTGCTGCATCAGAACCTTTGGTTGTGCTGGTATGACCTAGCATTGCTTGAAGAAAACAATGACAGACAGATGCTGTTATTGATTGCTTTTTCTGTCATTCTGCTTTACTTATCTTATTCTTTTTTAGGTTAGTACACATCAAATGATGCCACTTTTGAACTTGTTAGGTAAATAAAGGAACAGCGAGCGCGAGTGAGATCCTCGCTGGAGCACTGAAAGACAATAAAAGGGCAGTTGTATATGGGGAACCAACATATGGAAAAGGGTATTGTTTGGCCTCCCTGTATCACTAAATTCCTTGTTCTGATTCTGAATGCTTATTATCCCTCCTCTGTTACCTGCCAACATTCAGGAAAATTCAGTCGGTTTTTGGATTATCTGATGGATCTGGCTTAGCCGTGACCGTAGCACGATATGAAACTCCTGCGCATACTGACATCGACAAGGTAAGCAACTACTTCCTTGCCTCAAAGAAACACAAGTTTAACGAATATAATCCCTCACTTAAAGCTTAGCTGCATTTGAGTTGTCCTGAATGGTATTTTGGTAGGTTGGTGTGATCCCAGACCGACCACTGCCATCGTCATTCCCTACGGAGGAAGATGCCTTCTGCAGCTGCCTTAGGGATCCAACAGCTGCTTGCAATCTGAATGCTGCGCAGCTGTTCACGAGATCATGATCATGCCCTTCTCTCAAACACTTTTCGGTTGGATAGGTTGTACAGATGAACATTGTGCTTTCTAAGTCTCTGCGTGGCAGTGTGGGTGATTTAGCATCCACAATTCATTTCATTAACATTGATTTTGATTCCAGTTTCGTTGCATGTGGAAAATGAAAAGATATAACTTCTTGGTGAAGCCAAGATCGTGTTGAACAGATACTTCTTTTTAACGAAGTGTTGAACGGATACTTTTGACACTTTTGAATAGAAGCACTGCCAAATTCTGCTACTTCAGCTTCGAGCTTGCCGTGCCAGCATCACCCGTGCGTGATGTCGGCAAAGCTATTCCGGTTTTCGCCTGTTGTAGCTATTCCCGTTTTCGCCCGTCGTTCATTTATGGATTCAGACGAAATTTCGTTCATTTATGGATTCAGACGAAATTTTGGACATGAACTTCGCTGAATCACATTCACACATGGGGCTCTGGTGGCACCTTGGATGGTCGGAAAATGAAAATACCAACCATGCCCGAAAGCATGAGAGAACAAATATCATGACGAGACATCTGAAGCCATGCCCCCGTTTAAAAACAGCACGGTCCTCAAAACCCCCGCGGTACATATCTGAAGCCGCCAGAAAAGGCCATTTACCGTCATGCCAAGCAGAAAGGCACAGCAACACATCTCAACAATAATGCAAAGCCAGAACTCCCACTGTATACAAAACTTGGCTCAACGGCAATGTTACTAGCTCACGGGTTACAAATAACAAGATTGGTGAACTAAAGGCTCCGTGGCTAACATTCTTGCTCGACCATCTCATTCAAACAGGGTTAGTCCACAGAGGTTCCATCTCATCTGTAATGTGTGAACAAATAAATTTTTGGTAAGAATGACCTGTAGTGTTAAATCACCTTACATCGACCAAATGAAAAGACAGATAGCATTCAGCAGAAAATGAAGAAAAGGCAGTCAATTTTCCAATGCAATAACATAAGAATTCACATGGATTCATCAAATCATTGACATTGAGACAGTATGCCAGACACTTTTTGTATATACATAGAAGTCTATACATTCTGTACTTAGGACTGCAGGATGAAACTCAAAAGATCAGTTACTGACATGTTTACCATTTGTCAGGAAAGGCCACCACATCTATTCCACCTTTGCAACTTTCCTTTGCTCAATTTGGCCAGTCAAGTCACACTGCATCTCAGTCCAACTGATTGGGACCAATGTACCACCTGAAGGTCACGAGAAGCAAAATTAATAAAACTTTATGACGTCACATAATGACGGGAGTAGTTCCATGTGTTCATACAAACAAATTGCGTTCCACCCTTCCATACCAGCTATACTTTGCGCTGAAACAACTCCAAGTTCATTCTTTGCAGTGGAAAGGTAATATGCCCTTGCATCACCAAGAGAAAGCTTTGACATCACTTAAGGATCCCAATTTCTCCAGTCATCCAAAAAGGAAAAAATACAAACTAATCCAAACAGGCTAGATATCGAAGTACAAGTGAGCCTGACCAAGGTTGATAAGAGAAGAAAAAAAAAATATTATAAGCAGCAGAATTGTTTGCCCAAAGGATACAACCACAGCTCTAACAATGTCCCCAGGCCGATATGACTGGTACATATCCACCTTGTCGATTTCAGTGGCACGGACATCTTGCTGCCTGCCAATAAAACAGAGGATGTGCATAAGAAAATATTCCCTGATAGGTTGTCTAATTCTCTAGGACAAAAAAGTGCATGAATCCAGCGCAGAATTTGGCAAAAAAATGTAGAGCAAGACATCAGCTAGAAACAATAAAAGGTGGAAGCAACACAGCACAGAACAAAATTATTGGCAAGGCGCCACCTTATCATGCCAGTGAACTTTTCTTTGATAGCCTTCGTGTCAACGCACATGATATCAGCAGAGGCCATTCTAGCCATAACCTTTGTTATCTGCAATCATAAAAACTTTCAGCCATCAGCATTTTTAGAAACTTCCACGGTTCAAAAAACAAAGAAATGTACACAACTATGTTAGATAATTACCCAGCAAAGACATCTGACAAGTATCACTTAGTGTCATGGTAACAGCTGGTGGTAGAAAACTTTTGAAAAGAGATAGCATTGCCACTTTTTTCAAGGAACTATAGCATTAACACTTGTGCAAGATATTGGGGGTAGATTATTGAAAATGATATAGCATTACAAAGCCTGACGCACACCCAACCTGAACTAGGGCATGCGTATGGCAATTGGAACATCCAAATTTCACACAAGCATGGCCGTGATATGAGTATTGTCAAAAACTAGTAAACTGGAAACCATATGATGTACTCCCACTCCCACAAGCCCATATTTCGTATTGACATCAACAACAGATGCTACTGATTCAACTACGGTTTTGTGTGAGTATAACAATTCACACGATTGCAAAGAACTCTGTTGATTGCTGAGAGATCTTACCCGAGCGATGACGATGCTTCCAGGCTGCGGCACGGCTCCATGGGCCTTGTGCCCAACCACCTCCACCGTAGACCTCTGCAACCCAACCGAACCAACTCGTCGCACGTACCAACAAAACAGATTCGACCCCCCCCCCCCCCAAAAAAAGGCAACCCTACCTGGTCGTCGGAGCCAGGGGCGGGCGGCACGACGCGGCGGTGGCCGGTGACTGACGCGCGCACGGAGCGACCCTCGGCGTAGGCTCCGCGACCGGCAACGAGGGTTAACGAGTTGCCCAGGAGCTCCCCCGGCGTGACCATGTCGCCGCCGTCGTGGTCCATCGCGGTGGCCGCCATTGCCCGTTGCTGGGGTTTGGGGAAGGTGAGGGTTTTCGTTGCCTCTCTCACACTCGACTTTCGTGGTGGGTTAATGATGGAATTTTTTTTATTTTTATATTTTTTATTTTACGATTTTTCAAAAATATATACCTGGTCAATATTTTTGCAAATCTGTCATCCTGTCGCCATTTGGTCCGGCGGTAATGTGCTACCGCAATTTGAAATGGCGAAATCATATGAAATCGCTTTTTGAACCGGCGGTATGACTTTAAACCGTTTGAATTGGCGATAGATCGTTTCGAGGTTGGGCCGTTGGTGGGCCTGGAGGCTACCGCCATTTCAGTTGGCGATAAGAGGCCTCAGCGCGGGCCCACAAACGAAGCCACCGTTTGAAATGGCGAGAAGTTGTCGGCGCCAGGGGCCCGTCGCGCTCTCGCCATTTGAATTGGCGATAGGCGTTAACGCCGTTTCAAACGGCGGTAGCCCCCGCTCTCGCCATTTCAAATGGCGGAAGGAGCGCCTCTCGCCGTTTGAATCGGCGGAAGGAGCCCTTCGCCGCGCGCACAAAACGCAGGGAGGCGCAGGGACCACTCCTCTCCGGCCGCATTCTCCGCGCCGCGTGGGGAGGAGAGCAGAGACGAGAGAAGGAGAAGAGAGGGAAGAGGAAAGGAGAGGGAGGAGCGTGGGGAGGAGAGCAGACGAGAGAAGGAGAAGAGAGGGAACAGGAAAGGAGAGGGAGGAAGAGGAGCAGCAACTCTTTCGGATCTGCGTATTTTAGGTATTTTTTTAGAGCTGTCTTTGTACACTTACTTAGATAGGAAAAATAGTTTAGATAGAAATAGCAATTTAGAAGTAATGTCAATGTTTTAGGTAGAAATATTAGCTGCCTAGTTTAGATAGATAGAACTATTATTAGTTAGATTTAGATTTAGAAATATTAGCTGGCTAGTTTAGATAGATAGAACTATTATTTAGAAATATTATGCTGTTAATTTTTTTAAGGACTATTAGCTAGTTAGATTTACAAATATTATGCTGTTAATTTTTTTTAGAAATATTAGCTAGTTAGATTTAGAAATTATGCTGTTAATTTTTTTTAGAAATATTAAAAAGTTAGATTTAGAAATATTATGCTGTTAATTTTTTTAGAATAATAGCTTTACCTATAGGATTAGTAGCTAGTTACACTTAGGATTACTAGCTAAATAATTTTTTATATTGAAAAACTAGTTTACAAATATTGTGTTGTTAATTGTTTTAGGAATATTAGCTAGTTACACTTAGGATTATTAGCCTATTAATTTTTTAGATTGAAATAGTAGTTTACAAATATTCTGATGTTAATTTTTTAGGATTATTAGTTAGTTAGACTTCGAATTATTAGCTAATTAATTTTTTAGAAATGTATGAGAAATGTCGTGTATGTTGGCAGGCATGTCAGAAAGATTACCTTTTCAAGTGTTCTATGGGTCTGGGGATGTTAGATATGGTCCTGAAGGGGTAGATTTGTTAGACTTTAGTTCCTTCATAAAGGAAGTACCCCGAGCAAGAGAGAGGACTTGGGTTTCAATCTGTAATTGGCTATTTAAAGCTTTCGGACTTAATGGAGAGCAACATGAGATTTCGGTCATGGCCGTTGTGAATCGAGGGAACCGGTATTGAAAGGACCGAGATGTCGCCTAGAGGGGGGGGTGAATAGGCGTTACCAACAAATTCTTCGAATTCTTCCCTCTTTTGCTTTGCTGCCAGGCACAGGCGGTCTGACCGCCTGTCACAGGCGGTCTGACCGCCTGTCACAGAGAGGAACCAAAATCCACCTCGAGCTGCAAAACAATTTCTAGCACAACACAACTTGGGTAGTGGCTTCTATATATGATAAATAGAGTCCCTGCACACAATATAATCACACCCAAGTAGATCGAAGCGGAAGCACAATATTTTGCTAGAAATACACAAGTGAGGCAATGCAAATGTAAATGGAGAGACACAAGATTTGTTTTACCGAAGTTCGGATCCACCACGTGCCTAGCACGAAGGATCCTACTCTCCGTTGAGGAACTCTTTGGGCGGAGTCTTTTTCAACTCCTCCTACTCAAGTTGGGTCTCTTTCAACCGCTCCTCACTTCCACTAGCTTGCTTCTTCCCTTGCGGAGGCGAAGCGCAACCTTCACAGACTTCCCGCTGCTCACCACACCTAGGGAGTTAGCCGGCGACGCCTAGCCGTCTAGGAGGATGAACCTCCAAGAGTAACAAATGCACCAATGGCTTTGTTGACGCGAATCACAAGTGCTCAAGCTATGGAATGCTCTTCTCAGCTCTCTATTGCTCACTGAACTCACAAAGCTCACACAAAGCTTACTCTCTCAACCCAACTCAAAGATATGGCTTGAATCTCACAAATCTCACAAAGAGAGGTTGGGGAGAGCTTGGCTGCCTTCTCTAGTGTTCTTGGGCGTGTAGTGTGTCAAGGGAACCAGCACCATCAAATGAAGGGGTATGGGGGCTATTTATAGAGGTCACTCAAAAACTAGCCGTTATGCTTGTCAGATGACCGGAAATTCCGTCGGGGTGACCGGAATTTCCGGTACACCCTATTTCAAACTCAGTACGGAGAGTCACACCGGAAAATCCTAAATTTAATCCGGTCTCTCTCTGTGACACCCGGAAAATCCGACCCAAGACCGGAATTTCCGGCCGCCTTTGTTAGTGAGCAAAATGCTCTCTCTCAAAGTTAGGTGATCATCCAAAAATTACTTCTAGGCATCCATTTCTCAACTAGCCGTTGGACATGCGGTTAGACCGCCTGTCACAGGCGGTTAGACCGCCTGTATTCGAAAAACTAGCCGTTGCCCTACAGGGGGTCTGACCGCCTGTAACAGGGGGTCTGACCGCCTGTACCAGTTAGCACCCAAAACTCACAAAAGGATTGTTAGTTCATCCCAAAAGTTGAACCAACCATAGTTAGCAGAGCTAGGATGTTTAGTACTCTCATTAAGTCACTCAAAGGCTATTCTCTCATAGGTTTCCTAAGAGCACTTTTGATATTCGTCAAAAAGCAAATGTTGCATCCCTCTTGATAGTACGGCATACCTATACTCAAGTCAAGGAATAAATACATGAAATCCACTTGAGTTTGTTGATCTTTATCACTACCATACTTTGATCATTATCCACTTTGAGGGCTTCCAACATTGCTATCACACTTGAGCAAATCCAATCTTGAGCTAGTGACTTGAGATATTCCATTTTGCATGATTAACAATTCTTTAATCACAAGTCACTCCACTTTACCAATCATAACATATTTTGCTATTCAGAATGATACTCATTTGACCGTTGATCCCTCGGTGATTATCCATTGGCTTGACTCTTCACCTTAGCTAGGTTCTTCGCGGCCAAGTCGTCACTTGCCCTTCACCCTTGCCTCGTCCATCGATTCAATGCACTAGACAATACCTTCACCATTTGGCCAATCAAAGTTTCATATGAATGGCAATATAATATATAAGCATATGAGAGCCTTCTTCATATACTTGTTCTTGATTGATAGAGAATAAACCATATATTGCAAGCTTCCAATAATTAGACCATCAACTAAGATATATCACCATGTCCATGTATATTGAACTCATGAAGCCTTGCAATGTTTGTTTGATAATAAACCCATTATTTGATAAATGATCCCTTTGCTAGTAAATCAAGCTTATCAAATATTCTAGAGACTTGTCAATATGTATCTTCATCATGAAAATCATCTCTATGTATAATTCAATCCTTGCTTGACATTTTGTTCATAATATCATCACGAGATCAAATAATTGCTTGCTTTTCAACATTGTGAGCCATTTAACTTGTATTCAACATATGAGACAATATTTGCAATATAGATGTAACAATCTCAACCTGCTCACAATCTTAGATAAACACATTAGACATTTAATCGTATTGTCATCAACTCACCAAAATCCACTTAGGAGCCTAGATGCACTTTCAATCTCCCCCTTTTTGGTGATTGATGACAACTCGATTAAAGCTTAGAGATATATCAATGAATTATTTTCAGATTCTTAGACATAGAGCAAGCTCCCCCTAAATGTGTGCTTTGAGTGAACTTTTTCCAATTTGGCCTCAAATGCCAATTACACACATTTATATGTAAAATATGGAAACTCCCCCTATATCTCAGAATATATGGATGCATCAGATGTGTATGACATGATAAGCCGTGATGCATATGACATATGACAAAATCCACACAAGAAAAATATGTGTGTTGCTGTCCGGTGACAGGCGGTCAGACCGCCTGAGCCAGGCGGTCAGACCGCCTGTGCCCAGACAGCACATACACAAAAACAATCATCAATCAAATATGCATATCACTCTAGCACAAGTCACTTATGATACATAAATAAAGTTCAACACTCATAATAGCACACATTACAAATGTTCTCAAGTCCACAAAGAGATTAGAGTACTAGATTGTTACAAAGTTCCATTTTCACCAAAGATAGTACAATAAACTTATGAAAATGAACTTTGAACAGCCACAAAGCTTTAATCCATATTCAGATAGTACAATAAACTTATGAAAATGAACTTTGAACAACCACAAAGCTTTAATCCATATTCAGCTTTAATCCATATTCTTCTCCCCCTTTGTCATCAAACATCCATAAAAGGGCCTCGAGAAGAACAAAAGTATCCATAGATCACATGTGCCATTCATTGGCAAAAGCATTATTGGAGGGCTGAAAGAATGAAGCCGTAGCTGCTGCTGCAAAGTCCTCGCTTGTAGTTCCCATAGTAGCATCACCCGGTGCATCAGTGGATGAGGAAGGTGCATGAGCCGGATGTTGGAAAGAAGGTCCGGGAACACTGCCATAAGCTGGAAGAGGAGGCATCTGAGGATATGATCCATACATGGGTGCTGGCATACCTCCATAGACAGGTGGGAAAGAAGGTGGAGGTCCATAAGGTGGAGGTTGAGAAGCAAAGGCACCACTCATGTAAGGAGCAAGCATGCTGCCATATTGATGAAGAATCCCTGAGTCTTCATAACTTTTTACCATTTCTTCTTCTGAGGGAAACTGAACTTCCGGAGGCATGGGAGAGATAGGTGAACGAGCTGGACTGACACCCATAGAGTTATGCATCATTTTGATCGAGTCCCTAGTCTTCTTGTTCTCTCTCCATTGTTTCTGCTGCTCAATTTGAATAGCCCTCTGACTCTTGCAGATATTCATGAAGTAGCTGAAGAACTTTTTAACTGGAGAAGTGGACTTTTCTTGCTCTCCCTGCAACGGGCGGTCAGACCGCCTGTGCGGGCGGTCTAGACCGCCTGCATCTCCATGCACAACCGGCTGTTGTACCTGTGGCTGAGGCTGTGGTTCTTCTAGAATCTCTGCTGGAGGTGATGGAACCCTTGGATTTTTACTAACTGATGGTCTCAAGGGTTTGTGCTTCACATCTGCTGGATACTTGATTCCAGTCACCTTCTTTAACAGGAGCATGAGAATTGGGCTGTAGCTGCAAGTCTTCTGAGGAGTCTCAGACACATACTTGATCTCATGCCAAATGAAATCCCCAACACTAAATTGAGGTGCCCCTGGTCTCATGGCTGCCATCAAGTTCCTCTGATAAAGAGTGATATCAGATGTGTTCCCATCTCTAGGAGTGAGAGTCTTTATAAAGAGACGATAGAGCACTCCATAATATGAATAAAGGCCATTGACTTTGCCCCAGTCGGCTCTTCTATCTCTAGGATACATAAAGCTCAGCTCATGACTCTCAAGCACATTTGCATCATGAAGTTTTGGATAATCAGCATCCTCTGCCCCCAGCTTAAGAAGTCTAGCAAAGTGGTCATAGGTGATGTGATAGCGCTCACCTTCTGTCATCCATAGCATAGCTCTCTCTCCCTTCCATTGCCCAAAGTAAACCGTGGCATAGAACTGTGCAATGATTTCTTTGTTCCAATTCTGCTTGAAACCCATAATGTGCTTGATCCTCTTTTCAGCACAAGCATTGATTACCTCATTGAAAATAGCATTGTTCTTCTTGCTCATATATGGCCAATCAACAAACTGTGCCTCATGAGTAATCTTAGCTTTTCTGATGATGGCTGAAGTATAGTAATCTTGTTGGAATTGAGACCAGAACCTTGGTTCACCACCAAACCTTGGGTTTTCATAAGGATTTTCACCTCTAAGCTTCTTTGCAGTAGCTGCCATCCGATCACCAATATAATCTATTGGTGCTCTGCCGTAGGCATAGAAAGGTCTGCGAATGGTGGGCATTTGATTATTTCCTGCATCATCACTGTCTTCATCATTTGTACCATCATCATCACTAGTGCCATCATCTCCATGTTCACCATCACCGCTGCTCTCATCTCCTGCATTACCAGGTCCGCCATATGTGATATCCTCAGTATCATCCTCTCCAAGTCTCCTGCCACTATGAGTCAGCGCCACATATTCAGAATTGTCATTTGAACTTGTGGTGTCATCTCCTTCTTCCTCAATCACATCATCAACAAGAGGCCTTTTTCTTTCTCTCAGAACTCTTCCTTCATCTTGTCCACTATACTTATCTGCCCTTGCCTTTTTGGTTCTTTCTGCATGAGTGTTCTTAGGCATGACTGCTGTCCTGTGTCACCAAGGATATAAACATGATGTATATGAGACACAAGAACTGATAATAGATTGACAAGATAGGCAACAAGAGCAATTTGGTCTGCTCGGGCACGGCCGGTCAAACCGCCTGTAACAGGCGGTCAGACCGCCTGTGCCCAGAACAGGCCAAAGTATTCTAGCGACAATCTGAGGAGATATATGTTCAAGATATGATCATTTAGGCACAAGATACAATCCTAGTCATAGATGAGTTGAATAAATTGAAGAAATCGAATTTTGGGTTTCAAAACTCCAGGCGGTCAGACCGCCTGTGCAGGCGGTCTAGACCGCCTGTTGCAGTGACACCAAAAATTCGGTTCCCAC
This sequence comes from Digitaria exilis, assembly GCA_015342445.1. Lineage (NCBI taxonomy): Eukaryota > Viridiplantae > Streptophyta > Magnoliopsida > Poales > Poaceae > Digitaria > Digitaria exilis. The sequence continues at coordinate 565,923 of JACEFO010001963.1, forward strand.
CAATCTACCCAACGGAATCGAATGAATCTTGGGGAATAGCTTCTAGGCATTGTCAGTAGATGATGTACCAAGGGGTTTTCAAACTAATCCATGGAGGAGATAGATCGGGTCAAAGCAAGTTTGAAAGTACCTTGGAGAGAGAAAACTCGATTTGAATCGATGCAACCGGTTGGGAGCCGGTTAAACCGATGGAGGAGAATTGATTTCTTCAATGGGGCGACCTTTCCTTGGTTGAATCCTCAAATCGCCATGGAGAGAGAGAGATGGCGGCGTGGAGCTCGTGGAGGACGGGAGGAGGAAGATGCAGATGTGGTGAGGAGTAAATGAGGATGAAATCTCCACTGTAGATTCACGGGGTGGTAAAATGGTAAGTCTGGGTACAGGCGGTCAGACCGCCTGTGACAGGCGGTCAGACCGCCTGTGCCCAGAGAGGCAGATGTTGGTTTTTTCTGGAAGATTTTCAATTGGAGGTGATTTGTAGATCAAGGTGTAGAATTTTTGCACTTAAAATTTTCTCCATAAAGCTTGGATATGAGATATGTAAATGAACATTGATCCAAAGCTTAGATTTTTCCTTTCTTCACAAAATTAGGACATAAGATTTTAGATGAGATATAATCCAAATTCTCAGTTTCTTGGAAGAGTATAGGATAATCCAGAGTGAATGCACTTCTTGATACTTCCAAGAGATAAAGGATAATTATGGACTTGAGAAAGAAATCTCACCACTTGTGACTAGCCATCAAACAAACATAGTGAACAATAGTCACAAGTGGATCAATAGAGTCACGAAGACAAAGAACCAAATATTTTTCAAATTTCACATTTCCTACACATGCTAGTTGAGTTTTTGCAAAAAATTTTATCCTATGTCACATAGAGCACACATCCCTTCTAAATCAATGTTACTCATGGCATTCTTAGCTCATACCTTACAAAAGTACCACCTTCATGACACTAGGTCAAGTTTTAAAGAAAGGCATCAACTAGATATCCATAAATAGAATGAGATGAAACAATTACATACAAATGCACACACTAGCATGATAATATGGCCTAGATGCATGAGGATAAGAGTGTGAAAGCATAAACACATACCTTTGCCTCTAGCCTTCCAATTTTTGTGCATATTTTGACATAAGAATTCAGCTAACTCTTATCCCCTTTTATTTTCTTTCATTTGACATAAAGATGAGAGATAGCATATAGGTGCACAAAACATGAGACTACAAGTTCACTAGAAGAAATGTTAGTCCCACAAGCGACACAAGTTGTGAAATAGGCTCCCCCTCAATTAGTGCAAGAGATATTGAATTTCTCAATTTAATTGCTCTTTCATCCATTTGAACATAGAGGAGTGCTATTCACAAGACTTGGTCAAAGCATATCGATAATTTGCCAATTGAAATTATGCCAAGAGATTCTTTACCATGGATGCATGATCATCAAATGATTGCTATATGTGTAACCAATTTATAAGACAAGAGAAGCACACTTGACTGAGCACTTTTGTTCATCTGGTCACATCCGGTCTGACCGGCTGTCACAGGCGGTCTGACCGCCTGTGTCAGATGATATACAATTTGATGATCTTCCAATTTTCTTGTTCCAAATGTCAATGAACAAACCATGATGTATATTTTCTGACATTAACAAGACATATGCTCTCATAGAGAGCCATTAAGAGCATCATATGGAAAGAGAGTAAATTTTGAATAAAAATGTCAAAGTCATTCTCACATGCCAAACAAATATGAAATTAAGGATGTAAGCATGTTAATGTAGGAATGACAGATTGTATGACTCAACATTTTGCATTTGTTACCGAGATAGCATTGGATGTAGGATTTTGCACATAGAGGCTCGTCACTTGACCATTTGATCAAACGTTGATTTCATATCTTCTAGTCAAGTGTCCAATGCATCTCGATGGTCCTGAAATCTTAGCATGAGTTCTTTGGTACCCAAACCTTGTTGGGTCCATAAAGGTTAGTCACAAGATGCTTAGGAATCCAAATGGTCCTTATGCTAGTTTGAGGTGAAATTTCTCTAGTAGCACAAGTACCGTCTTTGTCTCTCCCAAGTCTATTGAAATCATATTGAATAAGATCTGACTTGAAAGTGTTACCATTTGGGCAATCTTTGCTCACGTGACCCTTTTGACGACAAGTGTAGCATATTCTACATTTTACCTTCCTTGTCACTTTTACTTTCTGAATCAATTGATCTTGCTTGTTTATGGGCTTATGTGTTGAAGGAGAAGCTTCTTTCTTGTTGCTGCCCTGATGAGGTTCACCCTGGGTTACAGGCGGTCTGACCGGCCGTGACAGCCGTTCTAACCGCCTGTCACCAGTGGCATCAACACTTGTGACATTCGGACACATGGCTATGAGATGTCCCTTCTCCTTGCAACCATAGCACACTCTCTTCTTGAATAAGCTTCTTTTCTTCTTAGAGAGTGTCTTTTCACCCTTGAGCTTGGTAGAGCATGAAAATGCATAATGCCCCAAAGTTGAGCAATGAGAGCATTTGATATGCTCTAGCTTGTTATTCTCTTCAACCTTGTTTTTACTGATCTTGATGTGTTGTTGAGGGAGTGAGCAAGGTGCGATTGATCTCTCCTCAAGCTTGTTCACCATGTTATCACGGTTATCTTGAGAAGGTTGCACTTTGCTATTCCCATCCAACTCAATCAAACTTCCTTTAAGCACATTTACCTCTTGCATAGTCTCTTGATTCTCTTGTGTAATGCGGTCATCACAAGTTTCTACAAATACATGCTCAATGCTAGATTGGCTTGCTTGTGCACATGAGTTAGAGCAAGATATAACATTATTGACAAGTGAGCATGTGCATTGGTGTGAGAGAGGTTTAATTGATTTTACCGAAGATAAAACATCCTCATGAGCTATGTCAAGTGTGGCATATGATTCTACAAGCTTCTCATGAGAGCACTCAAGTTCTTTGTAATTTGCTTGCAAAATTTTATGCTCACTAGTAATCTTGTCAAGTTGAGCTATGAGCATCTCATTGGATTTTTTATAAAAAGCTACACAAGAAAGAGATTGAGTAGCACAAGTATAATCTTTCTCCAATGATTCATACTTACAGACCAAAGAGGCGTAGTTGGCTTTGAGTAAATCAATTTCTTTGGCCGAAGAGCTTGATTCTTCAATCTTTTGAATTTCACCCTTCTTTGACTTGTTTTTCTTCTTTTTGCTCATCAAGCATAAATTAACTTCATCATGAGACATATGATATTCTGAATATGATGGAGTTTGACTCGAATCTTGAGAATTTCCCATGACACACATGGACTCAGCTTCTCTGCTACAGGCGGTCTGACCGCCTGTTACAAGGGGTCTGACCGCCTGTTCCAGAGAAACCGAAACTTGATGCTTTTGGCTTTCTTCTTTATTGAGAGATATCATATTAGGCTCTTGACTGAAATTTGATGATGTTGAGCATTCCTCAAGTGATTCATCATTACTTTCTTCTTCTTCATCACTATCAACCTCATTGTATAGATCCTTGATCAACTCCAAATTGATGTGTGCATCTAGACTCCAAAGTCTATATACAAGCTCCTGCACATCACGACTCAAGGATCTCCACAATAGGTTAGTAGCTTCAAAGTTGAGTTGCCAACATTCTAACTCCTCTTTAGACAAAGTTGACATATCAACATTAAACTCATCAAATTGAGAGGGCAAAATGCTAGCAACTACAATTTGCTCTCCAAGAGAACTCATGGTACTAAAAATATCAAGAATATGAGCAGACCATGAAGAGTAGTTTGAGCCATCTAGAGCGAGAAGCTCAAATGTTACCTCACACATTTCCGACATCCTTTCTCACGGCGGTTAAGCCTAGGAGTGAGACCTCGGCTCTGATACCAATTGAAAGGACCGAGATGTCGCCTAGAGGGGGGGGGTGAATAGGCGTTACCAACAAATTCTTCGAATTCTTCCCTCTTTTGCTTTGCTGCCAGGCACAGGCGGTCTGACCGCCTGTCACAGGCGGTCTGACCGCCTGTCACAGAGAGGAACCAAAATCCACCTCGAGCTGCAAAACAATTTCTAGCACAACACAACTTGGGGAGTGGCTTCTATATATGATAAATAGAGTCCCTGCACACAATATAATCACACCCAAGTAGATCGAAGCGGAAGCACAATATTTTGCTAGAAATACACAAGTGAGGCAATGCAAATGTAAATGGAGAGACACAAGATTTGTTTTACCGAAGTTCGGATCCACCACGTGCCTAGCACGAAGGATCCTACTCTCCGTTGAGGAACTCTTTGGGCGGAGTCTTTTTCAACTCCTCCTACTCAAGTTGGGTCTCTTTCAACCGCTCCTCACTTCCACTAGCTTGCTTCTTCCCTTGCGGAGGCGAAGCGCAACCTTCACAGACTTCCCGCTGCTCACCACACCTAGGGAGCTAGCCGGCGACGCCTAGCCGTCTAGGAGGATGAACCTCCAAGAGTAACAAATGCACCAATGGCTTTGTTGACGCGAATCACAAGTGCTCAAGCTATGGAATGCTCTTCTCAGCTCTCTATTGCTCACTGAACTCACAAAGCTCACACAAAGCTTACTCTCTCAACCCAACTCAAAGATATGGCTTGAATCTCACAAATCTCACAAAGAGAGGTTGGGGAGAGCTTGGCTGCCTTCTCTAGTGTTCTTGGGCGTGTAGTGTGTCAAGGGAACCAGCACCATCAAATGAAGGGGTATGGGGGCTATTTATAGAGGTCACTCAAAAACTAGCCGTTATGCTTGTCAGATGACCGGAAATTCCGTCGGGGTGACCGGAATTTCCGGTACACCCTATTTCAAACTCAGTACGGAGAGTCACACCGGAAAATCCTAAATTTAATCCGGTCTCTCTCTGTGACACCCGGAAAATCCGACCCAAGACCGGAATTTCCGGCCGCCTTTGTTAGTGAGCAAAATGCTCTCTCTCAAAGTTAGGTGATCATCCAAAAATTACTTCTAGGCATCCATTTCTCAACTAGCCGTTGGACATGCGGTTAGACCGCCTGTCACAGGCGGTTAGACCGCCTGTATTCGAAAAACTAGCCGTTGCCCTACAGGGGGTCTGACCGCCTGTAACAGGGGGTCTGACCGCCTGTACCAGTTAGCACCCAAAACTCACAAAAGGATTGTTAGTTCATCCCAAAAGTTGAACCAACCATAGTTAGCAGAGCTAGGATGTTTAGTACTCTCATTAAGTCACTCAAAGGCTATTCTCTCATAGGTTTCCTAAGAGCACTTTTGATATTCGTCAAAAAGCAAATGTTGCATCCCTCTTGATAGTACGGCATACCTATACTCAAGTCAAGGAATAAATACATGAAATCCACTTGAGTTTGTTGATCTTTATCACTACCATACTTTGATCATTATCCACTTTGAGGGCTTCCAACATTGCTATCACACTTGAGCAAATCCAATCTTGAGCTAGTGACTTGAGATATTCCATTTTGCATGATTAACAATTCTTTAATCACAAGTCACTCCACTTTACCAATCATAACATATTTTGCTATTCAGAATGATACTCATTTGACCGTTGATCCCTCGGTGATTATCCATTGGCTTGACTCTTCACCTTAGCTAGGTTCTTCGCGGCCAAGTCGTCACTTGCCCTTCACCCTTGCCTCGTCCATCGATTCAATGCACTAGACAATACCTTCACCATTTGGCCAATCAAAGTTTCATATGAATGGCAATATAATATATAAGCATATGAGAGCCTTCTTCATATACTTGTTCTTGATTGATAGAGAATAAACCATATATTGCAAGCTTCCAATAATTAGACCATCAACTAAGATATATCACCATGTCCATGTATATTGAACTCATGAAGCCTTGCAATGTTTGTTTGATAATAAACCCATTATTTGATAAATGATCCCTTTGCTAGTAAATCAAGCTTATCAAATATTCTAGAGACTTGTCAATATGTATCTTCATCATGAAAATCATCTCTATGTATAATTCAATCCTTGCTTGACATTTTGTTCATAATATCATCACGAGATCAAATAATTGCTTGCTTTTCAACATTGTGAGCCATTTAACTTGTATTCAACATATGAGACAATATTTGCAATATAGATGTAACAATCTCAACCTGCTCATCATCTTAGATAAACACATTAGACATTTAATCGTATTGTCATCAACTCACCAAAATCCACTTAGGGGCCTAGATGCACTTTCAGGTATTTTGGGAGCTATTGCCACTTCAAGGCACCCAAAACTGGAGGAACTATGTGAATCTAACCACTAGTCGGAGTTTACCTCTGGTATTATTTGTGCAAGCGTTCGAAAAGGCTACAATTAGTACTGAAGCAGCTGACGAAGATGGAGGCCAGGGGGATACAGTGTTAGAAGATTCGGAGACGATGCATGGACAAGCTGATGAAGATCCGGATACGATGCATGAACCAGCTGAAGATGGAGATGCCTCAGAAGAACCTCGTCAAGCAACTGGCGAGGCTGATGAGGGGGAAGACAATCCCCGCATAGTCAATGAGTTTCAGAGGGAGGGTGAAGAGCATGCAGTGGATGATTCATCTTCAGAGGATGAAGATGATTATTGTGTCTCGCAGAACTGGGACGGGTACGACTTTTCGATGCTAAGTGTAAATGATGGTGAAGCGGTGCAATGGGAGTATAGGCAGAATGAGGTCTGCGTCGGTTCAATGTATGCTAATCCTGATAATATGAAAGAAGCAATAAAACGTTGGTCCACTCTATCTTTGCAAAGACAGTTCAAAGTGCTCAAGAGCAGTCCGCAAACATGATATTCGTTGTGTGAGAAGCGAATGCCCGTTCAGGGTGTACGCGTCTAAGGGCAAGTGGCAGGATTTCTGGGAGGTCAAGATTGTGGTAGATCACACATGCGAGCTTGAGCAATTAACATCAAGGCACCGCAACCTGACAGCTGCCTTTATTGCTAACTACATGTACCCTCAGATCGTGGAGAATCCTAGGTACGAGCCGAAGTCAATTATTTGTGCCGTTGAGGAGGAGTTCAAATATAAAATTAGCTATAACAAAGCTTACAGAGCGAAGCAAAAGGCGCTTGAGATGCGGTGGGGCACGTATGAAGCTTCATATCATAACTTGCCGGCGTTGTTGCAGACTATATGCCTTCGAAATGTAGGAAGCTTCTATGACTTGAAAACATATCCTTGCATCCAGAAACCTAGGAAACAGGTGCTCCAACGGTCATTCTTAGCCTTGGCTGCTTGTATTGAGGCGTTTCCGTATTGCCGACCAGTAATCTGCATAGATGGGACATTTTTAACAGGAAGGTATAAAGGCACCATTCTCACAGCCATTGGATGTGATGGTAATAGGCAGTTGTTGCCTTTGACAATTGCTTTTGTTGAGAAAGAATCTGGAGATAGTTGGTATTGGTTTCTAGAAAGGGTGAAGCAAATGGTTGTCAGAGATGTAGCCAATGTGTGTCTGATTCATGATCGGCATAAGGGCATCTTACAAGCAATCAACGACATACAGAATGGTAACCAAGAGTGTCGTAGGGTTCCACAATGGCCGGACGTAAAGAACAGGTGGTGCATGAGGCATATGGGAGCAAACTTTCACAGCCAATTCAAAAATAAGACCCTTATGACCCTATTTAAGCGATTATGCAGCCAGAATCAGGAGAGGAAATTCAACTTGTTGTGGAGGAAACTAGATGAGCTCACAAAGAAGCAAACAGCTGAGCTAGCGAAGATAGCTATCAATACGGAGGAGGACGACCTCATCTCCCTTGAAGACGTGGGCTTGGATGGCCCAACTGTCAGGAGGAAAAGAAGAAGGCAAATTAAGACATTCTCGCAGTGGATTGAACACGAGCCCAAAGAGAAATGGGCTTTACTATATGATGAAGGAGGGGCTCTGTATGGTATAATGACTACAAATCTAGCCGAGGTCTATAATTGGGTGTTGCGTGGTGTAAGAGGACTACCCCTTGTGGGGATTGTGGAGTTCTTTTTATATCGAACCTGCAAGTATTTTATGGACCGATTCGCGGTGGCAGATAAAGATATGCGCAATAGTCAGATAACTTATGGCTACAAGATTACTGAGTACATGGAGAAAGCATTTAAAAAGGCTTATCTGCACTGGGTTTGTCCAGTTGGTGTAGTGGAACGTCGCTATGAGATTACATGCAGGGACAAAGGTCGAATGGGAGGCAGGCGTGAGAAGCACACACATGAGTGTGTTCTCAGCAATGATGGTTGTGTTTGCTTATGTCAGAAGCCAAGGCTTTATCACCTACCATGCACACATGTTATTGCTGCATGTTTCGAGGCAGGGGGTTTGCAACCTCGTATGTTTGTTTCAAATTACTTCATGAAGGAAACAATTTGGAACACTTGGCGGCGTGAGATTTATGGATTCCGTATACTGGGAGACTTCATAACTGATCCTGGACATAATGCAACTTATATTCCAGACCCGGATCCAGAAATGATTCAAGGTATTGGGCGTCCCCAGAAAAAACGCATTCGAAACAACATGGATCGATCTAAAGCAGGTCCTGCAGTGCGCATCTGTTCAAAGTGCCATGAGACGGGTCACAACTACAAGAATTGCACGGCTTTAACCTACGGTGCCGCCATAAATCAGGCCGGTCCAAGTGGAAGTGCTTCAGGTCCTTCAACGCAGACTGCAAGTCGTCGTGGTCGTCATGTGACTAATGATGGGCTCATGTAACGTTAAGAAGCTATGTACAATTTAATACTGAACATTGGCGTATCTATAATTATGTATGTTAAGTGTTTGGATTATTATGTAATGTGAAGAACCATGTTGTAACTATTAAGTGGTACGAATTATGTTGTAACTATTAAGTGTTAAGAACTATGTTGTACCAACTAAGTGTTTTTACATATTATACTTTGTTATGCTTTCTTATGTTATGCCTTTTTATAACATATTATACTCTATTATGTTGCTTTCTAATAATTTAATCTCGTAGGGATGGCGACTCCTGAGCTGCTTGACGCTCAGGTCGACATGCAGCACCGATCGTATGTGGCTGCTGTCCGTGGCCTTAGCCAGACTAAGTTTCGGGCACGTGTTCCCATGGCGACGATGCCGATAGACCCTCGCTGGCTTCCAAGGTAAGGGTTATTTCAGCAGTCACTGTAATGGTTTAGTCACTCTTATATTGCAATCTGATATATATTTCACGATGCAGGTTACGAGCTTCAGGACTTCTGCCGATCGCGCGGCTGGTTGAGGGAGACATGGTCGATCCCGACCGTCGTCCCAAGGACAAGGCCACACGGTTTCAGTTCGACATGTCCCTGATCGCGGCACTTCTCGACCGTTGGCGTCCGGAGACGCATACGTTCCACTTCACGGTAGGTGAGATGGCTCCTACCCTAGAGGACGTGGCTATGCTTTTAGGGCTGCCTTGTGCGGGCCGAGCTGTGGGCGTACACGACGTGCCAGCTTCGTGGCGTGACGAGCTTCTGGCTCGCTTTGCGGGGGTTCAGCGAAACGCCCGCGCCCCACCGTACCGGACCTTCGTTTCCACGCACGGGCCGACGAAGAGGTGGCTCCTGCAGTTCAGTGTACGTAATAGTGAATTGAATATGTCATGTGAGATATTGTTTAGTTCTTGGACTAACTAAGTGATATATTAATGCAGGCAGAGTACATGAGAGACGACGCAGACGACGCTACAGTCGCTAGGCACTTTGAGGCCTACTTACTGTGGCTGTTTGGCTGAGTCATGTTTTGTAGCTCCCAGGGCGACTCGTGTCCGAAGCACCTCCTACCAGTGGCGAGGGCGATAGCATATGCCCCACTTGACGATCTGCCACAGTACAGCTGGGGTTCTGCTGTGTTGGCCGCGACGTACAGGGGCCTCTGCAAGTGTGTCATGAAGGTTTCAGCAGACGAGCCCATCTTTGTTGGGTGCCCCATGCTCCTACAGCTCTGGTCCTACAAGCGGTTCCCCGTGGGCCGGCCTCTGATAAACTTGGACCCGTACACTGATCTGTCCCCAGACCACGATGAGGTCGACATGCCTACAATGGGTTCGTTGTGGTGCCTCAGGAAGGTATGTGATGTTGATTTAGTTATTTTAACTGTCAATTTGTACTGTCAATTTGTATAGTAAAATGCTCACGGCAATTATTTTCTTTTTTGCAGCCTATTTGGGCCAGCGTGCAGACGAAGAAGTCATACCCTGACTTTGTTGGTCAGTTCGACGCCCTTGTGGACACTGACGTGAGGTGGACACCGTACAGTCCTGCCGATGTTGCTGCACGAGCACCGAACGGCCTTTCTTCTTTGTGCCTACGTGACCAGCAGTACTGGATGACGAGGAAGCCAGTCATCGACGACATCCACATTGAGGAGTACCACGTGCACCGAGTCATGAGACAGTTCGGCCTCCACCAGGGCTTTCCCATTCCCGTGACACACTCAGTTCCGGCACACGTGCACAGGTATGGATCTGTATGTTACTTGTAATATCTTCTATAAAAGAACAGTACATATAGCCTGTCATATTTGTATTATTCCAGGTGGACACGTCAGGGTCAGCCTCCAGGGTCACTATGGGCGGCAAAGGTCCTCCCGTTCGTTCAGTCCTGGGACCAGGCCTTGGACGACTTGGTCTTGGAGAACCGTCCACACACGGACGAGGCGTTCTCTCGGTACCTATCGTGGTACCTTCCGAGGACGCGCACGCGCATGGTGCATGTTCCTCCAGAGGCGCCTATGGCTATGGCGTCGCTGTCTGACACGTACCCCCTTGTGAGGGACCAGAACTTCGCGGTAGCGGTATGTTTTCTTACTTGAACTTATATTTCCTTTGAGTTCTTATATCTAACTTTTCACATTATTTATTCTCTGTAGTACGATGTCATACAAGGGATTGAGGCAGAGGCTGCGTCGAGCCTTGCCCATTGCTCCGACATGACGCACGCGCAACACCTAAGCGCATACAGGAAGATTGCTGACCTTTGCGGTCGGTTTCGCCGAGCCGTCACTTGTCGTAGTGACGACACCACCCTTCCACCTCGTGGTCCACGTCCGGGAGCGTATGGAGGTACGCGTACATGACAGGACAGCTCCGCCACGGCATAGGGTGCGCCTCCTCCGGCACCCTTTGTTACCACAACCACGTCACCTCGTCCTCCTCCACCCATGTACACGCCACATCCAGGTACACCATACTAGATTGTTTTCTTACTTATAATATCAATACAATTTCAAACTAAATATGCAAAGCGCAACCCTTGTTGGTGTACTTGCAGGCTCGTCGTCTTTTTCTCCTATGGGTGCATACGGGGCCGGATCTACGTCTCGTCTACGACCCATGACCAACTTAGGTATGTATCAAACAACGTGTCACAACTACGATAGCAAGCATCTATTATGTTAGATATTTGACATTTATTTGTCTAAGCAGAGTAACGAGACATTGGTGGGACAGACGACGACGACGACGCAGACGAGAACATGGGCCAGTTCGACAACCAGGAGTGGGTTCAGCAGTACTACGGCAGTGCCCAACATGACGTTGTTGGCCCTTCACAGCTTAGTGGTGCACCAGTACCGACGCAGGGGGCCATGCAGGAGGATCTGACACCACTTCCTGAGGCAGGTCGTCGGCCAGGTCGTGACATAGTTCCCCCGGACCCACTGACGTACCCGCGGCACCATACCAGAGCGGCACAGGTTGCGGGGAGACGTGCCAGGAGAGGGGCGCCAAAGCGTGGGCGCATCTAGTCATTATGAACACCGTGCTTTAGTCTTTTGTATGCATGGCTACTTCGTACATGCAACTGTGTTTAATAATTGTGGTTTCATCTACGTTGAACGTTGGTCCTTTGATCCATCACATCATGCGATTCCTATAAACGTGACTGCATACCGTACACTCTATAAAGGTCGTAGACTGAAAAGGTTAAATAAAGTAGCATTGAAAGCACCCAGGCTACATTAATAATGACTTACAGCTACCATCCACTGCGGGGACAACAACATCGGATTCCTTGGACTATGCAGCTTTCACTGAACTAGCACGATAGACGTAGTCCATGGACCAAAACGGTCGAGCTCTATATAACACACACTACCACCAACGATGAATGCACCCAGTGCGCATTGAACAACCATATCTATGTCGACATGGAGGGATGACCCGAATGCGATTCCTCCATGGAATGAGCGGCCCAAATGCCATTGCGGCTTCCGTACATGGTTGCAAGTTTGGACTGACCCATTACCTCAAGGCAAGAAAGGGTGTAGGTTCTTCAAGTGTCCTGACATAGATGATGATTTCAAGGTACTTTCATTTCTAATATCTTTTGTAGTCTTTTTTCTTCCCTTAACTAATTCAAGTAAACACTAATTTATATTCAGGCTTGCACATTCATGCAATGGATCGACACACGTCCACTAGGAAGGGTTTCGTTGAACGAAGTTGAAACCAAAGGACAATACTATGCAAGGCACACTCAGGCTCGGGAGGAAGCACGTCTTGCAAGAGAGGAACAAGAAAGGCGAGTTCGACAACAACAGATCCGTTTAAAGGGTAAAGAAGATGAGCTAAAGAGACGGCGAGCTGAGTTAGGTCAGAGAGAGGCGGCCCTCAAGATTCAAGAGGAACAATTCCAAGCTCGTGAAGCACAGTTTAAAAGGGAAGCGAACGAACAGAAGAATCGGTACAAGGAGCCTGCACAATCTTCCACAACCGATGAAAGGAACAAGAAGGGAAAATTTCTTCGCTTCACCCAGTAGATTGTTCGTTGTCTATTGTCATTTTACGTTACCTAAGGCATGTTATCTATAGGCACGGTAACCTATAGGTTATTAATTAGAGGTACCGCTCATGCCATTGTACTGATCTCTCTCCCTCCCTGTCTCTCACACTGTTTGTATGCGTGTCTTTGTCTTTAAATCAAACACTGAAAAGTAGCCTTTTCAGATGGACAAGACAAGTGCATGTCCAAGCACAGAGCAAAGCAATGCTCTTGTCGCAGCGATATGTCGTCGTACATGCCACTGCTTTGCTCGCATATCTTTTTGTAATTCAAAGATTCTTTGTTTCACTATGTTGCATATAATACCGTAGTATATGCAACAAGTAGAGTGAAACAAATTTATTTCAGAAGACAACTAGAGCATTTCGGAAGTATATACAAATTTATTTCATGCAAATACTTTGCCTAGAAATCTCTTTTACACTATACAAATATTATTCGCTTTATATACTAACCACTAAATACACTATTATTTACACTATACAAATATTCTCTTTTTTCTAAAGAAAAGATAAAAAAGAAATTTAAATTTTGATTCAACTAACAACAATGAAGTGCGCTTTATAGACAAATAATTACGAGGTCATGGGACTATCTGAACAATTTATTAAAGACCAACAATCAAATTCATAACAATATAATCCATTATATAACAAAAGCATGTATTTTTATGAAAAAATACACGCTTATCGCCAATTCATTTGGCTATCGCCGGATCATCCGGCGATATGTTCCACGTCACATTCCGCTGGCGATATCGTTAACCGCCTGTTGATCAGGCTATAGCCGCCCAACTCACGGCGGTAGTACTTATCGCCGGATGAAACGGTTATAACCGTTTCATCCGGCGGAAAGTGCCATGGGCCACGGCCCAGCCAACGTATCGCCGTTTGAAATGGCGATTACCTCGTTTCGCCGGACCAAATGGCGACAGGATGACAGATTTGCAAAAATATTGACCAGCTATATATTTTTGAAAAAACGTAAAATAAAAAATATAAAAATAAAAAAATCTCGTTAATGATGCTGCGCGTGGGCTTCTCGGGCCCAAGATTTCAGATTTGGGCCCACTAGTATTCATTTCCTTTGGATTTTTTGTGCTCAGCTGGACGACGTGTTTCTACTTTCTAAAAACAAAAGGACGACGAACATCTTGAAAGAAATCGAATCTTTATTACAGCATTCGTTGTGGCAGATCAAACTAAAATCAGAATTGAAGTGTTACAGGCATCTCGCAAAGCATTTTTGAGCTAAATCTGCAACACACTAAGTGAATTACAGATGCAAAGAATCAGCTTGGGCCAGTTCAGTGTGATGCCCGGCATTTACAATTTTGCAATAGCAAATAATCAGCTTGGAGACATACAGGTGCACGAGTGCCCGGGCATGACACCACGAGAACATGAACACGGAGACACGGCTTCCACAGGTGCACAACCATGAGAGCACACGATCGTCACACAACAGCATAGTGAAAATGCAGCTAAGGTGATGTAGTATGAGTAGTAACAACGAACCAAGATTATTACCACCTGACAGCTGAGCCGGCTGTATAGTCACCTCGCCAACGCGAGGAAGTTCGCTTCACTACTCACTAGCACTGTTTACAATGAACTGCGTCTAATACAACCACCTAGTCACAACAACATGATGCCCAGAATTTCGGCCATGAACTTCCCTACCCATATTACACCAATCAGATGCATGAGGAATGAACCCGCAATATGCAAAATTAGAAAGCATCTGCCCAACCCCATCCTAATGGCTTCCGGGGAAGAAGCAGAAGGCAAATGAAAACACCTATACCCAAGGCACCCCCGCCCAAGGGTCACCGAAAACTGTACACTAACCATGAGGCAAGAATCATCGAGAGGAGATGACAACCTCCCAGCCTCAGTCCCAAAGTCAAACTCAATCTAACAGCCCTAACACTAGCTTATTGATCAATCAATGGCGCGGCAGGTGCCCATGCTCGCTGATGCTGCCTCTGGATCGGTAGAAGGATGCGAGCTTCTTCTTCATCCGCAAGGGGCCTGATCTATTCTGCAGCACAGGTGACTGGACATGGGAGCCCGCTGACAATGCTGTTCGAGGGTCACACGGTCCTTCTAGTCGGCCAGAACTGTAGTCCATTGTAACAAATGGCAAGGAGTTCCGGTAGTCTAGACAACCAGAGACTCCCATCCCCCAGCTGCCACTCTCAAAGACCAGGCCCCCTTCGTAGTCACCATCTTGGTCAGATGAATTCCTTGGGCTGTAGGAATCATCACATGCCTCATCTGGATCATTGTAGATAAGCTTCAGTGCTTGGACTACTTCTCCCATGAATGGCCTCTGTGACGGGTCAGTGTGCACGCACATGGAAGCAATGGATGCCACTTTAGCTACATTGTCGAAGTTAAACTTTCCATCCAGAGAAGGATCAATTAACTTCTCCAAGCCCTCCTTATGGCTTAGCAGAGGACGGGCCCAAGTCACAAGGTTCTCAGGATCCTTGGACTCAGAGATGCTTACGGGTTTCCTTCCTGATAAAAGTTCCAGCAAGACAACCCCATAACTGTAGACATCGCTCTTGACAAGAAGATGCCCTGTCATTGCATATTCTGGAGCAACATACCTGTGCAATCAAAGAGAATAAATCAAAATACAATCAGGTAAAAAAACATGCCATTAAAGAGTATGAAGTATAGGTAAAACCATCTATGTGACAATTAATAGTCTAGCAAAATGCAAACAGTCAAGCATTATCATTGTTGAACAGCAAAAAGGTATGGACAAACTCAGGAATCATTTTAGGAATTCTAGGATTTAATGAAAATAATTATACTAGATCCCAACCCCCCAAAAAACAATATATGCAACGTCAGGAGTGTACCCGAAAAGTAAATTCGTTTCATTCATAAAGGGAACCAAAGTTATCATATCATGATCTCATGTAACAAAGCACAGCAGGTTACACAACTCATAAGCTACTGATCATATGGTTATTAACATCAGTATATTGGATGGACATAAGCATAGTGTGTCTTACCCAAAAGTACCCATTACCCTGGTGGATATGGGTTGAGTTGCATTGGATGCTTCCCTTGCCAACCCAAAATCAGTAACCTTGGGAGTGAAATCTTCCTCTAACAATATATTGCTGGCTTTGAAGTCGCGGTGTATGACGTGAGGATTTGAATCTTCATGCAGATAGGCTAAGCCTCGAGCAGCCCCGAGAGCAATTTTCATCCTAACATCCCAGTTCAGTGTCCCTTTAGCCTTGTCGACACCTGGACAGGAAAAAAAAAAAGAAAGGTTTTCACTGAGACACATTGTCAGAAAAAGTTTATTTTTTTAAATTGGAGGTTCCAGTTAATACTGTACAAATATGCCTTCCTTAAAACTAAATTAAAAACCTTAAGCCCTATAATTAGACTGCCTGCTGATTCAGTCAGTCCGTGTTTGAACAAAATAAACAAGCCTCATCTGATTATTTTATGGAGACTAATGCAGTCAATACTTCACATTTGAGAGTTGTGAAGCACAGATTTTATATTTGGCATACCATGAAGATGGGATTCCACACTGCCATTGCGTATGAGCTCATACACAAGACACCTTTTGTTCTGCTCAATGCAAATGCCAATCAGTTTGACAAGATTACGGTGGTGTAGTCGACTGAGCATTTCCACCTCTGCGATGAACTCACGGTCACCACTCCTGTCCTCCCTTGTAAGCAATTTAACAGCAATTTCGTTTCCATCTTCCATCGTCCCATGGTAGACACGTCCAAAGCCCCCTTGACCCAGAACTCTTTTTGAATCAAAACCATCTGTGGCCTTCTGTAGCTGGGCTAGTGAAAATGTCTTTACAGACGAGGCACAAGTAGCCACTGTTGAAAACATTGATGCTGACGCAGAGCTCACCATGCTGGTTGACAAAGTTGATCTAGCACCTGGATCATGCATTAAGTTGTCAATATAACTGCAGCACCTTTTTTATCTCTTGAATTCGTAGGAAACCCACATATCATTTCATTATAGAAGAAATAACTGCACTACTTTTATTAAGAATAGAAATCATTTAGTGTACTCAAGAAGTTTTAACTCATGGGAAATGGGACCTTTACCACCAGAATTTATTGTCAATCATATTCTAATAAAGATCTAGACAATTAGAAAGTTTTAATGCACATTGATTCAAAAACTTACACCACCACAGCTTACAAAGAGACATTTATAGTACTGCAGGAGATAAATACGTGAAATCATTAAATGACAACTTTCATTTTACACAGCTGCATAGAATAGTTAACAATACCCCCGCGCGTTGTGAAGTGGTTCTTCAGTATACAAAAACCTTGATTTAGCATAATGAAAATGATAATAAATGCTCTAAAAAATATAATAATGCTAATTCATCCTATCACAGCATTATTTTGCAAACAGCAGTAAGGAACAGATAGCTGACAGCATAAACAATCAAAGCACAAATAAACAAATAACAATAAACATCAAAATATGTCTTGATGTCATACCATATCTTCTATTAGCTGCTGGGGTAGTTGCAGGGCTCATAGCGTCATGAAGCCGCCCAAGTTTCTTCCATTTCATTATTAAAATCAGTATAACAGCACATATCAACAGAAGTCCAAGAGAAGACCCTGACACTATCACGATGATCCAAATATCAGATTTCTTGTGCTTTTTCTTCTGATCGGGCACTGCCGCAGTTATAGGATCTTCAGTTCCTGAAGGATCCCATCCCCCAGATGGTGACAGGGATTGTAATCCTGCAGTGACAACGGCATAATTACAAAAATAATTCGAGCAAATAACATAAGAAAGGGACATTCCATGTACAGGGTTTTACCATGATAGCTGATATTAATAACTTTGTAATCTCCAAAAATAGATGAGTTTATCTGAACCTTTTTGTCCCTGAACCTATCAGATATTAGGGATGCTGTATAAGTATCAAAATGTTCTCTTAGTGGCACCAAATAGATGGTCACCCGTGTCTTCTGGTCATCCTGGATACTTGCAACTGCAGCCATGATCTTCACCTGGCTTTGTTTAAGAAATGTCCCAGCTGCGACTTCAACTTCTAATTCTGCTATGCGCATGAACAATAGGTACGGAGCTACATCCAGATCAATGACAACATTAATAGGCTCGACACAGCCACAAGGGGAACCAATTGGTGTTGCAGTCAGTGGCTCGGTGCAAACATAGCTAGAACAACCTGCCAAAGATCCGATGAACTATAAACATATATAGCAAAGTACATATAATCATATATATTAGTCTAAGGGTAGCTCAAATCTCAATAGCAACAGTTTTAAAAGAATGAGATAGGCATTTGAATTTGGTAAAATAATACAAGGATTCTTGACAAGATAAAATTGTGAATTCAGTGTGAGTAGCGAACCTTCAGGTGGGGGAGCTGAGGATGGTGAAAGGCCCTGGTTTGACTCTCTGTGGTGCCGGTGTTTGTGTGGATGATGGTGCGAAGCAATGCCTACAAGAATAGAAAAAGATTAAACAGCTGTTTATGAAAATTTGATACTGTAGCATTTAAGCTGTCAGAGTTACTCATATATACCAGGAGGTTCTGGAGACAGTGCCCTTGGAGGAAACGAAGGGGAAATTTGAGGTCCAAAGGATCTCATTTCAGGGGGCCTTGATGGACTCGGCGCTGGACAAGGCAATACGGTCGCTGCAGAATATAGAGAGTTTAGTGTTTAGACCCAAGAGATATAGTAAATCCTGGAGGGAAATATTTTTACCAATCATATAATAAGCGCTGCATGAAGTGTAACATCATCAAGACATGTGGTGCATCTGAGTTAAATCTAAAATGGCTAATTATCATCAGCAATTACCGTTTTCATGTTTCTAAAACAAGGTTTGGTGATATCCATAGAGGGGAAAAAAGTTTTTTTCGCGCAATAGCTTGATTCTGACTAAACTCTATACTGCATCCGTGTAGCTTCACACAAGTTTTTTAATTGCAAACTTTCTTAAATACCCTACAAGAATAATTTCCACCCCTCCCAACGATAATCAAGTTTGAATACTAAACCAAAATAAAGTACCAAAGAATACTCTGCTTGTGATTTTATGAACAGCTGCATATATGCTCTATTCTCTCTAAGATTTTATGCCTGGTCATATACAAATGCAAAATAAAAGCCCCGTTGAAGGAGCAACAGACACTTCCAAGGTCTACTTGAGTGCATTTCACAAAAGCATGCATGTTAAGGAAGCACTGCTAGCAATCACAGCCTTCCTACACAAAAAACGCACTAGACAGCAACCTTTGTATCGAACAACCTCATGTGCCCTCCTCTGCCGTGAGTCCTTGCACACTAGACTAAGCAGCAGCATCTGCTTGCAGCACGAACACAGACATGGAAAAGGCATGGCAACCCAAGTAGAATCTGTCCAATCATCTGATTCCAAGCATTACCTCTCGGTGTCAGCAAAAATTGCAAAACACACTTGCCGTTGGGCAACAACGTCCCATGTTGGGTCGGGGACGAAATGGCAACCCAGCGGCCCACCGACACTTTCGTAAACCTGACGTCTCGGTAGATCCTCTCCACATCGCACGAACCATCAACGACGCCTCAATCTAAAACATTTCCCCCCAAAACCCGTGTCCCCAGCAGCTGAATTCCGCATGCCGCGCACCCAAAAAAAAAAAAGTGCCACCCCCCTAGATTCCAAGAAGCCGAGGCGCGTGCGTGACAGGAACGGCGTGCCGTACAAGAGACCCCCCGGAAAGGTAGAAAGGAAGTGATTTGCGGCGGAAGGCGGCGGCATGACTATGAGACTTGCGCAATCCCCGCGCGCGCGCCCCACAAACCCCGCGCAAGCTAGGAAGCAAGTGATTTGCGGCGAAAAGCACAGTCGCTCAACAACGCCGCGGGCAATGCCAGCGGAGAGCGAGAGCACGGACAACGTAAGTAGGGAGGGAGGAAGGGAGGGAGGGAGGAGGCGTTGGTACCATGGAGAGCGGATGCCGCGGGGAGCAGGAGGGCGAGTAAGAGCAGCAGCCCGGCGCCGACGGCACCCATCCCGGGCCGGCGCGCTAGAGCAGCATTGCCCGGGCGGCGGATCTGGAAGCTTCTTACGGGAGTGGCGGATCGGCGGGGAGGACGGCGGCGGCGGGGTGGGATCGGCGACGAGATTGGCAGCGAGGCGAGCTCCGCTAATGAGCAGGAGAGACGGGGAGGGAGATGGGTGTGTGGGGAAGGAAGGAAGGAAGGAAGGGCATTAAATTGGCCATGGGTTTGGTGGTTTTGCTGGCAGCGGCTGCTCTGCTTGCTGCCGTGGATGGAGTGGAGTTAATGACCAGCTAATCTCCCGCGGTTTAGGTTAAGCCTCGGTCTTTTCGATTTCGAAATCGACGGATTCCATTCGATTCGATTCGGAAGCGAAGCAGGGGAAGAGAGAGCGATGCTTGTTGCAGTGAGCCAGCTCTGCGAGAGCGAGAGAGAGAGAGGGTGCGGCCCGAGGCTGTGCTTGATCGAGCGAGATGTTGCTTTTGCGTGGATCGAGGTCCGAGGACCGAGCGTGCGATGCAGAGCTTTTGCATAGATTATTGGGCTTGGATTGGATTTTGGCTCTATAGTCAAAGTCTTCTTTTGTCCATTCCATACGGCTTTTGTTTTTTTTGCTCTTTGGAATCCAACGATTTTTTTTAAAAAAATAAAGATAGCAATGGTCCATGCGGTGATGAGGAGATGACTTTTGTGTACGAAATGTGAAGAACTGATGAAGAATGGTTAATTAATTTGTCCAACATCAAAAGGCATTGACAGCCGACAAGGGTCGTGTTTGGATCTTAGAGGCTAAAATTTAGCCTTGCCACATTAGAGGTTTCGATGCCGATTCGAATGACTAAACATGAGATAATTATAAAACTAATTGCATAACGTCTATGCTAATAGCGCGATAAATCTCTTAAGCCTAATTAATCCAGCATTCGCAATTGCTTACAATAGCACTACATTTTTAAATCATGAACTAATTAGGCTTCATAGATTTGTCTCGCAAATTGGTCTAAGGGTTATGAAATGGATTTTGTCATTAATCTCCAAAGATCTAGTTGTGGTAGAGGTATTTGTGTACACCTACAGTAAAAAGGATTACTATATCTATCTACTCTCGCGGTATCAAATATACCTATAAAGTATATTATTTTAAATGTGTCCTTTTTAACCATTTCTCTTGTTTAAAAAAAAATTATTGCAAACATGTTGAAAGTTGAGCCATGATTAATATACCTATAAAGTAGTAAAGCATATAAAAAAAGATAGTGCTTACATGAGATACTCAAGAAACGTGAGTAAGAAACTAGTTTCTCCAAGAGCACCAGCCACCGAGTGAGTTGTGCTACCATAAGTCACGTGAGCTAGTAATCGATACGTTTTTTTTTTTTAGAAAAAAGGTGACCGGTTTTATATATTTTAGATTTTTCTTCCTCTATCATTATAGATCGGGCTCTGAGCCATACTAGTTTTCATTTAAAGAAAAGCTCTCAAAAACAGCACCACTTCGATGCCATTGCTAGTACGTATAGAGGGGTAAAAGCTGGAACCAAGGTTTAATTAGATGCTAGAATAAATTTAATGTGTATTGGAACGTACAAATCATCAGGATCATACCAAAATGATCAAAATCGTATCATATCTTGTAAAATATTATTATTTTTCTTGTGGATATATAGTATACATGTATCTATTGGTGTATTTGATTTGTGGAAAAAATAGAAACTAGGGATGAGGTCGCACCATCATCAAACATATTCTAGGTATAATGAAAATTCCAATAAAAAAGATAGTCGAATGGGAGAATATAGCAAGGTTTAAAAGATGCTAGAATAGCCTGACTCATCTTAAATCAACACCAAACTATATTTAACAAAACCCCTCATATCTCCTTACGACTCCTTTAATTTACTGAAAAGAGAAATTTTATAGGGTTTCTCTAGCCAATGAAAGACAACATTTGTAGCCGCAAAAAATGTTTTTTTTTCCTTCCAGAGTTTGGACAAGGGCTGGAGTTGTCCTAATAATATATTGCGATATGGTTGGATACTTGAATGGTCCAATTGAAATGAAGTAGGGGTGAAACCCATAAATCCACCATTGAATCTCGAGAAAATTCCTTCCATACCCAAAGAATTTATACCAATCCCTTCTATACTCAAAAGAATTATAAAATCCCTTCTATATCCAAATCCTAATTTCCCATCCCCTCTGTACCCAAAACCGTTAGTTTGGGGCTTAAGGGTGGGCTAAAAAGACCATTTTACCCCTACATACAATTAACCATTTTTATGATAATGTTTTAACATAAAAACACTATTTGTACTTAGTTAATGGTTCATATGCATTTTTGTGGCAACTTTATTTTCACGAGCATACCATTAACAAAGTAATAGTGAATTTTCTTTTAAAATATCATCATAAAAATGGTTAGTCGCATGCAGTGGTAAAATAGTCTTTTCAGCCCTATAATTAACCCCAAACTACTCCCTCCGTCCCAGAAAACATGCAATTCTCGCTTCCCAATAAATTTCAGAATCTTAACTTTGACCAATTATAAATAAAAAATATAAATATTTATCAGATAAAATATATATCGTTAGATTCATTTTTAAATGTAGTTTTTTAAAAAAATTATTTAGAGCCATAAATACGAATACATTTTTCTAGAAATTTGGTCAAACATGAACTGCTTTAACTGGTACGCATCCCAAACATGCATGTTTTTTTGGGACGGACCAAGTAACGGTTTTGGGTATAGAGGGGATGAGAAATTAGAATTTAGCTATAGAATAGATTTTGTATTTTTTTTGGGTATAGAAGGGATTGGTGTAAATTTTTAGGGTATGGAAGGAATTTTCTCTTGAATCTCTGAAGCAAGACCGGCCCCATGCATGGGCATGGCTCAGCCAGTGACCCGCTGTGTCAGTAAGATCAGTCCACTGCTACAAGTGGAGGCAGGGCAGAGAAACGCTGGAACGATCACGGGCTCGCGGACGACGACTTTTGTGCAACTGCAACAAGCATCACTGACATGGCGTCGTGGTCGGCAGGGTCAGCTTGGGTGCGATGCGGGACCCTCTCGTTGGGCTTGTACTTTGAGCCCACGATGCAAGACAGCCCAACGGGGGAAAGCGGGAGGGAGGAGCCCAAACGGCGACACATCATTTCAACATGGTGGTGATGCCAATAAACAACGTATACTTACGCTGTTTTTTTAGATTCAATAAATTTTCCTTATTCAACAAGTATTTTCCTATTCATCTCCCTCACATAACACACTTTAGGTACACTATTTATCTAAAACTACTTTTTCCTCCCACCAAACTAAACACTGCATTACTGTTTTCCTAACAAAACTTATTGCTAGGAAGGAGAGTGAAAACCTCTCAAAAAGAAAACGTTAAAAGTGGAAGGAAAAAAAGAGAGAAAACTGCGTGCGGTGCCGTGCACATACTAGTACAGGCGTCCTTATTCGATACTCCTACGAGACGGGCGGGTGGGCGTCGCCGTCAGCATGTGGCAATGCTAGGCAGGGAAAACCGGAAAAGGTGGGCCGTCCTCTCGTCGAGCTGCCTGCGAGCGTGGTGGCAGCACGCAGGTCAGTCAGAGAGAGGGAGCTCTGACAAGGAAAAAAACCCAGGGCCAGCCAGCAGGCTGCAAAGCACACGCCGGGGGGCCACAGTGCCACACTGCCTCTGTGAGGCTGGACGGCGCAGTGCACGCCGGCCGCGTCCTCTCGAGCACGTATGAAAACGAAGCATTTTTTAGTACCATACAGTACATGCTTCTGCTGCTGATGCATCCGATCGTTGATCGTCCCAGAACCAGCAGCTAAGGAAGGTACTAATCACTCTCCTACGTACTGTAGGAGTACCAGAAGCAGGCATGCTTTGCTGGTGCAGTGGTGCTGGCCCCGCGGTATGTCCTAGGGCGAGAGACGATGCAGGCGAAAGGGCAGGCCAGGCGGATGCAGTGCATCATGCATGGCATGTCACGAGCACGGAGCACGCATCAGGTAGCCAGCGACGACGACGACACACGACAGAGAGGAGCCGAGCCACGGCCACGCTGACGACATTTTATTTGGGGGGCTATTGTGTTTCTATCCCTATTTTGATATGTAATTGTAATTTTACTTCCGGTCAACGGTCAAAATAGGGGCAAATTCACAATGACCAGGGGCAAATTCGCAACAACTTATGAATAATAGGGGCAAATTCACAAAGCTTAAAAAAGTAAGGGTAAAATCATAATTGCGCTTCAAAATAAGGGTAAAACACAATAATCCCTTTTATTTGTTGTAGACGCCACGGAGGGAAAAAAAATAAAAGATTGTCCAATGCAATTCTCGGGCATGCACATTGTCATTGGCAGGGCAGCTCGCTACGGTACGCTGCTCCCTCCTGTTGCCTCCGGCCGTTGCCTCCGGCCGGCGCAAGCATATGCGTCGCTGCTGACGAGGGCCCCGACCGTGTGCCTTTTCACGCTAGGGCCCCGACCGTTGCGTGGTCCCCACCTGGAGGCCACACACGCGCACGCACGGCCCACCCCACCACCACGCGATCTCGGCCGTTGGCTACCGTAGCCACCCATTTCCGTTTCAGCCTACTACTAGTAGCCTTTTGGACCGTGGCTTGGGGCGTTGGTTGGGTGTCGGCCCACCCCAAAATATCCACACGATGACAGACAGACACGCCGCCGGCAACCTCGGCCGGGCCCACCCGCCGTCGACCACGAACCAGCAATGGAGTCGCCGACCGGGTGTCGTCGTGGGCGCCGGATTGAGCTGACGCGTGCGTCCGTGCGAGTGTACTTGCTCTCGTAGTCTCGGCCACCCTGCTGGACTGGTGGCTCCTCCTGTTTGTCGTTTCACCGGTGCTACACCACTTCTTGTCTTCGATTTACGCCTAGGTTGACTGCCTGCATGGTCTTACTAATTTCTTATTCAGACGGAGGATTTGTTCCAAACGGAAGACAGATTACAGTATATTCAGGCCAGCCATGCCGTGCCTGCGCACGAGGAAAACAAGCAGGCCAGGCCATGCCATGCCAGCCACAGATGATTTCACTTTGGCAACCACACACACCTCCCCAACTCCAGCTCACTCACTGCATTCAAGACGCTCGCTCTTGCTCTCTCTCCATCGCACTGTCCCCTCCGGCTCGCCATTGGAATCGGAGGGAGGAGCATTGCCGTATGCCGTGGCATCCTATGCGGGTTGAGACCTCACCAGTGACGTCACCTCTAGGAGAGCTCACCATTCCCCTCCCGTGGCTCGCTCCCACTCCTCTAGGAGAGGACGGACAGAAGCACGGCCACAGGAGCACTCGGGACAGCAGAGCAGAGAACTCTGAAACGGCAAAACAAGGGAAAACCCGCGCGGCGCCTCAAAAACCACCCAAAGCGAAGCCACTCCCCGGCAGCCACCGGAGCAAGCCTGCTGCCCCGAGCAGCGAGCAGAGCCCACCTCCTCGACTCCCTCCCCCGTTTCCCTGACCGAGCCTCATCGATTGCGATGATGGAGATTCCTTCACGCGCGCCTGCCTCCTCATCCCCCGTATAAACCCCAGCATTCCTCCCCCGGCCGGAAACCCCAAAACCACAAAATCAATCCCCTTCGCCACCCACCATTTTCAAATCTTGAGAAAAATTTTGAATCTTTGGGTGGGGAGGATTCGGTGCTCCGACCCGAGGAAGAAAGACATCCATCCCGGTCCGGGATGGCCAAGGCGGAGAAGCTGGTGGTGGAGGTGGTGGCGGCGCACAACCTCATGCCCAAGGACGGCCAGGGCTCCTCGTCGGCGTTCGTCGAGGTCGAGTTCGAGCACCAGAAGCGCCGCACCCGGGCCAGGCCCAAGGACCTCAACCCCGTCTGGAACGAGCGCCTCGTCTTCCCCGTCTCCGACCCCGACGACCTGCCCTACCGCGCCATCGACGTCGGGGTCTACAACGACCGCGCCGTCTCCTCCTCCTCCTCCTCCTCCGCCGCCGCCGCCGCGGGTGCCCCGCACGCCCGCAACTTCCTCGGAAAGGTGCGGGTCCCGACCGCCGGCGTCCCGGCGCCCGGGGAGGAGGCCGTGCCCCAGCTCTTCACACTCGAGAAGCGCAGCCTCTTCTCCCACATCCGCGGCGAGATCACCTTGAAGATCTACCGCATCAACTCCGGCGATGTCGTCGTCAAGTCCAAGCCCGAGAAGCCGGTCAAGGCGGTGGTGGCTGGCCCGCCGGAGGTCGTGGCGGCGCCGACGACGGTGACGGGGCCCAAGAAGCAGCCGCAGCAGCAGCCGCACCAGCATCATCCTGTGGTGGCCGTGCAGCCGCCGCCTCCGCAGCCGGAGCCGCCCATGGACATCATGCCGCAGCCGGTGCTCCCCATGGCCATGAAGCAGCCGGTGATGCACGCGGACCCGTACCCTGTCCCGTCCATCTTCTCCGGCCCCGGCGACTTCTCTCTCAAGGAGACGCGGCCCCGCCTTGGCGGCGGCGCCGTCGCCGATAAGGCCAGCGCCACCTACGACCTGGTGGAGCAGGTGGAGTACCTCTACGTGCGCGTCGTGCGCGCGCGCGGCGTTCCGTTGCTCGGCGAGGCCGTCGCCGAGGTCAAGCTCGGCAACTACCGCGGCGTCACGCCGGCCGTCCCTTCGCACAACTGGGACCAGGTGTTCGCCTTCTCCAAGGAGACCATCCAGTCGTCGTTCGTTGAGGTGTTCGTGCGCGGCCGCGGCAGCGACGACCACGTCGGCCGCATCTGGTTCGACCTCTCCGAGGTGCCGCACCGCGCGCCGCCGGACAGCACGCTCGCCCCTCAGTGGTACAGCATGGAGGACCGCAAGGGCCAGCGTGGCGGCGCGGAGGTCATGATCGCCGTCTGGTTCGGCACCCAGGCAGACGAGGCCTTCGCGGAGGCCTGGCACTCCAAGGCAGCTGGTGTCCATGGCAATGGGCCACTGGGCTCCATCAAGTCCAAGGTATATGTCGCGCCCAAGCTCTGGTACCTTCGTGTCTCTGTCATTGAAGCACAGGACTTGTTCACCATGGACAAGGCGCCATTGGCGATTGGTCGATTCCCGGAGCTCTTTGTGCGCGCACAGGTGGGGAACCAGATATTGCGCACAAGGCCTGCGCCGATGGTGTCTACACGGGGGCCATCGAGCCCGTTCTGGAATGAAGACCTGATGTTTGTGGTGGCTGAGCCATTTGAGGAGTTCTTGGTGCTGTCCGTGGAAGACCGTGTGTCCCCAGGCCGGGATGAGTTGCTTGGTCGCCTTGTTGTGCCAGTGTCTGCCATTGAGAGGCGCTGGGATTGGAAGCCGGTTGTTTCCAGGTGGTTTGGGCTGGACCGTGGCACTGGTGGCGGCAATGTCTCTGGTAGCAATGTGCACAGGTTCGGGAGCCGCCGCGTGCATCTCCGGCTAAGTCTTGATGGGGGTTATCATGTCCTGGATGAGGCTACAGCTTACAGCAGCGATCTCCAGCCTACAGCAAAACAGCTATGGAAACCACATGTCGGTGTGCTTGAGCTCGGCGTTCTTGGTGCTACTGGCCTAATACCAATGAAGACCCGGGATGGTAGGGGTGTGACCGCGGATGCGTATTGTGTTGCAAAGTATGGCCAGAAGTGGATTCGCACACGCACCGTGGTTGACTCTTTGTGCCCACGTTGGAATGAGCAGTACACTTGGGAGGTGTTTGACCCCTGCACTGTCATCACTATTGGTGTGTTTGACAATTGCCATGTTGATAAGCCTGCATCAGGCAATACTACGGTGTCTGTCCGTGATAACTGCATCGGCAAAGTTCGCATTCGGCTTTCGACATTGGAAACTGATAGGGTGTATACCCATGCCTATCCTCTGCTTATGCTGCATCCTTCGGGGGTCAAGAAGATGGGGGAACTTCACCTAGCTGTGCGTTTCTGCTGTGGCAATGCTGGCAACATGTTCCATGCCTATGTGCGCCCCTTGCTTCCGAAGATGCACTATGCTGAGCCGCTGCTTGTGCGCCAGGTTGAGACTCTTCGGTTCCAGGCTACCAGTGTGGTAGCAGCCCGCCTTGGCCGCGCCGAGCCACCGCTTGGCAAGGAGGTTGTGGAGTACATGCTTGACCACCGGTCACATCTGTGGAGCATGCGGCGCAGCAAAGCAAACTTCTTCCGTCTTGTCAATGTGCTCTCTGGTCCTATGACTATCTGCAGGTGGTTTGAGCTTGTCCGCTCTTGGCAGCGCCCTGTGCATTCATGCCTTGCTGTGTTCACATTCCTGGTGTTTGTCACCATGCGGGAGCTGATCCTTCCAACAGCATTTCTGGCCATGGCATTCACAGGCCTCTGGAGGTACCGAGTCCGTCCAAGGCACCCGCCTCACATGGAGATGAGGGTGTCTCATGCAGATGGAGCTACTGCTGATGAGCTTGATGAGGAGTTTGACACGTTCCCATCGAGCCGTGGAGATGTTGTGCGCTTCAGGTATGACCGCCTCCGCAGCGTGGCTGGGAGGGTGCAGACGGTTGTTGGTGACATTGCGACACAATGTGAGAGGATGCAGGCCCTGCTCAGCTGGCGTGACCCGAGGGCGACACTTCTTTTCTCCATTGCCTGTGTCCTCGCTGCTGTCATTGCTTATTGCGTGCCTATGAAGGTGATGATTGGGCTCTGGGGTGTGTACGCGATGCGTCCACCAAGATTCAGAAGCAAGATGCCATCTCCGGTTATGAACTTCTTCCGTAGGCTTCCTTCCAGGGCTGACATCCTGCTCTGATCCTAGTGATCTCTATTGGTGGCTGGCTGTGTCACCTTCTGACTTGATTTGGTGATTTTGGCGGGAATGGGGAGCTTCAAAGGAATCATTGAATCAAGGAAGAAACAAACTACTCCCTCCGTCCCATAATAGATGACGTTATGGGATGCGTGCATGTGTTACTTTCTCAACTTTGACTCGATTTGTAGAAAATATGTGCAATATTTATATCTCCAATAAATTTGTTAAAAAACTAGATTCAAATATCTTTCTAATGATACTAATGATGTTTTATAAATATTAGTATTATTTTATATATAATTAGTTAATGTTGAAAGATGCTGTTTTTCTCGGGAAGCGAGAATGACATCTATTTTGGGACGGAGGGAGTAGTCTTCTGTAGGTGGATAATGGTGGTTGCTTAGTTTAATGCTGTTAGCATGTTAGGTAATGTGGTAGTGTTGCTTTGTGGTGCGTCTGGTAGTAGCTGTAGACTTGCAGTAGTATCAGCTGCAGTGTTGCTGATCTTGTACTTCAGTTGTGCAAGCAGCAAAGACTTGTTGAGTAGTACTAGATGGTAATGTATGTGGTGAACTCATCGAGACCATGAGGTCTAGTTTATGAGAAGGATGTTTGGTCTTTCTGTCAGTGTGGCTCAGCAAATATTCGGCGTGCTCCTCTTTAATACTTTGGTAGCATAATTCTGTTGTTAAAAGGTGTCTTATCTGTAGCTCTGTTCTTGGATGATGGCACGGTCGTTGCTCCGATTCACGTGCGTGTGGCTTTTTCCTGTAATGTTTATACTACTACCTTGTTGTCTTTGGATAGCATCAGACGAAGCTCTTTTTGTTTAGTTTGTCACCATCCTGTTCCCATGTGGCTTCAGGCTTAAAGTAATGGAAAGGGGAATGTGCTGGTCCCTGCCTCTAGTACGAGAGTGTTTTCTGTTGATCAACTCGATGATGCCCAGCATAGAAGTTGCAGATTGCTGAGTATTTATTCTTGCTCTCTTGTTTCTGATGAAGCAATGGTCAGGCCATGTTTTGAATTCGATATGCAGAAGGGAAAGGTTTGCGCGGTAGTCATTGTGTTTCTTATTGCCTTTTACGTTCATAGGCTTCACTTGTCTTGGATGAGCAACATGTTCTGTACTAGAGCTAAAAATGTGTAACGTGTTCTGCACTAGCCATGTGATACGAGACAGATCACAGATGGCCATGGTGCCAGTTACTTGTTTGCTGTTAAACCAAAAGAGGAGCTGGGTCATTATTAAAAGAAGGTAACAGCATGCTGGCAACTTGCCAAATGAACAGGCTACTACTACTATGAATCGGTAGCTGCATGTCTCGAACAAGATAATGCAATTTCAGACAAAGGCAGAGAGCGCTTGTCGCATCATGAACATGAATGGCCAACCAAATTGAACAAAATGGCATGGATGATAGTTTGGATTGCTATATTGCCAATTGCCAGATATTCTTGCCATTCCAGACACTAAATCACAAGAGCTGATTCACTGCTCTATGACCATTTTTGTAATAGATTTACAACACAGCTGTTTCAAAGGGAATCCACTTATGTGGCAGCAGTAGTCTTTCTGGCTGCAACATGGCTTCTGACACTTGAAACACCTCCAGCATTATCCCTCCATCCAGATTATTCAAGGTGCTGTGTACGAGTTCATGTTAGAAAACAAGTTGCGTTGAATTTTCCCTTGTCATATTCTACTCAGCAGGTACTGGTGCCAAATCAAAATTCTCTTCCAGCACAGTGAACACTTCAGTAAGTGAAGACACCATGAAGTCAGGTTTGACTTCCTCAGGCAAAGAATCATGCGGGCCATATCTCCCTGTTTCATCGAGCAAGCAAGTAGAAGCTCCTGCGCTCTTCCCACAAACAATCTGCAAAGTTTTAAAATGGCAAGTATTGAGGTAAAAGCCCAATGCTTAGATCTAGTTGTCTTCAGTTTAGCTCTAACTTCAGGTTATAGTTTACCAAGAAAGCAAGAGAAGACTTCAGGAAGTAGTAAAATTAATGGGCACTATTAAAGTGACCAGTTTAAGTGAGTTCCTGGCTATGATGCAAAGATGTCAGGTTAATATCTTAAAAGAAAATTGCCATGATGCACTTATATGTAGGCATGAAGTGTGGAATCTGGTTTCTGATGATTTCATCTTGCTAACTGAATGGAAAAGAAGCTGCTAATATAGCAATTCTTTAAATGGCATAGTTGATAATGGGATGAAGAACACTCACATCATCCTTGAGACTGTCACCAACCATGATCACTTCATGTGGTGGAATGTTCCAAGTGGAGCAAATGTGCAGCAATGGAGCTGGATCTGGCTTATAGGGGCGAAATTCTCTGCTGAGAGCAGGAGCAAACGTCATCTGCAGAGGCCCCCAATACACACAGTTATTGAATAAAGTCATAATCTGGGAAAAAAATAACCACATTATTTCAAATTTACTTGGCAGGTACGAGTACCATAGATAATAAATGAGCATGATGTACAGGTAATCATCATACGAGTAATTCAGCAACTTACTCCAAATTTTTGGTGAAACAAATCAACAGCATCCTTCACATTGCGGGTGATCAAACCTCTTCTGCAAAAAATGGAGGGCAAGAATCAAAAGCTGCATATACATCTGCCACGGAAACAAAGGATTCACAGAAAACACTAATGACGACATCCACACAAGCTAGAAAAGTAGTAGTAATAATAATAAAAGATGATAGATAGTGATATGGACTAAATGTCTAAATGTCAACTCTCATCTGCCAGCCAACAAAACATGAATGAAAACTTGATCAGCAGTACACTGCAACACCATAACTTGACTGCATGGTAAACATGCACTCTTCCTTTCATTTTTGCAACCACACTCATTCATCCTACATTAGAAATGAACTGCAAATGATTCAGGGCTTCAGGCAGCATAGATGCTATGAAGAACCTAGGCGTGGAGGTGAAACTACACGGTTGAATAATAAGACAAATGAACAACATGAGACGAGAGCAGTTGGACTCGTGGTCAATCCGAATAAAGCAATTTCAGCTACATTGTGGATATCTAGCAAGCACTTACCTGATCTGTTTCGTGTCCAGGAACCCACATAGCTCTGACGCCCCTGCAAACCGAGGGCAAATTGCAAGCAGTCACACACCGACGACAAGCCAAACAAATCCACCAGGGCACAGCTCTAGCGCCTGAAACTAGAATCCAACGAGCAGCAAACCGAAGCGGGGGGCGCTTACCGGGCATGATCTGGAGGCGGTCGAGCCCCTCCTTCTCGAAGCGCGCGATGACCTCGTAGGCGTGGCGCTGCTTGTCGGGCGCCCATCCCTCGATGCAGTGGAGGATGTCGACGGCGCCTCCCCCGGCGGCGCGCGCGGCGGCGTAGGCCTCGTCCCCGCCGAACACCTCGCGGTACATGGCCGGGAAGTCGATGACGGGCACCGTGAGCGTGCCGTCCATGTCGAAGACCACCCCGCGCAGCGGCCGCGTCGAGCGCGGCGCGGCGGAGGACATGGCCCGGACTCCGGCGACGGCGGCGCGGCGGCCGCGGGCGAGGGGGCCCAGGAGCAGGCGGTGCGGGCCGAGGAGGAGCGGGCCGGGGATGAGCAGCATATGCGCGGCCGTGGCGTGGCGCGATCTGGGCCCGTTTCGGGAGGCTTTGTGGTTTATTGTATCGGTGCTGCTGCTGGGTGGTGTGTGGGCGCTAGAGGTACATTGCCGCCTCCTTAAGACGGTTACGTATTTCTGAGCTACGTCTTCTAACTTCTGGCCCATGATTTTGCTTACGGCCCATCGTTCCCGCTGCCTCGTCCTCAAAAACCTCCGCCGCCGCCGCCTTGCCAGGACAATCAACTGCTAATCCCACGCTCCATCTTCGACTTGCGAGTGCGTATCTTGAGATTTCATCTTCGCCTTCTGTCGTCCTCGATTCAGATCTTGATATTTCGATTCGTGGGGTTGAGTTGCAACAGTAAATTGGACAAACGATTCTTCTTGGATTTCAATTCACAGAGATCAAGCAAGGTCCTCCAAGGAACGTCTGGCCGAACCTATATTTGAGGAAAAATTGTGCCCTGGTTGGGTGACTAGAGAAGAACAAACAAGGATGCCAAAGCGGAAGCATGCGGCGGAGCGTCGGCGGCAGAAGCAGCTTTACCTCATCTTTGATGACTGGTCTCGTGGCTACACCATCCGCGAGGCAAGCTTGCCGTCCGGCCGAAGCTTTGACGCCGAGCAGCGGCTGCCTCCGTATATCCTCCGCCTTATGGGGGCGCGTCGGCTTCCTGGTTTTTTCGCGCACGCCTTTGGCAGCAGCATCATCCTGGCGTGTCCTCCTCCGGAGGATTCTCCGCCCTTGGGCACCACCCCAATCTGGGACGTCCGCAAGCGGAGCATCAGCTTTGGCCCTCCGCTGGGCCTTCCGCTTCGTCCCATCTTCTTCCCCGTTGGTCGCGGTAAGCTATTCGCTCTGCACTCGGGCGCCTTGGAGCTGCTTCCCCGCTCGCCGCGGCATCCTCCTCCTCCACCTGCCAACGTTGTCGAGGACGAAGATGACGATGAGGAGGAAGATTACGATGACGGCGACGATGACGAAGATGGGTGGAGCCAGCTCCCGAAGCCACCATTTTCATCGACGATCGTCGCCTCCTACGCCGTGCACCCTGATGGACCGAGCATCCTCGTCAGCACAGAGAATATTTTAGGCACCGTGGCCACATTCACATTTCATACCAACAAGTTAGTGTGGAAAAAACACGGTGATTGGGCGCTGCCTTTCACCGGCCGCGCACACTTTGATCGTCATCTGCAAATCTTCGTTGGGCTCTCCAAAGACCCAGAGACACTTGGCCACCTCTGCTCCTGTGACAAGGCCAGCTTAAACACCTGCAGCAACACTATTGATGATCAGCCGCCTGCCCCTGCTTGGAAGCTCTGCCCGGACAAGCTGTTCAGCACCAACCCAGGCGAGAAGCATGTGTCCGCGACCCTCGTTTACTTGGGAAGCGGCAGCAAGTTCTGCCTCGTCGAGTGCCTCTCCTTGGAGGAGGAGGATGATGATCAGGTGTTCGAGGACGAGGAGGGAGGACGCAGGCACAGACGCCATGTGTATCGCTTGACCAAGTTTTCCCTCAAGTATGACAGCAAGGGAGATCTCAAGACAATGAGCCGGTGTGTTCGATACTATAAGGTGCCTAGAAAAGCATCGATTGAACTCATCAATGATCCTCCTGTGGTATTTTGGCTGTAAAATGTTAAAATCACAAAATGTTGCTGTGTTTTCGCTCATCAAACAACCTCCTGTGGCATTTTGGTTGTAAAATGTCAAAAATCACAAAATATTCATGTGTTTCGCTCAGGTGTTAGTTGTTTTCTCTCCTCTCCTTTTATTAACGTGTAAGATTGATAAATTGTTATTATGTGCCTCTTTAGTATGAATGTGTGGCAACTGTGATTCTAGAGAACCCATTCGTATGTTTTTTTTATTAGAAAACGTCGAATTTTTTTAGGAAATAGAAAAAGTCTATTTTTCGCCATCAATTGTTACAAAAGTATATATTTCTCAATGCATAACTACAAAATCGAACACCAAGGACCATTCAACTATCGAAACCGTGCAAAATTGACCCTTTGAGTTATTTTAAAGGTGGTTTTCTATTTTCTAAAGATTATAAACATTAATTGTATATTGGGAAATTTATAACTAATTTATTTTGAATAAAAAAATATGGATCTGGCACCAATGTTTTTTCTAAAAATGTGACCTATATGTCGGTGCACCATTTGAAGTTATATGCACATTATTTATTTTTATTCTAAGTATTTTTTAGAAAAAAAATAGTCAAATAACATTACATAGTGTGCTAGTAGGAAGGATACGATTTAAGAAAGACTTTGTCACTAATTTCATATTTTTTATTTAAAATGATTTCGTTACAAATTTTTAAGTTTAAAAATATTTTTTATTTATACAAAATCAGAAACCATCTTAGAACCCACCCAAATGGTCAAATACATCTTGTTTAGATAGTTCGATGACCGTTAGTGTCGTTTTTCAGTTGTGGGGTTGAAAATCAAGCTTTTGTAATAGTTGGAGGATGAAAAATTAAACCTTTCTCTTTTTTATTTAACATCTGGAAAGTTTTTTTTTAGGGTGATTTTTTTCTTTTCTTTGAGGGCTGTGGTGGTGTGGCGCGATGTGGGCCGCTAGATGGCTCGTATCGAGAGAGGCTTGGCGACCTTGCGAGCGCAAGGCAAGGCCCAATCATGTGCGTTGCCGCCTCCTCATAAGTATGGTGTGGTTACGTACGTCTTCTCGGTCCCTCAACCTCTCCGGTCTCCGCCGCCGCCGACGCACGCTTCATCATCGTCTTGCAGGTGTCCCTCGATTATATTTGGATTTGTGGGGTTGACTTGCTATAGTAAACATTTGACAAACGATACTTCTTGGATTTCAATTCACAGAGATAAAAAAATCGACAAACAAACAAGGATGCCGAAGCGGAAGCGCAGTGCGGCGGAGCGTCGGCAAAAGCAGCTCTACCTCATCTTCGATGACTGGTCGCTTGGCTACACCATCCGCGAGGTAAGCTTGCCGTCGGGTCCTTCCAATCATCCGGCGGCCATCTCCGGCGAAGTCGTCGAGCAGCGGCTGCCTCCGCCTCTCCTCCGCATGGCGGCGCATCCGGAGGATCGTCTGTCCGTGGGCACGCCCGAGACCCTCCTCCCAATCTTGGATGTCCGCAAGCGGAGCCTCATCTTCGGCCCTTCGCTGGGCTTTCCGCTTTCTCCCATCTTCGTCCCCGTCGGCGGCAGCAGGCTGTTCGCTCTGCACTCGGACTGCTTGCAGCTCCTCCGCCGCGCGCCGCGGCAACCACCACCTGACAACCACATCCCAGTGGAGTGGGAATGGTCCGTGCTCCCCGACCCGCCATTTTTAACGATCGAAGTAACCTCACACGCCGTGCACCCTGATGGACCCAGCATCGTCATCAGCACAGAGACGCACATTCACCTTTCACACCAAGAAATCAGTGTGGACAAAACGTGGCAAGTGGGGGTTGCCTTTCACCGGCAAGGCACACTTCGACGGTGATCTGGGGATCTTCGTTGGGCTCTCCAAAGATCGAAAGACCCGAGGCCACCTCTGCTCATGTGACAGGGCCAGCTTAGTAGTACTAAACACCGGCAACGACAGCACTGATGAAGAGTTGCCTGCTGCCCCTGCTTGGAAGCTCTGCCCGAAGAAGTTGTTCAGCAACAACCCACATGAGAGGCATGTGTCCGCTACCCTCCTCTACTTGGGCAGCAAGAGCAAATTCTGCCTCGTCGAGTGCCTCTTCTTCGAACGAGATCCTCTGCAGTTGGTCCTTCTGCTATTGAGCCGCTGCCATGTGGGTCCAAGCTCTATGGAGCCCGCGTGGCAGTGACTCGATGGTAGAGGCCCAACTGCAGAGAAACTGCTTCCTTCTTTGAGGATGCCATGGCTGATGATCAGGTGATCGACGAGGGAGCCAACAAGCGCGAAAAGGGAGGTAACAAGCGTGGTCGCAGCAGGCACGGTTGCTATATGCACCGTTTGACGAAATTTTCCCTCGGGTATGACAGCAAGGGAGATCTTACGACTAAGAACCGGTGGGTTCGATACTATAAGGTGCCTAAAAAAACATCCAAGTCAGTCATCAAATATCCTCCTGTGGCATTTTGGCTGTAAAATGTCGAAACCATGCCGTGTTAAATCATGTTCCCGTGTTTTTATTGAGCATGTGTTAGCAGTCGTTGCTCTCCTCTTTATTTATGTGCAAGATCGATTGGTCAATGGCAACTGTGATTCTGGTGAACCAGCGCATTCGTATCGTGTGTTTTCATTCGTTCAGGTCTGAATGTGCTTCTTCTCCATGTTTTGATTTAAGGGAAAAGTCTACTTTTCAACCTCCAACTATTACAAAAGTCTTATTTTCAACCACAACTATAAAACCGGACACTAAAGGCCCTCCAACTATCTAAACCGTGCAAAATTGGCCCTTTGGGTGGTTTTGAAGGTAGTTTTGTATTTTCCAAACAAATTAAAAAATAATTTTGTATTAAAAATCCATAACTAATTTATTTTGAACTAGAAAAAATAGAATCTGCTGCAAATGTTTTTCTAAAAATGTGACCTACATGTTGGTGCACCATTAGAAGTTATTTGTATATTATTTATTTTTATTCTAATTATTTTTAGAAAACCAATAATACACTAGTAATATAAATATATAATACACTAGCAACAAAGAATATTTCATGCATATATATATATGACATTTTCAGATTTTCTTCACGGTAAAGCTTAATTAAGTTGCAAAGTTTGCGGTGAGGTGTTTATTGCTGGGAAAAGCTATCCAACCAGTCATCTAAACCTGGAACCCTCGACCTTAAGAAGAAGGATGCCAAAGCGGAAGCGCAGTGAACATCACGGCCACCGCCAGAAGCAGATTTACCTCATCTTTGATGACTGGTCTCGTGGATACACCTTCCGCGAGGTAGATCCGACCGCCGTCTCCGGCAAGGTACATATTTCACACCAAGGAGTTTGGTGTGGAAAGAACTCGTCCAGTGGATGCTGACTGTAACACCCCGACCCAGGATATAATAGGATTGATAAGAATATTTATGTCAATAAGTTGTAATTTTTTTTCCTGGAAGCTCATCCTGAAATAACTCCAAGTTTAAGCGTGCTTGGTCCGGAGCAATTCAGGATATGGTGACCGACCAGGAAGTTCTTTCCATATGCGCATGAGTGAGGACAAAGTGCGTAGGAAAAATATGTGTTGGTCTGTGAGGGCATTCTTGAGATTCTAAAATGTCAGGGTAAGCGGACCCGGTCCGAAGTGGCGGGACGTTACACTGCCTTTCACCGGTCGCGCACACTTTTGACAGTGATCTGCATGTCTTGGTTGGCCTCTCCGAAGCAGAGACCCAGAGACCCTTGGCCAGCTCTGCTTCTGTGACAAGGCCAGCTTGATGATGAACCCCAGCAACAGCGATCATGAGCTGCGTGCCCCTGCTTTGAAGGTCTGCCCGAACCTCATCTACTTGGGCAGCAAGAGCGAATACTGTATCGTGGAGTGCATCTTCTTTGAGGATGTCACGGTCCATGATGATCAGGTGATCGACGAGGGAGCCACTTCAAGAAGAAAGGTATTTGTTGACGAGGACGAGGACGGAGGTAGGCGCAAGGGCATGGGCATGCCTATATGTATCGTGTGACAAAGTTTTCCCTAAAGTATAACAGGAAGGGAGATCTTCCGAAGACAAAGAGCCCGTGTGCCTAAAAAAGCATCGATTGAGCTCATCAAAGATACTCCTGTGGCATTCTGGCTGTGAAATGTCAACCATGTCGTGTTAATTTCCTGTGTTTTCGCTCAAGCCTGAATATGTTTCTCTTCCATGTTTTGTTATTTATTGTGTCATAAAAAAACTGTGATTCCGTGAATCCCTATATTTTCATGAGCCGTGTGTATTCTCAACTGCACAGATTCTGTTCTATGTAATGTGCAATCTCGATCAGCTGTGATTCTGGAAGACCCTTGCTGTGTTTTCATGTGTACAAACTCCAACAACGAGGATTTCATGCATATATATGACATTTTCTTCAGGGGAAAGCTTAAGCTGCAAAGTATGAGGTGAGTTGTTTATTGCTTTAGTCAACTAGTCGTCTCGTCTAACCGCCCCCTTCAACTTTATTATGTTTTTTAGGGTCTGTTTAGTTCCAGAAACTAGTTTGTGAAATTTTATTGTAGCAATTATAAACCAAAGATTAGGATGATTAAATACGATCTAATTATAAAACTAATTACACGAATAGACATGAAATCATGAGATGAATCTATTATTAAGCTAATATGTCATTAGATAGTTTTAATTGTAGCACAACATTATCTAATCATGATCCAACTAGACTTAATAGATTTGTTTGGCATGTGTTTTGTTACACTTAATTCGTTTGAAACATTCGAATTTAGTGTAGAATAAAGTAAGCACCATCTACTCAACCAATCATGCCAATAGTGGTGTTTGGTGGAGATAGATGACATCGCAACACCGATGGACTCGGTGGGATGAGTGCTCACCGAGAGCACGGGGAGCCATGACAGGATGTTGTGCACGGGGGCACAGGCGCCACAGCCCACAAGAAGCACAAGCGGTGCATGGCAGAGGTAGAGCCAATGGACAACAACAAGGATGTGCATGTAAATATGATATAAATATTTAGTATTTTATTTTTGTAAAGGTATTACTACAATAATGGAGATTTTCACGATTAAAAAATTTCAACTTACAAATAATACTCTTCTAATATTATTGAAATTAAATTGATATGTAAATTTTTAAAGATAATATGCATGGAAACAATATAAAGATTTTTTTAAAAGTATTGTTAAAGATAAATATTTTTAACAGAACTATTGTCATTGCTACTTAAAAGGAAGTGAACATTTTCTAAACTATCATATTATATAAATTTTAAAAAAATATTACTATAATGTGTCAGTTTTCGCCTCTCAAACTTTTTACCTTGTAAATAATACTTTTAAGAATATTATTAAACTAATATATATATACACACTTTCTTTCACTATAACTTAAAAATAATATAAAAAATCTTAAATGATTGTTCTAGATAAAAGATTTTTAATAGAAATATCGTCATCGCAACTTAAAAAGAAAGTGAATATTTTGATAAGTGATATTATAAAATTTTCTTAAAATAAAGTTGCTTAATTGGTTAAGTATTGTGTAATAGATGACATCTTATTCTTTTTGGGCATGTGGCCTATGCAAAACCATTGTACATACACATCATTCTTTTATATATATTGAAAGAGATAGGGGGCTCCCTTGCTTCTTCCATAAATAAAGATAATATAAATGTACTAATTATTTTGTAATTTGGCTAGCGTAATTACACTATGATCTATTTATTCTTGGTGAAGACAACCAACCAACGACTTTCTTATCACTTAAGGTTTAGTTTAGGAGTTATCATATCTCCCAAAAGATGTGATGAAATATGGAACACATATTTTAATAGAAAAAGCTTAAAATATATTTAAACAAATATGAAAATTATGATCTTTAAATATATCTTTAAAAATTGCTATTTCAGTATAACAAGTCTAGCTTCCGTATTGAGCAATCTCAAGTCCAACAGTTTTTGTTGCCGCAATATCAGCCTTCATAGATCAATACTGTAACACCCCTGGTGTTAATTAACACTAAAATGGTGATTAAGTTAAGCTAAGTATAATTCAAAAGTGGAATTAAAGAAAATGAGGAAAAGTTATCCAAATGGAGTCAAAAACCATTTAAATGGAGCAATAAAGAACCTTTGAAAAACTTTCTAAAAACTTGAAAAAGTGCAAATGGGAAGGTTGGAGTATGAGTCAAACCAAGAAACTTCCCTTCTCAGACCATAGCCTAAAAATTCTTGGAAGCATCTCAAAATTCAAACCCTAATCATGGAATTTGAATTTTCCAATTCAAATTCGAGGCTGAAATGGAATCTTAGGCAAATCTCAAGATCTTACCACTGAACATCAAAATCTCCAAAAAGCAAAGTTGTACATCTTCACATTTCTGAACTTTGCCTCCATTGGCACTTTGGCTAATTTTGTCATCTAGCCCCTCAAAATTCTAAAATTCAGTTCAAAACAGGGTTTTTCTCCCCTTTTGAATCACTGCCAAATTTTCATCTATTTCTCATCATCTCTAGTGCAGGGACGTGTCCCATGAAATTCTAAACAACTTTCATGTTGGAAGAATTCCGAGCCATGTTCAAATTTTTAGAGTTTGAGCCATGCCAACCATGTTGACTCTGCACCGGCAGAGGCGTGCTCACGGGGTGCCCACGCCGCGCTCGCGCGTGCCCGCGCTCGCCGCCGGCAGCGCCCTGCCGCCTGCCGTCCTCGCCTGAGCCGGCCAATGGCACGGCTGCGTGTCCCCGCTCATGGAGCACGCGTCTGGCCAGATCGCGTGGCAAATGGGGCACTGTAGCGCTGACCCGAGCCGCGCTCCCGAGCTGTCGCCGCGTCGCCGCCGTGAGCCGCCGGACAAAACCGCCGCCACCGTTGCCCACCGGTCCGTCGTGCGACTTTTGCGACCCCGTGCGTCGCTTTTCCTCCCACCTGTCGTTTCTCCTCGCCCACGCGCGCCTGCCGCTCGCCTGCGCGCGTTGACGCCGGCAAAAGGCGCCAACGGCCGCGACAAGCCGCTGCCGCCGCGACACCTTGCCGCGCTGCCCCAGCCCCCATACAGTGCTGCTCGAGCACCATCTCCTTTCCCTCTCCCTCCTACTTAAAGCCCCAAACAGTTCCCCCTCTCTTCCGCGCCGAAATCGCTCGCCGGAGTTCGCAGAGCCGCCGCCGAGCTCGCTCACGCGGCCAGCCTTCTCCGCTGCTCCTCCGGCCAAACCAAGGCGTGCACTAGCTTCCCCATCACCCACCGCCACTCCTCGACCAAGCCCCGACCCTTTTCCGCCACCGCAGCCGCCGGCGCAGCTCGCCGGAGAAGTTCGAGCTTCCGCCGCCGGCCGCGCACGTGGACAGCATGCTCCGCTCCTCCTCCAGCTGAACCGAGGGCACCTATAGCTTCGCCGTGACGCGCTGGTGCTCATCGACCCCTTCCCCGACCCTCTCCGACCCCGACGCCGCCGGTCACCGCTCGCCGGAGTTGGCCGAGCCGCCACCGCCGTCGCCGACCACGTTCCCGGCCATCCCCGTCGTCGCCTTCTAGCTCCAAGGAACCACGGTGAGCTCCTCTGCACGTTGCGCCACTCACCGAGGCCGGAGACCCCGTCTAGCCGCCGGCGTACGAACGCCGACGAGCTCGGGGACTCACTTGTGTCTTCTTCCTTTTTCTAGGGGGCCGACTGTAAGATTCCAGGGACCCTTTTGTGAGGATTCAAATCTTCTAGGGTTCACGGCGTAAATAGATTCTATCCTTTGAGCACTATTCACTGCGATCTTCAAAAATTCGTAGAAAATCATAGAAAAATCAGAAAAATGCCAAACAAATTTTGTAGTGACCAGTGAATCTAGAAGGCAAACTTCTTCCATTGCACCTCACTCAGTTGAGGCTTAGTTTATAGATTTGAAAATGGCAAAGTTTGAGCACCTTTCTTCATAGCTTGAAATCCACTCATGCACTAGGGCTGAGCTTTGGATAGGTTAGACTCATGGGTGACATAGGACCTCTGCCCAAGTGGTGCACAAAAATTCCCAGTGGATTTAGAGTTATGAATTTCCAAACTTATACCTTGCTGTTTTGGCAAATAAATCACAGAAAATAATTCACTCAGTGAAAAATCACCTACTTCACACAGAATCTTAATCAAGACATTAGAAACCTTAGAAAAATGAAAATGGTAATTTTTGGACACTGGAAAATGGCTAAATGATTTTTGGTAGTTTAAACATGGTGAAATTCCACAAAAATAACCATAAATCAATACCACATGTAAACTTGCCGA
Organism: Digitaria exilis; assembly: GCA_015342445.1. Classification (NCBI taxonomy): domain Eukaryota; kingdom Viridiplantae; phylum Streptophyta; class Magnoliopsida; order Poales; family Poaceae; genus Digitaria; species Digitaria exilis. Next base: position 608,053 of record JACEFO010001963.1, read on the forward strand.
GAGGTCACTCTTGGTGACCTAAGTCACTGTGCCAAGTTATGTGGACAGAAACCTTATAGTTTTTTCTGTAGGAATTTAGTTTGTTTTTAGGCAAAAAGACAAGAACATTTTTAATAAATTATAGAAAAATCACCTTGAGCCAAGTTTTGGGCTAGGCTCCTGCCTTGGCATGAGCAAGCCTCTGGCCAAATGGCACCTGAAAATAATATTCCTAAGTTCACCTTTTGAATAATAGAAAAAGGACTTAAATGGTGGAAAAGAGAAGAAAAAGAAAAAGAATAGAGGAAAACCTAAATCTCATAAATCAAATCCAAGTTTCCAAATGAAAAGGGTATATTCACTTATAATTAATGCTTATCCTTTCCAATTCATTAAACAAGGTTAAGCAAACCCTAACTATATTAAATCTCGATATTTAAACATTTCATGCATCTCGTGTAGATTCGGGTCTCGCCGACGGAGTCTACGAGCTAGTCCCCGCTGCCGAGGAGATTGCCCAGGAGTCCGAGGTGAACGTGGTGCACGTGGATCCGAGCCCCGAGCAGGAGTACCGCTTCGAGCCGGAAGGCAAGCCCCGGAGCATAACCTAACTTTACTTACGCGATTTACTTGATTATATGTTTGTGCATTAGTTTCAAGGAGTTGAATGAAACCTTAGATTGCATAATCGTAGTTTCCTTTGAATGAACACTAGTATGTAGGTTCGATAGTCGCTATGCTTAGGACCGTTAGAAGTCGAGTGTTTCCGACACCCGCGAGATATAGGAGTTGTATGTCTACTCATATCAGAAACACTAGAGATGATGGACGGATGATTGTAGATACCCGTCTATCGATGGTTTAATTGGAAACATGTGGTACTTTTGTGTCAAGCTTTTGAACGTACCACACATATGTACGGACTATGGGACCGGTAAGTCCCGGTATCCGATTGATGCGAGCAGGTCCGACAGCCCTCTGTCTTGGAAACGTTATCCCATGGGCACATGGGGGTAGTTGCGTGAGTCCCAGTAGTGGTGAACCTCTACCCCGAGGCTTTGGGACTCGGGAGCTACTCGCAGAGAGAGGAGAAAGGATTGGGGTGTGTTGGCATTTCCAACCATTCCGTGTGTGTGGGTTTTCCCTGGCCAGGTAGTAAATTCGGTTCGAACTGTCCGCTTCTCGCGGTTAATGAGACTGGTTGACCGATGTATGACATATTATGAAGTGAACTTGGAAGGATGAAATCTTTGTATAGAATAATTGTATAGCAAAACTTGGTTGTATAGCTAGGCTCACCTAGAATGGATAGGCTAAAAGGAATTAAAATCAAGATGGATAAGCTAGAGATCAGCTTAGTCGCTTTTGGCAAAAGAACCCCACTAGCCAAACAACCTCTCATTTTAGGAGTCGGTGATGTAGTGATCACCAGTCGGGTAAGTCTTGTTGAGTATAACTAGTATACTCAGCCTTGCTTGTGGCTAAATTTTCAGGACCGTCCCCTCAGGAGGTAGCTGCCTCTATGGCTTGGGCCTCCCAGCTTCCTCCTGGTTACAGCATCGAGTGGAAGCCGACCTCTTCCGAGGATCGTGAGGAGTAGCGTCACGGTTGACTTCATCATGACGATACTATGGATCGTCGCTAGTATTTCGTTTACTTTCCGCTGCATGAACTCGAACTATTTTATTTATCATTTCAATTTGGTTGTAATAACTTTGAGACTTGTTGTAATTTGAATTATGGAATGATGTGATCTTTGGAACTCACCTTCGAGTGAGAGTATGAACGGACGATCTTCAGTTGCAGTTAGTCGAGCTCGACTCGACGGTCGTATCCGCACTTGGGAACATTTTCGTGTATTAGCACCAACGGAAGGTGAAATATACTTAAGTGGGCCCATTTCTCGGGTAAGATCGCTACAAATACTTCCCAGCAAGTACTCCTGATATGGTTATGTCTATATCACTTATTTGTGCTTCTGATAGAGTAGTCATACTAATATCGAGACAAGCTGGTTGTAGCGGTTTTAATGTTGCTATGGATGCGGTAAGGATGCCCCTCGAGTTTCTTGATCAACTATAAATAGTCCTTTTCCAAATGTGCGTGGCCATTGTGCCGTACCTCGAGTAAACCTTCTACATCTTGCTGATATTGCACTAGGGCTAAAAAAATATGATTCTCTCCTTACCAATAGTGTTTCTAAAATGCTTTGGAAATATCTTGAAGCACGGCAAAGAATGCAAATGTATATTTTCCACAACTCTGTTAATCCAACTGTTATCAAACAACAATCTTTTTATGATAACATTGTATTTCTGGGATCTGAGACATTCATAACCATTAGTTTGTTAGACATCTTTGCAAAAATTTCTGATTTCTTAACATAGACCATAATCATAGGGTAAATGTAATGCTCTACTTTTAAATAGAGCACAAATAACAGATGTTTAACATCAACATTAGGTTCATGTGAAGCATATATTGTGCTTTAGTTGATAACGACCACGAAATTTCTGTCCGTACCCCTTTTGTCCCCGGTATCTGTGTTGATGACCTTCTGAATAAGATATTGCTCACCTTTTAGACAGGCTCGGTGGGTAACAGCGAAGTCAGACCCATTCACATCACCATCTAATGAGTATATGAGGCCATGCAAATCATTGATCCAATCAATCAATGCGGATATAGTGTGACGAGTGGGATCCGATGAGCGTATGTACTTCCTTGCATCGAGTGAGATAGAAGTAGCAAAGCGAGCCATAGACTCCCACCTTTCAACAGCTGGATCAAGAAAGAAAAGCATTTGAACTTCAACCTACAAAATAAATATTACAGTAAACAAATTAATGTGATGAGCAAATAAAAAATCCTTAAAATTTTTTTACACAACAGGGAATTCATGATCGAATTTAATTACTGGATGGCAATGAAATTACACCATATCGACAATCAACTTATGTGTTTCCATCACCATAGAGGACTAATAGCTAAACACCTCCACAACATACCCACTAGCATCTCCTAGGGATGCCCAAAAAAACCAGCAACGACATAGATCGCAAAACACACCTTGAGTATATCACAAACACGCAATGACATAGATCTCAAAACATACCCTGACTCTATCACTAATACGCAGCGACGTAGATTCACCAATCTACATATCGCATATACTAACATAAAGAATTATACATCATGTTCGTACAACCATATTTGTTTTGTGATTTTCTGGTCCACGTTGCATATACAAATTTGAAGCATATATTGCAATGGCTTTTGCAACAGTTGTTGTTGGTGCATTAGTAGCTTCCACAAAGTTTTATTTCATAAGAAGTGTTGATGCTATGATACAACTTATGCCATATTCTTTTGAATGTGGCAGAGTTGTTGAGCTTAGGCGAAGACCCGCCTATCCCATGCAATGTTGTAATGTTGTAATGGCTACGACCAAGACTATCTCCCGAGTATCAAAATCAAGGGAATAAATCTTTTCAAGATGTGTATGAACATTTCTTCGCAACTCCAGGGAACTTTTATGTTCTTCTTGCATTGTATCAAAGAAGCGCCACAACATGCTACCTTTTTTCGCCTCCATTTCTTTGAAACTTATGTGAAGCACAATATAAAATGGAGTTGTATGTTTTGCACAACATTGTCAGTGCAGTTGGTTGCAGCCGAAAGTTGATTTATGATATAATTGTATTTTTTGGGTGTTTGAAACTTTGATGAACAAAAGTGTATCGTGCATTTTGCAGGAAACAATTGATTTGTTTGTTTCAGTCTCTCAACTAACATGCACCCCAAACAATGTATGCTTAGCAATAGAAAATTAGTCTTACACCAATGGACCTAGATTTTTAGATCCACTCAGTAGCACTTGAAAGAGTGAGTTTGAAGTCAACAACAATCCAAAACTCTCAAAGAGCTATAGAACCGACATCATAAGGTTCTTTTGGTTTGTGGAAGAAAAAAAATAAGGTATACTACATGCATAAGGTTCTTTGAAATAAAGGATCATATAAAGAACGTGCGTGAGATGTGTAATGTGGATACCACAAAGGACAACATAACATCAAGGTACATAACTTTTGAAAAGCACTATGAGATCATTAGCAAAATACTTGCTCAGAGTGGGTATGGTTGGGATTGGGAAGACAATAAGTTCGCGATTGATAATGATGATGTTTGGAATAAATATGTGGAGGTAGGTACGTGAACATTTTTTTTGTTTTTCTTTTATAACAAGGCAACAACTTGTTAGAAGAATAAAGTAGTGAATAATTGGGAAGCAATCAGCACCATCTACCTAAACAGTCATGCCAATGGTGAAGATTCACTCGAACAACCTGATGAAGCATCCCCATGCTGTTGACCAGAACATGCTATTATTTATATAAAATTTTGTATGATGTGTGTCACTGTGTATTCATGTATAAGTAAAAAGAAAAGAATACTAATTTTCATGTTCTTCACATAGCTCAAACAAAGGGCCAAACTAAATACGTATCAAATATGGAGCCACGATACAAAGTGAAAAAAAATATTACTAATTAAACATGTTACAACTAAATATTGATAAATATGTGCATTTAGAATATTGTGTTAGACTATTTAATAGTTGAAAAAGAGTTTGTGATAGATAATTATGATTATTAGCTACAATCTGGGTTGATAGACTAGTGTGTGTGTATATATAACTAGCCATGTCACGGTTTTTTTTTTTTGCAGTCACAATACACATGTTTATTCCACTTGCTTTCACAATTTCAATGTCTGAGCGGCAAAAACAAGTTGCCCATAGTTGGTCACTGGAACGACAGACCGCAAAGCGTCCACCCAGAACACATACTCAGCCTGTATATATGATGGGGATATATATGGTCACCAGCCGTGCCCATGCACAACACAATACTGACAGAGAAAAGAAAAGAAAAGAAAATCCTGCAGAAAAGGACATGTTCTACCTGGACAACTGAATTTGAAACTCACTCACACTGCTATCAGGAGATCGATCGAGCAGTCTAGTACATGCGTATTACTGACGACACCGCCCTCAAAAACTCGAGAGAAAAGAAAAGAAAAGAAAAAACAAGCATGCATGCGAATTAATTGCAAGTTGCAATGCGAGCACGAATCACCAACAAGCTCTGGCTGATATCATCCAAGATCATGGGTCTACTACGGATTATCGATGAATTAATGAAGAAGCTGATGGATGGATCGACCGACGTGATAGATCATGTGCGCAGCTGCTCGTTTTGGAGGTCGATGGCGAGGACGGTGCTGAGGTTCATGGGCGCGATGACATCGACGGAGCCAGACATGAACTGCTGCACGATGAGGCGGTTGGCACGCTCGGTGGGGTGGAAGGCGTCCCAGAAGACGAAGGCGTCGCGGTCTTCGCAGAGGCTGGACACCATGGTGCAGAGGCCCATGCCGTTGAACCTTCCCTGGCCGCAGCACGCCTGTGTGGACGTGGCGAAGCCGTACGCCTTGGGGTCCTCGATGAAGTCGTTGTGCATCCTCTGCGTGTTCACGCCGACGAACACGCCATTGCCGTAGCGCCCGTTCAGCTCCGACAGCAGGGACATCAGCCGAGGGTTGTACATCTCCGCCGCACGCTGGAGCTCCATGTCGCAGCTCCCGTCAAGGCTGTGCAGCGCGAGCTCTGCTGGCACGCACCCGATTGGACCCACCCCCTGCACCAGCACGCGCCGGGCGCCAAGCTCGTACAGCCTCTGCATCGTCCATCGTTCATGGCAGTCAGACAAGCTCGCACAGGGAGGAGGAAGAAGAGGAAGAAGAAGAAGAAGGTGACGTGGCAGTAATGCATGCATACCGTGAGGATCTGCCTGTACTCGGAGAGGAGGTAGTTGATGTAGTCGGGGAGGGAGAACTCGCGGGAGCGTGCAGAGTAGGGCACGAGGTAGTAGTTGTTGACGAAGTCGTTGCCGCCGAGGGCGATGAGCACCAGAGCGCCGTTGACCAGGCGCCGCGTCTGCTGCGTGCCGATCAGCGAGCTCAGCCGCTTCTGGTACTGCTCGAAGTAGAGCAGCTGCTTCGAGATGTGGATGATGTTGGCCTACACATGTTGTTTTATGCATTCAAGGATTATTAAGATAATTCGATTCGTGGATTAACCAAGGCCGTTACTTCTCTATTCAGAGATTTCGTTAGTTGGTGGTTCATGATTTCAGCGACGCGTTAACGAAATTATTATTAGTATCGATTCAGTGTGCATATATTACGAATTGGATTCCGGTGTCGTTGAGGATCCCGACGCCGGCCGACGCGAAGTTGGCGCCCACGAGCATCTTGTCGCCGTCCAGCTCCGGGCTCAGGTACGGCAGCACGGGCTCGGCGCCCAGGTGCTCACCTGCATTATTGCATTTTTGCATTTGCATGCATGCCAACAACAACCCAAGTTAGACATGCCCCTGAGCAATGTGAATGCACTACGCCACTGCTAGCTAGAGTTCATCAAGACTTAACTGATGATGTCGGGGACGTTCTTGCCGTTGCTGAACCTCCCCGTGGCGCGGTGGTCCGGCGTGTCGATGCCGTAGGGCGGCGAGTCCGCCCGGGCAGCCGTGAGCAGGAAGTTGTTGTTTCCGTTGTCGACGAGGGAGTCGCCGAAGACGAAGAAGGCGCGGGCGGCGTGTGAGGTCGTCGGCATGAGCGCTCCCAGGCAGCAGAGCACGGGGAGCAAGGCGAGCCACGAGGACGCCATGGCAGCTCTTGCCAGTGTCAGTGCCCTGCTGACTGCTGATGTGATGTGATGTGATGGACTGAGCTAGCTGCTGCGCTTGTCAGTGACGCTTCTTGCAGCGTCGCAGCCTTTTTATAGCGCCTTCGTGCCCATGCCGGCGAGGGTGAGGATCGGTAGCCGTGGCCCGTATGAATGAATGGCCGGCGGTTGGTGCCCGTCATTAGTTCACTGTTCTTCATTTGCGTTGCTGGGTCTTACATTAACTCTCCAGTTTCTAATTCTGTGATGCAGGAGTTCACTTCTGCAAACGGAGGTCACGTTTCAGATGTACACGATATTGGGTCTCTATTTCCAGTTCTGCACAATCACAACACTAAGTTCACATCTGATGCATGCTCGGCATCTTGACCTGAATAGGAGATTGGATCTTGGATGGAGTCGTTTCTTTCCTTGCAGAATACATGGATCGATCTGTGAAGACTGAAGAACGTAACGTAAGGGGGATGGGATTTGAATGGCAACGAGCCAAACTCAACTACTGGGAGCGGCTCATCACTTGGGTTTCTGGAAATGTACAGCATTACTTTGAACGTGCTACTGACTGAACCACCCAGACTGAAATGGGAAACGTGCCAAGAGGTTTACAGAGATTACAACAGCAGGGTATGTATTCATGAGGGCAGTTGGATCTATCTTATCGTCCATGTAATGATGCCTGGGGTTACGTTAGCTGAGCTGTATGTAGCTAGCTACCATATATGAAGAGAAACCTTGACAGTGATGAGCAGTAAGATTGCATCAACATCCCACGTGCGGCTTCCCGCTGTCACTGTGTGCAACTCTTCTTCAATAAAAACACGCACAATTTGCTTCAGAATAAAGTACGCAGAGTATGTGGAGTTCAGATTTCAGAGGCAATAAACCGCATCTGACCTGCTCGTGGAAGTTTTAGGAAATGATGCCCATCGAGCCTTCTCAAGTTCTTCTGTCCATGGCTTTTCATCTCTTGCAGCATCAATCAAGTTAAGTTAGTTTTGTACTACCATGCGACTAGATGCTAGTAAAATGTTACCATTTATGCTAGCTTAATACGCACACCTCAGTACCCGCACCAGGCCGTCGTACAACCTAAGCAACAGGCACTGTCGCAGTACTGCTCTTCCTCATAGTATTGTCGCTTGGGTTTATGGATCACAAGATCCACTGGTGAAATCTAAGGAAACTGAATCTGTCCAAGGCGGTATAGATCGGGGGACCCTTCCCAACCCTCAACCGCTCTTCATTTACTGCTGAATGCGCGATGAGACTCTGCATAATCTTCGTCCATGCTTCTTCATTGTACTTGGGGTTTTAGCTACAACTTGAGTCATCCCAAGCCTGAATTTACCACAGCCACTTTGCCGTCTATACTACTAGTTATAAGTGAATTCTCTGTTTCCTCTGTCAGTTTGAAGTTCGGATTGAACACCTGGAGCAATGCAACTTGATAGAGGAAGTTCATTTTTTTAATCAACATTTATTATAGGTTTTCAGGCATTTTGGAAAGCTGTATGTAGTCTTTTCTGCAGTGTCGATGTTAAGTTTTTTCAGAAGATATCATGCATCAGAGGAGCACTGTGTTTCACCAAGTTGGAGTGCAGGCGGAGGAGACAGACAAGTACCCTACAATTACAAATGACCTGGCGTAATAACACCCGGGTGTAGGCACACCGTCTTATGGAGGCCATTCAAGTCGGTTGTTCCCTGGACATGAGGATGAAAACAAGAGCAGGTGCAGATGGATCTCATCTACTAGGACGTCAGTCAGGTGAAGTACAGAATTTCTACTACTTCTCGTCCTGTCGGTTGCTTGAATTGGCCGGTGACTCAAATCTCACAGACTACATTACTCCAAGTACATCTCTGTGGTTTGTAGCTTGTCCTAGTCCAATGTTCGGCTCTGCCAATTACTACTACTTGTTACTGCTCAGGATATGGCAATAGCTCGCTCGCTCAGCAAGTACAGATCGAGTTTAAAACCAGCTCAATCTCTTTACTACTGCACAGTAACAACAACATACAAACATACACAGAGCTAAACTGAAGCCATTTGAAGCATCACAGATGGACTGCTGAACAGTAACATTCAGTGCAGTCATTCAGCTAGCAGGTCGTGCCATTGCAGCCACCACGTACACCATGCATGCCTTCCTCTGAGCAGCTCCATTTCTAGTGATCCATCACTATTCCATTTATTAATCTCCGCACTCCATAGGTAGCAACAGCGATAGATGCGTTTGGAGTCTTGTTGAGCTTGCTGTTTGTGCGTGACACCTGGACGATTCGGCGCGATTATTGAAATCGCGCCAAGCTTGGTTTGAGGACAATCGCGAGAGCAGAGGTTGATGGCCGGTCGTTATTGCTGCAGGATCCTGATGACAGTAAGAGCCTCTGATAGTGATGTCGTCGGACAGTAGCAGAGCCATCAGCGGCTAGGGATCGTTCAAGCATGCATGCAATGCAGTGCAGGCGGTGCGCTAATTTGCACGGGCATGGCCGAATTGATCGCCGCCGCACGTTGTCGTTGACGACTACTATTTACTTCACTGATGATGCATGACTCTGACGAGAGATGGAATATAATTAACCTTAGGGCTGTGATTCTTCTTGTCTCGATTACGTACGCGTGTGATTCAGCTGTGACTGTCAGTGGCTTGTGGTTACCAGGTAGCAAGCAGTACAAGTAGGCCATCCTCGTTAACCTGCATGCGAAGAAGAAGAAGAAGTTAACCTTGGGAAATGAATGAAGCTGCGTAGCGTAGCTGAGCTGCTGAGGTGGGGTCCCGTCGGGAGGGAGAGGGCGACCCGTTTCACCGGCTATTTATGGCGCCGGTGGTACGGCGAGTCCGGCCGGCGGCGAATTCTTGGCTTGCTACCATGGATCGATTGGTCGATGGGCCGGCTTTTAATTTGGGTCCTTTCCAGGGCGGACCGTAGATACTAGTAGTAGATAGATCGACGGACGGAACGGAACGGATTACGGATGGATCGGATTCCACCACCCACCGGCAGCGGAGTAAAGCCCCTTCCGTCCGTGCTCAGATCGATGATCGTCGGCTCCGGTGAGCTGAGCAGAGCAGTGGCCTCAGCCACAGGGTAAAGCGCCGTACCCTTCTTTTTTTTTGAGGAAAGGGTGCGCGCCGTACCTGTGTGTGCGTGCGTGCGTGTTGTACGGCAGCCTCCAGTCCACGGTGGTAGGCTTTGCTACGTGTGGGGCCCAGTCGTCGGTCAGCTCGCGGTGGATGGTAAATGGGTCCAGGGTTGTCCACATACAGAAGATGGAATGATCATGGGCCGTCCCTGCCAAAAACGATGCTGTAAAGATCTGAGCCCAGCCCACCAGGTAGTGGCGCCAGCAGCATCGCCCCGAGCTCCCCTTGTTGTTGTTATTATTGGCCCAATCTGCCTCACATGGCCCCTCATCTCGTGTTCTGCGCTAAAAAAAAAAGTTTGTCTCCTTTCATTTTCCCTCTCCTCTGCACACAAACTAATCGGTGCATTATCATGGATGCTATTTGGCAAGCCCATTTTTATATTATGTTTTTGTTATACACTGAAAAAAAGGAAGGAAAGAAAGAAAGATCATGTGGAGCTATAATCAAGCATAATATGATGAGCATTTATTAAAAAAAACATCATGATGAGCACTATCATCCTTCCTTTGCCATTGTATTGATATTTTATTAACATATAGACCTTTTATGCATGCTAGTATACGGTCATATGTACTGTCTATTGGAGTTTCGCTCGACCACGGACCCAACCAAGCTAATCACTTTAGCAAACCCTACCTACGAGGAGTTGAGTCGTCATTACTAATTACTTACTATTAATCCCGTGCCACAAAGGCACAAACAGAGCAACAGACACTTGCTACCAGAAGACCAGTATGAGTTCACTTGTTAATAAGCTAGCTAAAACAAAGGCGGTGAAACCGCTAGCCGTTGACGTGAACATACCAACGGCGTGTTTGTCCGTTCTAGCTAGCTTCCGACTCGCGACTCGACTCTTCCTTAGCCTGTCAACAAAATACAACTGATTACTGATGTGCACTGTGCAACGATTGTTTCGACCGTGCGTGCTGCTGTTCATCTGAAAGGAACGATTCTCTAGTAGTTCTACCTCTGAGTGCAACTAGCTCTCCCAGAAAAGTAAAGCAACTGCCGGCCGGGCGTTCGTTGAGTGCCTGTACGTATTCGTGTGGCATATTGCAGCATTGCAAAAGACAAGCTCATTTGGTAGCACATGACGTACGTATAAAAATACACCACCAGTATTGTATATGTATAATTAAGACCGAAGAGTAGCCAGTCATCTACTCATCCACGCATGGACACGGATCGCCGGGCTATGCTGTTGAGAAGGAAGCGTCAGTGCGTCACACGATCGACGTCGCAAGCAGCGGCAGCTGTCCCATTGTTTCGTTCTTCACACCACCCAACCACCGCGCGCGCACTCTGAAACTGATCCAATCCAAACAGTGCATGCTACATGCATGTGTGGCCTGTTACTATCTCATTGGAATGTACAGTACTACATGTAACATGTAGTACGTGTATCTCTATAGTTGCCAGGCGCCGACCGGGGAGTACAGTACATTGGTCGATCGACGCCAACGTCTTAACGGATCGTGTCGATCCATCAATCGATATGACCCAACACTAACAGACACCCTCGCTCGCAAAGCATGCAGCCTCTACATAATAGCTAACTCAAGCTACGGGGTATAGCGCTGCTAGTTCCGACTCGCGACATTCCTACACGGCACGATCGACGTATCACTACAACGCTGCGCTGGTAATCTTAATTTACCAACAGTCGTTTGTTCTAAAAAAAATCCCGACAGCTTTGATATATATTATCAGAAGGGTAAAAATTTGTGGGAGTTGTATTATTGTAGAAAAATCTAGTAATTATACCTGGAAAACTGTTAGTTATTGGAAAAAAATAATAGTGGATGCTAGCACTGTAGTCAGAAACTTGTTATGAAATACGTAAAATCTCGGCGTGTGTAGTGTAATTAATGCACATATAGTGTGCCGATATAATTAAAGTGGAGTGGACCCGTCGTCTCCTACTCATAGTCAAATGACTACTCTCTCCATGTACACGTCATGAACATTCCACTACAAGAAAAAGGGTATGCATGCACTTCTCATAGTACCAGTTATTTTAAATCGGATAATAACGTCAATTTAGTACCGATTCGTAAGCATAATTCTACTAATGTTAATTTGGGACAGAGGAAGTAGTATTTAGCACCGGGTGGTGTTAAAATCCGATACTAAATAGCCTCTGGAGCATTTAGTAACGACTTGCAACACCACCCTATGTCGTTTGGTGTTACGAGTCGGTATTTAATGATCTACTCTATGGGGAGGATGATAAATGAGACTACGAGCGAGGTTAGAGGCCGTGAGTTTGACCCCATGGACTGTTACATGTGAAAAATTTGGGTGTTTCATTTTTTTCTTTTTTTTTGGAACAAATCCATTTAGTACGATGGGTGTGACCAAATGATAATAAATGATATGTTTAGTACCGTTATTCCGGCCGGTACTAAATGCCTGCCAATTTAATATTGGTAATGCGGTACCAATTGCACAAGCGGTAATAAAGGAGTTGCGGCTTGTTACTAATGTGAATGTATATATTTTGATCAGGTGAGACGAATGGGTTCAAATTTCCAACTAACGAGTCAGTCGGTATGTCGTCTACGTCCACGTAGATTTAGTTATACGTGACCGGTCTGCAGTGTACGTCCATATGTACAGCTGTACAACAGGGTTTGACATGCATTCTGAGTCGTAGTTAGTTATACGTGACCGGTCTGCAGTATACGTCCATATGTCGTGTGGCCTTGAAGCTAGGCATTCCCATTGTTAATTGTTTCATTATTTCCTAGCTAGCGTCCTAGTAGTCATAATTTTCATTTCTCATCCGCACAAACAAGTAGCAGGTGGCCGGCCGGTTAAGACGTTGTCACTATAGTAACCCGGTACTTTGCCGAGTGTCGAATACACTCGGCAAAGCACTTTTACACTCGGTAAACTCTTTGCCGAGTATACAGCTCGGCAAAGGCCACACGCCAGCGATGGACTCGGTAAAATGTTTGACACTCGGTGTATCCCGGGTTTCTCGTAGTGCGTACAATACGGCAGGCTAGGACTGTCGAGCAGTACTATGCAGACAAACAATTTTTTCGCCATAAAACAACATCTATCCAAAATTTCTACGTAGAACAAATTTAAAATATTGTCCTCACGCACTCCTTGCAACCTGGGGTCACAATTTTGGGTTTATTCAGAGTTAGTATACTGTTGTTTGTTGTTTTATTTTAAATTACGATGGAGCTAATAATACGTGTTCTTCACGATGCATGCCAAACCATGTTTTGATCGAACTACCTTCCAGTACGACACGTACTCACGTACCAGCTACCATTAGCCTCTGCAGGACGTACGTAGCTATCTCCCTCTCTTTGACGCGCCACTCGCAAGACATGGAAGACAGGACAGATGAACAACTAAACAATGCACGCACTACGGTACTATAGATGTCAGTGTACGTAGGCTTGCTCTGATGAAAGAAACACTGAAACAACCGTGCAGGAGTATACGAGGGGGTTGTATATACGCGTCCCTTTCCGAGAGACCGAGACGATGGAAAGCATCTACGGAAGATCACGCACGGATCCACGTATATATTCTCGGAACCGGAGTAGGTAGTTGTGTACGTGTACGTTTCCGTGTGAGGAGCGAGACTTTAGTTTGAGAGGAGAAATAATGGCATGGATATCATTTTCATAATGCTGGTTACATTGAGCAGCTGACCACACAAGGGTAACAGCGATGGTGCAACGGAGGCGAGTTGATGAGCTCATCATGAAACCGGTGATTAACTTTTTTGTGCAGCTGGTGTTCCCAATTAACGTTCATATGCGATTTGACAAATCCTCCGTGAGTGATAGGCATGGTGCGCACATAACAATAAGAATTTCAATTATCACATCGAAAATGAACTCAAACCGGGACACTTTTCACATTAATTTGATTTGGACAGAGCGTAGGCTATACATGTCGGTGTGCCTGCCGTGTGCCCAACCATACAAGATTTCTCTTCTACTCGTCCAAAAACACGCTTCCATTAGTATTGCCCAAAACAATAGCCTTATACCTAACCTAATTAGCAAAGACTGTCTAGCTGGTCAGTATATAATATAAAAAGCTGCAAAGCTACGACACACATCATCATGGCATCATTAGCCTCACTTTTAATTCCCTTTTCTTTATAGCTAGGATTATTCTATCACAAAACATTGCACACGAGCTAAACTAGCGCCTATAAAACCACCACACTCCTAAACCCCGCACGGCCGCACCTCGCTTCGGTCGCGTCTTCCTCGCTCTCCGCTCCATCACCACCACCCATCAAACCCTTGCGCCCGATCGACGATGGCGTCCTCCGCCGCGGTGGAGCGGCTGCGGGAGCTGACGCCGGCGCTCGGGGCGGATGAGCTCGATGCCCCCGGTGCGGCGGCCCTCGCCGAGTGCTGCGCGGCCCTCCTCCGCCCCGGCGGCGGCGACGGCGAGGCCGCGCGCGAGGCGCTCGAGGCACTTTGCGCCGCGGGAGGAGGGGGCGCGATGCGGCGCCACGCCGAAGGGCTCGCGCCGCTCGTCGTCGCGCGGCTTGGGGACGCCGACGCGGCAGTGCGGGAGGCCGCGAGGAGGTTCTTCGTGCTGCTCATGGAGGTACTCGTGGCTTCAGATTTTTGTCATTAGTTCACTTTTATAGTTTTATTTGCTCCTTACAGATTAATTATGCAATATGTGTACTGGTAATGCGACTCCGAAATGATTCATCTAGCTACTAGAAGCTGTTTATGTTTGCTGCAGGTTTTGAGTTAATTGTTCCAAATTTAGCCCAAATTATTTTCGTTATAATTAAACTGAGCCACCGATTCTCTTCTTCGATCCAGTTAACATCACTGTGTAATAACGTGCCTTCACATTTTTTATTATTTCAGTTTTATTCGTTCCTTAGAGATTGTCCTGGTGCAGTGACTCAGAAATGGTTAATTTAGCTACTCCCTTCGTTCCAAATTATTAGTCATCCTAACTTTTTTTTCAGATTCATTGAAGATGATATGAATCTAGACAACTATACGTCTAGGTTCATATAAGATGCCATGAGTTTAGACACTCAAAATGACACCCAAAATGACTAATATTTTGGAACGAAGGGAGTACTAATTATTTATGTTTGCAGCCGTGAAGGTTTTGAGTTGATTATTATTCCAAATTTAGTCGAGCAAACGGTGTTAGCATAACAAAGGGTTTATGGATGAAACCATTTTGGTGTGGAGAATGTCATTTGGAAAATTATTTTTTGTACAGTGCATAAATGGTACAATGATGTAATTTACTTGGTGCAAAAATCTTCAGGTCTCATACTATCTGTTACAATATTTAACTATTATTTAGTAGTACTTAATTATTACAATGTGTCTCATGTTCCAAAATCATAGAGGGTTAATTTGGTCATACTGGAAGAGCAAGTACATATAAGGACTTGTTGCAAGTCCCAGAAAACATTACTTACTGTGAGTTATGTACTGATTTGCCTTCAGTTATCGCGTGTTCAGAAGTGAAGGATCTGTTTTGGTTGTTCATGTCGCAGATGAAGGAGATGAATGCAAGAACGGAAAGCACACAACCAAATTCTTGCACGTCAAACTCAGATGACCAACACCGTACGACAATCAAAATGGAATCTTCTGCTACTAGTCAGCTAAGAACAAGTTCCAAAGAAAAAATCAGCTCAAGAGATATCTCAATTCTTGCAGGTACATCGGGCTTAGTTACATTCAGTTTTTGAGGATATTTCAGTGTGAAATATGTTGTTTGTTTATATATCCAACAGGAGCCTAGTATAAACTGATAATTAGTATATTTATTCTCAATTTTTTTTTGTTAAATTCATGATGTTATTTGATGCTCAGAGCAGTATTAAAGTTTTGCAAATCCAGATGAATAATACTTCCAATAGCTAAAGAATTTGACATTATTGAATATATAAGTTGAAGGGAATTTGCTGGTTATGTACGCCATGTAGGAGTTCTGGTGCCATTCTGTAGTTAGTTTTCTATCTTTATACATCAGTTCTTGATTATTGGGAAATAATATGCCATCCTTTTTTGTCGCAGGAGAAGGAGACATTACAAGGACGTTAGTTGAACCTATAAAGGTTTTCTCTGAGAAGGACCTACTAAGGGAAATAGAAAAGGTCATATCTATTTTGCAGCCAGATAATGAGTGGTCAATCCGGATAACTGCGATGCAAAGAGTTGAAGGCCTTGTGCTTGGAGGTTCCTTTTTCGTGTGTTAGCTTTGCCACACACATTAACAAAATGTTCAAATTTCTCTGTTGAAGAAGTGTAGGAGTCCTTCTGATGAGGGCCTTTTCCATATGCCAGGTGCTGCAGACTATTCAGCCTTTCCCATGCTCCTCAAACAGCTCGTGACCCCTCTAATAACTCAGCTTCTGGATAGGAGATCAAGTGTCGTGAAACAGGTTTGGTCATCTGCAGTTCCATGTTTGCAAATTGTAACCACGTGCTTTAATTGTTTGATTGAGGGAAGATAATTACTGTGTACTGCAGATCGACAAAATTGCCATGTTAGTAACTTCCGTCCTTTTCTTGGGCCCTTGCTGAATTGCTATTTTCTATTTTGGTTACATCTAGGCATGCCATTTGCTAAACTTCCTGTCAAAGGAGCTGCTACGTGACTTTGAACCATATGCAGAGCTGCTTATTCCGGTATGCTGTTTTTTTTCTCTCTCTATGCACCCACTGTTAACAACTATCAGTGTCAGCCTGATGTATGTGAAAGTGTTACTTAAACCCACAGGTCCTTCTTAAGAACGTCGTAATCACCATTCTTGTAATTGCTGAGTCTGCTGATAACTGTATAAAAGAGGTATACATGCTTAAAAGCTTGCTCTGGCTATTTAATTTTCTTGTTGATGGATTGCTTCTCTCTCTATGTACAGATGCTAAGAAACTGCAAGGTAGCTCGCATACTACCAAGGATTATTGAATCTGCAAAGAATGATAGAAGTGCTATTCTTCGTGCCAGGTAAGAAGCACCAGTCTATTATAGCGATAGTATCTGATGGAATCTTAAAAATGGTTTTCTGAATTGCAGGTGTTGCGAATATGCAATACTTATGTTAGAGTACTGGGTTGATACTCCAGAAATACAGAGATCAGCTAATTTGTACGAAGATCTTGTCAAATGTTGTATAGCAGACGCAACTAGCGAGGTATACATTGTTGTTTTGTTTGTGAGAAATGACAGTTAGAATTTTGAATGGGATACCACAAGGTCATTTCTTCCTCCTGTAAATTTGGAGAACATTTTAATGTTTGATTTTTACAAAAAAATCATTTGATATGGCACATAATAATAGATAGAGCCTGTTGTCGGTCCAGTCGTATTACTACAATATGCTCTCCGTTGAACATAAAAGGGGAAAAAAGGAAAAAACCTGGACTGTTGCAGTTTCTTCTTAGCTGCATATTGCTAATCACTCTATAAGAGAGAATATTGTTACCCTCAGAAGTAAAATAGTGCATGTGTTTCTTTGACCTTTTTTTTCATAGTCATGGGTTATATGAAGATTGTCAAAAGATGCTGTGAAGAATCTGTAACTCTACTTCTGGTCCTCAACTTCTTATTCTGTCCAGTTGGTTTCAAGCTGTCCCCTTGTTATAGAAATCCTCTGATTTATTTGTCTCTTCTCCAATTTCAAGGTTCGATCAAGCGCTAGGGCATGCTATAGGATGTTCTCAAGGATATGGCCTGAGCGTTCACGCCAGTTGTACTCATCTTTTGAACCATCCAGACAGAAAGTATATCCTTGAACTGATTCACCCCTTACACACTTCATTTATAGGAAATTTATCAGACACATTTGTCCAATTAATCATCTAATATAACTTTATTTTTAAAAATTTGTAGATGATAAATGATGAAGATGCTGAGACACATCAAAGGCAACTTTCTCCAATACAAAATGTTGAACTAAGGCAACCTCAGCCTAGTTCTTGCATTCCAGCTGTAATGGACAAAGTTGTTAAGGTTGATTCTGAGACATCATTTTCTTCTGGAGACCTGCAATCATCACAGAGACTACACCTTCTGTATGATGATATGACCTCAAAAGTCCAAGATCAAGGCAGTAAGGATGACATATCGGCTATAGGAAGTTCTTTTGAAGATAAGATAACACTGGGAATGGAAGAAAATACAAGCAGAGGTACTGATAAATGTGATTCAGGTATGTTTAAGGAACATTTGTCCTCTTTATTTGTTTAATCAGAAAGATTAGGCTCCACTTACAAATGTCTTCCATAAATTCAGACAACAATGCAGGTGTCAATTCATCGTTTTGTGACTTGCCATCTGCCACTCCTGTTGAAACAGGGGCACCTTCAGAGATGCCATTAACTGATGCAGCTGTTGTAACAATTGTTCAAGATAAGGCTGAGTGCATTTCAAATCCTGAAGAGAGAAGTTCTCAGCAGGTTCAGAGACCAGAAGAGTTTTCAGAGTTGACAAGCTTGACGCCTACAATTAACCTAAGAGAATCAGGGAACTTGCTAAAGCAAAATCCTGTTGAGGTAATCTCTGATGTTGGATCAGGTGGAAAACTAGGCCCTCAGCAGGAGAAGAAGCATAGTTTTAGCACTCCTAAGAAGAGTGCTGTTTCTAAGGAGCCTCGTAATACCTACACTCCTAACTTCCGGCGACCTCTCTTGAGCAAGCAAATGACAAATTGGTTTTATGCCAGTACCAAAAGTGATCTAGATGAGAAGAAACTCATTCTGGGTGAAGCAATCAACAACATGGATGTGCCCTCATCTCTCACAGAGGCACTTTCGTTAGGTCTTAATCCAAGGTCAGATTGGATGATGAAGGTATATGCATTTGATTTCTTAAGACAGTGTATACTAGAACGTGGACCAAAAGGCATTCAGGAGGTTGTACAAAATTTTGAGAAGGTTATAAGGCTTGTTAGCCGATATTTGGATGATCCCCATCACAAAGTGGCACAGGCTGCTCTCTCATCACTAACTGAGATCATGCCGGCTTTCAAGAAGCCTTTCGAACATTATCTCGACAAGACACTGCCTCATATTTTCTCTCGGTTAAATGATCCAAAGGAATCAATTCGACAGCAGTGCTTGGCAATTTTGAAACTTGCAAGTGAAATTTATTTCATTGATTCTCTCTTACCTGCCTTACTCCGTTCACTGGATGAGCAGAAATCTCCCAAATCAAAACTGGCAGTTCTCGAGTTTGCAAATGTCTCTTTTGTGAAATGCACAATCAATTCTGAAAGCTATTCTAGCAGCAGTTTCCTTAAGCCATGGTTTGGAAAACTTGCCCTTTTGTTAAAGGACAAAAGCAAAAAACTGAAGGAGGCTGCAGTCATTGGTTTCTCATATATTTATTGCCATTATGATCCTGCATCAATGTTAAGCTTTTTGGTCAGCTTGTCAATGGAAGAACAGAAGCGGCTAATACAGGCAATGAAGCAAAAGATACCAATGGTAGAAAGTGATTTAGAAGAGTTCTTGCAGCAAAGGAGACATAGGCAAAAGGCTCCGTCTTTTGATATCTTTACTGCTAAATCGCCGCTTCATCTCGCATCTCAATCTGCTAAATCACCAATGCATCCTGCATATCGACCTGCTAAATCACCACTCCATCCCGCTTATCAACATGCTAAATCACCGCTTCATCCCGCATATCAACATGCTAAATCACCGCTTCATCCCGCATATCAACATGCTAAATCACCGCTACATCCCACATACCAATCTGCTAAATCACCAATGTATCCAGCACACCAATCTAATTCTATTAAGTCTGATGATTGTTTCAGTTCTGCACTCATGTGCCTCCCAAATATATCTTTGGAAGTTCAGGGGCGCCATACTGAGCGGACCGAGTTTGAATCCAGTAACGAATCTTATGGTCACAAATCTGAAATGATTGACAAGAAGTCTAGTACCATGAGGCCAAGGAATGGTCTCCCAAGAAGAATTGACTTCAGTGTGATGGCAGATAACATAGTTCAGAGTGCAAGCAGGGACAGTCAGCATATGAAGATATTTGATGAACCAAATGCAGGTAAACTGAACATGAATATCAGAAATAACAAAGTCACAGGGAACATGTGCCAGGATCATACGGTAAGCTTTGTCCAGTCAGTTTTTCACTCTCTCTCTCTCCTATGCAGATATAACATCATAATTCTAATAAATTTTTTTAATAACAATCTAACTAACCTGCTGATGTTTTGTTTGAACAAAAAACATTTTACCCTTTCCTCATTTCTGCACCAGTTAGCATTCTGTGTTGTCTATTGAGACTTATTTTACAAATTTGGTTAACAGATCTCGTTTTTTATTTTACAGAAGGCAGTGAGGCAATTGGAAGAAGTTTCGGAAACAAATGGACGTTGTGTGCCCACCAAGGTTAGATTCGACAACACTGTTCTTGTTACTTAGTTGGCTGTGTCCTCATGTCAACTCATTTTCAGAATTTACACCAGATGTCTTCTTCCCTTCTCGAGATGCTTGATGATCCAGATGTTCCCACCAGAGAGCTTGCGCTTTCTGTATTGGTTGAAATTCTTGAAAAACATGTAAGTGCTTGCTCTGTCTCTGTTGGTTGAAATTCTTGAAAATACATGAGTTTCTGAAATTCATTAGCAGTGACTACTTGTTCCTACATGTGCCATTATTGAATGTCATCTTCCATGATAATGACCCCTGCCTTGGCCTTTCCGTCCAGAGAAAGGTAATGGAGAGCTGCGTGGAAATTCTCATAGTTAAATTGCTGCATGCAACCAAAGACGCTGCCTTGAAGGTTATATACTTGTAGTGCTTCTTTCAGCTCGCATTTGTTGATGCAACCATAAAGCTGGCCTCTGAAGCCTTTATGTCATTGTCACTACAGGTTGTAAATCAGGCCCATATCTGCTTGACAACTGTGGTCACTCAGTTTGACCCACTGCGATGCCTTGGGGTACGTTTGTTTTGCATTTTTGTTAGTGTTATAGCAAAGATGCCTTTCGAACTGAATCTAGTGGATAGAGGCCTTGAACAACTTGTTGCTTGTCTTTTGCCCCAATTCAACTGCCCTTTTTAATATTTTTCTTCTTTTGTAAATATGCAGGCCATATCTTCTCAGTTGGCCTGCCAGGATGAGAAGATTCTTATTATCATCATCAATAGTTTGAGCAAGGTAATAAGCATACAAAGTTTCATAGCGTTATTAATCCTACGTTTCTCATCTCTTAAACCAGTTCAAAGCTAGTACTATGAGCCTCAGTTTAGCTTTCATATATTCATGTATTGAACTGGGAGTCAACTAAAGGATTTAGCAGCCCATTGTTTTACATTGACCCGTGTTATAAGTTAGGTGAGGCGCACAGCTAGCTTATCTTCCCCATATTTGATACTGCTAATCTTTCTTCTTCCTTTTTCGCAGCTTGTGGTTAGATTGTCACAGGAAAGCCTCATGGCTCATCTGTCAACATTTCTTCCTGCGCTTTTGGATGCTTTCGAAAACCACAGCCCATATGTCCGCAAGGTCAATCCACTCCCACTTTGTTATACAATGTCTGTCTTTAAGACCAGTCAGTATATTTTTGGACACTTGTTCTCATTGTAGTTCTTCATGTCCTCCAAATTACCTCTAGTAAAAGGTCATATTAACAATAAGGGGTGTCATCTAGATGTCGCACCAGTGACCAACTTGAAAAGCTTATAATTTTTTCAACTTGAGTCTGTTCACCGAACTATGTTAAGAAGACCCTTACTGAACTATGTTGGTGAAACAGCAGTTAAGAACTACCGTTAGAACCTTAGCAGCTCGCATGGTAGCACATGCAAT
The DNA here is from genome assembly GCA_015342445.1 of Digitaria exilis. Classification (NCBI taxonomy): domain Eukaryota; kingdom Viridiplantae; phylum Streptophyta; class Magnoliopsida; order Poales; family Poaceae; genus Digitaria; species Digitaria exilis. Next base: position 629,752 of record JACEFO010001963.1, read on the forward strand.
TCAATGTGTTCATAGAACCAGAAATCTCAGTAGCATCTGTTCGGCACATGTTTGTTCTGTTCCCTTCAGTTAGCCGGGCCACATCCGTCTTTACTGAACACAGATCAGGCCATGGGGTAACTTTATTGAGTCCGATCCAGTCAACACAGAAGTCATGCATGTAAGCACCGGATCAGTGGACCCTGGCCGTTTTCCATGCATTCAGTGTGCATCCTGACACTACCCTCACACAGGAATGCTGAATCTGAATCTAGAACCCACCGAGAGAAGAAACAATTTACTTGCTTTGTAACATTTACCTGCTTGCTGGTGCTGGGTGCAGCATCGTACTTGGTTTGAATCATACCATAGCACACGGTACCAACAAGGAGTGAGTGAGTATTTGCTCCCGCAACCGCTTACCCTGTTGCGCATTTGCATCTGGGCAACTGCAGGCTGTGATGGTGTGCGTGGTGGACACATACCTGAAGCTGGGGCCGTCGCTGCTGCCGTATCTGGAGGGCCTGGACGGCGCGCAGCTGCAGCTCGTAACCACCTACGCCAGCCGGCTGTCCCAGGCAAGATTCATTGCAGCGGACGGTTGATGCACGTCGTGGAGGATGTCTCCTCGCCGCAGCGGCACCGGCACGGGCAGGGCAGGGCACGGCACGGCAAGGCAGGGGGTACCACTCGTCCTCCTTCCTCTTCATAACCGGCCGCACCAGAAGAAAGAAGAATATGAAGAAGAAGAAGAAGAATACGTACGTACTCGTCGTCGTAGCAAGGGTTAGGGCAATTTATGAGGATAGATTGTGGGCATAATTTCCCTGCATCCGGATGGGAAATGTGCAGCGTCGTACTAGTCCTGTGCAGAGTAATGGCTCTTTTGATCTCTTTTCCCTTGTCCATGGCTGTTGTGATTTAAAGGGAAATAAAGGGTGTGCAGTTCCTGGGATACGCATGAAAGAAAACGAAGAAGAAATCATGGATTCCATACGAGCCTTGCGAACTGCTTGCCCAGAGGCAGAGTGCCCCCGTACTCCCCTCATGGTGGCCAGCAGCTGCATGTGCTCCATATCTCCACCCTGATACTACTGGCTGCTACTTGCTTGATCGATCGGGCTTTGGTCTGCGTCTGACCTGTCCGTTCGGATGGTAATCTGATCGTGAAACATGCAGATGCTTTTCTGAATGAAATCTTCAGGCTTTCCTGTCACTATTCCCAGATGAGAGAAGATGCTATTGCTATGGTTCTGTAAAGATGCAGGCTTTTTTACTACTTGAAAGGCAAAGATGGTGATCAGCAAGTTGGGAGTGGACGAAATGATCGCCCGTACACGGCTACGCATGCCCGACGGGGCACGGCTCATGAGATTGGCTCTGCTGTCTGTCTGAAGAATCAGGTTAATGATTTTACCAGCCCTGACCGCAGCACACGGCTGCAATTACAGCCGTGTCCCGGACCCCTGAGATCGATCGAGAATGGAGGGGGCAGGCATGCAACGGCCATTGGCAGTGGCAGCCATGAATGCGCAGCGCGGGTGCAGCAGCTCGCTGTCGTGCCGCTGCCCCCCTCAAGAGGACGGACCGGCCGGCGCGGCGAGGGAAACTCCCCTCCCATCCCATCTCCCATCCCATGAGAGAGCAGCAAGCCAGCAAAGGGAAGCTGTGAGCTGTGCTGGAAAGGTCGCAATACGTACGTACGTACGTGGAGGCGAGAACGAACGTACAAGAGAAGGTCGGTCCAGTACAGTTAAGTTTGCTTGTGGGTCGAGACTTGCCGGCAAGCACTGTGAGCGCACATGCGCGTAACGCCATCGCCGGCCAAGTGCACCCCGTTTCCTTCTTCCTGAGCACTGACCGACCGACCTCCTCTCACTCACTCATCTCGTGAGCAAGCAAAGCAAGCACTTGGGTCCTGGCCTTGTGTTGTGGACCGGCCGGGCACATGCGGATCTGCTGCATGCAAAGGGAAGGGAGCTCAGCCTGGGCAGTGGATAAGGTAATGCTTATTAATCTAGAGTTAATACTCATTAATCTACTACTACTCCGGGGCTTCGAACAATGAGTAATGATGTCTGGCGACGACCAGATGGGATGGACGGAAGGAATCGAAAAAACATCCCTCCGCCCGTCTCCGATTCCCTGAGCACGACTGCACGAGCAGAACGGTGAAAAGGCCGGGCAAGGCCCAAGGAAAAGAGGAGCGCCGCCAAACGGCCTCGCCGGAGTGAGAGAGAGTTGTGTTTTTGGAAGAGAGAGAGAGAGAGAGAGAGAGAGTGAGTGTGTGTGCGTGCGTGCCGCGGCCCATTAATGGGTCTTCACGTGACCTGCCACGCCCCCCACCTCCACCCGAACGGCCCTCCCTTGCTACTGTTGCTCCTCCTCCCTCTTTCTTCCCTTCCGCAGCTCCCTCCGTGTCTGTGGGTGCGCCATTGAGAGACCTCGCCGGGCTCCCATTAGCATCCTCTACCCGCTCCTCCCCTCCTCGCTCGCTACCTGCCATTGTTGCCTCGCTCTCCACTCTACCACAGTACCACCCCAGATATCCACTGTAGCCACGATCTCGCACTGCTCCCTGGTGTGGTGGGCCTCTGCCTCCCGTCTCCTGTACCACCGGCCGCGCAACGGCTACTCCTGTCCGGCGAGACGGGCGCGCTCGCTGCGGCCTTGGACTCCTGACGTTCCTGGGCCGGAATCCGGCGCTGGCTGTGGCAGCGACACGAGGGCGGCGCCTCCGCCGCGCGCACGCCGGCCGCGGGACCTCTGCTCGCCGCGGGGAATCCTAGATCCGCGCGCCTGACTCGCGCTCGCCGCATTCCCCCACCACCACCGCACCGGCGGCGGCGGCGGCGGCCAACGCAACCGCTGCAGCGCAGGTCCGTCCCCTCCCTCCCTCCCTCTGCGCTTTGTTTGCTTCTAGTTTGCCCCTTCTCTCGCCGGTGGTGGCCTTTGCCATTTTTGGGTCGGGTGGCATCCGTTGGGCGGAGGTGACCGTTCCTTCCTAACCTTCGTCGCCTCCGTCGCTTTCGCTCCCTTGGGAAAAGCGGCGCCTTTTCAGCCGGGCTTCCGATTGGCTTTCTTGGATTTTCTCCCATCGCTTTTTATTAATCTCCCCGCTAATCGCAGTCGCATCCTCCGTAGTCTCGAGTGATTAATGCCCAGTTACTTCTCCTAACCTTGTCTCCTACCACCGCCTAATCCCAACCAACCGCGGCCGAATCCATGGGGACCATCGCCATCGCAAAGCAGCTCGCTGCCCGCGACCGCCGCCTAGCTCCGCTCCCCGTCAACCTCCTCCTCCACGGCGCGCGACGCAGAAGAGGTGGATAACGACCACGTCCTTTCATCGCGTCTCCCGCCAACCGCCGCGCGCGTCCTCCTCACCCGATTCGGTGGTTGCCGGCCGCCGACCAGGTAACATGCGCATCGCCTCCGCTCCGCGCCGCCCGTCCCTGTCACGCCATTTCCGCCGCTTGTCTCTCTCACTCACTCTGTGTGAGTGTAATTAATTCGTTTCACCGCCGCGTCTTGTTGTTTGATGAAGATTCGGCCGGGTTTATTTTTTCCCCTGCGCCTTCAGCTCGGGCAAGAAAGGCCGGTGCCTTTCTTATCCACCGCGCCCCCCCTGCCTGCCGTCGCAACTTCCTTGGCGCGCTGCGCTTTCGTGCCGTGAGCTTTCCTTTTCGTGTGGATTTTCTCGGTTGGACTCGCACCACATGCCGCCTCTGCGACACGACCTCGATTTGGGTAGGAAATCGCCTCACCTTTCGCCGCGTGGTTGCGACATTGCCAAGCTTCTTCCCTCCCGGGTTTCCGCTGCATTTGCGTTCCAGCTCCTACTGAAGCAAGCAGGAGATTGCCCGAGCTACTGCATCCAAGGTTTTCGTTTTCCTTCAAGCCTCGCGAAAGAGTGAGGAGCGGTGGCAGCTTTTTCGCGCGGCGCGGCGCATCTTTTTATCTCCGTTCGTCTCTTGCGGGCTGCTCCTGTGGCCTTTTCCGGGGGCCGGCGAAATGTGATGATGAGCTCTTGTGGCGTCGATCTGTCATCTAATCATAGTTGCACGCCGTCCTCTGCGCATTGTTCTTGTCCTCCTCGCGGGCGAGGTGGGGGGTCGCGCTTCACGTGTTGATTCCTCGCTCCTGCACTGCCTCCTCGTCGGATTTCGTGATGTGGGGGGAGCTTTTTGGACGCAGTTGTTTTTTGTTCCCTTCTTGCGCGCTTGTCCTGTCCGGTTCCTCCTCTCTCCTCGCTGTCTTCGAAAGTTTCAAACTTTGAAATCTCTGCTGCTAAGTATGCTCATATAATTACGGCATTGGACATTTTGATGTGTAATTGGCTCTGGATTTGCAGGAGGGCGGTGTGAATGAAAGGAGTTCAGGATAGAAGGCACAACAAGAAGCAGGACCTCCAGGTTCTCGCCCCCTTCTCGGGATGCCTGGGGAGGATGATCAACATGTTTGACCTCAGCAATGGTGTGGTTGCGACCAAGATGCTCACCGACAAGGCACATAGAGATGGTACCTATTCCTCTTACCCTGTTCTCTCCATGGTATTGTAAATGTTGCATGGTTTCTACTCTTCCCTGGGATGAGTCTCTATTTGAGTGTATGCAAGGTTGTGCTACACAAACCTCTGATGCAGTGTAACATACGCCTCGCAGTTTCCCCTGCTGGAAGAGACCGGAGTAACACGTTCAAGATGGCAATTAACCCCCCTGCTCAGATTGAAGATAGACAAGTATGTCAATAATCTTTTATGTTTCGTGCTTCGTTGGAGTTGAAAATAAAAACGTAGCGTAACTGAAATTACACAATTTGTTTGTTCTCTGATTTACCCGCAGAGAGATAGTCAGACAAGAAGGAATTCCCCTACTAAAAGATCAAACTCGCCTACTAAAAGATCTGGTGGAACGCCTGTCAAGATGCTCATGGAGCAGGACATGTGGAAACAAGGGATGCCTGATGAGGAGCCACTGAATGTTGTTGCAAGATTAATGGGTCTACATGATGCTCCAGTTCAGCAATCTAATTTCATATTAGGAAGACAAATTGATAAGGAATATCAGTCTGGTGGATTTGAAGAGAACTACCGGAATATCAAGCCAAAGAAGGAAAGCAAATACTATCAAAACCAAAAGGCAGTAGCCCGCCATCAGTACACATGGAATGGTTTTAGTGATCAACCTTCAAGAATCAATAGCAGCCAGAGAAAGCACCAAGGAAATGAGCCTTGCTGTGAGAAGAGAATGTCACTTGTTCGCGAGAAGTTTGCTGAAGCTAAGCGTCTAGCCACGGATGAAAAGCTTCTTCATTCGAAGGAGTTCCAAGATGCACTGCAGTTTTTAAGCTCAAATGGAGACCTATTCTTGGAGTTCCTTGATGAGCCAAATCCACTGCTATCAAGCAACCGTTATGAGTTCCAACCTGTTGCACCACCTTCTGAAGTAAAGCAAATAACCATACTGAAGCCATCAGAACCAACAAAGAGAAAAGGCAGTGTTCTTGTGGGGAGACAACTGTTTTCAGATGAAGATGAAAGTGAATGTAACAGATACAGGCGCCATCACAGCTTAGATGTTTCCCCCGCAAACTCAAATTTGTCTGAGCCAACAAAAATCGTAGTACTGAAGCCAGGACTCGCAAATTCTTATGACGCAAGGATTGCAAGGTTCCCATTATCATCCGCAGAAGATAGCGAAGATGAAAGTATGATGACAGTTGATGAAACAGTATGCTCAAGAAGGTTGGCAAAGGAGATCACTTGGCAGATGAGGATGCGGCTCAAAGACAAGCAAGATGAAGAAAGCATGCTCTCATGCGAGTATCCTGATTTGTATATTGGAGATGACTCTTTCAGTAAATCGGAAGTTGAGGTTGCAAAAGAGATATCTGGTGAAACAAGTGAGGATTTGGAGTTTGGGACTCCAACGTCTGGTCGTTCTTGGGAGTTTCTGAGTAGGAGTGGAAGTCCTTACTCAGCATCGTGCTCTAGTCAGACATCCCATAGACGGGAACCATCAGTAGTTAGGGAAGGCAAGAAGAAGATTTTGGAGAGGTGGTCTATGGTATCATCAACAGTCAGTAGTGAGGAAGAAATGGAAGGTCGTAGAAGTACAGGCACACTGGGTGACATGCTCACAATTCCGAAAGTCAAGGGCCAGGAAGAAATCGAGGTTGAAACACTGGAGAGCCTAGCATCTGAGCTGGAAGCTGAAGAGGCTTTCTCATGTTTGCCAAGGTCTCGATCTCTTCCAATTTCTTTGTCTTATGGAGGCATTGAGTCAAATGGAGTAGCCTCTGGCTCTCAGGTAGCTCAAAAGGAAAGAATTAGAAAGTCGTCGTCATTTAGGGAAAGAGTTTCTAGCCTGTTCTCCAAGAATAAGAAATCAGCTCGGGAGAAGGTAGATCCATCTGCCAGCAGTAGACTCAAGCATGAAAGTGCTGTGACTTATGGTGATATGAAGGAAGGCTGGAACCATCTTGCGCTGGATAATTGTCAGAGACAAAATACTTGTCTTAACACAGATGAGAAGAACACTGTGCAAGGACTTGTGACTAGCTCTTGTCATACTAACAGTACACCTAATACCCCTGCCAAGGTAATTCAATATTTATCTGATTGAGTCTGGCGCTCATAATTTTTGTACAGTCACTTGTTCAGCCTTGAAAAGTTCAAAATATTAACAGTTAGCTTTACTTTGTCAGGATATTTCTTCTATGTCAAGTTTTGTGACCCCAGGATTCTTTGGTGATCCTCAAGACCAACCAAGTCCTGTATCTGTACTAGACGGACCATTTATCTGTGATAACAATAGGAGGCTACTGTACTCATCTGAAAATTTCATCGCTTCATCCCCACGTAAGCCAGGAAACCCATTTCATCAAACTTCTAACAGATGAAAATTTGTAATCTATATGCAATGACATTTCTACATGTATATGCAGAAGCTTTGTCGAGGTCTCCCCTCATCGGATCATTTTCACGATCCCTATCATGGGAGGACCCCCCACTGGAAGTCATGTCACCAAATTCTTTGAGACTCTCAAGGCTTTTCTCAAAGGCTGATGAAGATCTGGATTCGCTAACGTTTATCCAAAAGTTGGTCCATTCTTCTGGCATGGATAGAGAAGGCTGCATATTAGCTGAACCTTTGGACCCAAAATTGCTTGAGAAGTTTTCAGATTACCAAGAAGAGGGAATTAAGTTGGGTAACAGGCGGTCAAAACAGAGGCTCCTTTTTGATGCCATAAATGAAGCACTCACCGAGCTTACTTCAGTGGCAGAACTGGATGCGTACCCCTGGGGTAGATCATACTCTTTGGAGCACAGGGATTGCAAGAACGGTTCCAGTAATTCGGCAGCTGAGGAAATTTGGCGAGTAATAAGGAACTGGTCAATACTCGAGAAGTACCCTCCCGGTGAAGCCATTGAAAGAAATCTATTGCTGGAAATGATACTCAAGAGGGAGGTAACAGAGGCGGCCAGCGCTGACACGATTCGGTTAGAGATATTTGAGCTCAACTCGGCAGTTTGCACAATGATTTTAGAGGACCTGATTGAGGAGGCACTATTAGATCTGACTAACAACTAGTGAGGTACCTCTGCCCTCTGACTAATAATTTTACGTCTGCTCCCTAGTGTTGGTTGGTGTTCGCATGATACTTGTTGCTGTAACACTGCTCCATTTGTTCGTGTTACTCGCAGAAATGTGAGGCCATGTGCCATTGCGTTTCTCTTGATCTCTCTTCTCCCCTGATATTTGCCCTCTCTTGTAATTAGTCAATAACTTTATCTTGTTTTGGCAATAAATTGTGCCCATGTTGTGTCTATAACTGTTTTACACATACAACAGAAAGACAAAAAGCAATGAATTGCATCGGTCCACTAGGTTGTTGATGCTGACTGTAGTTGAGATTGTCTCATCCAAGATGGAGAAAAAGAGGGTAGAAACAAGAGAAAATAGTGGTGCACTGTCTCGTTTGTGGGGGGAGGGGTCCCTATTCATGGACCAATAATCAGTCGAATGCATGATCTGATGCAAAAGACATGAAAACATGCACATGGCATCTTGGAGCCTGTCCTGCCCCCACACAACTCACAAGGCAGCAGCAAGGTGATCTTGTTAGGATGCATGTCAACTGCCATTTGTTTATTTATCTGTTTGATTCAAGGACACCTTTTGCTTACTTTAATCCAAGCTTAGAGCCTATGACACTATTCTGAAGCTTAGTACACGTTTAGTAGTAAGACAAATGTTGCCTGCCCATTGGCATGATTTGGTGGAGGAACCAGACAGACAAACTACTACCTTGTTTTGGCATCGAGATTAGCGCGTTTCTGGGGCTTTGCATAAACAAAGGCTATCAAGAGATTCTGCTGATGCTGAATATCAAATCTGCAGGTGGGGAAGGAGTGGTTTTGAGGCGAATCTGAAAGCACGGCATCAAACATGGAGCGGTGCCCTGGTGTCTCGTGCCATTCCATCCACCAGTTTAAACAATTTGACCCCAGCCTATAATACTCTTGATGTAACTTGAAGAAAGGAGATGTGCTGCCCGTTGGAGTTGGATGTTGTGGTTGGTTTGGGTTTTGTGGCTGGGTGTCGCCTGCTCACTGCCATGTGGGCATGCCGCTGAGGCCCACGTTGCAGTCAGATGAGATGGCTGATGGGGATAGCCGGTTTCTGATCTGCTACAGGTCACTGGGACCTGGAGGAGGGCCAAAGCCAAGGCCGGGCAGGTCTGTTGCCGGCTTAGCTCTGTTCATCTTTTCAGCTCCAGCATGTGAATTTATCTGGGGCATCAACAGTGAAAGTTCTCCTCATTCTCCAGAGGCCCTGACTTTGGCTTGGCAATAAGCAGCTGGCAGTGCTCGCAAGTTGCCGCTGCTTGCTCCCTAAAGAAACAGCCCTCTTTGTTTTCTTGGGCAAGCCGAGACTGTTTTTACATTACCCTGCTGCAGTAACAATGTAATGGTTGCCGCAGGGTGGTAGGAAATGCAGTGCTGTGCCTGTGACTCTGCTTTCAGGCAATCAGGCTTCTGCCTTTTCGCTTTCCAGTGTCAAACTTCTTTCCCCTGGTACTTGTGAACAGCTGCTATGGCATATCACAGTCTGATTCACACACCCAAAAAATGATAATATAGAGTGATTGTGTCAAGAGATGGTGTGAGACTATGAACAGTATGCATTGTCTCATGCCACTGCCATTGGCGGGGTTTGCAGACAGAGCAAGCAGACAATGCATGACAGATACGGATAAATGCGAGGCGAGAGGGTTGTGTTTGATCAAATTGTCCCTGCAACCGCTGGTTCAGATCAAATTGTTGTAGATTTTGTGCCATCAATGATGATCTCTGGCTTGTTGGGCAGCCGGGTAGGTGTTTGCGGCTGTGTGCTGCTGGTGCTGGATACTGGTTCCTCTTCAGATTGCCCGTGTTCGTACTACGCTGCACAGTGACTAACAAGTGTGAAGAAACAGTGCCTCTCATTTATTGGGGTAGCCACAACGATCTCTGCTTTTTCTTACTGGTCCTCGTCTGAAAAGGGTAGGGAAAGGTGGGTACGTTGCCTTTTTGATCTGGCAATGTAGTGCACCTGCAGCCCCTGTGTGCTACCCTCTGATCAGAAACTAGTTTCACCGCACATGCATGGTTCTTGGTAAGTTAACCTGTAGGGGGACCTGACGGACGGCGGTAACAGCCATTTCTCTAAGAATTCCTGGCAAAGCTTGTGCCTGCGTGATCACCTGGAATACAGGCTTTGTGTTGTGCAAATGAAATGCACGGTGAAGATCAGTACGTGCTCGACAAAAACGAAGAAAACCAGCTTCGAGCTGCCGCGTGCACGTGTGTTCTCCCCCGTGCATCACGTCTTGTGTACGTCGACAATCCAATATAATTACTACACGCGAGCACACGCGTCGTTACAACGTGCATACAGCTTGTGTATCTCACATGTAGCTGCATGCAAGAGTAGTACTCTACAGCTAATATACATGCAATCAAGAGTCTAATAGAACTACGCTTACACATACACAACACATACGGCAGTCTCCTAGAAATGAAGTCACCACTTGCGCATGCATCAGCTTTCCCTGACTGACGTACGGCCAGGCCCTGATCGAGAGACAGACGACAGAGGTCAGGTGGTCATAATCTTTGCATTGCATTCAGTCAATCATCAGTTGACGATGATCGATTTGAGTTCCCTGGCCTGAAATGAAGCTGGGCCTGGCTGGCTGAGAGTTATTAGTTGCTCATCTAACCGCCTGCATTCAAAGTCGTTCGATCGGCCAAACCAAACTGAAGCACAATCCAAGATATGAGGGGCAGGCAGGCATGGCATGGCAGTGGCCAACTCCAGCCATCGGGCAAACTGCCACCAAACTGTGTAGCCGGTCGGGCAATCTAGCAATAATCCACCCCATGCCATGCGTTGCCATGAGTACGATCTCCCTCGATCTGCTTCTAGCTAGTACATACATATCTCAACTATATGGTCTGCTGGGGTCCAACCGTCCAAATCCACTACAAGCTACGACACGTTGATCACCCAATCTAATCCAACGCTACGTACTGCTGCCCGACCTCTCACACTGTCACATACTCATACTGTTCTGACCAACTGATTATGGTCCACATGCATACACATATACTGATATACACATGCGTACCACGGTACCAGCATGCCAACCTAACCTACGTATAATTGCATATATGCACATACACATCTTGGCAGCCCACCTTTGCTGTCAAAGCAAACTCTGGCCGGATGCATACGAAGAATCAAACAACACGGAGAGCTAGATGATGATCCATCCTCCTGTGGGTAATTAAGAGAGCGAGGTTAATGTGTCACAAAAAAAAGTGGATCAAGCAACATCTTTTTTTTAAAAAAAATCTGGAGGGGAATGGATCGGATTCAATTCACACATACATATAGCACCCAACTAGCTGCATCTGATGCATCATCCATGCATGCTTTCTTTCTTTCGATCACACCAACTAACATAAAACACATCATGTGAGACGAGTCAATGAACACAGGTGCGCAGCATGGTGCATGTAAACACCACTCATGCGTGCGTGCGTGCGTACCTAGTTACCTGCACACGCTGCATTATATTGTTTTGCATGCACAGCTACGCTCCAAGGACACACTAGTCGTCCCCCACACCCGGCCAGGCCAGGGGCACACGTACGGATCAACGACTTTGCTGTCGTGTCATATATCAGAGACACATCCAATTCGATCCAATATATGAAGGTACGTACGTACGTACACAAAAGTGTATCGGCACACGAGAACACAAAAAGGCTTCGAGTTCAAACAGTTGTAGCCTGGCCACACAAAAGCAGTCAGTGGAAAGGACGAACTTCGATCGCTAGCTGTACTGACAACTGAGCTCGAAGGACTAAGGTTTCACCTCTCGTCGATCAGTGTTAGCTTGAAGGAGGTTGTGTACTTGTGTTGCTTCTCGCTGAAACGAACCGGACTTTTTAATGACGAAGTCCGACTCCCTGTACCATTGCGATAGTCCCAGGGATAGTGCTACCGCGTACAGAACTCATCTCAGAAGTATATCACAGATATCCATTCGAATTACATCACATGTCATAAATATAGTAACCAGTACATGTCTCTGAAATAAGTACATAAGCCTCATGGGCTAAATGCAACATAAAGTAAATGTAGCGCGGCGGAAACTATCAAGCGTCCTCCAAGTGGTCTCCTCTCCACAGGCAATCTCCTGAGCGTAGCTGCAGCCTAGTCGTACCACCCATCATGGTTGAACTCGTGCTCGGACTCGTACCCTGCGAACTCACAGACTGTTCCCAAGGAGTGGAACAGGTTCACGTCACCATCTGTATGCAAGCTTTAGGTGGCCAAATTCTAAGGGGAAAGAAAATAGCAATGGAAAGGGTATGTATTTCCTAAGCAGCAGCAGCATATAGTATCATCATTCCCATATCCCTCTTTTACCACAACTCGGGCCGTCCTGGCTCACTAGGCCCCGTCTCGACACAACACCTCCATCTCTCGGGCGATGCGCGGGCTCCCATCCCCGGCATCTCAAGAGGTACGGACGGATCGCAAGGGAAACGGAGCTCAACCTCCCTCTCCCCGCCCGCACCAACGACCTCACACACTCTCCAATAGGGGAAGAGAAAGCATATCCCAAAACAATAGACGACCGAGACATAAACACTGCGCTTTCCGAGACCGAGGTCACGGCTATACGTATAGATCATAAGACTCTGCAGAGCTTGTACGCCTGTACCCAACTCGGGCTGCAAACCGGGGTTCAACCAGTTGAGACACAACCCACAACTAGTAACTCCTAACTGGAAACGGCATCCTCCTGCATCCCTCGGGTCTGAATGCCTCGGCACGCTAACCTTGGCCCCAAGAGCTGTGAAGACGTTCCCCGTGGGCCAGACGGGGAATAGCTCGCCGATCGGGGGTGTAAGGACGCATCCAGTCCCCCTGACACAAATACCACACTGTAGTCGCCAACAGTCCGGATGCCGCTCCGAGAAAGGCTAGCTGGTACTCCTCCCACAAAAGCAAGCTGGTGCGTACGGTACAATGATCACGAGGTCAGTCAACAAGGTTTAATGTGCCGGTACGGGTGTCATCGTCCCAAAAGCGTATCCACCGCAGTGGTCCGCAACCGTTACCATCTCAGGTAACCGCCATACTCCTAGCTCCCAATCACAATCACAAGTCACAACCGTGCCCGCCACAGGCACAACACAGGGCTTACTCAGAAGCTTGCCCCTGGCTCCCCGAATGCCTAAGTCGGGTTATAAATACCCGCACCGACAAGGACCTACTAAGGTCAAAATCACCATACTCCTTCCCAGTTTTCCCCACACACCCCACACAGAGAATATCTACCAATCCCACACATAGCATGCACAGCAATAGCAACATCTCAAGTATATAGTAAGTGGTAGGTCATCAAGGGGTAAAGGCAATAAAGGGCTATGCATGGCTAATCATCATATAATCATCACGTGCAAGCACTAGCAGACTAACAGCATATGCCTAATGGGCATTCAAAAGATGGGATGGGCGTGAACCTGGAGAGAGCGGGTAGTTGTCGAAGTCCTCGGCCGGATCCTCAATCAGCTGCGCTCTGTCGTCGTCTCCTGAACACGGAAGGTACGGTAAATCCTACGGTAAATGGCAAGAAATCCAAAGAACAGCAATATAGAAGATCCAAATAACTCCAAATACCCTCCCAAACTGTTATTCATGTTTTTAGAAAATTATAGAAACTGGTTTCATAATTTTCTGACTTAATTTGAATTAGTTATGAATTTTCTAAGTTTAAATCATTTTCTGAAAAAGATAAACGAATTCCCGAAAAGATTAAATCCGGAAAATCCAGAGCGCGACACGTGGCAGCGCCAGAGCGCGCCACGCGGCCCTGCTGACGTCAGCTTGACGTAAGCCTGACGTCAGCCAGGGGTCCAGTAATGATGACGTCAGCGTGGGCCCGGCTGACGTCATCACGACCAAGTCAACCTGACAGGTGGGCCCTCTGGGCAGTGGGCCCCGCCTGTCAGCGGCTCGGCTCGGCGCGTCAGCTCGTGTGGGCGCAGTCCACCGTGAGCCGTGAGTGCGGCTCACGTGGACCGCGTCCACCGGATCCGGTGCGGCTGCGCGCCGATCCGGTGCGGCTACGTCTGTGTGGCCAAACGTGCGTGAAATCGGATTTGAAATCGAATGGGGAAAAGTTCACGCGCGCGACGTGTTCGACGAAACGCCGCAACGGCGTTCGCGACGCGCGAGACGCGACGGCTCGCCGTGCGTGCGCGTTCGCTCGCCAGCACGCGTGCGCGGACTTGTGCGGCGTGCGTGCGTGTGGTCTGGCGTGCCCGTGCGTGCGCGCGTGCGTCCACGAACGCTTGCGCGGCGCGGCGCGGTGGCCGTGCTCGTGCTGACGACGGCGAGCTCGCCGGCCGTGCGAGGCAGCGCCTCGTGGCCGGGGCTACACGTGTGCGTGCGTGGCGGGCGTGCGCGTGTGCTTGCGGGGTCGGGTTGCCCAGTCCGCGGCGGTGTGGGCCCGTGAGCGCGTGCGCGCGCCATGGCTGCGCCATGGCCGCGGCACGGCCTTGCAGCGCGCGGGTTTCCGGCAACCCGGTTCCACGGCGGCGAGCGTGTGCGCGCGTGTGCGAGGTGTCCGTGAGGCCCCTGCAGAGAAGAGCGGCACGATGGCCGGGCAAAAGGGTGGGGAACACCTAGCGGCAGCGCTACGGCTCGGCATGAACTCCGGCGAGTGCATCGGTGAGGAATCAAGGTGGGTCTCGGCGGAATTGGCTCACCTACGGGCTCGAGAAGAATTAGGCGAGGCAGGACGACGTTGGCGCAGTGGAGAGGTGACGCGGTGCCGGCTCGGAGCAGCGGTCGTCGTCGACGTCGGTGTTCGCGGCGGCGTCCACGGTGTCGCGCGGCTCGGCGTCGTCGAGGTACGACTTGACTCGCCCTCCGTGCTCCCTTGGCGGCTGTGGTGCTCCTCCTCGCGATGGTGCTCCTCCTCCTCCCTTCTTCTTCCTCCTTCCCCCCTCCTCTTCCTCTCTCCCCCTTCTCCTCCTCTGCTTTTCGTCCGCGGTGGTGGCGAGAAGGGGATGAACCCTGTGAGAGCGTTTGGGTTCGAATTGGAGGCGTGGGCAGCTACTTGTAGGCGTGGGCAAGGGGTAGAGGTGGCTTGGGCGAGAGGGAAGGGCGCAGACGTCACCGGGTCACGCGAATTGCGTGACCCCGGCGTGACGATGGCGAGCGCGTGCGCACGTTCCGCGGCGGGAAGGAGTGGCCGCCAAGGCTTCTAGAGGCTTCCTAGGGGCTTGGCTTGGGCGAGGGGTAGGTCTAGCGGGCGCTGCGTGATCCCAGGCGCGAGCGCGCGCGGGCGCGGCGCGGGGCGTGCGAATCGCGTGACCGCGGCGAGCGGAGCGTGAGGAAGAAGAAGCTCCTGTGCTGGTGAGTGGCTGACATGTGGGCCCAGCTTGTCAGCGCCGCGCGGAGAAGAAACGGCGCGTCGCTGGGCTGGGCTGGACCGCGCGCGAGCGAAGGAGCAGATGGGCCGAGCGCGCGGGAAAAGAAGAAGAAGAAGAAGTCGGCCCGCGCGGGAAGGGAAAGAGGAAAAGAGAGAGAGAGAATTGGGCCGGCTGACGTCGGCCCAAACTGAGATTTAGCCCATAGGTTTTGAATTTGAATTTATAATTCAAATTCATAGTTATATCTCAAATAAAATCCAAACAAATCCAAATCAAATCCAAATAGAATCCAAATGCCACTCTAGATATATTATCCTTAAATAAAATATTATTTTGCTAGGATTTAGATAAGAGGAGAATTTGACCTTAGGCAAATTTAAATTGTTGCACATTTCATTCAAAATTTTTAAATCCACATTTTTTTTAACATGCAAATTTTAGGAATGTTACAGTCTCCCCCCTTACAAGAATCTCGTCCTCGAGATTTAAGAACTCACCTCCTCCTCGAAGAGGTATGGGTACTCCTTCCTGAGATCGGCTTCCTTCTCCCAGGTTGCCTCCCGCTCGGTGTGGTTGCTCCATAACACCTTGCAGAACGGTGTGCTCGACTTTCGGGTTTCCTTCAAAGCTCGGTCTAGGATCTTCACTGGGTGCTTCTTGTACTCAAGAGTCTCCTGTAGGTCCAGTATATCTGTCGGCACCTCTTCACTTGGTAACCGCAAGCACTTTCTCAGCTGTGATACATGGAACACTGGGTGTACCCCTGCCAACTCCCGTGGCAACTGAAGCTCATAAGCAAGGTTGCCTACCCTCCTCGTGATCGGGTACAGGCCAACAAAGCGTGGAGCGAGTTTCCCTTTCACATGAAACCGCTTGGTGCCTCTGAGCGGTGAAACCTTCAAGTAGACCGAGTCTCCCACCTCAAAGGATAACTCCCTCCTTCTCTTATCAGCATAACTCTTCTGTCTGCTCTGGGCCATTCTCAAGTTCTCTCGTATTTTTGCCACATTCTCTTCAGCTTCTTTGATAGAGTCTGGGCCAAAGAAGACCCTCTCACCAACTTTGGACCACATCAAGGGTGTCCTGCACTTCCTGCCATAGAGAGCTTCGAACGGCGACATCTGTATGCTTGCCTGGAAGCTGTTGTTGTATGAAAATTCAGCAAAGGACAAACTCTTCTCCCAATCTGACCCATAGGTGAGAACACAAGCCCTCAGAAGGTCTTCCAGAATCTGGTTCACTCTCTCAGTCTGCCCATCGGTCTGTGGGTGGTAAGCTGAGCTGTACTCCAAGCTGGTACCCATGGCTTTGTTCAAACTCTGCCAGAATCTGGATGTGAATTCAGCCCCTCTATCAGACACAATACTCCTTGGAGCCCCATGTAGCTTTAGGATGTTGTCAATGTACAGTTCTGCCAGCTTCTCAATCTGGTGCCTCTCCCTGATAGGTATGAAGTGTGCAACCTTGGTCAACCGATCAACAATGACCCAGATAGCATTGTTTCCAGCCTGTGTACGGGGTAGGCCAACCACGAAGTCCATGCTAATGTCATCCCACTTCCAGACTGGAATCTCCAAAGGTCGGAGCAGCCCCGCAGGCCTTTGGTGCTCCGTCTTTACTCTTCGGCATGTGTCACAACGAGCCACAAACTCAGCAATGTCACACCTCATGTTTTCCCACCAGAAACGGTCCTTCAAATCTTGATACATCTTTGTACACCCCGGGTGGATGGAGTACTTGGAGTTGTGAGCCTCGCTCAAGATCGTCTGCCTGATCTTCTCATCTCGGGGTACACAGATGTGATCTTTCAACCTCAAGGTGCCTTGCTCGTCGACACGATAGTCAGCTGCTTTGCCCCTTGCCCTGAGATCATGAATCCCTCTGATTTCTAGACACCCCACTTGTGCTTGCCTGATTCGATCCTCCAAGTCGTACTTTACCTTCAACATGTTCAATTGTCCTTCCTCAAGAATCTCGAGCTTCATCTCCATAAGCTCTTTGTACAGCTCTGGTTGACTTTCCTTCACCATCAGGTTGTTGCAATAGACCTTCCTGCTCAAAGCATCTGCTACCACATTGGCGTTGCCTGGGTGATACTGGAGGCTCACATCATAGTCTTTGATCAGTTCCAGCCATCTTCTTTGCCTCATATTCAGCTCTGACTGAGTGAAGATGTACTTGAGGCTCTTGTGATCTGTATAGATCTCACACTTGTGGCCAATCAGATAATGCCTCCAAATCTTCAGAGCATGAACAACTGCTGCCAACTCGAGGTCGTGTGTGGGGTAGTTCTCTTCATGCTTCCTGAGCTGCCGAGAAGCGTAAGCCACAACTTTGCCTTCTTGCATCAGTACACACCCCAGCCCTTGCCTCGAGGCGTCACAGTACACGACGAAGCTCTTCTTGAGATCCGGGAGAGTTAAGACCGGGGCAGTGGTGAGCCGGGCCTTCAACTCTTGGAAGCTTGCTTCACACTTTTCTGACCACACAAACGGCACGTTATTCTTCAACAGCTCAGTCATTGGCTTGGCAACTCTTGAGAAGTTCTCAATGAATCTTCGATAATAGCCTGCCAGCCCCAAGAAACTCCGGATCTCGGTCACATTCTTCGGCCGTTGCCATTCAGATACTACCATCACCTTCTCGGCATCGACTGCGACTCCCTCAGCTGGCAGTACGTGACCCAAGAATGCCACCCTCTCTAGCCAGAACTCACATTTGCTGAACTTGGCGTAGAGCTGGTTCTGTCTGAGCTTTTCTAGCACGATCCTCAAGTGCTTCTCATGATCTTCGGCAGTCTCCGAGTAAACCAGGATATCATCAATGAATACCACCACAAAGCAATCCAGCTCATCCATAAATACCTTGTTCATCATATTCATAAAGTAGGGAGGAGCATTCGTTAGTCCAAAAGAAACAACAGTGAACTCAAATTGGCCATACCTTGTTACAAAGGCTGTCTTGGGGATATCACAAGGTCGAATCTTCATTTGATAGAAACCCGATCTGAGATCAATCTTGCTAAAGAACTTGGCCCGCTTCAACTGATCAAGCAATTCATCAATTCTGGGCAGGGGATACTTGTTCTTGATTGTTACCGCATTGAGTGCGCGGTAATCAATGCACATACGCATGGACCCATCCTTCTTCTTCACAAAGAGCACCGGAGAAGCCCAGGGTGACGCACTCGGGCGGATATACCCCTTCTCCTTCAGCTCGTGTAACTGTTTCTTCAGTTCTTCAAGCTCATCAACAGACATTCTGTATGGCCTCTGAGCAATAGGTGCAGTCCCCGGCTCAAGGTTGATCTCGAACTCAATGTCCCGATCTGGAGGTAGCCCTGGTAAGTCATCAGGAAAGACGTCCGGGTATTCACACACGGCCACAGTCTTCTCAGTTATGCTGCAAAGCTGAGATACTTCACTAGATCTGAGCGGTACAATATCCACCTTCCCGACTTCCGGGTGCTGCACCGTCACCAACCTTGGTGAACAAGAAATCAATCCCTTGTGAGCGGTCAGCCAATCCATCCCCAGTATCACATCAATACCATCTGACTTTAGCACAGTCAAATCAGCCTGGAATTCACAACCACTCATGATCATCTGGACTCCCTTGCAAACTAGGGTGCACCTCATATCTCCTAAAAGAGAGCTGGTGACTATTGGCTTTGCTCGTAACTCGGTGGGGAGAGACTGCAACTCAGCAAACTTCGAAGAAACGAAAGAACCAGTTGCACCAGAATCAAGCAAAACCAATGCAAAAACACCATTAACCAAAAACTCACCAAGTACAACGTCGGGCGCAACCTTGGCCTCCTCCTCAGAGATGTGGTTGAGTCGGCCACGAACCTCAGTCTGCTGGGTCTTGGTCTGTGCTGGTGTACCCTTGGAGCTGGAACCCGGAGCTCTGGCCGGTGTATCTGCACCTCTCCGGTCAGGACACTCGTAGGACTTGTGGCCCGGCTTGCCACAAGCGAAGCAGGTAACCTGTGCTCCACCAGAACCTGTCCTCTGAGCAGACTGCTGACGACCGAAGCCTCCCCCTCCCTGGCTGGGGTAACCGGTGCTCCTGGCACCTGAGAACGAGGACCCTCCACCTGAGCTCTGTCCACCAAAACTACGGCCTCCTGTGCGAATACCTCCCCTCTGTTGGCTGCCCTGGCCAAACCTCGGCTGCCGAGTCTGCCTGTCATGGTGTACAGCCTCTGCCTTCCTTTTCTTTGCCCTCAAGCTATCCTCAAAGTCAAGCCTCTCCCTTTCAACTGCAATTGCTCTGTTCATCAGGTTGCGGAGTGTGGAGTGATCAGTCCCTGCCAAGATCTGTCGTAACCCCCTGTGCAAGCCCCGTAGGAACCAAAAGACCTTCTTCTTCTCAGAATTCACATCATCAGGTGCATACCTCATCATCTTGACAAAGTGCTGAGCATACTCCTCCACCCTCATCGTTCCCTGTGTCATGGTACGGAACTCCTGTGCCTTCTGAATCATGAGCTGCTCTGGAACGTGGTGCTCTCTGAAAGCTGAGCAGAAGTCCTCCCACGTAAGTGTTGCAGGGTTGGGGTGAGTCTCACAGAAGCTCTCCCACCAAGCTTTAGCTGACCCTGTCATCTGGTGAGCTGCGATAGCAATGCACTCCTCATCTGTACAATCAGTCAGGTCCAGCTTGCTTTCCATCACCTTAAGCCAGTTCTCAGCATCCAGGGGATCAGGAGAGTAGTCAAAGGTCGGAGCCTTCAGCCGAATGAACCTTTCTATCTTCTTCTAGAGATCTTCCCCTTGAGGTGCACGATCACGGTTCTGCCCCTGGTACTGGCCCATCAGATCTGCCATAAGGTTCATTGCCTGGGCCTGCATCATCATGGCTTCTGCGATTGTCGGAGGTACTGGTGGCGGTGCTACTGGCTCCTGGTTCCCCTGGCGCGCTGCGGGGTCTTGCCCAGCTCCGTCCCCTGGTCCCACGTCCTCGACTCGTGGCTCAGGCGGTGGTGGAGCTCTCCCGCCACGACCACGGCCACGGCCAGCCCTGCCACGGCCGGGGGCTGCAGCGCCCTCCCCAGCTGCCTCCTCAAGCCGCACCATCAGGCGACTTGACTTTCGGTTCGACATCCTGCCATAGATTCATAGAGAGGATTAGTCACTCAGTCTATCCAAAATCCGGGGTATATATACAAACAATGAAAATATTTGCTAAATATAATCCAACACTCATAGGGAAAAGCAGGAACAGTCACAATAACTCCATAAAAATCCATTCACTCAAACATGCAATACATGATATAAATATAAGCGCTACCTCCAAGCTACCCCTAAACTTAGAGGTTCCACGCACAATCGTTCGCTACATCGCAAGGCTCATGAGGGAAAAATCATCTAGACTCGACAAAGGGTAAAACAAAAAGGTACAGACTCATGAAAACTGACTCATGACGGTACATAGGGTAACTAGTAGAACTCAGAACGGGGCCTGGATCCGGCGTCTGATCTGGGGACGGGATCCTCCATGTGAGTAGCTCTTCCTTGACCCTTCAGGACTTGAGCTTGAACTGTCGGGCGCCGGGGGTTCTTCTTTCATGAGCCTCTTGAGACGCTCTTCCTTCTTGAACAACTCGTCTGTCAGGGTGTCCATGGTCTCAGCTCTATCAGCGAGGAGTGCGTCCTTGGCCCTGACGATCCTCTCTTTTTCCTCGAGTTGGATCCTCAGGTCCTTGGCCCTTGCCAGTTCTGTGGCAGCTTCTTTTTCTGCGTGAACCCTCCGAGCTTCATTCTGGTACAGCCTTTCTTCAAGTCTTCCAATCTGGCGGTTCATGAGGAACATCGAGGTCTCAGCCCTCATCACCTTCTCCTCCGATACTGCGAGCATGGCGTAAGTGGAGTCCATCCCCTGCTTCAAGAAGGCGATCTGCATGTCCATCCTCTCTAGTTCCCTGTCTTGTGCTTGTACGCAGAAAGAGGCGACACGGAGTCTTTCGTCGGACTCAGAAGCAGCGTCGCATTCAATCTGGCGTAACTCGTCTACGTAAGTGCTGGGGCCTCGCAGAGCTTTGGGCAGGTACTGGTAGGGTGTCCCGACGAGCTTGTGTGCGAGCTGCCGGTGTACCTCCCTCATCGCCCGTCGGGTTGCTGCTTGGATCGCTTCGGGTAGGCTCAATTCCTTGGCAACGATCATCACTTTCTTGAACTCAGGTACACTGGGGTCTTCAGGAACTGTGAGAGTAAGGTCTGTGCGGCAGTCCGCTGGGCTCTCGAGACTTCGCCCCATGTAGATGACTTCTGCCTTCAGTCCTGTCTTCGGCAACATCTCCCTGAGTAGGAGAGCGAAGCCTCCGTGGTTCGTCCCATCATCTTCGAACTCCTTCCAAACGCGACCCTCCATCTTGGCCTGGGGTTACGAAGAAAGATATTAGCAATAGATAAGAAAGAGTTTTAAGAAGGGCAGAAGTCAATGCTTGAAAATATTCCAAGGCGTGTATATATGTCAAAAGAGCGTTTCAGAGTCCTGAGTGCTAACGTCCATTTCTAAGGCTGCGAGCTAAACGAACCGGACTTTTTAATGACGAAGTCCGACTCCCTATACCATTGCGATAGTCCCAGGGATAGTGCTACCGCGTACAGAACTCATCTCAGAAGTATATCACAGATATCCATTCGAATTACATCACATGTCATAAATATAGTAACCAGTACATGTCTCTGAAATAAGTACATAAGCCTCATGGGCTAAATGCAACATAAAGTAAATGTAGCGCGGCGGAAACTATCAAGCGTCCTCCAAGTGGTCTCCTCTCCACAGGCAATCTCCTGAGCGTAGCTGCAGCCTAGTCGTACCACCCATCATGGTTGAACTCGTGCTCGGACTCGTACCCTGCGAACTCACAGACTGTTCCCAAGGAGTGGAACAGGTTCACGTCACCATCTGTATGCAAGCTTTAGGTGGCCAAATTCTAAGGGGAAAGAAAATAGCAATGGAAAGGGTATGTATTTCCTAAGCAGCAGCAGCATATAGTATCATCATTCCCATATCCCTCTTTTACCACAACTCGGGCCGTCCTGGCTCACTAGGCCCCGTCTCGACACAACACCTCCATCTCTCGGGCGATGCGCGGGCTCCCATCCCCGGCATCTCAAGAGGTACGGACGGATCGCAAGGGAAACGGAGCTCAACCTCCCTCTCCCCGCCCGCACCAACGACCTCACACACTCTCCAATAGGGGAAGAGAAAGCATATCCCAAAACAATAGACGACCGAGACATAAACACTGCGCTTTCCGAGACCGAGGTCACGGCTATACGTATAGATCATAAGACTCTGCAGAGCTTGTACGCCTGTACCCAACTCGGGCTGCAAACCGGGGTTCAACCAGTTGAGACACAACCCACAACTAGTAACTCCTAACTGGAAACGGCATCCTCCTGCATCCCTCGGGTCTGAATGCCTCGGCACGCTAACCTTGGCCCCAAGAGCTGTGAAGACGTTCCCCGTGGGCCAGACGGGGAATAGCTCGCCGATCGGGGGTGTAAGGACGCATCCAGTCCCCCTGACACAAATACCACACTGTAGTCGCCAACAGTCCGGATGCCGCTCCGAGAAAGGCTAGCTGGTACTCCTCCCACAAAAGCAAGCTGGTGCGTACGGTACAATGATCACGAGGTCAGTCAACAAGGTTTAATGTGCCGGTACGGGTGTCATCGTCCCAAAAGCGTATCCACCGCAGTGGTCCGCAACCGTTACCATCTCAGGTAACCGCCATACTCCTAGCTCCCAATCACAATCACAAGTCACAACCGTGCCCGCCACAGGCACAACACAGGGCTTACTCAGAAGCTTGCCCCTGGCTCCCCGAATGCCTAAGTCGGGTTATAAATACCCGCACCGACAAGGACCTACTAAGGTCAAAATCACCATACTCCTTCCCAGTTTTCCCCACACACCCCACACAGAGAATATCTACCAATCCCACACATAGCATGCACAGCAATAGCAACATCTCAAGTATATAGTAAGTGGTAGGTCATCAAGGGGTAAAGGCAATAAAGGGCTATGCATGGCTAATCATCATATAATCATCACGTGCAAGCACTAGCAGACTAACAGCATATGCCTAATGGGCATTCAAAAGATGGGATGGGCGTGAACCTGGAGAGAGCGGGTAGTTGTCGAAGTCCTCGGCCGGATCCTCAATCAGCTGCGCTCTGTCGTCGTCTCCTGAACACGGAAGGTACGGTAAATCCTACGGTAAATGGCAAGAAATCCAAAGAACAGCAATATAGAAGATCCAAATAACTCCAAATACCCTCCCAAACTGTTATTCATGTTTTTAGAAAATTATAGAAACTGGTTTCATAATTTTCTGACTTAATTTGAATTAGTTACGAATTTTCTAAGTTTAAATCATTTTCTGAAAAAGATAAACGAATTCCCGAAAAGATTAAATCCGGAAAATCCAGAGCGCGACACGTGGCAGCGCCAGAGCGCGCCACGCGGCCCTGCTGACGTCAGCTTGACGTAAGCCTGACGTCAGCCGAGGGGTCCAGTAATGATGACGTCAGCGTGGGCCCGGCTGACGTCATCACGACCAAGTCAACCTGACAGGTGGGCCCTCTGGGCAGTGGGCCCCGCCTGTCAGCGGCTCGGCTCGGCGCGTCAGCTCGTGTGGGCGCAGTCCACCGTGAGCCGTGAGTGCGGCTCACGTGGACCGCGTCCACCGGATCCGGTGCGGCTGCGCGCCGATCCGGTGCGGCTGCGTCTGTGTGGCCAAACGTGCGTGAAATCGGATTTGAAATCGAATGGGGAAAAGTTCACGCGCGCGACGTGTTCGACGAAACGCCGCAACGGCGTTCGCGACGCGCGAGACGCGACGGCTCGCCGTGCGTGCGCGTTCGCTCGCCAGCACGCGTGCGCGGACTTGTGCGGCGTGCGTGCGTGTGGTCTGGCGTGCCCGTGCGTGCGCGCGTGCGTCCACGAACGCTTGCGCGGCGCGGCGCGGTGGCCGTGCTCGTGCTGACGACGGCGAGCTCGCCGGCCGTGCGAGGCAGCGCCTCGTGGCCGGGGCTACACGTGTGCGTGCGTGGCGGGCGTGCGCGTGTGCTTGCGGGGTCGGGTTGCCCAGTCCGCGGCGGTGTGGGCCCGTGAGCGCGTGCGCGCGCCATGGCTGCGCCATGGCCGCGGCACGGCCTTGCAGCGCGCGGGTT
Organism: Digitaria exilis; assembly: GCA_015342445.1. NCBI lineage: Eukaryota > Viridiplantae > Streptophyta > Magnoliopsida > Poales > Poaceae > Digitaria > Digitaria exilis. Next base: position 653,929 of record JACEFO010001963.1, read on the forward strand.
TCCGGCAACCCGGTTCCACGGCGGCGAGCGTGTGCGCGCGTGTGCGAGGTGTCCGTGAGGCCCCTGCAGAGAAGGGCGGCACGATGGCCGGGCAAAAGGGTGGGGAACACCTAGCGGCAGCGCTACGGCTCGGCATGAACTCCGGCGAGTGCATCGGTGAGGAATCAAGGCGGGTCTCGGCGGAATTGGCTCACCTACGGGCTCGAGAAGAATTAGGCGAGGCAGGACGACGTTGGCGCAGTGGAGAGGTGACGCGGTGCTGGCTCAGAGCAGCGGTCGTCGTCGACGTCGGTGTTCGCGGCGGCGTCCACGGTGTCGCGCAGCTCGGCGTCGTCGAGGTACGGCTTGACTCGCCCTCCGTGCTCCCTTGGCGGCTGCGGCGCTCCTCCTCGCGACGGTGCTCCTCCTCCTCCCTTCTTGTTCCTCCTTCCCCCCTCCTCTTCCTCTCTCCCCCTTCTCCTCCTCTGCTTTTCGTCCGCGGTGGTGGCGAGAAGGGGATGAACCCCGTGAGAGCGTTTGGGTTCGAATTGGAGGCGTGGGCAGCTACTTGTAGGCGTGGGCAAGGGGTAGAGGTGGCTTGGGCGAGAGGGAAGGGCGCAGACGTCACCGGATCACGCGAATTGCGTGACCCCGGCGTGACGATGGCGAGCGCGTGCGCGCGTTCCGCGGCGGGGAGGAGTGGCCGCCAAGGCTTCTAGAGGCTTCCTAGGGGCTTGGCTTGGGCGAGGGGTAGGTCTAGCGGGCGCTGCGTGATCCCAGGCGCGAGCGCGCGCGGGCGCGGCGCGGGGCGTGCGAATCGCGTGACCGCGGCGAGCGGAGCGTGAGGAAGAAGAAGCTCCTGTGCTGGTGAGTGGCTGACATGTGGGCCCGGCTTGTCGGCGCCGCGCGGAGAAGAAACGGCGCGTCGCTGGGCTGGGCTGGACCGCGCGCGAGCGAAGGAGCAGATGGGCCGAGCGCGCGCGGGAAAAGAAGAAGAAGAAGTCGGCCCGCGCGGGAAGGGAAAGAGGAAAAGAGAGAGAATTGGGCCGGATGACGTCGGCCCAAACTGAGATTTAGCCCATAGGTTTTGAATTTGAATTTATAATTCAAATTCATAGTTATATCTCAAATAAAATCCAAACAAATCCAAATCAAATCCAAATAGAATCCAAATGCCACTCTAGATATATTATCCTTAAATAAAATATTATTTTGTTAGGATTTAGATAAGAGGAGAATTTGACCTTAGGCAAATTTAAATTGTTGCACATTTCATTCAAAATTTTTAAATCCATATTTTTTTTAACATGCAAATTTTAGGAATGTTACACTTGCATTGGTGATAGATCTTGTTCTCTGTTCTTATTCAACAACGGCTCATATGTGGTGCAGCATGCAACTTACAAGCAATGAAGCACACGAATTATTAGCCGCAAACTTAGAACACAGAGTAGTGGACAGATATAATGGATGGTCCAAAATAAAATGCAGGCACATACACTTGGGCTACTGTGTTAGGTATACCCCATCTAGAAACGAGCTGAGGGCAACCACAGTCCACATCAGTACGCCATATACGCTCCCAATTTAAATTTCAACATACACACAGGACCACGCCACTGCTGCTAGCTCACATACACCAAACGTTCACGAGTCCTGCTAGCGCTACTTGCTTCCATACATACAATGCAAGCTACTTGCATTGCATTGCATCGATCGGTACGCAACGTACACAACATGGATATATAGATCATCGATCGAGTAGTAATATTATTCAATACACCAATTGCGCTCATGATTCAAGGCTCCAGTGCATACTATGTTCCAAAGCGGGCACTGTTCCCGTTCATAATTTTTTGGTAACATGCAATGCAGCAAGGTGTCCTGATCGAAGGCAAGACAGCATGGCACAGTGGTGGTAGTATCGATCATGTCATGTGTGGCACTATTAATAATCTCAGTGATTTTAATAAAGACTAGTGCTAACTTATTACAGGGACCGGCCATTATTCAGAGAGATGCTGCAAGCCTGCAATTTAGGTGATACCAGCAACATGGCAGATTTTCCTAAGCAGGCACATGAAGTGTCATTAATGAGTTAAGTACTGCAACGTTCTTTAAATAGTACTCCAACTGCCTGGTCTAGCTATCAGATAGGATGGAATCATCCAGCCTACTACTTGCCTGGGCCATTTTAATACATTTTATGAAGACAAATTAGCACTGATCTAGTATTATGCTAGTACAAATAAATTAAGAAGTTGACAGCGGGTCTCCGCCCGCATCAATCAGGTAGATTTTTACAGGGACGGTATTAATAAATTTCAATTAAAATCACGATATGCATGCGCTCATATTACTTGCATTGTGAGAGCTGACACTGAAATTAATAATTTTTCATGCCCGTCCAAGACATGCATGCTATAGTTTATCTGTACCTCAGAGGCGATGGGTCTTGATTAAATTGTCCATTTGTCCTCATCAAGATAGTCCGGGCGAGAGCTAGGATCTAGGAGTAGCATCATGTGGTGAGATGAATTGCATAAGCCAGTGAACAAAAAATTGCAGAAAAGATCAGTACGTAAATTGTATGCTTTGCTTACAGACACAACAACAGGCTGAGGGAACAATTTTGCATGGGAAATACGCCATGGGCTTGGAGAGGATAGCATTGAGGGACTGCGGCAGATCCGGCCCAGGAGTATGGCTTCAGCAGCCCATGTAGTATTTGGATCGAGATGGGCTGAGCGAGGGAGATGTGATGATGGCTGGGCCGAATGCTGTGGCGGGCCCTGGTTGGTTTCCTTTCCACACCGACACCGCCGCCGCCAGCCGTGCAGCTCGCTGTTTCCGCCGCTAGCAAGCAGCACCCCGCCGCCGCGAGACGTCGCCGTCGACGGAGAAGAACCCTTAGGTACGCAGGTCACCGCCTCTCTGATGATCTATTATTCTTAGACCCCACCTTCCTCCCTAGCCCAATCTCGCTACGAACAAGGATCTGGGTTCGTTTCAGATTCGCTGGCTCCTAGGGTTGTCCCCCGTCGTCCCGATCCGATGGCTTCGAGTTACTACTTTTGATGACGCGCTCTCGTTCCCTTGCATTCTAGGATGGCGACCCTTAGGAACTTGAAGATCAAGACGTCGACGTGCAAGAGGATCGTCAAGGAGCTGCGCTCCTACGAGAAGGAGGTGGAGAAGGAGGCGGCCAAGACCGCCGACATGAAGGACAAGGGCGCCGATCCCTACGATCTCAAGCAGCAGGTGACAGGTCTTCTCATCCTCCTCTCAAAAGATGCCTTCCTTTCCTGGACCAAGTTATAATCCACCTCTCTGCGACCCTACCCTAGTCATAACTGCACTCTTCTCTGTTCACTGACATCATAGCATGCTGCGTTGTTCAAGAATTTCAGTACTTGTGACCGGTAGTATGTTGACAATGGTTCTTGTAGTTGCATTGTTCGTGCTGGTCTTAGAATGAGCATCTAGTTATGTTACCACTTCCAATTGCTGTGTGATTATTTGGTCAGGTTCATGAGTCAGAAATTTTGTGTATTTCCACTGAGAGGAGAAACTTTGCTTAATTAGAATGTAATGCAAGTGAAAATTATATGTTGATCAAAGTATATGAGCATCTGAACCCGTTAAGGCTGTAAGGATAGGTGGATTAACTTGCTGTCGACTGATGCGGTGATGCGTGGCTTTTATTTTTCTTTGTTCTTGGAAGAGAGAAGATAATTATACTTCATACTAGTCTATGTCTTGTGTCCTAGAATTGAAATCTTGCATTGACCGAATCAATCCATATTTCTCAGATGCATGGCATGTGTCAAGCCACATGAAGCTGCTCAAGTGTTTTTTCCCCTTCTCCATGTAACTGACAAGCCAGTGAATCTTGAACTTCATCTCCGCAGGAGAATGTTTTAGCTGAGTCGAGGATGATGGTCCCAGACTGCCACAAACGACTTGAAACTGCTCTGGCAGATTTGAAAGCTACACTGGTACTCTAAAAAAATATCCATACCTCTATCCAGAGATTATGCATGATTGTCCATCCACCGCAACAATTGTTTCATTGCAGGCTGAACTGAAGGAGGCAAATGAACAAGGTGTGGAGATTGGAGAAGCTGAGAGTACGATCACTGAGGTCGAAGCTGTGGTCAAGCCAACAGAAGAATGAATTATGGGCTCCCAATTACTGAACTATTAGCAAGCATCCTTTTTGCTCGTGTTGTGACTCGTTAGCAAAATGTGTATGATGTACACGCATGTACCGGTATTTTGACTTGGAAATTCTACGATGCTCTATGTTTGATATGTTCTAAGCATCATTATTCGTGGTTGTAGACGAAAGAAATGAAAAACCTACTTGGAATTCTACGATTGGGCTTGGAGAGCACCTTCTTTTGTCCAAAAAGAAAGTTGCGTGCATGTACATTGGTCGTAGACCAAAGAAAAACCCCGATACAGATGCTGTGACTTGTGAGAAATGACGGCCAATTTTCTGGGAGCAGCCGCGTTGATGGGCTTTGAACTGCAAGGCAGGTCTCTGAAGTCTGAACCATCTCTTCTATTATTGACGAGTGAGAGTCCCAGGGTAAAAGACGTTGCAGTAGGCATCAAATGGTCCAACGTGTGAAGATGACATCCTCTGTGAATGTGGTGGAACCAACTCTGCAAATAGCAATGTTTCCTCAACGTGAGCTTGGCAAAGAAAAGTAGTCATTTAAGACCATGTCCCTTCAACATGTTTCTCGTGTTCCTCTCGATATCCCAAAATCCATTCAGGAGAAGGAAGACCTGTGAGACACTGAGACACCAATGGCTGACAACATAATCTCCCACCTCCATTTGAAGAATTGGGAGAGTAGTGAAGCTTCCGTTCAAGTCTCACCGGAATATTAAATCCGGTATGTAAGAAACAAAGAAGACACGTGCACACAACGCCATGTGCAGGACGCACATCAGAGTCAGAATTGTTTGTTAAACTTTGGTTAACTTTCATAGGTATAAATTCTATACATCGTACTGCTGTACAATTTTCTATCATCATGTGTGTGTTGTTTGGGCAGATATAACTAATTGTATCTCCCTGTTAGAAAGAAAAAAGAACAAAAACTTTACAAAAATGCCTCTCTGATCAACCGTGCAAATACTCGCGATGACAACCGGCTCAAGACATCAGGTAGGATCTTCGATGAGATGCCCGGCAAAACAGGAAGAAGTTCTTGGACTACAGACACCATGTTTACGTCCTACCAACGATTAAAATGAATATCAGAAACCTTTAGCATCCATTCATCATTGATAGACAAAAATAAAAGGCAGAGCTTAGCATACATACCCCGTTCACGGTTGGACTTGCAGTCCCAGATGTTAGGAACTTCATGACCTTCTCGACATTGTTCAAGATGACTCTGTCTTCCTCTGTGATTGTTGGAAGCAACGCTCTGGCTCTAACAGGCACCATACTAAAAACAGGGGTCGCATTTCCTATCCCAAAAGATGCAGCAATCTGTATGAATTGCTCTCTTGAAACTGCATCAATGGCTTTGACAATCTGCAATGTAGAAAATAAGAAGGCTGTATATGTCAGAAGTTTTCTAAGTATATCTCATATCTCCGCGTCTAGTAAATTAATGTGCCAAATACAACTCCTGTCCCTTGCTTTTGTAACTTTCAACATGAGAGCTCACCTCGTCAAGAATGAACTCCCGAAAGAAGTTTCCCCTCTCAGAGAGCAGAAAAGCAAGAGCTGCACGGGCTTTAACTGGCTGCTCAGGCTGGGCTATGGCCATTGGAAATACAGGAACCAAGCTGGTGCTAGGTTGAGATCCTATATCAGCCAGCTCAGCCATGTTTCCTTTCAAATTCTCCCCACCGCCACTCTTTGCTGCACGAATAAAATTCTCGAAAGCTTGCATAACATCAATGAACCTTTCTGCATCGAAAACACCAGTTTTGCCATATATTGTGTAACGCAAAGCACTCCTTAGCCGAGGTGATTCATCTGTTAATAGCCTCTGGTATTATAAAATAAAACCACATATTAGTCAATATAGATACTTAAAATCAAAATCCCACTAAAACATTTATGTGCCTCCTTTTGTGTGTTTCTTTGATTAAAAAAAAAGAGGAAAATTTTTGCTGCAGTTGCAATAGTGTATTAGTGTCCATGTGTAGAGTAGAAATATAATGGGAGGATGTACAAGTTGAATCAAAGGTTGAAATATTGACCTGTGCAATATATGGGTATGCTTCATCCACAATGGCAAATTCAGGATCTCCCACCAAAGCAATACCTTCTAATACTCCAATGGCTCTAATAATCAAAGCGAAATATGGAGGTATCCTGAATGGATAATCAAAGGTTATCTGTGCTAGATCCGCTGCCAATTCTTGAAAGTTAATATTCTTAGCACCGCCTCCTTCAAGTGCCTGATCAAAAACCTTGGCCAGTACAGGCAAGATTGGATCCAAGTTTACTCCCTCAGGAATAAAGCCAAGCTTCACAAAGTCCTTAACAATTGCATCATAATCACGATGAATAAGGTGAGATATAGCTTCGATCATTCCATACTTCTGATCATCTGTCAGTTTTGTTACAAGTCCTACATGGAAAAAAGGATACATTTTTATTGGTTTTTCACGAGCACAAAAAGAGGAGAGAGAAATAAAGTAAAAGTGCACTGATAGAAAAGCTAATGACACAATTAATCATTTTTAAAAAAATTAGTCAGAAGAGTTCTTGCTAAAAGGCATTAATAAATAGGTTTGCCATACTGAAAACTGAAAAGGAGGTTTGCACTTGTCATACTTTAATCTAGTGTGTGAGATGGTAGTTATTGATGCAGAGTTACAGAAACTGCTTGAATGCATGTCATTTTGTCATTTTACTAATACTAAAGCATAGCCATCTGTACCACAAAATGGGCAAATGTATGGAACATATTTTACAATTTTATTAGATGCAAAGCAAATATAGCATTTTAGTGGCAAAAAATAACATTAGTTGGGCAGACTGTAGATTTTCAAACAAGTTGACATACCAAAATCAAGAATAGCCAGCTTTCCATCAGGTGTCCTAATCATATTGCCTGGATGTGGATCAGCATGGAAGAATCCAGTATCAAGCAACTGCAAATAACAATAAGCAATAAATATAGCATGAAAGGTGAGTAGATGATTGACAAACTAACATGGTAATAGTATGAATAAGATGTACATAGAATGATTGGCAAACTAACCTGTTTCAGATAGCATATGACTCCAACACTGACCAATGATCCAACATCATCCTCTGTACTTTGTGACAGTTTTTCTCCCTCTATCCATTGTGTGGTAAGAACTTTTCTAGATGTGTATTTATGGTATGTCTTTGGTACGACAACCTGGAATATGTTGCATAATAGTACATTAAGAGTTGAGCAGGTTGACAGTGAAATTAACATGAACATGTTATACCCAGTAAAACTATAAATTTATAAACCATATCGTCACACAACACGACCTCCTACAAGGCAATTACCTGTGGCAGATCTTCTTTCATCATTTCAGCAAAGTAGGTGCCATTTTCTCCTTCATTTACATAATCAAGTTCTTCAAAAAATCGAGCAGCCCACTCATCTACCAGGCCAACAACATCAACGGAGACCTGACAGTATTCAGCAGTGTTTCAGTTCAATTAACTAAGATAATTTCTCTGTATATTCTTCTCAAGTAGATGAAAATCTATACCTGTGGAAATCTCCTGAGTACCAAACCCAGGTTTCTAATGATGAATAAATCGATAGTGACAGTCTCAAGTACAAATGGTCTCTGCACTTTGACAGCTACCAGTTCTCCGGTTTCTTTCAAGCGACCTTTATATACCTGTCCCAAAGATGCTGCAATACAATGCATAAGACAAGTTTAGTCCAAGAACAGCAATTGGTGCAGCATAGATAGGTTCTTTAGCGTAATTACCTGCAGCAATTGGGGAGGGGGATAACTCAGAGTAGATTGCTTGCCAAGGCTGACCAAGCTCTTCTTCCAGAAGAGCCATTGCTATATCATCTGGGAATGAAGGAACCTTGGCACAGTAGAAAGCCCAAATTAGCAAATATACGTACACATTTCATGTCATAGCAAGGGGAATATAATGAACTTAAAAAGAAGCAATGTTTACCTTATCACATAATTTCTGCAACTCAGTCATTGCTGCAGGGGACAAAATATCTGGCCGTATACTTAGCGCTTGCCCGAGCTTGATGTAAGCAGGGCCCAGGGATGTTACGATTTCCCTCAGTTCAATAGCTCGTGCCACTTCATTCTAAGGATAAACATTTGACAGCAACAGAAGGAATACAGTGATTAGCAAACACATTTAAATGACTCAAAGGAAGGCGGCACAGCTGCAGGAATAGGGTATCTACCTCTTTAAGTTTCTTATTAATAAGATCGGATATGAGATTGGAGATGAAACCACCGGCAACAGACAGCAACTGCACAACTCGAGTGGCGACAGCCCTTGGGCGCTTCCCCCAGTAGGCTGATATGATTTCAGGGCTATACACAAGTGGCAACCCCTCATTGTTGTCCGCAGACTCTACCTAGAACCAAGGAAGAAAAACAACAGAATTCAGTAACAAACAACTGTAGCATTTTTTTGAGAGTACCAACCTTTTAATGTTCTGCTTAAAAGCAGTGTTTTAAATAGCGGGCTAAGACGTTTAGCGGCAAGGCTGCCGTTACAGGATATAGCCGGATATAGCCGGCTATATCGGGATATAGCCGGATAAATGCCATAGCGGAAGCTCTTTTCTAACAGCTATAGCCGGCTATAGCGGTAGTTTAGCCGGCTATTTAAAACATTGCTTAAAAGTGATTGCTTTATGCAATCGTGTAAAGAGAGCACGCTGAGAGGTTAATGCAAACGGAGGGGGTTGCGGTTTGAACCTCGACAAGGCGAAGGCGGACATTGTCGTCCGCGAACTGCTCGTCGCGGAGGTTCTGGCCGCGGAGGCCACGCATGAGCGTGGCGAGCTGCTCGTCCTGCTCCATCTGCTTGCGCACACGCTGAATCTCCTTGGACACGCCTCCGAACCTCTGTGTCATTTGCAGGCAAACACGCAAACATATCAGCAGTAGTGAAGGGGGAAAGCAACACGAACAAGATCATCGGACATCGAAGCGGCTTGAACTTACGGTGTTGGAGAGATCGTTACGGGTTCTCGGCCTGGGGCTAGAGGAGGAGGTGGACGGCTTCGGCTCCGTGGCGACGGCGCGGACACGGGGAAGCTGCCCTCGGCGGCGGCGGCGACGGGGGAGCGCCGGGAGTTGCGCGACGCGGCCGAAGCCGCCGCAGTGCAGGAGATGCGGCGCCGCCGCCGCGGCCTCCATGGTTTAGCCGCGCGAAGACCCCCGACGACTTGGCCGCCGCCGCGTCTCTCGTCGTTTGCGAAGCGAACCCGGGCGTGCAGCCGGCGCAGCACGCGTGGAGAGGCAAAGGCGGGGTTTGCAAGAAGGCTGACACCAAACTGACTGAGCTAGTGCGAAGCGGTGGTTGGGGGAGAAGAAGAATTGGGGCCGCCGGTCAATGGGTGGTGGTGGGAGCGGAGGCAACAGGCACTCTCAGCACCGGCCGGGGGTGGGGCGGCTGGCTGGCGCGCGGCCACGAGTGCGGGGGCGCTGCGCTTGTGGTTGGCTTGGCGCGCGCGCGCTCCCGCCGCATGAGGCCCGCGCGTGCCCGGGGAGTGCGGGGGCGCATGGACGGCGCCGGGGCGGACACAGAGGCCGCGCCGGACAAAAAGATCGCGTGGACCTGTTGACGACGACGACCCCACTGTGAGACCGGGAGTGAGTGGGCTGACGCTTGCGATGTGTCCGCGTCCCATTCGAACGTTCAGATCTCCAACCACAAGCTACCAGCTGCCTGTTGATCGATAGCACTCGCCGAGTGAAACGAGTGACCGGCAATTCAGCAACAGCTGACGATAGCTGCAGGATCAAACGCAGTTACTCGTTAAAATGTAAAATGTTTTTGCTTGGTTGGTATAGATTGCAGGATCTACGGTGAGTTTGCTTTTGACTCCACTGTTAACGAGTGGTGGACATAAACATTCAGAGGCACAACTACAATGATAGAACCATTTTCTTGCACCTCTTCACCCGACTTAAAACAATAAAATGTCGCTATCTATGTTCAATTATTACATAAGCAGGAGAAAGGTAGCCTCTTTTTACAAATAAAACTTACTTATACATGCTACATGGAAGATCACTTCTGGTAAAGCTTCACTTGTACAACAAAAGTGCTACAACCAACTTTACAAACATAGGAGACACAAAGACCACAACTTCTCTCGTCTAGGCGGGACAGATTGGGTTGAAGCACACCATAGCAACTCCAAACCTCAACAAAAGAAAATTCCTTTGTGCTTTATAATGCTTCTCTCGCTTCATCGTGTTTTTGCGCTAGATGTCCCATTCTTTTCTATCGCTCGTTGCCTTGCGCGCTCCATCTTCCGTTTGCGCCATTCTTCAAGAGCTGGAGATGTTCACAAAACATAATCAGGTTTGATAACTTCACAAGAAGAGCAAAGGGGAGAGAAATCTGCCCAGCAGCTCCAGCAAAGCAGTAACACCACTTACAAACACTAGACCCAAGTTTATTTCCCACATATGCTGACTTGACAGCTGGCAACACTACCATTTCATTGTTTTTCTGTTCTATCTATGTGCTATGTAACTGTTTCATTACATGTTCAATCTAGTTGATTCTACCTACATCGGTCTTCTGTTCCTGGGAGGATATTCTTAAAACACAAAACAAAACAGCAGGCAATTGATCAAAGCTGCATTGATATTCATCACTGAGTTGTAAATACTTCTACATACATTTCAACAAGATGTTTTCAAGAAATATATATTTCGACAACAAAAGAAGCATCATTTTTTGCCAATCCAGTGGAAAACAACAGGATAAGTTATTTTCACAAGCAAGGAAATTGTAGAATCCGTCAGCCTTGATAATGTATTCATTAAAAATGTGGGGGCACAAATTGACAGTAATCTGGCATCATTACAAAGATTATGATGCCCTAGCCATGTATGAAAGCATATAGGTTCAAATTATCCATGGTTTTTTCTGGTCAATGTATCATGTTTATCAAATACTATCACACATATTGCAGAAAACAAATAAATGGACCCAATTATGCCTCTAAATCTGCAGGAAGTAAAAGACTGAGCAGTGGGTGGAAGAAAACCTTTTTGGCTGCTGCCATCATTCCCTGCCCTTAAATCTTTCAGCCTATTTGATAAATCAACAGCAGCAGTCTGCTTAGGATCTTGTGCTGCCATGCCATGCTCACCATAAGCTTCTTGCTCAATTTCCTTCACCTATGTAATGATCAATGAGAACTGTCAAAGTTAAGGTTTTCTGTATAGCAACATGGTGTGCATCGTCATTTCTTTCTCAAATCACTATAGACAAAGCACATGGAAACGTACTCTTCTAATCAAATCCACAGGTTCCATAGCACGACGCAACTCTTCAGATTCCCATATATACCGAAGCTGAGCTGCACAATAGTAGGACCCAGTACTTAGGCTGAATTGAGTTATCAAACAATAGAAGTGTACAGCCTCAGTACAAGTAGAATTTTCCAAGGACCCATGAGACCACTGAAATGGCTATAAGGATCTAGCAGTTCAGCAGAGAAGGCTGACACAGGGAAATGGATACCCTTAACGACGCCGTTTTTTGGAGCAAGCACAATTTTGGCTCAAGGTGGATCAACGAGCCCACTATAATCACTATCAGAAGTTCGCACTCCACGTCTAATTGAAAGAAAGTCCTAAACTTTGCTAGATTTATTTTGCTACAAACCAGTGAACCCTAACGATTGGGACAAAATCGAGCACATCCGGTCGCCACTGCCAGCCAGTAAAATCAGAAATCTAGGGAATACGATGAGGGTATCACGGTGGCGTACCAGAATCGAACTGGTCGCCGCCTGCGATGCGCGGCCAGGACAGGAAGTAGCTGTGGAGGAAGAAGGCGGCAAGAAGGAAGTTGAAGGCACACACCGCGATGGTGGCGTTCTTGTAAGAAATCCTCGAGGCCGCCGTCCCCGCTCTCCAATGCGGCTGGGCGTCCATCCCCTCTACGGCGCCGCCGTAGAGCTCGCCGGAGAAGAGCAGGAAAGCCGATGAGGCAAACAACCAGGCTGGCTGCCGCTCTACCTAACTAACAGCAGCAGCAGCCCCACGCACATGATCTGAACCGTCCGCCCCTCATCCAACGGACCTCTGCTACTCGCACAAAAAAAACATTGAATGGGCTTTGGGCCCAGTAACGGAATGGGCAGCGAGTTGGGCCACGGATTGGGCAGATTCGTACGCCCCAAAGGCCGGGCCCCAACCCTACCTTCCTTTCTCTCTCTCTCTCTCGCCGTCGTCGTCGTCGCACCACCACTTGCCCCCCGCGTCGCCTCCTCCTCCGACCACCACCACCACCGTCCACCGGCGGCAGGGACAGCGACGATGCAGTCGGCGGCGTGGAGGCGTCACCTCCTCGACCACCACCTCTCCCCGTCCACCTCGGCTGCCATCACTGCCTTCAGATCCGCCTCCCAGACCGGGCTCACTCCCCAAGGTACAGCTACCATTTCCCTTCGGCACGCGTGCCCCTCTGGATAGATCTTAGGAGCGATTTCCTTCCAGGGTTGGCTGGGGCGGATGGCGCGAGGTACATGTCGTCCGCGAGGGCGCCGGCGGTCAAGGGCTCGGGGCATCTCGTCCGCAAGGGTACCGGAGGGAGGTCTTCTGTGAGGTGAAGACTCAAACTCAACTTCGTTTTATCCCATTTATTAAACGTGCTTCAATTGAGCGGCCACAGGTGTCGCGGCAGTGTATCAGGGTCTGGCCATTGGGGCGATTCAGTCTATTTTGTGTGAGATGAAGCTGCCAGACATAGATGGAGTGCCTAAACATGACATTTCTGATTATCATACCGTTCAATTGTGTAGTCCATACTGTCACACCTGGCAATGTATGTATCAAATCGGGTTAATTGATTGATTGGTGTGGTAGCAGTCGTTCAAAACATCTGCGCAGCATTAACTTTGCCTGATCTGAAACGTAGTGAGGACTTTGTAATATGTAATTTGGAAATTTGAGCTACAGCTCACTCGTTCTTGCAGTTGCCAAAGATTATACTGGTATATATGAAAACCTGAGATAATCTGATTTTCGAGTGCTTTACTAGCTCTGTTGTAGGGGAAGGTGGATACTTGTCTTAATCTGTGCGCGCAGCTTGTTTCTGTACTGTTAATCTGTTTAAGCATGCGTGAGCCCAGCCATGTAGATGCATTAGTACATTTAGATTTTGGAGTTGCGAAACTGGATCTTGACATTCTTTAGTTTGGTTCTGTTCATAATCTAAATAGTTGCAACATAGACTGAGCTGTTTTCCTATAATCTGCAATGCTATCGTACCATTCATCTTCTTGTGTACTGCAGTTTGATAAAAACATTAAATTAGTAGGTTAGAGTACATATGTGCAATGTGCCAATGTTTCTTGGTCTGGCATAATTGCCCCATCATTGCATCTCTCGTATCTACAGGCAGACACTAGAAATTTCCAGAAATACTTTGTAGTTTCCTTTGTCATGTACCTTACCTTGGTGTATGAGCATATATTTTTGGCCTTTTCAGTGGAATTGTAGCTACTGTGTTTGGAGCTACTGGATTTCTTGGGCGCTATCTTGTGCAACAACTTGGTAAGATGACCTGACTATGATGCTATATAAATTTAGTTTATGAATAGGTGGTTACTCAAACGTCGAATTTTATTCAGCCAAGATGGGATCTCAAGTGCTTGTCCCGTTCAGAGGTTCTGAGGATTCTCACCGCCACCTGAAGATTATGGGTGACTTGGGTCAGGTAAAATAGTAAGCAGGTAAATTTAACAATTAACTCATTTTTCAATGTAATCATTTTTCATCCTTCTGACTTCTGGCAGATTGTGCCGATGAAATACCATCCAAGAGATGTTGATTCAATTAAGGCTGTTATGGCCAAGTCAAATGTGGTTGTTAACCTCATAGGTGTGTTTACTTGAGATGTATATTGTATTCTTTTTTATAATAAAATCTTATTCTGGCTTTGTTAACTCCATTTCAATAGGACGAGAATATGAAACAAGGAACTACAGCTTTGAAGATGTAAACCATCATATGGCAGCGCAACTTGCAATGGTATTTGTCTATTTTACTTCCTGTTGCAGATGTGCTATTCAAATATGTTGGGTATTCTTTTTCTGGAAAGAAAAATGGCGTGTAGTCTGTTTATGCAAGGGCCATTGAAAGTTATAATTTGATCATGGCCAGCCATGTTGAAAATATTTGATCTTGGGTCTCTTTGCTCTGGCTTGCTGTATCACTGATGTGGATCACATCATCGTAAGGTGGTAGCCAATCTCCTCAGCAAGCACATGACTGCTAAGTTTAGTTTGATACTTGGCGTGGTGGTTGATTTTGCTTACCTAACTGAGGCAAAATTACGTCAAATTTCAGGTCATTTAGCATGATTTAAATCAAAAGATATGTTATCCTTTTATTCTGACATTGGGTAATTGTATCTGGCTTTTTGGTTATATCAATTATTCTACTCTTATTTTCATCCTTCCTGTAAAGATATATAGACCTCGGCCTTTTAGTTTATGGTAGAGGATGCTACTTTATTATTTTGTATCTCTGCTTTCACTGAGCCATTGAATCCTTGGTCTGTTATGTTTGGGCCATATTGGCAGCCTTTTTTTTATACACCATATTAGCAGCCTTTGATATGGAATCTAACCACTGTTTGTGCACAAGTTTCGCCCTGAGGAATATCCTGGTTTCTGATAACATAGATGATTGCTGCTAATTATTTATGTTGCATAAACAATTGGAAATTCTCCAATTATCTGTGGTACTTTTGTTTGCGATATGAGAACGTAGCTCATATTAAGACTTCCTGTGGTGCCTGGCTAGTAATCTGATGCTCTGGATTCTACTCAGATTGCTAAGGAGCACGGGGGTATCATGAGATTTATCCAAGTTTCTTGCCTAGGGGCATCACCCTCTTCTGAATCTAGAATGTTGAGGACAAAAGCTGCAGGAGAGGAATCAGTCTTGAAAGAATTTCCTGAGGTGATCACCTTTTTCTCAACTCTAGTAACACAATTGGGATGATAGCTCTTGTTTCAGAACCATCCAAAGGCCAAATTCAATAGTAAATACTATCTGTTTTCTATAAGGAATGAGTTTTACTGAATTCTTGTTTTTATCGATCAACAGGCTACAATCATGAGGCCTGCTACCATGATTGGCACAGAAGATCGAATTTTGAACAGATGGGCACAATTCGCAAAGAATTGGGGTTTCCTCCCTCTTGTTAACGGTGGATCTTCAAAGTAATTGAGTTTACTCATCGACTGTTCTCATACTGTATGACCTCAGTTAGTTTAGGTCATAAAATGATCTGTTCTAATACTCGGTAGAATTTCTTTCCCCGCGTGTAAATTTACTTGGATGCTACCTTTTTGCAGGATTCAGCCTGTTTATGTAATTGATGTTGCTGCTGCTATTGTGAACTCCCTCAAGGATGATGGTACTAGCATGGGAAAGACATACGAACTCGGGGGACCTGAAATTTACACTGTACATGAGCTGGTAATTTTTAATCAAACCTTTACTGTGCCAATTGATGCATTTTAACTTGCATATGTGAAGTGATTGGAGATGTGATTATGATTGGGTACAGGCTGAGTTGATGTATGAAACAATCCGTGAATGGCCGAGATATGTCAATGTCCCACTTCCTGTCGCAAGGGTATGATTTAGTTACAAGCATTTGTTTGCCAGAAAAATGGGCTTTTGGTATACACTTTTGTTGACTTGTATGGTTCTGAAATGCAGGCCATTGCTTCTCCAAGGGAAATGTTGCTAAACAAAGTGCCATTTCCCCTGCCAACTCCATCCATCTTCAACCTAGACCAGATCAATGCATTCTCTGTGGACAACCTCGTCTCTGAAGATGGTGGGGATCTCATCTACAAACCAAGTGACATCTCATTTTGTTTTTCTCACTGCATCCTGCTTATATCTTTCCAATACATCATGCAGCTCTCACTTTCGAGGACCTTAGCATCATGCCTCAGAAGCTGAAGGGGTATCCTGTGGAGTACCTGGTGTCTTACCGAAAGGGTGGGCCGTCTTTCGGCTCAACCGTGAGCGAGAAGATGAGGAGCTCCGAGATGTAGCCTCGTCACGCTCGTGAAGACACTGTAGATTCATAATCATTTAGTTGCAGATGCATTGTTGTCTTTGTTGTCCGGCCATCTGTCGCCGCCACAGCTGCTCCCGCTGGCTGCCTCACCTAGTGGGCAGGACCCAAATTCCATGCACGGGCTCCTGCTCCTTGTTTGTTTACATCAATAAGAACGCTCAGATGTTTTTTGTCAAATTTTTGAGCTGGATGCAACAAGTGAAGAGAGGAATCATTCCAACGATACAAGATTGTGGGAGATTTCAGAGCATAATATAACCCTTCTGGATACATGTCCTATTATTTCAAGTGGTTTTGTTTTGCCGGCGCATGGCCGCATGGGGCGCATCCGCGCATGTTAAACTTTGTGCATAACGGCGCGTGGAATCGCCGAATGGACTAACGGGGTAACAGTTGGAGAATGATGCTGCTCTCTCATGACTGAGCTGAGCAGACGAATCTTCCGCCGTCTCATAGAACGGTGAGCTGCGTTGACAAAAATCTGCAACGCTGCAAAATCTGGTCTGGACTGTCTCCCAGCTGACTCTCTGACAGAATCTGCAACACTGCAAATCTGTTCTGGGCACTCTGAATCTCTTGCGTTCTATGTACTTTTTACTTCCTATTCCTATTCATCCCCTCACAGAACATGCATCCCAAAAAATTCTTTTTTCACCTTTCCTATTCATCCCCTCACATAACACGTAACACGCATCCCAGAAAAAAAAAAAATTTACCCACCCTTACCTGAACACAGCCTAGCCTCTGATTTCTGATCGATCTCCGTGAAGATGGCCCCTTCTGTAGCATCAGGGCACCACCACGGCACCCTTGGGGCCCTGTTCTTACTGGCCTGCTTCGTCTTTGATGATTTTGATCGTCCCTGCAAGTGCAATGAGCAAACACACATGACCACAAATCTTGTCCGTCCCAAATGATTGAAATGGACATGGCAACATGCACTTGCCGTGTTTATTAGTTCCAGATGGAGCATAGCATGGCCGGTGGCACTATCGTGAGAGATGGATGTGCCACCACCCTTTGGAGCAAGACAATTCACATGGCCCAGCACCACGCAACGGTTTCAAATCACGCAGCCATTACGCTCATCCGTCGCCGCGATCCTCTCTGATTTCAAAGCCATCAGTCACGGTGCCACTCAATTTGGTGACGGCGACGCCCACCACCTTTTAGGCACTGGTTAGGCCATACCTGCAGTATATTGTTTTTTTATTTTTATTTGGATGGAATTGCGAATCGATTTGATGAGTTCGTCAACAAACTCTCAATTGAATTGAATTGAGCTTGACTCGTGTGGCTATCCCATTTGCCATCTCCTGTTCACTGGAAGAATTTTCTGTCAGTACGTGTGTGTTGTGCTGTATGGAATGAAGCTCACGTGCAGTGAGTGTGAAATTCAAGCACGGCTAGCGTTTATTTTATTCGAGCACAGAACGAACATGGGAGGGGAGCACAGTACAGGTATACGATGCAGCGAAAAAGCTCAGGTTAAAGCCACCGTTTCGTCGTCGTGCTGCACCTGTTCGATCTCCTACGATATATAATCTCTCACACACAATCATGCGTGCTCTTAGTCGTCGGCTCGACGGTGTGTTGTTGTACCCTACAACCAGAGCACTAGCTTACACCAACTTGGTTGTTAGATTCATGTGCCCAGGGTGTCATTCTTGATCACAACTGGCAGGACATCAATCAGCCTTATAGCAATTAAGTACTAGCATTAGAAGTGGGTGATTGCACCTCTTCATTTCATCGTCCTCTGTTTTTTTTTCATTTTAGTCCCCTTGGATACACATAGGCGATGTACCATTTCATCAATGAAGAAGCTTATAACACCAGCCCTTGTTTTGCTCCATTTTCCTTTATTCTACCATTATATGACTATCTATCATACATTTGTAACAAAAAAAAATAGATATAGCCAAATGATGGTGCACAGTATCTCTGAGCCATAGATTACCGGTTATCTATATCTATTAGAATATGACAATTAAATACTCAAGCCTTGTACGACGCACTTGCGCCGAGCTAGGCTACCGCATCATTAGCAGACAAATGCATGCAGATCAAGGGGAACCAAGCCTGCAGAATTGCAGATCGAGCCTCGTTATTGTTTTTTTTTTCATCAGTGGTGGTGTCTTCAGACAAAAGGCAGCCGCATGGCTTGATGCCCTGATATTTTATTAAAAACAATAGTCTTGTGCGTTGCCGTGTCACTTGTTTTCCTTGGGTTCCTTGGTGATCAGATCCTGAGGAGAAGAGACAAGCCATTGATGGGGGATTTTGACCCTTCTCTCAATTCCCAACGCGTTTACTTGCTCATGCTCCCTTTCGTTCTCTTTTTTTCTCTCATGGCCGTGTTTAGTTCCAGAAGTTCTTTTGGATTCTACTATTCATCTCTCTTAGAAAACACGCTTCCTAGAAAAGTTCCCCTTTTAACTTCTTTCAACTTTCCTATTCATCCCTCTCACAGAACACGCTTCTCAGAAAAAAGTTTTTTTCCTCTCCTCCCAACTAAACACACCCGTGTTCGGACCCTGTTGTACCTTTGCCGCTTCTGCACGAGCTACGATATCAAAAAAATCACACGAGCTACTTTCTCACTGTGATACGATATACTTCTCTGTGGAGCAAGTACATACTGCACCACCGTTGCTTTTGAAGTCGCTTTTCATCACCTCAATTCACTTGCACTTGCGGTTGCGGCTTCGTCAGTTTACCCGTTCGGAGAAAAGTAAAGTACCCTTGACGCAATGCGTACGTCCCGGCTTTGAGATGCAAAACTTGGCCCTTTGCTTCCCTTGGAAAAGAACGTGATGGTACGTCCTGTTGAGTGATACGAGTCCAAAGGTTATCTGATGTGGACATAGCTAGGGTTGTGTATCTTCAGCTAGCATGCCTGCCTTCTTCAGCTAGGAGTACATCGTTATGATAAGTATGAACTTAGTATGAATAAATCATAGAAAATGTGAGTACTCGTACCAAGTTGAGTACTCGAACGTGGGCAAGCAAGGAACCTTACTGTCTTTTTTTTTTCAGCAAGAAGGGACCTTACTATCTTAGATATGCTCGGTTGACTGAAATGTATTCAATTCATGCATTATTTACACGAGCAGCAAATGAATGGCCGTAACTTGGTTGATCCGTTTGATGCATGCCGGCCAGAAAACGATGGCCTGCCGGGCGCGGAGTTGAACTGATTCCTAGCTACCTGCATCCCAGCGTGGTAGGTATGACGCCACTCTTCTTGATGAGCTATGGATCGCAATGCAAGCACAGGAAAATGAAGGATAAAGTAAAGAGGAATTGAAGATCACGTCGTCTCGTTGAAACTGGATTAGCGCAGCTCCGTCCGCGAATGCCGGTCCACCCGCATTGTTAGTTAGGCGTGAAACCAACCAAATAAAAGAGCTCAAGAACGTGCCTGCCTCGTGCTCCTTTTGATCTTGCGCTCTTCATGACCGAGTGCCTTCTTTTCTTTTTACAAACTTCTAGTATAAATGTTTCTTTTAGACAAGCTAAGGGATTACTACTCTACATGCTAGCTAGTGTGAATTTAATCTTGTCTGAATTTGAGTATATCACGCGAGGCAGGTCATCATCAGCTCGATGTAGCTAGCCACGTACTCCTATATAGGGGGTAAAGAAGAATTACACGGTGAGGATACATAGGAAGAGTACTTACCGACGAAGCAACAAACACTATCATCATCGTCAACAACAACGAGAGCCCACCGGCCACAATGTCCAACTCGATCGGTCGATCGATGGATAAAAAAAGCAGCCGTTTTTTTCACCCTTTCCCTTTCGTGAAGCAGCACACGTACGCAACTCAGCGCGGCCGCTTCCGTTCCGATTGGCCTTCATGGGGGACAGCCAAAGATGACGAGGCGAGGCGACGTGGGAGCCACCACCCCCTCACCTCCAGCTCCAGCAGTCGACGCCACCGCCTTCGTCGCCTCATGTCTACTTCCGTCAATGCCTGGTTCGTCATCAAGAATCCAAAGGACCATCAAATAGCACCGACCAGGTCCGGCCGCGTAGAATCCCCAGACTGCCCTCTTCTTCCTCCTCGATCGGAGAATGAGTTGTCATCAAACCGTGTTGGCCGTCCGTCCTCCCTGGCTGGCCTGGGCACGGAACGGAATCACGAGGGAGGCCCCACCGCTCACCGACACTGTGGGCCCGGGGGAGGTGGGTGGGGCCCTGCAGACCGTGTGAGGTCAGCAGACGGGTATTGGGGGCGGTGGACGGCTGGAGCTGGAAGACGACGGCCCTGTCGCGGGGCCCACACGGGTAGCGGACCCAGATTTTCCGTTTCCGGTCAGACGGCACCACGTCGGACGTTAGTCTGTTGTTGCACGGACAGAAGCCAGCTCAACGGCTAGGGCCACTCAACTCAGTAGAGCGAATGTGCTGAGTCTTGTGGGCCTTTCTAATGCTACAGTAATCACAGCGTAAAAATTCAGCTCACGCCTAGGACCAGGGCCCTAGTGACCCTAGCCTCCTATCCGCCACTGGCCGCTGCCGTCTACCGACCGTGTGTATACAGCTAGATGTACTACGTACATACCAAGCACGCGACGTAGTATCGTATATCGCGAATACGACGTGTAAAAGAGCCTATCGTTGTACCGGTTTGCTTAGAGCCTACGGTCACTTTCAAATCCGAAATTGTAAAGATAGAAAGTCTCCATACTGTTACATACACAAATTGCAATTTCATAATGCAGGGAGCTAACGGATCTAACCAGAAACATTTATCATATTTATCGGTAAATATTATAACACATTCAGAATCTGTGACGCTTCATGAATTTATTGCATGCGTGTTTGAACTCGAATCACCTTACGCCACACACAGATATCGTTATGTTGCTGGCATTATTTAGACTATGATGACGTAGGCTCATTTGGTTCCTACTCCACAAATTTTAGTTACCTCAATGTGCATGCACAGACATGATCTTTCCATTTTCTATCGCCACGATCTCACCCCGACTTTCACCTAAGAGGCCAGGTGTACTCCTTGATAAAAAAAAAATAACCTCATCTTCATGTATACTAGTATGGATGATCCAAACATATACATACAGGGTGTGTTTGATAAAATAGGATTGTCACCGAAGTATTAATGTCCATATTTGTTATTTGATTTCCACATCAATCTAATGCAAAAAAATCACTATACATGTATATAAATCAGTAAAACATCTTTAAACCTTGGCACATGCCAATCACCCTTTTTATTATCTTTTTTCTTGAGCTGCCCTTTTGTTTATCATTTTGAGAAGCATCAAAGTCTTTCAACTGAGGTACAAATACTAAAATTTACCCTCATGATTTCTCAAAACTGGTTGCAAAACCATTCACTAAATCTCGCAGTAAATACAGTGCAGTGTCCGCAGGCAAGGAGCCGCTTCCAATTTCCCATCTGCAAAAGTAAAATCCATCTGCAGGCTGCAGCATATCTAAAAATTCCATTTGCAGGCAGGTGAAGGAACCCAAAACCCGTGCGCGAGAGAGAGGAAACCAGCACGACCGGGCCAAACCCAGAGAAAGAAAGAATAGAGAGAAAAGAAAACCCCAAAAAGACCGGGGAAAAAGAGAAACGGCGCAGGCAGGGAGTAGGATTTTGGCGACGGCGGTAAGTAAACGAGAAGTGGAAGCAAAAAAAAGGCGCCTCCTTTGACGCAGCAGCTGTGTTCCCTTCCCCTTCCCCACCTCTCCGCTTCATCGCCAGCAACAAAGGGGTCCCTCCCCCTCCGCGTCGACGCTCCGCCACCGCGCCGCCGTCCGAATTCGCGCCGCCACCACGGAGGGAGGCCCTCACTGGCGTAGCAGCAGCAGCCACCGCCGCCGCCGCCGCACTCCCGGGCCGGCGTGGAGCCGAGATCCGCCCGGGCCTGGCCCGTTCTGCTGTGATGGTAAGGGACCCCCTAAGCTCGTTTGGATTCCTGCTCTGCTGCGGGCGGGGAGTTTTACCGCGCCTCGGAATCTCTCCCTCCTACTCCTCCCCGTCCGGTCGGTCGCGGGTCTCGTTCGCGCCGTCCTGGTGCTCGATTCAGGCCTGCTCCGGAAGAGAGAGCGCGAGATCCGGGAGCAGCATGGCGCGCCCGTGCGTGTCCAAGCACACATTGCAATTGGGCGCCTGTTACCCTAAGCTGGCGGGCGGTTTATTTTTCCATATAAAATCTTTGGGTCCTGCTGCTGCTGGACCCCCCACTCTTGCTTCAATCCTTCTCATGGAGATCTAGGCACCGTCTGAGAAATGAGAATGCCATTTCTGGCGAATTCTAGTGCCACGGGCGTTGACTTGCCCTTTGCTAGCTTTCTGATCATTAGGCGCCGCTACGAAAATGCGCCAAAGGCCTCTACTTAGTGTCTGTAGTTTCCATATGGAGCTGCTATGAGGGCACTGGAGTGCATGGGCGTCTGCATTTTATGTTTTTGCCAACGCATGATTATGTTTTGCTTGGCAACGTATGCGGACACTGTTTAATGTTGATTTAATGCCGATGTGTTGCTGCAGGCGGCGCAAGCTTCCATCGCGGTGGGATCCCAAGTTTGGGTCGAGGACCCTGACGTGGCCTGGATCGATGGGGAGGTCATCAAAGTCAATGGAGACACCGTTACAGTCAAGTGTTCCAATGAAAAGACGGTATGTTATTTTTGGCAACTTTTGGGTTAAAGCTAGGTTTGTAAAAGACAAAAACTGCTAGGAAGGCCACCCCATGCTGAGACAACCTTCTA
The DNA here is from genome assembly GCA_015342445.1 of Digitaria exilis. NCBI lineage: Eukaryota > Viridiplantae > Streptophyta > Magnoliopsida > Poales > Poaceae > Digitaria > Digitaria exilis. The sequence continues at coordinate 676,976 of JACEFO010001963.1, forward strand.
TATTAGGCAAAACACATGGAAGTTACAAATGGCATGCACACTGAGTTCAAACCTGGTTCTTTATTCAGGTTACAGTGAAAGCATCTAATATCCATGCTAAGGATCCTGAGGAAGCGCCATGTGGAGTCGATGACATGACAAAGCTTGCCTATCTGCATGAACCTGGGGTTCTTCAGAATTTGAAATCTAGATATGACATGAATGAAATTTATGTAAGTTACAATGTCCGTATAACCTCAATATATTTTTTTTCCCCAAAGCTACTTACTATTTGAGTCGGCCGTGCTTTTCTGACGTGTTTCTAATTTCTTTATTATTAAACAAGACATATACTGGAAATATCTTGATCGCTGTAAATCCTTTCCGAAGACTGCCCCATCTATACGACACTCAGATGATGCAACAATATAAAGGGGCAGATTTCGGTGAATTAAGTCCTCACCCTTTTGCCGTTGCAGATGTTGCATATAGGTAGGTTCATTCTGGTATATTCGATAGTTTTGGATGGTTTATACTTGTATGGTTGAACTGGCATTTTTCACAAAAAAAGTCCCATTTTGTTATCTTTTTAACGTTGGAGCTTGACTGAGAGGAGAACGATTACTGTTGCAGATTGATGTTGAATGAAGGAGTAAGTCAGTCGATTCTTGTTAGTGGAGAAAGTGGTGCTGGTAAAACAGAAAGCACCAAAATGATAATGCGCTACCTTGCTTACATGGGTGGGAAGGCCGCATCTGAAGGGCGAACCGTGGAGAAGCAAGTACTTCAGGTGATAATTTCTTAGGCACCTAGTTTCGAGAAAGTATTGCCATGACCACTTTGTTCCTGTTTGACTGAATAACACATATCATATTCCTTTCACAGTCCAATCCTGTTCTTGAAGCATTTGGGAATGCAAAGACTGTCAGAAACAATAATTCAAGGTAAGGGACATTTGTTTGCATGATCGTCTTGGTTAAATACTGTTGATAGCTATTTCTGTCAGTTCTTCACTCAACCAGCTTTGTTCTTGCTGCTATTACTTCAGTCGTTTCGGTAAATTTGTTGAGATCCAGTTTGATCAGAATGGGAGAATATCAGGAGCTGCTGTAAGAACTTATCTCCTTGAGAGGTCACGTGTTTGTCAAATATCCGATCCAGAGAGAAATTACCATTGTTTCTACATGCTATGCGCTGCCCCTCCTGAGGTGCTTTCCCTTGCCTATCCATGCACTTCTTGGACACCGACATGTTTACAATAACTGTGTACCCTGTAATCATCTTGTGCATCTATCAGGAGCGTGAGAGATACAAACTCGGAGATCCCAGAACATTTCACTACCTTAATCAGTCCAATTGCATCAAGCTTGAAGGCTTAGATGAATCTAAAGAGTATCTTGAAACCAGGAAGGCTATGGACATTATTGGAATTAGTTCTGAAGAGCAGGTACACACTTGATTATTCTTCCCTCTTTCCTCTACAAAATCGGTTGGATTTTACCCTTGACCACACGCTTGTGTTTCATTTAGGAAGCAATATTTCGGGTTGTTGCTGCTATTCTCCACCTGGGGAATGTAGAATTCGCTGAAGGGGCTGATGGAGATTCGTCAAAACCAAAAGATGAAAAATCTGTGTTTCATTTGAGGACAGCTGCTGAGCTCTTCATGTATGTTTTTTTGCTTCTTTTGAGAAATTTTACATGGTTATCACTCTGTCTTACTCTTACAAGAACTCCAAATTTTGCATCGTAGGTGTGACGAGAAAGCTCTAGAAGATTCATTATGTCAACGCATTATTGTGACTCGCGATGAGAACATAGTAAAAACTTTGGATCCTGAAGCTGCCAAGGGAAGTAGAGACGCACTTGCAAAGACTGTATACTCACGGCTGTTTGATTGGTGAGTCTGTCTCAACGGTTTTCATTGTCTTTATCTGCTGTTCTTGTTCAAAAGGAGATTCATGGCTATTTTTCATATGTTTCTTTCCTTTGACACTTATATGACAAACGACCTTTGATCTTAGGCTTGTGAATAAGATCAACAACTCTATTGGCCAAGACCCAGACTCAAAATGCTTAATCGGAGTGCTGGATATCTATGGGTTTGAAAGCTTCAAGACAAACAGGTGCTTAATTGGTCTGCTTTGATGATTGGTTACATGTTGTGTGGGTCAGTAAATTGCGGCTATTTGGCCACATAACTTCCCTTTGCAGTGATCTTGGTGGATGTCCTTGGCCATTTCTCTCTGTTGGAATCTTAAAACTTTGTTCACAGCAGACCTTTTCATACACATCTCATGTTCTGAAGAACAGACTAGCTTTAACGGAAGTTGCCATGATGGTTCCTATCTTTCTTCAATTTCTGCCTGTACCTTTTTCTTTTGCATCACATGTTGAAACATCAGCATGTATAATTTTTTTCTTTGGAGTAAATTCTTGGATAGTACACAGTAAGAATTTAACTTGTACAGAAGTCTTTAACAACAAGAGACACATGTGAAATGCAGGGTATTTTGGTTTTTTCATGATTTGTAGTACATAGTAAGTATTTTTGTTTATCCACGGATTGCAGTAACACCATTGGTTTTGCAATCAATTGAGCATTGTGTAAGCAGTTCTACTATGTTTGCATGGTAGTTATGATATGATTATGAATGTGAATGACAGCGAAGTAGGTTATAGGGACTGACTACAATGTTTAAGGTTTCTTTCCCTAAGTTTCAATCAGATGAGCGAAGCAAATAGACTAAGATTACATTTTACTCGTGCTGAATAAAAAGATTTTAGTTGCTGATTCAATCACTCGCCTTCCCCATCCATTTGACTCCTTTCTGCCTGTGCTGCGTCTTTACTTGTGCGTATTTTATCTTTACAGCTTTGAGCAGTTTTGTATCAACCTGACAAATGAAAAGCTGCAACAACACTTCAATCAGGCAAGTTTATAGAGCCCTTTTTTGTTGGTGCCATCACCATAGTTTCATTTCTTTGTGGTTTCTGAAAGAGATTTTAACTTTGTATTTCTGCTCCCTGCAGCATGTCTTTAAGATGGAGCAGGAAGAGTACACCAAAGAAGAGATCAATTGGAGTTATATTGAGTTCATTGACAACCAGGATGTTCTTGATCTGATCGAGAAGGTAGTTTTTTTTTTATTTTTTTTTTTGAGAAACATACTAGCACTGATTTGGTGAACTAGTGATACTATTCCCATCCTGCTTCATCTATTGTAAACAAATAAATATAATCCTATACCGGCTTATACATCTTAAAATGGTAACTTGCATGTCCCATGGGAATGATTCAACTGCACCATCATTGCACAGAGAGCGTACATGCTATTGAAGACACCAATTAATGGCAGCATGCTTAGCTATCAATTATAGTTGTTGACACTGCTTTGTTTTTTTGTTCCAATTCAAGATAGACATTTGTGCTAATTTCTGATGCACCATGTATTTAAAGTTTGGTGCTTCACCCTGGTCATGTCATGTTGTGTCATTTTGCTATGTTCCATCTAAGCACTCAATCCTTTTGCAGAAACCTGGTGGAATTATTGCCCTTCTAGATGAAGCTTGGTATGGATGTGTGATAAAATATCTCTTTATAGTTGCCATTTTGCAATTATACAGGTCTTTAATCCATCTAATAACTTTTGATCGGTCGGCATTTTCTACTGTGTTACAGTATGTTACCGAGATCGACTCATGAGACATTTGCTCAGAAATTGTACTCAACTTTTAAAACTCACAAGCGCTTTGCTAAGCCAAAATTATCTCGATCAGACTTTACAATATGCCATTATGCAGGAGATGTAAGTATGGTTACTTTTGTGTTTGGTTGGTAACCGCTTACAGAACCAACCTTTGATGTGAACATATGCATCTTTGTATAGGTCACCTATCAAACAGAGTTGTTTCTGGACAAGAATAAAGATTATGTTGTTGCTGAACATCAGGCTCTCTTGAGTGCTTCGAAATGCGCATTTGTTTCGGGCCTTTTCCCTCTATTATCAGAGGATTCCTCAAAATCATCCAAGTTTTCATCCATCGGTTCTAGGTTCAAGGTGAAAGATTGGCTTCCTCTGAATGTTTCAATGTTATTTCATTAGAGACAATTTCTTAATATTTTTATTAATCATGATATAAATATCAGCTACAATTGCAATCTCTCTTGGAAACTCTGAGTGCAACTGAGCCGCACTACATCCGTTGTGTAAAGCCCAATAATTTGTTGAAGCCTGCAATCTTTGAGAACCAAAATGTTCTCCAGCAACTAAGATGCGGAGTAAGATTTTCTATTAGTTTTCTTTTGGCTTACAATTTCAGTATTTACATCATTGGGTTCTATATTTGACTTGCTTCAGGGAGTTATGGAAGCAATTAGGATTAGCTGTGCTGGATATCCAACAAGAAGAACATTCTATGAGTTCATTGACCGTTTTGGTATCCTCGCGCCTGATGTTCTGAGCGGAAGGTAATACTGTTCAGTGTTCAATGAATAATGAGCACTAATTTTACCATGTTCCTAATTTTCTTTTTTTGGAGCCTAACCGCTGATCTTGGTTGTGGCAATTGTCACTTTGCAGTTCTGATGAGATCAGTGCTGTAAGGAGGTTGTTGGAGAAGGTAGATCTGCAAGGTTATCAGGTAATGGATGTTAGTGGAAATCTAAATTCAACATCTGTACACTGTAGGCTTCAGCATTGTTCATATGTAGCTGGTCCTTATTATTTACGCGTTGTAGTCTTATCAGTGATTATGGAGCTGACTTTTAGAACACTTTTGCAACGTGTCTGAACAAAGTACTTACTTTTAGGACTAGAAGTAAAATATTGTGTCCGGTAGCCTGATGCTACCTTAGATTATCCTGAAGTTTGCACCAAATTTTTTGAAGGGACTCTTGGGTAGTCAGATATTTGTAACTTTGTTTGGATATCAATGCTAGACATTTATTTTTGACTTGCCATTGGCGTTCCTTGCAACCTTCTATTTTGAATGCTGACTGCTGATGATGGGACGGCATAATTTGAAATCTCATACCATCGGTCTTTCTGTGGTTGGTACCTCAAGCAAACTATATCGCTTTTCATATCATTGGCATGGTGCCAACTAAAAAGAAATTACCACCCATGAACCTTAAGATATCATAATATATATGCCAGACCTGTGAATCTATGTGCAGGAGAGACCTGTTCTCTCCCACTTAGGTATCGACTTTTGTAGTGTGTAGAGAGAAGATGTTTAAAATTCACAACAATGACTGAGCCTTTTTTGTCCAAGCAAGTTGGGGTAGGCTAGAGGTGGAACCCAAAAACAGCCACAAATGCTGATATAAAATATATAGAAGGGAAAAATATTAATTGTAATTAGACACTCCCTTCAGACTGGACGTTCTCTTTTATTGCGTAGCATTATGTTAATCTTTTCAACCACACAATGAAGAACACTTTGATGTGTGGACTAAGCTCTGTGTATTTTGCAACTGTGATAATCTAGATTGGCAAGACAAAAGTATTCCTTCGCGCTGGTCAGATGGCTGAACTTGATGCTCGTAGAAATGAAGTGTTAGGGCGCTCAGCTAGCATGATTCAGAGGAAAGTTCGCTCATTTCTGGCGAAGAAGAGTTTCATTGCACTGCGACGATCAGCTTTACAAATTCAGACAGTTTGTCGCGGTGAGATTATTTTGTTCTCCTACAGTCAGTTAATCTGTTTATCCAAAACCTCTTTTTGTGTGTGAAGGTTCTCTTATTTGTCTTCGGTTAACTCATTGTAGGTGAGCTTGCTAGAAGAGTTTACCAGAACCTACGTAGAGAAGCTGCTTCACTCAAGATCCAGACTTGGCACCGTATGCATACTGCCAGAAAAGCATACAACGAGCTTTCTGCTTCAGCGGTTACCATTCAGTCAGGATTGCGCGGTTTGTGTGCACGTAAAGAGCTGCACTTCAGGAGACAAACAAGAGCTGCAATTATTATCCAGGTAATATCACGAATAAAGGAACCTTTTCATATTTATGTTGAGACAAGCAATGGACTAGGAGAAGGAAATAATCACCATGACAAATTTTGATTGGTATGGCAGTACATTTAGGATATAGCTGTGGTCATTCTGAAACATGCAATGTTAACTTTACTGTTTCAATAATACTTGTCAGCAGTTCTAAGTTTTTATATGGACTGTGGCTGGATTTTTTTTTTTTATTTTGAGTAGAGAGCTAGAGAAACCATTAAAATTGGTGAAATTCACTATCTTATACACGATAAGACAAGGAAATTTTGTTTATGCTAAATTTTTAATCGCCTCTGGATTCTTTAGTAATGAGAAAGTGTTAACGCACATTTTTAATTGCCTCTATGAATTCTTTAGTAATGAGAAAGCAATATGAGTTAACACACTGTCAAGGGCATCTTGAGATGGCCCTAAACCCAAGCAGTGACCATGCTGACGAACAGCGGTCGAACCACAAGTGCAGGGATAGAGGGCACAGGAACTCGTGATCTGTTCATTGCTTTATCGGAAGAGATACAACCCCATCCTTAAACATTTCACACTTTATATATAGCCACAATATTTCGTACAAATTCAGTACTTATCTTGATGAAACCTGGCAACTTCAATGTCACCCATGCATTGATAACATGCGTATTAGTATAGGTGGTGATGATCCTCAGTATCCCCCTATCAAGCAAGTAGGTAACTGTCCCTGACCTTTATGCTCATTCATGTTTCTGTTCCAGACTCGCTGCCGCCAATTCTTGGTGAGGTTGCATTATTCAAGGACAAAGAAAGCTGCAATTACTACACAGTGTGCCTGGAGAGGAAAAGTTGCTAGAAAAGAGCTTCGAAAGCTCAAAATGGTAAGTTCAAGCACACTAGGTAGCAGACAACTTTGATGTTGTACCATGGTTATTTCTGTGGGATGTGCATATTTCTCATGTCAATTCTTATCCATATTATTGTTTATTAGGCTGCCCGGGAAACTGGTGCCTTGCAAGCGGCTAAAAACAAACTTGAAAAGCAAGTTGAAGAGCTTACATGGCGGCTACAGTTGGAGAAGCGCATGAGAGTGAGTTTATATAGTAACTTTTGCAACTAAATATGTAATCTGAAGCATGTTTCGCCACCTAGATAGTACCATCTTGTTTTACATGCTCCTTTCTCCAGTTTTTATCCTTCTAAATTTCCTTTTGATGACCTTACCTGAAAAGGATGCAGGCCATACTATATGTACTGTTGTTACAGAATTTCTCATACAACAAACCAACTTAGTTGTATACTTAGGAGGTTGTCTTATCTGTAAAATGTGTAGATTTGTAGAGTCATTTTGAGGCCATATATTGTATTTAAGGCATCCTTGTTTGCTGTAGGCTGATCTTGAGGAAGCTAAGTCACAAGAAAATGCGAAATTGCAAGCTGCCCTGCAGGAGGTGCAACAACAGTACAAAGAAACAAAAGAAATGCTAGTACAGGAGAGGGAAGCAGCCAAGAAGGCTGCAGAGATAGCTCCGGTTATTAAAGAGGTCCCTGTTATAGATACAGAGCTTATGGATAAGCTTAGAGATGAAAATGACAAACTGAAGGTGAGACCTGAACATAAATGTGGATTCATCCCATTTATGCAACATTCACGAGCTCTTTCATTTTATTTAGTACTTCTTCCATAAATCTTAGAACTATTTTTTTTCTGATATTTTTCTGAGACTCCATTTCTCTGTACACTTTGAGCTTCATTCATTTTCTTCATAGTTGCTGGCTATGTTCATGACACTTTGCATGCATACAACAGACTTTGGTCACTTCTCTTGAAAAGAAGATTGATGACACTGAGAAGAGATATCAAGAAACGAGCAAAATTAGCGAGGAGAGGCTCAAGCAGGCAATGGATGCTGAGACGAAAATTGTTGACTTGAACATGGCAATGCTAAGGTTTTTCCTATTTTCCTAGTCATTACACCATAGCTAATTTTCTACTTTCCTGTATTTTAGTTGCACTTGGTTTTCATACATCCATAGACTTTGTTGAAGTCACTCATCTTTTGTTTTTCTGCTTCAGGCTTCAAGAGAAAATATCCACCATGGAATCTGATGAGAAAGTGCAAAGACAAGCGCTATTAAGCACGCCTGTCAAGAGCATGTCTGAACATTTGTCAATTCCAATTGCTCCGAAGGTACAAGTAATGGAATGCTTGCAAAATGATGGTTCTTGCTTCTGAAATTCTTTTGCTTAGTCAATTCTTCTTTCTCTTTGTTATGCAGAATTTGGAGAATGGCTATCATGAGGTTGAAGAACAAAAGGTTTGAAATTTTCCATCTTAATATGTACCTTTTGTCTCTTGAACTTTCATTTATACTCATAATCTCATGAGAAACACCGACTTTTCAGGAACCGCAAAGTGCACCACCTGCCATTAAGGAATACGGGAATGGCGATCCAAAACTGAGGAAATCTTCTGCTGACAGGCAACTTGTAGGTCACCAAAATTTTATGTTTAAATTGCTTATGTAACCATGGTTAACTGATGCTTATCTTTCTGTAGGAAAATGTGGACGCACTTATTGATTGTGTAGGGAAAAACCTTGGATATTGTGGTGGGAAGCCAGTTGCTGCTTTTACCATATACAAATGCCTTCTTCATTGGAAATCTTTCGAGGCGGACAAAACCAGTGTGTTTGATCGTCTCATTCAGTTAATAGGATCTGCAATCGAGGTAATCTTGAACTTGGATTTTTGCCAAGATACTGAAAAGTGAAAGTACCAATTTGAAATTGGCCATTCCAAAAATAAAGCATGCTGTCCTTTGCTAATAAAGCTAAAGTTTACTCCCAGCATGGAACAATGCAGATGTGTGAAAGCTGGGCATATTATGTGAATGCCTTAATTTAGAGGCTGATATGACCTGTGAAATTTCACTAATCTAATACATTCTTGTTACTAAAGATATAGGGCATGTAACACTCCACTGTTCATTTGCGAATCCGATTGCTTTGAACAATTAGCCTGCTGCTATGTTCTTAACCTTTTTTTAGTCTTGCAAGTTTGTTATTCTGTTTTTTCCCCCTGCTACTGCTCACTTTGTCCAGTGTTTGATGCAGAACGAGGACGACAATGACAACCTTGCCTACTGGCTCTCGAATACCTCTAGCTTGCTGTTCCTACTGCAGAGAAGCCTTAAGGCTGCTGGGGCTCCTGGTAGTGTTTCGCGAAAGAAACCTCCTCAGCCGACATCATTATTTGGCAGAATGGCTCAAGTATGCTGCTATACCTTTGCATGCTTGAAAATTGAATTAATGAGTTAGGGACTATAGTATAACATATATCAATTTGTCTAGGGCTTGCGTTCTGCATCTTTTGCCAATATGCATGTCGAAGCAACAGATGTTGTTCGCCAAGTTGAGGCCAAATATCCTGCCTTGCTTTTCAAGCAGCAGCTAACTGCCTATGTGGAGAAGATATATGGAATTGTCCGAGACAATATTAAAAAGGAATTATCATCTTTGATTTCGCTATGCATCCAGGTAGCATACCCTCTTGGTAGTTTGTTTACCATCTGTCGATAAATTCAATTGAGCATTATGTCCTAGATGTTTGATCCAAAAAGATTCATGCTCTCTCATTCTTGATTTTTTTTAATCATCAGGCCCCAAGAACAATGAAAGCTAGTATGCTGCGGGTTTCCGGACGGTTATCTGGTCAATCTCAGAATCAGAGCAACCACTGGCAGAAAATTATCGAAAGCTTGGATAAGCTATTGAAGACACTGCAAGATAACCATGTATGTGTCTCATAATTTCCATACAGTTCACTTGAGCTGGATGTATGTTTACTGTTGTTTTGTTAATCCTCAGGTACCCCCAGTTTTAGCTCAGAAAATCTTCACCCAGATATTCTCGTACGTTAATGTACAACTATTCAACAGGTGAACTTTTTTCCCGTTGTTTCTGACTTTTATGCATGTGCAACTAGCGTAGTGAATGGTTAGGTGTTTGTTCTGCAGTCTACTGCTTCGACGTGAGTGTTGCTCCTTCAGCAATGGAGAGTACGTCAAGTCTGGTCTAGCTGAGCTTGAGTTGTGGTGCGCAAAGGCAACAACTGAGGTGATCTGCATGCAGTGTAATTGGCTAGTTTTATTATCCTTTATTGATTAATTACTGAATTTTCCTGGTTACAGTACGCTGCATCTTCATGGGATGAGCTCAAGCATATCAGACAGGCTGTTGGCTTTTTGGTATGAATGTTCTGCCAAATTTTATGCATTCTAATATATTCACCTTGAGATTTGTGCATCAATGTTTGGATATTTAGTGGCATCCAAGAGCTTAGTCATATTATTATCTTTGGGTACCAAGTTGCATGATTCATAGTTTGGACGGTACACAAACACAGCAATTTTGTAGCTTGATCTTCAAACTGACATATCTTGTGTTGAGTTAAACTTGCATGTATTAATACATTTTTAATTCTCTGTTCAGGTTATATTCCAAAAGTTCAGAATATCTTATGATGAGATAGTCAATGACCTATGTCCGGTAAAATCTCAACACTTGGAACCTACTTTACAATGTTTGAATCTCTCGTATTATTCTTGTTTCTAATACATTTTCTGTTGTACATTCTTGTAGATCTTGAGTGTTCAACAACTGTACAGAATTTGTACACAGTACTGGGATGATAAGTATAATACCCAAAGTGTCTCGTCAGATGTGAGTTCCATTTCTGAAGAAATTCACTATTGTATCTGCAATCTCATCTTTTGAAAATGTTTTTATTTTGTTGAGTGGAAAAGTATAAAAATTCACAATTCCCTAGTTTTATGGAATTGATATATGCTGCTACTCACTCCTCTTGCGCATTGTTTCATTGCAACGCTATAATCCATATCCACCTTGCTGGTTGGGGTTTTTTTACATGGTATTCAAGTGAAAAAAGAACACTAACTTGACACTCTAATGTTTCAGGTTCTTAGTAACATGCGGGTGCTAATGACAGAGGATTCAAACAATGCTGAAAGCAGTTCATTTTTGTTGGATGATAATTCAAGGTATTAAATGCAGCACTTCACTCGACTGTTGGATTGTTTCCGAATGATACCGTAGTTTCAACATACCTTTTTCTGCAATGCAGCATCCCATTCTCGGTGGATGATATCACCAACTCAATGCAAGAGAAGGATTTCTCAGATATGAAACCAGCCGAGGAGCTACTCGAGAACCCTGCCTTCCAGTTTTTACAGGACTAGGCCTTGTGAAGTCTCGAGCTTCATACTGCTAGATATCTTGTCAGATCATTTCTTCATTTGTTGTAAATTTTTTCAATCCTTTCTACCCCACATGTGCCTTTGTTTAGTTATCTTTTCTTTTCAGCTAGGTTTTTGTAAAATCCATATAGGTATTTGTTAGGGCTGGGATGGGATTCCCCCCTTACAATTAGAAAAGGCCGTATCTTTTAAAGCGGGGCAAATGATTCTTTGTAGGGCAACATGAAATCAATGTTTTACCCAAGGGTGGTAAGGAGGGGAAGATGCAATGTTAGTAGCCTCTCCCCAGTTATAGAATTTGTAAATTATATACTGTAAATCAACAGTGCAAGGAAAAAGAAATGAAAGTCATATACACAATGCAGTTTTATGTGCGTGACATCTTCCAGCTTCCAGCTGTCCGTGTCTTGTCTGAATCATATGTACTTTGGCTGAAGTGGCCTACATGACTGCTGTAATATGGTTTCTACATTTTTTTATCCAATACTATTACTGCTGCCGGAATGCATGAAGTATGACACGGTCCAAGAAGTATGTCGAAATGCCTTTTTACCGGCTACTTGTTGAACATCTTATTTTGTTGTTATTTGTTAAGAAGTGGGTTATTGCAACAATGCTGAAAGAAGCTCATTTGTTGGATGATAATATGAGGTATTACAAATGTAGCGGTTACATTTAGACGTTGGATTATCATATTGCTTTGATGATTCCGAACACGGTAATCTCGATCTGCTTTCTTCTGCGTGCGGTGCAGCATGCAAGAGAGGACTTTGCTTTGCTCATGACCTGTGCATGTCTGTCCCATAATATCTCTGACTCTGCTCGTGCGGCGTGCGCCTCGAATCAATGCTTGTGGCTGGCCATGGCTCGTTGCGAGTGCCCCAGAGCAGAGCAGAGACGCGTCACTGTTTCCTGCTGATGCATGTCGCCATGCTTCAGCTTTCTGCGTGCTCCCAAGTTGCACCAAAATTCGCGGGAAAGTGATAAAAAAAAAAAAATGGGTCACTCGCTGCTGTGCCGCACGCGCCATCGCATTTCGAAGGTTCGGATTCCTGAAAACATTCCCCCGCGGGAGGGAAACAAACCGCTCCAGCCCAGCCCGGCCCGCCCCAGGTTTTCCCGCTTTCCAAATCTACCCTTCCTGGCGCCGAGCCCCACCGGCCACCCGCGCATTTATTTGAAGCGACAGCAGGGGCAGTCCCGTCCACTCACCCCCAATAAACAAATGCATGAAAAGAAGTAGCAGCGGTTCCTTGTCCCTTTCCTCTCCCCGCATTCCCATTCTTCTTCTTCTTCTTCCCCCCCCCGCCCGAATCGAATCATCCATCCATCCGTCTCCGTCCTCCCCAATCCCGCCACCGCCGCCTGCGCGATCGAGGGAATGGATAAAAATGGTAAGGGTTCCCCGGCCGGATTCTTCTTGGCTTGCTCTGGTAGTATTGTGCTATGATGATTGATAGTACGTATTGGTTTATCGTTTCTGGGATGGGATTAGTTGTTGGGTTTGGTGAATGGGTTGCTTCGTCCGTCCCGTATCGGGACGAAAAGACAGCCTTGCTTCGCTTTGCTTGCTTTTCTGCGGGAAATGAAGGCTCGTGTCCCCCGACTCCATCCGAATTCCTCTCTCCCTGCCCCCTCACAGATTCTTCTCTCAATCGACGGCGGGGAGGAAGGGAGGCGACCGTGCTCGTCCAACCGGAGCCTCCTTTCTTATTTTGGAGCGGGGGATCCATGCGGCCTTGCCTCATTTCTTATTTTGTTCCTAGGTAACCTACCCAGCTTGCGCGGATTGTTCTAGAGTCTGCGTGCGGTCCTTTCTTTGCGTGACTCCGTTCGGTTACTTCAGGATTGTTCTTCTTTTTTTGGCCGTGGCAATCCGTGGTTCGATTAGGTTCATCTCGGTCTCTCACTCTCTCTTTTCTTCTATAAAAAATGGAAAAAGACTAGGTTCATCTTTTTCATCGCATGAGGTCGATGCATCTCACTTGTCACCATGGTATTTTTTTTTAAAAAAAATTCTTATAAACATTTTAAGTTCCGAATGGCCCACTTGACTTCTGGGTTGGTATCTGAATTACTATTCAGTGATGGTCGAAGGAGGTCCAATAATTTACTGCAATATTAATGTCCATGTAACTGCTGTTCTTAGTAGGATGCCAAATTACCACATGCATTTGAGCAAGAAAATGTTCTAGTGATTAGTTGATGGGCGAGGTAGTGGAGTCGTTTCACCAATGGGAGAGGCCTCTCTTATGGAAACGGCGGAGATTTCTTTCTCCAGAGGTGTGTTAGTCTGTATTTAAATGAAAGTTTGAAGTCTGATGTAGGTCGATCAACCGATGCGGAGAACTAGCTTTTTGAGAGAAAAAAATGTTGATATATATATGCAACAAGTTACAATAAGTAAGGGGAGTAGACCTATCATAATTGTCTTCTGTAAAGCTGACAGTGCTGACTGTTGCCTTCATACGGGTTCATCTGAGTGAAACTAAAGATAAAGATTGAGTCTGAACGATGGAGCTGTAAATCATATAAAAATATTGGCTGCATTCTACTTGCTTTGTAATTTTTTGTTCTATGGTTTTCAGTTTTTGTGTGTGTCAGCACAACTTTTGCATTGCTGGGGCTCTACTTATAGCTAATCACTTGTCTTTTTGCAGTGAACACATGTGAACATATCTGATACAGTTGGCGGGCTTTACGCTTGATCAGATTTGCACATTTCAGGATGAGCTCTAAGATCATGATAACCTACAAGAGGAAGCGTGTTACCTCACAAGACCATACTGCTGATGACACAGTTGTTGATTCATCTCCTGCTGCTTCCAGCAATGTAGTTGCCAGCAATTTACCACCTAAGTTTGAGGCGCATGCTGAGAACACCATTGCAAATGAAGACAATTTTGTGAGGAATCTTTCCTTGTTTCTCGTCCTCTTGTTGTTATCATTTCTATCACTTGTGATTATCTAGGTTATTTCTGCTTCCTCATTATTTAAAAAGCATAATATACTTTTGATTTTCTTTTTTGGGTCATGAAACTTGTGGTTTCATATAGATATTTGCATCTAAAAATGTTTGTAGATACATGCTTTCATTTATTGTCTGTGTGCAACTTGAAGAAACTAGCACTAAACCTTGATATCCTCTAAAAGGATCCTTGATATTTATGTGTTCTGAAAAACTGTCAGGAAGTAGGTTCCATCTTTGATACCAGTGATAAGCTTTCAGTTTTTCCTCTTCAGTCTAACTTCATGCTGATACGGTGATACCCTTTTCTCATATGAAATGGTTGGCAGGTTACTCCTACAAAGCAACATCATTTGTCGATGGAACAAAGCATCAAAGAAGAATGTGAACCACAAAGAAGGCAAAATGAGTTCTATGGATTGTTACCACAGAAAGAACAACCCGAGATTTGTTCTGCCATGATTCCGACTGCAGAGGCACATAACAAATTATTACAATGCAGTGGGGGCACAAATAATCAAAACCCTGTTGCAAATACCTCTGCCATGACGGAAACAAATTCTCATAAAGGACCAGAAAATACTACGGAATCTTGCCAAAGTAAGAATAGGTTTAGTCCTCTGCTTACCTTTCGCAGGCGAGTTAAAAAGAAAATTAATTTGGATGAACCAGCAGACGAAAATTGTTCACCAGGCAATGATATACAGTGTTCAACACTGACACACAGCCAACCAAGCTCGTCAACTAATGATACACCCTTGCTGAAATGTTCTGCTGAAAATCCTTTGGATACTGAGGATAAGGATAAGGTATGCTTCTACACTCATCTTACCCAGCACCTGCACAATGACTTAAAATGGCATGGTTTTGTTGATCTTTGTTTCATATCCCTGCCTTCTTTTATTTTTGTTTGGGAGCCCATTTCGATATAGTAACAGGTTGAATAATGTTTGAATCAAATCAAACATGTTCATTGGCAAACAGGTGAAGCTAACTAGTACTTTTTTAATGCTGGCATGAATTCATAATGTATGCACGAACGTATCAACACATGGAGTCTGTAATGGTGTAATCTAAGGCCCTAAGCTATGAAGTTCAGATGCTACATGAGTGATCGTACACACTTCTTTCAAACACACTAATAAAACAAAACTATAATATAAATATACTAACAATAGCCTAGTGATGAGCTTTCAGTACCTTGTGCCATTGAAATTGTTTACCATTATTCAGAAATACTGTGATAGTTAAAATTCTTACAAATTAACCAGGTTAGCATTCTATCATGTTTAATTTGTAATTTGTTACCTCTAATTTCTGTGTTTGAAAGGCAGAATTAGATCTTTATCAGTGTAGAGGAAAAAAATGATGCCCTTAATGTTTAAAATATAAAACAGTATGCATAGCCTTTTGGTATCATGGCAAATTTTATATACACAGCAACAAGAAGTAATGAAAGAGGTGACACCATGTTTATGGAGCTGAAGGGAATTTTGCTTCATGCACCATGTATACAGAAATTTACAAAGTTGTGTTCTGTCTGTAAGCGAGTATGGCTCAGGAATAATAGATTATGGAGAGAAACAAAGCTTGTATACATATCCTAGGGTTTGGCTTATAGAAACAGAGCCAATTAAGGGAGATCCTTGCCTAATCCAAATGCAACTATCTGTCCCCAGGAGTGGGGGCGCACGGAGAGGGGCTGGTGCAACCAGGCACCCAAGGCCCAAAGGCCTGCCTAACGTAGGCCTTGCTCACTCTTTCTTTCCACAACAATCATGCAGATTCCTATTTTGGTTACTATATTTTTTTCTCTCTATTTTTATGCTACTATAGATGTTCTGCTTTGGCAATAACCCATGTGGTCATTGATAGTTTCTTTGCCGTATCCAAATTGTCTGCGTGGTATTCAAAATAATTAAAGCTCACATATAATTTTCAATTACAGGTAGCTACAGTGAGATGTACGGGACTATCTACACAAGATGAACGCACGCCTGAACAAAAAAAGTAAGGAAATGATGCTTGTTTGTTATTGATGCACATGCAAGTTATTAATACAATGTTCCTTTTGTAGTTCGCACATTGTAAAATCCTCAGTTCAGCATATGGTTCCACAGATTGCTGAAGGTGGAAACCAAAACATGACCCTGGAAGATGATGGTACACCAGTGTCAAAGTTCACTTGTGTACAAGAGGTCACGGAGCAAGATGCAAGAGTGGGTGACTCGAGCAAAACATCACTAATTACTGTTGAAGCGCCAAAAGGTATTCATGTGCAGGGGGAGGGACATGCCATTGAGCAAACTAGATCCGTGCAGTCGCCAAGACAAAACGTAAATGTCAGTTGGTTGAAGTCAAACAATAAATCTGCTGCAGAAGACATTCCAGAATCTCAAGGTTCAACAAAAAACGTACAAATTATCGTCTTAGATGACGATAGTGATGAGAGAGGTAAAAAGCTGGAAAATTCAGAAGCTCTTGATCAAGATCTTCATAATCAAAATAAAAGAAATTCTTTAGGGATGATTGACCTGAATTGTTCTGAATTACGTGAAGAGGGGTTTCTCCATGACTCATCAATTCAGAGGCTGCCGGATCAGGTGAGGATAATAAAGTTAGATGCTCTATTTGTGTGTTTACTTGGCAGTTTGGCATATGTCCAAATTCTCCATGCATTAAATGAGAATTGTTTGCTTCCTGTTGTAAATTTTATTTATCATAATAGTATATAGCCATTTCCTTCATTCTAACGGAGTAGTTAAGCTTTTCCTGTCTATTCAGTTTTATTTGCGAGTGTGGATGTGTGGTTTCACACACTTCATTTAATCTTTTGCCCTTCATATAACCACCAAATTGTCTACAAGCTTGAATATCTTTTCTATTACAAATACAATGTACTATAACTGTAAAAATAAACTCTTAACATAGATCTAAAGCATTCTCTCACTACTTGCAGGATCTAGTTGGTAGTGCTCAAAAGCAGATGTCTCAACCAATTGAAAGGATGTTTTTCACAAAGGAGAAAGACACGATCCATGGCAAGCAGCAGCAGTATGAAGGACCAACCATGCATACATCGTTCTCAAATTTCTTTGATCTGACTCGACCATGGTACACTGGGAGTTTGAAGGGACCAAAGAGCCCGCCTTCAGAACTGAAATTCAGGATAATGGATAGGGCTCCGGAATTCAGTTTAGACCTAAGCCTGGATAGTTTGCAAGCCAACAGTGTGTCTGCCCTGAGGAATGATAAGTTGTTTACTGGAGGCACCTCCAGCATATCTAATAAGCTGACCGAAAGGCTTGGCACATACTCCTACAAGAGGCACTCAGCTCCGTGGTCAGAGGAAGAGTTGGATTTTCTTTGGATTGGAGTTAGGAGGTATGGTGTCAATAATTGGAATGCAATGTTGAGGGATACACGGCTACAGTTTTCAAACTCAAGGATGCCTGATGATCTTGCTAAGCAATGGAACAAGGAGCAGAAGAAGCTTCTGACATCTGCTCTGGGTCCTGCACCACCTCTTCATGTAACAGAAGATTATCTTGGTAGAGCTTCGTGCTCAGGTTGCTCTCAGTCTCCATTTCTTGGAACCCAAATGGACCTTTCATTGGGTGATGTCTACCGCTGCCACACTCGTGCTTCAGATAGAGGTCAGCATAACCTATCAAGTTTGGGTATATTAAACATTCATGGATCTGACGGTAGGGCAAGAAATCTGTCCCTGGGAGGCTTCCCTGGGGCTTCTTCGTCACATGGAAGAAGTGGCAGCAGGCGCAGGAGGGCATCCAAGCTTCAAAAGTCATACTATGACAGCAAGTCACCTTGGTTCCAAGAACCCTCAGAGAGGGCACCTCAGCTCTTTCCCATGAACCAACAACAGATCAACAGCCTTCCTCAGTGGCTGACCAAGCATGTAGAGATCGGCACAAGCCAAATCGACCAGGAGATGTGGCCGAGCTTGGCACCAGCACCAGGGCATTCTGCTGCAGATCCACCGAGTGCTAGCCTTAGAGGTAATGCTCCTCCCTTTGCTGACGACGTGAAGCCCCATGTCCTCTCTGATGCTTCCCTGAAGCGCGCGATGAGGAGGAACGCTGATTGGCGCTCGTTCAGCAAGAGGCTTTTCCAGACCGGCGACTCCTTGGATCTGAACCGGGGGACTCGAGCTGCAGCCAACGCTGGACCCAGCAATTGTGTCACCCCCAACGACACCGGCGCGTCATCGGAAGAGACGGTGTCAGACAGCTGAGGGCCCATGCTTAACATGGGCCCTTGTTATTGTGATACCTGTTCGTCAGGTTTCATCTTGTATTTGATGCTGAAGCTGGTGTGCAATTTGCAACGAAACGTTTCATCTGCAATGTTATGCCAGTGAACAATCTGATTGCATCTTGTAAAGTGCTTAGCAGCAGTGTACTGTATATCTCGATCGTGTAAGCAGGAGAGATATTATCACCGTAATATAATCTTACTCATTTTTTTTATATGGCCGTGATGGTCTCACCCTCAGAAGTAGGATGAAAAAAGGAAATGCAGTGGTGATAATAAATAAATATACTAAGAAGAAATGGATTTATAGACTACGGCATTTGACGCGCAAAACCTTGATAGCTGAGTTTTTCATATTTTCCGGAAATTATTTTAGCTGGGCGGTGGCATTTCATCTGCGTGGTGTTCCAGCAAGTATGGCGTAGCCGTCGTCTCCTTGTGCTCCCTGGAACACAGATCGGGCCTGGGTCATTTTTCATGTCAGTGGATCGGTGCACACAGTCACGTTGAAAAACTTACATGTTCTCAAGCCTGACATCTTAGTAATGGCCGCCAAGCCGGCGGCCGGCCAGCCAGCCAGGCTGCCAATTGGACAACCAAATCAAACAAAATGGGACAAGCGAATGGCACCATCTTGGAGTATGCTGACCGAGTACAAAACAGGCTGCCAATTGTTGCACCAGTAGTGTAGTATCATAACCGAGAGCCAACATAGTAGCCGTCCGTCCTGCATCACAAGGCAAAACACTGTCAGCGATCACTCGATAGACATTGTTGCTTCAATGCTGGGTTGGGCGATAATGCTAATTAGCCAGTTGGTATTAATTTAGGCAGAGAGTAACCGGAACTCTGACACGCAGGGAACGTAGAACGGCCAAACATAAGCTCCAGAACATATAATGTCCTCCTGCAGGCTGCTGCAGCGGCTCTTCTCTTCTTATCGACCTGCTGCTCCTTCTTGTTGCACCAGCGCAACGGGCCTTATTCCATCCAGGAGAGATTAGAGAGCCGATCGATCATGTCGCCACCATGGCTGCTCCTGATCCTACTTGCCACCTCCATAATGAGTACCATGCGCCCGCTGGCACTTGCAGTGCGGATGGCACGCCCTGGCTGCCAAGAAAGATGTGGCAACCTGACCATCCCCTACCCTTTCGGCATCGGCCCCGGCTGCTTCCGCGGCGACCTTGAGGTCACATGCGACAACAGCAGTGGAAGAGCCTACCTGGGTGGGGAAGGCACTAGCATCTGGGCCTTCGATATCTTCCTGCTGCAAGGGGAGGCTCGAGTCCACAAGCACCTGACGTGGATCTGCTACAATGAAACCGACATCACTGGTTTCAATACTTCTCCCTTAGATCTAACAGGCTCTTATTACCAGATATCACATACCAAGAATAAGTTCACGGCGATCGGATGCGACACCATCGCATTCATCCAAGGTGAGAGCAGAAACACTTACACCAGCGGATGCATGTCCTTTTGCAGCAGCAAACAAAGTGTCGACACCGGTGATCAGTGCACCGGCATGGGCTGTTGCCAAACATCCATCCCAGCAAACCTTACCTACTTCAACACCACCTTTTCAACAAGGCTGAGTGCAAGTGTGGTGGACTTCAACCCATGCAGTTATGCCTTCGTGATTGAGACCAACCAGTTCCGGTTTGATATCTCCGACCTTGCAGCCAACAATTTTGCTAACAAGTACAGTGATGGTGTGCCTCTTGTGCTCAACTGGGTCGCTGGGAAAGGATCTTGTGACGAAGCGAAGAAAAATACGTCATCCTATGCATGTCGTAGCAAGAACAGCGAGTGCATTCCTTCTGGCAGTGGCCTGGGGTATCTCTGCAACTGTTCCAGAGGCTATGGGGGGAATCCATATCTAGAAGACGGATGCCAAGGTAATAAGTGACAACCAGTTTTATTTTGTTCTTCTGGCAATTCAAATATTCCAAGTCGTTCTAATGTGGCACACCTGTTTCCCTGATCACGCAAACAGACATCGATGAGTGCGCCTTTCCTGAGCAGTATATTTGCCTTGGCCAATGCATTAACACAATTGGAAGCTACAGATGCACATGTCCAAAGGGAACTCGAAGCTCTAATGCCAGTACAATAAATTGCATTCCTTACCAGGATCCTACACAAACAGTAAAGATGGTGTTAGGTAAATCTTGATCTTGCAATCTATTTAGCATAAAACAATACTGATGCTCATGAAGACACAAAACTACATTTTTGTAGATAATACAATTATAGAACCATAGTTTGATTAATTAGTGCTGAATGGTCTAGGCTCATGTCCTGGGAGGCTGGGACAACATATCAATTGGAACTAGCTAGTTTATGCAGTATGGTACTAACATGATGCCGACACCTTGTTTCATGTAATTTAGGAAAATAATAGAGGAGCCAATGCTATATTATGACTTTTGGTATCAACATTTTATCCTTTTTGTCAACTGATCTCATTTCATAGAAAAACACCTCATGACTGCAGGTATTTCTATCAGCACAGTCTTTCTCCTTATTTGCTTCTTTCCTCTAGTTATTCACTATCAAAAGAGAAAGCTCATCAAAGAAAAAGATGGTTTCTTCAAGCAAAATGGTGGCTTTATTTTACTTGAAAAAATGCGATCAAGACGAGTAGATACAGTAAGAGTATTCTCAAAAGAAGAACTAGAGAATGCAACTGACAATTTTGACAAGAGAAGAGAACTGGGAAGAGGGGGGTATGGCACAGTCTACAAGGGGATTATGAAGGATGGCAGAATTGTAGCCATAAAGCGCTCCAAAGTTTGCAATACAAAACAGAAAGATGAATTTGTGCAGGAGATCATTATACTTTCTCAAATAAACCACAGGAATGTGGTCAGGCTTCTAGGTTGTTGTTTAGAAGTGGAAGTTCCTATGTTGGTCTATGAATTCATCCCAAATGGCACTCTCTTCCAGTTGATCCACAGTGAAGGGTCATCCATCTCACTGGATAACAGGCTAAGAATAGCCGCAGAGTCTGCAGAAGCACTGGCATATCTCCATTCATCTGCGTTTCCCTCCATAATACATGGAGATGTAAAATCTTCAAATATTCTCCTAGATGACAAGTACATGGCCAAAGTGACTGATTTTGGTGCATCACACATGGTTGCCAAGAATGAGAGTCAGTTAATGACAATTGTCCAAGGAACTCTCGGCTATTTAGACCCTGAATATCTACAGGAACGTCAACTAACAGAAAAAAGTGATGTTTATAGTTTCGGGGTTGTGATATTGGAGCTAATCACAGGAAAGACTGCAATCTATTCTGAGGATTCCAGTGAACGGAAAGGACTTGCATCATCTTTCATGGTAGCAATGAAGGAGAACAAGCTTCAAGATATGCTGGATAAAAGCATAATGGGTGTAGGGATGGAACCACTTCAGGCAATTTCCGAACTCGCGAAGAAATGCCTCAATATGAAGGGGGAAGAGCGACCACACATGACTGAAGTTGTTGAGCAGCTTAGAGCAATAAGAAAAACCTGGCAAGAAAAGTTGACAGAGTATTATGCTGGGGAAACAGAAAATCTTTACGCAAAACCTCTTGCTGATTACCCTCCCAGCATTACTAAATTCGGAAACATCGGCATAGAGTTAGAGCATGGCAGATGATCTAGACTATGAACTGAAAACAGCAGCTGAGTCTCAGTTGTATACTCCAATGTTTCATTGATTGTAAGTAGAGTGTAGCTGCCATGCTGGGGGACCTATCAGTAACAACCTAGCTACTTGATGCAAAGTTCAGAGGTCCTAATGTTCAATCACTAACAGATGCTAATGTGACACTATCAGATTGAGCAATTCCAGGGGAAAATTGCAGTCATGTCCATATTTAATCTGTTATCTATGCGGCATTCTTTACCCCTTCTTTTTCCGGAAATGATTTGAGTACAGCTAATGCAACCAAGCATCCAATGAATTTATGAGTACTAAGGCATTGTTGTATCTAGTAGTTTCACATGGTTACTCTGTATTTCTGTTTTGTGAATGGAATTGCAGATTATAGGGTGTTACTAGGAGAAAGAATATATTTGATAGGAAAGCAAACCTCAAAGCTCTTTGCAAGCACAGTGTTGCAAAGGATGCAGGAAGCTGCCTGTTTCTGTAAAAATCAGCTACGAACCCATGGATGCATCTTCCACGCGATGAACTCTTTCGGCCGCACTACTGCTCCAAGCAAGTTTTGGGTTTGGTCCGTAGGGACTAGGGAGTGCGAGTAAGAGAGAGCCGCCGCTGCCGCAGCACACGAACCGCCCGCATCACTTGAGGTAGCGCCGCCGCACGCGCCATTCCGGGCCCGCGGTCGCCGCACCCTGCCGCCGTGCCCGCCGCACGAGGACACCCGCCGCTGCTCACGCCCACCAGACCCTGCCGCTGCAGCGCGCTCGAGGCTGCTGCGCTCGCCGCCCGATTTTTTTGTTTTAGGTCCTTTAGGTAATTTTTTTTAACACTTAGACCTTGAAAAAATGATATCCAGTTTTGAACCCTAAGGGTCGGCGCCAAAAATCATGACGCGTCTCAGCGCCTGGTTAATGATCCATGGCGTCGAGGTTCGTGGTCTGCTTTGTAGATATAAAAAAATTACCAATCTCATTACCAATATAAAAAATCTTTTGGTAGCTATCAAAACCTACCTTCCTCTTACCCATGTTCCAAAATAGATGTCGCTTTTGACTTTTAGATATCATGTTTGGCCATTCGTTTTATCAAAAAATTTATGTGAATATTATTTATTTATATTTTGTTTTATCATTAACCATACTTTGATCTTGACATACTTGTTTTTTATTTATCTAAAAATTTTTAATAAGACAAATGATCAAACGTGATGTTTGAAAGTCAAAGGCGACATCTATTTTGGAACGGAGGGAGTAAGTCACTCTCTTACCTAAAGGTTTTTTTATACCAAAAGTTTTTGGTAGTCTGTCGTAGCACTGATTAGCAAAATCAAAGAAATAATAGCTATTGATAAGGGAAAGAAAAAGCTTTTTAGTAACCATGTATGAGTAATCTGCCGGTCTAAGCTGGCGGCTGCGAAGGGAGGCGAAGCCAAGCCACATCGCCGTCCAGAGAAGCTGCAAATCGATTTGAAGTTCGAATCCTTTAACCAGCAGAGCAGCAGGTGGGGGACGAGATCCCCGGCGACGACTCAACACGCCATTTCGCATGCGCGTCGTCGGTCGGCTCAGCGGCGCAACCGCGCGAACCCAATTTGTACGTGGGCTAGTTGGCCTGAAACTTCCCAGTCAAGATTCTTTTCCTAGAATTTTTTTTTCCCTATAAAGGAACTCGATCTAGTCAAATATAAGGTGAAACATAACTATTTCCACATTGTACCATCACAAAAGTAATTGGCCTAGCCAGTTAGTGCACTTCATGGATGCTATACTTGAGGGTATATGTTTTTTTTTAATATATCATATCGTATGAATGTAGTAGCTCTTGTCAATTCAATGCATGGCTGATCTTCTAGTTGACCCAAACGGCCGGGTGATGTTACTGGTTCTGTTTTTTCCCCAATACTTTGCTTCATATTCTATCCCATAAAACAAATGCAACTATAAAAAATTACAATCATACGAATTATCTTCCTAATTATGTGGTTAGACCTAATTTGCATGGCAAAACTAACATCTTCACACTATTTAGGAAATCTAGTTACATAGTTGCATGCAAGGACATCAGAGTTTTTTCACGCCATCACTAATATGTCGGGGAAAAAAACTAGAACTGTATCCTTCATGATGGGGAGGGTGCATCACCTTGTAACTAAAAAAAGGTAGAGTACATGTTATCCTATGTTTTTGTGTTCGATGCTAGGTCACATGCATAAATAGTTGGCTAAGGTGTATATCTAGGCGCCTAGTTACCCATATTTGGCAATGTTCATTCGGTGTCTCCGGTCTCCACGTAGACACCCACTGTAGATTCGAATCAACACCATCAGTTTACCCTTCTTTAACAGATCTACACAGTACATACACGCACTATGATTGATCATTTCCATTCGGTCAAAAGCTCAAGTCATTGCTTAATGCAATGCATGAAGCTCACACTTCGATGCATGCGTCCAAGGAAAGGCTTAGCTACGGAACAACAGGGTGAAATCATCGATCATCTGGATGCATTTGTTAAAGGGTCAGGCGCGTACCATGAGGACACAAGGTTCATGTGGGAGGGATTTGATTGGGCGATGCCGATCACACGACTAGCTAGGGTACAATTCAAGCCTAACATGTACAGTGGGGAATGTAGGCATGCATCAATTATATTTGCCTAATATAAGAGCTGAGGGTTAGTTGAACAAACACGATCCAAGGTCGTCTTGTCAAATCGATCGGCCGCCGTGTACGTACTTAGGAGCTAGTGATCGATCTCGCGGAGTAGCTCCGATCCGTGCTCTTGCTGAATATGCCTTATTTCCATATGGGGAAACCAAACGTATGCTCTGCCTTTTCATGAGCACGTAAAGCAGGCATCGCATCAGATCAGATGCATAGGCATGCTTTGATTTTCAACTCGAGGCCATTATGCCGTAGCAACGGGAACAAGCTTGAGGATGCCAAAGACCTCCAATTGGCGCACGCGACAAAAACTGATGGCTGATGCAGCAAGTGGTTTTAGTCGGCTTATTAGGGTTTCTCTTAATTACAATACAGTAATAAGAGCTAGCTAGCTATCTAGACGATTTAATTATCCATGCATGTCAATGTCACTAGCATATATATAGTATAGCATAATAGATAACGTCTTCAACAGAATAGTTACACATTCTTCTGGAGTCAACAATAATAGAAGGGTCGTGTTCAATGGTACATAATGTGTCCATCGATAATGAGACACGTTTGGTAACTGTCAATCTCCGCAACTCAACCTCTTAGAACGAAACGTTTATACGCAAAAGGATGTGTGCTTACATTTATAGAGACGCTGCATGTATACGCGTGTTTGTGGCTCTAATATGTTTTACATGTAAGAGCATTTCTAACAATAGCCTCTTCTTCATTAGGCCTCTACTTAGTTGAGTAGGATTGGGCTCAACTTTTTGGGGCCCTCATTTTGTCTTCAACTTCGCAATAGCTCCTATTTGCAGCCCCTTCTTTTACTCCTGACAAGTGGAACCTACATGCCATTGCCTTAGGCTTTGTTTAGATGAGGAAGTTGGTGGAAAGTTAGAGGTATGAATAGTGCATTGGTAAGCGTGTTTGTGAGAGAAGATGTGACTCGATATGACTGGAAAGTTGGCGAACTAAACAAGGCCTTATTTTATTTTTTTACATGATAGGAGGGGCCCAACCGTTCTCTCTCTCCTTTCTTCCTCCTCTCTCACTATCCCAATCGATATGCTCGGGATGACGACTTCGGGCTTGAGCAGGGATGGCAAGCTTCGCCGGCATTGGTGGAGCTTGGTCGGTCCTTCCCCCAGCCTCCTTCCACAACAGCGGTGGGGGAGGGGTGCTCGTAGTCGGTCCGTGTGAGGAGGGGGATGCCGCGACGTGACGGTGGTATGCCGTTGCTGCGGCGGGGAGCAAACGATGCCGGAGGTGTCATACGAGAGAATGAAGACTGGAGAAAAAGTAGGGGCTTCCGTACCCACCCGTGGGAGAAGTGCCGAAGGAAGTATGGGCCTCCTACTCAAAGAGCCCGAGTAGGAGCTCTGCTGGAGTAAAGTTTTTTTTTTCTCTGGGTGGGGGGGGGGGCTTGTTGAAGATGCTCTAAGTCATTCTAACTTATTTCGAGAGTCATGTTTGACCGAAATTATAGAGTGAATCACAAAGATTTATAACATTGAATAGATATAGTATAAAGATATTCTTAATGAAGACACTAATAGTACTTATTTGGTATCATAAATATTAGTACTTTGTTATGTAAATTTGGTCAAACTTGAGATGGCTTGACTCTGCAATAATGTTAGAATGACTTATAATTTGAAATGGAGTAAGTATTATAAACTAATTATATATACTAGTACCTAAGTTATTCGGAGTTGTTGAAGATGCCTCTTATATTTCTCTTCAATAGTAACGCAATAGTTACATTGTTGGATGCTGACATGAGTCGATCGATCTACTATACTAGAACAATCGTATTTCAGGCTAACTATTTGTTCAATGGTACATGATGTTCATCAACAACATGGCGTACGTTTGTAATGATTTCGACGATATCCGTAGCTGCCAACTCTATCTCTCGAAAGTGTGTATATAGGCATAAACTGTGCGTGCTCGTTTATAGATATGTGGGTGGACGCGTGTATGTCGACCAATACGTAAGTGCTTGGAGCATGTTTCGCAAAAACAAAGCTTCTTCCTATATATCTTAGAGTTGACTATAGACTAGCTACACAAGTATAATACATCGATAGAGAATACGAGGGAGGCACTAGACTGTACATGTATATGCTACCGGTTTTTTCTTGTTCTTCCGCTTAGCCACTTAGGGGCGTTTAGATTCCACAAATTCATTATTCGTTCTATTGAAAACCGGATTCCTCTCATAAATATTTGCTACAGTAAATTTCACTAACTTTCCACTATCTAAACACCTCATTTATTATAAACTGCTAGGTTTAATTAGTGTGCCTTCCTTGGATCACTACAGTAACTTAGCCTGAATGTATTTGCTGATCTATTCTGGTGAGTAGAGATGCATTGCATCCAGAGATCATATGGTAACCGACGATATCATACGGCATACTTGTGTATGCGTCAGACTTGAGCCAATTGAAGAGCCAGCCGACCACCAGCACCCCTAGGCCTTGTTTGTAAACTAGTGGAATGGGAGAGATGGGAGGGAAAATTAGTTTATTTTAGACTCAATCTACTCCAATCCACTTCTATCTAAAGAAGGCCTTAGTTTTTTTTTCTATGGACCGTAATATGCCTATATATCAATAATGCAATGCGATTTTTGTAACCTAAAGATAATTGAAGCCAAATTAAAGAACCAATTATGAAGCCTAATGAAGATTGTATTGCTACTAAGCATGCATGCTCCTAGCAAATTAGCATATATTTTAATATACAAGTTACTTTACATAAGTTTTTATTATGTTCGGCACTGCTCGAGCTCCGTGATCCAGGTTCAATTTCAATCTGCAGTTCATAGGCTAATAGATTTACCTATATTAATCTAAACTTTATTCCAAAAAAATCTAAACTTTAGAAAACAAATTTATCTATATAATATTGCCGTACCTCTAGCTCCATATCTAAGAATTGTTGGGGCCACAAATTAATATATACATCTCCAAGAAATCATCCACACGGCGCCTTAGTCACTTGCGGATCGATCTCTTGATAGCTAGTTGTTACAAGACTTTGATAATTGATACAATCAAGGGAAATATTTACCAGTAAGTCTAATAATAAGCTACAATAATTAACTTTTGCCAATATAATTCTACACTCACACCAAGTCAAAACATTGATATGAGTGTATCCACCTAGCTGGTAGCACACCGCTCACCTCAAGACAGGTGTACATACAAATAGTGGATATATCAAATCATCTTGTAATCCTCCCTAGAACTGGACCCCCTATATGAACTCATTTGAAAACATCAAATCAAAGCAACAAGGAGCGGCAGGCAGGCACACGAGAAGAGGAAAGAATTGGCTAAGGCCCTGTTTAGATGAGTTGGTGAAAGTTGGCGAAATGTCACATCCATCCTTTTGACACTAATTAGGAGTACTAAATATAGACTAATTATAAAACTAATTACACAGATGGACTCTACATCGCAAGACGAATCTATTAAGCCTAATATGTGCCGTCATTAGTGCATTTTTAATGACGGGTTACTGTAGCACGACAGTGTCTAATGACGAATTAATTAGGCTTAATAGATTTGTCTCACGATGTGGAGTCCATCTATGTAATTAGTTTATTTTTATACCTATGTTTAATACTCCTAATTAGTGTCCAAACATTCGATGTGACAAGTTGGCAAAATAAGTTGGCGAAAGTTGGCGATCTAAACAAGGCCTAAGTCCAAGGATTGAGTTGGATGGCCCTTCAAGCTAGGGCTGTAGCTATGCTTGCAGGTGGCAAGTTTTGTACTTGCTGGTCCCTGGCTGAAAAAAGATATGCACCTTTGGCTTTGGCCATTGTGACAGTTGTCAATTGTCATGTAACCCTGCTTCTTAAACTAATTAACAGATAATTACTCACCATCACCAATGGGTTAGGACCACATACAGATTTTTTTAGAATTAATTGTGCATTGTTCTTGTGCTAATCCCCCTCACTTTCTGCATGGCACATGCACTTTGTTCCCTCCAGATAGTGTGGTTAAGATCTCACACCCCAAACTAGTTGGCCTCTGATAGCTTCTGTTATGATTATCACCATTTTATTTTCAAAACGGTTTAAAGTACATACCTTCATCACTGCAAAACAGCAGCAGTACTAGTTTACATAACAACCTTGTTTTCTGCAACCGTACCTGCAGTTCAGTTTAGAACTTCAGATCATATCCACAATAATAACAATGTCTTGGTACGCAGCTATAATTAACCATGGTGAAATTGAATCATGGTTTGGTAGATCGTACCGAGTTGCTAGTTGATATCAACATATATATGCATGATATTTCTTGCTTAATTTCGAAGCGACTGAATATCTGTACTGACCAATCAAGAGCCCAACTTGCAAAGGTAGTGATTATTAGCAAAAGAGTTCTAGTAGAACAAGGCTCGATCTTTTCCCTCACAATAATGCAAGTTATGCTACCAGCATACCCTTCATTCCAAAGCTGCTAGGCGTGAGGTGTTGAATATCAGTACTACTCCGTCCCCTCTTGTTATAGTAAAACATAAGTTGCAGAGAATGTTGCAAAAGCCTAGCCCAGAGGTCCCCCC
This sequence comes from Digitaria exilis, assembly GCA_015342445.1. Taxonomy (NCBI): domain Eukaryota; kingdom Viridiplantae; phylum Streptophyta; class Magnoliopsida; order Poales; family Poaceae; genus Digitaria; species Digitaria exilis. The sequence goes on from JACEFO010001963.1 coordinate 706,355, forward strand.
TTTCCATATTAGGGCTGTCCTCCCTATCCTGCTTCTACACCACACCCATGATGCACATGGTGAGAGTGAGACATGCCATGCTACCCAAATCATCACCTTAATTGTACCTTCACCTGTATATATATTCCTCCCCTCTTTACACGCCTAATTACACTCACTGGCTTGATAGCTTACTTGCTAGAGTCAGTCAGTCATATCTGCATCCTCCATAGCTCGCTCCTCGATCAGCACAAGACAAGAAGAAGATGGTAGGCAAGCCTCATCAGCACCGTCATCACCATGGCTCCTCTTCTCTTGGGGCGACGGAGGAGCTCAACCTCTTGCACATGGCGGCCAGGGGATCCCCGGACGTCGACGGCGGCGAGGTCCGCCGTGGCGCGCTGGGCCAGTGGAAGTGCAGGCTGCTGGGCTCCCTTCTCCGGCCACGGCGGCTGCGGTGCGTGGTGTGCCTTCAGGTGCAGCACGTCACCGGCCTTCCCCCGGCGGCGGAGGGGCGCGGCGTCGTGGTCGGGTGGCGGAGCAAGGGCGGCGAAGGGGAGCACACGGCGCCGGCGAGGGTCACCCGGGGCGCCGCCGCGTTCGACGAGGTGTTCCTGCAGTACTTGAGCGCCGGCGGCGCCACGCTGCGGGGATTCACCGTGTGGGCGGCGCTCCTCGACTCGCCGGCGGCGAACGGGGACCTCGGCGCGTTCCCCGTCGACCTCGCCGAGGTCGCCGCCGCCGAGAGCTCCAACCCCAAGTTTGGAGGCAAGGTTTTCAACTTTCCGCTTGGCGGGGCGGCGGCTGGTGCCGTGCTCACCGTCAGCATCTACTGCAGAGTGATGGAGCACGAGGAGACTAATGGTATGCTGTGATTATTATTGTATTGATCTTGATGCAAATATATGTATATATGCTAGTACCTCTTTAATTACCTCTACACTATACAGAAATACAGATACATATATGTATATTTGCATATATATCCCAAGACAATAAATTATTCAACAGAATTCTAGCTAGCTCCAAAACCTTACCTGATCATGAAGCTAGTAGCAGGCTAGCTTTGTGTAGTTGTTTGCCATATATGATTGGGGGAAATCAAGAAAACGAACACTAGTGATAAATGATGTGATCGATTGCATCGTGATGTTAATTACATAGTTACATAATGGCCATGGTGACGACGCACGTATTTTATTCATAGGTCATGCACGAGAGAAGGAGAAGGAGAAGGAGAAGAAGAACAAGGGCAAGGGGTCGTACGCGTCGTGCCTGCCGGATCTGAGCTGCCTCCGCAACCGGCAGGTGGCGGCGGCGGCGTCCGGATCGGCGCGGCGCGCCACGTCCATCCGCTCCGACCGCGGCGGCGGCTTCATCACGATCGAGAACTCGGTGGCGGAGATGGACGCCGGCGGGGCCTTCCGCGTGGGCGTGGCGGAGGACGTGGACGAGGAAGGCGCGGGGTTCATCACCATGGAGAAGGGCACGGTGTCTTCGAGGTCGAGGAGGCCGCTGCCGGACACGATCGGCGACGAGGAGGCGGAGGACGAGAAGCCGTGCCTGTTCATGGAGCTGTCGGAGGAGGCGGCGTCGGTGGCGTCGGCGTTCGAGGTGGACAGGGTGGAGGACGAGTTCCTGGCGATGCTGGAGGACAGGTACTGGGCCAGGAGCAAGGAGATCGAGAAGGGGCTGAGCGTGAGCCTGGACATCGGGCTGGACCTGGGCCTGGACCTGGACTCGCTCATCAAGGACGCCGAGATGGAGCTCGCCAAGGCGGAGCAGGCGTGGAAGAGCAAGGTCGGCGCCGCCATCGTCGAGGAAGAGGAGTACAAGGAGCTCGTCCGGAGGTGGAGCGCCAGGGAGACCACCCACCACTCCTCTGCTGCTGCTCCTACTGGATGCTCATGGGGCTTTGGCTTCGGGAGCCCAATCTGACAACTGAGTCCTCACTTGCTACTGCTGTTACATGTTGATTCAGAAATGTGTTTGCAATTTGCCTGCTGTAATATTGGTAAAAAGGACAAAAATATAAATCAATCATAAACTGGATCATCATTGCTTCTTGTATCAGCAGGCTCCTGATGAATTGTGCAGCAGCCAGCAGGTTAGGAAATACCGTTTTGCAGGCGGTTAGGCATATATAGCCAAACAAACCAAATCTTGCATCAAACCAAGTGAAAGCCAAGACACATGGACATTTAGTCTCTAAACCAAACATGGTCTAGTTGATGCTGCAAGTAGCCACAACACTTGACGCTAACAGCATGAACAACACAAGGAGCAGAGTGGTTCCGGCTGAGGAGGCGGCGTCGGGCATGACAAGCATCCATTTCTTTAGCGAGTCAGTCAAGTCAATCCACATGTTGCGTGACTACGAAACAGCAGAAAGTGATCGTCAGCTAGATCTGCTTAGAGCAAAAGCAAAGCGACCACAGCTAGTACACCAGCAGCTCATGCGCAAACAGCCAAAACTGGCCGACCTGGTGGAATGTCTCTGATTATAGAGCACAGCAGGATTAGCGTATGGGGATCCACCAACAGGACAGGTCCCCACAGGCCACATATCAGCAGGGCCTGATTTCATGCCCCATCCTACTGTGGATTACACATACGTGTTCACAGATTTCAACAGCCAGGGCGAGTCTTTCGATTCTCCAGGTTCCAACGAATCAAAGTGTGCGTCTCAGCAGAACAAACAAGATGTCCACAAGTACCAGTAAAGCATACGCGGATAAATTCCACGTGTGTTATTTTACACAGGCCACTGAGAAAAAGAATCCGAAACACGTCACTGCCTACCCTAGCTAAAATTATACAGGTTACACAATATATGGGATTCAAAAGACAAAATTACTCGCCAAAAATGAAGCTACTTGATAGACGCAAGCTGCCCCTACGCTAAAGAAATGTTCTCTCTTTTTTTTTTCTGTGTACAGGTACAACAAAATAAGCAATCTACCTGGCTGGCCCTGGATCTTCAAAACCTGCAGGGCCCACTGCCATGAATGGTTCCCGATTACGGTGGGTAATGACATAAGTTCATTTTCAATTCGATTGATATGAAACCTTCCTTCAAGCTATTTTGCAATCGTGATGTGGTTTTCCAAATCCCACACCACAATCTTACCATCCAATCCTATAAATCACGTGGTACGAAATGTCAAAACATGTTCTTTTGAACAAAAAAAAAAGCTGGAAGCAATTAGGAGGTTCAGTTAAAGTATATATTACCTGATGTGCTGAATCGTTTTATAGTACCGTCTCTTCCTTTTGTCAATGGTACAATACACCTATCGATATGGAGAAATTAGTAGTCTAAATCATAGATAAGAGCACATCACTGGAAGTACAAATAAAGAGAGATGAGGAGCTAAAGAGTGTACGTTATGCAATTCTCATGGGCACCACCACGAGGCTTTGATGGTTCAACAGTGTCGCTGCTAGTCCCTTTTGATTGGCCATATAGCTTTCCAAGGGCTTCAGAGAGCTACAATATATTTTTCCCCAGTATTAGTTCACGTGCGATGTTGACTTGGTGAGGTCAGCTCAATCACAGTCTGTCATTGTCTCATTGATCAGAACTTCAACTGTACTATAGCCATAAATCAGCAGTCAACTGCTAAACTATATTTCGTATTCCTGGGAAAGCTTCAGGTACTGAACTTATTGCATTTAGCATTCAATAAGCAGAAAGTGCTTATTCTAACAGCAGAGTACCAAAAAGACAAAAACTTACACTGGCCACACTCTGCTGTGCCTAGTACCGATTTTCCTAACCGCAGATTGGTTTGGCATCTAAATAGGACACATGTTGCGGAATAGATTGTGTGAATCTTTGACAAATAATTCCATTTCCACTAGGGTCTGCTATGGCCCAATCCATGCCCACCACTAGACTGGATCAGGATTGCGTGCGTCCAACAAAGCCTTAACAAGAATCAGAAGCATGAAGCTCTGATTATAATTTACGACTGAAAACAAATCCAGAATCAAATAGCCTACCAATCTGTTTTGCAAGCAGGTCTTACAATACAGAAATAGCAACTAGAGGCCAACTGATCATCGACAGCTTTGCAATATTTTCCTGTATGAGCAAATGAACAACAAAGTTCAAACCAAACTCCACCATTCAGGAAACTATCGGTTAACCCAACACTCACCCATGCAGGACAAAGCAACCCTTTGATGAACAGACTCATAGAATGAATAGCACCCTCATGTAATAGCACAATAAGGCCATGTTCAGATTCCCAACTATTCACTATTCATTCCAACTTTTCACTATTCATTCCAACTTTTCACTATTCCTCCCTCACAAAACACGTTTCCCAGCGAATGCTACAGTGTTTTTCTTATGCTACAGTGTTTTTTCCTACAATCTAAACACAGCAGCAAAGTATAATATGCATAAGCATTCACTAACACAAAATAATAATAGAGAAGTAAAAAAAATGATAGACCTGTGAGGCTTTTGAAGTTGATGGAGTAGCTTTCCTCTCATCCAAGAATCTTACAAAACTCCTACATGACAAGAGGTGTGGCTATGGTCAAAAACATATGGATGTAACCAGTAGAAATGTTTTCTATCACAAAAAGGGCACTGAAGTATTTTGCCAGGTATGAATAAACATATTGAAGGTATCCACAATAATTTATACGATGGGCAGAGAGTATAAACTCAGTTCATAGCACATCACGAACAAAATAAAAGAGATGTTATATGGATCTTTGCTTACCATAGTCCAGTATCATCGGCAGCAAAGATCATAGGATTGCAGTCAAATCCGACACCAATTGCCACGCTTTCAGAGACAAAAAGAACCTGAAAGTTTTAAGAGTTGTTCAACATTATGAAACTCAGAAATCACCACATGCAAACTAAATTTTATCAGAAGGGAAAATGCTGACCCACATCACGGAGAGGCAGATCACGCAGTGCCAAATTTTGTGCCGCAGGAGCCGATTCAACTTCGTCAACAAAATAAATCATGGAGTTGTGCCCTGGCAATTGAAGAACATATCAGCACAGAAGCACAATTGTTATGCATAAACAGATGGTTTGGTGAAAAATAATGCAGATATGGGCATATCTCAATAACAAAACTCTGAGAGAGGAGGAAGAACCTGCATAGGCCAACGTTTTTCCACTTGCTGACCACCTTACACCAAATGCCCAGGTAGAAGATAGATCAAGCTGAGTAATTTGCTGCATCCAATAAGGAGAAGAATGGTAAAAGGATATATAAAGCCCCAAGTCTATGACAAATGAAAGGATATGGGCAAGCATTTCACACCCAAAAAAATAATAACTCAGCTAAAGTTAAGGTTAGCTAAGTTATGAGCAGATGAAGTGTTATTTTCTACAGAAAGTAGGGTGCATAACTAGTCAATATAATTGAAAATTTTGTTACTAGTATTGCCAAAATTATAGATGTCCAGTTGCATGTCATTAGCCTAGTAAGTGCAACAAATGAATGGCGAAAAAAAGCTGAACATTGCAAAGGTACAAATGTGAGAAATATAGTTAAATTCAACAGATGCTGCAAAATCAAACCAATGGATTAAAAAAATACCTCTCCAAATTTGGAATCAGTTGCAGTGCTCGATTGAGATCCCCTGGTCAGAAGTGAAAACAGGTATGAGACAAACAAAGCATTTTGAAGATCCTAGATTCCTGGTAGACGTAAGGATAGCATGTTACACCTTGTATCCACACCCTTGATAAAAGTAGAGAATACTCTGCATTTACCATCAGTAGACGTTGTTGCAAGATAAATCTGAAGAAACACAAGAGCAACCAAACAAGCATTACATTCAATGGGAACTGTCCTTGCATGTACATGACAATACCAGTTTTTACATAGTAACTTACTAACTTGCATATACACAAAATTTATGACAAAAATAAATGCATCACATTATCCAATAGTTTATATGGTGCAGATGGAGGCTCTCACAATTAGTAGGAATACGAGATATGACACAAATAGAACACATGGAACACCAAAAGTAATTGTCCCCTAAGCTTCCTACTGAAGAGTCCCATTACTTTAACAGTGGTCACAATAGTAAACTCACATTGTTTGGATGCCATGCGAGACTAGTCACAGAAGATTCATGCCTTTTCCTGATAACCTTGCTAATCCACCTGCAGCACAACACAGAATAAAGACAGTTAAATGCGCATATCAATAGTGTCACATCAACCTCACTAACTGCACGAACTAAACCCGAGTATAAACAAGCTCAATGGTCACAACGTCAACATATGGGATGTACAACAAAAGATGATGCAAAACAAAGGTCATCAAGAAAATGATGGTCAATTGATGAAACGGGTTGAGAACTGGGGATAAATACCAATTGTTTTCTTGTTCATAGTAGCAAATACACACAGACTTAGCGCCACTTCCCACGGCAAACTTGTTTTCTGCAAACAATACAATATCAAGTGTGAAGGAAACAGGCAGCATTTATTAATAAAAATAAATAGCAAAGCAGCATTGTCGAGCAATCACATTCTTTTTGTATGATCAGCACTGTTGTGGAAGCAAGCCCATGATAATATGACTAAGGCAACTAAGTATTTCATATGTTAGCATCACAGGACAGGAAATATGTTTGCATTACAAACCATAACTATGATCAGTAGTCAGTTGCATATTAAATAATTTTGAGCTATCATCTAGACAGGCGATCAAAAGCTGCAAAGGAAAAAGAAATATTGAACTTCGAAAATGTCATATTGTGTATGGAAGATTAAAAAAAGGGAAAATCTATTAAATTCACCGATAGAGTATAATACAAAGGGAAGATCATTAACAAACCTTTTGGGCTCCATTGAACACATAAAGCTGCGCGGTTTAACTTTAGAATGACAAGGGTAGGTACCCAATCAGATCCTTCTTGTGTCCAAACATATCTGCATACAATAAAAGGAAAATAAAAAACAAACAGGTGCTGGTTAACTGTTGGAATAAGAAGAAATACACATCTTCTAGAAATCTGCACTTTGATGAATACTTACGAATTTCTATCATGTGAAACTGTTACGATTTTGTTGGATGATCTACTCCAATCTATTCCCGAAACTATTTGATCATGCTGCAAGATATAGATACAAGCCGAAATAAGATAATGAATTGCATTGTAATAAGGCAGTGCAAATTAGGCAGCACAAGAGAATCCCTTGTGAGACATAAACAGGAACATTTTACCTTTGCCAGAACATGAAGTTTCTCCCACTTGTCTGTGAAAAGCTTATAAATATGCACTTCGTTGTTGTTTGGACAAAAGGCGATCACTGGAAGGGAGGAAAAGGTTTCCAGTCACATTAATGATCAAACTTCATGGTAGATACAAGTGTATTTGCAAACAGTAAAAAAAATGCAAGTTTAGATGTATCAGAAGGCTTGAATTACACTAGGTTGTTTGCCACTGCAAGCAGAGACATCATCTACTTCGCAGCATTTTTTTCATAACCATGTCTATTTGCCAACATGGTCCATGGATGAAGATACATTCATGAGTGTACAAAAGCGCAGGAGCTAGTACTAGGTAGCAGTATTCTGGTATAACGTTGCACAGCTTGGCACCACTGAAAGAATTCATCATCACTCGGCATTCAGACATTGAGTCTAAAATGATTTTGAAGCGCGATTTCAATACGGTTAATATTAACAGAAAAGCATCCCATACGCCAAAGTGGCATCATAACCCCGGCAAACCAATTGGCAGCAATACACAGCAGTAAAAAAAAAAGGCGAAACCCAGGAGGATTCCCCGACGAAATAGCCAGGCATCTAATTGTTCATGGAATAGCCAATGGTAGAAATGGCAACATGATCCCCCTACGGCTGACAGAGGCACTCCACGCGTGAGCCGAAACCCTAGGAAACCGGTCCTGGACCCGAGGCGTACTAATCCGAAGCCAGGCGCGGCGATTCAGAATCGAAGACGGAAGGGTGGCCGCGGAAGAGCGAGATCTAGAGCGGGAGAGGAAGAGAAGGGGGAGGGGGCGTTACTGGACTGGTCGGGGCTCCAGGCGTGGCAGGTGATGCACTCGGCGAACTGGTGGATCGCCACCGCCGGCGTGGCCGCCATCGGGGGCGCGAGGGCGGGGCCAGTGGCCGAGGCGAGGTCGAGGTCGAGGCAGGGAGGGACGAAATCGAAATGGTCGTCTCGTCTCGCGCAGAGAGAGGGGAGGTGGAGTGAAGTGGAGGCCAAGGGAAGACAGACAGGAGAGGTCCGAGCCTAGTCGCTTCGTTTGCAAGTGGGTTGTGTTGTGGCGAGGCGCACGCACGGCCCGCGGAGCCAGCCCCACCGGCGGCCCACCCCAGCAATGGCAGCAGCGAGGGCCCACTTTTTCTTTCATTCCAACAAGCAAGGCAAAAACTTTTATGATGGCCTGCCCTGAGCTATTACTGTTTGTAATGGGATTGGCATCGTAGACCACCTGCCCTTCAATGGCGCGCCCTTCGACTCCAATGGTGCTATGATGATGCCATCTCACTTTCGTTTCTCTCTCTTTCTCTGAGTGTTTACTCATTCATCTCGTCTACATAATTGGCCCTGTACCTTTTTAGGCCCAGTTCATTTCACGTTGAAAAAAGAAGAAGAAACAGTTAGGGATGTGATACGAATCCACAAGATTTTTCTCTGTAGTACGTACGCTTTTCTTTTGTGCTCCATCCACTCCGACCATCGGAATATAACAGCAATCATTGTCCCGCGAGCTACGGTAGATTGGTAGCAGCTTCTCCATCATCCCGTCACGTCTATTATTACTATTCTCCGAACGTTTTTCCTTTTATTTTCAGATTGTTGAATGCTTTTTTTTTGTGTGTGTGGGGGTGCAGGGTTGAAGATGACCGTGCTGAAAGAGGGTTACAGAAATGTTGGAACAGGGAGACGAGACGTGAACGGTGTACGAACGAAAGACCCCGTTGATGTACAACGAGGCCCCCTTGGGCACCTTTTTTTTTCAGGCTCTCAGGTCATGTCCAATGGTGATTGTTCATCGACCCTTTGCAAGCTTTTAAATTGTTTAATCGATGAATAGTGTTAAAACAGTACAGAAGTGGGTTGGCACTTTACAAATGGGTTGACTCTTTGCTAGATCTTAGCCGTCTTATGTTCATTCAAGAGTGTAAAAGTGATGTGACCGGCTTTTGTTCAAGAGCCGGTCACATCAAAACATGCACTGTTCAATGAATAGAAAATGCTATGAGCTAGCTAAGAGCTAGCAAAGAGCCAACCCAGTATATTATTTTGGTATTATTTTGACACTGTTCATCGATTAAACAATTAAGAGCTACTCCCTCCATCCCAAATTGTAAGTCGTTTGACTTTTTTTTATCTCAACTTTGATCACTTGTCTTATTCAAATTATTTTACAAAATATCATATTTTTTTTGTTATGGCTAGTTTTAGTAATAAAATGATTTGAAGATTTAGTTAAATTTGACTAATTTGTATAAATTTTTTAAATAAGATGAGTGGTCAAAAATAGAGTAAAAGAAGTCAAACGACTTACAATTTGAGAGGGGAAATAGCAAATAGTGCCTGGTTATAGAAAGGCCTCATGGTCATGGATCCGTCACGTGCACCGAGGTTAGCAAGAACCACTCATCAGGACGCCCCCTCGCATCACATGAGCAGAGCAGGCACCTCACATGACGTGCGAGCATCGAATCTTTGGATCCCTTGCAAGGTTTGGTTTCGTCGTCACGAGTCACGTTGTTGCCAACGATTTCGTTTAAAAATAAATTAAAGTAATTAGCATTCGGAGCCAACCAAAACAGCAGCAAGGAGGCATAACAATACAGCCTGCATCCAGTTCACTTGTATCGAAGAATGCTACGCACAGAAAACACCAGGGCCGGCCACGTCGTTGCGTTGGACCTGGCTTCGATATCTCCTCGTCGCCCGGGACGCTGGGGTCCGCGTGGCAGTGGCACATGCATGCACACCCTTTTCCTTGTGTCACTCCACCTTTGTATACCCCGCCACCAGCCGGTACCGCGTCTCGCCTGTTCATCCTCTCCGTGCCCCCACCTGTCAGTCAGTAGCGGGTCCGGTGGCCGGTGACCTGGGACCACGGCCACCCCCTTACTCCTCTGAGGGGGAAAAAAAAAGACACATCCCACGTGAAATGGTTCCTTCCGCTGCCACTGCACGTGGGCCCTCGCACAGCCCGGTCCACCTGTCCGTCGCGGGTGGGCTAGTAGAAATACTACTCTACCAGTGAGCCTCTCCATTGCCTCCCTGCCTTGTTCAGTTGCGCTTCTTCTTCCTCCTTCCCCCACCTCCCTCCCGCAGATTCGGGACGCCGCACGACCGGCGGCGGAGGACGACGAGCCGAGGCGGCGGGGGGCAAGACAACAAGATGCAGTACAAGAACCTGGGCCGGTCGGGGCTGCGGGTGAGCCAGCTCTCCTATGGGGCCTGGGTGACCTTCGGCAACCAGCTGGACGTCAAGGAGGCCAAGGCGCTCCTCCAGGCGTGCCGCGACGCCGGCGTCAACTTCTTCGACAACGCCGAGGTCTACGCCAACGGCCGCGCCGAGGAGATCATGGGGCAGGCGATCCGGGACCTCGGCTGGCGCCGCTCCGACGTCGTCATCTCCACCAAGCTCTTCTGGGGCGGCCAGGGACCCAACGACAAGGGCCTCTCCAGGAAGCACATCGTCGAGGGCCTCAAGGGATCACTCAAGCGCCTCGACATGGACTACGTCGACGTCGTCTACTGCCACCGCCCCGACGCATCCACGCCCATCGAGGAGACCGTCCGCGCCATGAATTGGGTCATCGACCAGGGGTGGGCCTTCTACTGGGGCACCTCCGAGTGGTCCGCGCAGCAGATCACCGAGGCGTGGGCGGTCGCCAACCGCCTCGACCTCGTCGGACCCATCGTCGAGCAGCCAGAGTACAACCTCTTCTCCCGACACAAGGTCCCAAATCTTCTCCTCACCCATTCCATTCCATCCCCATTCCCCAAGGCGGATTTCACGCCCCCCCCCCCTTCTGGATTAGTACCCGTCGACTCGCGCGATTGAGCCGTACTTGCGGATTCGTAGTGGGCGGCGGATGGATAGGGATTCTAAATCCATAGTATATTTCAGTTAGCCGTACTCACTGGATCGTTGACGCAGGAGCAGTGGTACTCTCCTCTGCCCTCTGGGTCTGGGGTGTATTTTTTTAACGCACCGGACGCAGGACTGTTGAAATGCGAAGGGGATATTTGGTTGATTAATTTGAATTCAGTACAATTGCTGCTGCTAATGTAGGTTGTCATGGTACAGTGACTGTGTGTGTTGAATACTTGGATTTGGGTGACGGTTCTTCTTGGCATTTATTTGCTCTTTTGATGAGCCAAAGTAGACAGTTGGACGGGAACGGCCTCTGCTATTGATTCTGTTTTGTAGGCACGCATGGTTAAAAGGTGTTCTCTCCATCAGCAAGCTACCTGCTTTGCCCATGAGACAATTGGTTTGTTCGTATGAAGATGACAGATCCCCATCTTAACCCAACAGATCGGCAGATAGTATGATAATTATCAGTCCACTTCCAGGAGTGTGACTCCGAAAAATATAATCTTTCCTGATGTAACCTATAGACCTTCACAGCTCTAGGAATTCTGTAGCCACCAGACTAGACAGCGATGCCAAATATCCATTGTCGTGTAGTATGCTTTTGCATCATGTAGGATGCCAGGCGTAAGACAGCTCAATGCTGATTATGAAATGAAAGCTCTGGTATAACAGCATGGTGTGGACAATTTAGAGCTTGACCGGAAGGAATATGTTTTTGTGCAAATAATAGAAATTCTTTTATGTTTAGTTTTAGTCAACTAATCAATCTAGTATTTGGCTTGAACTCACTATCTAACAGAAGAAGCCACCAACCTATCACTGTCAATGCTGCACTCAATTAGTTGGTAGTGGTTACTCATTCCAGCTTGGGAGCTTAATAAACAAGATTATGTAAGTCAAGCAACTTGCCTGTGCAAGCTGCAGGTTTGATTTTAATTACTAGACTTAAGTCCTGCAGCTGGGAAAACAGAAGCCCCACAAAGTTCAGGAGCAAACTTTGGTCAATCTACAGAAATAAAGAGCAGAATGTTACACAAACACAAACTTGTGGCCTTGTGGGTTATGGTTGTAACCAGATATTAAAAAAAAAGAACTGTACTCAGATCACTTGTTATTCTATGAAATGGAACTAGAGGCAGTTGCCCTGTAATGCAGCGGGCAGGGAGGGGTCTTTTTTGGTTGATGCATGCATAATCACTGAAGCCTGGGATATTAAACTGCATTGCATATGGTGGTTTCAAATGAAACTGGGATTTTTGGACAGAACTTGAAACGGCAGGTTATGTAGTCTATCTTTTAGAGGAGCTCCCACTGCATCTTTAGGGTCTAGGGTATTCTAACATCTAAGGTTATATGTTTCTGTTAGTTGTAGCACATGCTATATAGGTACATCTGACTAGTGACAAGTCTGGGACTTCTCATCCTTCGGGGTATACTATTTTGTAACTTTGCTAGGCATGTCCACTTTACGTCAAAGTTCAGTGGCATATTAAAAAAGTGAGCTTGAAATAGTAACAGGGTTGTCACTCGGCGTTGTAAAAGTATCAGTTCATTTTTAGTCTGTATAGTGCATCTGATACAATTTGTTGCGTGCCTAATCGCTTTGGCCGATCAATCACAAATGTCCAGTATGAGACTCTAATATGGAACTGCCATTTTGCACTATTAGGATCATCCATGTTTATTTGTTTCTGTGATATTCTTTCTTTTTTGTGTGAACATAACCACATATTCTATTTGGGATTCCATGGTTCAATAGTAACACAATTTACTCTTGAATAATCTCCAAACATTTTGTTTGAAAAAATCAGCCTATGCATGCAGTGTGTCTTACAAGAGCACTGCTTTTCTGCAGGTTGAGTCCGAGTTCTTACCTCTTTACAGCAACTATGGCATTGGTTTGACTACTTGGAGTCCTCTAGCTTCAGGAGTACTAACTGGAAAATATAGCAAAGGGAACATACCTGCTGATACCAGGTTTGCCTTAGACAATTACAAGGTAATTTTTTATATTGAGCAAGTCTCATGTCCTTAACAATTAGTAATCTAGACTACCAAAACTAAGTTTCCCCCTTTGGCCTTATATCATTTTTTTTTTATCTCTGAGTACATTAGGATACTGTTGCTACTATGGTGCTAGCTATTAAAATAGCAAAGTACTGATTTTGTTGCCAATAACGTTCAACTACATTATTCGCTGCTATTAAATCATGGCATACAAAACCTCAATTGATGTATTGGTTATGCCAATCAATAATCATTAGATAGTTCACGATTGGCAGATACCACACTGCAGAATCAATTCATAAGAATGTAACATAACTTGTCAGGAATTAACTTTTTTAAACTCCTACTAGTTTGGTTCTGCTTTCCCAGCATTAATAAGTTTATTAATATGTATTTTGTTGTTATGCCTTCTGAGTACTTTATAGCTGATCTGCACTGTGTACTTTGGGTCTCCAGAACTTGGCTAACAGATCCCTGGTGGATGAGACGCTTCGGAAAGTGAATGGGCTAAAGCCTATTGCTGCTGAACTTGGTGTTTCATTAGCTCAACTTTCAATTGCCTGGTGTGCATCAAACCCCAACGTTTCCTCTGTGATCACAGGAGCCACTAAAGAAAGCCAGGTACATTTGGATCACTTCTGTTCCTCAGAGGATTTTTACTTTATTAAGGAGACATATCTAAACTGGTAATATTAACCTCTGGCCCATTGGCAACTTGAATGAACAGATTGTGGAGAACATGAAGGCTCTTGATGTCATTCCTCTGCTGACTCCGGAGGTTATCGACAGGATTGAGGCAGTGGTCCAAAGCAAGCCGAAACGCACCGAGTCATACAGGTGAAGTGGTACAGCGTGCAGAATGAGTTTCAGGAAGAGATTTGGCATTCACCTGATTGAGTTTAGGCCATGCAACCTCAGCAGCGTTTGATATCATGGAACTATATGCATGCTTTTGTGTATTCTGGGTGTCCGGTCGTGTTGGTGCTGTGCCCCAAACGTTTCCCATGTGGACCACTTGGTGGTCACAAACAGTAGCTTGTCATGTGTGTATTCTGCATTTCCCGATGGCATATATTCCAATTCCTGATATTCTGCATTTTTTTTTAAAAAAAGCGGTATTCTGCATTGCCCTGTTTGTATCCAGCATTGTTGCTTGGGAGCAGCTGTTTATCGAGGACCCTTTGAATTAGGGGTGAAAAGGATGATGGAAACGATGGTCCTTGCCCAAGAGGTTTATCAGCTCATGCTGTCGCAGGGATTTCTCGTCGAATCTTCTGAACAAACCGGGCAGTGCCGGAGTATAGTTCATACCGATCAGCGTGTTCAATTGCTGCCCCTGCACTTCAGACATAATGTAGCTTTCTGGCTGCTGTTCGAATGTGCATTCGCAAGGTAGGTTCAGAGGCGTGCACAGACACAGACATGAACAGCAAAGTGAGCTATCAGCAGCAGCATCCTCGAAGGAGCTTTCAAGGGGCGTGCAAATGCCACTTTCACTTCACATTTTGTCTCCGGTGGTTGGCATCACAGACCACAACAATTTGTACAGGTACTGTTCAGTGCTGCGAATTCAGATATGAACACAAATATGAAACAGCAGCACACAAAGGAAACAACCGACACTTTGGGCGACCATGCCTCACAGATAAAAACAGCGTGGACAAAAGAGACGGAGTAGATTATCATAGCCATGAAAAGAGCTCGAAGAGGCTGCCAAAGGGCAAGAAAAAATAGAACAGAACGCCAGAGTTGGCTCTAACTGAACAGCTTTTACTATTTCCACTAGACACAAGTAATCCACAACTATGCCAAAGATACGGAATGCTTTTATGTGTGATATCAAACACATTTCAAGCTTCACCAGCGGTATAGCTCTCTACTGCCAGCACCCCATCGGCAATTTTTCAAGATCTGCCTCTTGTGCAAGCTGCACTTCTGTGAGTCCCTTGGAATCGTGGACCTGCAGTGCAATGTTCGGAAACTTTGGCATCAAAACAGGGTATAACTCAAATGCATAAAAATCTTGTCTAATTACAGTTCTCTAAGTTAGTACATAACCAGCATGCCTTAAACCTCCAGATTCAACACAAAAAGGAAATAAAAGCAATAACTCATTTAGCTAGGTTCCATTTGAGTATTGTAGTATATGCCTGAGCTGAAGAGAAATGAGAAAAGAATCTAACCGAGACCGTTGGCATCCGAGGTCCTCATGATCTTGAGCCTCTTCACTGAACCTACAAACATCCTGAAGAGAAGACCAATAAGCCTCTGAAAAAGCTATTCCAGGACACTCAGGAAACTGTTAACAAAAAAATCTAGCGTTCAACTTCTAATTACGAGCAAAGTGTATGGGACTTACTCCCAGGGAACATCTCCAACGAGCATCCAGTCCCCATCCCTGTCCTCATAAGTGAGCTGATATTCTGATGAGCTGTCCAATAGGTTCAGAGACTTTGCACTACCTGATAATGTCATGATCAGTACAAATCAGGTTCAGTAACCAGGAACGAGTGCAGAAAAAACATTTTTCAAAAGCTTATAAAACTACATTTACAATAGCGCCGCTTCTGAAGTATACATTCGACTATTCAAGTATACAGCCACACTGCCATAACTATGGCACCATATACCCTATGCAGTGGATCACTGTATTGACCAATCAAGTGAATAGTCCTTAGCGTTTCTGATTCATTGCAATGTTACCATTTGCAGCAATACTACACTCCTGAGTAATGATTGTGATAAATAGAAGCTCTACACCACGTCAGTTGGCATGATCAGAATATGCACTAGAAAAGTAATGACTTACTAGAAGTGCAGAGACCAATGGACGGCTTCATGAACATAAGCTCAAGTGCTGAGGCAAGGGTCTTATATGAGCGATGAGCGTTGAGATCCACCTTCCTTCCGATGATATCTCCATCCATGTTCACCTTCACCCAACCGACAACCCGCCCTTTCTTCTCGCTCTCCTCCTTGTCTTTCTGCATGTCAGATTCATCGGTGGCCTTCTTGGCGCCAGTCTCCGGAGCATTATCTTTCACCTGGTTAAATAGGCTGTTCATCCTGAAAGTCCTTATGGGTGGCCATCCCACCACTCCAAAGCTGCCACAGATCGAAAAATGCAGTTCAGATTAGTTGGTTTGTTTTGGATAGCCCGGCAAGCAAGGAAATGATGTTCCTTTTGAACTACGGAAATGGTGCCATGTTCATGATTCAGACATAATATTTGTTTTCTTGTCAAGAAAATGTTGTGATTGTGGATCTGAAGGGCAATGCCACCGACAAAAGTTTCCCTTTTATTCTCTCTCTGAGTTTTGCAGGATGCTCATGGTAAAAAAAAATAATGGAAGCGATGCAGGTTATGTAGCTTTGGTAGGGAAAAAAAATAGCCTTAGGAGTTGCGTAAGCAAGAAAAGTTTCATTTTTCCGGGACAAATTAGGTGTAAATGCTCGATGACTCATCATCCTATTCCTAACAACAAGCAGAACAAGTAGGCGCTTATAGAGATTGGAACTTTTTCCGATCCGTTGAAAGAGAAAATGCATGCTTGCAGCTGTTGTTCTGCATAGATACAGAAGAAGCGTGCACAAGGAGTTGTTCTTGCTGCTTAGTACCTCTGTGGGTGACCAGAGGCGACCGTCCCCGGCGAGGTGGTGGCGTTGGGCGCCGCATCCGCCTTGGCCCTCTTGCTGGCCGCCGCTGCCCCTGCCGCGGGGGAGGAGGATGACACGGAGGAGTCCGGAGACAGAGCCCCCGGCTGCAGGTCCCTGGCCGTCAGGATCCGGCAAGGTGCCGGCGACGGGGACTGCTGCTGCTGCTTCTTGGAGCCTAGGCAGAGTCCCAGCTCCAGCTCGTCGTCCTCCTGCTCCTCCTCCTCGGCGCCAGAGTTCTCCTCCACCTCCTCCTCCGTCGCCGCTGCTTCCGGAGGCGGGTCGCCGGCGATGAACGCTACCGTGGGCCCCGCTCCTCCTCTCATCGCGCTGCTCTTGGCTCCAAGCTCAGTGATGACTGCGGGGATTGTGCGTGAGTGTTTTGGGAGAGACACCTCGAGAGGGAGGAAAGGAGCTGTTACTATTATCTGAGCTTAGCTGAGTTCTGGGTATGCGTGCAGGCCAGTATAGGAAGCTTTCGCCTCCTGCAATTCTGACTTGTGGGTCCTGCCGTGCCGGGATAGTCCCTAATTGCTAGGAGCACGAACACCAGCCACTCTTTTTTTTTTTTAAACGAAACACCAGCCACTCTAAATCCTAAAAAAAGACGAGACTTCCACAGTAATAGCGGTTGTCAACTATAAGCTATGATGTTCTAAGCTGAGCTTGAAATTATAAACCTTGTTTTGTTCATGCAAGCATGTTATCTGTGGAAGGGTGCTACATTCCATGAAAAGACAAGCATGTTAATAGTTTTACTCGTCCGGTTATATTGACTCTGTTGTCTTAAAAAATATGTGGATAAAAAACAATGTGATTGAGGTCAAACTTGTCGGGTTGAAGAAAATATAAAAAAATGGCATGTGAAGTAAATTCCTGCTAATAGTATTGAATATTGTTGCAATTTGTAGTGAATAAAGCAAAGAGATTGTGATGGTCGGTTTACAATAATATATTATAAATTAACACTATACGTAGATTCGTGGCTATCAAACTATATTAGATAATGACAACATGCCATATGACTATATGAGATTGATTGGCACCACGTACGGTAATCAATGGGTCATTCTCTTTTTTCCTCAAGGGGAAAATGTTATATACTACTTTATTAGAGCGATACACTTGGCTCTTGAGATTATAGGCACATTACATCCTGATCTCATTCTAGGAGTAATAATACGCACAATAGCAACTTTTCAATCTACAAGACCATACGAAGATAGTGAAGTAACGGGGGAAGAAGGAGAGGTAGGCAAAGCATTTTTAGGTGTCTCCTTTGATCCTTGCACATTGCGTGGTGGGCCCAGAGGTAGCTTTTGTTGGTGTACAAAATGCAAAAGACAAGGGGGGAGGGGAAATGGGAGGGATGGACAAAAGGCCGGGAAAGGTCCATCACGTGAGCCCCTTCACCTCATGCAAAACCATTTGCACTGGACCAGGCTGAGTCTTTGGAGTTTGGAGTACAAAGAGTAACGTGGAAGCTTAGTTGATGTCTCGCTAATTTGGGAAGGGCTAAAGTTAGTGCGAGATGAATGCAAAGTTCATAGGAATGGCTACTAAAGGCCTGGCTTTATATTTATTTTTTCCCCAAAATAACGGATCAAGTTGTTCTTGAAATCTTTTCAGAAGCATGCAGCAGTCCAGATTATGTTTTTTTTATTAAGCCCGAGCATAAGAGCTTACTATATAAAAGCAAATGCTTTTTTATGTGTATACACAATGGCGATAGATTTGTTAGCATTGAACCGAACGACAATCAAGGGAAGCTAGTCTGCCCTGTTTGGATTATAAACTAGACACTATTCATTTAAACGTTTCACTATTCAACTATTCCTCCCTCTCACAGAACACGTTTCTAAGGACTTAGCTGTAGTATTTTTCTACAGCTATAGTATTTTTTACCCAATCTGAAGACAACCTAAGGCAAGCTAGAGTCAAAGCCTCAAGGGGGAGGGGATCAAAGGCCTTGTTTAGTTAATGTTGTCAAGTTGGAGTTTTTTAATGCAATTTTAAATAAAAAATTATGAGTACTAAACATGATCTAATTATATAACTAATTACAAGAATGTACACAAAATCACGAGATAGATCTATTGAGCCTAATTAATCTGTTATTAAAGATTGTTTAATGTTGCATAATCATATCTAATTAGACTTAATATATTCATCTCGTGATTATATTAGGGTTGTGAAATAGATTTTGCCATTTAATACTTTTAATTCGTATGTAAACATTAGAATTTACGGTAGCAAAATGGCCGTCACGTCCGAGAAGGCAATAGCAAGCTAGCTGCTGCTGAGAGTGGAAAGGAGACGGCGTAGGCGTAGCAAAGCAAGCAGACTCGAAGAAAGGCAAAGCAACCGACAAGCCGACAAGGAGGGCCGCGCGGCAACTGTTGACCCCGTGCCTGCCCGGCCCGACATGACAGCCCTTCTCTCTCTGTCCCCACCATTCATTTCGTTTCATGTACTAATTGTAATCAAGGACTTGTTTAGTTCCCCAACTTCTTACCAACTTTGCACACTGATAACCGTGCCCCCTCTCACAGAACACGCTTCTCAGTGCGCCAACTTTGCACCAACTTCACGAACTAGGCCTTGTTTAGATCGCCAACTTTCGCCAACTTATTTTGCCAACTTGTCACATTGAATGTTTGGACACTAATTAGGAGTATTAAACATAGGTATAAAAATAAACTAATTACATAGATGGACTCCACATCGTGAGACGAATCTATTAAGCCTAATTAATTCGTCATTAGACACTGTCGTGCTACAGTAACCCGTCATTAAAAATGCACTAATGACGGCACATATTAGGCTTAATAGATTCGTCTTGCGATGTAGAGTCCATCTGTGTAATTAGTTTTATAATTAGTCTATATTTAGTACTCCTAATTAGTGTCAAAAGGATGGATGTGACATTTCGTCAACTTTCACCAACTCATCTAAACAGGGCCTAATTAATGTAATAAATCACCATCAGTCCATTTCCTAGCATTAACATCGCTGCTGCCCCGCACGTGCCCCCCCCCCCCGTACCGTACGTGCGGATAGATAGCCACCGACCGGACTGGAGCAGGGTTTTTTATTTCGAACCGGACGTCCGAACCGCCGGCCAGCGGTAGCGGCTAGCCGGACCGGTTAGACCGGTAACCGGTGGAAACCGAACAAATTCAAATTTTGAATTCAAATTCACATACCCAGTGGTTGGACCGGTTAGCCGGACGGTTTGACCGGTTAGCCAGCCGGTTTAACCACTTTTTTTCTTTTTCTTTTTTGATTTAACTTGTATTTGCCAAAAAAATATCAAATGAGCAAATATTTGAAAACTTTTTACACCAATAGATTACACACACCTTGAAGTATTTTTAGAAATTTTTACGATATTTTTCTATTTTTAAATTTAAATTTGAAAATTTTGAATTTTGCCCGATTCAAACCGCCCCGAACCGCTACCGGTCCGGGGCGGTTTGGTCGGGAACCAGTCAAACCGGACCGGTTCCCGACGGTTTGGTTAACCCTGGACTGGAGTGGACAAGCCTCTTTCCTTTCTATTTTCAAATTCTTTACTACCGTAGTAGAAAAAAGGATCGAAAAACCGCTGTGGTATCTCTGCCAGGGTTCACAAAACCGAACTGGAGGGCCGAACCGTCGGCCGACGGTAGCGGCTAACCGGTCCGGTTCCCGCGGGAACCGGTCAAAACCGGACAAATTCAAATTTTGAATTCAAATGTATATGAAATCCTAGTTCAATCGGTTTGAACCAGTAAGCCGCCCGGTTTGGCCGGTAAGCCAAGCGGTTTGGGCAGTAAGCCGGCCGGTTTGGACGGTAAGTCGTCTTAATACATAATTTGTCATGTTTTCAAATTTAACTAAAAATTTAAATAAATAAAAGAAAAATTCCTAAAAATATTTTAAGGTGCGTAGAATTTAATGGTGTCAAAATTTTTCAAATATTAGTGTATTTAGTATTTTTTGTGTGCATTAGAAGTTCAATGAAACGATTTTTTTTTCTTTTCCTTTTTTTTGTTGAACTTCTAATGCCTGGAAAAAATATCAAATGAGCAAATATTTAAAAAATTTTTACACCAATAGATTACATATACCTTGAAGTATTTTTAGGAATTTTTTTAATATTTTTCCATTTTAAATTTAAATTTGAATATTTTAAATTTAATCGGTTCGAAACCGCCCCAAACCGCTACCGGTCCAGAGCGGTTTGATCGGTTCCCGTGGAAACCGGCCGGTTTTGAACGGGATTGCGATCCCTGGTCTCTGCTCCTGGGCCGTACGTACGTACAGACAGGGAGGAGGAGGCCGGTGTCTGTCTCTTTGGGAGCAGAGCAGGGGCCACCAACCGATGCAAATGCGCCGCGATTCGCGATGATGGCGCATCATATCTTGCCTAATCAACTTCCTTTCCTTCCTTTCTGTATCCATGTACGAGTAGTACATTGCTCTCTCGATTTGCTTACGAACCCCAAACCCCGGCGATTTGTTTACGAAGCCCGGCGAAAAGCTCTCCTCACTTCACTAGTGCGGTGCCTGCCTTCTCACTCCTTTTGACCAGCAGACCTAGCACACCACACTACTACTTTACTGCCAGTCAGTATACGCACTGCTGCGACTGCTACAACCATGCCAACCCGTCTGCATAGCAGATACGGTCGGATCCGGAAACAAACCAACAACAGAAAGTTCACAACACTCAACTGTTTGGCCACAACACCCTTTCCTCTTTTTTTCTCTCTTTCTAAAGGGTGGTGTGGTTACAACATGATACTATATGATGCATGTCCCTTTATTCCTCGTATACATAGTGCCCGTGAAAAAGAAATATGGTTTTCATGTTGCTAATAACATAGCAGGCTTACTGCTTTAGGATGATGATACACAGATCGCTGCCTTCAACACAGATGATAATGTTTCTGCAATTCTACTTCACATCCCTAGACAGAAAATTGTGTGACTGCATATTCCGCACGTTGGACAGTTCATCCACTGCGTCTCCACGCTCAAACACAGCTGCTGCACCCATCCCAGATCCTGCAATCGACGCAATGCAATATGGTCAAATTACGTTTACGCATTACAGATCCTTTGCCTTTGCACTTATGCAGAGGCGAGTATCTGACACCAAGCTTGATGGAGATAATAGATCTAACCGATGCACATGGTGACGACGCCAAATCTGCAATCTCTTCCTCGGCGCTTCATTTCATTCAGAAGCGTAGCCACACACCGTGCACCTATAGACAACAAAAAAGAATCACCTGCTTAGATGACTTTGCTCACACGACCTAGAAACAGGTACCAATGGTAGTGGTAGTCCATTCCATTGACAATCTCACATGCAAGCAGATAGATGTTCAGTTACCTGTTGCACCCAGAGGGTGTCCAAGGGCAATTGCGCCTCCATTCACATTTACTTTGGATCGGTCCAGTCCCAGCTTGTTGCAGCAATAGACAAATTGAGAAGCGAATGCCTGCAAGTAGGTGACTTGGTAATCAGATATTGTTATAGACCACGACAGAAATGGTGTGGGTTATGACAAATAAACAGACCTCATTCAGTTCAAAAAGATCAATGTCTTGAATCTCAAGGCCAGCAGCCTTCACTGCGGCAGGAATCGCTACAGCAGGACCAACACCCATAACAGCTGGATCTACTCCAACAGCAGCAAAGCTCCTAATAGATTATGTCAAGAAGCATTTTAGTGTAAGAATGAATTGAGAGAAATATATGTTAAAAATAATGCTGATAGACACAATTTGAACTAAATAAAGATATTGTGTCTATATATGGAAAGGCATATGAAGTACCTGAAAACACCAAGAATAGGAAGCCCTTTCTTCAAAGCTACAGATCTCTTCATGAGAAGAACAGCTCCAGCACCATCACTCACTTGACTAGAATTGCCTACACCGTTTGAATGATTTACCAGATGATGTTTCAGCAGTGAGCAAAAAAACTCTGGATGCAAAAGAAGTGTCAATGAGAATAGTTCTCTTCCACAATACCTGCAGTTGTAGTCCCATCCTTTTTGAAAACTGGTTTAAGCTTGGCCAATCCAGATGCTGTGGTCCCTGGCCTAATTCCATCATCAACAGATATCACAACTTTCTTCTCTTCCCCAGTTTTAGGATCAACGATCTGCACAATATGATGAGTGCCAACAAACAAATATAATAATGATTAAGTTTGATTACATCGTGTTTAGTTCAGGCTACGCGGTGAAAAGTTTTATAAACAATATCACTAACTCTGGTTGTTTTACCATCGATCATGCGAAAGTTTACCAATTTATGGATCATTAAATTTATGTTCTTTTCTAGATAACTAGACTAAAAAATTTGGGTCTGAAAACAAGCATATTAGCCACTGGCTCACTGCTAAGTTGGCACAGTTAAATACAAGGTTAAATTGTTGCTAGTGTGTACTTGGAAGGAGTTGAGCGCTAGGAATCAAAATTTCGATGCCTTTACCTTTGTTGGGACTGGGACAATCTCATCCTTGAATTTTCCAGAAGCTGTGGCTGAAGCAGCTCTTCTGTGAGACTCGGCCTAACAAAAAATGAAGCTTTGATTGCCATCTTAATCAAAAGAAAGAAGCGATAGAGTTAAAACAGTTTGTGGCTAAGGAACTCACAGCAGCCTGATCTTGCTCTTGCCTGGTGATACCATATTTATGAGCAACATTTTCAGAGGTAATCCCCATGGGCAGAAGACAATCCTGTGCTTTCTGGAATGCGCTTAACTGCAGAGAAAATGTGTTACCAAAGACAAGAGGGTAAAAAATATATATAGCATTTTCTAGTGTGGTTTTATAATCCTTACTTTTGGGTTTACTTGTCCTTCCCAAGCAACGGAATTTATTGACATGGATTCCAAACCAGCACCAATCCCTATTTGGAGGGAGAAGCAGTAACATTCAGCACCCAAAGAAAACAAAGCTCGCATGCATATTCAGTATGCCGAAATTACCTATGTCATAGAAGCCAGCCTTTATAGCAGCGGCGACATCAGCTACTGCCTGTAACCCAGATGAGCATTGCCGGTTGACAGTTCTAACAGGAACAGTTTCTACAAGAACAATATGGATAGTGAAGTTTTGTCCAGAAGGCAGAATCCTGTTGTTCATAGGAACTATACGAGGGTGCCATTATTGCAAACATAGGTAATTACCAGGGAATCCGGCATAGAAAGCAGCCATCCTGCACTCGTTTGCACGCTGCGAACCTGGACCTAACACTGTCCCAACTACGATGTCACCAATGTCACTTGGATTGATTTTAGTATTGTCCAGGACAGCCTATAGGTGGGAATTGAAAGTAAATGAACAATGAGCGCGCGAAAACTTTTGGTTAACTCGAAAAAAAAAACTTTGGGTTAGGCACAGACAACCAATTGTGACAGAAACTCTTTACTGACGGAAAAATAAGGTGACAAAAGCAAACCTTGAGAACAACAGTCAGGAGGTCCTCTGGGTATGTGTCCTTGAAACCCCCTCGCTTGGCCTTGCATATCGGCGTCCGGTATGCACTGCAGTGAGACGGCACAGGAGGAGGAGATATAGTATCCGTCAAAGGATATGGATGAGCATACTGGTTGTTACGGAAGGACCAAAGCAGCAAAGCCTTGCAATCAAGGTTGCCACTAAGTGTTCCACGTTGATCATTTTTATGAATTAACTGAATTAGTCTGTTGTTAGTTGACTTGATTACGGCATTACCATTGCTAAGTTTTTTTTAGATAAAGTCCATTGCTAAGTGTAACCAATCAAGTAAAGGTACTGAATTTTTCCGTCTGAATGTCTGATTGAGTGCGAGATCCAGTGGGCCGCGGCAATAGTTTCAGTTTCTATCAACAGCTACAGCTAGATGCAGAAGGTGTGTGTGTCCCCTAAACAACCACTGAAATAGCAGGAGGGGAGGGCGGGGGAAAGAAAAACTTACGCGACAACGACGACATCGTCTCCGAAGGCGGAGGTCCTCTGGTACGCGGCGCTGTCCCCGGCCGCGCACGCCGACGCCTGAAGAGAGAACACCTAGAATCGATCAGCCAACCCGTTCGGCGCCAAGAGAAACGAGCCAAAGACAACCAGCCGGCAGATCAGGAAGGAAGGAGCTCACCTCTAGCGGCTGCGGGTGCGAGGACGAGGAGGAGGGGAGGAGGTGCGCGAGGAGGACCCGCTGCCGGTCGATCGCCTTGTCCATGGCTGGCTCAATTGCAATTGCTGGGTAGTCGCGTTGGGGTTATCGAAGGGAGGGGAGGCCGGAGGTGGAAGCGAGGTAGTTGCGGAGCCTGTCTTGATTGCTGCTTCCTCTTTATGGCGCGGCGCCGGGACGTAGACGACGTAGCGTCAGGAAAGCACACGGCCGAAGCAAGCGAAGCGGCCCGGTGTTTATCCAGCGTACGGCAACGGCGATGGCATCGGCATCGGCATGGCACGGATTGGGATGAGGATCATTCACACCAGGCCATGCCATGCCACGCCACGCCATGCCGTCCAGAAAGGAAGATACTTGCGACCCTCCAGAAGCTTTTGCTTGCACGTTTCTTTAAGATATCTACTGTTGTTTTCATTTTTTTTGTTTTTGCTGGTCAACTGTATGTATGCGTTGTTCCCGAAGAATTTGGATTTTCTTGCTGCAAACTCGTTGCCACTTAACTACAGAGAAAAAAAAAGTGTTTTTGTCCATTATAAAAGCCTGATTTTTATTGATATAATTCACTATTTCCGGTCACTTGTATGTAGCATGACATTTATTCAGTGTGATTCTTGTCACCTTCTTTATTTACTAAAGAAGAGGCTCAAAGGCCTGAAATCCGGTTCTTGTTGCCTTCTTGGATTCATTGGATGATCAGTTAAAATTACTTTCTTGGTACACTTTCATGTTCTTGATTTCCTTTTCTTCTTCTTATAACTCATGAACATGGAAATAGCCGTATACCCCCATGAAATATGCCCAGAAGAGTGCTCCGTATGTGAAGAATAAACTGTATGGGGATATACTGAAAATGTCCGGATGGAACGGAACGGGCCATGACTCGTGAATTTGTCGGGCTCAACGCGGCTGCCGTCACGACTGACGCAGGCAGGCATCGGCAGGCCCGCCGGCCGGTCCGGACAAGTGCCCGTAACGGACATGTTGCGCTCCATTTTGGCTCACTTACAGCCCGTCAATCACTGGTCCAGTGGCTGCACGGCCCATGACCGGCAAGTATTTCTATGGCCTGTAGGTTTTTTAGCAGCAAGCTCGAGTTTCTAAAAAAAAATGCAGCAAGTTCGAAGCAACAAGCAGATCGCTAATTTGGATCACGCAGATAATAATAATTTGTACGAAATCCATTCAGTCCTGGCATACCTACTGCAACAGGACAGCACCAAGCTAACGCCCGCCGCAGTTCTCTGCCTAGTGCCCACGGGTTCCGTCGAAACCTTGAGCTCGCCGGTGCAACCGTGCAAGTGTGGCACTAAAGGCATGTTTGGATGGTAGCCAATACTAGCCCTACCAAAAAATTGGTCGTGCCCATGTTTTTTGCCAGTGTTTGGATTATTACACGTGATTGGCTTGCCAAATCTCTAATTGGCACGCCCAGTTCATTTTACGCCCTTGCGCGGGCGAACTCACGGGCGGCGAAAACGTCCACCAAAAAATTGGCGGCCAATTCACGCGCCATTTTTTTCTTCCCGTCACCCTGTATAAAGCGCCGGTTGCCTTATCCATTCACCTTCTCCTCTCAGTCCGGTGCCTTCGTGGGGCTCCGCCGCAACCAAGCGTGCTCTTCTCCGTCGTGCTGCCGCTTCCGGTGGCTGCTCAGCCGCCGCAGATTTCGCTTCGTGCCGTGCCCCGGCTTCATCGCTGTTCCCCCGACCTGCACCTAGCGCCGCTGGACCACTGAAGCAGAGAGGCTTGGTCCACCTGGGGCATAGAGACGTCATCTCGGAGGAGTTTGAGGACGGCCAACGGTTCGAATCGAGCAGCAGGAGGCAGACGACGGTGCACTGGAACAAGGTTTGCTTCCTACGATTCAATCTTAATTTACATTGCAAAACGTCTTGTAGCTCTGAATCCCCTATGCAAGTCGACTGTACCTATGAATCCCCTTTGCAAATCGTCTTGTGACTATTTCTCTTGATATATTAGGTGAACTTTTTAGCTGGCTTCTTTCTCAGATCTGATATCATTTATTAATCAAGCATGACACTAATTACTTCTTTTTTTTTCTTTAACGCATATTTTGCCTGTTATCTGGATTGCAAATGTAACTGATCTACGCCATGATTACAGCTACTAGTTGTCCTTCTATCTGAAATTTTTCCCCCTTTTCTCAGATTGACATGGATCAACAACAATACTATAATTACTACTGCATGTGTTACATGATGTGGAGGCGTAGGGCTTTAGCTGTTTTAGTTCTCATGTTAGCAATATTCTGGAGGGACAGTGATGGTAGGAGGAGTAGGGGCCGAGGTGCAAAATATGGTCCATTGGTTGATAGGGATATCAGTAGGGCAAACACATTGGCTAGGTTGATTCATGCCTCTGATGCAACATGCATTAAGCAGTTAAGGATGTCTCGACCTGTATTTCATAAGCTCTGTACCCGGCTCAAAGAGAGGGGCCTTTTGGTAGACACCTTTCATGTTTCAGTGGATGTTTCAGTGGAGGAGCAAGTAGCAATCTTTCTATACATGGTGGGACAACATCATACAAATGCATCTGTTGGGTTTTCATTTTGGCGATCTGGTGAGACAGTGAGTAGGTACTTCAATGCAGTCTTGCAAGCAATGGGTCAGCTTGCACGAGATCTCATTTATGTTAAATCAACGGATACACACACAAAGATCACTAGCAGCCCAAACAGATTCTATCCTTACTTTGAGGTAACTACAAACCATAAGACTTTTGCTCAGGGGTGAATATTTTGCTTATGTTTGATGTGAATTATTCTCCTGTGTGCATAGGGTTGTATAGGAGCACTAGATGGCACTCATATTAGGGCATGTTCCTGCTAACATGGTGGACAGATTTAGGGGACGCAAATCATATCCCTCTCAAAATGTGCTAGCAGTTGTTGATTTCGACCTTCGGTTCACTTATGTCCTAGCAGGGTGGGAGGGCTCTGCGCATGACTCTCTTGTGCTACAGGATGCCCTCTCTCGCCCAGCAGGCTTAAAAATACCCGAAGGTAAAAGAAAAAACAATTCATGTTACAACTAGCTCATATATCAATTTGATCTTAACTCACTATGACAACATGGCTGTAGGAAAATTTTATTTGGCTGATGCTGGGTATGCTGCAAGGCCAGGGATATTGCCTCCTTATAGAGGTACACGCTACCACCTAAATGAGTTTGCTGGATCTCGTGAACCAAATACACCTAAAGAGTTATTCAACCATCGCCATTCATCACTTAGGACAACTGTTGAACGAGCTTTTGGGACTCTTAAAAACCGTTTCAAAATTCTTAGTCACAAACCATTCATACCTCTAAAATCCCAGATTAAGGTGGTTGTGGCTTGCTGTGCCTTGCACAATTGGATTTTGGAGAATGGACCAGATGAGTATGTTTGGGATGAGGCCACATGGTATTCCCACCTACCTAGGAGCAGTGGACGGGTCCGTGATCGTGATGCTGATGTACGAGAGTGGGCAGCCAAGCGTGACTTACTAGCTCAACAAATGTGGGATGATAGAGAGCGTGAACGCAATGTTGCATCTGGTAGCACAACAATTGTGACTAGCACAAATGTGTGATTGTATTCCGTTGAGATTTGTAATATGACCATGATTAAGTACTTGATTTCTGGCTGTATCAGATTTATGTATCTTATAAATTGTAATATATATTTTACTTTCCAACTCAAATTTCTTGTTTACAAGATAATTCATCACTGGCTTTAACTGTCCTAATAACTGGTTGTGTTCTTTTCAAACCCATGACATCGTGCAGCTATGGGGAAGCAGAAGATTATTTCTAAGAGTGAGGAGGACTCCAGCAATCGTGAGAAGTATATTAGTTGGAGCGAGGAGGCAACAAAGTACATGCTGGAGTGGTACATTGACATTCGGAAGGACAAACCTGCTACTTTCAGGTTCAAGAAACAACACCATCTTCAGTGTGCAGATGCTTTAAATGCTAAATTTGCTCTTGGTGTCACTCAGAACCAAGTGGACCGACACTACAGATCATGCAAGGAAAAGTGGGGTTGGGTGCGGCGGGCTCCGTCAAATAGTGGCAATGGTTTTGACAGCACATTGTGCAAGTTCACTCTTTCTGAATCTGAAAAGGAAAATCTAAGTGTGAGTATTTATTTTGCAACTCTATATATTGATGCTTAGTAGTTGACATGTGTAATGGCCTTTCCTTTTTGTTTTCTATTACAGAAAGCAACAGTCAACTACCTTACTAGGCCTATAAGGTTCTATCATCTTTTGGAAGAGTTGTTCATTGATCAGTCCCAAGCTGATGGTTCATTTGCTGCAGACCAGACCACTGTGAATATTCCTGATGGCAGTGATGACAATGAAGGTATTAAGGAAATTGAGGGTTACAACTTTACCGCTGATACTGATGAAGATGCTGATTCTGACAACATTGCTCGTCATAGCCCAAAGACTGACTTGGATGGCAATCCCCCAAGCAAGAAGCGTAAATGTGAGAAATCAAATTCCAAGAAATCAGCCAAGTCCAAGGTATCAACAACTGATGTGTCAGCAAGTATTGCTATGTTGGTAGACTCTCTGTTAAAGCCACCTCCACCACCTCCTATTCCTGTGCAACCTGTTGTGCCTGCAGACCCTTATGCCAATCTTTGGAAGAGGATAAATGATCTTACCATCACGTCTAAGGACAAGCTTGTGATTGTGGATCATTTGTCTAAGCCAAATCAAGATGTCCTTCGTAGCTACCTCAACTGTTCCCCTGATTCAATGCTACATGAGTGGGTCATCAATTTCTTTGAGCATGCTGGGGGTAGCAGTTCTGCTTTCTAACTTGACATAAGCTGATCAAACTTTTGTGGTATTTTGGAAAGGATGCAAGCAAAGCAGTCATTCTTTTGTATAGTGGTAGATGATCTATGGATGCCTAAATCATATTTTGTTTCTAGTAGGTAAACCTGAATGGATGGTCCTGTTAGAAAGCCTTTAGTATTTAGTTCACACTAGGTTAACGTGCAATGTCTGGATGTTTCATGTCTCTGATGCTTTGCATGTAGATGGAGTCCTCATTTTGGCTACGAACTTCACTTTTGTTTCATGGATGTGTTGCTGCACGTAGCAACATATGACATTATAAATGTATGGATCATATTGTATGTGTGAATATTTGTCAAATTAAATTCCATACCATGCCATTTTAACTTCAGTCATTTTAAATTCCTTTCAAATCCTCTGTTATTTCAAAAGGAGTTAACCTCACCGATCTATCAGCTTGGGGTCATGAATCTAGAAATTGGAATCAAACCAAATACTGGCCAACGACATGTGCCAAAGGTTGCCAACTGAATTGGCTCCAAACCAAATGATAGCCATCCCATTCTACCAAATATTTTGAAACTATGTTGGCTACAAACCAAACACTCATCTCTGACCAATTTTTTGGACATGCCCTAGATTTGGTCATGACCAAAATTTGGTAAGGCACCTTGGGGCATAAACCAAACATGCCCTAACTACCAAAACAGAGTTCACAGACCATTGACCACCAAGCTACAGAAGAAAAAACTGCAACTTCAGATTCATCAACTGCAGGTTGATACTCAGGCCCATTCAAAAAAGTTCCCCAAAAAACCACTATTCATCCAACTTTTCACTATTCATCCCACTATTTTCACTCACAGAATACTATTTATCTATAGTGTTTTTTGACGGACAGTGTATTTTGGAGGAATCTTTCCCCAATCTAAACACACCCTCAGCCACCTTATCCACTGCCACGTGAAAGCAGTCCACGGAAATCGTGGCGGCCATTCACGGCGCGCCACGTCGGCCGTCCCGTCCCTGTACAAGAAGCCATCGTTGGAGTCTTGGAGGGGAAGCTCAAATTCCAGCAGGCAGCCCCTCCAAATTCCACGTCAATCCACATCCGGAAGGAGGCAGATTCAGAGCGACGGCAGACTGAAACCAACCTCCATCAACGGATGCAGCATATGGTGACTGTCGCCCTCACAGTTCTGCAGATATCCAGATCCAGCGCTTACTCGTCCAAGAGGGTAAATACAGATGCTGAGATGCACTGCATTATCATCCCATCAGTAACTCGTGTAATTCAACGTTAATTCGCCTCACTACAAACCGCACCTGCTCAGCCTGGGCATAACAGTTACCATTAGTAACTCCCAAGTATCAACCTCCAATGAGCAGGTCTAACTCTAACCTTCTTGATACAGTAGACGGTAATCCTATATGAGAAGCAGGCTCATCAAGTCAAAAGGTCATCAGTAGTATCTTGTCAGCAGTGCCTGTCATTGGTGGGCCAGGCCTTCCATGCATTCCTATCCACCTCAGCTCCCTGACAGTCGTTTTATAAACCCCACTCCCCTGCAAGGATCTGCAGAAGAACATACAGAGACCAGTAAGCCACTCACAAAAGAGTGAAAGCACCAATAATAGTTCCTTCCACCCATGGCATGCATCAACACCTTTCAGAGTTGCTCCATTGCCAGAGGGGCAAAGATCAACTCAAGAACTAGGGGCAGTGCTGGAAAGGGATCACCAACCTTTCAGTGCAGGGCGTCGACTTTCATTGACGCAAGCCTCCGGCTTGAGTTCGACGAGAACCCTGAGGCGATCATCTCACGCGTGTGGCCTGAGAACTGCTCCCTTCTCAGCTACAATGATCTCCGTGCATACCTTGAGTCACAGGAGACTGTCCAAGAAGGAGATCAGGTACTTGATCTGGAGTTCTTGTTGCTATCATTGTTATATATCCTGATTTCTTTGAGCTCTTGCTCAACTTTGAAGGGGTTTTTCTGAATACAGCACGTGGCTCTCTTGAGTGAAACCATGTCAACACCTGTGATAGTAGCCACAGCAGAGCAGACGCTGGAGGAGGTCGAATGCCACTTCGAGGTCGTGTCAGGGCTTCCAGTTGTTGATAGCAGCCTCAGATGTATTGGAGTGATCGTCAAGAATGACCGGGCCAGAGCTTCTCATGGGGTCAGCTCTCCCTTTCCCTCTTTCTCATACTCTCTCACACACACAGCACATGTTCAAGTGCACAAACACACACGCACGCGCACACACACATCAAGTTGCTAGTTGCATACAATAGCAAACAAGAAATTTGTTTACTGATCAATTGTCGCTTGTAACAGTCAAAGACAAAGATCGAAGCAGTGATGACCTCTCCAGCAATCACACTATCATCAGATAAAACAGTGATAGGTAATCGTAGTTTTCATCTCACCCTTTTCTTTTTCATTTATGGTTTAAAAGTTATAAATCTAATATTACATGTGTAATATCTACAGATGCTGCGGTTCTGATGCTCAAGAAGAAAATTCACAGATTACCAATTGTAAATCAGGATAAACAAGTAATAGGTGAGTATCAGAATGGCACTTGATCTGTATTATTCTTAACACTGAAAACTCAAGTAGGTTGCAAGCCTAATGGGGTTCTAAACACTATCAACAGGTATAGTTACCCGTGCTGATGTTCTTCGCGAGTTGGAAGGCCTGCTGAAGATTTAGGACGGCAGTCCATGCTTGGAAGTCAGAACATCTTGTAAATATCTCCATGGTGCTTTTGAGAGGCAGCAAGAATATCTACACAATCTATAGGAGTGTGCTCTAGCAGAAATAAGCCTGGAGGAGTTTGAGATATTTTCCTTGTAAAAGTGGCACGCCAGGAAACGTATCTGTGTTTACTGCTTGCACAACCAAATGTTGTAAACTAGTCAGATACTTCCAAAGAA
This sequence comes from Digitaria exilis, assembly GCA_015342445.1. NCBI lineage: Eukaryota > Viridiplantae > Streptophyta > Magnoliopsida > Poales > Poaceae > Digitaria > Digitaria exilis. Next base: position 739,027 of record JACEFO010001963.1, read on the forward strand.
ATATAAATATTATGCGTAAAATAATCTTTCAGAAGAAATATAGCAATGAATGGAAGAGACATAAGAAAATACAAATAAATGCACATGCCAAGTCAAATAATTTATAAAATAAGTAACCAAAATATAACTCCGAGGAGACTGCAAAGAACATACTCATTTTGTATGTCATCGCAACTTGAAACCGCCTAAATCAAGATAGTTCCCTTTGATCTTCTCCTGAAGCAAAAGTAGCAGTGGCAGCACTAACAACCATAGGTGGGGTAGAACGTGTGGGTTTTTGTGAATCTGAAATAACTTTCATCTCCAGGTTTGGGATTACTGGTGGCTTTGTCCTCCGAGTAACAGTCATTTTCAACCCCTCAGTTGTGTGAATTGTTGCTCCAGTAGTCATGTCAACCTATTATTTTGCTCATAAATAACGGTACGGTTGTTAACTAGAATGAATCCGAAACTGGTAGAAGCATACCGGAGGTGCTCCTGGAGCCATCTGAAAGTCAAATCGCTTGACAAGCATAGCTGTTGCCACCACAGTCTGCAATTGCTTGACAAGCCTATGTTATTTTGTGTTTAAAATCGTGCATTTTCTTTGTGTTCACTGTTCTAAAATATTGAAATGAGATATTGACTTGTAAAATCAAATAAAAAAATAAACCAGGTATAAAAATCTAAAAAGGTTACCTCAAAAGTGGCAAACATGTCACCGACACATTTCCTTGGTCCACCACCAAATGGTAAGTAGCTGAAAGTCCAAGAGATTATGTGAATCCCACTGACTAAATGATTCCTCAGACATTAATTAATACTGTGGTGGGAAACAAGTATAATCAGCAACTTCCTTGATTGCAATCTTTATTTTGTTGTTTAAATTTTGAAAGATACCCTCTTAAAAGGAAATATAAGTGTTTGCACCTTTTGGGCTGAGCTAAGAAAAAATAGTGAGACAAAAAATCTCCATTAATAGACTGGTTGAGCCCATTCTGCTGCATCATTAAAAAAATACCCATCGAGATGATCTTATTGTGTTTCTGGTACACCAGTCTACAATAGGCTGTGATTATGTACTACGTAAGAACTCAGAAGTATCACAAACAATCTGAATCACTTATGAAAAGATTGATGCATGCAAAAAGTTGAAGATAGTAATTAGTTGTCAGGTGCTAACCAAACAATTTTGGAACCCAGTATCCAAAAGAATCAAAGTTTTCTTCGCAGAAGATAAGCAAATTCAAATGTTCCCCAGTTCTCGCAATCAAAACATCATGAATAACTTGACTTAAAAAATAGCATATCAAAAGTAAACACAATATTATGAGGGTATTTTGGTACAGCGATAGAGAGGGTCACCTGAAATTTTGGTTTATCTCGTTTGGATTCGGCCCATCCAAAGGCCATCTTTCTGGGTTGAAAACTTCTGCATCTTCCCAGTGCTTTGGGCAGTGGTGAAGATTCCAGACAGAAATAAATATGTCTTCTCCTCTTAAATAAACAAAAGAAACAAAAATATCTTAAACGGTAACAGCAGAGGCATAAGTGCTATCACATACCCAAATAACCCTCAAGCAGCTATTAAATCAAGGTACTTCAGCAGGCAATGGAATTTGGAAAGCAGACAATATAATATTTTGATATATACAGACTACACAAAAATATAAACCGAACAAGCAGCAGGCTTGCATGGTTTTATAGTTGTTTAAACTAGTATATTATAGCCAACTGTGTATCTCATAGCTAATCTACTTCTATGGTGGCAAACAGTTGCCAAAATTGACTTTAAACTAAAGTTAGCTTCTTTATATTTACTTCAACAACAGCATGAATTGCCTAAGCTATACTAGATCTATAACTGAATAGTAGCAGACATTGGTGACTTAAATATTTTAAATTCTGCTCAAATAATGTTACCGGCCAATTGGGTATCCTCCCAGCATATCATCCTCAAGGGAACGACGAATTAAAACCGGTGGCTGCGGATACAGTCTCAATGACTGCAAAAAGAAAATAATTCGGTAATATTCTAGTTCAATGATCAATTCATAAGTCCATAAGATAGCATTTTTAGTTTCTTACTTCATTAATAACTCGAGTGGTGTACTTCAGTTTCTTCACATCCTCAATTGTTGGCAAACCATCACCTAGAACACTATCAACCTGTGAACCAATGAGTGACACTAGTCATTTATGAACTTTTGGAATGAGTAAATAAAAAGAAAATCTTAAAAGTAAAAAAGAAAACGTGCGTACCTCATCTTGGAGCTTGGCCATTACCTTTGGGTACTGCAGTGCAACAATTGGATAAAAAGGTAAGTAGCTTAATATTGGTAATTTAATACATATGAGCTATGAAGACAACCAAATAAACATCGTTGCATTTGATATTCTAATAAAGCAGCGAGTTCTCAGTACTGGTAGCAGCACACCTTAGACAGCAGATAAAACGTCCATGTCAAGACCGCTGCAGAGGTCTCATGACCAGCTATGAGCATTGTCATCAAATCATCACGGAGTTGCTTGCTGGAGACCTATGATAGATGCATTGAAGCTATGTGAAGGTGAGAAAGTTGAGATATATAGAGAAATTCACATTTTACATCGTACATCATCTCCAGATGCCAAGAGGAAGTGAAGAATACTAGGATCTTGCTCGTTCATGTATTCCTCATGAAACTGAAGATCTTCTTGCTCTACCAGCCTCTGTATTAGTAACAATATGTGATATTGATGTCATGAGCTCAATATTTCTATAAATCCAAACATGCAGGAAATTAAGATCAAAGTACTAAAAAGATGTACCTTGCATATGGCAATTAGTTCATCAAGAGTAGTATTTATCAACTTGAGAGCTTCATTGACCTTCTTCTGTCTTGGGGAAATGTCCTTCCATATGGGTATTTCCCAGGTTGGTATAGGAGAAGTGCTACGCATCTCTGCTTCCCTTAGTGTTACATACACAGCCTGATCATCATACCACCATAAAAAATGACAAAGTTTCAGGCAAGAACAACCATGAAGAAATGAAAACGAGAATAGAACAAAGTACATATAACAACCTCGACAATTCCATTGTCATAAGATAGTGAATCAAAGTCATAATTGAAGACTGCCTTCCCGATGACATCCAACGTTAGTCGAGAGAACAAAGATTCCATCTCCACATCCTCCCCATCCGATGCTGCCTTGTCCAATTTCTGGCAGAGCCGATCTGAAGCTTCTCCAAAAAGACCTATCATTGCAGTCACGTACTGCAGAAGTGCAGAGCAGAGTTCAGGTGAGTAATTAGACAAAAAAAAAAAAATCAATACACCAAACCTAAGCTAATACTAGATAGCTAGTACCTTCTGATGCAACGCGGGAACAATAGCGCGCCTCCGAACACGCCAAATCTCCCCATCAGCAGGAATCAACCCTGTGCCCATTACAAACTCCAATATTTCGGCAAGAATTCCCTGCATCAGCCACAATTAAATCGCACGATCAACTCAGGGAACATCTTTCCGATGGAGGGAAAACCAAGAAGCTTTGACAGCCACAATAAAATTGTATGCATCCGGATTGAAGCCAGACCTTGGAATAAGCTTTGGAGTTCTCTCTCAGGATGTGCTTAGCTATAGCCGGGTCAGAGACAATCAGAAATGACTGGAAGAACACAAGATTAAAACAATCAGCATTACACTAACACTCCCAGACGGGTATTGGCGATTCTGGTTGATTGCGCGCGTCACCTTAGGCCCAAAATTGAGGCGGAAGATGCCGCCGTAGGTGAGGAAGAGGTCATACAAGGGAACGAAGAAGGCCTGGCCGACAACCGCGCTGATCGACCCCACCGCCTGCGGAATCTCCGGCCCGCCGCGCGCCGCGGCAGCGCCCGCGAGCCTCGTGAGCAGCGCGGCGGCGAGCTCCCCCGGCGGTCCCAGCTTGGACAGCCTCCCCACGAGAGGAGCGATCCATCTAAAAATCACGATTTTGAAACCAAATCACCCTACCGGAGCAGCACGAAAAGCAGTAGAGATGACGGAGGAGGAACAAGGGGGCGGCGCTAACCCGGGGCCTTGGACGGTGAATTCGCCGGACGCAATGCGCGCGGCCAGCTCGGCTTGACGCCGCCTCTGCTCCTCAAGGGCAGGGTCAGACCCGCCGCCGCCGCCGCCATCACCACCGCCAGAGGCCGCGCAGCGGAGTAAAAGACGACGGCGGCATGCGGCGGCAGCAGGAGGGAGCCGGAGGTGCACGGGGCCAGAGACTGAGCCGGAGCTGGAGCCGAGGAGGCGGAACGGGGGAGCGGACGAGACGCCGGCGCTTCCCGTGGCGGCGGCCATGGCGGGCGCCGTCGTCGCGGCGAAGCAGTGGTGCGATGACATGGATGGAAAGCGCGGGCGGGGACAAGCGGTGGGAGTGGAAGAAAGCGCAGGAGTGGGAGATGAGGTGGAGTGGAGGACGTGGTGTTGGCTGCTCCCCTCCCCTCCGTTTGTTGCTGCCTCCGGCCGGCCTCCGGGTCCGGGACGAACAGGACGGGAGTAGCATCTTCCGCGCGGCGGGAGAAGCGTGTCCGTCCGCGTTTGGCTCTCTCTGACGGAATCTGGTTGCGCCCAGCTAACGGTATCTTCGTCCAAACCAGCAGGCAGCCTTCATTCCTAGACCAAAGTGTGAGGAAGAAAAAAGAACCTGTTGCAAATCACCTGAGATCAAATCCAGTGTCAGTCTTGCAGCCCGAACAGGAGCGGTAGAAGAAATCGAAAGCCAATATAATCCAGATATGCTCGTCATCTTCGATCTGACTGTTGGAGCAAAAAAAACAAACAAACAGTGCATTCTGTACACGCGTACGTGTTGGGTGCACCATAACACACAGAACCACCGTTAACTATTGCAAACCAACAGCTGGGGACAGAGGTTAACGAAGATTGGACTTTGGGAGTGTTGCACTCTTGATTTGGCAGCCAATGCTCGTCACTCTCCACTCACTGTGACCTTGAACATTCCAACTCGCAACGGGCTGGAATTTCCATGTCCTCAGCGAAAGTGTGAAATATGCGGCCACGACAAAGATGGTGTTGTCGCTCGATCCCTCTTTGCAATGTTCCTTCCAAAACGAGGCGCGGAGGGCGGATTTTATCATTGAGGCAAAAACCTGTCATGGACCAAACAAAGCTTTATTATGTCCTCTACTTCTACCTTGTGTTTCACTTATTCCCTTGTTGTTTTCCCACATGGTAGATAAGACCACTTCCCACCAGTGCAAGAGGCGTAGGATGAGTGATGTCTTCCTCTTTTGCATTTTTTTTTCCTCTTATAAAATGGAACTGTCTCCTTGCACATCATATGAAACCTTTGCATGATGCATGGTCAGAAAAGAGCGTGCTTTAAAAAAAACGCAGGCGAATAGAAGAGCGGCCGAAGACTGCATATAGAAGAGCGGGCTTGGGCCTGGGGTTCCACAGTAATGGTTGGCTCACATGGGAAGAAACAGAAGAGATTCCTAATGTTCAATTGTGCCAGAAAGGCTTATCAACTCTTCTCCAAGTGCCGATAATGTAAACTGTGCCATAGCCAGTAGAACAGCGTCAAAAACAAAATGATCAAGGCCAACATCAACCGAGATGCTGAGTTCTCCATCCAATGAAAACACAAAAATAGTCAACGTGCTCCAAAGGAAAAAAAAAATAAAATAAAACACTCGCTTGCCCTCTTAATACAAGGCAAAGAGACAACATCATCAGCCGTGAAAGAAATTCAGATCCAAATTTCACATTACAGCTTCACATCCTTAAGAAGCCTTGCAGCCATTGCCCCGCATCTCCTGATCTCCCAGTCATCCATACTGCCGCTTTTAGCTTCTAGTGGGCCAGAAGAATGTTCGCTCTTCGCTCCAGGATCTTCGTCTTCGCCTAGATTCGAAACATCATCTTCCTCCTCGTTTCCATTATCGCTCGCCCCAGCATCAGCGGACAATGGTGCTTTCAGGTCCATCATGTAGAGGTTTATGCTAGGATGTTGATATTTTGGGTCCATCTGCCTCAGAATATAAACATCTTTACAACTGATGCAAACATGGATATAAGAGCATGTGGGATCAAAGATCCATCGTACCTTTGATTTAGATATAGTTTTCACAATGAAATTACTTTTCCACATTTCCATCATCCTTTCGTGGACTGTGGTCGAGCGGATCTCATATCCTAGCTAAACAGCAAGCAACTCTTCAGTAGTTCCCAACCCAATGTTTTACAAACCCCCCCCCCCCCCAAAAAAAAAAAAAAAAAAAAAAAACTTCTCAAAACGAGGACAAGACCTACCAATATTTTTGTTTTAGGACCAGATAGTGCAGTAATTGTCTCCAATAGAGGTTGCAGTAGATGCTCTGAATAAACCTTACATTCAAAAATGAAGGAGCAACTAAGTCACTTCGTCATCACAGAATCATCAATCCTGCTACAATCAACCACAAGCTATTCTAATAAAAATCTGTTTCCTCGATTTTGATTTCAAAACCGTTCGGCATGCATCTAATTTATGAAGTCTTGAAAACATTTGGTCTGCTACTTTGTCTGCTGTGAGACAGATGCCAAGATTATAATTGAATATGATTAGTGTAAAAATGACAAGATTACAATTAGATATGGTCACACGTGTAACTCTGTACTTGCAGTGGCAGCAAACTCTCACTGAACCATTATCAAAGAATAACAGAACTAGTGAAATGGCAAGTAACATAAAAGCTTGCATGATCTGAAAGTAAGATCTGCTGTTTGGGAGGTGGAGCTCAGAAGTCAGGGCGCTGCATAAACTTACAACGTCAGTTCCAATGATGTAATCAAATGGAGGTTCAACGGCCTTAATATGGTCTTTGTTCCCCCAGTCCAATTCTGCAACTGTAATTGTGCCGATGGAACCTGTTTGCCATTGTATGTTTGTCAGAAATCAAGGAAAGTTTATTTAACATAACCCTTATAAGCTTATAGGAACCATTCAAATAACTAAATGTTAATTATTTCCAAAGCTATAACACCATAGACTATATCCAAAACTCAGCTATGAGTAGAACAGTAGATAGATGGTTCTCTTAACAAAACCTGAGTCAGAGTTTGATTGTGAAATCCAAGATCTGTTACGTTCAACATTTCTCATAAGCAGTGGGAGCACCTCGACTTGGTCAGTTGTTGTAACATCACAACCCAACAGGGCCATTCCTAAAGGAGAAGCAAACAATTTTAAAAGAGAGTGCCAATAGGACTAAAATCTAGATATACATCTGATGGCAGTTGAACTGAGCCTACCAAACCCAGCTAGACCACAGCCAGCTCCCAACTCAATCACCCTTTTTCCTTTCATCTTGGATGGACAAAACCGCCCTTTTCTGCTATTCTTTTCCTGCACAAAGTGGTAGACAGCCCAGAAAAATGTCAATCATGATGATGGTCATAGAATTTAGCTGAATTAGCATTAACATCTGCTCCAGCAAAAAAGCTCCGAAAGTTTATGTATAGTGAATGTGTTTTGTCACAGTTTTTAAAATATTTTTGTTCACATGGCTATGTTTTCCTGCATCAACTAGTGAAGGAGGGACTAGGACTCAAAACAAATTACCAAAAATTTGACAAACACCATTGATGCATCCCAGACTGTGGTCCCGAGGTGTTTGGAGTTTGGATCCTGTCAATAAGAAGCAGTCCAGAAGCAAAAGAAATTTCAGATTTTTTCAGCATTCAGTATCACCAGCACAGCTTTGAACAGAAGATGAATTTGATCCACTTTCTGATGCAAAAAGAAATTTTTAGAAAGTTCTCTTCAACCACATCATAAAGCAAGATTCATCTGGTGCTTCTCCAGTTCTCCTCACCTGTGAAATGTGTAGCCGGTGCCCCATCACTTCCAGCGAAATAGCCGACGTGCTCGGCGAATTCAACCTGTAATCAGCAGCACCCAATACTTGTGAACTAAAGTAAACAAGAAAAACTTGCAAATTGTAATTGCTAAAACCGTCATGCACATCACTTGTCGACAAGATTCAATCACCACTACCACCAATTCATCACGCAGTCTCTGGCGCTGACTCTTTCAGCTTAAACGATGCCAGGAGAATAGGAGGTGCAGATGCGGTACTGGAGGAAATAGCATCAGCGCCCTTATCTATCGCAGTCCATGGCCTCCGGAGCACTGCCTCACCGGAGCTCCGCTCCGGCGGCGGCGAGGGTTCTGGAGAGCGACGACGAGTCGTCGTGGCGGCGTTAGTGTCGGGCACGGCCCGCTGAGCCCATCTATTATTGTCCCATCTAAATGGACCGGGCCTTGTCCCATCTCCTCCTCAAGGTGTGACACAGATACGTATTCCTCCATTACGTCTTCGCTCCACGTTCACGTATCGGATTCAAACGCCGGAATCCAACTCCAACCCGCCACCGCGACGTCTCCGGCCATGCGCCGCCGCCCCGGCCGCGCCATCGCCGCCGCGCCTGGTGGCTTCCTCCACCTCTCCCTGCTCGCGTCCCTCCGCCGACGACCCTCCCTCCAGGCGCACGCGCAGCTGGTCCTCCTCGGCCTCCCGCTCCCGCCCGCCGCTTCCTCCCGCCTCCTCCGCCCGCACCTCCGCGCCGGCCACCCACTCGCCTCCCTCCGCCTATTCCTCCGCATGCTCCGGGACCATGAGCCTTCTCCTACAAGCGCCACCGCCTCCGGGGAACAGGAGCCCGTCCCCAACTCCCACTCCCTCTCCGCGGCACTCGCGGCCTGCTCCCGCCACGAGTCCCCTTCCCCCGGCTTCTGCATCCATGCCTTCCTCATCAAATCGGGATTCGCCTCCGACATCTTCGCCGCGAACTCGCTCCTCCATTTCTACGCCTCATTCGGTCTCCACTCCCTTGCGCGCAAGCTGTTTGACGAAATGCCGGCGAGGGACACCGTCTCGTTCAACACTCTGATCGATTCGTACGTGCGGTCTGGATGTATTGACGGTGCGTTCGGGGTGCTTAGGAATATGGTGGAGGCAGGATTCCCGCTGGATGGATGGACCATCACGGCATTGGTGGGTGCGTGCACTGGGCTAGGCGATCTGATGATGGCAAAAGCTGCGCATGGGTTTGCAAGGAGATTATTGAGGCTGAAATTGTTCAACTCTGGAGAGATGGTAATTGGGTTAGTGGACATGTATGTGAAATGTGGGGCAGGGCAGCTCGCCAGGAAGGTGTTTGATTTGTCCGAGGAGAGGGCAAAGGATGTGAAGGTTTGGAGTATATTGTTATCAGGGTATGTGAGGGCTAGGGAGATTGACGTGGCTCAAAGGCTATTTGATGAAATGCCTAATAAGGATTTGGTTGCATGGACAATTTTGATAGGTGGTTATGTGCAGGCAGGTAGATACAGTGAGGCGCTTCAGTTGTTCAAGGAGATGGAAGCGATGGGACTTGAGGCTGATGAGGTGACAGTTGTCACATTGCTTCCAGGTTGTGCCCGGCATGGTGCAATTGATCTGGTAAAAAGGCTTCATCATCGTGTGAACCAGAATGGATTGATCAGCAGAAATGCAAGAGTTGCCACCAGTTTCGTGCACATATATGCAAAGCGTGGGTACATACAGACAGCTATGGATGTGTTTCGTGGCGTCGTTGATGAATTCAAGACCGTGGAGTTATTTAATGCTATGATACATGGACTTGCTCAGCATGGTTACAGTGAGAAGGCTATTTCACTTTTTGATGGAATGGAACCGCTAGGGCTCCATCCTGATGAGATCACATTTGTGGGCGTCTTGTGTGCATGCAGCCGGAGTTGCTTGGTCATACAAGGATATAAGATGTTCAATTCAATGTTGGACAAGTACGGTGTCAAACCAGATGTCAAGCATTATGCTTGCATGGTTGATCTTCTTGGAAGAGCTGGGCAGCTTGAAGATGCTTACAGGTTTATCCAAAATATGCCTTGTGAAGCAAATCATGTGGTATGGTCATCTCTTCTTACAGCATGCAAGATCCATGGAAATAACAAGATTCGAAAGCTTGTAGAGGAGCAAATTCTCAAGTTAGATAGTACCTACAAGCCGGAAAAGCTAACCTTATCTGGCTTATTTTCTGATGAGAAGAGGAAAGAGGTAGCTGCAAGGGTCAGAAAGGCTATAAAGCACAAATCTGGGCACAGGAATACCCACTAAACGTGGCATGGAATGCTAATGTTTATCAGATTGCAATTGCCGATACTTCCCAGCTCCAATCTCAGGCAGAGGTGATTGGCTGGATGCCTGAAAGAGCTGCTGTCGAAGCTTGTATTTAAGTCGGTACAAAGATCACAATTAATCAGCCACTTTTGCTGATTGATCTTATGATTTCTGGAAATGAGATGGTAGAACAGAGATATTGTGGTGAATTTTGAGAACTATGTTCTTTCAAAGTTTTTCAGTTGCTGTTGGAACATGCTACTTCCCATCCCATTCCCTCATATAATCTTTATGTGAGCTCTGGGTAGGCCCAAACTCTGGGATTCATGGGATATAGATTACGTTTTAATACCCAAGGACCCGAAGATCGGTATTCCCCAGGAAGAAGGCATTACTGTGCTCAAAGAATAACTTGAGTAAGTATGAGGTCAGATGTTGGGATGACACGTGGGGAACAAATATTGTTCCTATTGATCTAACCGAAGTGAGTTAATCAAAACCCATAGCGTACTGTTGAATGATACTGGCAATTAACCTAACTCCTTTCAGGAACTCAAGAGTACTATCTGAACAGTATGGAGTCAACATTCTGTTAAACAACATGCAGAAAAGTAAGAGCCGAAAAAAGCTTAACATTGGTAATGGCATTGGCGAACTCCATGCTATTATTTATTGATTGCATTTTTAAAATAAGCATCAGAACAAACTCATGTGAACAAGTAGCTACACAGATTCAAACCTAAATGGGGTGTAATAGTTGTCATGTTGCTCTGTTCCTATATGCATACATTTTTTTGGGGGGGTAGTGCTGGTCATCCAGATCAGATTAGGTGTGATTGTGCTGAACATTTTTTTATCGGAAACTTTACATTCATCTGTGCAGGATGTCAAATAAGCTGATGGCCAACCACAGTACACACGGAAAGCTAACCTTTTTGTTTATTCCTCCCCCTTTTCCTCTTCATATAACTTATGGTCACAACCTTCGTGAATACTTGAAGCATCAGGACCGACCTCAAGGAAGGCATTCATGATCATGGGAAAGGTATGTTTTCTGCAAGCATCTGAAGTTTTGTCTTTGCGCAGTGCAATCGTTTGTTTATATATGTGCTGAGCTGTTCATGTTCTGTAACAGGAACAATGCAACATTGATGGTCCAAAAACTTGTGTTTTAAAGTTTGACATGCACTGCCAGTGCCATGGTTGTATCAAGAAGATCAACGATGGGCTAAAAGATATCAGCCTTTCAGAAGGTATGCAAATTCTCCGTTCCTTTCTACTTGGCTGCAAAAATGGATTTCTGTTTTCCCCTTTAGGTTCCCTTCACTATATAGTTCAGACTGGTAGTAATATCTTCTGTAGTTTCACTTTCATCGAAAGGGAAGCCAAAAAAAAGTCACTGATACCGGCATCTCCCTGTTATGCTTAATTATCTGAATTTGTCCACTCATTTCATTGTAACCCTGTGCTTTAGGGGTGGAGAGCACAGATCTTCTGCTAGAGACAGGAGAGGTGAAAGTAACTGGCAGAATGGACCCAGAGAAGCTCTGTTCTATGTTGCGTTCAGTGACAAAGAAGTGTGTGCAGATAGTTACCCAAAGCACCCTGTCTGAAGGACCCAGAGCACTGGCTCAGCAAAACAAGAATCTTTATGGCCAGGTATGAAAGGAAGTTTACTTTCCCTCTGTTTCAAATCATCATTCGGTTTGACCCCAAGTTTGATAATTCGTCTTATTCAAAAATTTATGCAAAATATTATACTTTTTTTTGTTATGGCGTACTTTATTAATAAAAGTTTTTTCTAGAACTATTTAAATTTGACTATGTTTGTGTAATTTTTTTGATAAGACAAGCAAGTCAAGCTTGGGGTCAAAAAAGTGAAATGAATTATAATTTGGAAAGGACTACTATACAGCTAACTGATCGTGACAGTGGATACTATAAATATATATTGTCAAGCTAATGGTACTGTTTGCACTTATTCCTTCATTTTATCTTTTATGTGGTTGCTGTCCACAAGGAAGTTAAATAGGACATTCCTGCTTCTAAATTACGGCCGAATTAGTTGGATCTAAGCTGCCATTGGCTCAAGGTTTGTTTAATCCATGTTCTGATAAAACGGCACATCCATGTTACTCTCATAGCTTGTCTCATTACCTGCAAGAGAAGTAGTAGTAGGCCACCTGCTACTGTATCCATCTCGGAGCCATGATCAGAATCTCCAAACTGACGTGATTCTTTTTCAGGCGCCTCCTGACTGGTTGGCTCGAGAACCAGAACCCTCAAGTGGGTGGCAAAACGGCGCGGGGAAGTTTCAGGGACTAGGCTCAAGTGGTTGGCAAAACGGCGTGAGGACCAGCTTCCCGGTGACCCCGAGCGCGCCGCCGTTGCCGGAGGAGTCATGGAGCGAGACTGTGCCATCGGAGCGATGCTGGTACCGGTGGTCGGCGTCTTCGAGCTCGTTGGGCGTGTGGGCTGCGTCGGAGATTACCGGGACGCTGGCCATGTACGAGCTCTGAGCTGCATGTTTGGCAGCCCGTGAGGAGTTTGGATTTGGAATTTTGATGTGGGCGTGGGAAGGATGCTTCTGTTTTGCTTCGTCGCAGAGAGCATTGTATTGTAACTACTCTATAATCATCTTGGTATGTTGTTATGTTAATGATGAGAGGGGCTTAGTCTAATCGCTCGCTGGAGCAACATGCATGCATGCCTACTGTACTGTATTTGGGTGACGCTACGAGACGAGTGGAGTGAAGTGACATGGAAGCCGGGGAGCTAGCGCGTCAACCACGCAAAGGTCATTTGTCTGTACGTCCAGTACTCCAGTTTGTAGCCTTTGACGGTAGTAGGAGACTACAGTGATCTGATTGCATTGCATCCATGGATCGTGGCTGGCTGGTCCAGTGTCCGTCCTCTTGGCCTGTGGTTGGCTGGACAAGCCCAAGCAGCTGTTTTAAAAACGAAACAGTGGTTGGTTGGGGCTTGGAACGTGCAGCGCAGCGCGTTGGATCGCCCTCTCGCAGTCCCATTGGTCGCCCACTAATATTGTGTATGAGTTCGCTCACGCCGCCCGGTCAAGGTCTGGCGGTCGCATAAACTAGCGATGCAGTTGCAGGGTCCGTGTAATTTCCGCACATGCTCGTCTCGTCATGGATCAAAGTAGGCTGCTCCATGTGATGTGCATACGGTTAGGATACGCGTACTACTCCGTAGAGCTACCTGCATCAGGGTAGTAGTAGTGGCGTAGGCTGATGATAAGCGGATCGAAATGGCCTCCTCCCTCTGGTTGGTTCTCCTGAGCTGTGTTCAATTCTTCATCCCACCCACAGAACACGCTTCTCAATACACTATTTATATAGACGCAGCCCTGCGGTCGCAAAGAGAGAATCTTTTGGTGATCACGGCGGCCCAGAGCAGACGGATGGGAGAAGAGAGGCCGGCGTACCATACGCAGCAGCGTACGGGCGGCGTTCCTTGTATGGTAAGGTAGCCAAGGTCCCAAATGGTGGTGGATCGATGGGTCTCGTCGCCGTCGCGTCAATGCAATCAAATCCGTCTGCGCTGCAGCGTCGCCGTCCCTCCCGTGTCTGACGTTGACTGACCAAAAAGCAAAGGCCGCACTCGGCAAGGCCAAACGAACCAACGAATCTTCCCGGGCACGCGGCAACGTGCCCATCGATCCCAGCTCCGACCGCCGCTTCTTCCGCCCCGCTCCCTCGTCTCTCTCTATAAAATCCGACGCCGGCCGTCCATCGCTATCCACACCACCACAACAACAAACAACAGCGACTGCAGCTCACACAACCACTCGCCTCCGCCCCCCGTCTGGTTCTAGCTCGCCTGCGACCGCAATGGGCAAGAAGAAGGGCGGCAACAACAACAAGCAGGGGCAGGCGGCCGCCGCTCCCAAGGGGGCCTTCGTGCTGAGGGTGCCCATGCACTGCCGCTGCGACGGATGCGCCGACAAGATCCGCGCCGGCGTCAAGGACCTCATGCTCCACCATGGTATACATACATTTCTTGCCCTTCCCGGCCAATCCCTTCTTTCTGCGCGGCCTGATCGATCGATCAATGGATGACTTGTGTCTGCAGACATCGAGGCTCTAGACCAGTCGGCGCTGTGGACCAAGGGCGAGCTGCGCGTCGCGTCGTCCACGGCCGACCCCGACAAGCTCCGCCGCCGCCTCAAGAAGGCCACCGGCAAGAGCGTCGACCTCCTCCTCCCCAAGCCCCCCGCCGCCGACAAGGACGCCGCCGCAGCAGCCAAGGACGCCACCGCCGCCGCCATGGAGGCGCTGCTCCGCCGCAGCATCATGCAGCAGCAGCAGCAGCAGGCTGAGGCCCATCAGTACGGCGGCGGCCACGGCCAGGTGGTGCTGCCCGCCGCCTGGGGCGCCGCGCTCCAGCAGCAGCAGCAGCAGCCAGGCTACCCATGGGCAGGCGTGCAGGTGCAGCATCATCAGCCGGTGGCGGAGGCAGCTTATTACCCGTCGTCCTACGGCCTCGCCGCCGCGTACCCGGCCGCCGACTGGGGCGCGTACGCGTACCCCCCGGCGGCGCCGCATGGAGGAGGAGCCGGTTACGGCGGCGGCTGGCTCTACTAATCCATCCATCCATCAATCAATCGATCCATCAGGGGCGTCAAGCAGAGCAGCTACCTACTTTTGCGTTTGGGCGTTGTTGTTGGATCGCAGCAGCTCCGTCCTCTACCACTTGGGATTAGTTTTGCATTGTGCTAGCTGTGTAGCGCTAATCTGTGTGTGCTCGATGTCATCGTCTAGCCTCGATAGGTATACAGTAGTAGTACTGTTGCTTGCGTGTTTGGTTCTTTTGGGTGATAGTCGTACGCTTTGCTGCCATGCTTGCTGCTCTGTAATAGTATTTTGCGCCACCACTAGGAATGTGAATGTTTTCAACACTGTCCCTCCGCTGTTCTTGGCTTGAGAATCATCCAGCTCGATGCAGCAAATGATCATCAATAGTCTCGTGCGTTAGCTTTTGTGGAGGGAGGGAGGGAGCGGGTGCGGTGCAGAGCTGCAGCTTCGCTTTGCCCTGCTTTTTCTTCAGCTCTGTGATCGCTCTCTGCAGCTGCCTGTCGCAAGAAAGCTGCATGCTTGTTTCCTCCCCGTCCGGTCCGGCGCCGCGCTCCGTCGGTCAGTCCAAACCCATCCCTCCGAGCCAGCGAGCGCGCTTGGTTCGTGTTGTTATGGCAGCTTCGATTGTTGCGTGGTATGTAGCCGTGGGATCCTCGTAAGCCACCGGTAAATATGTGTGTTCCTTTTGGGTGATCATCAGAGTAACTAGTACGCTTGGCTGCCATGATAGCTGTCGTTCTTGCACCTTCAGTGGTGGACTACAATCTAGGATGGAGTACGTAATACAAATGTGACTAGTGTTTCAACACTGTCTCTCCGATGCATGTTATTGCTTGGCTTGAGAATCATTCGACGTTCGAGGGGCACCTAGTATAGTAGCCTCCCTTGAACAACTGATGCTGTGTAGTAGAGTAATCACCAGGGAAATGTTGCAGCTAGTACCTACTTTTTCGTCGCGTCTGGATCGCAGCTCCGTCCTCTAGCACTTGGGGATGTTGCATTGTGCAACCTGTGTGTGCTCGATTTGATCGTCTCGCCTTCCTAGGTAACTGCTGCTGCTTGCGTGTTTGCTTCTTTTTGGGTGATCACTAGTACCCTTTGCTACGATGCTTGCTGCTCTGTAATATTTTGCACCCAGTGGTCGAGCAACTACAAGCTGCTCTGCTTGAACACCAGTAGAGCACGATGCGAGTAGCATTGAAATGATCATGTACAGTCTCGTACGCCTGGCCGTTGGCCAAATCTGTGGGCTGTTGTGGAGCGGCCGGGTGCGGTGCTGTGCAGAGCTAGCGTCGCTTTGCCCTGCTTTTTTCTTCAGCTCTCTCAGCTGCAAGTGCGACTGTCCGGCGCCGCGCTGTCAGTCCAAGCCCCATCCCTGCGCTGCGCTCGCCCGCCGTACGTGCAGCTAGCTCTGAGATTGACCGGTCTTCGCCTTCGACCTAACACCAGTCCATCCCAAGCCCAGGGAGGAAGGAGATGAGCGGCCGGTGCTGCCAGTGCAGGCACTCCACTCCACTCCTTTTTGTGCTCGACTGCCTCTGCATGCACCTCCTTTATTTTGTTGGCATTCAGAGGGTGTACCAGCAGCAGCAGCAGCAGCAGCTGGCCAGGCACCAACCGCGCCGTGCACCCACCGCCAGTGCTTGGACTCCGCCATGCTCCATCCTTGCCTTTCCTTTGCCGGATCAACTGCGTGTTGGCCGGGAACCAATACGTTAGTCCAATAGACACGTCCTCTTCATGCTCCTCCTCCTCCATTGCACATCTTGGACAAAAAAAAAAAGAAGAACAGGCATGATCATGGAGCACTCGACTAGAGCAACTCGATCACATCTCCTCTGTAATAAAAAAAAAACAGACGACTAATACCACATGGTAACACCACTCGATCTGAATAACTTGATCGCATCTCTGTATAGGCGAAAAAAAAAGCACAACGAGGTTTGCTGTTTCAGCTTGCTGCGACCATCGGCCTGGTCTCTTCTCCAGTCGTACTTGGTTGGAAACTCCCCAAAAAAAAAACGACTCGACTAAACCTAGCTTGAAGGACGCGTGTCCACGTTGTGGGTTTTCTCAAGCAACAATAGGATCGGAACCATCATCAATTCATCATCATCGGATCGGACGGCCGAGAGTTTTGTTTCCTTCCTCCTCCCCGTGCGCCGGTAGCCACGCAAGGTACGTGGCCGTGGGCCCGACGCGTCTTTTAGGGCAGGCAGCCCATCACTCCGGCCCGTCGGGCCCATATGCCCTCCTCCTCTCTCCGCCGCCTAAAGCCCCCACTCCTCCTCCCCTTACACTTCACCCTCGCGCTCCGCTCAGATCACTCACACACACACAAGCGCAGCCAGCCGCACCGCAGGAATCGGGGCCAGGCCAGGCGAGGCGATCCCTTGCTGAGCGACCCACCATGGCCAAGGTCAGCCGCCTCGGCATCTATCCGCGATCGCGATTTCCTGTTAACAAATTTTGCGATTTAATTTCTTCGTTAACCGGGTCCCCTTCCGTGTGTATCGGTGCTGATTGCAGAAGAAGAACCGCGGTGGCGGAGGAGGAGGAGGAGGAGGAGGAGCTGGTGGCGGCGGCGGCGGCGGCGGAGGTCAGCCGCAGAAGCCGGCGGAGCCCACGGAGGAGAGCGAGGAGCAGACCGTTGCGGCCGACAACGACTCGCCGTCCGGCGAGGCGACGGCGGAGGACAACAAGGACAAGGAGAACGACAAGGACAAGGGGAAGGGTCAGGACAACATGGAAAAGGGTAAGGGCCAGGACGGCAAGGACAAGGGGAAGAAGACGCCGCCGCCGCCGCCACTGTTGACGGCAGTTCTCAAGGTCGACATGCACTGCGACGGCTGCGCCAAGCGCATCCGCGCCTCCGTCCACCGCTACGCAGGCAAGCCCCTTCCTTTCATACATTTCTCTCTCTCTGAACCAACCAGAACCAGGTGATGCTGACGACGACGATCGGTGCCTGTTAATTGCGCAGGCGTGGAGGGCGTGGCGATGGAGGTCGACAAGGGCACCATGACGGTGGTGGGCCGCTTCGACGCCAAGAAGCTGCGGGACCGCGTCGCCAAAAAGACCAGGAAGAAGGTCGACCTCGTCGCCAACAACAATGCCGGCAACAAGCAGGGCGGCGGCGGCGGGGGAAACAACAACAACAACAAGGGAGGCGGCGGCGGCGGCGGGAACCAGCATAAGCAGGGCGCCGGCGAAGCGGACGGCAAGCCAGAGAAAGAGCACGACCACGGCGGGCAGGGAGACAAGGGGAACAACAAGGACAACAAGGATGATCACCAGGAGGACAAGGGGAATAAGGACAACAAGGGCGGCGGCGGCGGTGATGGGGGAGCCAAGGGGAAGGGCGGCGGCAAGGACAACAAGAAGCCAGCGGTGGTGCGTACTACTACTGAATACTGATACTGTTCTCTGTTTCATTCTCTGAATCAATTATGCTCTTGTGTCTCGCTGATCGACGACGATTGGGGCGAATCGATCAAAAGCACACAGTTTTCTCATGAACATGACGGACTAGTACAATTTGCATGATTCGGTTAGTGTTGCATCGGATCGATCAGTTAAATTTCTGTTGTGATCAGGTTCTTGATTTGACGTACGTGCAGTTGTTTACTGCTTTTACGTAGATAGGGACAAAAAAAAAAAGCGCCTCATGGATCATGATCATGTCGTGTTCTGGGGAATGAATTTTGTATGTTTTGCATATGGGATTATTTTACTCCTCCAACTGCTATCATGCATGAGTCTAGCATTGTTTTTGCCCAGACTGAAGTTTAATTTTGTTGATCGAGTTTGGCTTTGATTTGCCTGCACGGCGACGATGCAGCCGGTGATTGCAACGGTGGTGCTCAAGATCGGCTCCACGGGACTGCACTGCGAGGGCTGCATGAACCGCATCCGCAGCAAGCTCTTCAAGATCAAAGGCAAGTCTCTGTCGCTGTCGCATCTTGAAGGATCATTGCTGCATTTAGATAAGCTGCATTCACATTATTAACCGTTTGCCCTCGATGGATGGACGGATGCGTGGTGTGCAGGCGTGGAGCAGGTGAAGATGGACATGGCCAAGAACCAGGTGACGGTGACGGGGACCATGGACGCCAAGGCGCTGCCGGAGAAGCTCCGCAAGAAGCTGCGGCGCCCCGTGGAGGTGGTGACGGCCAAGGACGGCAAGCAGCAGGAGGGCGGCGGCGGCGGCAAGGACAAGGACGGCAAGGAGAAGGACGCGGCGACCAAGGCCCTGACGGCCGAGCTGGAGGCGTGGAAGGCCGCCTTCTACGACCAGCAGTCGCTGACCAACGCCGAGTTCATGCTCAGCGACGAGAACCCCAACGCCTGCGCCGTCATGTGATCCGTTCGTTGCTCGTGTAGTTCGATCGGTCCGATGGATTTTTCTGTAGATCAGGTAGCTATAGGATTGGAGAAGAGCCGGACTGATGGTCACAGTCATGGGCTGGTGAAGGGACGATTGATAGATACTAGTACTTACAGAAAGATGAGATGCTGAAGTGCAAGTTGCAGACTAGCAGTAGTTGTTTGAGCTGAAGCTGGTCTGATCACTGCTCTTTTTGGGATTGATGAGTGTAGGAGTATAGTGTAGTGAGTGATCTTGGAGATACTACTCCTGTAGTATCTGCTGTTTATCCTTTTGGGTGATTTGTGATGGCTTCCTTGGTCAGAAAACCTGCCATGGGCTGTAGCCTGAACAAATCTTTTGAGTTTTGACAGGATGATCTTCTTAGAGACATTTTAGTCTGAACTTGTATTGCACACACCAATGCAATTGAAATTTTCAGTATAAATTCTGACCTTGAAGAGGTTGTGTTGTTTCTGCAAAGGAGGTTGTGAGTAGTGACAAAGCTGTGTTGCAGCTGCTGCAAACACCAAAGACTTTGCCTGTGTTCTTTTTGATGGGTGCACATGAGTTTGCACAGTGAAGTGTTGCTATTGGGCCAGAGAAAGAAACAAAACAAACAAGTGTAGAAAAGCAACAGCTCTTTTGGGCAGAGGGCACTGTTTTGGTTTGGCCTTCACGGCCACTGCTTCACAGAATCACAACTCACAGCAAAGGCAGAAGCAGCCAAAGTCTGGAAAGAGAAGAGCCAGACCCAGAGCCGCTGCCGCTGCTGGGAAATTGGAATCCTGCAGGTGATGCAGCAGCAGACGAGAGACGAAGGCTGCCTGCTTTCTCGCCGCATAAAAGCACTTTGGAAGTGGGCATTTTTAGCCGGGTAGGACTGGCCATTTTCCAACAGAAGTTGAGTCAAAAAGACTTTGAATTTTGGAAACATACTACTGTACTTGCCTTCATCGATTGTGTGTGTTTCTTGAGTGCCCTGGGAGACCTATATTAACCTCATTCTTGACAGGATTAATCATCGGTCCTGATAGTGCTTGTAGGCTCCCGTTGGACACTGAATTTCTGTGACGATCAGTTATTGATCGAATGCTCGTCCTTTGGGTCTTTGTTTTTCACGGGAAACAGCCACTCTCTTCGTTGAAAATTTTCAGTCACCCAAGAAATGTGTTTTGTTTTGTAAAACATGTCGCCAACACTTAAATATTCTCTCTAGATAAACACAAGAACAAAATGAACAAGCCGCAATGTCTGTAGGTGGATTTTTTTCCCCTTATTCCTCTTATTGATGAGTTGGGATTTGCTACGGTACTCCAAAACAACTATGGACCGTCTATTTAAGTAGATCAAGATGGTTAGGATGACATATTACCTCTTAGGAGGTAATAGATTAAATATTTATTTATATATTTTATAATTTAAGAATTAAAAAATATAGAAATATCTTTCTAGATCTAACGAAAGAGGGGATGCGGTTACTTTTTCTTTTTGCTACCTTGAATGTGTCATGCGGGTCTACTGATGCTTCATCTATCTTGCTTTTTTTTTTGTCTCTGTACATGAATGTTACATGGCCATTTACTGTTACAAAAAATATCTTGCAATTACTTTGCTCTTTTTACTTCAAATACGACCTCCTAAAGTGCGACAATAATTGCATCGTAATAAAAAAGAACATGATGTGATACACGCAGGCAAATCTTACTTGTACTACATGAAAGTTTTAGGTCCAATTTTTTTTTAAAAATGTGATAGTTGCATTATACATTCCTGATGACATGTCATATGTTCATTGTTTTTAAGTCAAGTGATTGTTGCATTACAAACATATTTGGACACTTGACAAGTTTTCTTTTAAGAAAATGACAGTTTCCATATAAGTATTATATTATATTATGACGTGTAAGTTCTATTTTATTTAAAGTTGCAGTTGCTACTACCGCTAAAAAAAACTGTGCAAAGAGTAAAAAAACTGCCAGCATGCACGGGAGAGAGATAATCACGCTATGCATGTGTCGGGTACCAAACTACGGGGTACCCCAAATTACGGCCCAAGCTGGCCCAGCGAGAAGGCCACAGGGGGAAGCCCAAAGGCGCGGCGGCCCGAGAAAGGCCTATTACGTCGGCTCCACCAAGCGTGGAATCTTCGTCTCGATCGAGGGCACCCCATGCCCTCGAACGAGAATCTCCGTCTCGTTCGAGGGTATCCCTTGCCCTCGGACAGGGTTCCGTCACGGTCGACCCTCCCCCTGTGGTCGAGACCCCCGAGCCGGCCTCGAAGGCTCTACCCCGAACGCTATAAATGCGGGACATGACCGCACACTCCGCTTCGCCACGCCTCGGATGGGACACCGATCCCCTCCAACTAAGCCAGACACTGTGCCCCTGAGCCAGGCCCTGTGCGGACAGGGCCGGTGACAGGCCGTACCACGACATCAACAACTCCACGACCAGTCTTTCCTTGGATCACGACGCAGGGCCTCGAAGAAGGACCTCCGAGGAATGACGAAAAGACACGACGCCGCGTCCACCCTCGATCAACACCCTTTGAAGCAATGGCTGGCTAATAAGAAGTCAGCGATGGCGACGTTCGTGACGTCAGCCGGAGTTGGAAGGCGCGATTCCCGCCAGCACAGTGCATGACATGGCGCCGCAGTGTACAAAATGGCATGTTCACCACGATCTCTTTGTACGGTTTTCCTCTTCCTTAAGCTATAAAAGGGGAGGGAGCCCAGCACATCGGAGGAAGGAGGCCATTCGTAGTCCAACACAAATACGTTTCACACACATATATCACCGGGACTTGGGAGTTCAACTCCCTCTCCCACCTCGCTTGTAACCCCCCTACTACAAGCAACACGAAATCCGGTGCTACGCACCACTGCTGGACGTACGGCCTCACGGTCGGAACCAGGATAAAACCCTCGTGTCAAGAGACTGATTGACCCAACCCGCCATCCCGTACAAAGTTAGCGACGCGATCACTAGTTAGTGCCGGTGTGACCAAATCAGGCACCGACAACATGGATGCATGCGTGTGGCCAGTAGTTGGGAGAGTGGTTATTAACTTTTTATTATATTTTCTTAATTTAACTTTCCTTTTTATAACCAATGGTCTAGATTAATTGAACTCTTACCTCCTTGAAGGTAAGAGGTGTATCGTAGCAAGACCTTCTTTGTATATATATACTCTAATCTATAGCTAGTAAGAGCCTGGGACTTGTATACGCAGTATGGCGGTTAGTTTACAACATTTTATTTAGGGCTTTGTTCCTTTCGACAAAGGGAAGGGGAAGATTTTACATTTTTGTTCCTTCCAAAAAAAAATGGAAAAAATATGTTCACAGTCTAGGCCTTACATGTGGATTAAGGTAACAAAAGAAGATGTATGGATAGGCCCTTTGTAGGCTCTACAACAGTTTGTGGATCCAATGTGGCCCGGATTGTGTGTGGGCCTTCGGCCTTCCGGCCTGTGTTTTTGATGATGAAGAAACGGACCGCAGTTTTAGCAGCCCATTCAATTGGTTTGCATGCTGATAATAAATAGCTTGTTTATTCAAAGTTCATGTTTGTGAACATTAGGGTTAGAGGTTTTTCAAAAAATATATGGGCTTAACTTAACTCCAATCAGCAGGTTAGAGTGTTCATTCAATTTTCGCATCTGAAAACAAGCTTGGGTGATGGGACCGTGAGAAATAAACAATGCCACTCAGTATCCAGCAAGCAGAAATAGAGCAGCATGGATGTATAGCAAGAAACTAACCTGCAACGTTTATACTGATTGGCTTGTTCACGTACAGTACGTGACACAACGCACAGCATGCATGTTCCGGTTCAGGCAGTCGTGTGAGAGACTGATGTGTGGTCACCACTCTCACTCACATGAACAGCAGCGTACGAAGCGTGTGACGTGTCGACTTATGCACGCATGGGCCGGGCCGGGGTCGATGATTCCGTTTTTTTTAAAAAAAAAACAGAAGAAAGCGGGACCAAGAAAAGTGAGAGTTCATTGTTGCGCTGGAATTACATGGCAGACCGAATAACAAAGCTGCAATCTACAAAAGCCATGCACATCGTACCTTTGGGTTGTCCAACGGTAAACCTGGCCAGCACCATAGCGTCTTTGTTCGACTATTTCTAACGACGGGCAAAATTTTTAAACTCCGGTAGCAGTGAATGAGAAATTACATAAATTGAGAATTTATATAAAAGATATATCTACTATAGTACTATACTCACTATGAAAAGCACTTCTAACGTATTTAAATGCTTTTTGTTTAAAATAAAATATCATTATGGGAATTGGGAGCTAATAACTAAGAAAGTCGCATTCAATATATACACAAAATACTACGTACGTTTAGTCGTTACAATGTATTGTCTGGATTTGAATGGATTCCAGCTAGCTCTTTGCAAGAGTTTTTTTTAAACAAACCGCACAGAATAGGCTTTCAAAAAAACACACACACACACAAAATAGTGCAAGTTTTATTGAGATATAGCGGAAAAACATAAACA
Source organism: Digitaria exilis (assembly GCA_015342445.1). Taxonomy (NCBI): domain Eukaryota; kingdom Viridiplantae; phylum Streptophyta; class Magnoliopsida; order Poales; family Poaceae; genus Digitaria; species Digitaria exilis. Next base: position 762,650 of record JACEFO010001963.1, read on the forward strand.
TAAAACCTTGTGGGACATTACCAGAGCATTTTAAACCTCATCAGGGGTGAAACTATAAGCATGTGGTAAAACTTTGGGGACAAATAATTTGGCTACTCTATACCACTAATAATTTATTATACATTCATGTGTACTCTCTCCGTCCCTAAATAATTGTCTTTATCACTTTTCAAGAAAACTCTTTGGTCGATTATATATAAAAATATATTAAAATTTATGATACAATATAAATACCATTAGATAGATATTTAGGTCTAGTTTTTTATAAAAAAATATTTAAAGATTTAGATGTTGCACACATTTTTTTATAAATCTAGTCAAACGTGTAGCACGAACATCTAAAATGATACTTGTTTAGATTGGGGGAAAGATTCCCTGAAAATACACTGTTCACCAAAAAAACACTGTAGATGATTGTGTTCTGTGAGTGGAATGAATGTGATGAATAGAAAAAAGTTAGATAAATAATGTTTTTTTTGGAATCTTTGGGGACTAAACGCACCCTATATCTCTACATGACCCTTTCCTAGTTATATATAATGTGCTGCTACACCTTCCAATAAGGACGGTCATATAGCTAGATTAATGTCGTCACATACTATGTTACCACTTTCCCCCAGATATATATGACGTTTAGAACAGACGAGCTAGCTAGTTATTTCAAAATGTGATCACTATGATAAGTAGGGCGAGTGATCGAGCAGTGTGCACGGTGGATCATCCATTCATGGCCATCAAGTGAACATGTATGCTGGTTTGGTATATTGATTGTGTGCTCCTGATGCATGATGTATACATACGTACAGGCAGAGGCAGAGCCAGCTGGAACAAGGCCGGAACAAGTGGAAGGAATTGAAGATGCAGCAGATCTATATGACAAGTGGCAACATGACACGACGATCGTCCGTACAGCGCCCTGCTGTGCTGTGCTGGTTTGGCCGCCACATCTTGTTGCGCAGTCACAATGCAACGACCATACGATCTGCAAAGTGTACACGCACATAACATAATTACATATATACTCCATCCATTTTAAATTGTAGGTCATTTTGATTTTATCTACGATCTCAAATTTGACCCAATTAATACAAGAAAGTACCAACATTTATTAGCGAAAGTGCATTTAGCCTAGTGGTTAGAGCATCTGAGTATCATCTAGCAGAATCAAGTGTGACTCACTGCGGGAGCAAAACTGAGTTTGAAATAAAAAATATCTAAAAAATAGGTTGGGGTTTCCTCTACTGACTTTGGTAAAAAAAAATTATTCATGATACCAAACAAGTACTACTCACTCCGTTCCAAATTATTAGTCATCCTAACTTTTTACTACATTCATTGAATATGCTATGAATTTAAAAAAGTATATGTCTAGGCTCATAGATGATGTCATGAGCTTAGAGACTCAAAATGACACCCATGATGATTAATAATTTGGAACAGAGGGAGTATTAGTTTCTTTATTATAAATATATTTTCATAATGTCTCCATTTCGTACCATAAATTTTTGTGATCTTCTCTCTATAGTTTTGGTCAAACATTTAAAATGGAATAAGTTAAAATATGGGTATGTAAAAGTTTTGGCCAAACATAAAATGAAATGAGTTAAAATATGGGTATGTAAAATTAATATTTTTGTAGGAGGCGAACAAGTGGTCGTTAGAAATAGGTCGTGTGTGTCAAGCTCATGCCATGTGGTTTTTGCTTTCATCAGAAAAAATAAATCGTACGTACGTGTGATAGTCGAGTTGCCGGGAATTATTGTACATGTGGGTGCACGCCGTACTTACCCCATAACTATGACATGAACTGGACTAACTCTTTTGCCGTCTGTTCTCTGAAAATAAAAGAAAAAGGATTGTACGTAACTGCTCCCTCCGTCCCAAATTATAAGTCGTTTGACTTTTTTGACCTCAACTTTGACCACTCGTCTTATTCAAATTATTTTGCAAAATATCATATTTTTTGTTATGGCTAGCTTTAGTAATAAAAGAATTTCAAGAATGACTTAAATTTGACTACATTTACACAAATTTTTTGGATAAGATAAGTGGTCAAAGTTGAGGTCAAAAAAGTCAAACGAGTTACAATTTGGGACGGAGGGAGTAGTAGTGACGACGGGACCAACGCATGCAACAATATACACGACATACCGACAGACCGTGTGATCGCCTACCACATGCACGTACTTACGTAGCCTAGCAGCAGTTACTTCACAGATCAACCGTGATATCCTCTCGATCTCACTACTCTTCTTCTCATACCAATATACCATGCTGCGACATGCTGCACTGCAGTAAAATCAACTGATGACAGTTAGGCAGCACGCTTATATATATCCATGTGAAGTGTACTAATTATGTTTGCTGAAAAGTCATAACGCTAGCTATCTGTTCGTGATCAATGGTACGTACGGTGATCCTCTCAGACTCTTCTTCCCGTACCATCTATAAGCTGCTAATTAAGCTCATCATCTCATGCTGCAGCTGCTGTATTGCAGTAAAAATCAGCTGGTCGCCGCGCAGTTAGTCATGCAGCATGCTTAATTATATGTTCATGACAAGCTGAAATTACTGCACATGATGAGCGAATCAATCGCATTATATGATGGGATGTTGTATATGTTGGCTAGTGCTACTGCTAGTGTAGAACAGCTAGCGTCGATCATCGAACCTTACCTGTTCATCACTAGCAAGTACAATCTGAATCTGATTGCGATACTTATCTGATGGAATGGAAGAGGTAAATAATAATCATGGCTATAGTATCGAGTAGTTGATCTTTTGCAGCGGTTAGGTTGCAGACTTGCAGTCATGCATCATGTTCAGGCTATATACGCATAACCACAAGACTGGCCTCGTGCTACTACTCTGATACTCTCGAGCATATATTGCAGTACTGACCATACATTACTGGAAGTTTTTGGACCTAGATAGCTCATGAAGATGAACTCACGGTAAAATCAACATTTTTCTTAAATTAACAAACAGAAGATCGAGCTGCATGCTGCTTGTTGATGTTATTGATAAAGAAAAGCCAATCATGGACAGGCAGTTCACATGCATGTAAACTGAAGGCAGCCGCGTTCGATAGGGTTTTAGCTCCAACACCCGAACCGGGTCCATTTTCTACACAATCAGGTGAACTTGATACACAATACCGAAACTGGTGATGGCAGAGCCGGGAGCGGGAGGTAACTTGAAAACTGCAATTACACGGTCCGATCAAATGCAATTGAGATATATAGCAGGTTAATTCGATCGTGCATATCAATAAGTTGTCTTTTTGTTGAGCCCTCTACAGAGTTCATCACCACACTCTCATAGTACAGCATTTCAAGATATGTATAATCGTTCCCAGCAGTTTTTAGTGAGTAGCACAACGGTTTGAGTGCTTCTTATACTATTTTTTGGAAAAGCTAAAAGAGCGGTTGACCACTCAGGAACCATCCTAGCAGTCGTCGGGTTAGAGTTAGGGGCTGCCGGGGTGACACAGACGGCGGGGGCAATGGTGCGAAAAGATTAGCGTGCGGGCGGCGACGGAGGCGGCCAAGGCCGCCGAGCCGACGGGTATTATGCTTATATTGTATAGTAAATATAGTAATTATCCTATCGTTCATTGTTTGCCTGATCACAAGGAAATATATATATGACAAGGCAAGTTTTCTTTGAAAAAAGATCATCAGGTAATTAAATTGCACCTCCTCTTTCATGAACGAAATGATCAAGTAAGTTTTCTTCTTTAAAAAGCCAAGGACAGGTAATTAAGTTGCTGGCCCATCACACACTGTGGCAATCCGATTGGCAGGCTTTATAGATCTACATAGAACGTCATGCAGTGTGAAGTGGAACTAATAAAGATCTATCTATGCGATCTGCCACTATATATAAAGCAAGATATAACACAAAACACACACAACACATACATGCAGAAGTTTGCAGCCCGCAGAAAGGCAAAAAGTAATAGGTAAAGTGAGTTGAAAAAATTTCACCTTTAACTTGCTGGGACACACAAGGAGTAGTACGTTGTACCAGTTGTACCAGCACCACCAGAGTCCCTGCAAGGCTTGTCCCTCAGCAGCAGCTGCAGCTAGCTCACAGCTCTCTGGTGTGCATTATATGTTTATATTGGTCCCCTTCCTTTGGCACAATAATAGCAATGTACTACGTACGTACCACTCCTGCTTGATCTGCATCGTCGATGGAATCGATCGATCAAGCAGTGCAATGCATGGTCCACTACTCCAAGTTGAACCATCTACCCGGCCGGGCACTGGTCATATCGATCGATCTCTTCATCAACTGCCACTGCTATATGCTATAGCAGCATATACTGCTGCTGCATCATATGCATGCATGCCCCTGCTTGCTTGCCGGTACTGTTATTATTCCATCTGTTCTCGCTCATCGTATATATCATGGTTAGCTCTTAGCTTGCCTTCTGGTTAATTTGGGGGCAACAAAGACCCTTGATATTTCACAAGCAAGAACGTTCTCCTGCATAATGAATTCGTACCACATATATGTATCTGCAGAAGATATTATCCATTAGCTTATATTTTCACACACAAGTCTTGGAGAAACTTATTAGTCAGTGCATTATATATTGTGTATGGGCCATTACCAGGAACAGTTATTAAAAATCAAAGCAGGCTCTGATGATGAGGGAGTGAGAGAAGATGCCTGCACTCACTGCACTGTTAGTTGTCTATGAGAGTGAGAGGAAAGACACACAGCAATAGCAGGATCATACTCACTGTTAGTTGACTATATATGCATATATAACTACTGAAACAAAGAGCTACGTGTGCCTTTCTTGGATGACACCCTTCATATCATATAGGAAATGGATCGGAAGGTGTACAATGCCGCCTGAGGTATTGTAGCAGAGTACAGATGCAACTACAGAATATGTGCAGTTAGCTAGGCTGACACAACGAACATTGGAACTAATGATGATTGGGAATATTTTGTAGATCAGCACATCTGTATATATAGTACGTCAATCAGATGATGATGATGCCGACGTGAGTGCAGTGTGTAGGCGCATTGGGTTGGGGACAAGAAGGAATAAAGTATATAGATGACAGACAATGATTAAGCAAAGAAACAAAACTCTTGCATACATAGTATATAGTAATTAATTAATTAGCTATATATATATATATATATAGATTCACTATTAATGATCAATGACTGCATTTGTCCCTCTCTAGCTTGGAGATCAATCGAGCTAATAACCTAGGGCGTGTTCACTCGAATATAGCAGAAATACTGGACTAATCTTGAGAGAGAGAGAGAGAGAGAGAGAGAATATATATATATAAACGATATATTTGATATAAAAAAGTGGAGAAATTAACGAAAAAAAGAACAGTAGCTAGGAAGAGTCTGATACCAAACCGAGCGAATGAAAGTTATGCGTAGGTTATCATTATTAGATGGATAGATGTGCAGATCATTAACAGCTTGAACCTGTAAGTTATTAGGCATATATAAGCTTAATGATACCCAGCCACTTCACTTCCAAAAGAAAGTTATCCTCAAAATCAGCAAATGAGCGAGCACATGACGCCACATAATTCGAACGAATTAACCTGCAATTAAACTCAAAATACACCATAAAATCATGGCACCCTGCCCGGCGTTAATAATCATGAAGTATACTATGATGCTACTTGTACCAAACCGGAAATGAACCACATAAAACAAACAGAGACTCACCTTGCACTGCAGCATAGCCTGAGAATGAAGGCTTGATGCCAATTGAAATGGAGGAGCGAGCTAGGGAGGAAACAAAACGGCAAATCACAAGCAACATCTGCGGCGGCGGCGGCGGCACTTGCAGATAAATCTACTCTACTAAACAAGAGGAAGTAGTAGTAGGGAGTTGGATCTGCACTTCTATTTACAAAATAAAATAAAAACAATATTCAAAAAGAGAGAGGGCACATGCAAGTGGAGGCAGATTAATTAACCAGAAGATGATTTACCGACTGCATCAGCTAGCTGATCCTCTACTAGGTCACTCCTCAAGGTGACGAGTAGTGAGTGTCTGCTGATGCAGCATCATCAAGATTCTCATCTCATCAGGTATCCGCATCACTGAAGATGAGGTGGATGTGAATCTTGATGGTGCTGCACCTGCAAGCACCGACTGTTTTGCTTCTCTGCTTCTCTTGTCATAATAAAACCTTATTATTAATTAGCTGCAAACAGAAAGCTAATGAAGGAGGATCAAGATCTGCATATCTGAACCCCAGCCGGCCGTGAAGAGATGAATATAACAACACACGCACACAAAAAGGAGCTTTGATCGAATCAAGAGGAGGAGGAATGCCCCTCCCGAGGAACGTGCATCAAATTAAACACAATAAGAGAAGGAAAAGGATATGTAGATGCAAAAGACGAAAAGGATAGAGAGAATCGAAGAATCAAGAACCGGACTTTATTTGCGCACAGCCGCCGCCGCCGCCGGACAGGAAGGGGATGGATAGATGAGGGATGATAGATACAGGATTAATTGATGTCACACACCGCCACGCCCACGCGTGTGTATGTGTCTAAACAGAAAGTAGCAGTGGCAGACGAAGAACAAGGGCACTTTGGATGGGCTGATGATCTGAGGAGGCTCTGCAGGCTGTGGCTGCTGGGTGGCTACGATCTGCTACTGCTGCGAGGAGAGGAAGAGATTAGCTAGGTATATATATATATATAAGCTAGCTAGGCCGGCCGGCCGGCTAGATCGACGACGGGCCGGCCGGCCGGGCCGGGGGAAGAAGCGGCGGCTGGCTCGCTAGAGCAAAACCCTAAATAGATAGGTATTGGTTGGAGGATCTTGTTGGCTGGCTCGCGTCGTTGATGTATATGTATAGTAGGCTGCTGCTTCCTTCCTTGTAGGCACCCCAGCTAGGAAGAAGAAGCTCAGCTCCATGGAGGTGATGAGGAACGAGGTGAAGGACACCCAGCTAGAGAGAGAGAGAGAGAGAGAGAGAGAGTAATGATAAGGTTTAGAGACACTGAAAGGCCGGTGGATCGATGCTGTACTCTCTCTCTCTCTAGATTAAATTAAAGAAATAGGGATGGAGGAGCAGTTGCTGATTGCTCTCTCTCTCTCCCTCTCTAAAAAAAGAAAATAAACTATACTAGTAGCTACCAAAAGAAAAGAAAAGAGAGGGGGAAAAAGAGTTGCTGGTAGAGGAGAGACCAATGCAAAGGAAGCCAGCGTTGGATTGCTGACATGGCCCGGCGCTTTTGCGTCCGATTGGCCGGTGTCACAAGCAGTTGTTTTCGCAGGGGCACCAGCAGGCGGGCCCCTCCGATCCTCACATGTGTATCCACCAACAACAACTTAACGCAACCTTAATATTATAATTTTTTCCGGGTAATATTATAATTACTATACTCTTTTTTTAAAAAAAAATAATAGTACTATACTCTCGAGGAAGAACTTTCTGAAACCACCAATAGCATATCGCCATCTACATACGGGGCACGCGGTAACCATAAACTACTACCCGGACTAGTACCCTTCTTTTCTTTCAGTAAGTATAGTAGCCAATGCTGCGCTTGCGCGTGGCTAGCTGACACACACTGCACTTTCTCCGCCCATGAACAATAATTCAATTCTAAATTTTTCCCTGATATATTACCGGTGACATACAAATCAAATCTGATCGCTTAATTGGCAAGACATGAATCAGGAATTAGGTTCTTATAGGATACCTTGCCGAGTATATAAAATAGGGACTGTCTCCAATGTAGACACTCTAAGACGATAGAGCTAACATATATATCACCAAGCTCTCATATTGCCACCGTAGATTATTAAGGACTTTTTTTTTAGAAGATCTAATGTTCCTACAGTAGTTTAGGGGCTCTTAAAGCTAAGTAAGTACATGTGAATCACTTTTATAAATTGACACTAATTGTTGAGGACAATGCAACAGGTTGATCTGATGATGCGTGGACCAAGTTGGTCTCGCTGTAGGTGGATGGTCTTGTGCTTGAATTAAAGTGTCCACTTACATACACTTGTGCAGGAGGCCGGTGGGGAATTCTGCCTGCTAGCAGTAGCAGCTGACTAGGCCGGCCGCTGGCAGTGCCAGCAGTGAGTGAGTGAGTGACCTACAGAGCGACTGGCACGGGCGGGTCAGTCCATGTCTAAAGTTAAAGGTCCACACCACGCACAAAACCAAAACTTACTTGTCACTGGCGTACGTGAAGTGATAGTGATCCATGGTGTGACAAGGATGTGCGCGTGTGTCTCGCCTCACTTGATATTTTTTTTGAATAATTCGATCACCATCACCTGCACACCTTTGGTGCCGAGTTGCTGCAGTCGTCTGATGAGCTGTTTGTTCGGTGGCACTGTACTGCTGGACGAGCTGGGGGCTGGGCACCATCCATGGTCCCCCGAACATGCCTGCCCTGCCGAGATCGACCGGCCTTCTTCAATATATATATAATCACTGTCGTCATTACGATTCCAAATTACCAGTATCTATCTGTCGTTACTGCGGGCGTTCTTCATTCATGCACTGTCAGATTATTCATTCAGAAAGCAAGCAAGCAAATTGCTGCAAGCACGCAGCATATATGCATTCTGATCGAATTATTCATCCCATCTGGAAGACTGAAACCCATCAAAGTCTGAAATAATCCCGGCCATCGATCTCCTGTCGGCAGCAGTACCACACTAAGTACGAATGGACGACCGATCAGGGGGGGCTCGCATCTCCAAGCACGCAGGCTGTCACGTACATTATGTGCGTGATGATTGATTAGCCACTAGTTAACTAACCAGAATTAAGGATACTCTGCGTGCGGATGTCAAGTTTAACTGTGGTAAGCAGCTAGCAAGCTGCTGCTGGTTCTGCGTTTAATCTAATCCTAGTTTGCTCGCCATCTGCTGCATGCATATGCTACCGACCCAGCCATGGATGTCGACATCTCCACACTCCCTAAGTCAACCAAGCTTCTTACTCTTTGTCAGTTCATCAGTAAGCTAATTAAGTAGTACTTGCTTGAGATTCGTCAGATTCAATAAATTAATATATATTATTCCATGCATCCATGTGTATAGTACCAATAACATATCAGCAACTAACTGATGCTGCGAGAGATACCACTTGACTGTGTTTATGTAACCAACATTGCTTGGCTTTGCATGCGAATATACTCCCCCCCCCCTCTTGCTTCCATCACTGATAAAATGTCATGCATGTGAAGCGACTACCCCTCTACTTATCATGCAAATTAATTAAATGATGAACAATCTCCTCCTGCTAGCACTAGCAGTGGTGATTAAAACTAGGCATATTTAGGAACTTTTTTATTCTCTAGAAATTATCAATATACCACAATGTTTGAATTTTTGAAAAGTTAACTAACAAAAATATGGGATTAAAATTTTAAATGCGGAGAATATGTATGGTATTAATTATTTGTATTTGTTTTATTATTAATGATTGTTAACCTATTAAGATTCTCTCTCTCTCTCTCTCTCTTAAATTAAAGGCAAATAAAGCTCATGTGTAGTAGTAATACTCTTTTGGCCAGCACGGATCTTAAAATGGATCGGTGTCATCAATGTAAGGCGACAAATGGCAAAGCATTGGACTGACACAAGAGAAAATTAGAATGCAAATAGATGTACGGAGTGATCCTAATCTACTGTCAAATATGGTTCGTAATAATGAATGGATCCTTTGCCCCGGGGCTAGCTAGCAACTAGCTAGCTGATCATGCATGACGACGTTTCTTGCATCACGTACTGATTGATCGACGATTAGTTTAGTTTACTAACGATCCGATGAAAAAATACAGTATGATTTAAGTATGGTACGTACACAGACGAGGCATCTAGCTCGCCTGCCTCCCCTTCCGAAAGATTCCTCGTCTCGATCTCAGGCAGGTGCCTTCTGAATATTGTACAGTTTCGTGTTCGCCTTTGCATTATATTAATTGAATTGGGACTTCTTCTTTCTAACAAATTAATTTCATTCCGGTGTATGGCGTGAATACAGAATAAACTGCATGAGTAGGTATACCTGCAAATCAACGATGAAATGTGGACCAGGTAAACTAAAATATACGAGGTCAATTTCTTTGTATCCAGATTTGAGATTTTATTACTGCGTGATCACTGTTAGTTTAACTAGTTTAGGACCAGTAAACTAAACATATAAATTGCTAATGCAGCTGCATCAGGTCCATTATATTGGTTTCTATTGTCTACCGTCACCAGCACTATTCTATCAGTGATGGCCCTTCCTTGCAATCGAAAGGGTAACACAAACAATTAATGGGCAAAGGAGCCTTGCGTATGTATGTATGCATGACGTGTCAAAATCTGTTTGGTTTATATATCCCAAGCTTATTTAGTTCCCCTTTATTATAATAATTGCATTTCAGCTTATAGAGTATTTCGACATGTCGGTCTTATCCTTGTGAAAAGGAAAGAAAGGGGAGAGAGGGAGCCACCTGCTGAAAGATGCTTAACATTCTAAATAAATGCATATATTGTTCTTCTAAGCATAGTCAATTGATGATTAGACAGACACATAGACAAAGGAATAAAGGTGCATGTACTCATCAGCTAGCTTTATTAGCCCAAGCAATGCAAAAAAAAGGTCGCATGTTCCTAGCTAGGCAAAAGAAGTGGGTGCTTCCAAACAGGAGTAGCAAAGTTGTTAGGGCACAATTAATAGGATTAGGTGCATCAAAAGCAACAATATGTATGTCATTTGCTACAAGCACAAGTGACGAGTCAAGTCATTGGAGAGTGTAGGAGAAGAAGAAAAAACCTTAAAAGTTGCAAACCCTAATCAAGGACTCTAGATTCTAGTATGGAGTTTAGCGCTAAAGAAATCATCGGCCCCAACCCCCACCCACTGGAGGAATCACCATACGACTCGATAGTAGTGTGTTTTGTTTATTGCAACAAAACAAACGACAGTACGAGGAGGAGGGGGGAAAGCTTTGCTGCTGATTGAGCCATGGGTGTGGTTGAGTACAGATGCATGATTGCATATGTTGCATCTTCACTCCTCTCCAGCTAGCTCCTCTGCAACCCACAAAGGGTAAAAACTAGGAGAGCATTTCAGCATAGGACTACCTATATCTGGGACGAGCTCCTCCCACTTGATGATTGAGTGCTATGGCAAATTAACCAATAGTCGGTTTTATCCCCATCTATCTTTTATCCTTTTTCTAATGTAGAAGGGTGTAATAAAGGGAATATATTTCTAAACATTGCTTTAGCAAAGGGTAAAATAAAAAGAGCTAGAATTCTAGATCTAATCGTGCAGAGATATTAATCATCAATCGCCACAAGATATGCTAACTGGTACAAAGGCTGGGGCCAGAGTTATATGGCTTTTAAACCTGCACCATGAGGTGTTTGTTTGTTGGACTGTCGGTGCCTATGGCTTCGTATAAAGATATTATCCAACAATAACACATGGTATCTATTAGTTGGCACAAAAGTCATATGAGTTCGAATATGGACACATGGGATGAAGTGTTTGCCGGTTGGACTATTGATGCCTCGTGAGTTAGCAGAAGAAGCCATAGCTAGCATCCTATTTAGCAAGGTTTTTTGATCCGTGCATTCGTTAGGTGGCTTTTCTTTTCTCTTGTCGTAGTGAATGATGACGTGGCTATTACTAGGACGATATGGACGGTTAGAGATTTGCTCTTTAGAGAAGGAACCTAAGATGTCATTCTAACAAAATATGATAAAATATGCTATGCTTCTTTTTCCATACACATTGTAGGTAAATTTACGAAGTAGCTAGTGTGGCTCCTGAGGTTCTTTCTAGTCCTGAAATCATTTTTCAAGCGACGGGAGGGAGAAATGTGAAGGGGAAAAAACCAACGGTGACTTGAAGAAAGGGAAGTTGGACGTGGTGGTGGTGGGCCCGAGTGCCCGTGAGGTGGGCAACAACCTAGTACCGCCCCCATCGAGCCCAATGCAGGTGGGCCCCAGCAGCCCAAACTTTCACAAGTCACCACCACTCGTTTTCCTGCCGTGTGAGCCCACAACCTCATCATCAAACACCTTCTCAAGTGCTCAGCCAATGGTTTCTCAAAAAAAAAAGTGCTCAGCCAATGGAGAGAGAGAGAGAGAAAAAAGAGAGAATTATATTTTCTCTGTCCAACTGGCCAATCAAAAGCGTACTGTTGTGGCCCATCCCTCTCCCTTTCATCTAGTAGTCCTATCTGAAAACAACATTGTTGCTCTAAAAAAAAAAAGTAAATAACACTGTTTTTCTTTTGTGGCAACCTCTCCTCCCTAGCAACTAATAATGCTACTACTTTCTTAGCTTGCCTGTCACTTATCCTTTTTTGCCAAAAAAAAAATTAGCACAACATTCAATTCGTCCCATGTAAACAACAATAATATTTCGAGCTATAACGCAAATGTAACCTCCAGTGTACCACTATCATGATTGTTGTTTCTTGCTTGAGACATATTTTGGTCACACAGCAGTTAATATTTGATTAAAAAAATGCGTGGACACCTCTCTGTCTCTCTATAAATAGAAAAGAAAGAAAGAAAGAAAGCGTGAACAACACATAGAAAAGGGAGGTTCGTTCAAAAAAAAACACATAGAAAAGGGAGGGAGCAGCAGAGTAATCTGTGATATGAACCGTGTGTGATGCTGAGCTGTGGACTATAGCTCGTTGCTGGTACGAGTGTGTCTCCTGGCTGCATCTATATATCTCATGTATTACACTCCTATTGAGCCTGTCCTCCTCCTTATTAACTTTGTCCGTGTGGACCATGGATCTCCATGCATGCACAAATGATCCCCTGTTAGGCTGCATGCCGCTAGGGATATGACGATGCATGCATGTTAGCAGGGACTACATGCACATGTATGGCCGGCCGTGTCAGGCATTGCATGCATTATTATGCATGCTGCATGAACCTGATGCTGGCACTGCATGCTAGGATAGGTATATTTGGAGATTGTTTAGTTGGGGGGATGCGAGGAGATTTTCTGTAGCAAAAACTTTACTATATATAACAAAAGTTTTTGAGGGAAATCACGGATTTCAATGGACGAAAAGACTAGATGAAATAGTAAATATCCAGGAACTAAACAACTTCTTGGCGGAAAGCATGTAATGCAATGCACGGCCGCTGCTTGAGATTATATGATACCCCGTTCTAAATTATAGTTCATCGGACAACCCCTCGTTTCATTCAAAAAAGTGAGCAAATATAATCAAATTTAAGTCATTTTAAATAATTTTTATTAATTTTTAATATTTTTTTGAAATAGCAGGAGTATATCTCGGAGTTACCACACCGAAATATTACCCAGCAGTCCTCGATCCAATCATTTGCACACTTCGAATATATATATAATTACCTTCTTATCGTTGGAAGGAATGGAGCGCATCGAGCGCTCCATGCCTCCTCGTGCGACACGTGCCGATCCGTCGGCCGTGGCTTCGCATGAGGATAATTTTTTTACCGCTTCCGTATGAGGCACGGTGTTAATACATCATTGGTCGTAACTATATGCATCATCGATGTACATAAAAAAAACACCACCAACCCACACGTAAAAAAAATTACTGCTTCCGTCAAACGAGGTACGAAGTTAATGCATCATGTGGTGGCAATAGGCACACACATCGTCAATGTACGTGAAAAATCACCTGGCAACCACACGCTAATCGCCCGTGATCTCCTAACCAACACATTTGCTAGCCCATCATTTGCAATATATGACTTCCGTCAGATGAGGCACGACGTCAATGTATCACGTGGTCGCCGTAGGCATACGTATCATCGATGTACGTCGAAAAATCACCACCCACCCACACGCTAATTTTTTTACCGCTTCCGTCAAATGAGGCACAACGTTAATGCATCATGTGGTGGCAGTACACACACATCGTCAATGTACGGCGAAAAAATTGTCTTCCACCCACACACTAATCGTCCTTGATTCTCCTAACCAACACAGGCGGTAGCCCATCATTTTTCATATATGGCAGTAAAATTACGAATAAGCAGCCTCCGTCGTAGATGTGCGATATGATGCATGCGAAATAAATAAAAAGACAAAAAGTCGTTTAGCCAGTTATGTCGTGAAAATGCATAGTACGCGCGTCCCTTAGCCTTTATGTCATAGTTACAAAGAAAAGAGATTGAAGAGTTGTGTCGTATAACTAGACAAATATAGACTAATTACAATACTAATTGCAAAGGTTGAGACTACTTCATGAAACAACGACAGTGACTCTCCGAGTTTAACCCACTATTACCTGGCGCGTGTACGTGACTTGGGTGACTATTTTTTTACTATACACAACGTCAACTTAGCTATTTCATTAGACGTACGTAGTGGCCATATTTTTTTCTTTCTATTTCTTTTGGCATATCATAGCATGTTTTTATCTTGGCCCGTATGCCATGATAGGCTCGGCCTGCTAGATGCGTATCCATCCTTCTGTCGTTGGCCACAGTCTGCTACGTCTAGTGCAGCCTATATAACCAGTGATATGTACGATATGTAATTGTGTTTAGATATATGGCTAAAATTAGTTAAAAAAAGTAAAAAATATATATTTGTATTGGGGTGTTTTTTATACTAATTAAAAGTATTAAACATAGATTAATTACAACACAAGACGAATAAATAAGGCCTAATTGTTTCATGATTTGATAATATGGTGCTATAATAACTATTTGCTAACGATCATGCTCAATAGATTCGCCTCACGATTTAGCCTAAGGGTTCTGTAATTAGTTTATGTTTAGCCCACCTAATTAGCATACAAACCCTCGATGTGACATCATATAAACTTTTACTCAAGGATCAATATAGTTAATACATATGCTGATTTTTAGTTGTACTATTTTCCTTTTCTATTGTTGCTTTACGTTGGGTTGGAAGGCCTTTAATATGCAAAACAACGCTAACCCAGCCAACAAATTTTAACACTACACCCAACTACTAACACTTCAAAATAATTTGAAAAAAATATTACAGCTTTCAATACGAGCGCGGCGAAGCGCGCTAATCTTTATAGTAATGAACTACGTGTGCAGTGTGCCTGGGCAATGAACGTACACGTTTATTGATGGCAGGGGGGCCGTGCCGTGCGTGGCATGGCACACGTACGTGTACGTACTAGTTGTTGCTGCTGGTTAACTCGCACTAGCGCGCACCATAGACGATGGCACGTACGTGTGCTACCTAGCTAGCTAGGGATCGGGCACGATGAGATGTACCCTCTATATATTCTATTGTACATTTGTACCATATATGCATGCCGTCCATACATATATTTGGCTTACCTCGATTCGTTATAGGATTGGGTGCGTCAATAAAGGCATTGTTTACATGGTGAAAGTTGTGTAAAAAGCTTTCATGACACAGTTCTCAGGGTGAAAAGCTTTCACACAACTTTATCGTCTAAATATGGCCTAAGATACAGGGACGGAGCTGCAGTCATCCATCGGGGTCCGGCGACCCCGATGACTTCTGACAAAATGCCTTTGAATCACTGTACCTTACGTGAAATGACCCCATTGAAAATCAGGATTATTATGTGCTGACCCCGGTGCCTAAACTTTCTGGCTTCGCCCCTGCTAATATATATATGTAAATAATCATGCAATGCAATTCAAGTACTTCATGAAGTTTATTTGAGACAAGCTATTTAGTTAGAAAATAAACTATTTTTGTCCTAATTAAACGATATATATTAAAGCAAAGAACGGTGGCTGGCAGTAATAATTAAGGAACAAACATCATGTCGGCCGCTCTTGTACTGTGATGAAGAAGAGCTCGTGTTCACCAGGACGGACTCCTCCTTCAGAGACGTACGTGTTGAAGATTAATATAATGTGGATGGCGTTTTCATCCAAGAAATTAACCGAGTTGCCGCAGTGGGCGTTATCATGATTACATTGTAGCTAGCAGAGATGCAGAGTAGGCAAAGGCAATATAACAGATTGGCAACACACGTACGGTGGCCTGATCTGATCGGGAGTCCCGGGACACGTTACTATCGGGTTTTAAGACAATCGGTACTAACGTGTAGAGGACGAATGCTCGATTCTTTTGTAGTGATAGTAATTGAGAAGATCCGGGCAGGAGGTATATTGACAGGTACGTCGTCCTTAGTCGTGGTTCACCTCCTATTATGCCCGGTGATGAGACAACAACTGCAGAGTCTATCTTTTGTCAAGATTCGAAGAGAGCAGAATAAAGTAAGGCATGAGGTAGCACATCTAGCCATTCGCTTGAACCATTGTATGTTGTATGCATGTATGTTCTTTCGGCATATTCTGAAATACATCGATTTGCGCTTGTGTGTAATGATACTCCGTAATCAATAAAAAGCTCTCTCTTCCTTCGCCAAAAAAAGAACAAGCTCAAGATGATGATGTACTCATCTGATCATATCATGTCTGAAAAATACTGGCCGGTTTGCATGACAACTAACAATAGTTCAATAGCTAGGAAACAGTACTAATGAACACACTAGTGCATCAGAGTAGCAGCACTGTATTTAACCTGCCTATAGCTTGCATTGCAAAAGGTATCTAGGTTCCATAACCAAGCTAGCTAGCTGCTATTATCTATCCATACCAGTACTGTTAGTTTAGTCTGGTCCAAATCGTGTTTCATTTCAAAAAGGACACCCTGTGTGCATTATATACAATCAGACTAGTAGCGAGCTGACACCTAGATGACCTAGCTAGTCGGCTGCTAAACAGTACTGTTAGTATAGAGTATTACGCACGGACCACTGTTAGATCTCTTGACACACTCGAGGCGAGTTTGCTCCTTCCAATACACGTTAACAGAATCTAAGCGCGAATGCGTCCGATATAAGCAAAATATTCCATCTTTTTTTTCTCCCTCTCTCTCTTCGTTTCGAATGAATAGAATAGCTCAAGTTGAAGTTGGATTAGTCTAAAAAAAGTTGAAGTTGGATTATAATCTTCTCTCTAATCGTACAGCCTAATCACACAACAGCAGCAATTCATGGACGTATGTGTAGCCCAATAACATTAGCTTTTTTTTTTAGGAATAAAACCCGTTAACTTTAGGCCCTACGGGTAGGCCCAACTTACTACTAGTACAAGGCTCAACTATACAGGCCCATCAACATACCAGCCCAGCCCAGGTGGCCCAGGGCAAACCTCGGACGGTAACAAACACAAGCAAGGAGGAGGCCTCGCCGCGAGCAAGATCGGGAAGGCAACGGCGAGCGCGCACCGGCACCGGAGAAAGAGATGGCGCGGAGGAGGGCCGGCCCCGCGGCGGCGGTCCCCTCGCCGGCCTTGCTCGGTACGCTCGCCCTCATGGCGCTCGTCTACTACTCCACGCTGTTCGTCTTCCTCGACCACTGGCTCGGCCTCGCCACGCCGGCCGGCGCCGCCCACGCCGCTGCCATCTCGCTCGCCGTCGCCGCCTGCTTCCTCGCCTTCGTCTGCGCCGCCGCCGCTGACCCGGGTTCCGTCCCCTCCTCCTTCGCGCCCGACGCCGAGGCAGCGCAGGGACAGGTCGGGCAACCCGAGATCTCGGAACCTCCTCTCTCCCGCCTTTGCTTACGCTCCTTGCTTTCCTTGTCTTGGATTATTCAATTTTGACGCCTGGAAGTGTTAATTGACATGAAAATGCACCTTCCACACGAGTTCAGATGTCTCATTATATCAGCTGCCAATCACAAGCTTGATTGAATTCAGGGATGAACCAGTCACCATTGACATCCTTTTGCATCACAGACAATCACGCGCGTTTCTTCATGTCACTTTGCTCGACTGATACTTCCTTAGAGAAGTGCTTTGGTGGTGTTGCTCCCTGATTTTTCGTTTTGTTGCAGCAGGGGTTGAAGTCAAGGTACTGTGACAAGTGTTGCGTGTTCAAGCCTCCTCGATCCCACCACTGCAAGGTCTGCAAAAGGTGTGTTCTGAAAATGGTAGGTGTGCACCATCTTTGTCAGTACCGATCCTATAGTCTTGCCATGTGCTGCTGCAGCTAAAAGGCCTGGTAATGTTGTTCATGGCAGGACCATCACTGTGTCTGGATCAACAACTGTGTGGGATATGCGAACTATAAAGCCTTCATCATCTGTGTCCTAAATGCAGCTATCGGGTCTCTTTATTCATTTGTAAGTAACTACATGAGACCTTTTCGAGGCCCTTAGTGGAAAAAAAACTATATGAGACCAGAATCAGTGCATCTTAAAACTGCCCTTTTTCACAATTGTGCCAAAATACTTTGCAGGTGATATTTCTGTGTGATCTCCTTCTGAAAGAGCATGAGTTTGATATTCTTTATGTGAAGTTAGTCTATGTAAGTGCCCTGACCTTTGTTCTGAGCTAGGAGCTCTCACTATGCTGTCAGCAACATCTTTCTAAGTAAATAGTCAACAAATTATTGAGGCAATGATGCCATTATTCTTTCAATTTGTTTCACCAATATAGGGCTTTCTTGGTTGATTGTTGGAAAGATTAGGCTTTGTGCCTATTTTATCATGACGATCAGCTGTCATTCAACTATTGTATGCCCACGCCTATATGATTTGTGGTATTTTTATAGTTGTTAATTCCTAGCACTCTTGTTTAGACTGTCAGAGGGTCAACTAGAGTATAGGGTATAACAAAAACCAGTGATGTACTTTTTCACATGCTGATATATTTTGACTTGTCAAGATCTGAGGGAAATGACCATGAACAACCTTTTCTTGTAAAATCCGGGGTGTAGTAAGTCAATTTATAATCCTTAACACCAGCTTTAAATCCATTCCTGTGAGCTGTCAGTAGTATGTCATGGATTTCAACTCAACTGATATTGATATAAGTATTAGCTGCAGAAGTAAAACAAAATCTGGATTTTTTTTAAGTTGCATAATAGATGAAAACGTTCCAAATTCCAGTCTTGCAAAATATTTTTTGTTTGGTCTCTAGAAGCCAGCATTTTCTATTTGTTTGCGGTATGTCTTTACTTATTTTCAGATAAGCATCAGGCTATGATCTAATTTAAAAGTGAATAATGGAAATGCAGATCTTGTCCGGTGTCCTGTTATTCTTATTAAGCTTGACAATAGGTTCTTTATTATGCTGGCACATCTATCTCTTATGTCATAACATGACAACCATAGAGGTAAGCTAAAATTTGGAATTCCAAATTTTCCGTCCACTACATAGACTCGTGGCACATATTTATTTGTTTTCAGCTCCTTTACATCAGTACCGGGAGGCAGTAAGAGCGAAGTGGCTTGCAAAGAAGAGCGGACAGAAATATCGTCACCGATTCGATCTTGGCATGCGGAAGAACATTCAAATGGTACTTTTACATTAAAAGAAAATTATGCTGTATATCCAAAACTAACCCCTACAACATCAGAACTTCAGTTTTGGATTTTCCATCTTCAGTTTTAAACCCTGTTTTTGTTTGACCCTCTATTTGACTGAATTGTTGGCTGATATGATCTGTAACAGATACTGGGTCCAAACATTCTTTGCTGGCTTTGCCCTACTGCGACGGGGCATTTGAAGAATGGCACCGAGTTCCAAATCACAAACAACTGACGGGATAGACCAGCATTGGCAGTACTACCATGTAGTCAGTTTATTTTGTTACCAGATGGCTCGTAGTCCTGTTCCATTGGCTTTCTTGTCAGCCAGGGCATCTGTAGAAATCTTCAGATCTACCCCCAATCTTGTAACAGCATGTAAAGTTTCCTCTCCCCTCCCAATCTCCGTGTATCTTGTTCGATATTATTGTGTATGTATAGAGATGTTTTCAAATGTATTGAAACATTGGATTGTGAAGTTTTCCGAAGGTTCTGTGCTTTTCCCCAACTTGTATGGGATATGAGCATAGTTGAACATTAGTGTACTGAAACATTGGGATGATTGGATCACTGAATTGTGAAATTAATTTGAATATATGTTCCAGTTTTCCCAAATTTTGTGGCACATGATATGTGCAAATTTCTGTTCTTTCTGGTAGTACTGACCCCACATGCAGTGACACAAGTCGGCGAAGAAAGCCACTGCAGCTCTTCATACGATAGTAACAGGTCAAAACGAAACGAAGCCGAACAGCAGAACTGCACGTTTCTTGCTCCCACGCCAGCAATGGCGACCGCCCCAGCCCACGCAGCCGCCGCCATCGCTGCCGGTGAACCGGCGCTGTCCCACAGCCGGGCTGGAACCCGTCCGGCACGACCTCGTCTTGGCTTCCCCTCCAAACCTTCCTCCCGGTGGGCCGCGATCTCGCTGCCTCTGGGTCCTCGCCACGCGGCTCCGGCGGCTGCCGCGGCCAAGGAGCGGGTCGCGGAAGAGGAGGGACCAGCGTGGGTGGAGCTGGAGCCCATCACCAGCGAGCAGGAGCTGGACCGGGCCCTCGCCGAGGCGCAGCAGCTGGATATCCCCATCGTCCTGCTCTGGTAACGCCCCTTTCCTGGATTGGTTTGTCTATAGGCAGCCGCTGTTAATTTCTCCGATAAAGCGATCGTTTTTCTATGATTGCGGGGTTAGTAGGTTTTGTTTGTTGGATCAGGTTGCTCAAATTGAACATCTTGGGTGGTTGAGAAAAGGGACTGTTTGTCCATTTGTTCATATGTTCAGGCAGTTGGTAGCCGAGAAATTCATGTTTTTATCCTGGTTTGATGGCACTTGGTAGCCGATAAATTCATGTAGTTATCCTGGTTTGATGTCATTCTGGTTGGAAGAATGATTTGCCTAAGCATATTGGATGGAATGATCAATGCCAGTGGCCTTTTCATGAATCTACCTTTTGTCTTTTTCCTGATTTTCAGTTCCATCTACCTGTGTCACAGTAGAACTGCTATTTATTGCTGAGCAGAGAACTAAATTTGAACCAAACTTCATTTTGTTTTTACTGCGTGCACACGTTGCAGCCAATTTTTTTGATTGCTCTCCTGGTTCCGGTGAACAGTTCAGTGATCAGCAGGTTGCGTACCTTTGTTGTTATTTGTCAAATTAACTCATATATGTGACTGGAGAGTACTTCCACTACACGGCTTTAATGTAAGAATAAGAGATGTGCACTTTTCATTTCCTTCATGAATTTCAGCCATATGTTGTTTACTCAATAAACCCTACATCATATGATGAATGTGCTACCAATATCAAACTGTACTTTGAGTTGTGCCTTATAGTTGTGTCTGTCAAAACTTCCCCTAGTATCTGTCTGCTCAGGCCCAAATTCACACTAGGCTGTGCATTGCGAAATGTAGGATGGCGAGTTGGTGCAGAAAATGTATATATTTGAAGCCTAAGCTTGAGAAGTTGGCTGCAGAATACCATCCAAGGTTAGAGAAGTTTTTTCCTTATAGAGGCTGGAATTTTATCCTTTGTCTAAAAAAAAGAAAGAGAAGCTTTTTCCTTAGATGGGCAATGAACGTAAACTGCTGGATTTTTTTTGACAAATTGATGACTGCTGTCGGAACTTAATATGCAGAATCCGGTTCTACTGTGTCGATGTCAATGCTGTTCCACAAAAGCTTGTGAACCGTGCTGGAGTAACAGTAAGTCTACCCTTGCAGTATAGATAAATATATCTGAATAAATATTTATGCCAAAATCTCTTATGTTATTTTCAAGAAGCTTCTAGAATCCCGTTCTTGTGCTTCTTTCTATAGTGGTGGAAACTGGAAACCTCTCCTTCATTGGCCCTGGAAACTTTGTTATCAGTTGCCGGCGTGCAGCTTGCATCTAAATGTTTCGTAGTCTTATCCTTTAGCATTGGTATTAGAGTACAATATCAAATATCCTCCCAAGATGCATTTGGCCTCACTGTTACCTTGTCTGCAGCAATTACATATATACACAACTGACAAATTGGATCCCCTAGTATATTTGTTATATTAATACACACTCTAATGTCTTCTTTTGTCCAACTTGTGATATCTGTACCGCGGAACTCGAGCAGAAGATGCCTTCTATACAGGTACAACTCGGGTTTGTTTCCTTCTTCATGGTTTCCACCTTGGTATTGTGTATCCTGAGGACGGTTGTTTGTCCTGTTCAGCTGTGGAGCGACTCCCAGAAGCAGGATGAGGTGATCGGCGGGCACAAATCTTGGCTGGTAATCGATGACATCCGGAGAATGATCGAGCGGGAGGAATGATCCAGTGTGTCTTTTAGCCCAACAATTGTGTGCAAACGAAGATAATTCAGTAATACCACTTGCTCATAGATTGAGCCATACGTCAGTCGTTGTATCGACACAGTAGGATCCACGGTCAGAGGCAAACACAAAACATCGATTCATCATCCATAAACACTCAGGGCAGCACACTTGCTTTCTGGTGTTGGAATCAGAAGAATGGTAGAATTCAGCTGCTAGTGGCCAAATATTCCTGTGATGTCCTTGGTGTATCCATGTGTGGGTATTAACAGGAACTTGCTGTATCAACAAGAATTCAATATGGAAAGACTTATTGCTCACGTACTGTGACTGGCCTTTGATATTAGAGGCATCGAATGATCGATGATGGCACTATTGAGTCAAGGACATCTCAGAACACATGGTCAAGTGGTGTGGTTCTGTGTACTCTAAACTATTCAGCAATTGTGACAGACTTGACTAAACATACAGCACAATGACTGCAGTTTTTTTCCAGGCCGTCCAAAAACATGCTAGTCTTGATCACAAATAGCATAGAGCTAGTATGTATATGTTGGGCTTGACTCTTTAGTTATCACCCAAAAAAGAGAAGTTTGATATGAGGTTATTGAATTGGGAAGTGGCAGCAGCTTCCCCTGTTTGCTTGATTTGCTCCTGCATAGTGCTATTTTTAATTCAAGATGGGTGCTCAAGATGGGGATATGCCTTTTCCTCAACCACAAACAGTACCCAATGCCTTTCTTGCGGCATGTTTTCTTAGCATGATCGCAACCTCGCCACTTTCTTGTGTCTGGCAAATCAGCCTCATCATATTTTAACAAGGCCAATAGGCAGCCACTTTGTTTAGTCTCTTCATCGTCAAGCTCTATAGTCTCTGGAAGTTATCCTCGTTTTGACTTGCCCGTCAATTGCAGCTGCCCTGGGCCCATTGCCGCAGAGACACTCATGTTTTTTGTGGGCCTACCTGTCAGCCACAGCTCGAGAGAAGAGATTGAGTCAACACAACAACTTTCCATCTGTAGCATGGTAGAACGATCTGGTTCAGGAATAAGCAAGCAACACATGAACGATGGAGATAGGATAAACCCTGTTTTGTTTATTTTATTTTAGAAGAAAAAAATTTGTTCCAAAACAAACATATAAAGATAACTGATAAGCGGTGGTTTGTTATGATCTGTACATTTTCTTTTTCTCTCGTCTCTCGCCTGATCGTGTCAAGATTTGTCCTGCCACGTCATATCCCAACAGCCTCTATGACTCCCAAAAAAGAAGAAGAAAAAGAAATACTGCTTATATACGGCGGCGCTGTGAGATTCGTGCGGGGTCCTGATCGGACGGCTGTGGAGGGGCCGAGAGGCGGCCTACCGGTCTCCAGGAAGAAAAGGCCAGACGTCGCTTTCTGTTTCCGCCTCCGCTCCCTTCCTTTCCCATTCGTCTCCTCCTCCTTCCCTCCTCTCCGGCCGCAGCAGCCGCCTCCGCAAATTCCCCAATCCCCAAACCCTAAATAAATCCTCCGGCAGGGGCAATCGCCGCCGGAGGCCACCGGCTGATTGTTCCAGAGGCCATCGCGCGGTTTCGCGGGTGAGCCTTTGGATGTGACGGCGGCGGCGAGCGCTTTCGACTGCGAAGTGGTGGGATTGGATGGTGGACCGCCTGCTCGGTTGATGCTGCTTCACCGGCCGTTCTAGAGGTGCGGTTATGATCGGGTTCTCGGTCGATTGATTGTCTCGTCCGGGTGGGACACTGGAGGGAGGCTTTAAAATGCGATGTTTTATCTTGTTTTTTTTTTGTTTTGTTTTTGGGTTATCTGTTTTATAGTTGAGCTAGGTAATGTTTGATTGTTCTCGTCTCGCGGATTAGGGTGTTTACTCCCCTCGAGTTCTCATCGTCTGGAAGTTAGGTTAGGTTTTCAGTGACTTCTTGTGTCTGTTTCTTCCTTCTCGGGCAACTTGATGCGCCAGCTTCCTACTTCCCGTGAAGGTGGGACTTTTGGTCTGTTTTTTTTTTCGGGATAGATTATAGCTGCATAATAAACTTATAATAGTTGATGAAGCGATTTCTTGTGTGCTATAATCCGGTCTCAGGAACACGTCCGATCGTACTTGCAATTGAATTCTTGTAGAACTTCATATTACACTGAGTCTGGGCACAACAATACTGATCATCGTCTGCTTGCTAGTTCAGACCTTTTACTGAAGGAAACAAAAGGCACAGCAAAGGCAGGCGCTGCGGCGATGGCTCCGTCTCCAGCAGCAGCAGCTGGCCCCACCTTCGAGGACCTCGAGCGTGACCTGCAGGCAGTTCTGATGGACCAGAACCATACGTCGTCCGCCGACGAGCTCAGCATGTTCCGCAGTGGCAGCGCTCCCCCCACCGTCGAGGGCTCTCGCACGGCCATTGGTGCGCTCTTCTCTGGCCCGCCACTTCATGTCAACAGCCTTGGCGGTGGCAGCAGCAGCGGTGCTGGTGTTGACATGCTCACTGAGGAAGAATTACGTTCGCACCCAGCGTATCTGTCGTACTACTATTCTCATGAGCACCTCAACCCAAGGCTTCCTCCACCAATGGTGTCTAAAGAGGACTGGCGTGCAGCACAGAGATTTCAGGTTGTTTCTGGAGGTATTGGGGATAGACGGAGGAGGCCCTCAGAGACTGGGAGTGGAAACTCATTGTTCGCGTTGCAGCCAGGGGCACGTGAGGGTGGTGGAGAGAAGGTGCTGTTGAATGATAGAATGGGGAGAGGTGAAAGGAATGGGCTTTCGCGACAGCAGTCATCTGAGTGGCTCGGGAGGAGCACCGATGGGCTCATCGGCTTGTCAGATGTCAGTGGCATTGGGTCTCGGCGCAAGAGCTTTGCTGACGCGTTGCAGGTTTGGAAGACATTTCATCATTGCTTTTGATTTTATTATTCTGTTGTTGATTTACACCTTAGGCAGAAGCAAACATTCTTATTGAATGGATTACCATGTTTTGTTTAAGAAATCATTTTATTTGTGTTCACTGACTACATAGTGTATTTCTCTTTGGATCTGTTGGTAGAATGCATATATGAAATTAGCATACTATTTGTATTGCCTGGAAATCATACCTCTAGAAACACTAAATTCTAGCAGAGTTACATTTACTGCTGAATTTGATGGATGACAGGGCATTGTACTTTTTTGTGTCTGATATTATTCATATGAAAATCTTTCACTGATACTGATAGGTTGTTACTACAATGCATCACCAAATACATTTATGACTGTGTCTGGCATTGTCTGTTTTAATTCTCATCTGGCGATTGTTTCAATGGCAGGAAAATATTGGCCGTCCTGCTGCCGCCGCCAGTCATCTTTCACGTTCTAATAGCCGCAGTGGTCTTGAGAGCCCAAATCCAATCAGGGCATCTGATTCACCCAAACCACAGCTGCAGAACAGATCAGAATCCATGAATGGTCTACGTTCTGGATCCACTTCACCCAGCCTGGTCAGGGTCCAAAGCCTTGGTTCTTCAATGTCTCATACCTTTGCTTCTGCAGTAGGCTCCTCTATCTCAAGAAGCACCACCCCTGACCCCCAGCTGATTCGGAGAACTCCAAGCCCTTGCCTTCCTCCAGTTGGAGTTCGGATGGGGAGTTCTGAGAAAAAGGTTGAAGCTGCAGCAGTTGCTTCACTTAATCATGATGGTGCTGACATTGCGGCAACTCTATCTAATTTAAGCCTCACCGGAAATAAGATGTCGAATGTGGAAACTGAAGTTCAAAACCATGGTTACCAGAACTTTGGTGATCAGACAGATTTGCTGTTTAATGTGACAAAGGAACATAGGCAATTTTCACCGCAAAATTTGACTCAAAATACTGATGAAGACTCGCTTAATGCTCCTGAATATGCAGTTTTTCCAAATGGAGGGAGTAACTTCAGTAACTTGCATGTTAGTAAGCTGGCATCTCATAGCAATAGCAAGTTCCCGATGCAATCACCACATGGTAATGCCAACAAGAAAGGGTCTTTGATGAGCTCAGCTGGACCAATCTCTCACTACCAGAACCTGAATGGTGATAGCCCTGGCATGGATATATCTGGACGGCATGTGAACTCTCACGCAGGCGGTTTTACTTCATCCCTGCTAAACAGTCAACTGAATACTGGTACTCTTATCCCCTTCCCCATTCTCTTCCTCTATGCTTTGTCTTTCTGCCTGTTTCTCATTCCCTCACCTTTTGAAATGTATTTTTGTATCCAGATGGGGATTATGGCAACGTTCTCTCGAACCATGGGGGATCCGGTTTTCAGGGCCAGTTGACAGAGGCAATGTATGCACAATACTTGCAGACAAACCCTGATTCCCCCCTCGGCGCAACTGCAAGCATGAGTCCTTTTCAAGGAAGGGGTTTTACTGCTACTGGACACCTGGATAGTCCTGGATACCAAAAGGCTTACCTTGGGTCATTATTTGCCCAGCAAAAGCTACAGTATGGAATGCCATACCTTGGCAAGTCTGGTGCTCTTAATCCAAATATTTATGGCAATGATCCTGCATTTGGCATGGGAATGACTTATCTAACAAGTCCTCCATCTAGCCCGTATATTTCATCACCTCAAGGCCATGTCAGGCAAGGAGAGAGACTAACTCGAATTCAATCTGTGGTGAGGAGCACTGCTGGAGGATCCATGGGATCATGGAATTCGGAAAATGGTCTGATGGATAATGGTTATGGCTCCTCCCTGCTGGAGGAGTTCAAAACCAACAAAACGAGATCTTTTGAGCTGTTAGATATTGTAAGCCATGTGGTCGAGTTCAGGTAAAGTTTCCTTGGAATTGCATCAGATTCAAGTTGCTTTATTTTATTATGAAGCTAATATGGTTCTCTATATCTCCCTCCCTCTTACACACACATCTTTCAGTTCGGATCAGTATGGGAGTCGCTTTATACAGCAGAAATTGGAAACAGCTTCTATTGAAGAGAAGAACCTGATTTTTCCAGAGATTCTTCCTCACGCACGTACTTTGATGACTGATGTTTTTGGAAATTATGTTATACAGAAGGTGAGCAGATGCATGCAACAGAACAAATTTTGATTTGCAAATTCATGTTAAATTGAGACCTTGGTTTCAGTTTTTTAATTATTAAACTGCCTGGGCTTGGCAGTTCTTTGAATATGGAACTGAGGTACAAACGAAGCAACTGGCGAGCCTACTCAAGGGTCATGTGTTACAGCTTAGCCTTCAAATGTATGGCTGCAGGGTGATCCAGAAGGTTTGTATATTGCTTCAAACACATTGTATCCTCCATATTAGTTTAAATCCTATCCAAATAGTCATCAGAGAAATTCTATGGATGCTTAGGCGTGTAATGTTTTCTGTAGGCTTTGGAAGTTGTTGAAGTGGAACAACAAACACAAATGGCTTTGGAGCTTGATGGTTCTATCATGAGATGTGTTCGTGATCAGAACGGCAACCATGTTATCCAAAAATGTATAGAATGCATCCCTCAGGAGAGGATACGCTTTATTATTTCAGCCTTTTATGGACATGTAGTGGAACTTTCCATGCATCCCTATGGTTGCCGTGTTATTCAGGTGCTTTATCGACCTTTTCTTGTTTTTTCATATATTTTAATATATTGATTTTGCTAAATGTATTCTTGGATATCACCAGAGGGTCTTGGAGCACTGTGATGATGAAAGCACACAAAATGCCATGATGGAAGAGATCATGCAGTCTGTGGTTACTTTAACAGAGGACCAGTATGGCAATTATGTAATCCAGGTAACTGTCTAATCTTTTTCCTGGTATTTTTCTGATGTATTGAGTTACAAGACTTCAATTTTACCTGTACATATTAAAGCTACGAATTGATGATTATAATGAATCATCTTTCTGTCGATGTATCATCAATTGTAGCTGTATCTCTTGTGCCTATAAGCTTTTGTATCTCGCATCAAGTCTTTTTTAAGACTCGTCTATTGTGACCAACATCCCTATTGATCTGTCTCAACTTTTGCTTCTTTACCACAAGCGAAATTTCCTTGCATGGTTTTGAGGTGATGTTCACTTATCATCCTAAAACATGATACGGAGATCCTTTATTGTTTTTAATGTATGTTATGGACTTTCAATAGTTTCTTTTTTTATTTAAAGTGCCGTGTTATCTTGTGATGTTCTGTATTGACCGGCCATTGTCTAATCCCATTTTTTGTTCTGCAGCATGTTCTTCAGCATGGGAAGCCAGAAGAGCGTTACACAATTATTACACAACTTGCTGGGCAGATAGTGAAGATGAGCCAGCAGAAGTTTGCTTCCAATGTTGCTGAGAAGTGTCTTACTTTTGGTACTCCTGAGCAACGCCAGATTCTGATCAATGAAATGCTTGGCACAACTGATGAGAATGTGCCACTACAGGTTTGTTTTCAATAATCAGTTAGCTTGCTGAGGAACTTGAGTTCTGCGGCAGTACCATGGGCTGCTGCGGCAGGGTTGAATTTCATGCATTCTCCTAACATTTGTAATGTGAACTTATGTT
Source organism: Digitaria exilis (assembly GCA_015342445.1). NCBI lineage: Eukaryota > Viridiplantae > Streptophyta > Magnoliopsida > Poales > Poaceae > Digitaria > Digitaria exilis. The sequence goes on from JACEFO010001963.1 coordinate 791,301, forward strand.
TCCCAGGCAATGATGAAAGACCAGTTTGGAAACTATGTGGTGCAGAAGGTTCTAGAAATCTGTGATGACCAGAACCGTGAACTGATTCTTTCCCGTATCAAGGTCCACTTGAATGCACTGAAAAGATACACCTACGGGAAGCATATTGTTGCCCGTGTCGAGAAGCTCATTGCTGCAGGAGGTAAATAGATTCGAAGACAACATCCCTTTCATCTTATTTTTCCTATCCGGTTACTGAAGCATTTTTTTTTCTGCTTGTGTTTTTATCATCCTTCAGAACGGCGCATTGGTGCTCCATCTTCTTGCTGAGATGGCTATGGTTAGTTGACAGAATAACCTGTACAGACAGACAGATAGCGAGGCCTAGCTTTTTACCATTACCCCAGTAGTCAGTCATGTTGAGAAGTACAACCGGAGAAGTAAAGAGGCTCCCAAAGCCTTTGATGTAAATAAAGGAGAGCCCCTGGAAATAAATTAGGAATGAAAAGAGGAGATTTTGCTTGTCCTTGAGAAATCAAGCTGTATATTTGTAAGGTTTATTTTTTTCTCTGGAAGCAGCAGGATAAACAAAGTGCAAAATACTGCGGAAGAAGCAAAAGCAATTTAGCAGAAAGAAATGTTTAGGGTGATAGATGATGGGAAGCAAGGACAGCTGTAGATTATCCTTTTTCCTTGGGTTTCATCAGTCAGTGTATAAGTGAGGTTCATGGTGATGTTTAATCTCTGTAAAGCCTGCCTTTAATTTACTGACATTTTGCTGAAATCAAATGCATATTTTTCTGTTTGTCAAGTGTCTGCGTCTGGGCAGCTCACTAAAATCAGCCTGTTCTGATTCTTCACAACGTCTGCACAATATTTGTCTAATGTTGAACTTTTGTGGACGATGCATATGACAGCGTCTGGCTACTACAATCGTAGGTTAATCCATCTTGTTAGTCCTGGATCATCAAAAAGTCTAGTGAATATGTTGAAACGGGCTGAATTGGAATATTAAAAATCCCAATGCAATTATATTTCAGTGTCATTAGTTTCAGACGTTCAAACTTAAAAAAGACACATTCGGAGCCACAAGATGTGAACTTTATTAACAACCGGAACGTTATTTCTTTCAAGGATACGCTTTGCCCGGAATATTATTACCAAAGATACGTACATGAACATGGCTGCCTGGAGAAAGCATCAGGTCCTCTCTTTACAGCCAGGTAAGGGCACTTTGAATAGGTACATGCTACAAGCCACAGCCTACCTGCCTACACTCTACAGCACAGCTTAAAAACATAACAAGAGCAGGTACCCAAGAAACACTACCCGCCGTTGATCAGTGCAGCGTGTAGCCGGAGGATATAGCTGGGCCGATGGCGCTATGACGCGCATGGCATTCTGGTGCCAGCTACCTCCTTGGACATTTTTAGGAATAGGTCCAGGTTGTGGTGGTACCGGCCCTCCATACCGTCATCTTCATCTGTTCCTGTTCCACGGATGATGCTCTCCTGGGATAGTGAGTTCTTGGTGCTGCTCAATACTTGTTCATCGTCAGACCAGTCTCCGTTCTCCATCACATCTCTCATGGCTAGATCTTCATATTCCTCATCTGATTTGGTAGAGTGCTCGTCCACAGAGCCTGTATCTATCTGCGCATTTTGTGGTACATGAGAACATTAGCGCCTTTGAATTAAAAGTATTTTGTGCGGTGAAAAAAACTAAAGCAAAAGACTAATCAATACCTCATGGTTGTCTCTTTCTTCATCGGTTAGATCTTCATCAGTTTCACCATCACGAGGTTCATCATCAGCTTCTTCTTCGCTGCCATAGACCGAGTACTCCTCCATAAGCTGATAAGGTTAAAGAACTGTTAGATTGCAAGTACTGCATACCATTTCACATACAAACAATCTGAAGTTCTCTAAAATATATGGTCATATCAAGAACCCTCCAGTATTTGCATTTGATGCTATAACATCTCAAACAAAACAAAATCAAAGATTGACATGCTAGACAAATCAAAGTTCTGGTCAATCAAGACGCATACCTCCTTAGAAGTGGAGTCTGACATCTTCGGTGAACTACAGCATGAGGAAAAATTTCTACCACTAGTCTCCACGCTATCAACCCTCAGGTCTTCTACGCTTCCAGTATGGCTGGTTCCACCTGTGTCACTCATCCAGGCACTGATCCCAAAAGGGCCAAACTGGAGATTCACTGCCTCTGCCTTCCCAATTTGTGAGGGATCCAACATAGGGTTTTCAGCAGACTTCTTGCTTTTTGTAATATTATGGAGATCATCATTGCCATCACTGGTACCAACATGCCATGCTTTGGTGACTGAACCGTCAGTGTTAAGGAGAGCCATCAGATTCCTTGAGGACCCCTTCCTTTGGATCAACTGAAACATGCCCTTAGAACCCAAGGTATTAGCTGCACGCTGGTTCCTGTATTCCTCATCCACTACAGCAACAGTGTTTGTGTTGAGGTCATAGAGTTGCTCCCCACCTCGGCGGCGAAGGCAGCTGAAAACTGTGGCATGTATAGCTGCCACACTCTGGTCAACATTGGTGTTGTTAATCTTTGGCACAAGATGCTTGTCAGCTCGGTTGCATAGGTATTCCTGGATAGCTCTGATATTCCGGATGTACTTGATATATCTGTTCTTTGCTGGGTCTAGAGTCATGTATTTTGCACGTACAGCAAATCGTTCCATGTGCTTCTCCTCATTTGTAATATATATCATAAATGGTATTATTGAAGGATGCTTCTTCATTAGCCCCATCTGTTGGATAACATAAGAAGACGAGATTATTCAGTGATTGGGGCAAATGACATATTACTAAATAATGCAAAATAGCATAAACGAACACAGTGTTATGACATATGTTTCCGTACGTACCACAAAATTAAGGCTCAGATGAACTCCTTCAACAATCACAGATTCTTTCTGCTCTTCCCAAGATGTAATTAATCTGTCCAGGCTGTCGATCACCATCTCACTTTGCGCCTTGTAGCCTTCTACTGCCATTTGCTTGTTGCCAATCAATTCAGTTCTAGGAGGTAATTCTGTGGATCCATGATGAGATTTGCCATCTGAAGTGACAGCTTTGCCTCCACTAGCGTTTGGATGAGAAACAATTGTAGGTTTATTTGCCTTGCGTTTTGCCTTCGCTTGAGCAACCGCGATAGGATCTAAATAGTCACCTGCATGGTAGGTTGAGGCATAGAGAAGAGGGTTTTGTTTTTCATCTGCAAAGCCTCTCATCATGTGTCGAATGGAATCAGTAGAAACTACTGTCGTGATACCCAATCTACTACCCTGGGAAACAAAAACACCCTATGTTAGTCATTCAGAAATTGTCGTTCATTTGTTTGAGTTTGATAAAAAAATATCTTTAAGCAGCTAGACAGTGTGTGAAACCAGAAGGGCTTAGATGTTTAAAAGTTGGTTATATTATGGACACAAGTTACAAATTGTTGGATTGCTGATATGTTACAATGATTGCTAATCCAAAAACTGGACAACTTTTCTAGACGATAAACATACCAGCAGAGATGATAGAGTGGACTTGCCACATCCACTTGTTCCACACAAGAGTATTGTCACCGATTCCTTTCTCTCTTTAATTCTGATTGGAACAGTAGAAGAAAGGCAAAAAAGAAACGTTAACAATTACTTTTCAGGTTGCTTTTGAGTGGCTGTGATGAACTATTGGTGGGTAAATACACCCATCATGTTACGACAAATAATTTCACTTAAAACAAAGCAAGCCAAACGTGCGTGGAAATACATGTGATGGAAATGTGCATTAAACGGGCAGATAAATGTATATATGTTTATCACTTAGATTCATGTGGACTAAGAAATAAAGCAACAACGAAGTTATTTTACCTGCAAGCAAGAAGCAAATCAGCTTTCTGGTTGGGGCCGACATACTTGTACGAAGATAGGGCGTCACATACAACACTTACGAACTGCTCTCTTGAAATAACAACAGTAGTCTGGTTCTTGTATAATTCAAACGGTATGCTGCTACTACTTCTCTCCAAATTTTTTGGAGTATCAATACCATCTCCAAGGGCAGGGCAATTTTCCTGGTTGGTTACCCCATCTAGCTTTGATGCAGCCAATAATTCACTCTTCATCACATTGAATACTCTCTTGCTAATCTGATATTGACAACATGGATGGGGGAAAAAATCAGTGCAGGTCTAGAAAGAATCAACGCTTCACACAGCCTGTAGAGCAGTAGGTATCAACAAGTAATTGCTTTTACACTTAGCCCAATTGGACCGTCAGGTGAACAAAAGATGTCAACCAGCCATGACCAAATCAGAGTAAAAATAAGGCATGTTGAGTGGGAACCTGATAACCGTTCAAGTCAATTACCAGATACTGTCTAGAATCGAGTACCCATCAAACTAGGGTCCAAAAGCAAAAAGATCATGCATCATATAAAGGCAAAACAAAACGCGTCTACATCACACAACACGGTGTTGTCTTTATCAATCAAACATAATAATTCTCAGAAAGCAATAGTAATCCACACCAGCTGAACTAAGGGGCAACAGTTGCATGACAGTATATCAATATGATAACGACCCCAGAAGCGAAGCTGTATCACTTGAGGACAAATTCTGTTCCCAGCAAGAACAAGAACTTGGAAGGAAAAGCGGAATTTTTGGGTTCCAAAAAATGCACAATTGGAGCCACTTGAAGCGTTGGGAGCTCAAGTCTGACAAAGCCATGTCTTCCCTTACAGAGACGAAAAGGATAGGCCATGAGGAGATGGGGATTTGGATTGAGCCGAGAACAAATCTGCTCATCAGCAGGAGAGGCTTAAAGAAGCCACCTTTTCATGTCAAAATCGTCGATCATAAACCACACATAACAGCGCAATAATAGGCATGCAACAAGAGAGATGATTGACGCCCAAACCCCACAAAAGTAGCATGCTTTTGATGCGGGGATCTACTACCGCGTGAGAGAATCAGACAGTTTGGTTCCGCGATTAGCACGCCAAGCAAAGTGAAGCCGGGAACAAGCAAAGCATTGCAGAGGTCCGGATCAAGATCACACGCAATAGCAGGGAGGCGTGAATAGAAGGGGGGGAGAGGAAGAGGGAGGGACCTTGAAGGCATGTCGAGGCTTGCATCCCATGAGATGCAGCGTGCTCTGCAGCACGGGGCGCGTGTACCGGAACGCCCGCCGGCCCCCGCCGTCGGTGACGGCAATGTAGAGAAGCTTCGGCGCCGGCGCCGGCGGTGGCGCCTCCCCCGCCATGTCCCCCACCTGCAACCGAGGGGCCGGGAAGCCGGATCAAGAAACGGTGACCGGATCAGAGGAGCCAGCGACGGCAGTGGGGAGAGGGCGAGCGAGACCTGGATGAGCGGAGCGCGGAGGGGGGTTTTGAGTCGCATTGCGGCGGCGGGGTCATGGCGGTCCGGTTGGGTTGGGGGGCGGCGGGCGGCAGGTGTCACGTCGTCCACGCCGCGTCCGCGCATGGCGTCCACATGGCCGCCCGCGCGCCGCGCGGCCTTGTTCGCTTCTCCCCGCGGCGCCTTCCCTCCCGCTGGCCGCTCTCGCCTCGGTGTCCCCTCTCTCGGTGGCTCGGGTCGGGCCGCCTGCCCTGCCCCCGCCTGGCTGGCCCTCGTCTTCTCTCTCTCCTCCTTGCCTTGGGATGGGTGCGAATTTTTTTCCCCCCTGGTTTTCTCCTTGTTTCGAGGGAGGGTTCTTCGAATTTCTTCCCGCTTCTATGGTGGCTCTGTCAAGCCAAATGCTTGCCTCCTCTTTGACTATATACATACATATATATACAACTACTGTTAGGCAGATGTGCTAACAATAAGCCATGTGATTTTGGCAGCATCTTAGTTGTTGCTAAACGCAACTCGTATGAGAAGATGAGATCCGGTCATATAATAAATCCATAGGATCGTATTCGATTACTTTTTAAAAAAATGCTACACGCGGCGTGCACTAGTAATTCGATCACGATGCCATCCTTATTAGCTGACTAAATTGTTTTTACGTCGGAAAAGTAGATGTTTAACTTGATGCATGCAACAAAGCATCAAATTAACAAAGGTTAACATGATAGTTTCCCATATCTTTCATCTATCTCTGTTCTACTCCGATCCATTGTTAAGGGAGAAAAACTTGGCTCTTGTTAAACTCCCAAGACGCTGCATAGAATTGTACAGTATGGGTTGCCAGTTTGTTTCTCCGAAGTCAACGATCAAGGTAGAGCTTAGTGGTACAGATGGAACATAGGCTTAGGATGAGGCGACTGCAGCTGCACAACGTGACGACCACCCTTGTGGTCTTGTCGACAAGGTCTCTTGAACTATTAGGAACACGGTTAAGCTAAGAAATAATATTTTTTTTATAGATATGCTGCTTAGGAGTATGTCCTTAGCCGTTAAGCATGAAGAAGAAACAAACATTGCAATGTAAAAAATGATTTATGAATAGGGCGTAATAGAGATATCGTAATCGATTGCGTGTCAACAGTCGATAGCCTGCCCTGTATCCCGTCTCTGACTGTTTAGTTGTAACAGAAGAGCTGCATTCTCGCCCAATCGTGGATGGCTTCATTTCTGATTCGCACTAGTGAAAAAAAACAGTAGAGTTTGTTGATCAAAGCCAAGCAAGCCAGCAAGATCGTCGTCATTCTCTTTCGATCGCACCTTCCTAGCTTGTGTTACAATTGGCAATTGGGCACAATGGAATGTCAACCAGAGATAGAGTTAGGTTCCGCTAGGGTATGCAAGCAGGTTTGATCGCTAGATTCCACTGCTCCAAAGAAAACTTTGGAGATGTCCACTACAATATTCAATGCAATTCGGTAAGCAACCTTGTTCTCATTTTTCTGCGTTTGGTTTGATGATCATGGGCACTTGGGCAGCATCAGCTTTCTTCCTCCCCCCCCCCCCCCCCCCGCGTCTCAATGTATGAACACATGATCAGAGTTTTCTTCATGGCCTGCAAACTAATGTATTTAAACTGATCCATCATGATCACTGTACAGGTTTGCATGGTATTTTTTTTGTTGTCTACTTTCGGGCGTGGTGGACAACATATCGCATCGAGTAGCGTTCCCTAGCAAACAAGTCGAAAAAAAAAATTCTCGTCGTCGTGAATAAAGGAGGAAGAGAAAACCCAGGAGATAAAAGAATTCAGAAAAGCTAAGGGAGATGGGACAAGCAACAAGGTCTGCCCCCGCGCACGGCGCAACGGACGGCGTCCGCGGCGCGCCAGAAATAACCAACGGTCGCCGCGCCGCGCGCTTAGTTGGCCGCCGAGCTCGCCGGACGAGACCCGGTTCCTTTAATCCTTTCCCTTCAATTCCCCGCGCGGCGGCGGCGGCGGCGGCGGCGGTGCTTTGCTGACCTCGCTCTGATCCTTGATCCTCTTGCAGAGAAATTGGAATGAATCCCGCCTGAGGTCAGCTCTCTATATCTCTGCAATCCCAGTTCACACCGTTACTTCCTCCTTCCTATTGTTAATCCTTCAAATTATTAATAATAAATTCGGGGAAAATATTCTTAGAGATAGGAGTTTTTTTTTGTTTAAAAAGGCGCTACTGCATTGTATTACTGCTGCCTTTGAATCCTTCTGGCCTTTGAATTTTGGCAACTTTATAATGGAAGCAAAAAGAATAATCTGGCACTGGCAGTATACAATAATAAAACGGTTGATACTACTAATAAGCTGAAACGCATCGATGAGAACCCTTCATCCAACATTGCGGAAAGGGAAGAAAAAAAATTAAGGGAAAGCAAATAAGCCAGCAAGCAAGCCAATAGCAAGGCATCGATGCGCTTGCGATCGCAGTCGATTACTCAACGGTTCTTAAGACTTCTGAATCCTTTCCTTTCATACTAGTACAGTATCATCGCCCAAGCTTAAAATTAAAGCAAGCCAATCGAAGCGACGCACGTGTCTGTGTGCTTCCCATTGCGATCTCAACACAAATTAAAGGAACGGCGAGGCACGGCCATTGGTGGTCTTGGTTTCTTTCTTGAGCATCGATTCTTCTTTCTTGCATGCCTGCCTGCCTGCTGCAGCGATTCTTCTCTTTTCTTGCACTACTAGCGCTTGTCGGAATCTGTCCTGCTTCCCCTCTTGTTTAATTTTCTTCCTACCGAACGAAACACAACATATTAATATTATATCAGCTGGTCTGCTCACATGATCCAACTAAGTGGTCCATCTAGGTAGGATTATTATTGTTTTGGTTTCATTTTTTTACACGGGACTCATATTACCTCAAAAGAAATGTCATTTTGGATTCATTCTAAGTCAAACTACCTGAGTATTACTAGTTTTAATTTTTCGATGGACGGCTTTCTTAGTAATAGACTTAGTTTGGTTATGGAATCGTTTGTTGATTTTGTGAGTGGTGTGAAACTGGTCGTTTGTGTTGTAATAATATATATACAACTACATGCATTTGTCAATGCAAATGGTATATTGAAATATATTCTTTTTTTCTTAAAAAAATTCTTACCAATTTTATAGAGAAAGCTATCAACATTTATGACACCAGATGAATTTATTTAAAATTATATATTTCATGATAATTCGAAATAATGCTGACTAACATAAATGTTGGTATTTTTAATATATATACTTATACCTACTTAAATTTAAAATGTTTGGCTTAGAATTGTACTCTTTGTTTCTTGGACGGACGGAGGTAGTACGAAATATTCTTTTAGAGATTTGCTACCCAACATGCCATATTGGAGACATTCTTATGAACTTATGATCAAACAAAACAGAACATAGTGGAATTGGATGGACGTGCACGGTTGATTTATACGTAGCAATAAAAAAACTGATGGCTTCTTCCTTCCTTGGTCGCCTACTGCGTGCTCCAAACTCCAAAGTCAAGTTAGAGAACATGGATGATGGAGGTTGTGTTCAGATTCAGGAAAAAATACTTCTCCAACAAGTTTTTACTATTCATCCCACTCACGGAACACGTTTTCTAGTACACTATTCATCTAGAAAAGGTACTTTTTTACTTCAAATCTGAACACAGCCGGATGCTTCTGAAACACAGGCCAGCGGTGTTTATACTCCACTGGAACTTCAAATCTGGACACAGCCGGATGCTTCTGAAACACAGTCCAGCGGTGTTTATACTCCACTGGTCAGCACAAGCAACACCGACGCGGAGGCGAGTTTTTCGATTACTTCCGAAGTACATGCAATTGCAAGCCTCCGTTATTCCTTCCCTGTATCTTTTTTTTTTCACCTACTAGTAGTTTATGTACTTTCTGACCATTCACTCACGATAGATAAACAACGCTTGGAATTATCTTGAGTCAGGTTAAAACATGCTTACAAAAATTACGTTCTCTGCCTGACTGCCTTGTGTTCAGAAATTCAGACACAAGGCAGGCACACTTGTCTCGGATATAGTTTTGTTATAGACTAGTACTAGCCAGAGTTTAAAAAATGTGCTTGCAAAACACATTTTATTTTTGAGAGGAATTTTACAATGCTTGAAAGGTACCAGAAGGTACTACGGGGTACTTTTGTGGCTGATTAATGCTAGCCATTGATCTAAATGAATATTTAGCTAAGTATTTATTTTAATATAAAAAATATATTTAGTTAGTACCTCCAAGTACCTTTCTTTGGGTACCTTCTGGTACCTCTCATTTTACCACCGTTAGATCTTCAGGAATGGACGGTTCTCTATTTTTTAAAGCATTGTAAAACTCCTCTTATTTTTTTAACCTATATATTAAAAATAATGTTGGTTGACTTAACTTGATATACCGTTCGTAAAAGTATGTATTGTTATGTTTTATTAATATTTTTATAATAAAGAGACTAACAAAATAATAAATTTTAGGTGAATATATCGCTTGAGTTAAACTATAACAAGTTTTAAACCTTAACTTTTGTGTCAAAGTATATCATAACACATATGAGTGATAAATACGCCAAATTTTTTATTTAAAAAACTTTAAAGTGTGTTCTCAAATGAATTTGCACTCGCCTTGCAAAACAGATATGCATTTTCACCGGAAATTCAAGAAAGACGACTGATAGGGTGCAGTCCATCTAGAAGGGAAGGTCGGTGGGTACACGTACAATTGGGCGGTGCTCAACCGTGACCCCTTCCAAGTTCAAACTATCTCATCCGTCAACTGCCTCGGTGGCTGTGCTATCCCAAAACCTAACCGCCTCTGAAACGACCCGGATTTTCAGTAATGAAAACCCGACTCCCTGTACTCGTGTGATAGTCCCTGGATCAGTCGCTACCACGTACAGAATCTCGAAACAGAAGAGTAGCAGTTCCAAACTTCCGATAAAGCATTACAGAGCTAAATAAGTTATTACATTCCTAACAAAGGGTTCAAACATACGCCACGCAGGGCTAAACAAGCAAATAAAAGACAGCTAGCGCTAGGAAGCTCGGCGGTAGGCCACCATCTTCGCGTCTCCTCCACAGGCAGGCTTGAGCGTAGACCGTCGCCTAGTCGTACCAGTTGTCGAAGTTGGAGTCGAACTCCGCTCCATCTCCCAGATACTCACTCTCTGTTCCCAAGGAATGGAACAGGCACACGTCACCGACTGTATGCAGCTTTAAGTGGACTAACAAGCTAATGGTATACAAGATAAAGACAAGGAAATATGGCTTGGGGTTTCCTAAGCAAGCGGCAGCAATAATAATAATATCTTCATCCCACCAATTCCCATATCACTGTCCCGGGGCTAGTCCCATCATACGACGGGTTCCCGGCGGCATTCTCCTCGACACACGCCTCCAACTCTCGGCGATGCGCAGCTTCATTCCTGGCATCTCAAGAGGGATAACCGGATCACAAGGCAGGCGGAGCACAACCTTCCTCTCCCCGGCTACCCCTACGCCCTCACACTCTCACCTATAGGGGGAGAAAAGCATATCCCAAAACAATGGCCGACCACACTGAAGAACACTGCGCTATCCATGACCAAGATCATGGCTATACGTATAGATCATAACACTCTGCAGAGGTTGTACACCTGTACCCAACCCGGGCTGCGACTGGTAGCGAGCCAGTCGCGACGCAGCCCACAACTAGTAAACCTCCTAGTAAGAATGGCACCCTCCTGGTCTCCCGGGTCTGGATGCCTCCGCCCTAAGGCATTGGCCCCAAGGAAATGTGAAAGCATACCACCAGAGCTGCCCATCGGGGGTGTAAGGCACGGGCACTCACCCCTCACACATACACAAACTGTGATCTCCGCATTTGGGTGCCACCCTAGCTAGGCTAGTCGTTACCGGTCACATCTCAGGCAAGTTGGCGTGTACGGTACAGTGAACACAGGACAGTCAACAAGGTTTAAGGTACCGGTACGGGAAGCAGTCTTCTTCCTTACCCTCTCAAGTAACCTCCTACACCTGGCTCCAAGTCATAAATCCACTAGGGGGTCCAACCCCCCCTAGGGTACCCTAGGGGGCCATCTCCCCTAGAGCCCACGAGATAACCCAGAAGTCATCTCACCCCGATATAAGATCAGGTTGTTATTACCCGCACCGGTAAGACCTAGTAAGGTCAAAATCGCCATACACCTTCCCAGTTTTATCCCCACACACACGCCAAGAATATCTACCACATATCCCGCACACAAGCAAGCATCTCATCATCATCATATAACAAGGTACGATATGATAAGCAATAGGTAACAAGGCATACGATGAATAAAACAGGCTATGCAAGGTTCACAGCTCAAGCAACACATGCAAGCCTGGCGTATCTAATGAGCAATGCCTATAGGTATTCAAAGAAGCAGTCGGGCGTGAACCTGAGTAAGTGGGGTAGTCGTCCTCCTCGGCGTAGTAGTCCTCCTCAGTCAGTGCTCCTCCGGCGGCGGCTCCTGATCGTAAATACGAATAAGTCTAGGGGCCTATTTGCAAAGAAAGAGCCAAATGGAAACCAAGAAGGACCCAACTAACTCCAATTGCATTTTTAAAGTGTTACTCATGATTTTAGAAAATTATAGAAGTTGGTTTCACATTTTTCTGAGTTAAACTGAATTAGTTATGAATTTTCTAAGTTTAAAGCATTTTCTGAAATTATTAATTGTATTTTGGAAAAATGGAAAACCCAGGAAAAACCACAGAGTGCCACGTGGCCTGCTGACGTCATCATGACGACATGCTGACGTCAGCACAGGGGCCACCGGGTGATGACGTCAGCAGTGGGCCCTGCTGACGTCATCGTTGACCGGTCAACGGTCAACGGTCAAGGGTCAACGCTAGTGGGCCCCACATGTCAGCGCGTGGGTCCCAGCGGTCAGTGGGGGCCAGTCACCGACTGGTGGGCCCCCGCGGTCAGTGCTGCGCGCGGCGCGGCTCGGCCATGGGCCGAAACCGGCCATGGGCCAGGCACGGCCCAAACTGGCGCGGCCCAGCTACCACGCGGCCTGGCCCAGGGATCCGCTGCGGCTGCGCAGTGATCCCGTGCGGCCAGCGCCGTGTGGCCCGCACTGCGCGGACGCGGGGCGGCGCCGCGAGCGCGCCTGCCAGGCGTTCGATGGAATGCCGCAATGGCACGTTCGAACGCCGGCGAGCGACGCTCGACGCGTTCCCGAGTCCGCGAACGTCCGTGTTCGTGTGTGCTCGTGCGCGTTCGCGTGCGCGAGCCAACGCGCCGTGCACGAGTGCGTGCACGAGCGTGGCGAGGCGCCGCGACGCGGCTCGGCGGCCGGGATGGCTTGCCGCGACGGCGAGCCCGTGGAGCGGCGACTGCGCACGCCCACGGTCGCGTCCAAGGCCAAAAGGCGCGGCTTTAGGCTCCTGCAAGCGGCACGACGGCCGGACAGAGAGGTAGGGGGAGTCCTAGGGCGGCGGCGCTAGGTTTTGGCTCACGACGACCCGCCGGAGCAGAGCGAGGTGCGGCGAGGTGTGAGGGCTCACCTAGGGCTCGAAAAAGGCGTGCTTGGCGTCGCGGGAAGGTCGTCGAGGCAGTGGCGAGTCGAGGCAGTGGCGCGACGTCGAGGTACGGCTTGCGGTCGTCCTCTCCGTCTCCGGTGGCGGTGTGGACGTCGGTGCGCGGCTCCCTCGGTGGCGTGGCTCGGCGTCTCCCCCTCGGGCTCCGGATTGGCTCCAGGCAACGGCAAGGCGCCTCCTTGCCGTGGCTCTGCTCCTTCCCCACCTCCTCCTTCTCTTCCCCCTCTTCTTCTCTCCTCCCCCAACTCCGGTGGCGGCGGTGGAAGGGGAAATCCCCAGTTGGACGGCTAGGGTTTCAAATTGAGCGCGCCTAGGGCTTAAGTAGGGTAGTGGCTAGGGTTTGAAGGGTTCCCGGGGTGGTTGGTAGGGCGAGCGGCGGGGATTCTCGGCGTCCGCGCCGGTGGACACGCGGCGAGCATCGGTGGGTGTGGCGGCTAGGGTTTGAGGGGTAAAAGAGGGCTCACGGGTGCGCGGGGTAGGTAGGGCGAGCGGGCAGCTTCTAGAGGCTTCCGCGGCGCGGCTGGCTGCGCGGGAAAAGGCGGCCGGCGGCGGGGTCATGCGATTTGCGTGACCCCGTCGCGAGGTGGAAGGGAAAGCTGACGGGTGGGGCCAGCCCGTCAGCGAGAGAGAGCAAGAGAGGCAGCGCGCGCGCGCGGGAGAAAAGGATGGGCCGGCAGGTGGGACCGACGCGGCAGAGAGAGAGAGAGAGAGAGCGCGGCTCGCGCGGGGTTCGGCGCCGACAGGTGGGACCCACCTGTCAGCGGGAGCGGGGGAGAAAACGGACGAGTGGGCTCTGCTGGGCTGGGCCGGCGCGAGCGAGAAGTGGGCCGAGCGCGCGGAGAGAAGAGAAAGAGAGAGAGAGAGAGAGAGAGAGAGAGAAAGAGAAGTGGGCTGGGCCAAAACTAGGGGTAGGCTGGTTTCTGGGTTAGGATTAGTTAGAGCCCAAGTTAGTTTTAGGTTTAGAATTTGAATTTAAATTCAAATTCAAAACCCCACACAAAGATCCAAATAAAACCAAAGGAAGATTCAAATACCACTCTAGCATTAACAAGGTCCTTAGGCAATAAATACATTTTTCCTAGGAATTTTTGGGGAGAGAGAGAAGACATCCTTATGGCAATCCAAGTTTTTCATGCACAACAAAATTTTCAAAATTTTTCATAATTTGAAAATAGTGGACTGTTACAGACTCCCCCCTTAAAAGAATCTCGTCCTCGAGATTAAAGAACTAACCTCGGACTCGAAGAGGTACGGGTACAACTCCTTCATCTCGGCTTCTTTCTCCCAGGTAGCTTCCCGCTCCGTGTGGTTGCTCCACAGCACTTTGCACATTGGAATGCTCGTCCTTCTGGTCCCTTTCGTTGCCCGGTCCAAGATCTTCACCGGGTGTTCTAGGTATTCCAGGGTCTCCTGCAGATCTAGCACATCTGCGGGGACTTGATCCTCCGGAACCCTCAAACATTTTCTCAACTGGGATACGTGAAACACCGGATGCACTCCTGCGAGTTCTTGCGGTAACTTGAGCTGGTAAGCCAAACTGCCAATCCTCTTCTCTATCTGGTATGGGCCGACGAACCTCGGTGCAAGCTTCCCTTTCACATGAAACCTCTTCGTGCCTCTAAGTGGCGAAACCTTTAAGTAGACATAGTCCCCAACTTCAAAGGTTAGCTCCCGTCTTCTTCTGTCGGCGTAGCTCTTTTGTCTGGTCTGGGCTATCTTGAGGTTTTCCCGGATCTTGGCCACACTTTCTTCGGCTTGTTTAATTGTATCGGGTCCAAAGATGATCTGTTCTCCGGTCTCAGACCACATCAGGGGTGTCCTGCACTTTCTTCCGTAGAGAGCCTCAAAAGGTGACATCTGCAAGCTCTCTTGATAGCTGTTGTTGTATGAGAACTCGGCATAGGGTAAGCTCTTCTCCCAGTCCGACCCGTAGGTCAACACGCAGGCCCTCAACAGATCTTCCAGAATCTGGTTCACTCTTTCCGTCTGCCCGTCAGTCTGCGGGTGATAAGCTGAGCTATACTTCAATTCAGTTCCCAGAGCTCGGTTCAAACTCTGCCAGAACCTAGAGGTGAACTCTGACCCTCGGTCCGATACTATGCTCTTGGGTGCGCCATGCAGCTTTAGGATCCGATCTACATACAACTCTGCCAGTTGCTCTGTCCTGTGATCTTCTTTAATGGGTATGAAGTGAGCTACCTTGGTCAACCGGTCAACAATGACCCAAATGGCGTTGTGGCCCTGCTGGGAGCGCGGCAACCCAACCACGAAGTCCAAGCCAATTTCATCCCATTTCCACATAGGAATCTCCAGGGGCTGTAACAATCCCGCTGGCCTTTGGTGCTCGGCCTTGATCCTTTTGCAAGTGTCACATCGGGCTACGTATGTGGCGACGTCCCCTCTCATATTTTTCCACCAAAAACGGTCCTTCAGATCCTGATACATCTTCGTGCTGCCCGGGTGTATGGAATACCTTGAGTGGTGCGCTTCCCTCAGGATAGCTTCTCGAATTTCCTTGTCCCGAGGTACACAGATGCGATCCCCAAGCCACACTGTGCCTTCCTCATCTACCCGGTAGTCCGTCATTTTCCCCTCGGACTGGAGCCTCAGGATTTTCCTGATCTCAGGACACCTCTGCTGTGCTAGCTTGATTCGGTCCTCTAGATCATACCTCACCCTTAACTCGTGGAGCTGGCCTTGTTCAACGATCTCCAGCTTCATTTTCGAAAGTTCTTCATACAGCTCAGGCTGGCTCTCCTTTACCATGAGGTTGTTGCAATACACCTTGCGGCTCAGAGCGTCTGCCACCACATTGGCCTTGCCTGGGTGATATTGCAGGTTCACATCGTAATCCTTTATCAACTCCAACCATCTACGCTGTCGCATGTTCAGTTCAGACTGAGTGAAGACATACTTCAAACTCTTGTGGTCGGTGTAGATGTCGCACTTGTTGCCAATCAGATAGTGTCTCCATATCTTCAGAGCATGGACTACCGCTGCTAGTTCCAGATCATGGGTAGGGTAGTTCTGCTCATGCTTCCTTAACTGGCGGGAAGCGTATGCCACAACCTTGCCTCCTTGCATCAGCACGCATCCGAGTCCCTGTCTCGAGGCGTCACAGTAGATTACAAAGTCCTTCCGGATGTCCGGTAAGGTTAGTACCGGGGTAGTGGTGAGGCGGCTCTTGAGCTCCTGGAAGCTGGCCTCACACTTCTCGGTCCACTCGAAAAGTGTATCTTTCCTGAGTAGTTCTGTCATGGGCTTAGCAATTTTTGAGAAGTTCTCGATAAACCTTCGGTAGTAGCCAGCCAAGCCCAAGAAACTCCTGACTTCCGAAACATTTTTCGGTTGCTGCCACCCTGACACTGCCTGAATCTTCTCGGGGTCCACAGCAACTCCCTCGGCGGTCAATACGTGGCCTAGAAAAGCCACCCTCTTCATCCAAAACTCACACTTGTTGAATTTGGCATATAACTGATTCTGCCTCAGCTTCTCTAACACGATCCTCAGATGTTCCTCATGTTCTTCCTCCGTCTCCGAGAAGATGAGAATGTCGTCGATGAAAACCACAACGAACTTGTCCAGCTCGTCCATGAAGACCTTGTTCATCATGTTCATGAAGTAGGCAGGGGCATTGGTTAGACCAAAAGATACGACGGTGAACTCGAAGAGGCCATACCTGGTGGTAAAGGCCGTCTTAGGGATATCTTCTGGCCTGATCTTCATTTGATAGTACCCTGACCGTAGGTCAATCTTGCTGAAGAACTTGGCCTTCCTTAGCTGGTCCAGTAGGTCATCAATCCTTGGCAGAGGATACTTGTTCTTGATGGTGACCGCATTGAGAGCGCGGTAATCAATACACATCCGCAGAGTACCATCCTTCTTCTTGACGAACAACACGGGCGATCCCCATGGCGAAGCGCTCGGTCGAATGTAGCCCTTCTCCAGTAGTTCCTTCAGCTGCTTCTTCAGCTCTTCTAGTTCCACTGATGACATTCGGTACGGCTGCTGTGCGATAGGTGCCGTTCCTGGTATCAATTCAATCACGAACACCACGTCCCGATCTGGCGGAAGTCCTGGTAGCTCCTCCGGGAATACGCCTGGGAACTCGCGCACTACTGGGACGTCATCCACGGTCATCTCCACTTTTGGTTCATCTTCTTCATCGGCTCTCTCCAGCATCGGACACAACTGAGAGACTCGAGACGACTCAAGTGGTACCAATTCAACCTTTCCACCCTCTGGGTGAACCAGGGTGACAAGGCGGGGATCACAAGAGATTACGCCCTTATGAGCGGTCAACCAATCCATTCCAAGGATCACATCTATTCCATCGGACTTTAGTACCGTCAGATTGGCAAGGAACTCCTGAGCTCCCAAAAGCATACGGACTCCCTTGCACACTAAGGTGCACCTCAAATCACCTAAGGGTGAGCTGGTGACTATAGGTCGAGCTCGCGTCTCAACGGGGAGAGACTGCTTGTCCACAAACTTGGTTGAAACAAAAGATCCAGTAGCTCCAGAGTCAAAAAGAACCAAAGCAGGTACATTGTCAACTAAAAACTCACCGATTACCACGTCGGGCGTGTCCCTGGCCTCCTCCTCTGTAAGGTGGTTGAGTCGGCCTCGGACCTCTGGAGTTGGTGCTCGTGCTGGGGTAGGTGTGCTCCTGGTAGCTGATCCCGGAGCGCGTGCTGGTGTAGCGGCTCCCTTCTTCTCAGGACACTCGAACGAGCGGTGTCCGGGCTTCCCACAGGCGTAGCAGGTGTAGGCAGGCTTCTGTGCTGGTGCCGGCCTGTTGAAACCTCCTCCTGGCGAAGCAGTGGTACCGTTGCCACGGGTACTGGGGTTGGTAGAGCTGCTCCCACCAAAGCTGCGCCCGAACTGACGGGGCCCTGGTCGGAAACCTCCACCTCTCTGTGGGTAGCTGGGTGCAAGCCTCTGGGTAGGCCTGTCGCGGTTCTGGAACTCTGGCTTCCTCTTCTTGTTCCTGAGACTGTCCTCCAGGTCGAGCCTCTCTCGCTCGATAGCAATGGCACGGTCGACCATGCTACGGAAACTCCTGTGCTCGGAAGTGACCAGTCCCTGGCGGATCCCACGGTGCAAGCCTCTCTTGAACCATAGCTGCTTCTGATCATCACTACGGGTCTCGTCTGGGGCATACCTCATCATGCGCAGGAAGTGCTGCAGATACTCCTCAACACGAAGGGTGCCTTGTGTCATAGTGCGGAACTCCTGTGCCTTCTGTAGCATCACCTCCTTCGGGATGTGGTGGTCCCGGAAAGCCTTGCAAAACTCATCCCAAGTGATGGCAGCTGGGTTGGGGTGAGTCTCACAAAAGCTGTCCCACCAGGCCTTAGCAGACCCGGTCATCTGGTGTGCGGCGATCGCTACACAAGCCTCATCATCGCAGTCAGTGAGATCCAGCTTTGACTCGATAACCCTCAGCCAGTCCTCTGCATCCAACGGATCGGTGGAATGGTCGAAGGTAGGTGCCTTGAGGCGGATGAATCCCTCAATCTTCTTCTGCAAGTCCACAACTGGTGGGTGACGGTGACCCTGCTGTCCCTGCTGTCCTTGGAAGACGGCAACCATGTCGGTCATCCGCTCCATCACACGAGTCTGTCTCTCCAAGATATCGGCCAGGTTGGGAGCCTGAGGTAACTGCTCCTGAACTGGGGGTACGTACCCCTGAGCTCCATTGCCTGCCGCGGGCTGCGGCGCAGGCTCAACCTCGATCTCCTCCTGGTCGTCCCTCTGCTCAGCGTTGACCACCGGTGGCGGGTCAACGGGCGCAGGCGCTGGGGCAGGTGCTGGCACAGTCACGGGCTGCGGTGCCCGACCCCGAGCACGCCTCATGCCTCGTCCCAAAGGCGCGGCTTCCTCCTGAGCGGCTTCCTCGAAGCGCGGAGCGAGCCTGTTGGATCTCCGGATTGACATCTTCTGCACACAAGCGCGGGTTGCAGACAAGAGAGGGTTTAAGGGGGTTAGCCTTACAGCCACACTAAGGGGGAGTATAACACAACAGGATTCATACAAGAAACAAAGTAGTTTGCCTAATATAAATTCTTCCAAACAGGGGGAACCACAAAGAAGCTCACAAGAACATCCATTAAGATCCGATCACAACAGACAATGCATACATCAAAGCGGTGTCTCCAGGCTACTCCTAAACCCGAAGGACACACGCGGAGCGACTCTACAACGTGGTCACTTACAAAAGATGGGGTTCAACACTACCCACAAAGGACTTGACACTAACATGACAGACTTGCCGGAATGGGTCTTCGGCTTACAAGATTATTCTAGGTATCTTACATCTCTGCCTAGGTCCTGAACTCTACTGGTCGGTCTCCTGCTCCTCCTGAGCCCGCTGAGCGCACGCCCGGGCGTACTCCCCAAGGTGTACCTCTGACCCTGGTCCCCAGAAGTACCGAAGGAAAGGATCGTCACGGCGTGGCTTCTTGAGCGCAGGTGCTGGCTCCACCTCCTGTTGCTCTCCGTCCTTGTACTCCGCGAGGACCCATTCCTCTAGATCTCTCAGTCTGCGTGCCTCCTGTCGGTGGTACTCAAGCTCCTCCTCAGTGCGAATCAGCTCGGTGTCCATCGTGTCCAGGTACCCCACGGTCTCACGTAGCTGGGTACTCCTGCGTCCGAGCTCCTGGATCCGCTCCTCCAGTTCCTCCTTCACCTTGTCGATCCTCGTCTGGTAAGTGACCCTCACTGCAATATCTATCGACATCAGCTGTCTGATTGCGTTAGCCTTCTGGTTGTTGAGATTCACCAGCCCTTGGAGCTCAGCTATCAGCTCCCGGATCTCCTCATCGGTGACCTCTCGGTAAGTCTGCAGCTTCTCGAAGGCCCTGTTCCTGGCGGCGAGAGCCCTCCTCTTCCGGCGAGTGAGGTCATCCAGGTGAATCTTGAAAGTTTTGTTCTGCT
This sequence comes from Digitaria exilis, assembly GCA_015342445.1. Classification (NCBI taxonomy): domain Eukaryota; kingdom Viridiplantae; phylum Streptophyta; class Magnoliopsida; order Poales; family Poaceae; genus Digitaria; species Digitaria exilis. Next base: position 811,184 of record JACEFO010001963.1, read on the forward strand.
CCTCCATCTCCTCCTCTAGCTCATGCTGCCGAAGTGACCCTGCCATCACCTCATCAACCAGTATCTTCTTCTCCTTGGATAGCTGAAGGTTGTTCTGCATGAGCTCTGCCTTCTCCTTGGCTAGCTGATCCATCTTCTTCTTGAGCTCTTCCTTCTCCCTGCGTAGCATACCCACATCCTGATCCCTGCGGTGAAGCTCCCGGTCCATGGCATGGATGCAACGGGCGGCCACCCGAAGCTGCTCCTCTGGCTCTGCAAGGGCATCACGGTGGTAGCGACGCACATTCTCCGCCAGGTGCTTCTGTGTGAAAAGCGCCTGAGGGAGGTAGCGGTAGGGGGTGTCCTCCAGCCTCTCACTGATCTCGGCGTGCACCCATCGGACAGCCTCCCTTGCCGCTGTCTGGATGGCATTGGCTGTACCTTCCTCCTGAGCTCGTACGATGGTCCCCTTGAACTCTGGCACCATAGGATCTGCTCCGACTCTCACGGTCACGACAGCCTGACCCTCCTCATCTGACCCCTGAACCTTCCCCTGGTAGACAGCCTTGGTCTTCAGTCCCGCCCTCTCGATCATCTCGTCTAGCAGAGCTGGGAAACCTCGGTAGCTGGCGGGGCTGATCTCGAACGGTCTCCACTCCTGGGGCTTCATCTGGAAAAGGTAGAGGTCAAGTCAGCGAGGGAAGGAAGCAATTTTTCCAAAACAAAGTTCAAGGCGAGAAGTCAAATTTTTTTTCAACATACAAGGTTTTATATACAATAGAGCGTAGTAAGAGTCCTATTACTAGCGGCCAAACCTAAGGCTGCGGTCTAAGGTCAACCTCGGCTCTGATACCAACTGAAACGACCCGGATTTTCAGTAATGAAAACCCGACTCCCTGTACTCGTGTGATAGTCCCTGGATCAGTCGCTACCACGTACAGAATCTCGAAACAGAAGAGTAGCAGTTCCAAACTTCCGATAAAGCATTACAGAGCTAAATAAGTTATTACATTCCTAACAAAGGGTTCAAACATACGCCACGCAGGGCTAAACAAGCAAATAAAAGACAGCTAGCGCTAGGAAGCTCGGCGGTAGGCCACCATCTTCGCGTCTCCTCCACAGGCAGGCTTGAGCGTAGACCGTCGCCTAGTCGTACCAGTTGTCGAAGTTGGAGTCGAACTCCGCTCCATCTCCCAGATACTCACTCTCTGTTCCCAAGGAATGGAACAGGCACACGTCACCGACTGTATGCAGCTTTAAGTGGACTAACAAGCTAATGGTATACAAGATAAAGACAAGGAAATATGGCTTGGGGTTTCCTAAGCAAGCGGCAGCAATAATAATAATATCTTCATCCCACCAATTCCCATATCACTGTCCCGGGGCTAGTCCCATCATACGACGGGTTCCCGGCGGCATTCTCCTCGACACACGCCTCCAACTCTCGGCGATGCGCAGCTTCATTCCTGGCATCTCAAGAGGGATAACCGGATCACAAGGCAGGCGGAGCACAACCTTCCTCTCCCCGGCTACCCCTACGCCCTCACACTCTCACCTATAGGGGGAGAAAAGCATATCCCAAAACAATGGCCGACCACACTGAAGAACACTGCGCTATCCATGACCAAGATCATGGCTATACGTATAGATCATAACACTCTGCAGAGGTTGTACACCTGTACCCAACCCGGGCTGCGACTGGTAGCGAGCCAGTCGCGACGCAGCCCACAACTAGTAAACCTCCTAGTAAGAATGGCACCCTCCTGGTCTCCCGGGTCTGGATGCCTCCGCCCTAAGGCATTGGCCCCAAGGAAATGTGAAAGCATACCACCAGAGCTGCCCATCGGGGGTGTAAGGCACGGGCACTCACCCCTCACACATACACAAACTGTGATCTCCGCATTTGGGTGCCACCCTAGCTAGGCTAGTCGTTACCGGTCACATCTCAGGCAAGTTGGCGTGTACGGTACAGTGAACACAGGACAGTCAACAAGGTTTAAGGTACCGGTACGGGAAGCAGTCTTCTTCCTTACCCTCTCAAGTAACCTCCTACACCTGGCTCCAAGTCATAAATCCACTAGGGGGTCCAACCCCCCCTAGGGTACCCTAGGGGGCCATCTCCCCTAGAGCCCACGAGATAACCCAGAAGTCATCTCACCCCGATATAAGATCAGGTTGTTATTACCCGCACCGGTAAGACCTAGTAAGGTCAAAATCGCCATACACCTTCCCAGTTTTATCCCCACACACACGCCAAGAATATCTACCACATATCCCGCACACAAGCAAGCATCTCATCATCATCATATAACAAGGTACGATATGATAAGCAATAGGTAACAAGGCATACGATGAATAAAACAGGCTATGCAAGGTTCACAGCTCAAGCAACACATGCAAGCCTGGCGTATCTAATGAGCAATGCCTATAGGTATTCAAAGAAGCAGTCGGGCGTGAACCTGAGTAAGTGGGGTAGTCGTCCTCCTCGGCGTAGTAGTCCTCCTCAGTCAGTGCTCCTCCGGCGGCGGCTCCTGATCGTAAATACGAATAAGTCTAGGGGCCTATTTGCAAAGAAAGAGCCAAATGGAAACCAAGAAGGACCCAACTAACTCCAATTGCATTTTTAAAGTGTTACTCATGATTTTAGAAAATTATAGAAGTTGGTTTCACATTTTTCTGAGTTAAACTGAATTAGTTATGAATTTTCTAAGTTTAAAGCATTTTCTGAAATTATTAATTGTATTTTGGAAAAATGGAAAACCCAGGAAAAACCACAGAGTGCCACGTGGCCTGCTGACGTCATCATGACGACATGCTGACGTCAGCACAGGGGCCACCGGGTGATGACGTCAGCAGTGGGCCCTGCTGACGTCATCGTTGACCGGTCAACGGTCAACGGTCAAGGGTCAACGCTAGTGGGCCCCACATGTCAGCGCGTGGGTCCCAGCGGTCAGTGGGGGCCAGTCACCGACTGGTGGGCCCCCGCGGTCAGTGCTGCGCGCGGCGCGGCTCGGCCATGGGCCGAAACCGGCCATGGGCCAGGCACGGCCCAAACTGGCGCGGCCCAGCTACCACGCGGCCTGGCCCAGGGATCCGCTGCGGCTGCGCAGTGATCCCGTGCGGCCAGCGCCGTGTGGCCCGCACTGCGCGGACGCGGGGCGGCGCCGCGAGCGCGCCTGCCAGGCGTTCGATGGAATGCCGCAATGGCACGTTCGAACGCCGGCGAGCGACGCTCGACGCGTTCCCGAGTCCGCGAACGTCCGTGTTCGTGTGTGCTCGTGCGCGTTCGCGTGCGCGAGCCAACGCGCCGTGCACGAGTGCGTGCACGAGCGTGGCGAGGCGCCGCGACGCGGCTCGGCGGCCGGGATGGCTTGCCGCGACGGCGAGCCCGTGGAGCGGCGACTGCGCACGCCCACGGTCGCGTCCAAGGCCAAAAGGCGCGGCTTTAGGCTCCTGCAAGCGGCACGACGGCCGGACAGAGAGGTAGGGGGAGTCCTAGGGCGGCGGCGCTAGGTTTTGGCTCACGACGACCCGCCGGAGCAGAGCGAGGTGCGGCGAGGTGTGAGGGCTCACCTAGGGCTCGAAAAAGGCGTGCTTGGCGTCGCGGGAAGGTCGTCGAGGCAGTGGCGAGTCGAGGCAGTGGCGCGACGTCGAGGTACGGCTTGCGGTCGTCCTCTCCGTCTCCGGTGGCGGTGTGGACGTCGGTGCGCGGCTCCCTCGGTGGCGTGGCTCGGTGTCTCCCCCTCGGGCTCCGGATTGGCTCCAGGCAACGGCAAGGCGCCTCCTTGCCGTGGCTCTGCTCCTTCCCCACCTCCTCCTTCTCTTCCCCCTCTTCTTCTCTCCTCCCCCAACTCCGGTGGCGGCGGTGGAAGGGGAAATCCCCAGTTGGACGGCTAGGGTTTCAAATTGAGCGCGCCTAGGGCTTAAGTAGGGTAGTGGCTAGGGTTTGAAGGGTTCCCGGGGTGGTTGGTAGGGCGAGCGGCGGGGATTCTCGGCGTCCGCGCCGGTGGACACGCGGCGAGCATCGGTGGGTGTGGCGGCTAGGGTTTGAGGGGTAAAAGAGGGCTCACGGGTGCGCGGGGTAGGTAGGGCGAGCGGGCAGCTTCTAGAGGCTTCCGCGGCGCGGCTGGCTGCGCGGGAAAAGGCGGCCGGCGGCGGGGTCATGCGATTTGCGTGACCCCGTCGCGAGGTGGAAGGGAAAGCTGACGGGTGGGGCCAGCCCGTCAGCGAGAGAGAGCAAGAGAGGCAGCGCGCGCGCGCGGGAGAAAAGGATGGGCCGGCAGGTGGGACCGACGCGGCAGAGAGAGAGAGAGAGAGAGCGCGGCTCGCGCGGGGTTCGGCGCCGACAGGTGGGACCCACCTGTCAGCGGGAGCGGGGGAGAAAACGGACGAGTGGGCTCTGCTGGGCTGGGCCGGCGCGAGCGAGAAGTGGGCCGAGCGCGCGGAGAGAAGAGAAAGAGAGAGAGAGAGAGAGAGAGAGAGAGAGAAAGAGAAGTGGGCTGGGCCAAAACTAGGGGTAGGCTGGTTTCTGGGTTAGGATTAGTTAGAGCCCAAGTTAGTTTTAGGTTTAGAATTTGAATTTAAATTCAAATTCAAAACCCCACACAAAGATCCAAATAAAACCAAAGGAAGATTCAAATACCACTCTAGCATTAACAAGGTCCTTAGGCAATAAATACATTTTTCCTAGGAATTTTTGGGGAGAGAGAGAAGACATCCTTATGGCAATCCAAGTTTTTCATGCACAACAAAATTTTCAAAATTTTTCATAATTTGAAAATAGTGGACTGTTACAGCCTCTGCACGCATAGCTACGTGGACTAGTCCCTTTTCGCCATGCAACATCCACCACCTCCACGCTCGGTCAAGTCGTCGTCGTCGTCGTCCAATTGTGCTAAGTTTTTTTTTTCTTTTTTTGAGACAGTCCAATTGTGCTAAGTGGGAGCCCGTGTGAAATGGATCATGGGCCAGATGGTGACGATCTGGGCTCGCAGACTTTAGACACCTACTATGGGCCTGAAGAATAACTCCCGCTCTACGTTTCATCATTTCTTTTTCTTCTTTCTTCCTTCGAATCCTCTGAATGAAAGAGAAACACTGGGGGAGTGGGGGAAATCCTTCCTTCAGGTTCTTCGTAAATTCAGTCTACTCCATCTGAATATCTGATCAGAGGTCAGCCACCAACTGCGGTGTCTCAATTCTTACCCAATTTATTATCATCATTATTATCGTAATCGTTTCCCAGTAATTCTAGCCTCATTCCGGCAAAATTTGTAGATACAAACAATAATACAAGAGAGTTTACTTGGCAATGAGCGGCCTCCACTCCGACTATATGTACCGAAGGACAATCCTCATCTCACTCTCATGCTTATTTCGTTCATTCCATCCCATCCCATGTATCTATATCGGGCCGGGTCTGCTCTGGATATTATTCGTAATGGCGTTGCTTGTACCATTTGGACGATGCCTCCCCCCCAAATAGCTCACCACCTGACCGTCAATGGTGACGAGATCCACCGTGCTGGCATCCTTCCAAGTACCAGAGGGATGAAGATGATGCGCCTGCGCCCTCTGGAATCCGCCATCAATGGTGGTGGTGCTGCGAGAACGGCCACCATCTCCTCTTCTTCGTCGTTTGCGACCTCGGTGCATCTGTAGCTTTCACAAACAACAGAATATATCTTCAGCAACATACAACAGACCTCGCTCGGGGTTGTGCATGATTATAATGTTGTTAGGGCAACAATGACCTGGCGTGTTTACTCACCATTCTGAGGATATATGGAGTTGTAGTGCACCTCAGCCCAGAAGCTCAACAGTAACACTGCAACCACAGGAGTAAATTCAGATGTCTAAGAACACAACCAGTCCAGTGCTGGAAAATAAATCAGTCTTGGTCCATTGGCCCTTGAGGACTGCAGGGATCAACTGCATACCTTTGTTGGACTTCTGAACCTTAGGCTGGATCTCGATGTAGCAGGTATCCTTGAACGACGTCATCACAAAAATTTTTACTCCATACTGCACCCAGAATGTTGTTTTATTAGGATGACTAAAAGAATGTCATTCTTGTCAGATCCTACACGCAACAAGATATGACAGGGGCGACAACTGGAAGGTCGATTGTATAAAGACTAACCTTGTCAGCAGCAGCCTGTAACGTCACGTGGTCACCCCATTCACCGTTTCTGTTAGTTTATGCAGTAAAATGGATATTAGACAAGCATCTACATGCGGCTCCATTGTAAATAAAATAAAATAAAAATGTTCAGCCTGATGTGCCACTTACCGTGCAACTTTCTCCAGGTACTCATCATATGCCATGGGAACATATCCGTCGTAGGCGTCACGGTTAGCTTTAAGCTGGAAAGGATGGTTTATCAGAGAAGAGACCAAAGAATGCGCACACTGCTGGAGATGGTGAAGATAAAATTTATATAGTTAAATACCTGGCTAATTATCTGCTCTCTCACAAACTCATGGTGATCCGGAGTTTGGTAAAGCTGATCTGATAGAGCTCGGAACTGCGGAATTGGGGGTGTGCAATTAGAATCAATTGATTGTAAATGTGATGCATAAAGGTTATAATGGGGATCCCTAGTTAATAAGATACTGGTTAATATGAATATCTTGCTGAGAAATTTCACTACCAGTATACCATAAGACAGGATCAGTTTGTGAGGAAAACGAGAGAAAAGGCAGGAAATGGACAGAACAAGAAGAATAGAAATAATAGATATCACTTTAGACAGATGGGTAAAAGATGAAGAAGGAAAGAAAATTCAACTATCCAGTTACCTGACAGTTGCCATCTCCTTTCACCTTGTGTTCAACCAGCTCATACAACTTCAACCTAAAAGATGGCAAACTAAAAATTGAACAACTCCAGCAGGACATATTTTATTTTACATGAAAGAGGAATGGAGACATAATAATTTTTATTATATGCAGGTCATCTAGTCTGTTCTGAAAAAAAATGCAAATATTGAAAAGCATTTAATGACAAATAGAGCCAAGGAGAAGCTTGATACTAACAAGCACCTAGAATAGTTGCAATTACTAGAACTGATACTGAAGGACAGACCTTTCTGTCAGCCTTTCATGGTCCATAGTGGCTTCATCAACTGATGGAATTTCTCCATTAATTTTAGGGACATGCTGGACAAGGTAGACACAGATTATTGGACCACAGTTGAAAATGGCGTCAGAGAAGCAGAAAAAATACAGATACAGCGCAACCACTCAAAACAGGTTCATTTCCTTGGTAGCAATAAGGACAATGGGAAAGAAAAGGACAGTTTGCTATGCTGTTATCAAGATTATTAGATAGTATCATTCAATGTTTCAAAGGCAATAACTCATAGGTGTTCTAGTAATATTATCTGAGGGTCGCTACAAATCATACTAAAACTTTCACAACATATAGTTTTGCATACCAATAAAACTAGGTAGACATAGTTTTCGCATCAGCATAGGACACGCATTAAGACCAACGAACATGCAAAGTTAATTGGCCTTTCACTTAATTAAAGACTTTTAGCGGAATTTGCTGTCACATCATTTATTAAAGTCGATCAGCATTTAAGGTTAGTGGTCCAACCGCGAAAGTGATCTTTTTTGCACCCAATGAGATTTTAGCTAGAGAACAAACAAATGCAGGCATTTTTGCTGATGATCATGATAAACTTCCTTAGAAGCAAAACTTTCATTCTTCTGGCAGTTGAGAAGGCTGATCTATATATTATGCAAATGAAGCTGAAAATACTATTTCTTAACCTGACTTCAAAGGATGAGTAGACTCACGGGAACTGGGACCATGGGGTAAAACCTCTTCCCCACTTCCTCCTCCATCTCAAAATTACCGTCACCGCTGGAGCCTGGAGACGAACTAGAGGGTTCTACATATACTGTCTCGTGCTCATGCTCATCAGCAGTTCCTGCAACTACAAATAACATTAGGAAAAAAGGGGGGAAATTGCAAAAGGGGTGTGTTGGGGGAAACAAATAAAAACAGATTATGGATATTTTCAGCACCGGGATGATAGATGCCTACTGATGGGTTGTACAAATCATATGTGAGCTGAGAAGAATGCAACTGATGAGTCTCATCTGGATGTGCTGCAGCCAAAAATAGACGCGTGAGGAGTACTGTCTACTATTCCATGGTTTCATTATTACATCCAACAAACGAAAATGAAAACTATGCATGGTACTTGATAAGAATGACTACCTCTACCATAATGGAGGTCACAACAGTTGCCATCACAGTAGCCGGGAGGAGGACCATAGTACCCGGCAGGGGGAGCAAAAGGATCGCGAAAGAGGTCGTATCCCCATGGCAAATTCTGATCTTTCTCACACATGCTCATCCGCTTGAGCTCAAGTTGGCCGTGGGAGCAGAGTGCTGCGCTAGCAAACAGATACAGTACAGGGGTTTCAGTACCATATGGCCACAGCACAAACGAATAAAAAGGGAACAATATTCGAGCTAACTTGGCTGGGTTGCATCGGATTCAAATTGAAGCATGTCTGGTGAGAACCAGGGGCGGACCCAGCAAACAAATCGAAGTTAGCAAGTAAATTTTATACCTAGGTAAGATACGAATACAGGTTTGGGGTTCTTCATTTCTCACAGCAGGAAGGGAAGAGAAGGTTCGGGTATACCTCGTGGGTGCTCAGGCACGGTGAAGGCGTCGCGGATCGGCCGCTACAGTGCTGCTCGCTCACTCTTCGCCGGCGGAGGAGGACAGAAACAGAGAGATGTGAAAGGGGAAGAATCGGAGAGGTAGGCCCTGTCTGCAGCGGATCTGAGGGCCGACCACGAGTCCCCTGGGCCGGGCGACGGCGCGACAGCAGGAAAAGAGGAGGGAGGGAGGGAGGGACGGCGGCGACGGCGAGGTGGAAGGGAAGAGGGGCGGCGTGCGGTAGGCGACGGGAGTGAGAGGGAGGAAGAAGGTAAGAGCATCCCAGATTTTATAGGCGACGGTAGGGGAGGCGACCGTATAATGGACTGGTGCTTTAAAAATCAAGATTTTATATCACGAAGTGGCTCCAGCAGCTGCTCTAAACTTTTCCCGTGCTGTAAAAGTTTTAAAGCCTGCTGTATATTTCACCTCCGGTGATTCGTATATGCAGCACAAGCAAATGGTGCTTTATGCGGTGCTGTATCTTGAATTCTTGATCTGGGTTGGCGGGAGCCAACCGTCAGTCCCGCCGTGCCTTGCTCCCTTTGCAGTCCGGCCACCGAAGGTCGCCGTCCGACCGTCAAGACTCGCCGGCGGCCACATCTGAGGTCGTCCCCGTCTCCCTTGGCTGTCAGCTTCCTCTCTCAAGCTCGTCAGAGCTCCACCATAACGCACTCGTTGTGGAGCCCCCGTCGGCGTCGTCCATGTCCTCCGCCTTGCACGCACCCCGCTGGTCGAGCCCTCCTCGACAACTTCCTACCCCTCGCCGACGTGCACGGTAGCTTTACAGCACCTCGCGCAAACCAGGTGCTAGGCCGACGTACTCGCCAGGTGCTCGACAAAATGCCTCAAAGGTTTACACCACAGGTTTTACAGCACCTGCGGTAGCACACTGCTCAAAATCCTTAAAAGCGAAGTTTATAGGATCTTTATATTTGGTTTCACAGCAGCTACTGGGTTGCTCTAAGGACGGCGGCGTGCGGTAGGGGATGCTACAGGAGTGGGAGAGTTGTTCGCTCACCTTGGAGGCACGGCGCTGTGCCGGCCGGCAGGGATGCTCCGGCGCCGGAATTGGATGGGATCGCCGAGGAATGGGCGAGGAGGAGCCGGGAGGAGAAGAGAAAGAGAGGGGTATATATGGGTATGTTTTGATTGCGAGGAGGGGGTAGGGAAAGAATTTATTTATTTAATTTAATTTTTGTGCTGGCACGCGGCTTGCGTTAACTGCGGGAGCCATTGGGGTGGCTTTTTTGCGAATAGGCCACTGTACTTTTGGATAATCACAATCATTATGTGGCTGGCTGCTTTTTTGGCTTGGAGCAAGGTTTGCTTGCAGCTTAGTTGCACCCTTGGAGTGAGCAAAATGGTCTTCTCATCTTGTGCGGCGGGAGGACGCCTCTTCAAAACTTGTTTTAAAATTTTGTTTTTGTTGACTTTTCCATTTGTGTTCGATGAGGAAATGGGACCTACAAAGTGTGCTAAAACATGCATTACGAAAATGGATTTTTTATAAGCTAGCGGTTATAGTATTGTTGGGGGCTTGATTCGTTTGTTTGTACACCAACCAAAACAAAAAAGAAGGGCATAGTGCCATTTTTATATATTCTTTCTCTAAAGTTGTCGTTATGTCTATGATTACAGTCTCACAAAAAAAAACAGAACAAAATTGGAATCTACTAGGAAAGTTGTGATTCTAGCTGAATATTGGTCAAATGCATGGCGTGTCTTGGGTAGACAATAATAGGTTTTATTTACTTATTACACATCTTGACCACACCTTGGCAAAAGGAAAAAAAAATCAATTCAAATTTTGTATTCGTCTAATAATAAATACACTTCAAAAACAGAACATGTCGGAAGTTACTACAATGAATGAGGGTTACCAAGTCTCGGTAGATCAGGACACGAATTCATTCAAAAGGATGGTAAATAAAAAAAGAGACAGTAATGACGGTATTAGTAGTAATTTGGAGGGAAGGAAGGGTGATGTGGGGATCGTAAAAAAGGACGAAGGGAGGTCGACCAGTGGAATCGCGTCAGCGGCGGCGGGCCCGGAGGTTTCAGTGGGCGTTGACGTCAGCGGCGCGAGGCGACGGGGCGCTCGAGCTCCGAGGGAATCTGGGCGCTCTGCTCGGCATCTGACGGCGGGCCCCGCCGGATCGTACCCGCACCCCGGATGCGTCCGTCCATGTGGGCCCCCACCTCTTGTCTTGTGCTGGTGCTATCCCTCTTCCCAGTCTCACCCGGACTGCCTCCATTCTCCTCATATTCTTCCTAAGCAGACATCAGGATCATATTCGAAACTCTGCTTCTTCAGATCAACCAAAGGCCAGATATTCCTGTTCCTTTTCGATTCAGGGCCTCAATGTGGAGTAACCCAAATGGAAAAATTTCTGATCTTTTATTGATGATGAATTGGTTATGATAGCGTGTTTTTCTATGGCCTCTTGAACTGAACCTGACGAACTGAGCTCAACATCCATCCATCCATCCATCAGTCCGACTCTTTTATTTTATTTATATACCAATAATAGAGGCAGGAGGCTTGTGGATCTTACCTTTGACTCTGACGAGGTCACGTGCGATTGCTGATTCCAATTCTATTCCATGCATGATCAGTGGATTCTCACTGTTCCATGATCAAGCCATGTTCATTGACGATGCCATCTTGTAACACAGCGCAGCTGATGACAGAAAAAAAAAGCTTGGTATTCCTGTTTGCTTACTGTGTGATACATGTGCTATATAGCTTTGCTGCATGAAAAATATGAACAATATTCAAGGACCGAGGTCGTGAGATTTTTTTTTGAAAAAAAAAAGAGTAAGGCCCCGTTTAGTTCCCAAAAGATTCCCTAACTTTTCAATATTCATCCAACTTTTCACTATTCATCCCACCTCTTCTACTCATAGAACACTATTCATCTACAGTGTTTTTTTGTTGAACAGTGTATTTTCGGGGAATCTTTCCCCAATCTAAACACACCCTAAGAAAGAGAAAGGAGAAGACTTAGGCCTTGTTTAGATGAGGGGAGAGAAGTTGGCGAAATATCACATCCATCCTTTTGACACTACTTAGGAGCACTAAATATAGATTAATCATATGAGGAGTTTTACAATGCTTGGAAAAAGAAAAACTAATTACACATATGGACTCTACATCGCAAGGCGAATCTATTAAGTCTAATATGTGCCGTCATTAGCGCATTTTTAATGACGGGTTACTGTAGCATGACAGTGTCTAATGACAAATTAATTACGTCTCACGATGTGGAGTCCATCTATGTAATTAGTTTTTTTTACACCTATGTTTAATACTTCTAAATAGTGTCAAAACATTTAATGTGATAAGTTGGTAAAATAAGTTGTCGATTTACTCGCTCGAAAGCTGAAGATACCGTACCCCATCTCTGAATGAATCTCTGACTCTGACTCTGATCCTTGTGTGCTGTGGCGTGCTCGTGCTTTGGTTTGGTTTCGTTTCGTTTCGTTCTTCGATCCAGTGACGCTGCCCTACGAACGCTATGCGATGATGCTAACGGTGCAAGGCCTCGTGTGCTTTCACTGTTTCCTGACGGGGACGTCAAGAAGAAGAAGAATGCATGGGGTGTGTTTAGATTGAGAAAAGATTCCCCGAAAATACATTGTTTATCAAAAAACACTGTAGATGAATAGTGTTATGTGAGTGAAAGAGGTGGGATGAATAGGAAAAAGTTAGATGAATAGTGGTTTTTTGAGAATCTTTGTGAATCTAAACGGGGCCTAATCAGGATGACCTGGATCCAACACGGCAGTGCTCCTAGTCCTACTAGTGCCGGATGAGACCGATCCATCGTTCGTTCATGTGCGGGCGGCGATTAGGCACCTCCAAAAGCCTATGGTCAAATCACACAAGCATTTCTTTTTGTTGAAGCCGCAAGCTTCTTGAGTTGTTTCATTCGCAGGCCGAGCACAAGAGGACGCAAAAGGTTTGGTGACGATTGGACCCAGAGCTGAACAGCGTCTTTTTTTTTTTGTATTTTTATTTTACTCCCACTATTACTTTCCTCCACAAGCCAAAACAGACAAATTCTGGCCGGCCCGGACGGCCATAGCTGATAGCTTTACAAGAGAGAGAGGGGGAGAGAGAAAGAGAGAGAAAAAAAGAAGAATGGCGTAAAGAGAAGGGAAACCAAAGGCGCTTGAATGGTGCCGCGATTCTGGCTTGGACAGGCGACGCCCACAACGGTCCCTCCGACAGAGACCCGCCCGAGTCCCGACCGACCTCCTAGTTTCCCGGAGACTACGCTATGACTATGACTATGAGCATGCAATTTCAATTCTCTTTCTTGGTTTATTTTTGAAAAAAGTCTATTTTTGTCATCCAACTCTTACCTCAGTTTGGTTTTAGCCATCGAACTCCAAAACCAGATATCTTCGGCCATCCAACTATCAAAACCGTTCAAATTTAGCCATCACGCTGTTTTGATGGGTGGTTTTATATTTTTTTTATTTACAATTTAGTTCTTAGATCTTAAAATAATTATTATTTTTTGCTCGTACCTTTGATTTAAGTGATTCTTGGTCCCGTGTTACGAACGCTGAACACTATGTTTTAAAGTAATATTTATATTATTTTATTACTATTTTTATATTATTTTTTAGTCGTTGGGTAGAAAAAATAATATAAAAAAATTAAACAAATAATTATAAGATAATATAATTAATATTTCAAAATGTAAAGCCCATCGCTAGGCCGTCCGTACCGGATGCGGTAAGCCATGCGGTACCCAAGATGCAGCAGCGGATAGCGTTTTTTTTTCTGCGGCGGGATGCGCTACCAGATGCTGCATCGTCCAGCAGCAAATGTGGCGCAATAGCGCAGGGGCGCTACGGCTCGACGTGGCGCGCGGGGCCCACCCACTGCCCGCGTCTCGCGCCATGGCTGCCGAGAAAGAGAGGAAGAAGAGGAGGCCGCAGCTCCCGGCCTGGGCAGAAATCAACCAAACCGAGATCCCACAAGCCGAATCGAAGAAGAAATCAACCAAATCGATTTCCAACAAGCCAAATCCACAAAAAATCAAAGAACAAAAATCGAAGAAGCCCGGCCTCCGCTCCAGCTCGACGAGGAGGCGACAGCGAGTTCGAGGAGGACCTCAAGGCCGCGCCGCCGTGAGCAGCCACCGTCCTCCGCCTCCAGGCTCTGCTGCACCTCCTACGCCGGCCGCCGGAGGAGCTCCTGGCCCCTCCCATGGCGGCGCCGCCGCACCAGAACGTGGGGAAGTAGGAAGCAGGGGATGCGCGAAGCAGAAGCTCCACGGATTCCACACCCTCCACGCCTACCTGCACGTGCCGCAGCAGCAGCTCCGCCTACAGCAGCTACCACACGCGTGGGGGGAGGCACAGCGGCGGCATGGGGACGCTAGCAGCGGAGGATCCGAGAGAGACGATACAGAGGAGTGATTTCGGAGAGAGAGAAGAGGGAGCGATCTCGGAGAGACAGGATAGGGCCGGCCGTGCGGAAAGGAAAAAGTAAAGAAAAAAAAGAAAGGAAAAACAAAAGAAAAAAGAAAAAAAGAAAGAAGAAAGAAAAAAGAATAGTAGGAGGATATAGAAATAAAAGAAAAGGAAAAGTAAAGAGAGTGGGGAGATGATAGTTGAGATGGTTGAATAAAATATAGGTTAGCTGATATAGAGTACCACGGGTGTGGAAGATGTTGGGATGGAGTATAGAATCTCGATGACCAGACAGGAATATTCCTTTTGAGAGTAGAAAATAGAGTACCACGAGTGTGGACAGCCTTACGAACGCATGACCATTAGAATCACTTTAAAACGAAGATGCAAGAAAAAAATGTAATCATTTTAATATCTAAGGACTAAAAAGCACAAAATTAGTCCATTTTAATCTTGGATCTTAAAATGATTATTATTTTTTTTTCCTATCTCTGATTTAAGTGATTCTAGTGGTCATGCATTCATGACGATAAACTTTATCTTTTAAAATGTTGATTATATTATTTTATAATTGTTTATTTTACTTTTCTTATATTGTTATTTGTACGCAATGACAGAAAATAATATAAAAAATAGTGATAAAATAGTACAAAGATCACTTTAAAAATAGTGCTCACCGTTAGTAACATGTGACCGCAAGAATCACCTAAGTCGGATGTACGAGTAAAAAATAATAATCATTTTAAGATCTAAGGACTAAATTGTAAATAAAAAAGTTAAAACCAATCATCAAAACATTCCGATGGCCAAATTTGAACGGTTGATAGTTGGATGGTCAAAGATACCCGGTTTTGAAGTTCGATGGCCAAAACCAAACTGAGGTAAGAGTTGGATGGCCAAAAATGAATTTTTTCATTTATTTTTTATCGCCTACTACTCCGTACTTAATTGCTTATCGTTATCACAACCTTTGCACGCACATTCAACTCAAATGGGACTACTACCTGCCTGAAGGAAATTTGAAATTTGTAGCAGGACAGACAGGAGAATCTGGCAGACTGAACCCACAGCTTACATCGGCAGCCATTACACTACAGGAGAGAGCTCAAGACAAGGGCAGGCCATGTGCCCCGGCCGGAGCCATGCGTTCTCCTTATCGGTGGTCAGGTCATCACCGTGCAGCAGCCTAACATAACATGCATTGATGCATGTGTGTTTGCTGTTGCTCCCTCCCATTAGGCACCAGCTACTGTTCCATTATTCCCTCCTCCTTCATCCCCTTTGGATTTTGCATTGGGTGGGGCATCATCACCAGATCCTCCTTGCCCCTCTTTTTCACACAAAGGCTGCAGTGCCAATTTGGTTGGTTCCACAAAGCTAGAGAAGTAGCAGGGGTGGTGGGTGACAAATCTAAGGCAAGGCCGGTGGCCAAGCAAGCAACACACACATACGTGCCATGTGATATTGTGATCTGCATACAAACCTTGTCAAGATGATGGGGACAAAGGAGGCAAGATTTTTCCATGGCTTTCACGATGGTATGGTATGGTAGGGTTGGGTAGGGTACATTCTCTTTTCTTTGCGTCCCACATGGCAAGAGCCGGCCGAGGAAGCCTGAACTTTTTTCCAGCGGCTGAATGGAAATGGAACAGTAGCAGCAACTCCTCCATTTCGACACGGACGCGGACCGAGGCAATGAATCTGAATTGTCAACGTTGAAAGCAATGCAATCGCTGCCCACCACCACGAACCTGCCTGCGGGCACAAACGACCGCACAAGGTGACGCCTGCCTGATCCTGACGGAATGGAAGAAAGCGTGCCTGAAGAATCCACTCGCTTTCTCCCGTCTCTACTCCAAAATCTATATGACTAGTTTTTTTCCTGCTTCCATGAGTTTTGATTTTTTTTTTTGTGAAAATATACGAGCTTTGATTTTTACAGCTCCTACTCCTATAACCACCATACGATTACACGGCGCTTTGCGCGCCAAGTGGGATCATCTCACTCACGGCTAACTGACGACCATGCAGGAGGAGCTGATCCTGTCGACTGCATGAACCCCAACCGGCCAGTTACTTGGAGAAGATGGCCATCCTACCTCCTCCACTTCCCAGTTGGACAAAATGGCGGTCTCTTTCCTTTCCACCAGCCGCGGCTCTTATCTCTCCGAAAAGAATGGTTGGCGTCCACCGCCGGCCATCCTCGGATCAGATCGCTCGGAAGGTGAGCTCAGGGGATAAGGCGCGGATCTTACCTCTCAGATTGGCCGGCCACGATCCATTCCGTTCAGATTCAGATCACATCAGGCTAGTCCCCTGGCTCTGAATCTAAACCGTTTCCTCTCTACTCTACCACAGAAATACTAGCTACCAGTATCTTTTCTTCAGTTTTGCAGAAACAACGCTAGTGATGTACCAGAACCCCGACTTCAACATCAAGGGGAAAAAAAAAGTTGCACTGCAGACACAAGGCAGTTCCTACCACCAGTAATTGCACTGTAAAACACAAGGGGGGCTATCGATCAACATCTTGCAGCTCACGCATTGTGTTGCTCAGGACCAGGTAAAATTACACACCAAATCTGTGCACCTGGTTTGAACTCACCCGAAACGGCAGACACACACGGAGGAACAACCTCATCCCTATGCACAGCTATACTTACAGCAACAAAGGGAGGGAGCTACCATCGTTGTTTTAGAAGGTCTTGACGACCTCAGGCTTCCGGCCCCGCCATACGATGTTCCGGCAACCGAATTTGAACTCCTGGAGCCTTCTCTTCAGCGACCCTTTCTTTGTTCGCTTCGCACCTGGCGCAGAGACCGAGCCATGGTAGTGCAGGGGCGGCTGCGGTGGGCCGGTCTCGACGCTGTCGACGATCTTCTGGACCATCTCGTACACCTCGCTCATCTTGGGCCGGGACTTTGGCATCCGGACCAGGCAGCGGTTTGCGACGCTGGCCAGCTTTGTGATTGACTTGGGGTTGTAGTGCCCCTCCAGCCGGGGATCGATGATGATGGGGAACCGCTTCTTGTCCCCGATGTATGGCTTCACCCAATCCAGGAGCTTCTGCTCGCTCTTTGGCCGGTTCCGGTCGATGGGCCGGCGCCCGGTGATCAGCTCGTATAGGAGAACGCCGTAGCTCCATATGTCACTCTTCGCGGTGAGGCGCCCAGTTTGCATGTACTCTGGTGCTGCATAGCCTAGTGTCCCAACTACCTGGTAAAATCAAACCGTAACAACATAAGGTAACAGTTCAGATGGATATTAAGTCCAGGATGTCAGCTTGTTTAGAAACTAGCCACAAACAGTCCAAAGCCAAACTCTTGTTACAGGGAGAGTTGATGTGGTAAGACTACTACAGGGCGAGTTGATGCGGTAAGCTGGCAACTTGCCACAAACAGTCTAAAACCAAACTCTTATTACAGGGAGAGTTGATGCGGTAAG
Source organism: Digitaria exilis (assembly GCA_015342445.1). NCBI lineage: Eukaryota > Viridiplantae > Streptophyta > Magnoliopsida > Poales > Poaceae > Digitaria > Digitaria exilis. The sequence goes on from JACEFO010001963.1 coordinate 828,728, forward strand.
ACTACTACAGGGCGAGGTGATGCGGTAAGCTGGCAACTTGCCACAAACAGTCTAAAACCAAACTCATATTACAGGGAGAGTTGATGCGGTAAGACTACTACAGGGCGAGATGACGCGGTAAGCTGGCAACTTGCCACAAACAGTAACCAAACTCTTGCTACTTGGCTACTTGCAGTTGACAAAAATAGGTAACTTTTCTCTCCCTTATAATTTGGCTACAACAATCTAGATTATGAAGCTGCTTCAGAAATGGATTTAATGCTTCTTAATGTTTTTATGTAGCCACACCTTTCTATTACTCAAGTTCCCATTCACAAAAGTTTTGACTAGGTTCTTCATGTCTGCTTCAGAAACTATATATTTGCATTAAGAAATTACTGGTGCTTCTAGTGTAATAGAGAAACAACACCACCTTTTAGTCCCAAACAAGTTTGCTAATTGAAATAATAACAAAAAATAGTTATTATGCCGCTGGAAGTGGAGAAACTCAGCATCCAAATTCATTGGCATAAAAAAATGAATGGCGCTATATAATAAAAACTAAAAGAGCTTTCTAGTGGTCTATTCTTCAGCATCATAATTCTATTTCATTGATGCCATAGCGCATTAATCAGTTGAATGCTTTCAGAATACTAGTACCTACGTACCAAAAGGATATGGATCATTATGCAATACAAACACATTAATATAAAAAAATAACTGTTGGCTTATAAGCATGCATACCGCTGTGGAGACATGGGTCAGACCTTCCGTTGGTCCATGCCTAGCCAAACCAAAGTCTGACAATTTAGCGTTCCAGTTCTCATCCAACAGAATGTTAGATGTTTTCAGATCTCGAAAAATAACCTGCATGCATATCTTAAATTTAGCAGGACAGATATAGCTTACTGAATCAGCTAAAATGTACTGCAGGCATTTGATATTTCATCGATTCCTTCAGCAAGATGCAGATGTGGAGGGATGCTAATGCCATGCAAATGCTTCAGATCTTGTTATGGGGTCAACCATCTGGAAGCAAATGAACTACCTGGAATTCCATTTCTTCATGAAGATACTTCAGTCCCCTGGCAGAATCAAGAGCTACTTTTAGTCTCATTGGCCAGGATAGAGTTGAAGTGGACCTATTCGACAAGTGGTCGTCCACACTTCCATTAGGCATATATTCATACACCAGAAGCCGTTGTACTCCCCGCTCATCGTCATCAGCACAGTAGCCTACTAGCTTGACTAGGTTTGGATGGTCAACAATGCCAAGCACATTCATCTCTGTTAACCACTCCTTCTGCCCCTGAAGGAAGATCATACTTTATTAGAATCAGGACAGGTAGCTAGATCTAGATTCCAGTGTACGCGACTTCAAAATGACTCATCAAGCAAGTGGGACTGAAAGGATTTCAAGTTATGCTTGGGTTATTTAGACTACTAGTGTTATATGGCAGAACTAGTTGACTGGCCATACCTAAACAGTATGCACATTTCCTGGAGCAGGTGAAGCTACTGCACGGTTTCTTTTCTGAAGATGATAACTCTGGATCTTTTGGTTAATTTTCACAGTGATGGCAATTCATAACTAAGTCCAGTTAAGACTGCTGTTGGACCTTCAACAGACTGTGGACAATGACAATAACAATAACATTTACATATCGCTATCATTTAGTAACTTTAAGAGAGTTCTCCAGAGACCATACTTGTCTGCTACGGTTAAATGGTAGGGAATTACAGGATCATGAGAAAACTTGCCTGAAGTCCTTTACGATTCAACTGCTTAACAGCGATCTCCATTCGGTCACTAGGTTCGTCAGGGGTCTTGATGGTGCCCCTGTATACACAGCCAAAGCCACCCTCGCCAACCATGAGAGACCGACTGAAGTTGCGGGTAGCACTCTTCAATTCAGGAAAGGAGAACACCCGCAGGTTAGATGGCCGGTCAGTGAAGCTGGGGTACTGTGTCCTCCTTATTGACTCGGCGCTCATGTCGGAGACATTCAAGGAGGTGAAGCCTGAACCGGAGCGGACATCGCGCTCCGTTGATGTTGTGCTGATGGACCGTACAGAGGCGGAAATGGTGACAGGATCCTCCTCTTTGTCCTCTCCATGCAAGAAAGGCAGGCACCTCATTGCTGCAAAAAGCAGTGGGAACCAATTAGAGAAAAATTAGGAATGACTTCATGCTTTTCCGCCACAAAATAAAAATCAAACAATTGGGTGAGAGAAGCTACTGAGTACTGAACCGGGGCCCTGGAAAATAAAGTTTTGCCAAATCAACCGCTGTTGTCTAATTAAGAACAGGTACCAAGTTCTGATTATTATTTTTCTGGACTGCAAAATTTCTTCTATCTTTAAGGAATATTTCAGGTGCAGCAAGTGGAGACAAATTCACATGATTAATTCATAACTGAATGGAAGCTGAAGTTGTTCACGGATTCTGAACTCAAGTAGCATTACTGCAGCAAGTATCTCATGCGAAACAAATGCGACAAAATCTTGATAACTGGAAACTGAGTCTTTTTATTACTACAAGTCTACAAAGCCCAAACAAACCTAGACAGGGCTAAAAATCATGCCTTTCAACTGGAGCACCATAATTATGTGCAAGAATTCTGCAGCTGTGACAGCTAAGGAAGATCGCATCAGTTCTGAAACTATATAAACTTGCAACAACCTTAAAAAAACCTAGAACTATATGAAGCAACCTCTGCTTAATACCATCCACAAATTCTATGGAATCATAGCTTTATACCAACCTTAAATGTACCAAACCTCCGCTTAAGCTTCGTAGGACCGGTGGGGGGAAGAAAAAAAAAGGATAGGATGAAGCGTACCTAAGCAGAGCTAAGATGCACGCAAACTTGAGCACAGAATTGAAGGGCTCTAGTAACAAACCTCGCCTATCTCTCCTGCGGAGGCGGAGCTGATCCGAGGCGAGGCGCCCAGCGGTGTCCCGGGGCGGGGAACTCCGATCCGGGAAGCGAAGGGAAAGGGGAGGAGACTGCAGCGATAAGAGATGAGGGCTGCGGGGCTATGCGGCAACCACAGCGGCGGCAGCGGCGGTCAAAGTTCGGAGCTTGCTTGATATTTTCTCCCCCAACTCCTCCGCTCTCCTCCTATCGGCTGCTGTGCCACCAACCAAGAAGCTGCGAAGCGAAGACTGGCTCTTTTTTATACTGGTATTTGTCTGCGGCCGAATTTTCTTGGCTTCGTCCGCGAAGGCAGATGAGAAGACGACGAGGCGACCGGGGGAGGAAGAAGAAGCCCCCCTGGTCGTCTCGCTTGTGAACGGGGACGAGACGGGTTTAGGAGGGAAGAGGTGGCTGACGGAAGGAGCACGAGGAGGGGAGATGGGGAAGATCGGATCACGGGAGCAAAACGTCGGAGGGAACAGGCGACGATTTATTGCCGCGCAGGCTCCGCGCGACGGACACGGGAGCACAGCAGCGTGTGTCACTCAGTGTTATTTTTTTCGGTCCGGTGGTTCGAACCGCCGGCTAGCGGTAGCGGCTAGCCGGTCCGGTTTGACCGGTAACCGCTGGAAACCGAATAAATTCAAATTTTGAATTTAAATTCCTTTTTCGTCGGTTTGCTTCGGTTAGCCGGCCGGTTTGACCGGTAAGCCGAGCGGTTTGGGCGGTAAGCCGGCCAGTTTGGACGGTAAGCTGGCTCAATACATAATTTGTCATGTTTTCAAATTTAACTAAAAATTGAAAAAAATAAAAGAAAAATTCCTAAAAATATTTCAAGGTGCGTAGAATTTAATGGTGTCAAAATTTTTCAAATATTAGTGTATTTAGTATTTTTTGTGTGCATTAGAAGTTCAATGAGCCGATTTTTTTCTTTTCCTTTTTTTTTGAACTTCTAGTGCCTGCAAAAAAATATCAAATGAGCAAATATTTGAAAATTTTTTACACCAATAGATTACATATACCTTGAAGTATTTTTAGGATTTTTTTCGACATTTTTCTATTTTTTTAATTCAAATTTAAAAATTTCAAATTTGGACCGGTTCAAACCGCCCCAAACCGGAACCGGTCCGGGGCGGTTTGGTCGGGAACCGATCAAACCGGACCGGTTCCTGATGGTTCGGGGAACCCTGGTGTCACTCCATTTTCTTAACACTTTCTTTTGGCATGTTCCTGTGCCAATCCTCCTGCCTACCCCTTTTTCCGGTTTGGTTAGAAAGTAAATAAAAGAGGAGCCTTTTCTGGGTCAGGGAATTAACCAACTACCCCAACTAACAACGAACCTCTTTGCCATGCCCGGCCGTTTACACGGCACCCATGAACTCATGAAGTGGATAGCACTGTGCTAATGCATGACAGCATGACTGCATGTGAAACCATCAAAGCGATCTGGAGTGGCTCGCATAAGGCCATCCCTAACACAACACACCATCTTGCAGTGTGTATGCATCCATGTCAATTAGACACTACACATAAAAACTACCTCCCAATGTATAGTTTCTTAAAAATAAATTATCATCCAATCCTATATCTTCTCTATCCTTTACTCTCTCTCTCATCTTATTTCTTTCTTAGTTCTTGTGTAGATATGGTTTCTCATGCAAGACACCATGTCCTTCTCTTCCCTCCTTAATTACTTTGCCACATCATCAAATTGCTTATGTGGCAGCCTATTTAATGCTATGGATACTATCGGTCGGGGATGGCCTAAAGAATTGAAAGCTTCCATGTACGAAGATACAGTAATGGAGGTTAGTCTGCTCTCGTGGAATAAGGTGTTGGAATGCACCTAGCTATCAATTCAGTATAGATCCATGCATCCATCTCCAGCGCACACGCACACATTTTGTCAAGTAAAATAGATGCAATCAACGCTCAAGTAAAATAATTAGTATACTTACAGAAAGTTTGTTATTGGAATGTATCCATCTGTTGTATTGGAATGTATCCATCTGTTGTCAAACATTATTTTACAGATAAGATATATAGTCTTTTTTTTCTTAAATAAGTAAGGCAAAAGCTGTTAGAAATATGTTACATCTGTTATGGCGTTTTTTTTTTGAAACTTTATGGCGTGTGTTTTGCCAATATTTGATTTGATTTTGTTGGTCCACGGGGCGTCGGGGACTAGTGATGATGCGTGGCTTTGTTTACTCTACGGTTGCGTGATGGCCTAATGGGAGAGAGTATGGGACAGTGGCACGCCACCGGCAGCTGGCTGCACCGGACAAGTGGCCGCCCGCGTAATAGTCGTGTTATTAACGCTGGCACGCAGTCTTTCTTTCAAGCACTAATGTACTCAGATCAAATGGAATAGTTAATCTGTGGCGTGTGCACCCTTAATTACCGTGACGACCTAGGCAACGAAAAGATGCTCTATCTCTTTTTTTTTTCTCCAAAAAAAATAGCATCGGTCGATGAGATGAGATCCAAGCATACCAAATGCATACTACTATCTACCCGCAAAAAAAAAAATGCATACTACTATCAGCTGTAGTATAATTGCAAAGTTAATTTTGATGGTCCTGCCACAGTGGAATGAAAGTCTAAGGCCATGGTGCGTGGTGGGCCTGGACGCAAGACTTGGACCCAAGACTTTGACTTGCTCAACCTTCTTCTTCTTTGTTGGCTCCTGTGTTGTGTGACAGACAGAGAGGTCGGCGAGCCCACGCGGGGTGTGGATGGGGCTTATTATTGTTGGGCCACAGCCGATCATCTATCTGATGAGGCTGGCCCATACAGCGGCCCAGCCCATTCACATCGGATCCTGGCCGGCCGGCCGTCCGCCTTGTTTCTCCTCCTCTTCTCCCGCCTGGAATTCCTCCTGGCCATTGCCTTGCCACCACCACCAGCACGCAACCCCATTTCCTCTTCCTCCTCCTCACGTGCGCGCATGGACATGGGCATGGGCATGGCGTAGCCGTCCCTTCATTCCCGTACCGTACGCTCTGCACGCAGCGACGATCTATCGACGAGCATGGCGTGGGCGGTGGCGGCCATGCACCTGCTGCTGCTCTGCTCCGCCGCGGCCGCCGCCCGAGCCAGCATCGCCTTCGCCGCCGTCCCCCTCAACAGCCTGCCGCGCATGGCGGAGGAGGACGACGACGCGGCCGGAGGTGAGGGGGAGAAGGGCGCGCAGGCCATCGCGGGGAGCCCCATCGTGGCCGGGGCCATGAACAGCCGCCTCAGGGCGCTCACCACCTCCTTCGCCAACTCCATCGGAAAGCAGCTCGACTACTGCATCAAGGACACCGAGACGGAGTGGAATGCGGCCTTCGATTTCTCAAAGGACACAACATTCCTCACCAATTGCCTCAAGGAGACAAAGGGTCTGTATGTCTGTTACAATTGATTGATCATCAACAATACTTATAATTGATTGATCATCAACAATACTTTTAATATAATTGATTGAATGACTGAACCAAGCAACCAATCAATGAATCAGGTGACGTCCAGCAGCGCATCTGCACCGCCGCCGAGATGAGGTTCTACTTCGAGAGCTTGCTGGAAGGGGACGAAGGCGAGAAGAACTACGTCAGGCCCAACCTCAACTGCAACCTCTCCTCGTGGATCGACGGCTGCGAACCCGGCTGGGCATGCAAGGCCGGCGACGACCAGAAGATCGACCTGCAGAACGCAAAGGACATCCCTTACAGGGCCCTCAAGTGCCAGTCCTGCTGCCCAGGATTCTTCTGCCCCCATGGCCTAACCTGCATGATCCGTAAGTAATATAATTACTCAGCAACTGTATCATCTCAATGCAATGATATGATTCCGGCTTCTTGTTGCTGCTGTACGTGCACAGCTTGCCCTCTGGGTGCATACTGTCCAAGGTCCGACCTCAACGTTTCCACAGGCATCTGTGACCCGTAAGTCGTCCATCCATGTTGATCACTAGTATCATCATACATGATCACGAGTATCATCATACATGTTGTAACAGATACAACTATCAGCCACCCCCTGGAAACCCCAACCACACCTGCGGCGCTGCCGACATTTGGGCAGATGTGGTCACAACGGATGACATCTTCTGCCCACCTGGATTCTACTGCCCCAGCACCATACAGAAGCTCCCTTGTAGCAGTGGGTAATCCTATCTATCTAATGTTTCCAGCTACTTTATCGATTCACTGCATCATATTATTTCCCCTGGGAAGCATTTTCTTTTTTCTTCACATCCTGACAGTGACAGATTCCTCTGGCAATATACATTTTGGCAGGTTCTACTGTCGGAAAGGGTCAACCTCACAAACCAGTAAGCCCAGTCCTTTTGTTTGGAACTGGAACCATGATAATCTCAAGCCCTTTGGTTTCACGCCAAGCCAACCCTTTTAAATTCCTTGTGTTACTGCAGGATGCTACAAGAAGAGCTCTTGCCCACCCAACTCTGCTACTCAGGACATCACAATATTCGGTGCACTGCTTGTGGTAATTAAATTAATATGCAGCTATACATCAATATCATGATATGATGATGATCTTTTACATCACTGGCTCATCACATTTTTCCTTTGTTGGTGTGGAGGTTGCTTCCTGCCTGGTCCTTCTGATCATCTACAACTTCTCGGGTCAGATCCTGACCAACCGTGAGAAGAAGCAAGCGAAATCCCGAGAGGCGGCTGCGAGGCACGCAAGAGAGACGGCGCAAGCTCGAGAGAGGTGGAAATCGGCTAAGGATGTCGCCAAGAAGGCAGGCGTGGGTTTGCAGTCGTCACTGTCTCGCACCTTCTCACGCAACAAGAAGGCTGGCCAGGCACAGCCAGGACCGTCCAAGGTTGGAGACGCCACCGGTGGCAAGAAGAGCAACCTCACCGACATGATGCGCTCACTCGAAGACAACCCGGACAATCCTGAAGGATTCAACGTGGAGGTAGGAGACAAGGCTCTGAAAAAGCCCACGGGGAAACAGATGCACACCCGGAGCCAGATCTTCAAGTATGCATATGGTCAGATCGAGAAGGAAAAGGCCATGCAGCAGGAGAACCACAACATGACTTTCTCGGGTGTGATATCGATGGCCAAAGACCATGATGTCAGCTCGAGACCAGCCATTGAGGTCGCCTTCAAGGATCTCACTCTAACACTGAAGGGCAGCAAGAAGAAGCTCCTGTGGTCAGTGTCAGGAAAGTTATCTCCTGGACGTGTTGCTGCCGTCATGGGCCCGTCGGGTGCAGGGAAAACCACATTCCTCAGTGCCATCGCCGGTAAGGCAACTGGGTGTGAAACATCGGGCTTGGTGCTGATAAATGGTAAGATAGAGCCGATCCGCGGCTATAAGAAGATCATTGGATTTGTTCCCCAAGATGACATCGTCCATGGGAACCTAACCGTCGAAGAAAACCTCTGGTTCAATGCAAGATGCAGGTTCGTATCACCTTTAAGCCTTTTTCCAGCTATAGTTTGATTACATGTGCTAAGATAAGATGATGCTTTTCAGGCTCTCAGCAGACATGTCCAAGGCTGATAAGGTCCTCGTTGTGGAGAGGGTCATCGAGTCCCTGGGGTTGCAGGCAATTCGAGATTCTCTGGTGGGGACAGTGGAGCAGCGTGGTATCTCCGGTGGCCAGCGCAAGAGAGTCAATGTCGGCCTCGAGATGGTGATGGAGCCCTCGGTGCTCATCTTGGATGAGCCAACGTCAGGTTTGGACAGTGCCTCCTCCCTGCTTCTGCTCCGCGCCCTTCGTCGTGAAGCTCTTGAAGGTGTCAACATCTCCATGGTGGTTCATCAGCCCAGGTTGGCTTCCAAACTCCGAACCTGAACATGTTGATCGTACAATCAATCGCTGATGAACCAATTAATGCCGGTGTTGTTACAGTTACACGCTGTACAGAATGTTTGATGATCTGATCCTTCTAGCCAAAGGGGGCATGACGGTGTACCACGGGCCAGTGAAGAAGGTGGAGGAGTACTTTGCTGGGCTGGGCATCGTCGTCCCGGAGCGCGTGAACCCACCGGACTACTACATCGACATCTTGGAGGGCATTGTGAAGCCCAACTTAAACCCAGGTGTCAGCGTCAAGGACCTGCCTATCAGATGGATGGTGCACAACGGGTATGATGTTCCAAGGGATATGCTGCAGAGCTCTTCAGATTCAGAATCATCATCCAGAAGCATCGATCGTACTTCGAGCCAAGGCGATGCTGGGCCATCCTTTGTTTCAATTCTCTGGGGCAATGTTAAAGATATCCTTGGACAGAAGAAGGATGAGTATGATTACAATAAAACTTCTGAAGATTTGTCGAAACGCAATACTCCCGGAATTCTAAGGCAGTATAGGTACTTCCTGGGAAGGTAAGGCGGCTTCGATCTTCAGAGAACATAGCCTTTCTTAGCAAGTGCTGCTGCTGATACGTTTACATCTCTAGGTGTGGCAAACAGAGGCTCCGGGAAGCGAGGATACAAGGAGTGGACTACTTGATACTCTGTCTTGCTGGGATATGCCTGGGAACACTGGCCAAAGTGAGCGACGAGACGTTTGGAGCGCTGGGATACACATACACTGTCATTGCAGTCTGTAAGTATGCATGGTTTCTGTCATGAGAATGCTTGTGTTTTAGATCACTCATGTGATGCAAAAAAAAAAAATGTGGTTGTTGCAGCCCTGCTCTGCAAGATTGGAGCCCTGAGATCGTTCACGCTTGACAAGATAAACTACTGGAGGGAGAGAGCCTCCGGGATGAGCTCCCTGGCCTACTTCCTGTCCAAGGACACCATAGATCACTTCAACACCATTGTAAAGCCCATCGTCTACCTCTCCATGTTCTACTTCTTCAACAACCCCAGGTCGTCCATCTGGGAAAACTATGTCGTCCTCCTCGCGCTTGTCTACTGTGTCACCGGCATTGGCTACACCTTCGCCATCTTCTTCCAGCCAGGCTCCGCTCAGCTGGTGAGTCCTCTTATATGCTTCCTTTCCTCGTTACATCGATCTCCAGTGTTAGCCTCAATCTAGACATCTCCCAATGCATCTATCCTGTGCTTGCAGTGGTCTGCATTGCTTCCAGTTGTCTTGACCCTGATAGCAACTCAGCAGAAGGACACCATCTTAGCCGATCTGTGCTACACAAAGTGGGCTCTGGAAGCGTTTGTCATAGCAAATGCTCAGAAGTACGTATATGCCTCGTCCCGTTTGCTGAAACTGTGCATGTGAACTGAGATTTTAAGTGGCCATAGCAACAAACACTGCAAGTCTGCAACACTAACACACACTGGTTTGTTCTGTCTGTGGTTGCAGCTACTCTGGGGTGTGGCTTATAACACGGTGTGGCTCGCTGGTCAGGAGCGGCTACAACATCGAGCATGAGATTCTCTGTATAGTGGTCCTCATTGCCAATGGGATAGTCTTCCGTTGTGTAGCGTTCTTCTGCATGGTTACCTTCCAGAAGCACTAACAAGGCAAGGAAAAGCTAATATAACTTCTGTCCATATAGCAGATTCATTTCATTAATCTCAGTGTAACAGGATTGTAGATTAGTGTACCTCTTGGTACAGTCCCAGGTGTAGAATAGAAACATGGATTTGTGCCAGCATAGAATTCGGTGTTTGCCTCTCAGTGGAAGGATTGTATAAAACTAGTAGTTCTTCCTTTTGCCATGATTTTGAGGAAGTCAGCTTGAAGTGGAAGCTTTCTGGTTGTTTTTGGTCGGTACATTAAATACCTCAACAGGTATAAACTTTTTGCAATTCGAATATTTTTTAATCAGTTCAACCAATCAATCACTAATAATAGAATATATCAAGTAAAAGTCTATGATCAACCAATAACATGCTTGCAATCAAGATATCTTCCTATGACACAATGGTATTCTTAAATACCAAATTGCAATTTGTACAAAACTCAAATCATATAATCTGGGAATTTGGCTCCTTTTCTAACCTACAGCAAGATGATCCATAGCCCCATACACAAAGAAATAAATTCAGATGCGGTGGACTATCCATAGAAGCAAGATAGTAATCCTAGTGCAACTGTGATCAGACAAAGCTAATGCAAATTTGTTATCTGAAACAAGATTTTAGGATGGGTTTCTGATCAAATGTGACTATGGCAAACTATAACAATGAAGGACAGGAGGAAATAAGTGGCTTATCCTGCTATTATTGTGTCGCTACCTATCTGACAAAAAAAAATATGTGGGCTTATCGAAGTTCAGAACATACAGGTAAAATATACCAGATCACGACAATGAAAGACATGGTAACTCTAAGTATGAAGATTCTTGGCTTATAATAAGTCATAAAGTTCAGACCACCAATCATGTGAGAAGTTTTTTTTTTCTTTGCTCATTTAATGTATATAAGCAAGAACTGTGATGATATTATGATGATAGGTAATACATCCTTAGCTGAGGCATTTGTTATTTTATTTCAGACTAGCTGAAACATCATGCTTCACTTGTTCACCTCCAATCTAAATTTGGTATGCAAATTCAAGTATTCAACGTATGTATGGCAAATAACTTGAAATTTGTAGCTCTTCACTCGAAAAACAACTTTCTTTTTCAGCAAAGTTAAGTAGCAGAGAAACTCAACACATGTCAATTCTAAAAAGGATCATAGCAAACATCTGTAAGTTTGTAATAAGACTATACGAACATCTTTAACCACACATTACATGGATAAAAGATACACAGCTGAGTACAGAATCGGAATGAAGGAGTTCACAGTCATTCATGTGGGCGATAGAGCCCTTGGATGGGTTTACGGTAAAAGGGGCTATAATGCAACAGAGTCACAATGGCATGCACTGGCTTGAGAGAACAAGAGATACACATGAAAAGCCATGAAGTTGAACAAAACTTGTGAGAAATCCTTCCCTAATAACTAAGGTTGCTTCTACATGGCACTTGGTGGACCAATAGCTACGTTGTTTAAGAAGAGGCCTAATTTTGTTCAGAAGGCCCCTTGGAACTGACCTGAGAGCCAACCAAGTCGTCCAGGGAGAAGTTGAGGGTATCCGTCGAACCCTTCTTCACCTCCTCTCCTTTGGCCGCTAGGAAATCCTCAATGCTCCCTGGCTCCCCGAACCAGCCAAGCCTATCTGCTATAAGGTGGAGGTTGTTGCAGCCGCCGCAGCGTGCAACCACGACTCCATTGTCGTACGAATCCCGGCTGGCCATCTTCACAGACCTGGTCTCGCAGACTCGACATGTGAAGACCATGGCAAGGTCGTGCCTGGGCGAGATCTTGAGGTTGGAGATGTCCCTGACTTTGAAGCTGGGATCCTTCACAGGGACCGAAGCTGGTGCCGGCTCGGTCTTGGAATCCTCCTCTTGGTCCTTGGAAGGCTCATCTGATGCATTGCTGCCCACATCACTAACTGTTAGGAGGGATCTTAGCCCTGCAGTTGTGGCCGGAGGAAACGGAAACCCTGCAATCACAAGAGTTTTCGGTTCAGTGGTCAACTCATCTGCATTGAAAAATTAGGCATTTGTGTACCGCAATAGACATTTGTGTTCACAAATCACAATCTGGGGGGTCATGTTATTTTAGCTCTTTGTAGAAGCAGGGAAGTACTAGTTGTTTACTAGCAATCATCAGAAGGAGCAGCTGGGCATTTATCTGAGGAACAATTTGTATTGCCCACTGCAATTCAGTACAACCGACCCTTAACATAACAGCGCACATACATAGGCAATACTATAGCCTGACAGTTACCCAACAAGTAAAAAAAAACCTGGGTCACAAGCCAACCACGAACCCCGAATTGATTTGAGCAACCATCATCTAGGCATCAGAGGACAAGAGGGCAACCGAGCAACAGACACAGGTAGAGACGGGTAAAGATGTCGGGGGGTGGAAGGGATCTTGTGTGTACCTCTTGAGGCAGGTGCAGGCGATTCTGAGATTACGGCGGCGAGGCGGCGTCTGAGCAGCGGCAGCAGGCGGGCAGCGGCCATGGCGGCGGCGCCGGCGGGGTGAGAAGAAGAGTCTTCTAGAGAGTCTCTTCTTCTGTTTGGTTGGTTTGGTGGGGAAGAAAGAAACAGAGCGGGCCGCGGGTGGTTTCTAATGGGCTTTGGTCTTGCTGTTCTCTCTCTTCTGGGCCTCCTCTCCAACTGGGCCAACAATCATTTGCAGCAGTGCCTGGACGGCTGGACCCTTGGAAAAAGTTAAAATAAATGTTCACATATTTAGTACGTATATATACAAACCAAAAAATAAAAAACTTACCAGCTAATAAAAGCTAATAAATGTTCACATATTCGTACGTAGAAGGAAGAGTTTACGAAAGTTGATGGTGGCTTATTAGTGACGTGACGCGTTGCTGACGGGATGCTTATGCTGCTGCAGCAGCAGCAGGTGCTTCTGAATTGAGTGAGGAACATACTACCGTCTCTGCTTGTGACTGGAACAGGAAAAGGAGGCACATACGTGAGCATGCTACCGTTTCAACAAAAAAATGCGTACGTGCAGTACGTCAGATATTTGACTCAGCAAAGCATAGCTCGCATATATTATTTCTGGATTAATTCTAATTGCTTCTTAATTCTCCTTACAGACTAACGTAACGTAACGTAGCGACCCGGCCGACCAATCATCATCTTATGATGAGATTGGCATTGGCTAGGTAGCTACTGGCTACTGCAGGATGCATTGTTGATCCAGCAGCAGAAGCATATCTGATATCTCATCATGGACGATGATAAGATAAATGAATGATTGTGCTAATTCTCAGCTCATCCATGCGAATCTATCGATCTCTTAGCAGCCGTGATAATAATAAAAATACAACTCTATATTGTTTGTTCGTCAGTCAGCGTATTACTCGGATACGTACAGCACAGCACAGAGGCTGCATTGCATTGCATCGCACATGTGGTACGGTGGGTGCGTGCTTTGCATTGTGCTACCACCTGCATGTATTTTCAAGAATTCCTTTGGTCTCCTCGAACTCTTCTCCGTTTCAGATTACTACTACAGCACTGCTAATCGATCATCAGGTTTGTCTTGTTTCTATGTGTCCAACGTATTGTTGGTTTTGCAATTCTGGATTGGATGGCAGTCATGTCGCCCTCACGCTTAACCTTACACTTTTGTTCTCTTCTTCCTTTTAGGCCATCTTTTTTCGTTTGTTTATTTATTTATCCAGGCAGCAGATTTAATTACTCGTATGTTCAAGAAATAGTCAACCCTGCTAATTAACTAGTTTTATTTTACCTGTCATTCAGAGTTACAAAAGGACCAGCTAGCGCATGGCAAACAGACGTGTTCTCATCAAGACTCGCATATGCGGGAGGCAGAGAGCATCAACCATAATATCCATGCATGCATCTCGATCTTAATGAATCAACCCTAGTTACTGACTGGTTTTATTTCACCTTTTGCTTTACACACACGAGCACCATGCATGCTGCTGCTTTGTAAAAAAAAGATGAGATCCTCATGGTGCTAATACTTGACAAAAAAAAAAAGGAATTTGCGTGGCTTGTATAACCTGATCATCATTGGTCCATTAGACCTTCACCATGAGAAAAGGTGGAGAGAAAAAAGAGCAAAATAACCAACAATTTTCAATGCACTGTAGTTGGCTTAAGGAATGGGGTGTTTGACCTGGCTCTGACCAACTAGCCAGCCAGCCTCTGCCTTCTCGGCTTGTCCTCCAACTGAGCGACGAGGGCAGGGGGGGCAAAGGGGCAAGCTTTATCATCAGAGCGATTCGCGAGATCGACACGACGAGGCATCATCAGAGAAGAGGCCAACAGAATCAATTGAGAGGGAGGGAGAGGTGGTTGGTGGCTGCGTCGATCGGCCGCTACCCATGGTCGGCCCCAAGCCCAAGCCGAATCGGATGTGCAAATCCAAGAGCGCCGTCGCCACCACCGCATCCTCATCCTCCATGGCCGCCGCCGCCGCCTCCTCCACGACCCGGAACCACCGCTCGCCGCGCGCCACCTCCACCAGCTCCTACCCCGCCGCCTACTCCTTCTCCACCTCCTCCTCCACTGGCAACTCCTCCTCCGCGGCCTCCCTCGCCGCGCTCCGCGACTCCCTCCCCGAGCTCCCGCTCCTCTTCACCTTCCACGACCTCGCCGCCGCCACCGCCAATTTCTCCTCCTCGCACCGCCTCGTCCCCGCCGCGCCCTCCTCCTCGTCCAACTCCTTCCGCTGCGCCCTCCGTGGTCACCAGGCCGCCGTCTTCCGCCGCCCGCTCCGCCGCGACGCACGCGAGGTTGCCGCCCGCCTCGCCGTCCTCGGCCACTGCCACCACGCCGCCATCGCGCGCCTTCTGGGCGCCGCCGCGTCGCCCGACCGCACCACGCTCTTCCTCGCCTACGAGCTCGTCCCCGACGCCGCGCCGCTCTCGGCGCTCCTCCGCAACCCCAAGAACCCCTCCTTCACCCCGCTCGCCACCTGGCACTCGCGCCTCCAGCTCGCCGCCGACGTCTGCGACGCGCTCTACTACGTCCACCTCCAGGCGGACACCATCCACAACCGCCTCTCCGCGTCCTCCGTCCTCGTCTGCGGCGACGGCCCCCTCCCCCGCGCCAAGATCGCCCATTTCGGCGCTGCCGACCTCGCCGGCGAGCTCCCGGTCGAGCAGAAGGACGGCGGCGGCGAGGAATCCTCTTCCGGGTCCGGGGTCGGTCCCCGCCGCAGCGGCAGCCGCGGGAGGCGGATCGAGGGCACGCGCGGGTACATGGCGCCGGAGATGGTGGCGGGCGGCCCGCCGTCGCGGCGCTCGGACGTGTTCGCGCTGGGCGTGGTGCTGCTGGAGCTGGTGTCCGGGCAGGAGCCGGTGCGGTACGAGATGGTGAACCGGGGGACGGGCGAGTACGAGAGGACGTCGCTGATCGAGACGGCGGAGGCCGCGGCAGCGGAGGGCGGCGGGGAGGGGATGCGGCGGTGGGTGGACCGGAGGCTGAGGGACTCGTTCCCGGTGGACGCGGCGGAGGCGCTCACGACGCTGGCGCTGCGGTGCGTGTCCAAGGATCCCCTCGCGCGGCCGGACATGTCGTGGGTGGCCGCCAAGGTGTCCAAGCTCTTCCTCGAGGCTCAGGAGTGGGCAGCCAGGTTCCGTATTCCCACCGACATCTCCATCTCGATCGCCCCCAGGTGATTGATCGATTGCTGCTCCACTCCGGCGACGGCAACCAAAGGATTTGGCCTCACAGTTTCCAGAGCAGACGCTGATAGCAGTGTAGACGAGGTGTCCTTTCCGACTACCGCTGATCAAGCAAGCACATAGCTTGCCTTGCACACGGATTGATGGATTGTTAATTTTGGATGAGTTTAGGGTTGGTTTACATAGATTCTAGTGCTTTGTTCTTTTTTCTCCTCTCTTGTTCTTATTGTTGATGTACATAGGAGTGACATACAGTATTAGCACATAGATTCAGCTTTGGCTGGCAAAAATATCTTGCAATTAGGCAGATGTACACTTGTTAACCATGGAAGAAGAAATCCTTCCGGGAAGCCATTTGTCAATGGTGTGCCTGTCGATCGGTTTGGGCATCTCTTCCTGCCGACTGTGGCGGAAGATTGCTGGCGTTTATATTATTTCTTCCATTTGATGTGGACGTGTCTGATGGTCAATTCAACGGGGAGAAACTCATCTCCATTCTCCTCCAGGCAGCGTCAGCATCCATCCTGGTCGCCGAGTGGGTGCGGCGGCATGTCGTAGACGTCGGGGGAGAAGAAAGGGATCGGATGCCGTTACCTGTTGCTGTGGGCGATTGAGATTTCTCCTCTCCCAGCGCAGGCGCAGCCACGTCCACGGTCACACTCACATTGCAGCCGTGCCAATGATATGGCTGCGGCCATCCTGATTTTCGACACCAGAGAACCTGATTCCCATTTTTCAGATAGGAAGAACAAGATCTAATTCTAGTGGTAGCCGGCGGGCTACCAGTTTGTTCCAAAGTCTTCGAAAGAAGACAACAGCACAGGCTCCTCCTGAAAAGAAAATTGCAACCTTTTGGGATGTTTAATTTCTTTGCATGCAGCTTACGTGCTAGATATATATTCATCAGAAAATCAAAGAACAAAAAAAGATCTCTGAATATTCCGCGCTGCATCATGGATGACCTTGCCTATTCCTCCTGCCAGAGGCTCAAAGCATGATGAACCCAAATCAAACAGCTCAACCACCAAAAAGAGGACCAAAAAGCTCAACAAATTTCTTATGCGTTGATTCAGCAATAGGAAGGAAATGGTGCCGACTAGTGACTACTATTATGATCACCCAATGCCAAGCGAGTGGAAATTCAGTGCAAAGGCACCCGAAAGGCTCAAGCAATTTTATTGGCGCATGCCTACCTGAATCTTTCTGATTTAGGACGCAAAGGAAACAACAGTCTTCATTCACACCCTCTCATATCATAGGAGATCCGCACAGTAAAACCAACAATACATTACAAGAGTGTTAATCCAACATGGAAGATGTACAGTTCCTTCGCGAGGAGAGTTGTACACATCTGCTATGATCTTCAGGCGCAGAGGTTTCCGGTGAAAATGCCTGTTAATTGCAGCTGCTGTAAGATCCGCCCCCTGCTCATCGCAGCTTGTTCACCATCATGAAAGTGTCACCATCCTCTCAATGACTGCCAAAATAAGAGCAGAAGATATAACTTAGTTGCATGGTGGCATCACCTATTTATCACGTCACAAAGTTACCCCGAGTGTCTAGATGGTTTTGAATGATTATTTCCCTAGTGCCTGACAAATTTCCAACTATCTCAATTTAGGATATTGTGCTAATGTAGCAGAGGGCCAGAGCTGGGTGAGTTTCTCATTTCTACTTTAGAATTTGAAAACCTAATCTCAATGTACATTGATGGTTCATCCAACTAGTCAAGGATATTACACTACTTCCTAACATCATCATATCTGATCTTGTAACACAGGGATAGCAAATAAGACCTCTACATCACCTAACCAGTAGCCACCTGTCATATTCTTGTTCAGCCATACATAGTGGGGAACAGAACATGATAGGTCAACTTGAAATACAGGTTCCACTGTTAACCTTTCTTATGAGTTGAACTCTAGGAAAGGTCACTGTCAAAACCAACTGTTGCCTCAGTGATAACGACATGCACTTCCACAGCATAAAAATAGAAATGGCATGTGGTAAGAGAAACAGAAACCTGCCCAAATATATTCTAGAGCAATCTGATAAACCATGCAACTAGGCATACATTTTCATGACAGACAAAAAAGAACTAAGAGCAAACATGCACGATGTATTCCTATACCAAGATAATAGTGTCTGTTGATATAATAGGATAGGTAGCTGCAAGAGATCGGTCCACCTGATATCTATAGATCACTGCAACATCTAATGGAGACAACTTGGAAGTGCCATTAGGCATTGAGGTTCTAATATGAGAACTTTTACACAGCTAGACGAAAACAACATAAAAAATTTCAGTGCGAGATTTACAGACCGAACACTAGTAATGATACACCCATATACTGAAAGAAAGATAGTTTTCAGATGGTGGAGTTTGGATGGTTTAGTGGTCAGAATAATTGCTTTGAATAATCATACATTAAAATTTAAACGGCTATATATTTTGCAGTTAACGTAACACTAGCATGCCATTGTGAGGCTGCAAGACAGTCATCGTAATGATACAATCGAAAATAGTGAAAGAAAGAACTTCTCAGGTACTGGTTGGTGAATGGTCTGGTGCTCAGACTAGAATGCTTAATATAATGATACATTCAAAATTTAAATGGCAGCAATATTTTTAGCCAATGGTAAGACTAGAAATTGCACACTATATATTGTTTTAGATGGTCATAATGAATTTGGCCAAACGATCTCATTTGGTATAGTGTGCTTTGCAGAAGGTACATATAAACTGATTCCGAGTTAATCATGCATACCTTGAAGCCAGATTTGTTATTAGCTGAACCGGCCAACATCTTCCTCGCAGGCTTCAGGATTTGGAAGGAGCACATCAATGTCTCATCTACACTCATCATGGCACCAGCATTATCGAATTCTCCACAGTAGTTAGGGGCCGAGAATATTGTTACGAGTTGGCGGTTAGCAAAAAACTCGTATCCATCTTCTACAACCTGAATTTCAACAAGGTAAGCATATAAACGATCAATTTGCTTGATAAACGGATAAGTAGGTTACAGAGTATAGTGCACCTGATGAGCTCTGCAGATGAGGTCCAAATCATGCTTCTCAAGGAATTCAGCGACTTTATCAGGCCCAAATGTATATGAAACGCCTCGATCATTCATGGCCCAGCCTTGTGCCTCATTGGAAGGATCAGACCAGAGAAGATCACAGAGCAATCCAGTATCAGGCACGTCTGTGGGGCGATTCAAGTTGAGTATTTGATCTAGCTTGTTCAACTCTGGGGAAAGACCACCATGCATACAGAGAATCTTCTCATCTATCAGTGCTGATACTGGTAAGCAGTTAAAACAGTCTGTGAATGTTTTCCAAAGTTTCACACTGAATCTGCGTTTGCACTCATCATAAAAACCATAGATGCGATTTACTGACGCACATTCATGGTTGCCCCTTAGAAGGAAAAAGTTCTCAGGGTACTTGACCTTGTAAGCCAGAAGAAGACATATTGTTTCCAGGCTTTGCTTTCCACGGTCCACATAATCACCCAAGAAAAGGTAGTTTGCCTGAGGCGGATAGCCACCGTAATCAAATAACCTCAGCAGGTCAGAATACTGACCATGGACATCACCTGATCAGAAGAAAACACGCAAGATCAACATTTGTTATGAAGCTTTGTTAAAG
This sequence comes from Digitaria exilis, assembly GCA_015342445.1. Classification (NCBI taxonomy): domain Eukaryota; kingdom Viridiplantae; phylum Streptophyta; class Magnoliopsida; order Poales; family Poaceae; genus Digitaria; species Digitaria exilis. The sequence continues at coordinate 848,410 of JACEFO010001963.1, forward strand.
ATGTTTGATGCTAATGTGTGCTCCATAAAAAAAGTAACTACAGATATAACTACAAATAGTGTAATAGTGTTGAGACTATATTTTATCTGATAAGATCAGCAATTAAACATATTTTAACTGCCAACAGTTTATATTACTGTGAAATGCGGTTAAATACATATTAGTCGACACTGTTAGTGGTTTATCTTACCATGCGATCTTGTCAACAATATAAATGAACTACAAGACACACAAGATTTTCATGCAATACAACAATGATAGTATCCAATTTACAAACCGTTTGCTTTAGTGAACTTCCATTTAAGTGCACTCTTGATTTCCCATAGGATGTTATTTACATGTCCGCATGGTTACAGATATCTATATTATGGTTCTTATATTATTCTCTTCAAAATTGTGCATGTTATAATATCCTAACAGATTCATCGTGTTAAGCATGAGTCCTTCTACAAGTAACAGAAGCCCTCTCAACAATTGAGGGTATGCTGCATTTTTGGAACATCTGAACGTGATATTGAAAATCACCATTTCATCATACAAACTCCAAAGTGATTCACCAGTCACCCAATGCATCGACGCCTCAAGATTTGGCGTCGCTAGTTGAAGACACGTGCAAAATCTATAAAAAGAACCAAGGAATCCATGGAAAAAAGAAAAAGGAGCATTTTTTCCCAGCAAATATAACCAGAGAGTTTCTATTCCAAGTATGCCTAATCACTGCGAAGAGCTACAGGCAACAAACAAATCTGTTACTCCAGTCCTCAGTCTATTCTTCAACCCATGAAAAAACTAAGCAGGACTGGAAATGGATACTTTTAATTAGAAGATCGGATTTAGTACCGGCAAGACCCAAAAAGCCACAGACCAAACAGCAGGATGCCCCGTTGACCAACCAAACAAATCCTTAGGATGACATCTCGGGTGGCATGAAGAAATTGCTCAGGCGCCACAGGGAAAGGGAAATTACCGCAGATTTTGATGGGGGCCTCGAGCTCCAGAAGGTTAGGCTGCTGCAGGAAGATTTCCTTGGCAGCAGCGCAGAGCTGCTTAATCTCCGACTCTGACAGCTGTGCGTTCTTCCCCGGCTTCAGATTCTTCACCTCCAGCAGGCGCCGTATGACATCGTCCAGCAAGGCCGGATCCATCTCCTTTCTTCTCTGGGCTCGTCAACCCTACCAGCACTCTTCTCGAAACTTCTCGAGAACTCAAGACCAGTAACAGTCAAAGAAAAACCAAACCTGACGAGAAAAACTCGAGGACAGATCGAAGAAATCTTGTTTTCTCTGCTCGTGGGATGGATTGGAAGAGGAGGGATTCGGTTTTGTGATCGGTGTCTGGGGGCACAAAGATGCTAGTACCTTTTTCTTGGTCTTTCTGGGCTTCTTTTTTTTCCTAGGATGCTCTCTTGTTGTTGTTCTTGGAGACGGGGGAGGCAGTTTGGTGGGTTTTGGGAGGGGATTCCGATTGGATTCGCGACTGGCCTCTCTGATTTCTTGTTCTTGGCATTGGTAATGGGTCTTCTCCCTCTAGCCCCTCTGTGCCTGTCTCTCTCCTCCCCCTGTGCCAATTCCCCAAAGACTTGTATCGGACTTTGGAATAAAAGCTAATGCATTTTATGCTTAAGCCCTCCAGTTACTTGATCTGTCACGTCTGGGTCCTTTGTTGGAGATTACAAGAACATTAATTGGATGATTGCCTTTTCTTTCTCCTCCGTCCCCACATCTCATTTTCATCTGACAGTTCGTGTTTGGGTCTGCCTGATTTCGGTCCTTGGCGTACCAGTAGGCCTTTTGGATGGAGGAAGCAATTACGGAGAAGAGTCGGTCACTGCCAATGCCTACGCTGATATTTGTAGAAAAACAGCCATAGTAACTTATGGCTTGCCCGGCTTGGAGAGGCCTATTATTCTCTGTACTGTTTGTTGTCCTCACAGCCGTTTTTTCTTTCGTTCGTTTTTGTCAGTTTCTTCTTGTTTTCTTTTCTGTACCAGGGTAACCACAGCCGTTAGTCGTCAGTATCTGAAAACACAAACAATAGTTGCTCTGAACACATTGTTGAGTTTCATAGTAGCAGGAGCTATTCATATGCTCAAAATGAAGCTTTTTATAAGTTGTGGACTGCTGATAAGACTGAGATCTATTCTTGAGACGTCATGGTGTTGACTCTTAATCTATTCCAGGTCCAGGCCATACTAGTCCATAACTGTGTCCTGTGGTGGCTTCTTTTTCCCGGAAGCTTTTCAATTCGATCTGTTTCCAACGTTCCAGCATATATTTTACACTAATCTATAGAAATAACTTTCAGTTACTCGATCACAGGCTGTGAAAAAGAGGGCAATGATTCTTTTCATACAAATAAGGGACTTCTTTGCCAAAGCAGATGTGTCCAATACTCCATACCATGACACTTCTATATTTTGCCAGTGATGCATCACTGATTCACCGGGAATACTTGCATTGTTCCCTGGCCTTAAACAGGGACAGCCATTTTACAACCACTACCACTAGCAGAAAGGTAGCGAGTGTACGTATTGTTCAGAGTAGTATATTTCTATGATTGCATCAGTAGTAGTTGTAGCTAACCACCCTTCAGTGATGCAAGCCTGGAGTATGTTTCTCGATGGGTTATTGGACCCTTCTCCTTTTCTGTTCTTTTCTTCCTTATCTCTCATCGATGGGAGGGAGTTCTCTTGGGTCATCACGGGCATGCACAAAACAAATTAAACTCGTTGGTGATGTGTGGAGACTGATGAATGCTTTCATACTTGCATGTTTTTCTTTTTGTCTCCCAGCCTTTGGAATCTTTGACACGAGGATCCATGCCATGGAAACTTCTTCCGAAGGAGACCTACTAATCATTGGTATCCACACAAAAAAGAGAATACACTCAGCCACTCAAGTTCTTTTATATATACAACATATCAGGGTTTTAAAATGTTCTCACTGCAAGTGCTTGAGTTTTGTGAGACCTTTGGCGTCAGGTAGCATATCTCTCTGCCAGCCAGAGAAGGTCGGTAGCTTAGACAGGACACGAGAGATCATCTGTCTTTGGTTGCAAATTGCTATCAAGGTGAAATCTACAAGATATGGGTGTATAATTTAACATATCCAAAGGTGAAATCTACAAGATCTGCGTACCATTTCATTATATCCGTCATGCTATCCATGCCTTGTGTCATGAGAATGGACGGCAAGAGCATCTCACAGAAGAGGTAGGAGCAACTAGATACTAGCTGTCATTTCAATGGCATCTCTAATTTTTACAAGATGGAGGTTCTGTGTACTAAAATAAATTTAATAACCATCCACAAAAGGAGCTAATCATGGAGAGGCCAGGGTTTGTGCTGCTACTGTATGCATTTTCCTGCATGATCTGCATGCCTCCCAGATGTACAATTTCCATTTGCTGCTTTGATATGGCAAATAGGTTATTGAGGCAATCTGGCGCCTTGTTGGTCAGCAGTCACCAACCTGCATTATGCAGTTTTATCATGATGCTCTCAGGATTCTTAGTTCTTTTAGGATTTTTTTCCCTCGCAGAATATAACAAAGAAACATGATCGTGGCAGGGACTAATCGCACAGATAAATTAATCCGAGCATGAACTTGTTTGAATGTATTTGAATTCATTGCTAGTTGAAGCAAGCGATATCTTTTTGAAATGAGAATGAAGCAGGCAATATGATGAAAACTTTTGGTGCCATCAGCGTCCAGCATCAGGCTGAAAAAGATATCTATTTTTTTTTTCTTTCTTCTGGAGAATATGGTATCCATGAAAAAGTCTAAAACAAATCAGGTCCGTCCCGTACCATTTGTTTTTGCTTGCAATCCCATCAAGCCGGCCAAATAAACAAGTGGTGACAATAATATTTTCTTAAGAAAAGTCAACTTGTGCATGCCGCGACAAATGGTTCGTTTCCCAGTTGTGGTCAGAAGCCCTGAATCCCAAGATGCTTGTGTTCATCGTTGCTTGCACTGCATACTATAAAGCTGCAGCAGAAACACAGTAAAGGCGCATCGGAAGCAAAGTTCGTAGTCCTTCCAACGACTTGAGATGGCAGAGCCCCTCTCCAATGGCGCTGCCTACCAGTCAGTGCCTGAATCCTACGTGTTCCCGGCGAACAAGAGGCCGGGGAGCTCGTCGCCGTCTTGTGCAGCAGCAGCAGCGATACCTGTAGTTGACATCGGCGGCGACGACCACGAGAGGATCGTGAAGCAGATCATGGATGCGGGGAGAGAGTTCGGTTTGTTTCAGGTGACTTTTCAGCTGCCTTTCAGTCTTTATCTGATCTGAAGGAAAGATGCGACATTTACCTAACCAGCCGTCGTCGTTCAGCTCGATGTGGGAATTTGACAGTACAAGATCCTGAATTTTCCTCCTGGTCATCTGCAACTGTCCCCAAATTAAAATCTACGGAGAACCTTTCAGTTTCTGCCTTTTGTAGCCTGTCGCTAATTAGAGCAGAACACGGTGAAATGCAGGTGATCAACCACGGCGTGGCGGAGCAGGTGGTGAGCGAGATGATGAGCAGCGCGGAGGAGTTCTTCAGGCTCCCCACGGAGGAGAAGATGGTGCACTACTCCACCGACAGCAGGAAGCTTCCACGGTTCCACACGAGCATTGGCAACGACGAGGAGAAGCTTCTGTACTGGAGGGACTGCCTCAAGCTTGGCTGCTACCCATTCGAGCAATTCAGACACCAATGGCCTGAAAAGCCAGCCAAGCTCAGGGCTTCACTGGAGGCGTACACGACGGCGGTGAGGGCGGTGGCGCTGCGGCTGCTGCGTCTGACGGCGGCGGGTCTGGGCCTCGACGAGTGCCACTTCGAGGACGGCGAGCTCACCGCCGGGCCGGTGATTATGAACGTGAACCACTACGTGGCGTGCCCGGAGCCGAGCCTGACGCTTGGCCTGGCGCCACACTGCGACCCCAACGTGGTCACCGTCCTCGCCGACAACGGCGTCGCCGGCCTGCAGACGCGGCGGCGAGACGGAGGCGGCGGTGGGTGGGTCGACGTGGAGCCGATGCCTGGAGCGTTCGTGGTGAACTTCGGGCATCAGATGGAAGCGGTCAGCGAATGGCGCCGTGAGGGCCGGCGAGCACCTCGTGGTGACGAACGCGCGCGCCGCGCGGACGTCGCTGGCGGCGTTCGTGATGCCCGCCATGGGATGCAACGTCGCGGCGGCGCCCGGGCTGCTGGGCGTCCCCGACGGCGAGCCTCCCCTGTACATGCCGTACACGTACGGGGGTTCCTTGGCGTGTACACGGCGGCCGCCGGGGATCGAGACGCCGTCCTCGCACGCTTCCGGAACACATGAAAAGTGACCGACCGACGAGTGAGCACTCCGGTCGGCGTACGTCTTGGTCGTGCTGATCCTCCCTTTTTCCTGTGTGGAATTGAAGGATTGGTGAGAATTCTCAAGTCTGGTTGGGCTGGCCTACAAGACTGGGCCGGGCCAAAACCGCTTTTCACTACTTTTTTTTTTTTGAGAAACCGCTTTTCACTACTTTGGTGCTGCGTTTTTTTTTCTCCCTCCACGTTTTCCTTTCCTCAATCAGAATGGAATGTTCCTCAACAAAAAAAAAAAAATCAGAATGGAATGCGTACTACTTGGAGGCAAAGGATTGCAGGTAGCGATGGATCGATGATGGATTAAGAGGCCAAGGGAAGAGATAGCAACGTCTCAGCGGCTACCAAGAATCAGGAAATGTGGATCGATCGGGCCATCTCCATCATCCTAGACTGCATCCTATTGTATGTACGGATGATTGTTTCAATACCGCGAGCGCGCACACACACAGACGTGTTGAGCATGGCACAAACAAGTCGTGACAAGCAGTAATCAGGCTTTTTAATTTCATAATTGTTTTACTTTTTTGTCTCCCTCTATCTCTCTCACCATGCCACACGCTCGAATCGATCGATAGGCTCCACGTTATTTGTTTACAGGTAGCATCATCAGTCAGAAAAGAAAGAAACAAACGGAAGCATCCAACGTACGCAACTACGTTTCCCATCAACCAAGCAAAAAAGGCAGGCAGCTCAAAGTCTCGCCGGGATTCACACCGCCGCCGACGGACACGAAAGCTCCGCTCCGGATGGCGCCGCGTCGTCTCACTCGCTTGACCTGACCGCATGCATCTGCAGCCTCTTCGTCGACCGTCTGCAGGCTCGCCGGACAAAAGGACAGGAGCGTCTCCGTCTCCTCCATCCAAGTCTGGTGGTGAAGTGAACTGGTGAGTGGTGACCCAACACGCACGCTAACGACGCCGCAAGCTACAGCGACCAAGCCAAATCGACGACACGACACGGCCGGACGGGCCCATCACATTGCCGAGTAGACCTTGCGGCTGCTTCGTCTTCGTCTTCGTCTCCTTCTCTTCCATTGGCTTCCTATACCTCAGCTCACTCTCGGTCACCACCAACCTCACCACCAATTCTTCTTCCTTCCTACTCCTACCTCCCAGTCCCAGTCCCAGGGCACGCACGCTTCAAATGCGTCGCCGTCATCGCTGGCTCATGTAATTCCCTAGATTGATAAGTAGCTTCTTGGCTGCTCAGCTCCTTCTGTGCTGCTGCCCCTGCCCCGACGATCCATCGATCGATCGGCACCCGAACCATGGACGCAGGCCGGGGCAGCACCACCGCCATCTTCCCGATGCCGCAGATCCCGTCACTACTCTTCCCGCCACCACCACCACCGCCATTGCCGGCTAATTCCTACTCCCTCTACTCCTCGGCCGCCTCGTCCCGCCACGCGCCGACCATCACCAGCTTCCCCGTCCTCGTGCTCACCGTGCTCGGCGTCCTCACCACCTCCGTGCTCCTCCTCGCCTACTACGTCTTCGTCATCCGCTGCTGCCTCAAATGGCACCGCACCAGCAGCACCTCCGACGACCGCACCGCCGCGCGCCGCCGCCGCAACGCCTCTTCTTCATCACCCACCACCACCACCGGCCTCCCGGCGGTCTCCTCTGGCGCCGAGGCGCGCGGGCTGGAGGAGGCGGTCATCCGGGCGCTGCCGGCGTTCAGCTACAGGAAGGCCGTCATCAAGAGCGCCGCCGCCGTCGCCGCGGCTGACGACCCGGCCGGCGAGTGCGCGGTGTGCCTCGGCGAGTTCGAGGAGGAGGAGAGGGTCCGGATGCTCCCGGCCTGCCTCCACGTCTTCCATGTCGACTGCATCGACACCTGGCTCCATGGCAACGCCAACTGCCCGCTCTGCAGAACCGCCATCATCACCGGCCACTGCTGCCTGCTTCCAATTCCATCAATGGATCAGCTCCAGCGGCACGACGAGGTGGCCATCCACATCCAGGCCGTCGTCCCCGTCACCACTGAGGAAGACGAACACGAAGAAGCCAGCACGGCGATGGCGTCTGCAGGAGACACAGCTACAGATGAACAGGTCAGCAGTGACAAGAGGATGAACAGAGATGCTTGTTGGCATGGCATCGATATCAGCAAGCCAGACGACTGCACCGTGGAGAGGAAGGACAGAGACGTTCTTCCTCTTCCCTTGAGGAGGTCCTTCTCCATGGGCTCCATGGCGGCTGGTACGGAGGTTCACCTGCAGATTCACAGCATTTTGCAGAGGAGTTCTGCTCACTTCCATGGGGATGATGGCGACAGCAGCACCACCAGCAGCAGCTCAGTGTAGTAATCTAGCGTAGGCTTTTAGTTTGTTTGATCAATTGGCTCCATCGATACTCTTTACAAAGGAATGTGATACCTTGGGGTGTATGCAACTTTTCTTTCTTTCAGTTTCTTTTCACCATTTACAAAAATATGCAAGATATATTGAAACAATATATATGATCATAGGTTGATGGTTTTGAAAAATTTCATGGTTTAACTCAAGACAAGATGCATATTTGTACAATAGAACATTTTAACACAGAAATATGAAAGGCCTCCAGCCTGCGTCAGTACATAAAAAAACATGTCCAGTTACATTAGGCTGAAAATTGCCTTCAAGTTCTAGTTGTAGACACGTGGGAGCACAGGATGGTCACACGGTTATAAATTATAACAACGAGGGCTCACCAGCTATAGAGAAAAAAAATGACCATAATACCAGCTTTCAGACTTCACAAGTCAGAGTGATGTGTAAGAAACTAGGACAGCAAAGTACACAACATAAAGTAAACCATCTGATGATGAAACTACGGAATGGAAGCTGAAACATCCAACTTTTCGTAAAGGATAAAACAAACCTTCAGGTGTAAACAACAAAGGAAAACATAAACTGGAAGAGGACAAACACTTAGAATTTACACCTATATTGATCTAAACACCAGGCCTTCAAGTCTCACCAAAAACTGACTCTGGACGTTTCTTTCATAAATACATCATAGCTGGACTAACCAGGGGTCTTCCTTGCAGCAGGGAACTGGCAGTTCACCAAACATTGAGTTCTGAAGAATCCAAATATTTGTACCACTACATGTAACAACTAACAAGAAAACTCAAATTCTTCAACCAATACTTGCATTGAATCAAGTATCTATTCTTTATTATGTGGCAAAAGGTACATTTTGATCACCTTTAGAGTTTGGAAAGACTGCAAGTCTTCTAGATGATAGGAAAGGTGGCTCAATGTTAATGGAAATCGCTAGATATTCAGCAAAAATTCTTCTACCACAAACTGGACATCAATATGTTACCATAATAGAAAATATATTGCCTCGCGAGTGAAGCCTGAACTGAACTATTACTTTTGCACAGCTTTGTCCGAATCAGAATCTGTTTCATGCGCCTGAAGCTCAGGCAACACGTTTGCTGAGCCTCCAGGAGATAGGGATGCAAAAGCCTTTGTCTTGATCTGGTTGTACTGTCGAATAGCTTCCTTGAGCTCATCCCTAGCATCAGGGCCATGGCTTCGCCATGAATCAACCACTCGCTTTTGGAACTCCATAGCCAAGGCATAGCTGCAGTCAGAAACAAGAAGATATATTACTGATCAATTCAAAGTTAGAAGACATGCTCAAGACCGTTCCATAAGAAAAGAACAGAAATATTTAGTTGTAAATGCATTTCTAAAAAATGGTACCTTCCCATAGTATTGTAAGCATTAGCTAGGCTCTGGCAGGCCTCGATTGTATCTGAATGGTGAGGTCCTAAGGAAACATCCATGACCTCTTTAGCGAGTGCGAACATCTGTGCAGCAGACTGTGGTCTGTCCATCTCCATGTATGCAGCACCCAAGTTGTTATACACATACCCTACCCCATAGTGCTTGGGTCCAAAGCTGTCCTTCATCCTCTCTACGGCATCCTCCAAATAGGGGATAGCTTCAGAGACTTTGCCGGTCAAGAGCAACAGCCACCCAATCCTCGCTGCGACATTGCCCTCCAAGTGCTGTGCCTGAGGGATCCTCTCAAGCATCCCCAGGCTCCTCTTCAGCAAAGATATCGCCTTGTCAAACTCGTTCACCATCTCATATAGTGAGGATACCTCTATATATGCCTCTGCCACCTTGTCAGGTGCGGCCAATTCCTTCTTCTCCAGTATGCCACAAGCGATCTCCAAGCACCTCTTTGTGTCCCCAGCCTTCTCCTGGTTAGCGAGCGCCTTCGCCATCGATATGAACACTAGCGCTCGCATCTCGCTGTCCTTTTCCACCTGCTTAGCGACATTCTTCAACACACCGATAGCCTCATCAAACTTTCCCAATGCGATCTTGATGTTTGCCGCATCAATCTCAGCGTGCAGGAGTTCAGGGCCAGCCGCACCCCAGCTTTTCATCACCTTCTGCGAGATCTCATTCTGCTCAAGCGCCTGCTCATGTTGCTCCAGCCCGGTGTATATCACCCCAAGCAGCCGCCTGTCCTGCGCAACCTCCATAGAGTTCTTGCCGAGCGTCGACTCATGCAGCTCCAACGCCTTGTGGCACAATGGCAGAGCCTGCTTGAAGTCGAGCAGGCTGGCGTGCGCCTCCGCGAGGTCTCGGTACGCCGCGCCCAGCTCCCTGCTGCCCGGCGGCAGGATGGACTCCTTGAGGTCGAGGCAGGCGCGCATGTCGGCGAGCGCCTCCTCCCGCCTCCCCAGCGCCGTCTTCACGTTGGCCAGCTGCAGCCGCACCGCGTGCGCCACGGGCCTGACGTCGAACCCTTCCGCGGCTTCTTCCCCGGTCCCAAACGAGACGCCTCGCTCGGGGATGAGCGGAGTGAGGAGGCGTAGCGAGCGGGCGAGGAATGAGAGCGCGTCGTGGAAGCGGGAGAGGTCGAAGGAGGCGGAGCCGGCGAGGTGCAGCGCCATGGCGAGCGAGACGGCGTCGGAGGCGGAGACGGAGGCCGAGGCGTTGGGGGTCGCCTCGAGGATGCCCAGGCACCGGAGCGCGAGGGAGAGGACGCGAGACGGGTCGACGGAGCCCGACGCCTCGAGGTGTTGGCCGAGCTTGAGGCAGGCGAGGGCGAGGCGCCTATCGTTGGCAGGCACGGCGGCCTCCAGGCGGGAGAAGGAGGCCAGCATGTCGTTCGTGGTCCTCGCCGCCTCGAACGCCTCCTCCGCGGCGTCCGCGACGGCGGCGGCGGAGGCGGGGACGGGGGGCCGCGGACGCGGCGAGAAGTGGCGGCGGGGCGGCGCCGGGAGAGGGTTTAGGGTTCTGTGGGCGGGGGTTGAGACGGGCCCCCGCAAGCGGGATCTGAGGAGAAGCGTGGCGGCGGCTCGCCGCAGCGCCATGGCGATGGGGAGGTTGGTGGTTCGAGACCGCGGCGGCGACCGGCGGTGAGGACGGGGAGGGGGTGGACGGAGCAATTTTGGCGGTGGGCTGGGCTTCCAGGATTTTCCTTTTAGAATGTACTGTAATGGGCTGCGCGATGGGCTGGCCGAATAGAAGAAACAAGTGCATTTTCTCAAAAAAAAAAAGAAAAAGAAACAAGTGCAAACAAATTGCTTTTTGCCAAAAAAAAAAACTCCGATGCCAGGGAAATGTATGCTCTATTCCACTGGAAACGAATGCAACTTTATCAAAAAAAAAATTACATTCGACGTTGGTCGATGTTGTCTAGTTTCTTTTAAAAAAATATGCGTTGCTACGGGCAATAAAAATTCTATAATAAATTAAAAATAGCATCACAAAAGATAATGATTCTATGATATAGATTCGTGTGTTGCAAACTGTAGAAAAATATTTATACTATAACAAGGTAACAATTTTGTATAATAATCACAAACTTGTAACAGTTTTGAATTGTAACCAACTCTACTTTTTTTTTGTTTTTTTAGCACCATGATATTCATTAAGTTGGTTAGAATTCTCCAAGTAGCATGTACCACCAGGCCCTTGTATATGTCATGCGCAAACACAAAATTAAACTGATTGCTTTCATTACAATACATACCCAGGGTTTGCTAACTAATTAAGCAAATTCGAGAGCAATTTAGAAATAATATACTATGACTTGTGCCCGTGCGTTGCTATGGGTGAAAGCTCAACGTCATATATTATCATATCGTAATGCTAAATATAATTTTATAAATATAATATATTATGGACTGTTGCACACTACTTATACTTTTTTTTTATTAAATAGTAATAACTATAATCTCATTGCTATGTCACGTCGAAGAAATATCTAAAGATATAAAAATTCTTAATGTTATAGAGGTTTCAACGTACCAAAAATATTGGAAGGGCTAATCAAAGGATAGCCGAGGAAACAAATTAGATTTAAAGGGCTTATATATGTCAATCAACACTTTTTATGTACGTACAGAACACCAAGGACGTAACATTGTACTAAATTCGCTAAACATCACTTGAAGCAATGTTGAATAATAGAGAGATAAAAGGGGATTTAATCACCACTGATGATGGCTGGAATCACCTCTCCTCGGAACGCGTGGCATGTTTGCAAGGCCGCTCGTGTCGCGTACGTGTTCCTGCCGCGTGCGTGCTCTTCCTCTGAGGATATCGGGGCGGGGAGGCTCGGTAGGAGGTGATCAATGGTCGCGTGTTCCTGCCCCGTGCTTTTCCCTAGCTGTCCGCACCAATGGCATGATCAGCAATCGGTTGCCCGTATCAAAGCAGATTTCCAAACGAACACGCGTCACAAGAGCAAAAATTCCAAGATCAAAGCAAGACACCTAGATCTAGCAACCATTTCATTTCAGAATCAACAAGACACAATTGCATAGCTTTTTTTTTAAGCAAAAAACACAAACAATGGCATAGTATATAGTAGGACGAAGAAAAGGCCATTCCATTTGTCCACATTTCCAACCAGAGCGCGTTTCACATTCACCAGGGTCAAGAGGTGATGATCACCGGCCTCGCAGGCCACTACACAACTAGAGAGAGAGAGAGCTAATGTTTACTATTGCGCAAGAATCCTGCTGCACCGAGTGCAATCTCCAATCCCCATCTGCACGGGCAGCACTGCAAATGGTCTAAGCAAAGCTACTAGTATTCTCTACCAACTAGCAGTACCAAACTGCACTGAGAAAATCCACCAGGATTCCGACCGACTTCTCAACTCAAAACATGTGAGCTAAGGGTGGGGTGGGGACTGGGGAGGAGAGACGCCAGTGGAGGAGATGATTGCTCCAGTAATGTCATTCACCACGATGGTAGGGATGTCAGCTAAGTCAGGCGGGTAGTAGTCCTCTCCATCGTCTCCGTAATCCAGCATCACCTCGTCCATGCTAGTGTCCTCGATGATCTCCTTCTCCACGAGCCGTATCTCCTTGTTCACGAATCTTTCAGCGTAGTCTTCTGTAATCAAAGCAATAGATGATGTACACGAGTTTTAGTAAGCCCATACTAATTATTCCAAACAAACAAAAACCAGCCAAATTCGAATTCCAACTGAAGTGAACCAAATTCCAGCTAAAACGAACCAAGTTACAACACATGCGTACTAGAAAACACATGTACTCACCCATGAAGGTGGAGCCCAGGTTAGATGGACCGCGGAGGTAACTCAGGTAAGTGAGTAAGAGCTGGTCGGCACCCAAAGTTATACCATTCACAAACATACGAAGTGCATCCAGCTTCACGAGCAGATAATCCCTGTTGAGCTCCTTAAACGCCTTGTAGGCCTCCCTCTCCGCCTTCCAGGCTGTTTTGGGCGCCCATGTATCCAACTCCTCGTCCATGAGAACCAGATCATCTTCCGCATGGCGAACTCCGAGATCCTTAGCCCTGCGCTGTGTAGAGGAGCGTTTTTTTTTTTGGGGGGGGGGGGGGGGGGGGACGCCGTCATCGTGTCCTCTCCTGTTACCGCCCGCCTACAAGCGGACCCCACAGCGAACGCCGTCCGTTCGCCGTCACACTCCTCGAACGCATCCCACAGGCGGGCGGGCCCACGGCACAGCTGTCCGCCCCACCCGCTTTTGCGTGCGTGAGCAGCTGGGTCCAGCAGAGCAGACCCGTGTGGCTCATCTGCAGGCGCGGCCCCACCAGCCATGAAACACAAATTCATTTCCCAGGTACTATCTCTAGTTCTTCCAGAAATTTATTCGTTTCAAAAATCCATTCATTCCTTTTAGAAAATCATCTCTGCTGTTATTTAATTTAATTCTCCAAGAAAAAATCGGAAAATTCAAAACAAATCATCTTTGGTCCTCCGATCCTAACTTTAAGTCGAGAGGAGGCTTAAGTCACATTGGAGACCAAACTTTTTCAAGTTTACGTCTCAAATGCCAGGGCTTGGTTGGTTGGCAACCAAAACTTGCCAAGCCAAAAATGAGGGCATGCCAACAAAATTTTGGCTACCAATTGGTCCATTGCCAAAACATTGACACATCAATAGTTCTTGCCCACATTTTGGCTACAAAATTTGGCATGCCTTCATTTTAGCTTGGCAAAGTTGGAAGCCAACCAAGCAGCCCTAAATACTCTTTTCAGATACGCGTTTTTTTTCCCAACCCACGTCACCTGTGACCCTTATTGGAGGAATAAAAACAAAGAAAAGAAAGAAAAATGAGGACAAAATAAACCCTTATATACAACACACATACATGTGTTATCCATATACATATCAGCGTCAACCTTTCATGAAACAATAATGCCAATCAACAAGACATCCACTCCAACCAGTATTAGTCCAACTAGATATTACAGAGACCTCACCTTCTATTTCCATCTCTATCCTCTAGACATTGCACCCCCCCCCCCCCCCCCCGCGTCTTGTTCTTCTAATTCTTCCTTGGATAGTAAAACTGAAGATGCACATGCAGCTGCTTGCTTGGAACAAGTAGCACGCATACCTTCTACTTAGCTGATAAACACGCCTAAAGCTAGTGCTTCTATCATCGCTTTGTGCCTCTACATTAACCATCAGTCAATATCTATGCTTTTTAGAAACAGAATCAAGAAAACTTACAGTGAAATATCTTTTTAACCATCAGTTAAGTATCTGAACAGCTTCTGCATATTTTATGGTCGAGTTAGCTGTACAGAACAGGGACGTGTACTCCACGTTATCTGGATGACCATTATCTAATCCATACACGAGGAAGAAAAACAACAGGAATAAAAGGACACATTAGTATTATGACCAATAAATTATGGAAGCACTAGTTTACTAGTTATAGGCCAACAGGCTTTTCATTAAAAAAAAATAATAGCACAAACAGATTCTATAACAATACTGATTTGTACATATCGGTAATCACAATCTCCTATCTAAGAGGCAGAGCATCCAGTTAAAAAAAAAAAAGCGTCGACCTGTGGGGGTAAAAAGCATCCAGTTTACAGGAAATGAATTTTATGAATTATATATTGCAAAGAACTCTGGATTCCATGGTGTCCACACCTAGTAGCAATCAACTTTTGTAACTATCAAACACAGTTTGATGCTTCATTGCTTACATGTGGCGGCAACCACTGGATCAGTTACATGAGTGCAAAATGGGATGGAAATGGCAATTGAAAAGGTCGGAACTGTTGAAAAAAATGTATACGAGACGAGAACACAAACACCTGAAACTTGAAGTAGTCTCTGGTTGTGTTTAGATGCAAAAGATCTTTTGCACTTACTATTCATTCCCCTCACAGAACACGCATCCCTAAAACTTCCTTTTTCACCTTTCCTATTCATCCCCCTCACATAACACGCATCCCAGAAACAAAAGATCTTTTCCCTTCATCAACTAAACACAGCCTCTGACCTCGCAAGGGACTCCATGATGTTGTCAGTCAGTGAATCTCTGACAGATAATCCACTCAGGCTGGACGCCACTATCTGCAATACCTGAATTTGTAATCAAATAAGCAGCAGACTGATACAACTGTTCACCATAGTTCAAGTAGACGCCGATCTTTATATCCCAGTAGAAACCAAAACAGATAACAAAATGGAGCTGCTAATCTCTGCTCAATTAGATGAAATAACTTAAACAAAATTCTCCCTTGTTTTTTTTGGAGTGAGAAGAGGCTTCAAATCACTCGAGTGATAGCTTTTGCCCTTTTTTCTCTCTCTCTCTCTTTTGATAATTGAAATCTACCTTGCTTGTGAATTTGTTCAGATCATCATAAAGAAATCAGTTGTTATGCCAGCCATGCAATTGCCGAATCTTTTCACACAAAAAAAATGCCGAATCAAGGCATTATATTCATCTTTCAAGAACTAGAAACCTCAGTGATCACAATTTTTTTATTCATCTTCCCTCAACATGATACAATAAAAACTAAACCTCTGCTTTAACCCTTGAAAAAAAAACAAAACAAACTAACAGCTGTGTCTGTGTGTGGGTGCAGCGATACAAGGCAGCTAGCAGCACGGACGTGCAAAGGCACGAAGCCTTATTAGGCAAGCAAGGTTAAGGCACGACAGGGTCTTAGAGCGTGTTGGTGATTTTGGCAAGGCCTCCCGGTCAAGGCGAACGGTCGTTCGAGCATTTCATCGAACAGGTCATGGGGTCGCGGCCGGTCATGCAACGTGCGGTGGCAGGCTAGGCTCAGCTCGGAGCAGAACAGGTTGAGAACCTTGGCCGCGACACAGTTGCTCGGGCTTGCAGGGCTCCGGTGTTCCGGGCTACGGCAAAGCCCAGCAGCAAAGCTTACGGCAGCCAGTTCACAGAGGGACAAGGTGACGACGGCGCGCGCAGGGACCAGGGAGGTTCCATCAGCAATGCCCGGCAGCACAAGGAAGAAAGTGGCTCACCGTAGGAAGCGTCGGGGCTGTGGCGAACAGTGCTCGGCTGCGAACGGCAAGCAGCACCAGTTCGTCGGCGCCGCTCCCAGCGCTGGCGTTGGCGTCGTGGTTCAGCTTATCGGCGTGGCGCGCGCGTTCGATTCTGATTCGGCTTGACGGCGGCACCAGAGCAGGGTGATCGGCGTGGTCCTCGTAGTCGACGTCGTGGGTGGCGATCACGCGGTCGGCATCGTCGTGCTGTCCCGGATCGGCGCAGTGGCTCCTCACGGCGGCGTCTCGTCCATCTCCTCCGGTGCTCCTCCTCCTTTCTTCCTCTGATCGACGAGGCTTGGTGGCGGCGGTGCAGGAGAAAGCTTGGTTTGCTTGGTTTGAGCAGGTGGCTAGGGTTGGGCTCCTGTTGGACGGCGCTGATCTTGGCGTTCGGACCACCGGGACGCGTGGCCGGCATCTGGGCAGCGGGCGTGAGGCGCACGCGAGGTGCTGGCATGGCAGGTGCTCGCGGTGGCCTTGTCGGTGATTTTTTTTTTTAATTTTATTCATTTTTTTAATAATATTATAAAAAAACCGGTCCAGGACAATATTTGCACCCGGTAGTCGTTTTGGCCGCGCCAGACCGACCGGCGCGGCCAAATACCCCTGCCGCGCCAATGCATGTGGCGCGGCAGGGCCGCCACGCTGGCCGCGGGCGCCAGCGAGGCGTCCGGTGGGCCAGCCTCTGTCGCGCCACCCCGCCT
This sequence comes from Digitaria exilis, assembly GCA_015342445.1. NCBI lineage: Eukaryota > Viridiplantae > Streptophyta > Magnoliopsida > Poales > Poaceae > Digitaria > Digitaria exilis. The sequence goes on from JACEFO010001963.1 coordinate 865,245, forward strand.
GGCGCGGCGAGCCCTGCCGCGCCACCCCGCCTAGCGCGGCAGGGCCGTTTTGAACTGGGGCCACGGGCTCCTCTTCTCTTTCTTCCTCCTCCCTTTCTTCTCCTGCACGCGCTCCTCCGCCGCCGGCCATATTCCGGCCAAATCCGGCCGTTTTGGGCCGAGAAAAGCGGGGGAAATCGTTCCCCTCCCTCCCGTGAAGGTATTCCCACCTTTTTTCCCTTGTTCCACCATGGGATTTGGAAGATATGAGTAGGTTTAGGTGTTCTAGGGTTTGTGATATGTTTTGAAATTGTAGTGATTTATACGTTTGTTTTTTACAATGTGATGGTTAGGATGAACGTAGTACTGGATATGCCCTCGATTTGAACGTGTAGAATTAGTTGCATGCTTTTTTTCTATGATGTTGTGAAGGGATTATGTTTGTAGGGTATATTAGAAGAAATGCATTTGTGAAAACTCATGTTGTTTGTCTAATTCTCGTTGAAATGGTTATTTTGTAGATGATTTGTTTAGTCCGTTGGTTTCATGGTGGGGTTGTGAAAGAGAATGGGGAGTTTGAGAATATGAAAGATGTCACGCGAATGTTTGAAGTTGCCCCGTGTTTGCATGAGATAGTTGAATATGCTCGGAGTCATTTTAGTTGTGGGGTAGATGATGAGATCAGCTTGAAAGGCCGTGTTGATTGTGGCAGAGGAAGAGCGGCATACGCTATAGTGGATTTGAAAACTGATGTGGAATGGGATCAATTTAAGAGATTAGTAGAGCAAGCTAGTGTGCCTTATTTGGACGTGGTTGTTACTAGCCGAAAAACTGCCGGTAGAGAGGGAGGTAGAGAGTTAGTGCCTCAGCTTGGGACACAGGAGTCAACAATCTCACAGCTAGGTATTGATGTGATCCAACAAGAGCAAATGCAATCAAAGGGAACAGAGTGTGTGATGATTCTGATAGCGAGACCTTTAGCTTTGATGACATAGAACCAGGCACGGCACATGATTATTTCCCTAATGATGTATTTGAGATGGAGGAAGCTGAGCAGGATGATGATGATATTTCAGAAGGTTCTGATGGTGGGTATGACAATGATGGGTTTGAATCCGAGGGAGAAGAGTTAGAAAGGGACAGTGCACCACCTCTAGGAGACAGTCATCCGCATGATGATGACACATTCGTGCGGCATATGGCGGATGGTGCTCATAAGCGTGGCTCTGTGACGTACACTGCTCGTGAGATCGATCTGCTAAAGCAATGTCATGTAGAGATTCCACATGTTGCCAATGACAAGGACATAAGCCGTGTCGATAGGGCTATATGTGAGACCACCTTGGTGCATGCAGAAGACGAAGGTTTGCCACAATATGAGACCTCTGAGATTGAGGCAAAAAAGAAGTTTGAAACCTTTGAGGACCTCAAGTTTTTCTTGGCTGACCATGCGGTTAGATTTCATAGACCGTTCACCGTTGTTCACTCTGACAAGAACGAGAGGTATGAAGTCATGTACAAGCAAGGGTGCATGTGGAGTGTTTGGTGTCGCAAGGTGCGTGGCACAGAGAAATGGAAGATTACAAGAGTTAAGCAACCTCATGAGTGTCGTTCCTCTAAGCCTAAACAAGTGCACCCGCAGTTGACAGCATCATATCTGGGCACCGAATTCTGGGCATTGTTTTGAAAAACAATGATGAATCGATTCCCTCTCTCATTGAGTCGATATTCGCCTTTAGTGGATACCGTGTGAACTACTCTAAGGCATGGCGTGCAAAACAAAATACCATAGCCCTGTTGTGGGAAGACCGGAAGAAGTCCTATGCACAGGTTCCACGGCGCATTTGCGCAATGTCTTACTACAATCAGGGCGTGAAATGGTTTATCCACACCGGTGACATGGTCCAGCTTGATGATGGATTGTACAAGCCCGTAATGCAGAGGGTTTGGTGGTGCTTTCCACAGTGTGCCGCTGCTTTTCAGCATTGTCGTCCGGTTGTACTCGTGGATGGCACGTTCTTGACGGGAAAGTACAAGGGTACACTTATGATGGCCGTAGCTGTCGATCCGGAGCAACAACTTGTGCCCTTAGCTTTCGCCATTGCAGAAAGTGAGAACAACGACAGTTGGTCATGGTTCATGACTTTTGTTCGCCTTCACGTCCTTGGTCCTGAACGGACCGTTTGCATGATTTCTGACAGGCACGCTGGGCTTCTTAATTGTGTGAACGACCATTTGGACGGGTTTCCCGCACTAGTTTACCGGTGGTGCATGAGACACTTTGCAGCTAACATGTGGCGTCATCAGAAGAAGGAGGTAATTGGAAAGATTAAGGAGCTTTGCGGCGTGCATACGAAGGAAAGATCTGAGGAAAAGCTGGAGGCACTTGAAAAAAGATTTGAACGAGGGTGCTAAACAATGGTTAGAAGGTGAGATGGAGGATAAGGAGAAATGGGCACAAGCATTTGATGGTGGCTACCGATACGGGATGATGACGACAAATTACTCAGAGTCGTTGAATAACGTGTTCAAAGGCATTAAAAGTAGACCTGTCTCAGGCATAATTGAGTAATCTTTCTCCAAATGCAATGAGTATTTCATCAATCGCTGGGAAAAAGCTAGCAAAAGCTTGGCTGCGGGTAAGAGAAATGGACATGTTGCTGAGGTGCATTTATAGAAGGCTGAGGAAAGAGCTGTCAATCAACTGGCTGAGGCATTTGGACCTAATCGGATGGTGTACGACGTCAGAAGTGCTGGGGGAACTAGCGTAGGTGGTGAGAGTTACGGTGGCAGGCACTATAGAGTGGACTTGATAATGGATCCTGCATGTGCAATGTCCCTACACTGTTGCATCTTCCTTGCTCTCATGTGATTACAGCTTGTAGGGCTAGAGGCCTAGACTATGAGAGCCCGACTTTCATGTCGCCACTATACCGTAGGGAGCTCACCATAAAAATTTGGGAGTCAAGTTTCGAGCCTTACTTTGATCCTAGCAGATGGCCGCCTTACCACGGATGTGACTACGTGCCTGACTCGTCCTTGAAGAAGGACAAAAAAGGCCGACGACAAAAGAAGCGTTTGAAAGGGGACATGGACGCTTCACAAGGTCGGTTCGCAGCTGATTACGGGACTGGTGACTTCGATGAGGATAGGTCTCAAAATCGGTGCTCCAAGTGTCACAAATTCATTAAGGACTGCAAATGCCGCACCAAGAAGAAGAGGAAAAGGACTAACAAAACTCCTCGTGCTGAGGTAGTATATTGTTTGTGTGTTAGTAAAATAGAAATGTCGTCTTGAATGTTTGTAACGATGGTGACCTATTGTTTACATTTGTTTACTTGTTAAAACTATTGTTTTATAATTAATGTGTTACCTTGTTATAAATTTATTGTAACATGTTATTATTATTTAATTTTTTAGGATGGCGCACCCTCGGTTCCCGCTCCTTGAGGTGGCGTACGACGACACCCACCGCGCCCACATGATCGCCGACCAGAATATGGTAAAAATCTCTGCATATCTTAATACGTTTCATATCTTGGTAATATGGTCAAAATTTATGCATAAGGTAATAATCGTTTATTTTGTTTCAGGTCCTACCTTGCCTACGCGCACGGGTGCATGCACCCATGCACTGGGACAGCCGCTACGCTCCCTACGTGCTTCCGGCTGGTTTCCTCCCTATAGTGAGGACGGTTTGTATGGGCCTACCCCCCATGGATGGGGCTCTACTTACCGCTCTGGTTGACCGGTGGCGTCCAGAGACGCACACTTTCCACATGCCTTGTGGGGAGATGACGGTGACGTTGGAGGACATGGCGATGATCACTGCTCTCCCCTTAGAAGGAGCGGCAGTAACAGGAATTATCCAGAGCGAGAACTGGCAGGACATGGTCGAGGAGCACATAGGTATTAGGCTCTCTGTCGTTATATTTCATACTATGTTTTGATTATCTCGTGACTTATTAAACTTTTTTGTGTATCATAGGTGTGCGGCCTCCAAACCCAGGAGCAAAGAAGACTTCATGTGTTACTTCTTCTTGGCTGAGGCAGCACTTCAACGTCTGCCCAGTAGATGCTGACGACGACATTATTGAGAGGCACGCAAGAGTATGGCTGTGGCACTTTGTCAGCTCTTTCCTGTTCCCCGACGCTGCCGGGAGCACTGTTTCTTGGATGTTCCTCCCCATTCTTGCTCAAGACTGGGACATCATAAGCGGCTACAGTTGGGGTTCGGCTGCCCTTGCCTGGTTGTATAGGCAATTGTGTTTTGCTTGCAGATGGTCCAAAGATGGGTCAAACATCGGAGGTTGTGCCTTTCTACTTCAGATTTGGGCTTGGGCACGACTTCCAGTTGGACGACCTTTATATGAGGCTCCACCAGTACGTATACCATTCTCAATATGATCTATGTTAGTACGTTCATATATTTTTTGTGACTTATTGGTTTTGACAGGCTTGGCCATTTGCTGATTCCATGCCCCCGTACGCTACACAGCCTACACCAACGAGATTGACTGCTTGACAGGGAACCAGGTATACAGGCATTTACTACTCTTATGAGGGGCACAATGTTTAAATTGTTACTTCTGTTACGGGAGGCACAATGATTAAACTGCTGAAAACGCCTATGCACAGGTGGAGTGGACACCGTACAGACACAACGAGCTTGCTGCCCATCTGTCCTTCATGTGTACCAGAGATCAGGATTTGTGGAGAACACCGGTACCAATGATCTGTTACTACATTGTCGAGTGGCACCTGCCGCATAGGGTGACGCGACAGTTTGGCAAGAGACAGATCGTGCCTCCAACTGATGTGTCTACCTCACAAGCTCTGCACCAGTAATACACCGAAGCACTTCTATTTAATTTCATGCATAATTGGAATATGGTTCTAATATGTTTGTTTGTATAGGTTTGTGAGGACAAAGAGGTACACCGAGAATGACTGGAGGGTGACCCATCAAGACTACCTCCACATGTGGGAGCAAAGGAAGAGACACCACATCACAGTAGGAGAGGACTGGTTTCCAGGTGAGAACCAACACTACCTCCTTTGGTTCCACAGAGTGGCTAGGACAAGGTTAAGGCCCACCGCGATGGAGTACGACATGGAAGATGTGGACACAGACGCGGAGGACGACTACGACGTCGACACTCGCTGGGGCAATCAGCCGGAGCGTGCACCTCTACACGACCACATGGTATTTATTAATAACTGTTACATAATATGTACATCCTCGTGCAACTGTTATTAATACATTGTGCATGCACATAGGGACGACAGCTTTCACGCATCGTCAATGATGCTGGGGTGGCCATGCGCCATGGCAATGATGCGCGATTTCTCCGATCTTTCATGGAGGTAGAGTCATTCCCAGTTTTATTTACTTTTGTGTCTATTTTCTCAAATTACTAACTATATGTTATGCAGAGTGTTAGAAGAACCTACCGAAGGATGGCCTTGAAGCTTAACTGCGTGACTGCCAACCCCGTGGACCCCGCACGTGCCCCTGGTGGATCGTCTGATTCTCAGCCCACGTGTGGTGGATCTTCGGCTATGGCTGGACCATCCTCCTCGCATAGGGCTGGCAAGGCACCTGCATCCCCACAGGCAAGTGACAAGGGCGTGCCTGGGGAGGACTCAGAGGGCTCACCAGCCCCGGGATTCGCAGATCAGTTCATCTTCAGTCAGCACATGGATGACGCCCCGCCATACACTCAGACCCAGGGAGAGTCAAGCCAGATGAACATGACGCAGACTCAGGGAGAGTCCAGCCAGGTACGTCAACGCTGTGTATTATCGTTTACCGTTATTTTCCTATGAAGTGTTGAATTATTTATTAAGATATTTTCATTTGACATGTTTCATTAATAGGACTCGGATGGCGATGCACTACCTCGGCGACGCCGTCAGCGTGACCGCTCTGACGTTCCCAGCAGTGCCAATCGCCTACAGACCGGGGCACGTAGGCAGCGTCGGGCAGCAAATGTCTTCAGCCCACCAGATCAGAGGCCGCCACGGCATTGAATCAAGACTTCCAGTTGACCCATGTGTATTGAACTTGACTGTGTTCAAGTATGCTATGTTTTAAACTCTGTGTGTGTTGAACTTTGCTATGTATTAAACTGTGTGGTGAACTATGTGTGTTGAACTTTGCTATGTATTAAACTCTGTGGTTCTATGTGTATTGCACTCTAGTCAACCTTATATTCATGTCTATATACATGTTGAATGCCGAGTTGAACGTCGAACATAACCACAACAAGCAGTGCTCTTTGGCCGCGCCAGGCGGCATGGCGTGGCAGGCACACCCCGTGGCAGCTGTGACTTGTCGCGCCACTTTTTTGTCGTGTTCGACGTTGTGCCGCATGAAACTAAAGGACTAAACTCTAGGTCCGTTACAAATATATTTGAAGGACTAAACTCTAGGTCCATTAGAGAAATAGAAATAATAGTTGCAGGACTAAAGTTAAAGTCCAATACACAAATACAAATAATACTTGCAGGACTAAAGTCAAAGTTCATTACACAAATACAAATATTACTTGCAGGACTAAAGTCAAAGTTCATTACACAAATAAAAATAATAGCACGATGATACAATAAAAGATACACCATACAGCTAGTCCGACTCACAACCAGAGAGTATCTCATCGTCACCCCAACCATCATCTTCATCCGAGCTGATAACCACCACTCCCTTGCCCTTGTTAACCGCAGGATCAACTGGTGCAAATGTCACGCGTAAGCCCGTAGACTTCCCTTTGTCTTTTTCTTTCCGCAAAATAGACCCAGGAGCCCTCACCGCATCTCTCTGTGCATCCCTCATCCCAACGAATCCAACACTGCTCCTATCCAAAGCACCCTTCCTAATTGTCATGTTACAGGGTAAATCCCCAACAAGAGCCCTCATAGCCTCTAGTTGTGCCTCTCTTGCCCGATCCTGTACCTGTCTCTCCAAATGCCTCTCCTCCTCTAACTGCCTTCGCTTCTCGGCCCTCTCATCTCTGGATAGAGGTCTTGGATACAATATCCTATTCAGCCTCCAATACTTGATAAGCGTGTCATAAGCCTCTAGAATAGGGGGCCTACACCTCTTCTCCTTGATGTACTCGTCAAGAATGGTACCAAATAGAAGCTCATCATCTGGCAATGGGACATCATACTTGTTCCTTATCTTGTCCCTCAATTCTCTAGTTTCTTTTCTTTGTCTCATTGACCCAAACATCTGAACCTAGCAACAAGCTCATCACGACCACTGAACCATTCCCAATCACATGTCCGGCCCTCCTGCGCAAACAATATCGCTTCGTCAATACAAGACTGTGCAACACTGAACCCCAAAAGATAAATCAAACATAAATATCATATCACTCACCCAAAAAGCGTTTCCATTGCCGCAATACTATCCATAACCAAGCTCTGAGGGAACCACACCACGCTCGGCCAAAATACCACACTTGCATCTCTTTTCAGGATACTTCGTACACGGCCATGGAGCCTGACCAGCCCCATACGCACGCACCTCCTCATCACTTGGCCAAACTGACCGCAGGCCCTGAACGTACTCATTGAACTGACATACTGGCCAACCGTCCTGCAAGTTTAGTTGGTTTTAGATTATGAAAAAAATAATATAACTGCATGAAAACATATAGGTATGAGTATTATGCACAAAGAATACAAATGCAAACTAACCATCGTCTTTATCGAGCAACGGAAGAATGGGGAGTACTTTAGCCGACCGCTAGGGGAACCACCACGGGGAGGCACCACCAAGGTAGCACGGACTCCACAATGGCAGAGCGGAGGATCCTTCCTACGCCTTCGTGCAGCGGCCATCCTCTCGTCTACGGTCATTGGAGGGGGGTTTGGTGGGGGAGCAACCCAACGCCGAAACTCATGGTATGGCACCAGTTTTTGACTCTCATATGGAAACAGCGGGATCCTAGGATCAAATTTCTCTGGGCCATCAATCCATTGGAAAAACCAACAAGGCAGGGACTCGTACGGATATCTCGCCCTCTCATATTTGAACCTGCATATATAGTACGCTCGTCCTTCAGTCTTTGGGTGCCTAGATTGTTTGACCTCCGCTGGCACGCCGCAACAACAATTTGGAACAGGAAGGGCCGGCGGAACAGGGCCATGTGCATCCTCCACAGATGGATACTGACCATACCCCCTCTGGCGTAGCATCCTCTCATGGACAACGACAGGATTATCAAAGTCCATCACAGAACTGCAAATATATACAAAAATAAAGTGAATGAGTACCGAACTCTAAGGAGACCATAACAATAGGGACAACTCTTCCATTACATCATCTCTAAAAACAAAGCATATGAAATGGGACAACTCTTCCATTTCACCATAAAACCCTCCCCAAACTCTAACCAACGTGTTTATTTCACAATCTCTAAGCAAATCATAACAAATGTAACAAGTCTTTCATTTCACCATCTAACCCTAACCAACCAAACTCTAACAAAAAACTAACAAATGAGGTCCAACATAGAATATTCAAGAGGGGAGAAGCTTACCGGAGATGGGGGGACCGATTTCCACAAGTTTAATCCGCAAAAAATGGACCAAAATGCGGGGAGTGGAGCTCCAGACGGCGGTTGCAGCTCGCTCTGGACGGAGGAGGAAGAAGGGAAGAAAGAGAAGAGGAGCCCGCTGCCCCAGTTCAAAACGGCCCTACCGCGCCAGGCGGGGTGGCGCGGCAGGGCTCGCCGCGCCAGGCGGGGTGGCGCGGCAGCTCTGGACGCCTCGCTGGCGCCCGCGGCCAGCGTGGCGGCCCTGCCGCGCCACATGCATTGGCGCGGCAGGGGTATTTGGCCGCGCCGGTCGGTCTGGCGCGGCCAAAACGGCTACCGGGTGCAAATATTGTCCTGGACGGGTTTTTTTATAATATTATTAAAAAAATAATAAAATTAAAAAAAAGACAGAAACAGGAAGAGGAAAGCTGTAGGTGGGGTCCGCGCGTCAGAAAGAGAGAGAGAGACGTCATGGGCCGGTCCAGCTCAGCTCATCATGGGTTTGGTAGGTGGGTTGGGTTAGCAGGCCGGTAGAGGTTAGATAGGGTTAGCAGGCCGGGTTTGTTACTGGGTTAGGGCCCAAGGTTAGACTAGATTTATATTTGAATTGGATTCAAACTTAAAATCCAACCCAAAGATCCAAATTAAAGGCAAATAGAAAATCCAACTCATTCGTGCAAGCTCCTGCTTAAACAGTTTTTACGCACACGTTTCATTTACTAAGAGTTTTAAAAGAAACAATTTAGCCTTACATTGCAGATACAAATTAACATTTCTGAAAAAAACCCCCCAAGTGTTACACTTATACCACGACTTGCATAGGTCGTCGCTGGGGGCCTGGACGACTACATCCTGTCGGAGCTATCACCAGGATCAGGGACGGGCCTAGTTTTGGAACGGGCTAAATCCAGTATAAAGGCTAAATCCAGTATGGTGAGTGAATAAGCTTTTTTTTGGTCTATTTAGTAGACTGGACCTCTAGTTTTTTTGCCACAATTAAATGGCGCGGTTGCAGCGTCTCCGAACCCGAGGCGCCGATTTCGGCCACCACATCTACAACGCGATTTCCTAGTAGTGTTTTTTCTCGTAGCTTTGGCAAAATCCAAGTAGCGTCCCTGGATTATATGGAAATGCCTTAGGTTTGGCGAATGATGGCGTGGAACCAAGCACCCCCTTTGTCCCGGCTCTAGTTTTCTTCCTGGCTCCGCCACTCCCACTAGTGGTTAATTTCTAGTCACTGTTTTATTTACGGACGCAAGGTGCTGCTCCTTGAGAAGCAGAAGCTTATCCAACACCATATCTGGACTTGGAATTCCTGGAAACTAAGTTCATCTACATGCTTTTACATGCAGGGCAAACAAATGAAATGCTAACAGAAGTTTGTAAAGCATCACGACAGATAATCATGTGCACCTGCCGACTGCTAGCAGGTGGTATGTGAATGCAAGCACTACAAATAGACATAATACATGCTGTTGCGTAATAAAAAAAATCGTGCGAGCGTCCTCAAAAATCCGGGTCCCAAGTTACTCGAAATCTTGTGCAACCGTCTATGACGCGAGCCAAGCCATACTGTATTGCTCCTGAAACTTGAACAATATTATTGTTGCGGTCTGCTCCTCGAACAAATACAGTGGCAACCATGTAACCATCCAAGTAATGACGCCTCCTATAAATCGCTGGTGCCGCATAAGTGCCACCAGGTATTATCTTCACCCTGGAATCGATCTTCATGGCCTTGAGCGCGGTCGAACAGCGAAGTATGTAGAGTGCAAGCTCTACTTGATCTTTGTGACCAAAGAATCCAGTCATATAAACTGATTTCAGACAGGTGTGCTGGTGCAAAGGAAGGCTCCTCAACCCACCGCGCCCCGCGTGATAGATTTCGTGGTCGCATTGCATCCACATCTAAAATCAGAAAGAAAATTATGTTACTATATTGTTGTACACTTGTACTGCATAAATAGAAGAATGAATAGTCTCAGAATTTGGAAGGATGAATTACATGTAATTCCAGATTTTCCAAGGAAGGAGCGCAATCCAGCAGATAGGCGTAGTCAAGGACGTCAGTTTTTCTGTCTTCGCTAGCTCCAAAAATATTCAACTCCAACCTCAAATCCCGAAGATAAATGAACTTGTGAGGCCTAACAGGCGAAATTGCTCTCTGGGTAAAAATAACCACACACAAATATGAGACATGAACGATCAAGTTACCTGGGAACAAATGCATATATAAATATATGTAGTGACATGTTCGCAAATACCTTATGTTGGTTGCACTTTAGGTTTAATGTCTCAAGATGTTGCATAGTACACGGGAATCCCGTGGTGATGTAGTCAAGCGCATTAGTGTCAGAAGTCAAGTTAACGCTCACAGTCCTCAGACCGGAAGTTGTAGCAAATTGTAAAGGAACTATTGGACCTGAGTACTCGAATGTTATCAGACCACAGTTCATCTTTATCAGTTCGACTAAGATGCAGTCCTGAACCTTCAAATGCTTCAGTCTGTTTAGAGGGCCAAGTGACCGCAGAGTTGTGAGCATTCCACAACAGGTAATCTCAAGAAACTCCAGAAGGTTGCATTTGGACAGCAAACACTCAACATGTTCGTTTGTGATGGTCACATCTACCATGTTAAGCCTTTTAAGGTTCGGAAAGCCATTGAAGTCTGCAGGTAGCTTCAGAGAGACAGAAGTAAGTTGTAGACACCGCAGGTATGAACCGCCACTAGCAACAAAGAAGTGACAAGGAAAGTTGTATGGTTCCCGTCTGCCTGCTGGCAATTTATATCCCATAGTGCTGTTTGAGAGGTGAAGGATAAGCTCTTTTGTCTTCGACAACAGTACAAATTTCAACCATGTATCTATGTGACCCGCATGCTTATTGTGTAAAGGACACCAAAATTCCATGCGATCGACCTCTGAACCACTATGTCGTTGTAGGACCCCATCGACCGTAGAAATAAACTCATGTACACCAATCTTTACGCAGCGAAAAGGGGGGTGTATTGTTATAGACCCTCTTCAGTGTGTAGCAATTGAATGTTAGGTTAGTGTGATCACGCCAGACATATTTCCAGTGGCTTGATAATATGCTTGTCCTGATAGCATCTCTTATTGGCAGTCGTGATATGATAGAGCGTAAGATATCCTACAGAAGCAACAAGATACAGTGAAACAATGACAACCGTGTAATTATCTGGCAACATACAGAGTCTTACTCACTGAATTTCAGTTTCACAAGGCATACCATGGGAAGATCCAAGAGCTGGAGCTGTTATCCTCCTTTTGTTTGCGAAGTTGCTCCATACAAGAGTCCTGATTTCGTTTCCATGCTTGTGGTATCTATCTGGAAGGAATATAGTCTTAAACCTATCCAAGAGCTGGCTGGAGCTTGTGATTTTTTTCTTTTCCTTTATATATATATCTCTACATGTATATAGAATTTTTTTTCTTTATTATATATATACAGGATTTTTTTTTTTTTGCGCAAAGGTCATAGAGCAGAGCAGATGAGAGAGGAGATGAGATTGATGAACTTACTAGGCTGGGGTCGGGCGGTGATCTCCGGCGGGCGGTCCGCCGCTGGCCGGCCGAGAGTTTGGGTCCGTCCGGTCGCGTTTGTTCTTCTCATTTTTTGTTAATTTATTATTATAGACAACAAGCAGCGGGAACCTGAACTCGTCAGGGGAGCGGACTCCTAAATCGGCGAGGACTCCTATTGCGAATATGCGATTTGGAGGAAAGCCCCGGCCGGGTCTCATCGGTGGATGCCGCACCAGCAACAGCACAAGAAAAGCTCATGCCATGACGCCGACACCAAACGAATTTTGGACAACGAACACACGAATTGCTCTGTGCATCTTGGCGTGGCCTGAATTTGATCCAAGGTTGGGTTGGTCAATGCCCGGAGAACACGCGAGACTTTCAAATTTTGTTGGAAGAAGAATAACAACCTAGGCGTCTCACCTAACCGTCATTTTCATAGGCGAATCCGTCGTCGTAAGGACAAAGATGGTACTCAAAGCGAATCAGATGGTTCAGGATTCCCAACCTGATTCATCACTCTTGTCTGTCCAACAATTTGCATTTTGACAGTTAATTAACAAAGGAGCGTCACGTACCTGTGAGAGATTTACCAAAGATACATGTATACATCTCTTGTTCAAAATATACACTTGATTCGATTATCTATATCACTACCCCTTAACCATCGAATAATGCCACCACCAGCAAAGCAATTGCAACTTGCATAGATGAAAGAGCTGATTGGATTGACCACCTGCAGCTAAACCAAACCATCACAGCTGCTCCAATCCGTCAGAGAAGCAGGCGCTGAAGCGCGCCATCTCGGCCTCCGGCAGCACCACGCCGATCTCGATCCCGGCCTGCGCGTCGCGGCCCTCCGCCAGCGACACCGTGCCGGGCGTCTTGTCGATGGACACCAGCTCCACCTTGCTCGGCCGCCCGAGGCCAAAGTCAGTGTCGTACACGCCGTACCTCGGCGACCCGCCCACCGACATCGGACGCTGGGGGACCAGCGACAGGATCTTGTGGAACCACCCGCCGGCACCGGCCAGCACGCCGTCGTCCAGCGCCCGGATGGACGCGCCGATCGCCGCGGCCGCGGCCACCACGCCGTCGGCGCTTAGCAGGTCGCCCAGCCCCACCTCCACGAAGCACGGCCGGAGGCAGTTGCCGAGGTACTCCTGCGGGATCGGCGGCGCCAGGCGCCGGCGACACTCGACCGAGAACAGCAGGTGCGCGCGGCGCTCCGTGTCGGCACCATCGACGCGCGCCAGGCAGGCCCACGCGAACGCGCACGCCACCGTGAACGCCGAGCAGTGGACGCCGCCGCCGTTGGCGACCACGCGCTGCTTCAGCTGATCGATGCGGTTGCGGGCGAGCACGAACGACGCGATGACAAGCTTCGGCGGCGGCCCCGTCGGTGGCGGCGGCGGAGGCGGGCCATTGGCCGCTAGCTGACGCATTTCGTCGAGCGTCCTGGCGGCAAGTCCCTCGGGATCGGCGACAACGCTACGGTCCAGGAACGGCGGTGGCGGCACCGCAGCGTCGGCGGACTCCTCGCCGGCGGCGACGCGGCACTGGCCGGCCCAGGTCTTCACGAAGTGCATGTAGCTGGAATCGTCGCAGGCCACGTGGTGGATGGACACGCCGACGGCGATGCCCCGGCCGGCGAACACCGTGACCTGCGCCGCGGCGAGAGCAAAGGTCCCGTCTTCCGTCTTGGGAAGCTGCGGCACCAGCGCGTACAGCCGGGCCACGTCCCTCGGGCCGCCGCCGGACAGCTCGTCGAAGTCGTCGGAGCTCTCGGCGACGGTGAGCTCGACGCCCTCGCCCGCGTCCCCACCCGCGGAGCAGAACTCGTACCCGCCGCCGCCGTCGGGGCACGGGCGGACGCGGCCGAGCAGCGGGTAGAACCCGTGCAGCGCGGCGGAGAGGGAGGAGACCAGGGACGGGAGGAGGCTGGCGGTGAAGTGCTCCGCCGTGTGCGGGTAGGGGTAGAAGAAGACACGCTCCACGGGGCCGGTGAAGAGCCAGGGCACGTCGAAGAAGGTGAGCGGGAGCACGCCGCCGGGCGCCGGAGGCGAGGCCGCCACCGTGAGCCTGTCAAGAACCTTGGTGGCCATGGGGGAATTGGAATTGAGACGGCCCGCCCCTGCTTCGAAGCCAGCAGGGGGAGAGGAGAGGAGAAGGGGGAGGAGAGCAGATCAGAGGAAGGTGGTGATTCAGATCCACCAAACACAAGCACTCGAAGAGGTTTTTTAGTGCGTGCCCGGTGGTTGGAAATATGACCAAAATCCACTTCCCCTGATCGTTTCCATTCTTATTAATTGCTGTCCATCCCTAATCTCTTCTCCCACTGGTTTCTCTCTGAACTTCTTCTGAAACATGTCGAGGAAGCTACAGCAGGTTCCCCTGTCCAAGAGCACAAAAACACTGTCAGTGACTAACGATACTCGTAGTCAGGGAATAAACTGACATGTACAGGCACGAAGCTCCTGCAAGTGAGCTGTTTACTGAAATTCTAGTGACTGTTGTTCTAGAGTAACCTGATGACAGGCACAGACAGACAGCACAGGGGCGAATGCCATAGTTATTCAGTGAAGTAAAAAGCGATAGTAACGGTGAACATTGTAGTGTACTAAAACAAAAAAAAACCGGAGCAAGGACGTCCAATACTAGAGGCAATCCAATCAAGTCTCAGGTAATGACTAATAAGACAGCCACAGTGTTTGACCCCATCAGAAGGGGTGGACAAACAGAAACTCCTCGTGTCTCTGTCAAACAGGCATCCAATTACATCATCGTCAAAATTTCTGTTAAGCATCTCTGTTCCCAGGCTTATGATTTTGATCCCGCATGTCCTTTCAGGAATCCACTTGATTATATTAAGGGTTGCAGTGCCCATCCGTGCTCCAGTAAGGCCTTCGGAATCTACAGAAGGGCAGGGCGATTTTGCGAAGTGTTAGGTGTCTGATTGAAAAAGCCAAAAAGGGTTGTCAATATGTGTCGGCGCCATATGCTTACTATCATGGAAGATGTCTTACGCTTCAGAGTTCAGAGGTCTTCGCTTTGATTGTCTTATATGGATCATGCTCGTAATCTCATTTTTATATGAAACCATGAGATGCAGAGCTTTGTCCTGCCAATTACATAGTAATTTAACAGAAGGTTAGACCTTAGAAATACTAGATCCTAAACTATAATGCACAAAGAAATCGTGCAAGTAAAGAGCTCCCAAACCATAAGATATTCAGGACCACCGCAGTGGTTGGAGCAATTGTAAAGAGGAAAAGTGCACAAAATGTAGTATCTGATGTGGTTTTCAGAAATGATGGTCGCTAAGCAGTACCATAATGCATTAGCAGTCCTGGTTGTGGACAGCAACAAAAGGAGGTTGCTTTGATGACAAGGCATGAACTAACAGGAAGACTCACACCAAACCCAACTGAATGGAGCCTCTCCAGTATATCAACTAAAAGTTGCAGAAGTATCTAAATCTGTCAGGAAACTATGAGCTTTCATGTTCACAGAAAGCCAAGAACTGATACTCGAGATGAAAGAGGGAAATGGTGGCATTATTAATTTAATATAATTAAAAAAGCTTGTACCCCAAAAGTCTGTAGCAGCTAGTCGGTAGTTTAGTGGCGACAATCTGGATCTGCTTCACTAAGGCACCGAGGTGAATGAGAACAAACACTTGGAAATGCTTCTGAAATCGCATATCTCAAATGGAGCCGATGCAGTGGTTGATCAATGACCACTCAGTGGAAAATTATTCAGACATCCATGATCATAAATAATTAGATGATCGCAGTACACAGTACTAATGATATGTTGCATTACCCAGGTACTAAATCGCAGTACTACCAGTGTGAGCCGATTTCACAAAATACAGCAATATGTGCACCACAAAACAGCTTCTTTTGGTATATTATCTCATTCCAATAACCAGATATTTAACCAAAAAAAGAAGATGGTGTAACACCAATTGCTGCATTAACAGTAAATAAACTCCTGCCGAGAAAATTAACTGATTGGCGCAGGCATAAAGCTCCAGCAAGATAAATGGTTACTGTCCTACTGAATTTATCCTTCAGTTGCAAGTGTTAGTGTAATGCAGACGACAGGCTGATGACAGTAGGGAAGCTTTTGTTCAGAAAATAAGCTGATGACATGCACCTGACAGTCATCAAGTGTGGAACGTCATGGGTAGTTGCCCTGTGAAAGTAAAAGAAGTACTTAGGTAATGAGGCAGCTGTGAAATCCTAGAATCAGAGCATGAACATGCAATTACAAGAGACATGTCAAATCAATCTGGTATTTTCACAGTCAGGTAACTAGGCTGCTGCAGTGTTTATCATATAACAAGGCACTTGGGTCTCTGTCAAACATTCATCCAATTTTATTTATTTTTTTTAAACGAAAATGATAGCGTTGTCAAAATTTCTGTTAAGAACTCTGTTCTCTAGTCCAAAATTTTGAACCTGCATGGCTTGATGTCCTTTCAATCAGGCATTCACTTGAAAAAACTAAGAGATGCAGTAGTACCAATCCATGATCCAGTAAGGGTCTGGATCTACAGAAAAGTGCAGGGGAATTTTGGGACTGGATAAGTCAGCTCTGAGACTCTGATTGGAAAAAAAATGGCTCTGTGGATCATGTTCTCAATTCCATTTTACATAAAACAAGAGAGAGATGCAGAGCTTTATCCTCCCAAATAGATAGTAATTTAACAGAAGGTTAGACCTTGGAAATAGATCCTAAACTTAAACGCACAAAGAAATCGTGTAAGACTTCCCAAACCATAAGGTATTCAGGACCACCATTGTGGTTGGAGGCTTGGAGCAATTGCAAAGAGGAAAACTTTGCACCAAATGTAGCAGATGCTATGACTTTCAGAAATGGTGGTCACTTAACAGTACCAGAATGTGTTAGCTATCCTGGTTGTGGACAACAACAACAGAAGTTGCTTTGATGACAAGGCATGGCCTAACAAGCAGACCCACACCAACCCAGATGAATGGAACCTCTCCATTATCAACTAAAAGCCTAAAAGGTCGCAGAAGTATCTAAATCTGTAAGGACTCAGGAAATTATGAGCTTTCAGGTTCATAGAAAGCCAAACACTAATCCTCAGGAGTAAAGAGGGAAATGGTGAAAGTATTGTTTACTTTATTGAAGGAGATTGTATTCCAAAGGTTGAATCAACTAGTCAGTTGATTACCAGGTTGACCGTCTGCTTCCCTAAGCACGGAGTAAATGGGAAGAAACACTTGGAAGTGCTTCTGAAATCAAATGGCATATTCTCAAGACCAAATGATGCAGTACAGCAGCAGTTGATCAATGATCATCGATGACTAAAATTTATTCAGACATTCCTGATCATAGATAATTAGTATCGAGATCTATATACAGATGTGCAGCATCAGGATGGGGGGAAAATAACAGCTGACACAATAAGCAGATAGCATCAAAATTCTATAGTATTTTTCACGTGTGATTCTTGATGTTGAACATACAAGCAGCAGAAACATGAGCCATATTTGAGACATAAAATCTGAAATCACGAATATACAAATTAGTAAATCACATCAGAGATATGTTATCTCTTACATCGCCCATTGAGTAAATTGCAGTTTCCATTATTTAAAAAGAGTAAATTGCAGTTCCGATGTGATCCAATTTCACTTAAAACAGAAACATCTGCACACAAAAGAAGTTGCTAACATCACAAAAGAGTTCCATTATTTAACAAGGTTTGTTAACAGAAAAATAGCCATGACAACAATCACGAATTATTAAATCTTAATTCATGACATAAATAAACACCTTTAGGGTGTGTTTGGTTGGTGGGTAGATTCACAACGTTTTTTTTTTTATTATTGTTCTATTATTTTTCTTCAGTTATGACTGGAAATGAACCTCAGCTACAAGCACAGCATTCTGGAAAGGTTAGGTCACCGGCTGAAACTGGACTGACATAACTAAATTTCTCCAATCACTTAATATAAATTAAAAACAGTGGACCCCAACAACAAGCACGAGAATTAAAAAAAAAAAGGTTTCGCTCCTGGACTGAAATTAATCTGGAATAAGTCATATTTCTGCCATGGCTAAAAAATTAAAAACATCTATGCACTGACATCTAACTGAGATCATAAAATTCAGAACTGGAAAAACAATGCAAAAGGAAAAACATCAGGGATCAGTGACAGTGGGCCACAGCTGCAAAGTGAGATCCAAAATATGATGACTTCAAGCTGTGCATCACCAAACCTGACTTGACGAAAGAGTGTAAAACCGACTCAGAGTTTTACTTCAGTATAATCCCAAGAACCGCACCAAATCAGAGTATCAGACAGGCTTCAGAATTCAGATTACCTGATGAAGCGGCAACAAATCGAATCGAGCAAAAGCGACGGTTGGGTGATGGCAGTGTGTTGTGAGTTTGTAACTCCACCTATGCCTCTCTGTTCAGTAATGATAAAGAAGAGGGTGGCCGCTGGAGATGAGGACTGAGGAGCGGAGCGGAGCGAGCAGCCCGAGCTTTAGCAGCAAGAGAAGAAGAAGAGAGAGAGATTGGCTCCCTGGTTTAGTGTCGGAGTATGCAGGCGCCGTCGGTAGGCGGAGGATCTCAAGGGATGCAGGCTAGCGGAGGCCGCCGTCGACAGCGCCGCCCCGCCGGTGACAATTTCGCCGGCCAGAAATTTTACAGATTGCCTCCTGATTGGTCGTGATCCAAATCAGGGGCTGCTCGTAAAAAGTCTCTGTTATTTTTCATAAACCTCCCTTATTTAGTTATTTGGATCGCGACTATTAATCGCGAACCAAGTTAGGGGGTTTAATCAAAATAGTCTTTCGTAAAACCCCCTGGTTTCGATCGCGATTATCGCGATCCAATAGTTTTTATATAGGCCCCTGAGCGGCCCAAAAACTTCGCAAAAAGCCCCCGTGTCGGTTGGCTCTCTCTTCTCCGTCCGTCACCGGCGTCGCCTCTCGCCGGTTCGCCATGACCGTCGCCATCCTCTCCACCTCCGAAGAAGCGCCAGCCAAGCCCCGTTCGAGCCAAACGCTCACGATCCGGAGTTCAGCAGCAGTAAGTTCGGTCGCTAAAAAAGCAGCAGTAAGCTCTGCTCCCGTAGCAAGGACGACCAGCCGGCCGGAAGGGCTCGATTCGCCGGGCACATCCGAAGCAGCCACGCTCTTGAGAAACTATGCCATTGCTTCGCCTGTAATTTGTCTCCGGTCTCCTCAGCTTTCGGCGGGACAGGCTAAGATGCTCCTGCCGTATGGGTCGCCATTGGTCCGTGGCCGTGAGTGTGGCTGCCGGAAGTTTGTTTGGACAGGGCCACCGGGCATAACTTTTTCAGCGACAATCTGTGCTGGAAGACATATTGTCAGCGATAGAGTGACAATCCGTGCTGCACAAACAGCAATGAAACTCCTGCCCGGTGAATGGTTTACTGTCTTACTGAATACTGAATTTTTACTTCCCTTGCAATACTCCTGCAAGTTGCAAGTTAGGATAAGCTGATGACAGTAGGGAAGCTTCTGAATTATGATCATAGAAAGCTGATGACTGAAGGGTCGATCCCATGACAAGGTCCATATGTCTCTATCAGTCTATCAGACAGGCGTCCAAATGACAGCATTGCAAAAATTTCTGTTAAACATCTCTGTTTTCTGGCTCAAGAGTTCCAACCTGCATCCACATGATTAAATTAAAGGCTGCAGACCTGCCGTAGTATCCATCAGTGCTCCAGTTAAGTGCCGGAATCTACGGTAGAAGTGTAGGGGAATTTTGGCAAGAGTCGGCTCTCTGATTGGGAAAAAGGTTCAAAGGTTGTCAATATTCGTCGGCGCCATGTGCTTACCATCATATATTCATATGGTTGAAGGGAAAATTCGCACCAAATGTACCTGCTATGGCCTTCAGAAATGAACAAATGCTGAGAGACAGCCTAACACAAACCCAACTAAATGGTGCCTCTCCAGAGTCCACAAAAAGCATATCATAAAGAAAAAGGTGCAATGTTAATTATTTTTCACTCAATTAGAATTATTCAGGCTTTAAGCAGCATGGTCATAAGCGATTGGTACCAGAACATTTGAAAAATGTTTGTAGCGTCAGAGATTCAGAGTGCCAAGAGACTGACAGATGAAACAATGAGCAAACAACATTGTTTCAGCACTCCTGTTGTGTCCCAAACTCCCAGTACTTTAGGCCCAGGCCCGTTCCGATTCCGGCATAAACATACTAAAGGCCTTCAAATATCGTTTTTTTTTCTCAAGCAAATATATAACATTGATCGTCTAAACAAAGCAACATTTTGTTTTATAAATAGAATATGCAATGGTCTGTCTCCCTTTTTTATTTTTTTATTTTTTTATTTAAATAAAAAAACAGCAGTCCAGCCAAGCCAAACAAGCTCTTCGTTTGGAGAAAGAACAAACACACACAAAGCTCTTGAACTGATATGATGGTGAGGCGCCACATACACAATTTCCGAGGCGGTGAGGCATCTGTTGATCATTCGATACCAAAATGCATCCCCTAGTAGCTTGCGTTGTTTGCTTTTCAAGCTTTATCCTGTTTGGAACAAGTGTTATTATGGTGATCACACTAGGTATTATATTGGAGACCAAAGTTTTTGCATAGTTTGACTCCTCCATTACAAACCATGTTGCAAAGGGCCAAAGACCTCACCTTCTTTTGTTCTAAAGCAGTTGCATGCACAAAACAAAAACACCGGTCTTGCTTTCCATTACGTGCTTTTGTGCATGGGGATCAGCGCTAAATAATGTTGGTTGATTAGTGGGGTCTAATCACCCTCATCAAGTGCCATAATAAGCCTGCCATTCATTTGTGTGCTCAGCTTTGTTTGACCGATGACCGCCAGCTTCTTGACCAGCTCAATCCAAATGAACACTTGTGATATAAAAACTTACAAGACACAAAGGGCCAAAGCACACAAAAAACAATGAGACTGCATTCAGCTTTATGAGACAGCCCCATCTAAACTTGTGGGCCTGTTTCTCATCAGGTCATTTGATCAGCAATACAGTAGTAAACATTATGCAAAGAGAGTAGTACTCCACAACACAACACAAACTTTTGAGGAGAGATGCATTATGTACTGCACACAGGCTTGTGAAACAATGGATGATGGAGGAGTTATTATCTTGAGACAGTGATAAGAACAAACTTGACACGGTGTTAGGGCCGCCTAATTACTGGCTAGCATCCTAGGCTACCTAACCATGTGTAGATGCTGCTATACTAATCCACATTAATCACGCGTTAAATCTACGGTTTTGCATCGATCGATAAAGAGGACGGATAACAAAAGTCACTGACCTATCCTTGTTGTTAACTCAGCTACGCATTCGTCGTGTTCAAGCAGATATATAGCTCAAGATTTAATCTGAGGGCCTTGTGTAGCTTGCTTGCTTGCTTAATTGGCATGCAGCAGCTTTAGAACATCTGAACAGTTAGCTGTTCTTCGGCGTCACGAGGCTTGGTTACCATAGTAGTGCTAAAAAAATGATTTACTAGCTATCAATATAGCTTCTGATAAGCACATTAGCCTCCCCTTTTGTAATGGATTCAGTAAGAGCACGCATGTCTGAATGAAATTTTCGAGTTCCAAGATACTAACCCTATAAACCTACTGCCAGAAACGCCGTGGTATTTGGCATGTCTATCTCAATTGTCGCAATGTGATTAACATTGGATTATCAAACCTTCTCACAGCTAGTGTTGTGCTCATCAGCTTGGTAGGGAAAAATAAAATCTATACAGGCTTTTGGAGCAAGGGTCTTTTTCTTTCTCTGCAATACTACCCACAAGCTTGCACTACTAGCTCCAGGAATAAATTACTGCTTAGTAATAACTTGGTCAATCGTCCAATCGGAGTCAATCCTGCCAAGAAATTAACCATTGGGATCAGTAACCTAGCTAGCTTCACCGTGTTTCTGTTTCTGTGCAATGTGCATACGTGCTTATTACTAGCTAGGTTTGAAAGGTCAACGATTATGTACGTAAAACATACTCCTCTGCTTGTAGCTAGGAAGCAAAAGTAAACGGTGCTTGCGGCTGAGCAGTTCAGACCTGTCCTTGATCAAGGGGACAGTCACTCTGCAGGGCATGGAAAACTAGGATTAGCAGCCTATGAATACATACAAGCTATTTTAGGGTCTCTAGAGGAGAGCATCAAGAACTTGGTGCCATCTCAAATCTGTGTGCAATAACTCTTGCCTCAACTTTTGTTTGACACTGAAGGTTCTAGTGGCAGTTTAATTAGTACCCTGGCCGGGTATCCACTAAACAAAAAAGGCTTCAGAGTTCTGACAGTATTTCTTGATGGCTTGCATGGGAGCATGTCTCGCCTTTTGTGCATGAATCAGGTATAGGGAAACATTGGTTTCTTGTCTCACGCATGAAGACACGAATGAATGTTTGCGCAAAACTTGGAGCCGAGGCTGATTTTCAGGACCAGACATCTGCTGACTAACGGCTCGATCCGGAGTAATGGAATTTCTTTCTTTGAAACAAGTCGTGTGTTCTGGTGGAGTGGACTGACTCAGTTATGTACAGACTCGATCAAGAGCAAGATTGAAACCTCCACATTGCTACTGCCCAGTGATGATATCACATAGCAAGATGAATTTCATATATGAGTACTAAAAACAAGCTAGTAAGTTCTTATTGAGACAGACTCTTGCAAGTAAATCATGGATCAAAAGCATGCAGGCTTGCCCACTATATATGATTTCTAACAGTACTCACTAATAACTAAGATCAGAACACCTGATAATTAGAAGAGAAAGAAAACAAAAGAGTTCACTACTAGTAGTACAAAGTTAATTTCCTTGTGTTTTCTCCCCCGGAATAATTCTAGTTTCTCACACTTGTTGCATTAGCGGAGTGGAGACGATGGCATGGCTCCAAAACGACATGCATGGTGGTGTACGGTTCTAGAGGGAGTAGTTGGGGCTCCTCATCATGGCCTGCGCCAGGTACTGGAGGTCCCCGCCGGCGTCCGCCTTGGCGCAATGGTCTCCGGCCATGAGCTCCGGCACGAAGCAGTCGACGTCGAGTCCCCCCACGGCGGCTCTCCTGGCGCCGCCGCCGCACGCCGCCGCGTCCTGGCGCAGCAGGGCGGTGATGCTGCCGTGGTCCCACTGGTGGTGGCTGACCGGCGAGTGGCCCTGCTGGACGCCGCCGCACGCCAGCTGCGCCTTGGCCTGCATCAGCTGCGCCTGCAGGATGGCCACCTGCATGTTTTCAAGTCCATCATTTCCCACATGGAGTGATCGCAAGATCGAGTCAGGACGCAATCATGCATGTGATGTATGGATCGTCGAACAGGTAATAGCAAGAAAAACATATATACCTGCTGCTGGAGCGCGAAGATCTGGGCGACGCAGCCATAGACGGGGTCGCGGAGCCTTGCCTGAGCCTCGTAGGTGATGGTGACGACGGCCTCGCATCGGTCGGCGACGGGGAGGTGGGAGAGCAGCTTGGACGCGTTGCTGGCGCCGAACACCTTGTGGATGGCGGCGAACCGCGCGGCGCCCTGGTCGCTGCTGAAGTAGGGCGCGAACACGCACTCGGGCACGCACCGCCGCCGCAGGAACTTGCACGCCCCGCACGGCGATCCAGCGCCGGCAGCGGCGGCGGCGGCAGCTCCTCCGCTGGCGGCAGCAGCTCCGGCCATGGCGATCGATCACTAACAACTTGTGAAGAGCGAGGTAGCGTGCTAGTATGTGTGGTGAAGTAGTAGTATACCGGCCGGTGCAAGTTGGGAGGAGATGGTATGATTTATAGGCGCGCGGCGCGGGTGTGGGGTGGTGGTGACCTGACCTGAGGAAGAAGAAGAAAGACAAGTAGGGCAGGGTGTCTGGTTCCAAGGGAGCAAACGTGTTAATGCTGTGTTGAAGAAAAGGAGCCCGCCCCCCTGCCGAACCGAACCATTGCTTGGCTTGGCTTGATTTGGCTAATTGGCTTTGGCTTAAGCCACGGCCAGTCCACCTCCACCACCTGCAGCTAACCCCAGCCCAAAATATTTTACTAGCAGCCACAGCAAGCCACTGTCCTCTCCTGCTACAGTGCTACAAACAGTCGAGTTGATGTTTGATTTTTGTCTTGGAGGACAGGAGTACAATACGTACATTCATACCTTTATTTCTCAGAAATTCGTTGGTTATTGTCTCATCAAAATACAGTCTTTTTTTTCATCTTTTTTTTTAAAAAAATACATTCTCTTTTCGACAACAAAACTACACAACACTGATTAGCAACAAATCTGAAACGTTATTGTGATGAACATGTAACGTTGGTGATGATCAAAACAAGCAGGTGAATGCATGCACAGCGTTTAGCCGTTTACTACTTTCTTGCAGTTGCAGAGGTGAAAACAGAAAGGCAACCGAGGGCAGATCAGAATCAGAGGACTGGACACGTTGGTGAGTGCACGTTCGTGAATGCTACCGAATACCGATCGATTGGTGAAGGAAGGAATGGAGGTGATGTGATTTTGGACGGATAAAAATATTTTTTTTTTGCAGGTGATTGTGCACGCACGTACGTACGACGTTACGTGGCATTAAACAAAGCATTTCGCGCCGAACGGCCGCACTCGTCGTTCACTGCTGACTCGTCAGATCGCCCACCTGCCCGCCGCTGCCACTGGATTGTTCCTTGTTCCTCCTCCTCCTCGACCCTTAATAAAATACTAGCATTATTTTTCTATCATCATCTTAATCTACAACCCCATGTGACATTGCTTTGCTTAATCGTCGACATTGACTGCTCCATCACATCACCTTCTCATCTTCATCTCATTCGGCCTCTTCTCCTCCTACACTCCACTGCTTCGTGTGTTTCAGTTCATTCTGCTTGCATTTGCACCTCTTCAAGCAACTCCGTCTCGTTTTTCTGCTAGCTCTGCACTCGTTCCAGTGCTTCTTTGCCTGTGACACCGACACTGTTCAAGAAAACGAGCGTACATACGACAACTGGGACTGAAGACTGGTACACAGAAAACCTACCTGCTTGCAAAGGGAACCAACCAGACAGGGAAGCGTACCGGGAGCTTCAATCACAGCAGGCAGCCGAGCAGGCAGAAACGTACCGGACCAAACTCTGCTTATTCTAACACAAGGCAAGGAGGCAAGGAAACAGCAGAGAGTCTTTGCCAATGTCACACGTTTACAAGCACAATCACATTCGTCAACAGTCAATCAGGCTGGCAGTTACGAGGAGACGACGCAAAGAATCAAAGCAATCCTGCTCCTGCACGAGCAGACATCACCCCACACGTGCGCACGGTTGCATCCGTATCAACAGCTTTCACGTTCAGTCACAGCTTACAAGATGAGAATGAGCTCATAGGAATGGACATGTCAACTCATGTGCGAAAAACCAAGTACAAGGCCGCAAGCTTGTCACTGAAGCAAAGGAGCTCCAACGTCACCCCCGTGTTCATCACACACTCTCTACACCGAAATCCATGGAGCCTCAACGGATCAGGCGATCGCCGTCCTTGTTGAATTCATTCATCAATCAAATAATGCTACAGTTTTCTGCCGGCGACAGACTAGGTTGCGTAGGCCTGGACAGCATCAGCATATACCGACTTAGCCGAGCCACTGCGTGGCGCGGCGCTCGCCGCCACCGCCGACGGCGTGGCGGATGCTGATCTTCTCGTGGGAGTACTTCTCCTGGAGGTACTCGAAGGCGTTCACGTCCAGCTTCCCGCTCACCGACTTGCCCTGCTTCCGTCGGATCTGCTGCTCTTTGATCGAGTTCCACAGCTTCACGATCGCATCCCGCTGCTGCTGTGTGAACCGGTTCACATTGTCGTAAGCGTGCTTCGCGAAGATGTCAATGGCAGTTTGCGTCCTGAAAACCAAGATATGATTTAAAACAATATAAAGAGAACCTAAGCATATGGATGGTGTATTTTCTTGACTTTTTCGGAGAACTCACCATGGAATTCTGTAGCGCCGAGCCGCTATTTCTAGACATTTCAGAAGGGCCTCCCGCTGTGACTTGAGAAATCTCTTTGATTCCTCCTCTTCTGCTTTTATGTTCAGAGCTGAAACTTCCTTCTCTCGAGCCCTCTCAGACTTCTTGGGCTTGCGCGCAAGCAGATCATCTAAACCAAAAGGATCAGACGATTCTTCTCCTGACTCTGAGGCTGCAGCATGTGCACTATCATCTGGGAGAGACTTGGAAGCAGCACCTGCTTCATTCTGCGTTGTTGTGTCATTTTTGCTTGCAGCTGCAAGAGCTGCAGCTTCATCATTGTCATCATCCACCGTGGCCATTGGCAGAGCTGACATGCCATCTTTGATCTTTCCAACAGCCTTTGAGAACTACAAAATAGAAGCAGGTAAGTATCCCCTGGGTGTTGTATTGGGTTATGGAAGATGTGGATAGTCTGACTGCGTATATCTAACATGAGCAGACACATGTAGTGCTTGAATGAACAAGATAAGAGGCATGCACGTCAATAAAAATAAACTCACCACAAAACTGTCATCCGTGAAAAGATCATTAGCCAACACTGCATGCAGCACCCATATGTCAAATTGATTCTTCTGCTGCTGGCTGAATAACTGCACATTGATCGCAGTTTGTAAGTGTGTCACATACTGGCTTCACATAAATGGGAAACTATTTGTCTTAAGGCCAGTGTAAACCTCACCTCTGTCACACCCTGAGCAGCACTGAATAGTGTGTGGTAATCGGCTCGTACAGAAGGCTCATTGCATGCTCCTGGAGAAGACATTGCAGCTTCTAGTATAGCAAAGAAATGGTCTATTGTCCCAGGCTTGACACTTCCGGCTTCAATCAGCTGCAGGGCTAGCTTTGACGCCTTGCTGAATTTGGAAGGATTGCCTATGTGTGACTTTATCTTCTGCATAGCCTCAAGTATTTGCGTTTCTGAGGCATCGACGGTTGTTCTGAACCGAAGACGTTTTTCGGGAACTGCAAGAAATACGAAAAGGAGTTTGCTTATTTGTTCTAGTTCTTATGGCAAGAAATCGGTGAGAAGAGACCACACAGACATTTCATATACCTACTTATGGAGGAACCAAAAATAAGTACAGGGATCATCATCTTTGAGATGTAACTACTTTTTTCCGCTAGTGCATAAACCTGCTAGTGGCACAGTGCAATGCATATATGCCCTAGCAGCAGATGGAAACTGCAAAGCCTAATTCGTTCGTGGGGATGCATCATTAACAAGGTGCCTTCTTGCAAGTAGCAGTGAGCAGAGTTTGGTGTTAGTAACAACATAATTCATACAGGGACCTCTGCATAAGTTAAACAAGGTGCAAAGTTCTATCATTGTCCTGAAATTTCTGGCTAAGTAAATATAGAATATTTTTTTTATCTAAAAAGCGAGAAGAAGCTGTTAGTATCCTGGCGCAACGGCAAAACTAAGAGGAGGCTCTTACAATTCGAGTCTCACATGAGGTTTATATTAGGTTAGAAATCAGGATTAAGCTATGCTGGTAGCTTTAGTGAGCAGATCTCAAGCCAGCTATCCAAAAATCACTCCCCCTCATTTATTTTGAGGCAGAATCACCCCTCCTGAAATCCCATCCCCTGAGTGGACAAGCTCGCAAATCGACCTACGAGAAAGCAATTCAGGCCTCCTATCGGCCGGCTGCTGCTCGACGCCTCGATCCTAACGTGCTAGTGCTACTGCACCCGAAGTCTCCAACTTAACGCGGTGCCCAATCAAACGATTATTTTCCAGATAAAAGCGACGCGAGCATAAGCGGCAGCGCGTTCAGGTCGGAAAGCACGAGCGGCGAAGGAGCAGGGATCTCACCATGGGGTTCGGGCGCGGCAGCCGCGGGGGCGGATGGGGGAGAGGCAGTAGCGTCGGAGGAGGGCTTGTTCCGCTTGAGAGAGCTCTTCAGCGCGGGCTTCGGCGGCGGCGGCGGAAGCGCCGGGGCAGCAGGAGGCGGCGGCGAGAGGGCGGCCCCGCCGCCGGGCGGCGCGGCGGCGGGCGGCGGCAGGCCTGCGAAGAGGTCATCGGAGGACATGGATGGTGTGTGGTGGGTTGGACGGATTTTTTGGTTGGATTGGAGGAGAGAAGAAGGAAGAAGAGCAGCCCACGGGCCGAGCATCCATAACCTAACCGGCCCAGTTACATTGTCTTGGTGCTCATGGGCCTGGAATTTGATCACACTGCTTCGGCCCATCGTCGAAAGAACTTGCTGCCTGCCTGCCCCTCCTCAGTCCTCCTCATCGTGATCACGTACGTACTTCTTCCTGCCGGATGCAGAAGCACCAAGGGGAAGAAACCCTCCCGCCGCCAGAGTCCATCACCATCAAGGCATCAATCTTTAGAATGCTTTGCTGTTCAATCTGACTATTACATTCTTTCTTCACGCCTGCAATCACAGGCATGAAGAAGAAGAAGAAATCACGAGGACACCACCTGCATGTTCAGAGAAAAAGGCGATCACGGCTCCAGCTTTCGGATCTTCCCACGGTATGCAATGCATTGCCAAACTGAAATTCAGGCACTCTTTCTTCTCATGGATTCATCTGATACTGGCGATGTTATTTGTTTCCCTATCTTTGATGCCCCTGCAGAATGTTTTGTCCTCCATCGTATCACGACTATCTCTAAGATACGCTATCAGGACAAGCGTGCTATCAAGGCAATGGAAACACCTCTGGTGTGATCACCCCAACCTAAGATTCCATCTCTATATGTTAGAGAGACGCCGGAGCCGTGGCTCTGCACCTGTCACCGAGCATGACCTCATTGCTCTGGTTAATCGAGTGCTGCAGCAACACAGCGGCACAGGGATCGACCTCCTCAAAGTCTCGTGTGCTCTTCACAGTGAGCATCCACATCACATAGACAGATGGGTGAAGTTTGCAATCGTGTCCAAGGCAGAAAGGCTTGTCCTTCGCCTCTCCAAATACACCAAGGCATATTTGTCTGCAATTGGATGCCCAGCAGGCAGACCGGAACGATACAGCTTTCCTTGTCATATCTTTGGTGCCAGCAAAGACGATGGTTCATACTTGCGGTGTCTGCAACTTAGTTCTGTCTCTCTGAACCTGCCTGCTCAAGGCTTTAATGGCTTTCCAAACCTTACAAAGCTTACCATGCTAGATGTGAAGATCACAGACGAACATCTCGAGTGTCTGCTTTCCAAGTGTAGCCTTCTGGAGTTTCTTGGGATTGCCTGTTGTAGAACACTCACAACTTTGCGGGCAATTTGTCCTCTAAACCGATTGAAGCATCTGAAGCTTCAGGACTGCCGCTCAGTCAAACATATAGAGATGAACTGTGGTCTGATAACACTCGAGTACTCAGGCCCAATGATTCCTTTACAATTTGCTACAACTTCGAGCCTGAGGAATGTCCATATTAACTTGTTTGATATAAATTCAACTCTGAGGATTTTCCGTCGTCTTAGCATGAGCTCTGACAACATTGCTGCTCTTGACTACATCACCACGGGATTCCCTAGTACTCTACAGCATCTTGAGACATTAAAATTAAGTAACGATGAATACAAGGTATACAGAACCACTGTATATACATATTTATGCATGCATTTTTCTCTCTCTCCAAACAACTCAAGATTAAATTGATTGTTCTTGTCTTCTATTCATGTGTGTGTGTGTTTTAATTTTTTTTTTATCCAGAGGACAACTTCACCTGTTAGGCTTGTCGACTTTATTTATCTTCGGCATTTGAGGTTGGAGTTAAATATTTTTGGAGGCTGGGAGACTGATGCCCTCGACTATGCCTACCTGTTGGATTGTGCTCCTTCCTTGGAAAAACTGGAATTACATGTAAGTTCATCATTTCAAACTCAGAAACCATTCAAGTTTGATTGTTAAGAAGATAATGTAGCCCAGGTTCATGCAAAACTAGTTGTAAATAATGCTACGAAAGGAAAACATGCATGAACCTGACAACAATCTAGTCTAGTAGTTCCTTTGCGTTGGCTGTTGAACAGTTGGTACTCACTGCTTTGATGGTTGCTACATAATATATTTGCTATATATATGGAATGTAATACATCAACAATGACATATATTTTTTTTATTTTCTAGATGTGGATGCAGCAGTGTGGTCACGTACCCTACCGCGAGGAGCATGGTGAGCTGAGGAGCCTTCCTTGGCACCCACACACCCATCTAAAATCAATTCACATCACTGGATTCTTCGGTCACAAAGATCAAGTGGAGCTTGCACTCCACATACTCCGCTGTTCTACCATGCTTGAGGCGATGAAGATAGATTGTAGAGTGACGATAATGCCTGAAGATAATCATTCGGTGATTTATAAGACGCGTGAGTACTTGGATGGTTACTTGGTTGCCACTGCATTCGTGCAAGCAGCAGACCAGAACAATGTCGTTGAAGTTTTAGGAGCAAGAAAGGTCTTCTTCACGGCCACAGATGGCAGCGAGAGATTCTACTTCGTTTCGTAGCCAGAAGCACAATTTATCTGCTTCTAAGCAACACCATCTGTATTTGTTTCACTAGATATAGTGCTTAGCAATCGGTAGGCGCACATGGTTCTGCCATGTTGCTTTACAAACCTAACCTTCACTCTCCACGTAGATGAAGCAAATCGTTTCCAAGAGTTCCAGAGGTCCATGTATGGAGTCGTAGTGTCTGTCCAAATGCAACCTTCTGGAGTGCAACCTCAAATGCCGAATACAGATGAACCTCTATGCCAGGAATTCCAAGTCCAGAATCCAGATGGTGTAGGGTAAGGTTTTGCTTCTCAAGGGGTAGCACCGTGCTCCCATAAAGCAGTGATATGCTTTTGTAAATTATATCAAGCTTTGTTTAGTTGGTAAAGAAAGCTTGCAAACTTGTTACATCGAATGTTTGAACACTAATTAGAAATATTAAACATAAATTAATTATAAAACTAATTAGATAGTGTATATATATTTGGAGATGAATCTAATAAACCTAATTAATTCATCATTAGACACTCATGATACGGTAATCTGCCATTAAATATGTGCTAATGATGGCAAAGAAATTATAGATTTAACAGATTCATCTCGCGATGCACGCTCCATCTATGTAATCAGTTTTATAATTAATTTATGTTTAATACTCCTAGTTAGTGTCTAACCATTTGATATGACAAGTTTACAAACTTTGCCCTCGGTGACACTCCATGCATACCGTAGACCTTATTTGCGCAAACCAAGTCTTCTTTATTTTTGAATGTATAATTGGAAACAAACCGTTGACAGAAAATCCAAACTGCCCAACTCTCAAGTTTATACATATTACACGGTCTGTTTCCTTCTCTCTTCAGCTGCTCCATATTTCAGCCTCCATGTCAGATGTCAAGATTGATCTCAAAAGAAAAATATTTATCCGCATAAGAGTATCATCGAAACTCGTGGATATATGACTGGTGCAGTCACGTTAACCAAGCTTTCAGTGGCTTCACAACGAGTGATCATCGACGAACAGGAACCTGGAACCTGCAGCACTCATAGCACCTACAGCCAGAGACTTGGATAGGACTCCTACCGGCTACTGCACATGAGGTGTCTGAAGGAAGAGAAACTGTATGGGAAGTGTACATTGGTTTAAATTCACATGAAAAATCTTATGAGACAGATAATTCATTGTGGCGATATAGGCATGTACCTCAAAGGATTTCCCCGATCTCTCATACTCGAGCATACTAAGAGCTACTTCACAGCTCTGCGAAACTATGGGCTCAGGATCCTTCGAAAACTCCTCCAAAAGCGCAATGCTTTCTTGATCTACAACACAGCAAACAAAAATCTCAGGTAACCATAGAATGTCTATGCATGGCTGAAGTTGGTAAATGGCATCCCGCCAAGACAGTATTAGCTACCTGCAATTGAGCCAAGGGCTTCAGCAGCTTCATGCCTGACCATTGGATGCTCACAGGCATCCTTCAGGACTGCGGAAAGAGCATCTGAAGCGGCTTTATTTTGCAGTTGACCTAACACATAAGAAACCTGCAGAATAGTACCAAGAAAAAAATCACGTTGGATAAAACCAATTCCATTCAAATGCCAAGATAAAATTAATTAATTCTATGAGGAATACGATATGCCTCAAATGTCAAATAATAATAAGGTAGACTATCAGAACCTACAAGATACAGGTCATGCCCAACATACAAATTCCCTTTACAATTTAGAAATATATTGAGTAAAAAATGAAACAACTTGAAGGATACATTCCATGTTGCCTGATTCATGATTATGAAACAGAGATGCAAGCAAAGATTAGCTAATTTCAAGGATACCTCATGGCGTAGAAGAGCACTTTTGACGCCCAGAGCTGCAACAATAGCAGAAACAGCAGCATCACCACCATCATTCCTAAGTGCAAAAAGAGCTGCATAACGTTCATACATGCTTTCTTGCTCATTGAGGAGAAGATCCCTGAAAAATATCCACCACGTGACAATGGAAAGGCTGTGTACAAAAGATAATCGACAGGTGTAAGAATCCCTTGAAAGCTGAAAATGATACCTTAACTGATCTACTGAAAGTCCATGCTTTGCAGGCAGAGCTGGATCAACTGAGAGAAAGGGTGAAGCTGTAGTACTCTCAACCCCATTAGCTTTCTTCTGCTCTTCGATCCTTCTTAGTGCCAGCTCGCAAGTTTCTTGTACCTCCACAGCAGGATCAGCAGTTAAACTTTCCTCCAACAGGGGAATGCTCTTTTCCAGGCCAATAGCTCCAAGAGCTTCAGCAGCCTAATCAATAAACATATACAATTACTTAACATGGATGTTAGAGTCCAAGCACCAGAAGCAGAATATAACATCAAATTCAGTTACTACCTCATGGCGGACGATTGGATGTAGAGAAAGATCTTTGAGAACTGCCACCAGTGCAGGAATAGCCTCAGCATCCTGCATTTGCCCAAGCGCAAATGCAGCCTCATGGGCCAGCAAGTTAGAAGGATCCCTTGCAGCTGAACATTGTAGAAAATATGTCAGGTTTTCTTAGGCCAAAAGGTCTTCACCGGTAGTTTCAGGATATTAACATGTTCTACATAGCAGTAAATATTAAACAACCTCACAATGAAACAATAGCAAAATTTTAGATAAACACACTGCATATAACATATATTGGATGTCATACTTTTAGCAAGTCCTACAGAGGGCTAGGTGGAAAGTGCTAAATTATTTTACAGGGTTGGATATATATTAAAAAAATTATAGGTTTCAGATGAAATTTTACTTGCTTTAACTCAGCCTAAACCTAAACAAGTAAACATAGTGTTGTGTAATATAAGAAAACTAATGGTAGCCCGCAGTCAGCTAGTGCAGCCTATCGACACCAGTTCGATGCATAACGCAAAGAATGTAGGTAAACACGAAATCTTTGTAGTACTATCATTTATTCATCACCTCAGCACTAGTAGAGACTGTTAGGCCACTGAAATTTGGAGCTAAACCAGAGAAGTGCCTAGGACCATTTGTGCCACAATAAAGGCAGCAAATTAGCGAACTACATCACACCATCCACTGTATCTACTCAATTTGTTCGGGAAAGCACTGGGCACAAAAACTCCGCTGCCTAGGTTGCCGAAACCAATCCATAAGCTACTAAAGCTTTCAAACCCTCCCCCCTCCTGCAGCGGAGCCTAAAACCCGCCACTACTGGCCGACACCGAGACAACTAAGCTTTGAGGAGTAGCAGAGACGGGTCGGGTGAGAGTGAGCTGAGACCTTGGAGGAGGGCGCGGCGCGGGGCGTCCCCCCGGAGGTTGCGGAGGGAGAAGAGCGCCCGGAAACGCTCGGCGATGGGCTGCTCCGCGTCCAGAAGCCGCTCGCAGAGGAACCGCTCCATCTCCGGTGAAGGCTCGAACGCAGAGGACGCCGCCATCTCTCACCGGCGATTCCGTACGGCTCACGCGGCGAGGCGGCGGCGGCGGTAAGAAAATCCCGCGGCGGAAAGAGAAAGAGAGGAGGAATTCGCGTCGAGTCGACGCCAGCCGTCCGATCGAGCGCCCCCACGTCACCTGCCTCTCCAGATGTTGCCACCTGTTCCTTCGTCCTCCTGTCACTGCCAGTGGGACCCATTGGCTCTGACTAAGGATCCTGGCCCACATGGCAGTGTAAGGCTAGCTTGTAAAATCTCACGTCGGCGAAGCGGTGTTCTCTTCTCCTCCTAATTTCCTCTCTTCCCCTTCGCGGCTTCGCTTCCACTTCTCGCAGCGCGGCGAACCGCAAATCCACGCCGATCCGACGCGAATCCTCCAAGAGGTAAACTCGCTGGGATCCTCCGCGGATCCGCGCGGTCGCTCATCCATTTTCTTCAGCTTTTTTTTTTTGTGCTTTTGGCGCACTTTTGGGTGTATCGTTTCTGATGGGATTGGATTGGGGTTGCAGCCAGGGTACGGTGGGACACGATTCGGGTCGAGACGGGCGACATGAACCCGAGAGGGTAAGGTTCTTCTGCGCCTATTTACTGTTTTTGAGCGTTAGATTTTGTGGGATGCTATTCGGATTTAGGGTCGATGGGCACGAGTGATTTGTTCGTAGGGCCCAATGTGGCTAGCTCGCCGCAGGATCACTTGTGTTGCGCTATTAGGGCGGTCGGTACACTTGGTTGGTTAGGGAGTAGTAAGATGAGTTATTAGTGCTGTTGTGTAGTTACCTCTCTTTTAAATAATTCAGTTAGTGTTGTTGTTTTTTAGTTTGGTTGAGGAATTCCCACCAAATATACTAGTAATTTGTATTCCGGTATGGAATGGTTCCATTTTCCCTAGCTCCGTCACATTTCTGAAAGTTTATTTTATCTGTACAGTGGGTTGATCTTCTTGACTCTTGAATATAGGTTTATTAAAATTAATGTTGTTTTTTTTTATCACATGCTTACTAACTGATTAGGTTTATTTTGCTTCTCAGTCCCAACAGAACAATGAATTTGTAAATTGTAACTTGTGCTACGGACCTCTCTGTTCGTGCCTGCTGATATTTCTTTGCTATGGCACCTTAAAACTTTGCTAAATGCATAAGTATTTGTGGACTGTGGTAGTGTGTATGTAGCTAATATTCTATAAGTCTTGTCAGGAAGTAAAGTTCAAATGTTATTTTGTTTTGGACAAGATTATAAGGTGGTGAAGACACTGGGTGCCTTTTCAGATTCTCATTGTCTTATGGTCAAAACTCTTTCTGCTGGGCCTGCTTCTTATCTGTGCATAACATTTCATCTTTATGAATGATACAAAAATGGAAGGGGATGAAAAGGCTCTGTTGCAGCGATATAGCTACATTGTAATGTTGAAATTTTGGTGTTAGGTTTGTGGCAACTAGCAAGGTTTGTAATGTTGAAATTTTGGTGTTAGGTTTGTGGCAACTAGCAAGCCTTGCTTCTTAAGCCTTATTTTTGTTCAGTGACTTGCACAGATATATCCATGCTCACTTGAGCATCAGTTTCGAGACTATCTAGGAGTGCCAAGTGACAAACTGACTGCATTGCTAGCCAGTGTGAACAGCTTTCATTGTTGCCTAGTTATTATTCTGCTTCCTTTTTCACTAGTTTATAGTAGTTTTATGTTGTACTCAAGCATTTCAGCAGGCAATGATTTGACTTATATTGTAGTATTAAACTAGAGACTGTTGTTTGTTGGTCCACATCAGAGCATGCAAACTCGTTTTGCCACATCATGCGTCAGATATGTTTGTAACTATATTTATCATATTGATTATATTTAGCTGAACTGACATTTGTCAAAGTTAGAGACAAAAATTAGAAGTAGGCATCTTAAGGGAAACATATTTGTTTCTCTCAGGTTATATGTATATGTAGCCTATAGTTTGGATTGTTTAGCTACTTTATCAAATGCATAACCATAAGGTTGTTTTTACCTTATTCGTCACTTTGATACACCTGCTTAGGTGACCATGTGCTTTGTAATAGTCTTTGTATTTGTGAACTTTGAGACATAGTAATGTGAGTCCCTTCTTACTTCTACATGTATGTGAATCCCATCATGCTAGTAATATATTGTGGAATCCCATTTTTATTTGTGTATCCTATGTTAAATGTTCCTTCATGACAAGATGAAAAATTCCATTTTGAGTACTTAAGTTTAATTTTCATATACTGATGTGCATATTCTGAACCCCTTCACCTTTGCAAATTATTCCTTTGTATGCACTGATCAATTCTGTGTTGACTCTTACATCACTTTCTTTACTTTTCACAGCTACCGTAGCACCAGAACTTCTCTATTTGATGGCATTGAGGAGGGTGGAATCCGAGCAACATCTTATTCTACCCATGAGATAGATGAGCAAGAAAATGATAGAGCTATTGATGGACTGCAGGATCGTGTCAGCATTCTTAAGCGGGTATTGTGCCACATAATCCTCTCATTTTCTAACTCCACTGTTTTTTTTTTTATGAAGGAATTGTTGTCTTTGCAATTCGCATATATTCCATGCGCCAATTCTTGCTGTGCTGCATATATAAGATCCTAAAATAGGTTTCTTAAGACAATATATTGTTCTTTCAAATTAGTCCCTTTTTAGACTGCAACTTTGGTAGAATGTGGATAGTAGTGCAGTCGTAGATATGGGACCCATGTCAACCATGTGCATTCCTAGATGATTTTGGTTTCAAATATTGAAAAGGGGTTCCATCAACTTTTGGGCATGAGTTTTCTGCTTAAATTTGTCTAGAAGGAATCTGATTGTTCTGATGGTCCTTGCAATGACATATTGGTGGCTGCATTAGTGCTATTTGAATATTTGATTGTCCTATACTCCTATGTAACTGTGGTCTTGTCTCTGAATTTTGCATATCTAATGTCAGAGTAGACATGGCCAACATTAGAAGCTACATATTTCTAATATTTGGGCTTCTCCAAATTA
Source organism: Digitaria exilis (assembly GCA_015342445.1). Classification (NCBI taxonomy): domain Eukaryota; kingdom Viridiplantae; phylum Streptophyta; class Magnoliopsida; order Poales; family Poaceae; genus Digitaria; species Digitaria exilis. The sequence continues at coordinate 902,203 of JACEFO010001963.1, forward strand.
ACAAATAAGATGAGTAGCATTGTCTTCTGCAGTTTGTGGGTGCTTTTATGAATCTATCATCCTTCCATTGACTATGTTGAGCTTGTTTAGTTGCTTGATCTAGTTTCTGGGAATCTCTTCCCACATTTGTCAATCTGGATAGGTCTGTAGACAACTATATCCTTCAGGTACTGAAGTTCTTTTACCTGCTTTTAGTTGTCAGGTGATATCCATGAAGAGGTGGAGACTCATAACAGGATGCTAGATCGAATGGTATTTTGCATTTTGACCTTTTCTGTTGTTGCAATATCCCAATCTACTGCTACTCCCTTACCAATCCTGCCTGATTCAGGGGAATGATATGGATACATCAAGGGGTTTTCTCTCTGGAACTGTGGACAAATTCAAGATGGTAAGCAACAAGAGAAACAAATAATACATTGCTCATTTGCCCCTCGTAGTTTTCGTCTGAGATGATTCATGCCTAATTGGAGTATTGGACATGATACAGGTGTTCGAGACCAAATCAAGTCGGAGGATGGGAACCTTGGTTGCATCATTCGTTGCTCTTTTTCTGCTGGTCTACTACTTGACCCGATAGACGCATGCTCGAGGAGAGCTGTCGGCTGGTGTTCAAGAACATGCTGAAAATCGATGTGCCGTTCGACTTACTACATGCCGTGTATAGAATGTGGATCCGGGTGTCACGAATTCTGCGCTGTATAACGATCACAGCGTGTTGGGTGGACCTTTTTGCTATATATGTTGCTGTAACTACTGAAAATGGATTCACCTTAGTTGTTTGTTCCTCTGTCATTCCGTATGTGTATGATGTAAGCACTACACCTACTTGGAATCTCAACCAGGATGTATCCAGTCGGTTGCCTTGTCGCCGGACTTGTTTACTTGTGGAAGCTTTGTTTGGCACCTGTGAGATCGACACGTGTTGCTGTGGCATCTGGCAAAACAAGTCCAGATCCAAGGAATAACAATGGTGTTGCATCATAAGCAACTGGTATAATACTGCTTGGGAGTATAATATGAAGTTGGGAGACTTAAGGTCAGCGTGTGATTAAGTGCAGGAATCACAACCAACGCAATGATCAAGGATGCAATTATTGGGGCAGCAAGATGCCCTCTATTCGTGCGGGGATCGCGAGCACCAAACACCTGTAACTGGCTTAGAAAATTGCATCAGCCGGCCCTAATCACATGTATGCCTATACATGCCTCGTATTTTTTTTATATGCTAATCCTGCTAATTGCACTAGCTCTGGCAGGTCGATTTTGATTCCAAAATATTTGCTATTCTTTTCTACTCAGGTTTAGCACTCTCACATTTTTACTATCAGTGTGTGGCTCTCATGTGCTGGACTAGGGCTAGAGCACAAAAGCCGTGTGTGTTAGTTGCTGCAGCGAGTTCAGTTCGTATTAGGTGTAGTATTCTTCTGTTTGATTTGGTGCGTATAAAACTATCGATCACTTTGGTTGGGCTAGGTTAGATATGTCATGCTGCACACCACCCCATCAGGCCATCAGTGTTTGACAAAGCTTAGGTTATCCATCTCTGGGAGATGTGCCACTAACTTAAGTATAGTAGTGGGCAATGCTTTGTTAAAAAAAAGGAGCTTAGTTTAATTGGTTGCAGTTAGCTTTTGTTTGGTTCCTTTAGTTTCTTTAGATTAGATTAGCTAGAGAGTGGAGGCATGAGCATGACAGGATCTTTATTTGTTGGGTTCCTTTAATTGTTGTACTTTGCAAATGCCATGCCATATTTGTCATGGACCACGTATGTCTCTCTCCTCTAAACTTCAACTTCATGCCTGCATATGGTTCTGAAGATTCTCACATAGCCCCGTACCAGATGCAAATTTGAGTGATGTCAGTTAAAATGTCACTGATTTGGGCAGAAAAGATAAAATTTCGTAAAGAAAAGTTATAAATTACCCTACTCTGTGAAAATGGTGAGATTAATATTGCATTCTGATCGAACTGAATGACCATGCTTATATTAAGATGTTTGCCTAGTTAAGGTTACCAAATGTAGGGTTGCCAAGGCTTAGTTATTTAATCTGACGAAAGATGCTGCTAGCTATGTACGGAATCTTGTGTCGCAAAGTTTCTTAATCTTTAACACAGATAAACAACGTACGTATGCTTCAGGTCACAAGACATGCATCATCCTTTTGTTTTTGCACATAGAGATCCAACATAAAAAGCATACATATAGTTTATACAAAAATACGTACTTTGCCTTGATTTGTTAAAACGGTGCCTACTTGTAGCTCCAAAATCTTATTGTTCTCCCTTTGACATGATCCTGAATGGCTGAATCCTCTGTCGTTGCGCTAGAACTCTGAAACAGTCATAGGTCTCACTAACTGGCTAATTTGTGGCTGCTAGCTGCTCCATGTCTGGGTTGTTGAAATGATTGATGAACGAGTCTATTAGCCCTGATAGATCATCATATAGAATAAATCCCATGTCATATTTTATCCCGACTAATTTCAGCATCCATGAGGATAGAAGCGACTGGTGATTGAAGGCCTTGACAATTCTTCATGCATATAAAACTTACCAAAAGAAAAAAAAAGGGGAGCATATATCTCAGTCGATTAATTTATTGCTTTTTTGCTTGTCTCAAGTTTGGAAGGCAGCTAACAAAGAACTGCAACAAGATTAAGCACAATAGAGGTCTGATTAATTACAAATAGCATATACCAGCAGGAACATGGACAAGCAAACATGGTACAGTGACACAAGATATACAAGTAGGCTTCATAATTTCTAATAGATACATTGAGTATTCATTTTTTTTTGTCATCAGTACTCTATCCAGAGCAAGCAAACCAACTGCTTGTGGAAATTAAAAATAAAATCGAGAAATGACTGATGTGTTCATGACAAATTGGTATAGTACATCTCATCTATTGGTTAAAAAAAATGTAGTAAAGGCCAACACAGTACTAGAAATTATATTGTAGCTAATTGTCAATTAGCAGGTCCATCAGAAGCTAGCCAGTTAGAGCCTGCATGTGCCCTTTGTTTGCATTGTGGTCATATGACACCCTTGCATATATCATGCAAGTGACAATCAAACAAAACAACAGTATTCGCAGTACGGATAGAAGTATCAACACATAAAAATCAAGTTGCCAAGTGGGACGATTTCTATCTAGTCCCAATTATGTGTTATAATTTTTAGTTCATTTGAAGCTGCATTGACATCATATCATTACTAATTTTTTTAAAAAAAACACATATGCATGGAAAAGAAACAGACAGTTATATATAACACACTGGATTTTATTCTCCTTTTCGGAAACAAACATTCCATCAGATGATTAGACAGTTTTTATTTTTTTCAATGACAAGATTGCAAAAGGCACTTGTTAGTTCTCAATCTAACAATTAAAAACATCACTCCCCTAAAGATGGAGACACATATATTCATGTGAAAAACACCAGTGTGGCGCCAAGTATTCAATTATTGGGCATGAAATAAAGTTAAGAGCAAGCAGAGCGGGAACACTCTGATTTGCCACAGGATAGCAACAGGAAACGAAAGCAAAGGGCTGGTTTTGTTTAGTTGGGATGTCGGAGTTCCAAGAAAAGGACACGCATGCACCCCACCTGCCTTCCGCGCACACACACATCCCGACACACAAAAACCCTAATCCATGCGGCCTAATCCTAATTACCATCCACAACAAAACTAAGGCCACCCAACCATATCACCTTCCTAATTCAGGACCAACATCACACCAGTTCTAAAGGTTTGTGGATCAGTAGGACACATAATCATGTCGAGATAATTTTTTTGAAAGAAAAGCCATCGGAGTTGTGAACTAGAAAGTTTCATATATGGGTAAAATTGTCATTTCAAATAAGAATGACGACGGATCAACTGGTTAGATTCTTACCCGTTACCATTTATAAATAATGCCTGGATACCAATTCTCAGCAGCCACGACTACAGTGATGGAGCTTTTAGAGGTTATTTTTTTACGCATGTCATTAGCATATACCAAACAGCGCACCACCATGGCCAGCTTGGTAGGGGACCAGTCTAAATATGTGCCATCTTAGGGGGGAAAGAAAAATTCTCTCAAGTTAAACGCTAGCCTGTAACTTGCATAGAATATGTAGTCTCTTTTGAATTCACATGGTATATGGCCGGGGACCAGTAGGCAGTGAAAACAAAACTGAAATAACCCCGCGGAGGAAGATGGAGGGGGAAATGAGAGGAGTGCCCCTTGCAGAAAGACCAAGTAGATCACATATAATATATGTGGCACCCAAAGTCTCTCCTGTCCCTCTATCAAGTCTTCCTACTTACATGTCCATCTTTCTTTCTTATACCCACTTGTGCCTTGCCCCGGCCTCCGATCAATCCTCAAAGTTCAGACCAAGCTATCTAACTGCTCTTCTCCTCCTTGATCTCCATACCAATTAAACTTCCACTTGACACCATCAGACCTAAGCTGCTCTGGACAGAGCTTGAGTGAAAGCAGTAAGCAGAGCTAAAGAGTAGAGATTCATATGTTGTGAGCTATGCGTATGCTTCTCTGCTAGCTCCGATCCTCACAAATAATTACTCGATCGGCAGGAAGAAGTGTGCAGCAGCTGAGTTTATCATCCAATCCAAGGTATATATCTCTGCATCTAGATCTCCTCATGCATATATACATGAATCTTTGTTTCTTCTGCTACTTGAGAAGATACAGACATGTTCACATGCATGAGTGGTATATATATGCTGCTGATTGATCTGCTTGAATTGTTGCATATATATGCGCTACTACTCGATGAATTGATTGGGGCAAATTAATTAAATTAGGAGCGAGGGAGAGATGGCGAACCGGTGGTGGAGCGGGCACTTGAACCAGCTGCCGGAGCAGCCGGCGTCCGGGTCGTCGGCCCCCAAGACGGAGCCCCCGGCTGGCATCAAAGACCCGGAGCCCATCAGCCCGGCCGCGGCTCCGGCCTCCGACCACCACGGCGACGAGACCAACGAGTCCGGCGGCGGCGGCGGCGTCGGCGAGGGCGCGGTGGTCGTCGCGGCGCCCAACCGGCGCCCCCGCGGCCGCCCTCCGGGGTCCAAGAACAAGCCCAAGCCTCCCATCTTCGTGACGCGCGACAGCCCCAACGCGCTGCGCAGCCACGTCATGGAGGTGGCCGGCGGCGCCGACGTGGCGGACGCCATCGCGCAGTTCTCGCGCCGCCGCCAGCGCGGCGTCTGCGTGCTCAGCGGCGCCGGGACGGTGGCCAACGTGGCGCTCCGCCAGCCGTCGGCGCCGGGAGCCGTGGTGGCGCTCCACGGCCGCTTCGAGATCCTCTCGCTGACGGGCACCTTCCTCCCGGGCCCAGCGCCGCCGGGGTCCACGGGGCTCACCGTCTACCTCGCCGGCGGCCAGGGACAGGTGGTTGGTGGCAGCGTGGTGGGGTCGCTCATCGCCGCCGGGCCGGTCATGGTGATCGCGTCCACCTTCGCCAACGCCACCTACGAGCGCCTCCCGCTCGACGAGGAGGAAGAAGGCCCAGCGCCGCCGATGCCCGGCGACGCGCTCATGGCCGGCATCCCCGACCCGTCGGCGCTGCCGCCGATGTTCAACTTGCCGCCGGGGAACGGGCCGCTCGGCGGCGGCGATGGCTTCCCATGGGCGGCGCACCAGCGGCCACCGTACTGATCGATCGACCATCAAAGAAGCTCCGGCGTGCGTGCATGGTTACTGTTCCATTGGATGGAAGGAGTGACACCACTGCCCATTATTATTAGGTTAGTACATATGATGATCCAACAAGTTAAGTGGTAACGACGAGAACTAGATCGACTACTATTTTAATTTCCTGCTGCTACTAGTTTAATTTGTTGTCGTCAAATAATTATCAAATCTCGGAGTGTTTATTATTATCTGTACTTAATTGGAGCTAATTAATAGCCTTGCTTATCATCAGCTTGCATTGCATTGCATACTTGGATGTGTTTGCATGCCAATGTGTTTGGTTTATTTTCTCTATACAGTTTTAGGGTGACGATCATCTGTGTCTCCTGCAAGGCTGAAAGCCTGCAACTTGGGCCTTCTTAAATTTCCTGCTGAATCGCTTTGAATTCTTCATTTGTATTCTGCAACTTGTACGTGTGTTCCTGCCTAGATCTTAGCAGCAGTGTCTTTGCATTTCTCTAGTACTTTAGTAACAGTGTCAGGGGTCCCAAATCGGGTATTCATACAGCTAATCATCTTGCATCGATCTCTAGGAAATGCTATCTTTTCTTAGTTCTATATCTCATCTATCTCTCTAACAATATACAATACAATGGTCGCTTTGGAAATTTATTTATTAGGGAAATGGGATCATCAGGATTTACTTCCAAATCCAACAAACTGTATATTATAGATCGAGTAACAATGACCCCCCCCCCCCCGATCAAAACAGGCCGTATAAGGTCAAGTATGTCTGAGCTACTAGCACTACAGCTAGCAGCTGAAGAGCTGGCTAGGGTCATGAAGATCTATCTGCGATATGGTCGATCTGTTGCGCCTAATGTTACGGCTCCTTCATCTCGATCCACAGTATATTTATATATGCTTTGGCAACAATTTCCACAACACACTGCAATCTGCAGTATGCCGTAGTTGGGAGTTCATTTTGTGCATATAGCATAAATTGAGCCTTTTAATTGTTTGATGATGTCTGTTCATCTGAAGAAAACGTTCGTATATGCATGGTGTCTGTATCTATATATATGCCTATATTCACGCATGCAATATGGGGCTGTTCAGATTTAAAGCTTAATTTGTATATGAGCAATTGAGCGATTGTTGTTATTTAGCTGCTTATATATATATATATATATATATATATATATATATATATATATATATATATATATATATATATATATATATATATATTTAAATGAATGGTTTCCCTACTTTTTTATATAGAAAAAACCATATAGATAGAAGTTTTAGTACAAACGAACCCGATGGGATTTTTCCATCCAGCTTAGCTTATTACACAGTACAGTTAGAAATGCTAGTATCTAATTGTTTCTTATTGCTGCGAATGCAATGTTATTGTTGCGCACGTACATAGTGGGACTCTAATAACTCTCTAGTACATGAAAAAAGAATTATTAGGTCATGTGTTTTAGCTCAAAATACATGCATAAATATTGCATAGTAATCCTATAGATATGTGTAGCTATTAAGATCTTCATTTTTTAATAGAATTGTTAATTTTGGATCGGGGCAACTATCTAGCTAGTCATGCATGCACCACGTATGTATAGTAGTATATAGTTTGTTAGTAAAGCTAAATAATATTTGTGTGTGTGAACCGTTTGCATTGATTGCCATTTTGCTATATATTGTCTGACATCCATTATAGCGCTGCTATATTTTTTATTAAAAAAAGAGTTATATAGTGATATACGGCACATAAATATGTGTTCTCGTTTATCACTGTCCCTTGAATAATAATGTTTGATCGAGAGTCTCGCATAGCTTCAATTATTCCTATCTCACATTTAATTTGTAGCTGATCAATGCTCACGTCATTTGAGAGTTTAATTTTAATGTGTAACACTTTGTTATTGATCAAGCTAATAAATAGTGTTTGAGCATTCATATGCATCATGTTCTTCCTTGGCTTTACATGTACACACAGCACATCACGTCAACGTAAGGAGTACTTCTATATATACAATGATATACATAACCCTGCATGTATACTTATTACACATATGAATATGATTACGTGTCTATAACGGAATTTGAAATTTGCTAAGCAAACGCATTCAGTACGCATGCTGTTGAAGCTCGCTAATCGCTAGTTCCATGTGTATGTGTGCGCGCGTTTTTGTACATAGATTACATTATTAATAACCATTGTATGTAGGAGTATTAATTAGTTTAGCATCGTTTGTTTTACTTATATATCTAGCTTAATTAGCTAGTGTTGCCTTTTGAGATAGTCTTTGACCTTGCACGTACATACGACGTGACGTCTACATATTGTACTTGATGCCTAGTTGCCTTGTCTACTTGTTGATTTTTCAAGCGAAGACAATGATAGCGAAATGTGTGGACGTGATTGATATATAAGAAAATATGAAAAGCTGCATGCGCATCATATCAATCAGCCTCTCTCCTCGATCGCATGTGTTGAAAAATATGATGATATACATACAACCATTAAACTCCATGGATGTATAAATAGGTGCACGATATATACAACAAGATTTGAACCCGGCCAGGTGGATGAAGTGTTATGCAATCACATCTCCACCAGACCACCACCAATCCACCATACCATAAACCAATGGTGCTATACCTTTTTTCGATAAGGAATGGTGCTATACCTATCTGTTACATCTCGAAGATCCACGGCAGCTATGTAGCCTAGCTGTATGTAACGTGGCCTTCTCCTGATGAATAACCTAATTGTGTTTACAACGCACACGCAAGGATGCTGATAAAGTTAACTTGATGACACGTGTTTGTATGTAGCTAAAGGTCGTAAACTCGTAATAGAGGCTCTAGCTGGTGTAATAACTAATATGGTCGATGTGCATGATGAGGCCGCATATGAGTAGGGGACCATCATGCATGATGCATTATTAGATGGTCTTTGTTGCTTCTTGTTACTGCACGAAAAAAAAATAGTTGTTGCACGCCACTATAGCAGTGTACCAATGTGGCAAGTGTAGTATCGTAAGTGCTACGGATCACTGTCATGTAATCTAACCGTGCTTACGGAGAAAGTTCAAGTGATGTGGTGATTTGCATTGAACCCAACATGCATGATGCAGCAATGAACAAAATAATATAAAGACATAGTTCCATCCCGAGAAGCAAATAATAACTGAATTCTTTCGTGTTCTCTGAAGCCAGCCATTAAACCTTAACTACTTTTTTTAATTATTAATGTAACATATTTGTAAAATATATATAGAAGACCTGTATACTTGTATGATGAAACTATTTTTCTAGATATTTAACTCTGTTTATTATCTCTAAACATTTAAAACTCAACGCACAAATAAAAAAAATCTTGACTGCAGAGAACCCACACAACGTCACTTATTTGTACTTGTCGGGCGCATATAGATTATTTAGACATGAAAATTTGTTTACCAATACATACACTGCTGTTATCTGAGGTACTTACTCATAATATGCACTTGGAAAATGAGACATGGGAGAAGTTATTGTAAATAATTAATAGTGGATAAAATTGTGTATAAGTCATGAATAAAAGCAAACCGCATTTATATCAAATGGTGAAAGAAGCTAATAAAGCAACATATATTATGTGATGAAAGCAATGCAAGTATCTCATCTGCGTTTATCTCATGTTGTAGCTATGTATATAGCCCGGGATAGAGGAGCTATCCTAGCAGGTAAAAACAATGCAAGTATCTCGTTGATGTTAGTGCCAAAAAAAAGGGAAACTGTTGCACACCACCATATATAGCTGGATTGCATGCATGAACCATTGTTTTTGTAGCAAGTGCTATATATATGAAGTAACCTAGCTACCTAATAATCCTAACCATCATGCATTATTCTCACGCAGAATATATAATGTTGCTACTAGTACGTGGTAATTTGAAAGAAATGAACCAAAACCAACGACAAAGAGCACTCAACGCAAGAGCTTCTGGACAAAATCAAGAATGAGGCAGAGACCTAGATGTAGGCAGGGGCAAAACCCCTAGCGTTTCTTTTGTTACGAGAATAATCACGTCGAACTTGTAATCCCGCATCGCGGGGTCTCTAAGCTCTCGTTTTTTATCATTGAAGCAAGCACAATCTCATGTTAGTTAAAAAAAATAAAACCAACAAGTAGCAGTAAATAAAAGCTAGGAGGTAACGAGGAGGGTAGGCAGTTGATGCAGAGAGGCGTGCAGTGTAGAGCATGCCTGTCTATTAGGCCCTTGTGCATTCGCCGGTCGGTTTCCACGAGACAAAGACCCAATTACACCTCCCATAAAACAGGCCCGGCCCATTGACAAACGGGGGTGCCTTGAGGTTGGGGGTCGGCCCTTTCCTCCCTCCCGGCGCTTCCCTCTCGTCAGTGTCCATCATACAAGTGGCGGTCCAGTTCGTTTCATTTCATTTTTTCTTTTTTTTCATGATTACAGGCGTGTGATGCATAGGTTTCTAATTATATTGTTTTAAATTAGACTCCAAATTATAAAATTAAATACATAATTAGTAGAATCATATAGGTAGTGGATGGCCCTGGATTTTTCTCTCGTCTAACACACGTTGAATTACAGTAGTGGAGTGGTGTTGCAGAAGATCACATGCGTACAGGTGACGGATGATGTTATACGTAGGGAGTGTTTAGTTGGTGGAGATTAGTGGAGATTTCCTGTAGCAGATATGTACTATAGCAATAAATAGTAAGGAAAAGATGGAAAATGGTGTGATAGATGTGATGGGAGGAATTGTGAATATCTAGAATCTACATCCTCTGTCTCTTTTTTTCTGTCGCTCGGGAACTGGGATTGTGAGGGAGGCACGGGTTTCTAGCGACTCTTAAAAGGGGGCGGAGTTTGTAAACAAGCTGTTAGTGGATGGTCCTGGATTTTCTGTCATCTGACACACGCTGAATAGCAGTGGCCCGGATGACAAAAACCAAACCAAACTGAAGCCGAACCAAATAGTCGGTTTTTGGTTCGGTGTCGATTTTAGGAACTTCGGTGTTCGGCGTCGGTTTCCACGTACAGCCGAACCGAACAGAGCAAATGCTCCTCCTGCTATCACTTTCAATTAGGCCCAAAGGCCACAATGCACGCACGCGGCCCACTAATCTCTTCCCCTTCCTTCGTCCTCCGTCCGCTCGAGTAACAGCGGCGGCACGGCAAGCACCCAGGGGCTTGGCCTTTGGCGGCGCCCCACGAGCGGGCGCCCAGCGGAGCGGCGTCGGCGGCCCGACGAGTGCATGCCCAGCGGAGCGGCAGCGCCCGACGTGCAAGCAACTGTAGGAACGGCGGCGCCCGCGCGAGGGAGCTCCTAGAGGAGCGGCGATGAAGGACGCCCAGATGCAGTAAGTATGTGCCTTGACCAAGGATTGAGATTTGGGAGAAGCGAACTTCGGTAAAAAAAAAAAAAAAAAACGAACACCGAACCGAAACTACTGAAGCCGAAATCGTCGGTTTTTTTATTTTGTGATACATCGATCGGTTTCTGATTTTAAAACAACGAATTTCTTCAACACCGAATAAACCAACCGAATGGCCATTGATATTCATGGATGGATGTCCAGGTTCTCCCTACCTACAGTAGCTGCTCTGCTTATTGCTTGATTATGAGAACATGAGAGAGAGAAGAGAACCGACAAGAATGGGCAACTTGAGCATATCAAGCCACCAAGGGGGTACGGTACGCAAAGCAAAGCAGAATAGCAGTTAGCAGATGATAGATGCCCGTGCAGTGCACTCTTGTGACCGTCCGAGTTATTAGTATAATCCAGCTGCTAATAAGCTAATTGCCTGCCTTGACAATCGAGTTGACACACGCCAACCCAGCTTGCCTGCCCAGGTTCAGAGGACGCCAACAGGTGAGTATTCAGAGACAGCAGATGCAGCTCCCCTTGTTTCGTTTCGTTTCCATCAGACGATGGATGCTCCACCTCAGCATACTTCACTAGCTCATGCCACCTCAGCAGACCAAATGATCCACTCCACTTCAATAGAGCTCTCAGCAGCTGTTGCAGCCACGTCCACAGCTGTCGCTTGGAACCCACCAATCCACCATCCACCTGGTCAAAAATATCTCCCAAACAAAAGCACAGCACCTTCACGGATTTTTTTCTTTTCCTCAGATTAAAAGATGGTGAAAGAAGATAGCGACCCTTTATACTACTCTCTGTCCTAAAATTATGTAGTTGTTTTGGGTATTCATGCCAGACTAAAATACGTGCAACATTTAGATTTTTAAATATTCTTTTTATAAAAAACTAGACATAGTGATATCTATATGTATTATAAAATTTATTATATTTTTATACATAATTAGTCGTAGTATTTTCTCGAAAAAGTAAGAAAGACGAGTCTTCCCTCTTCTGCAAAACCAATTGTCGGCATTTTCCCTTTTTCTCCGCGAGAGGGGAAGAGGAAGAAGAAGCAAAAAGATCGCTGCTGCTTTTATTTTGTCCGCCATCATCGATATTCTTCTCCCTCTCTTCCCTCGAGAAGATGGGGAACTGAAAAAGAGCAAGCAAGAGGCGGCCATGTCCAGGCGGTCTGCATGTCACTCTCTGCTCGCTGACAACTGGGCTCGCGTCGCTCTCACTCTTCTTCCTTCCTTGCACTTGCCTTGCCGGCGGTGCCAGGATCCGGATCCGTCTGAGATGAAGACGACCGAGAGGAAGAGGATCACCTGAGGATCAGTCCAAATCCTCAGATTAATTAACCATCATCAGATTATTAGTAGTCGCGGATCCCCACCGCCTACCGGCTTGCCTTGCCGCTTTGTCCACCCGCAGACGAGACCTCACCTCTTCCTCTTCCTTTCCCCCACCAATCCTCCAATCTTCATCTGCAGATCTGGATGCTGCCCTTCCCTGCCGCCGAGGATCATCCTTCCAGCCAATAAAAGCCGCTCCGCCCAGTCCTCAGGTACCGTCTCCTCCTGTCTCTCCCTAACCTCCTTTGGTGCGCCCCCCCCCCCCCCCTCATCTCTACTAGGACTGACTGACGGATCCAAATGCGGCAGGGATCCGGATCGCTTTCCAATTCAAAACCAATCGCGGTCGATTTCCAATCCTGACCATGACTAGGTCGCTTCCCTTTCCTCTGACGATTACTAGGTTTTATTATTAGTAGAATGCTGCCCTCTCTAAAATTTCCATCTTTCTTGTTGCCTTAAGTGAAATCCACCGCCTATCCTTGTTCCTGCAACGATGATATCATCTACGAGGTCCCTCGAAAGAAAAAAATCATCTACGAGTAGTAAAAAATGGTCGCTTTGTGTCAATCATCAATGGCTTTGCTCTGCAGGTACAGTCACAGACGATGCTAGTGCTGCCGGAGAGAGAGGTCCCCAGCCGAGCCAAGTCGTCGTGGTCTTTTCCTTGGTCGAAATCGCCGCCATCCCGGACTAACCAAATCTTTTTTCCACTTGGACGCCATAATGCCGCCAGAATTATATAAATAAATCGCCTAATCACATGGTACTACACTCCATCTCAGTTTATACGAAAGTTGCAATCTTTATTTTCCATTCCTCGGCAACTTGCCAATTTGGTCATCCATTTGCGTCCCTCCGATTGCATCAGCAGCGCGGCTGAACTGGACCGGACGGGATGCTCTGGCCCAGATTCAGATGCCCATCCAGACGCCATTCTCCCCCCATCGCCATGCGCCGGCTCCTGCTCCTGTTGCTGGCCGCCGCGCCCCCCGCCGCCGCCGCCGCCGCCGTCGAAATGGGGTACGCGCATTGCGCCTGCGACGGAGGCGCCGGCGGCTTCTGGAGCCTCGACAATATCTTCAAGTGGCAGAAGGTCAGCGACCTGCTCATCGCCGCGGCCTACTTCTCCATCCCCCTCGAGATCCTCTACTTCGTTGCCGGCCTCCGCCACCTGCTCCCGTTCCGCTGGGTGCTGGTCCAGTTCGGCGCCTTCATCGTGCTCTGCGGCCTCACCCACCTGCTCGCGGCCTTCACCTACGAGCCCCACCCCTTCATGGTCGTCCTGCTCCTCACCGCCGCCAAGTTCCTCACGGCGCTCGTCTCCTGCCTCACCGCCATCACGCTGCTCACGCTCATCCCGCAGCTCCTGCGTGTCAAAGTCCGCGAGAGCCTGCTCTGGATCAAGGCCCGCGAGCTCGACCGCGAGGTTGTGCTCATGAAGCGGCAGGAGGAAGCGAGCTGGCATGTCCGCATGCTCACCCAGGAGATCCGCCGCTCCCTCGACCGCCACACCGTGCTCTACACCACGCTCATCGAGCTCTCCAGGGTACTCGCGCTCAACAACTGCGCCGTCTGGATGCCCTCCGAGGACAAGTCCGGAATGTGCCTCACCCACGAGCTCCGTCGGGCCAGCGACGGCGAAGCCGTAGTCAGTGCCGACGACCGAGACGTCCTCGAGGTCAAGAGCAGCGATGGCGTCAAGCTGCTGCCACCGGAGTCGGTCCTTGGGTCGGCCAGCGGCGGCGGCAAGGAGGGGACCGGCACGGTGGCTGCAATTCGGATGCCGATGCTCAAGGTCGCCGACTTCAAGGGTGGAACACCGGAGGTGATCCAGACAAGCTATGCTGTGCTGGTTTTGGTGCCACCCAGTGGCAGGAACTGGGCACCGCACGAGCTGGAGATTGTCGAGGTGGTCGCTGATCAGGTGGCCGTCGCGCTATCTCATGCCTCACTGCTGGAGGAGTCGCAAGCAATGCGCGACAGGCTGGCCGAGCAGAACCGTGAGCTGCTGCAGGCGAGGCGGGATGCCCTCATGGCGAATGAGGCCAGAGACGCGTTCCAGCGCGTCATGAGCCAGGGAATGCGGAGGCCCATCCACTCCATCTTGGGGCTGGTGTCAGTGGTGCAGGACGAGGGCCTAACGCCCGAGCAGAAGCTCGTCGTCGACACCATGGCGCGGACAGCTACTGTTGTCTCGACACTCATCAATGATGTCATGGAGATGTCCGCTGTGAACCAGGAGCGCTTCCCGTTGGAGACACGGCCATTCCACCTGCACTCCATGATCAGGGATGCCGCCTGCGTGGCGAGGTGTCTTTGTGACTTCAGGGGGTTTGGCTTCACGGTGCATGTTGAGAATGCGCTGCCAAACCTTGTCATTGGCGATGAGCGGCGGATTTTCCATGTCTTGCTGCACATGGTTGGCAATCTGCTTGGTCGGATCGATGCAGGGAGTGTCACATTCCGGGTGCGTGCTGATGATGAGGCGATGGAGGACCAGAGGTGGGATCCATGGAGGCCAAGCTACTCTGGTGGGCACTCGTCAGTTAAGTTTGTGATTGGGGTGAAGAGGCAGCAGAGTGCTGACTCATCAAGCTCGCTTGCGCAGTTCTTGCGGAAGCCAAGCACTGAGGGGTTTGATCTCAGGCTCAGCTTCAGCATGTGCAGGAAGCTTGTGCAGGTACGTCGAAACTTGTCTGATCCATCATGATCGAAACCATTCCCATTTCACTTGAATCTGACTAGTACCTTTGAACAAATAAACATCCATTGTTTTATTAAATATCTTTGTTTGCGGTGTCAGAAATACAAATTCCGATAATGTGTTGTGTGTAGATTGTAGGAGACTATAAGTGCATACAATACAACAATTGTATCTCAGTGACTAATATTGATGCCTGCCTTTTGATACCTATGACAGATGATGCAAGGGAACATCTGGGCAATTCTTGACGGACAAGGACTCCCGGAGAGCATGACCCTGGTCCTAAGATTTCAGTTGCAACCATCGCTCTCGAGCTCCAGCCTCGGAGGATCATTTGATCTGCAGTACCCATCGCCATCAAACCAAATCATGGGCTTGAAGGTTCTGCTCATCGATGATGATGACATCAACCTAGTTGTGGCTCGGAAACTCCTGGAGAAGCTAGGATGCACTGTGTCCTCACTTCCCTCAGGCTCAGGATTCATGAACTCCGTTGGGCCCACCTCAACCTCGTTCCAGCTTGTTGTGGTCAATCTCGAGATGTCAGCAGTAAATCCGTTGGATGTTGCCTCCAGGATCAGGCAGTACAGGAGCGCACACTGGCCCTTGGTCATGGCCATGACATCAGAGCAAAACGTGTGGGAGAAGTGTGCTCAGTCAGGGATCAACGGTGTCCTGAAGAAGCCACTTGTTCTGCAGGAAGTAAAAGATGAGCTCGCACGAATCCTTCAGAACACATGATATTTGCGGGTCTCTTCACTGCTTGCCAAGAGCTCAGAACTCTGGAGCTGTGAAATCTAGCATTGCCGTGACCATGCAGCATAGCAGAAGGAAGAATTAGACAGATGTTTGCTCAGAATGGCCTCACTGACGCTGAGAAGGCATTGGCTATTGAGGGTTTCTGGCGTAATACACACTTGCTGGAGAATGTATGGAAGAGTAAATACTAGTGCATTGCCAGAATGTATGGAAGAGTAAAAAAATTTACTAGTGCAATGGCAATGTGCCGTGATGAGTCTTTTGAGATCGAAGCATTGGCACCTGAAGAAAGAGTTTCTTCGTAGAAACGTCGGTGATGTGTAATGATAATCAGCACAGGCAGTAAGTAATAATGCTGAAGTTTTGTAACTTAGCTAGCCTGGTTTTCAGGATGTGGCTGAGAAAAGGGGGGGGGGGGGGGATTGTATTTAGGAAGTGAAGAATCATCCAAAAGCAGAAGCTGTGCGCAAGAGTGATGTACCATATACCCTCTGATGAGCAGATTGCTTATCTCAGGCACTCATATTGGAATGAAAGAAAAGAAAAAAAAGAGATATCCGAGGAGAATTTGGTGAGTAACGTTTGATTGTTGCTGGCGCTAGTAGAGTAGCAGTAGTACATGGTTGGTTTTCATGATGGTTACAGTGTGCCACTGCCCACCGGTGATGGCTTGACTTGTTAACCTATTCTGTGCTACAAGAATCGCTGGCAGATGGCTGGTTCCTTGCTCCTGCATCTACAGGGTTGACTTGGGTATCATGGGATTGGGATCAGGGATGAGCAGAGCAGACATGGATCTCGAGCTTAGAATTGGCCATGTGGGGAGCTTACCCATGTACTGTGCGGTGAGGATCCGGATCGAGGCGGTGGAGATGATGAAATTGGTAGGCAAGCACGAGGGCCGCGTTATCCGATCGATATCACGTGACCCAGATCTTTCCTTCCTTCCCCGAGCACGAGAGCTTCAGATACATTTCGCATGGATGCAGGTTGCGTCAGGTTTCGGTTTTTTTGTATGATTAATTGACCAGTGGGCAAACTTATTTTACAACAACAAACACTGAAAGTAGAGTGCTTATATGAATTAATGACTCACCATGATCAACAAACTGCCAAAAGCAAGATTGTTCCAGATCACCAAACTGCAAAAAAAAAACACTAGTATTCTTTATTCTAATAAATACAGAAGCCATTTCCCTCCCCCCCCCCCCCCTAAAAGAGAAAGGAAACACACACACACAAGTCGCAAGGGTAATGTCGTTGTCTTATTTCAGTGGGTAAAACCTTTCCAAAGGTTTGTATGACATCATTAATGAATGTACTGGTGACTGGGTACTTCTCTTTTCTTAATATATTGATGTGCAGCTCCTGACTGTTCGAGAAAAAAAATGTTTAAACCTATCATATATTCATATTGTTGTTCGATTATATTCATTCATCAACATGTATGGCCAGAGGTGATTCCAAGATCCAGACGGCTAGCGGAGACCGGGAGTCAGACAGACATCTTGATTGAACTCAAACGATCGTCTGTGCTATATGCAAATGCTATCTGTCTCTTGGACTCTTATGAACCGAACCGAGTTGGTTGATCTGGATTGAAGATGTTATTTCAGGGGGGGAATATTGCTTTGAAACTTGCTGTCAAGGAAGGAACATTAGTATCTGAAGAAACCAACTTCAGAATGCGTTGTCTCAACAGATTGAGAAAAAAAAAACATGGAACGTTTTGTACGTATATATTGCATCTCATGCTAGTCACCGCCGCCACTCGGAGTCAGGACAAGGGCCCCACCGTCATCCTTGTGGCAGGCTGCCTGAGGCCACGGTGGCATCCCGGGGACATGAGGATCGAGCAGCCTGCACCTCTAGGTGATGATCAAGATGTTTTGTTTGATTGGTTGATCGATCGTGATGGCGCCGCAGCCGGAGAAGGAACCGTACCCTACCCTTCGACGCATGACCGGCTTGGAATTGAAGTCGCAGCCTGGCCGGAGGCCAAAGGCCAATCATCTGCTTCGGCCAGCGTGGCCGCCGGAGTTCGCAGCACAGCAGCAGTCGTTAACTAGTTTTGAGATTCAGAGTTAGCAGACTGCAGACGATAGTGCAAGCTGGCAATTAGTTCGTTCACGTATTTTTTAAAAATTACAGATTAGTACGATAAATCTAATGCACAGTCCATTGTAGCATCGTATTTCTTTAATGAAAAAAAAATTAGCAGCGTTGTGTTCATTTGAAGCCGCCGGTAGCCACAGTATGCGCAGCAGTGTACTAAGGAATACATTGCTCATCATTGATGCCACAAAAAAAACCTAGGGTTCACCAATCACTATTGAAGCCACAAACAAACAACAACTTTTCAACAGCTAGGAACAAATCAAGTAGGTTCAACAACCTTTCCAGAGAATTGGTACAACACCTTGAATGTTTGAAGCTAACTCGGCTATTTTATTCATCCACTTGTATGGCCAAAAGAGGTTCCCGAATCCATTAAAATCAGACATATGTCAGCATATAAGGATAGCATATATTTAGATGAACTACTGAGCCCATGTCGTAGTCTCTACGAATACCGTGTAATGAATTATTTGAACTGACTGGGTTGATCTAACAATTTTCAACCGGGAATCTGCTGAAACCAACTGTTAATTTGTCTTTTATACTATCTGTATGGATTCATTGAAAAATATACTGCTTTCTAGAAAGGAAGATATATTCCAATACGTATATTATACATTTTGTTCACCAACACACATGAATCAGTTGGCACAAAGATCAAATGTATCACTTTGGAAACAAAAAAAAAAACTTACAAATTAATTTGTGTAGATTTCCTTCTGGCACTATGTGATGGTCAGAATTCCATGTTCCGAGAAACCATAAGTAATTGGACACACAGGGATAATCATGAATAAATCATCTGTAGAAGGAAGAATTCTTCTTCTATGCTCTGAATTTACCTAGCTCTGTACATTTTCTGTTACTAGCATATGGGTCAAAACCGGCTTAAAATTCTGAAGCTTCCTAAACAGTTTATCTTAAAATGCATGTTTATCAGTTTATGCATAAGTTTCTTGACGTCTAAGGAGCTAGAATATGGTTATGAATCAATGAGTCATAGAAGTCAGAAAAGTAATAGTTGTTAAATTCGAAATATTGTTAATGGTATGCAATCTTGTCGAGATTGACCAGCCTAGCTAATGAACGTTTGGGAAAAGTTACGTACGTAGTGACAGATTCCGATTAGTCATGCATGTCTAGTTAACAGAAAGTAGGAACAAGAAAGCAAAATGCTTTGTTCAGAAGCACTAACAAATCCTCATTAGAGACTAGAGAGCGTAACAAAGAAAAAAAAATGCTTGTTATCAATCACATTGCTATTGTAAATCATTCACAAGATCCTGCCTGGAAATAAATCTGTTGTTCTTTTTCAGATATATTTAATTTCCTCGTTGATCGATCCAAAAACACTCCCTGTAGCCGCTACATGATTCGTGAGATGAAGAAAGCACTCAACTAATCGCAGAATCAGTTAGGTCGGTTAGCAAGAGAGAAATGGCTGGCTGTGGGCAGCAGCTAGAGATTAGAGAAGAGAGCTAGCACAGGCGCGCGTGTATATATGTACATACTCTGAATTGTGAAGAAGAAAACGCATGGACGATGGAGCTCAAGATGCATGCATCATGGTCCAAGCCTGAGCTCCAAGTCCAACTCCGCCTCTCCTCCGACATGATCGGCACCACCGTCTCCGTCGTCTCTCGCGTAGCAGCGATCTCGCCGGACGTCTCCTTCCTTGTTGCCGCGTCGACCGCCGGCGGCTGCAGCGCAGTCGTCGCGGCCGAACAGACGCAGCTCGTACGGCCGCTTCCGTTCCGACAAGGAGGTCGCCGGATGCGTTAGGCCGAACGCCACAACGGCCGTCGACGGATGCTGCTCGTAGCAACTGCTGCTGCTTCCTTGATGATGCGCCGCCGCAGCGGCGATGGGTGCTGTCGCCGACGACCTCCCTCTGTGGCGGCGGTGGACGTTCATGTGGCCGCCGAGCGCCTGCGCTGTCGGGAACCCTCTCCGGCAGAAGGTGCACTTGTACGGCTGCCTTGTCCCCTCGTCGTCGTCGTCTTCGTCGTCACCGCTTCCGGCGCGCTGCTTCTGCATCTCCTTGTCGTCGTCGCCAGCCTGATCGCCACCGCTCGGGGACAACGTCCTTGCACTTGCACCATCGTCCTTACTGGTTTCTTGACTCAAATCCATGTGTCAGAGACAGAGACTTTGGAGAAAGCTAGCTAGGGTTTAATTAGTTAGCTTGATGGTGCTCTCAATAAGAGTCTGGAGCTAGCTCTCATCACATCTGGTTCGGGCCGGCCGAGGATCTAGTCTAGTCACCACTCACCAAATAGATGCAATGCGATGGCGCATGATGATGTGGTCAAAGACAGACAGAGAAACGCAAGACGGTGCATAAACAAAAGCGTAATCTCGTAGCTGCCATGAGTGATGAGTAAAATAAGCACAGGCCTAGTGTGCACTGATGTGGGCGTTACTCTTGTTAATGCGTCTTCTCGTCATTCCTGCCGGCCTGAAAAGTGTTTCTTTTTGGTGATCAAATCAGGCTGTTCGGTCTTGGCCTGCAGCTCATGGACTTGTTCTCTTCTCCCCTCGTCTTTTGTAAGCTTGCGCTTGGAACTGCTTTCACTTCGTCTTCACACCTATGTGGCACTGCCTTGTTCGATTTGTGAATGCTCCATGCCTTTTGTGTGCTGCATTTTTTTCGCATATTTCATCCATCTTGAGATGGATGGATGATGATGTCAAGAGCAAAAGGAGTACATTGCTATCTGCCCACCCAGAGGGAGGGAGGGCCCACTCCAAAGCAGAAGCAGCCCTGTCACCTGCCGCCTTTCTGCTCTGCTGATCTGTAACCTAAAAGGCCAGGTCTCTCTTGTGAGTTGTGAGATGGTCTGAATCTGAAAGCTGAGGTGATTATCATGCATGAAAGCTATGGTTCCTGTGGCCATGGAGTTATTAGGTTCTTCTTGTTTGATTGCCAGTTTCATCAGTGGCCAATAGATTACATGTGCTGCTATTTGATATTCACAATTGCGGAGAATAATGGACGGCGGCGACCCGTCAATGACCATGGCGACATCAGTGACCGGAGCAAACATGAAGGAATGGCCGGCGGCAACAGGCGCCGTCATCCATCGGATTGGGGCGACACCCCCGTAGGGTAGCCATGAGTGGGTTGAGTAGGCAGGCAGCCTGCGGGCAAAGGGGAAGGCGAGAGGCGGCGGAGGAGATCTTGCCGTCGCCGGACGGGAATAGCGGCCGTAAAGAGACGGGCTGCGATCTGCAAACTTAGAGGGGCTTTCTGCATATATACGGATCGCGATTAATAATCGCGATCCATTTCAGGGGGTTTTCTGCATATATACGGATCGCGATTAATAATCGCGATCCAAATGAGGGGCTTTTTGCAAAACTTCTCGGGGCCTCCTCGATCTCGGTCCGGTCGCCGGCGGCCGACGGCGAAGGCGAAGGGGGCGGCTCACTTCTCCAAGCTGGTGCGGCATATGATCGCGCCCTTCCAATCCCCCTCTATCACAGTTCGCAGCCATAATCGTTCCCCACACGGGATCCATCGACAGCGTGAGGGCGTTCCATGTCGCTGCCGGCTTCGGCGGAAGACTCCAACCGGCGGCAAATAAGGTCGCCGCTCCTCCACAGCGCCGCCCCGGTGTGTCCATCTGACTGTAGACTCGTTGGGGCAGGGACTCTCGCGGCCGCCATTCACAGCATCCGAGGATGGCGCCGATCTGGTCAGGCCACCTCCCCTGGTCTGCTCCTGCTCTTGTGCTGACATTGCTGCATTGTTTTGCTATTTCTGCTGACACTGCTGATCCAGATGAACAAAAGATTTGGCAAGATTCCATTGTTTCTGTTGCATCCATCTGCATCGTGGAGAATTTTAAAATATTGTAGTAGTGATGAATTTTTTGCTCTCTGAAGGCATTTTTGCTCTCTGAAGGCTTGAATGGAAGAGATGTCATTTGAATAGGAAAGTTTCTCGGTATACTGCTGATGCTAAAACGGACCTATTCTTTTCGCAGGACCCAATTGAAACACTGGGAACTGCCACATTTGAAACAAAAACTGATATTTTTCATATGTTCTACTATAGTACAAACAGAAATAACTGAAAGGTGACAGTAGCATTTTGGTACAAGAAAGGCTATACCCATGTAGCACGCTGTGTGCAGTCTGCAGTGGAATAAAACTCAGTTCTGGTATGATGTTTGGATTTATGAAGAGCACATGCACACACAGTTTCTAGCTCTTTTATCAGTCTTCTATGTATACAGAATCCTTTAAAAAAACGTATACAGAAGCTGGAGTAGTGCAGTACTGATTCGTTTTTTCAGTTTAGAAGATCACTTTTTTTCAGTTCTGGCTACTAGTTTGTCACGGATACTGACAAGTCACAAGTAACAAGGTGTTTCTTCCCATTCCCCTCAGGTGACCGACCTCCTGAACGGTTCGAAATCTTGAGCCAGATAACAATGATGCTCTTCCCAATGGCGATCACCCCTTTGCTGACTGTCAGGTGCATATCATCAGCTTATTCACTTAACAGAAGGTTCCCTACTGTCATCACTCGGTACCATCTTTTGTTATCGTTCTGCTTTGAACTGGGGCAAGTGAAGTATAAATTGAGACGGTAGCCATTGACTTACTGAAGCTTTGTGCCTGACTGCCTGTGCCAGCCAGTTTCTTCAATCTGTCAGTCACTGACAGTGTCTTTCGGTAGAGATCCGTGTCCAACAAAGTTATCAGCGACAGCTTACTCTTGATGAATCATAAAATTCTTTCTGCAGACAGTGGCATGGAGATGAGTTCAGTGGCACCGTTGAATCATCTGGTGTGCGATCAGAGATCCTCTCAGCTGGATACAATGCTCCTGCTCAGGGATATGGAAGACTTGTTTGTAGTTCGGACCAAAATAGCTGAAAGACCCTAGTTCTGGTTGGGCTATTTTTGCTCTTTATTAGTGCTGCACTGCAACGGGGGATACTTATGAAGGACAGAGCACAGGTAGCAAATCATGAAGATGTTGAAGGAGTACAAGCTGGGGGTGGCATGGCTGATCTGAAGGAGACGTGCACCAGAAGGATATGTGCTTGGAAAAGCCTGGAGTGTGGTCTGTATTTCCTTTGAAGGTAAATTCTGCCATGCTTTGTTGTATTTGTGCTGCTCGGCAGCAATTTGATTGCTGTTGGTCAGAGAAACGATCTTTTCTTTATTTTTTTTCTTAAGAGGTACGGTAGCTCTCACTAATGTTTGAAGCTGCATGTTTGAAACTGGAAATCCCGTTATCGTGTTCGTCTTTCTAGTTTTGAAGTCTTAACTAGAAACACTTACAGTAATAACATGGCATCATTAACACCCCAAGTATAACTAATTTAATTCAGAAGAAGAAATGCAACAGTTAGTTGTTTGTTTCGTGTATAGAAGATATTTACAGCAGAGTCAGTGCCAAACCAAATCACTAAATCAGTTAGTAGCCACTAGCAGCTGGCTGGATGATCCAGTCCAGCATGCAAGTTGAAATACCAGGCAACAAAAAGTTCAGTGAACGGGGAAGATTGCATGGGATGATCATCATCGATCCGTCAGATCCTCCAGAGGTCGGCGCCGGTGGGTCGGTCGGAGGTCTGGGGCGTGACGGCGGCGGCGAGCATGTCCCGGTAGGTCTTCCTGACGGCCCAGAGCGCCCTGCAGCAGTCGGCCATGGCGGGCCTGTCGTTCCTGAGGGGGCCCATGCATCGGAAGGCGAGGTCGAGCAGCATGTGGAGCGCGGCGTCGGCGGCGGGCGTGCGTGCGAGGTGCGGGTCGAGCACGTCGGCGGCGGCGCCGGCGATGAACCTGGCCATGGCCCAGCGCGCGGTGAGGCGCTCCTTCATCTCGCGCTTGGTCTCGATGGGGCGGCGCGCCGAGGCGAGCTCCACGAGGAGGACGCCGAAGGAGTAGACGTCGCTGCGGTCGGTGAGCTGGCACGTCTTGAGGTACTCCGGGTCCAGGTACCCCGCCGTGCCCTTCACCTGCGTCGTCACGTGCGTCCTCGCCTCTGACTCTGAGCCTTCGCCGATGCCCAGCCGGGCGAAGCCGAAGTCGGCCACCTTGGCGCGCAGCGAGTTGGTGAGGAGGATGTTGGACGACTTGATGTCGCGGTGGATGATGGGGTGGTCCGAGTACATGTGCAGGTACGTCACCGCGTGCGCCACGTCGATGGCGATGTCCAGGCGCGTCCCCAAGTCCAAAAACTTGCCGTTGCACCCTGCACAAGTGCACCATCCATTCATCCAAGATATATATATGTATATATATACATATATATACATACATATATATATACATATATATACATATATATACATACATATATATACAGATACATATATATATATATACATACATACATACATACATATATATATATATATATATATATATATATATATATATATATATATATATATATATATATATATGATCATCGATCGTAAAATGATGCCTGGTCGTGGCAAGAAAGATGATGGACGACGAAATTAAACGTACTGTCGAGGTGCTCCCTGAGCGTGCCGTTGGGGACGTACTCGACGACGACGATGCGCTCCTCGCCGCACTCGAGGTAGCCGTAGAAGCGGACGAGGCTCTGGTGCTCGATGCGCGCCATGATCTTGACCTCGCTGCGGAACTCCACGTCCACGTTGGGGTTCTGCATCCGCTGCTTGGCGCGCTTCACGGCGACGGCGGTGCCGTCGGGGAGGACGCCCTTGTACACGGCGCCGAAGCCGCCCTGGCCGATCTTGAGCGCCGGCGAGAAGTTGCTGGTGGCGCGGAGGATCTCCTCCATGGAGAAGACGGAGCTCTGGAACGACGCCCGAAGCTGCTGCCGCCCGCTGCCGTTCCGGTAGCCGCTGCCCACGCCGTACAGCCCGCGGCCGGACGGCTTCCCGGTGGGCGCGGTCACTGCTTTTTTTTATATATATTTATCATTGTTAATGAAGCAACCAATCAAGTTGATGATAATGATGCAATCCAATCAGAAGAATGAATGCGCAAGCGGCATGTGCGGGTTGACTTACGAGCAGCAGGCGGCGGCTTCTTGGTGACGTCATCCGCCGCCGGCGAGGCCTCCTTGCTCCGCCGCTTCCTCCTGGAGGCGGCGGACGTCGTGGCGGAGGTGAACCAGACCCCGATGGAGCGGAACAGAGACTTGAAGGAGGAGGAAGAGGAAGATGTGGTCCCGCCGCCGCGTTCGGACCACGCGGGGCTCCACGCCCAGCGGTCGTGCTCCGGCGGCCCCCACGACGAGGGTGCCAGATGGGCTCCGCTACTCCCGCGGCGGCGGTCACGCCCGGCCATGCTCTGCCCGTCTGCCGGCCGGGATCGGCGGACTCGTTCGCGTGTCGCGCTCAGCTGGCGCGCGCGTCTGCCTATATTATTGGCGCGCAAAGGAGGAGGAGGCAAAAAAGCTTAGCTATGGTCTGGTCGAGGCGCGAGCGCGACCCGGCCGTGTCCAAGGCTTAAGCCGAGGACGGAGAAGCGGCGGTGGCGGGCGGGGCCGGCGTGGCAGCGACCGTGCTGGGGTGGACCTGGCAAACGATACA
Source organism: Digitaria exilis (assembly GCA_015342445.1). Taxonomy (NCBI): domain Eukaryota; kingdom Viridiplantae; phylum Streptophyta; class Magnoliopsida; order Poales; family Poaceae; genus Digitaria; species Digitaria exilis. Next base: position 927,741 of record JACEFO010001963.1, read on the forward strand.
TAAGATCGATGCTGACGAGAGTGCGTTTGGTTTGGAGAGGGTCGTTGCCTTGTCCCGTTGGGGAAGGAGAGTCCACGCCCACGACCCCTTCTTCCTCCTCCTCCCGCTCCCGGACTGACCGCCAACCTCTACGCTGCCACACCAAACTCACCCACCGTATGCATATGCATAAAAGAGCAATGGCAAGCTCAGCACAGCCGGCATTTAATTCCGAAAGCACTGCAGCTTGACCGGCGGGACTACGTGGTGCTACACTACACCTTGACTGACAAACCATGGCGATCGAGTCGTTTTCTTGGAAAATTCCATCCAGTATTCTATCTGTATTACTAGCTCTTTGCTCTTTGGAAGCAACCACACAAAATTCAAAAAAGACATGGCAATACATTATTGTCCGACCTGTTCAAGGACGATGGCATACACACACGCGCAAGCAGCAGGCCATAAGCACTTACTGTACTGTGGGTCCTGTACCATGTCCAGGTGGTGGTTGTATCTGCAATCTAGTCAACGAAAGCAACACCAGCTAAAGGCCTTCCCCAAGACCAAAACGACACATCCCCAGCGGAACAAACTATGCTCAAAGCTTCATAACGTTCCAAGCGTAACCTGGATACACAGGAATGAGCCCCTATCTGCCATGTGTCACTTTCGAGATATCAGCCAACACAAAAGGTACAGATTTGTCTGCGACAAGACAATAATTTTCTCTGAATTTTCAACACTATATACTGGAATCAGTTTTTCCCTGACACCGTTTTCGACTACACTGTACAAATGAACCTCAAGCTAGATTGCTAGAACCTGTATTTCCCTATCACCTGTCCAATTCTAATGTGTGATAATCTATATAGACCCTAAAACTGAATTTAAAAGGGGGAAAAAAAGGAACCAGCACATATATATACACACACAAATTCAGAACAACCAACAGAAAACCAAGGAACTGATTTCAGGGTATTAACTTTCAGCTCACTAAAGAACCAGCAGTGGTGGATACACGTATTCGCCATTAAGCACCACGTAACAGCAAGGCTCCACTTAACAGATACACAGAACAGAGATGACTTTAACACATTTCCTGTCATTTTTTTCTATAAATTATGTTCCCCAAAATTCAGCATATTAGCATCTCCACCAATCTCAAGAGCAGAGTACTTGCTCACCAAAGAATCCTAGAGTCAAGCCAACTCAACATGCAGGGCCGCCGAGAATGGATCCACACACTCATCAATGCTATTCATACATCTCATCTATCAGAGTTATCTGCAAGACACAGCGGAATATCAAGCTTTATGATAGATATAAGGACACCAGATCATTCTTAAGAGCAGCATATTTCAGCTGAAAACCATATACAGGAAATAACGACAGAAAAGCATCCATGTACTACCGAGGCAGTGTGTTTCAACTGAATTAAATCGGTGTACTAACCTGGTCGCAGACTGGGCAGGTATCGCTTCTCTCCATCCATTCAAGTATGCAACAGAGATGGAAATGGTGCTCACATTTGGTCATGGAACGGGGATTTTCTTCATCATATTCTGGTGGAAGAACAAACGAACCTTATTAGTGGAATCTTCAGGTTTGGCAAATCCACATTTGTATCATTAGTTTATGCATCAATTGAAATTAGTCAGAAAATCAATGACAACACTCAGCACAAATAGGTTTTGACAGGGAGCAGGCCATTTGCACTGGTCCCATTATGTGTGTGCATACATATTAATATATTACATCTTCTAGCAGCCAGAAATTCACAGCACCAACAGTTGTTCAACCAGCAGATTTTAAGTATGTATCAGTGTATCACTCTACCATTAGTACAGAAATGTAGCTGTGCTTCATGTCTCATGCAACTGAATACACAGATGAGAGTTAATACTAGTTATATCTCGACTGAAAGCATTTCCAAAATTCTTAGCATGACGACAAGAAGAATGCAGCTCAAGTAAAAATAGCCAATTTTGTGCATGAAGTTCCACAGGTTAAAAACCGACCAAGTAAAAACTAAAAGGTAAAAACAGTGTCTAAAAAACGAGGTATTTCATAATTCTGGCATGTCCATATAAAGAATTGTTCCCACGATAATGAAACACTAACCTTCAAGACAGATTGGACAAACATCCTCCTCATCAGCATTATCCTCAGGGGTACCTTTTTCGCATGACTCAAATTCATCCACCTTTGGGGACTGCTGCCCTTCAGGTTTGATTTTAATGTCTGACTTGTCCAAATCTGCAAACAAATCTGAAATCACTACCATAGGAGGTTAATTATCATCAGTCATGCTCAGAGCTAGTCAATTTGTACCAGGATTTTCTCCAACTGTCAAGCCAACATCATAAGGCAATGGCGCAGGTGGTGCTCGGTAAGTGTCAAGAGTGGCTGTATCAAGGTTTGTGTCAACTGCAACTATAGCAGAAGTTGGAGATGCTCCATTAAAGGCTGAAGACAAGGGTTCATGCTCCTCAGGATTTTGCCGATGCTGAATAATGCAAAAGAAAGCTAATTTAATAGAATGAAAGATTAAATGCAAACATCAAGCTAGTGCCAAGTTAGCTTATGATTCAAGCATGTTCTTTTTCTCCCTTTTTTGCAAAAGGAACTGACCATCACAAAAGCCATGCTAAAGAAACTGTGATATTGTTGACAGGGTTTGCATTGCCACATTATCAGGACTAAAAAGAACAGCTAAGAGATTCAGAAGACAGTATAATAATAATTTCTCCTGTTGCATCAAAACTGCAGTATAGGCGTATAGCTGTTGAGCTTCTAGCATCATGCTATCATCAGCCTATACAAGTGACAGACAAGTAAAATCTGGGGTTACTTACTAGAATTTTAAAAAGTGCGAGACAATGTAGAAACAAGATTATTGTTGAGTTAATGGAAAGGGCAACAAAATTGCTTGCTGAGGATTGAGCTGGGTCTTTTGACATGAATAGCAAAGCATATGCAAGACAGAGCAGGTCCTACATACATAGATATGAACCGGTGCTCTATCTGATTCAGATGTTCTTGATGAACAGCAACAGCAGCCACCCATCTTGTCCTCAGTCAAAGCTTACTCCAAACTATCCTCTAGCTGCTGTTAAAAATCAAAATTCGACCGTCGTTCATTTCCCTACAAAGAAACAACCCCTATGTTGGTGCAAGAAGGATGGAAACCATGCGATAAATGTTTGTTTACAGGAACAGCCGAACAGGATGACACATATGGTACTAACACACAGCCAAGTTACAGCACATAGAGCTTAACATGTAACAGTACATAATAGGTCCTCGCTAAGATATTATCGACACTCAACTAAACTGATTAAACTGCGGCCCAGTCGACTAACCAATGACTAATAGATATCGGTATTGAACTGCACGATAATCATTGATGTATGAGGATGCCATTAGGCCCTGTGATACAGAGCAGGAACTTTTGACCGATCCCATATATGTGTGGATTATAGCCAGACGGACCAATTGGACCTAGTGGTTGTTAAAAAAAGAGAGAGAGATCTGTTGGGTTACACAAAACAGTGCAGTCCTTAGATTGCTTAACACGATTGGCGTCATTACTTGCATAATAATTTTACCCTTTCGGTCTTCCGGATTTGACAAGTTGACAGATTAGTGTTTGGAGATATTCTAAGGCAAACCATCCAAGGCGAGCAGTCCACTCAGCCAACCCCTAATCCTCATGGCTATTGACTGAACAACCACAAAACCACTCCCTAAAAAAAATCTAAGCTGAGAAAAAAATATCTACGGGCGACCCAGCAGGTGCAAGGAAATCATCATCGTATTCAACACAATCTCCGTTACACGGAGAGAGGAAGATTCTACGCAGCGCACACCAGAAGTCCAGAACGAGCAGATGCCCATCACCAGAACAAGAGATTAAGCAGGAAACCACTTGATAGCCAGCCCGGAGTAGCAACGAATCGAAGCGGAGGGCGGAGGTTAGTGGGTACCGAGGACGAATTGCGGGAGGGTAGCAGGAGAGCGGCGCTCCCTCGATCGCCTCGGGAGTCGTGAGCTCTTGGCCTCCCTGCCCTTGGCTGCCTTCTCTGCTTGCTTCCCACCTCTGCTGCCCCCTCTCCTCCCAGGCGAGAGGAGACTCGTGCTCGGGGATTCCGGAAATTCGGAGGGGGGTTTCTATAAGACTGCCCGTCTAAGTGGGGAAGATGACTAAAAGGCAAGACTTTTTACACCAACTTGGAGCTAGTTCCGCCTAGCTACTGTGGGCCCTACTGACGTGGACCCACACGTCATTGTCTCCTTGCAGCTACAAGGAATCAGATTCCTCGGTGAACTTGAGCTTGGCTCTCTTTTTTTTTCTGGAAGTAGGATGAGGTAATGGAGTCTTTTATTTATTTATTTTTCTCTCTCGGCCCGTAAAGAGAGAACGGAACTACGGAAGGGAAGGATTAAGATGCCACGGGGACGGGACACGTGGAACAGGACACGTGGATGCAACCAGGTCGCTGACAGTGGGCCCTCCACTTTGGCAGAAGACTTTTGACGGCGAGGGCCGTCAACGTCGTCGTGTCCATCTTTTTTCCGTTTTGCTTGATGCACGACAGATTGTTGGGATCGTTGGCCTGCGATGTTTGTGATGATGCCGACATGGCCTTCACTTTTCTGACTTGATTCACGCCCAAATCACATGGTTGAGGTACACCAACCTTGGTACTAGCCTCATCGGTAGATAGAAATTAAAATGATTACCATGATTAATCACTCCTAAGTCCTAATCACTCCGTAGTTTTGACTTTTGAGTGTTGTTTTCTTTTATTACACCATGAGTATGTGTTAACCTGATGTAAAACGGTGGATTATGATAGAAAAGATGACGTGGTCGAGTCAGTAGTATGGAGCACCAGAAAACACCTCGCCTTTTGTACTGTTTTTATACTTTTCACCGATTAAACAATTTAAGAGAGCTCCTAAGCAGGCCGGAGAAAATCTGTATTCCCGTACGTTATGCCCCAAGGGCCACACGTGGCAGTGCCATGCTTGGCGAGATGAAGGTCGCCACCAGGCAAGATGGTCACGTCCACAAGAGTGAAGGAGGAGGTGGCCTTGTTTATGCACGACCATCCTTGGGGGGGGGGGTGCGGCCATCCACGTCGACAGAGCGTGAGATGCAGAAGCGATAACTATGAAGAGGAGACAAGATATTTGCTACGAAGAGTCGATAACTATTTCTTCATGGCAATGTAAAGAAGAGCTTAGAAACTAGATATTTATGTGTGGGAAAATATTTAGCTATTAGGATAAGGATGAGAATATACTAGAGTTAGATATTTGCTAGGAAGAGTGTAGAAGATGGACACATGGCAACTCCATGTGAGCCATGAAATCTACAAATAGGGATGTCCTCCTAGTGAGCTATGAAGTCTTATAAATAGGGGGTCCCCCCTCATGTATGTCATGACTTAGAGTGTCGTTTGAGTCCTAGGTAGCATGGCAAGGTTGTCATGGTACACTAGTGTGTAGGTATCATGATAGGATAGCCATATAAAGAGTGCAAGAGTTTTCTCGTGTTTGTATTAATTCGAATTATGGATAAAGATTTGAATTTATTTGTAGGAAGTTGGTCTCTCATATTGGTGTCTGGATGAAGGTCTCCATAAAAAAGTAGTGTGGGTAAAGATCCACAAAAGTCGGTGATAAGCTTACGAACACTGATTTCTCAACATTCTTATTGTAAGGTCTCTTTTACGTGGCGTACTTATCATTGTTGTATATCTTTTCCAACCAGCTGCATGAATAAAGAAATAATTGAAACAAAACCATCAGCAATAAAGATGGTACCGTGCGCGTATATAATACTAATCATTAAGCAGATCAAGTGCATATATTAGGAACAAAATAGCCTACACATACCACATGCGCGTGTGAACTAACTAGAAGGTTGTATTATATTGTACGTAGTACGATGTGAGCTAACAAGCAATTAATAGTATACTGTAGGTAGTATTAGTAAAATTTGAAAGAAGCTACATGTTGGTCTTGATAGCATTGTGCCAGGTGAAGTGGAACTTTAGATAGTGCATTACCCACTCACAGTTGCTCCTGTTGATCTAGTCGACAATATCATGGATATGTTGATACATCCTAAGGTTAAATCCAGTCTGTTCTCACGGTGCACCAGGGAGACGTGTTTTAGGATCAGCTAGCAACGCTCGTATACATCTATGCGCATCATATCCAACAACCCATCCTTAACTTCTTCATGCTGGCGTCCAACCTGCTAGGATTGTTGGTTGTTGTAACCCGAACAATATGTTGAAATGCAATGTTGCTTATCATGGGCAATCTCATGTACTCATCGGCTATGAAATGTCCGTGCTCTGTGCTTCGAAGGTGGTCGTGTTCGGTAGCGATCGAGATCCAGGCAGACACGTGAGCCAATGGCGAAGTAGGATGAGACACACATGTGGAAGATGCTCGGGAGCTCGGCGGGCAGGTCCAAGAGCGAGCCGGCGGTCCCCGCCGGGGACGCGGCGGAGCGCCTCAAAGAAGCAGCTAGCGAACGTGGCCCATCACGAGTATCTAGCATAAGACGACACGTATGGTAACTAGTAGAGGGTAGCTAGTAGGATACACAACGGTGACAGAGGTTTTCTATTTGTGTCCCTTTAGATTATAGTTAAGATGCCCGATGTTGTTAACGTACACAAGGGGAGAGTCTTCCTCCCTTTGTCTTTTAATCATCCGCATTAAAGACTCGGTACAAGACATCTAGCTTTGTATGAGAGTAAGGTGAAAAGACGGAGACAGATTTTAGCAGATACAAATATATATTTTTCAATAGATTCGTCACATATACATGCTATATTTGAATTCAAATAGATATAGCTCATGCATGCATATATATATATATGCAGTCACCCAGTGGCGATTCTAGGGGTACAGGGTGGGCTGTGGCTCCCCTACAGACAGTAAACCAATGGAGATTAAGAGGAGAAGATGAAGAAAAAAATGTAGATTATGAAGAAAACAAGCAGTTGAAGAAGAAATAAGATGGATGACCCTCCAGCTTTCTAGGTTGCATCCGCCACTGCACTCACCGTTACCAACACTAAGACCCCGTTTAGATTCACCAACTTCTAAAAAAACTATTCATCCAAATTTTCAGTTACCAACACTAAGGCCCCGTCAGTGGTACACTATGAAATCGAATTTTGCTATCTCCGTCCATCTCGATCAGTTTGTAACCTACTGACTGCATGCATGCATGTGTGCCGACCGACACAGTGAACTGAGAGAGATGATTGGAGTTCACAGCATCGTTGTTGGTAGCGGAGTAGTAGCATCTCCTGCTAGAGCCCATGCATCATGTCGGTTGCAGGAGCAGGGACGCATGCAGTGCGTGGCGACGAGCGCTGGAAATTCGCGCCGTCCCGCCCGCTCCGATATGATTCCTCGACATGACGGCGCGTCGGGTCGGCGCCACCAACTTGCATTGCATTGTCGACGTGGCTAGCCGCCACCACCGGCTGTACTATATATACCCCCGCCCACTCCGGCGAGCAAGAGCTATCCAGCAGGTAGCTAGCGGCCGCCGGCGAGCTGCTGCTGCTGGATCACCCACTATTACTACCTAGCAGTACATTTCTACCACGTACGGTACGGTACGGTACGGGTTCGTCAATAAGCTGCTCATCACTCGATCGATGGCGGCGATGACGGAGGCGCCGCTTCTCGTCAAGCGCGGGTATAGGCAGAGCACGCCCGGGGACGACGACGCGGCGGCGCTGACGAGCTACGCGGAGGCCCGTGAGGCCTTGTTCCGCGAGTCGGAGCGGCTCTGGCTGATCGGCGCGCCCATCACCGTGAACATCCTCTGCCTCTACGGCGTGAACTCGGCGACGCAGCTCTTCGCGGCCCGCCTCGGCAACCTGGAGCTCTCCGCGGCGGCGCTGGGCCTCTCCGCCGTGTCCACCTTCTCCTTCGGCTTCCTCCTCGGCATGTCCAGCGCGCTCGAGACGCTCTGCGGCCAGGCCTATGGCGCCGGCCGCCTCCCGGACCTCGGCGTCCACGCGCAGCGCTCGTGCCTCGTCCTCGCCGCCTCCGCGCTCCTCCTCTCGCCGCTCTACGCCCTCGCCGGCCCCATCCTCCGCTTGCTCGGCCAGGACCCCGCCGTCGCCGCGCTCGCCGGCGACTTCACGCCGCGGCTCCTGCCTCAGATGTTCTCCCTCGCGCTCGCTTTCCCCACGCAGAAGTTCCTCCAGGCGCAGGGGAAGGTGGCCGCGCTCGCGTGGATCAGCGTGGCGGCGCTGGCGGCCCACGTGGGCATGCTGGCGTTCTTCGTCTCCGTCCTCGGCTGGGGCCTCCGCGGCGCCGCGGCGGCCTACGACGTGACGTCGTGGGCCATCGCCGCCGCGCAGGTGGCCTACGTGGTGCGACGGTGCAGGGGAGGACATGGCTGGGAGGGCCTGTCGTGGCATGCCTTCACGGGCCTGTGGGCCTTCGCCAAGCTCTCGCTCGCCTCCGCCGTCATGCTCTGCCTCGAGGTCTGGTACATGGCGGCGCTCGTCGTGCTCGCCGGCCACCTCGACGACGGCCCGGAGATCGCCGTCGGGTCCGTGTCGATCTGCATGAACCTCAACGGGTGGGAGGCGATGGTGTTCATCGGCCTGAACGCGGCCATCAGCGTGCGTGTGTCCAACGAGCTGGGGTCGGGGCGTCCACGCGCCGCCAAGCACGCCGTGGCGGTGGTGGTGGCGCAGTCGCTGGCGCTCGGGGTGGTGGCCATGGCGCTGCTGCTCGCCTACCGGAACAGCTTCGCGGCGGTCTTCACGGGGGACCGGGAGATGCAGGCTGCCGTGGGGAAGGTGGCGTACCTGCTGGCGGCGACCATGCTGCTCAACAGCGTGCAGCCGGTGATCTCCGGCGTGGCCATCGGCGGCGGGTGGCAGGCCACGGTGGCGTACATCAACCTGGGGTGCTACTACGCGTTCGGGCTGCCGCTGGGGTTCTGCCTCGGCTACCTCCTCCGGATGGGCGTCCGTGGGATCTGGGCCGGGATGCTGTGTGGGACCGCGCTGCAGACGGCCATCCTGCTCGTCGTCATCTGGAACACCGACTGGGAGGCCCAGGCTAAGCAGGCCAAGCAACGGATCACCGCCTGGGGCGGCGCAGGTGATGATTATTATTATTGCCAAAACCAGGAGGACGAGAGCGACCTCAAGGCATGAAGCTAATTTCCAATCCGGCCACGAGCTGTTGCTGCTGCTTCGATCGTCTTCATCGTCGCGTCACTCGCTTCATAAACTAGCTAGCGACAGTGTGTTTAATTTGGCCGCAACAAACAACAACCATGCATTGGATAAACTAGCGAGTGCTTTTATTCAAACATGCAGGGTTTAAAAATAAGTCCCTGGGTAACCATGTTGCTTATGGAATCAAACATGGCCTTAATTGCCACTCCATATATCGTTTGGGACAATATTTAATTGCCACTCTCGCATGTTTTTACTAGTTTATTGGTATGCTTGTAGAAGATTAGAACTGCATATTTTTGGACAGAGTGACTGAGTACTATCATAACCATTGAAATTGCCACTCTCGCATACAACTTGTATTGATATAGAGCTACATGCATGTTTTTACTAGTTTATTGGTCAGCATGTAGAGGACTAGAAGACTTGATAATGAATCCGAGTGATCCACAGTTTACTATCATAACCATTGAAATTGGTGCGAACACACCCCGCTCCTTTGATTCCAGCAGGAAGAAAATGAGGTAGTGATAAGCCGTACCACGAACAAGGGAAATAATGAAGAAATGCACATGTGCCTATATTGTAAGCACTGGCGCCTGCCCATGGAACTTAGGCCATTCCTAACCCATCTACTACGAATCTAGGATGGTGTCCATAGTATTAAATAGCCTGCCACATAAGTAATTTTGTGATGTGGCAAGGGAATTAAAGAGGAGAGAAAAAAACATGGTGTCTTGCATGAGAAACCATGTCTACACAAGAACCAAGAAATGAAACTTGATGATATCGAGAGGAAAGGAGAGACCATATGTGATTGGATGGTAATTTATTTTTGAACAACTATACATTGGAGAGGTGGTTTTTATAGGTAGTGTCTATATGACATGAATGTATAAAAATTATTTGACGATGTCTTGGGTTGGGATAGCCTCGGAGCGCTTGCTCCAGGGTCAACGATGGCTTCCCTATCCTATAGCAATTACCAAGTGGCAATAAATTATTTACCTTGACCATACAAAACAAATGAAGAAATGCACATTTGTCGAGAGTCATTAAGGGCTCGCAGCAAGCTAAGACCCTATAAACAAGATGGTGGCTTCTGTATCGTGAACGTAGTAGAGGAAAGCGGCCATGGACAAGGAAAGCGAAGCTGCTTCACCAAATCTCCATGGCCGAAACCACATCACAAAACCTACTCATTATCGAAGAACCCTAGCAGTGATGCTCACCGCAGTATTATTCGTCCTTCTTCTCTCAACATATCATCCTCAGACTTTCTACTACTATCCTATGCGAACTCACATCTCTGCTCAGGATGCGAAAATCGGTAAGCCTCAGCTGACTATAGCATATGTTTATCTGCTCTTTCTTCTTCATGCAAATTCGCCAGCAATGTTACATTCAGGTCAGATTTCGAGTAGTCGTAGAGTTACAAGTGCCGTATTATTTTCCTTTTTGAAATTTTCTGTATCTTTCTTCATTTCGGACAAGGTATAGCTGCGGCATAAGATCCCAGCTCAATGTTGAACATCGAGTTAAATTCTGACTTATCAAAAATTAGATAGGATGATTACCATGCCTACGATATAAAAAAAACATATGAAGCCTGGCTATCTCTGCATATTCAAATGGCTCCTTTAGTTTTCAGATAAGCGTATATAATAATGCAGAAGCATTTTTTTTTTCTGTGACCGTGTTTTACCACGTTTTTTATTAAGAGAAGAAAGTTTACACCATAAACGGCCCAGTCATCGAAAGGTGATGACCGGCATTTAGATCTTGTAACGTCCTGCATGTCAGACTACTTGGTGGAAATGTGATATGTGCAGAAAAATAATCAATACCTTATAAAAACGAAAAATAAATCCCTTTTCCGCCCAAAATTCAACCTGTGAGTCATAAATGCACTAGGTTGGCAATAGCTAACATTTCCTTATAGTTTCACAAGAAGCATCTCTGTCCAGAATTTTTTATCATATGGTAATTAATTTTGCTCTGCTTCTTAGGTCACGAAGATAAAGTCTGCAATCTGTTTAATGGCACGTGGGTCAGGGATTTCAGAGGCCCGATTTACACTAACATAACATGCCCAACACTGCCAGACTCAAAAAACTGTGGAAAGTTTGGAAAGCCAATGGATTACGCAAACTGGAAGTGGGTGCCATATGGTTGTGACATGTTAAGGTTTGAGCCTGAGCTGTTCTTGGATATTGTCCGAGGGAAAACACTAGCATTCGCTGCAGATTCGGTTGGACGGAACCATATGGAGTCACTACTTTGTTTACTTTCTCAGGTGAGTAACCGTTATTCTGTATGTGCATAAGGTATATTTCAATAGAGTCGAACTCAATCAATCCCAGTTTGTTTCCGAGTTTGCTACAAATCTCATACTATCAGGTCACTAAACAATGAGCTAGAGGACCTTAGGTACCTACAAATCTTTATTAGATATACTCTCATGTCCTGAGTCGTGACTCATATGAGTGATTTAGACGCTACAGATAGACCAAAAGTGGCTCATTGCCTGATTCTGTAGGTGAAAACGTAAACTCGAACGATCTTTATCTTTGTTTTCTGTGAGATTTATAAACTAACGCAAACCCTATAAAACATTGCAGGTGGAAACTCCAAACAAGGTTTACAGCGACACCAAAGATAAATTTGTCACTTGGCACTTCAGATCCCACAATTTTACACTCATGGCACTATGGACCAAATTTCTCGTGGAACACTCGGCAAGAAGTGATGGCATAGGGGCTGCAGTGCATGACATACACTTGGATAAAGTTGATGCAAGATTAGCTGCCAACTTACGTGAGATCAATATTTTGGTCATATCAAGTTCCCGATGGTTTTTTATGGAAAATTATCTCTACGAAGGTGGGAAACTCATTGGATGCATATACTGTTCAAAGGATAACATCACAAATTTTGATGTCGTTACAGTTATTCAGAGGGCGTTTAGAACAGCGCTCAATTACTTGACCAACTTCCAAGAATCTGAATTGCAGTTAACATTAGTAAGAACAACAACACCAGTACATTTTGAAAATGGCACCTGGAATACTGGAGGATCTTGCACCAGAACTGAACCGGTGGAACAAGGAGAAGCAATGATCGGAACAACTGATTGGGCAATAAGAGATGCACAGGTTGAGGAAGTTAACAGAGCACAAAAGCAAATCATCCACAATGGACGGATGGATATAGATATCCTAGATGTTACCAACGCCATGTCTATGAGGCCTGATGCACACCCAGGGATTCACTGGGTTAAGAAATGGACGTCGGGTTACAATGACTGTACCCATTGGTGTTTGCCAGGACCAATAGATATGTGGAACGACCTATTACTCTCTGTGCTTAAGAAGTATGGGAAGGACTTGCAGAATCATCACTGATGCAAATGACAAAATGAAGTACATGGGCATAATGGCATGTTAAATTAGCCTACCCTGATGTTTAGCGGCCGGGGTGTTTTTTTTTTCAATAACGTTAGCAAGGCTTTTCGTCAATTAGAGGTCCCAGAAGGTTTCTTTTTTTCGTTTTTGTTATGCCAAACTCAAGACTTCAGTTATGTAGCAGAAGTTTTTTGAATAATTCAAATGATCGATGAGCATGATTAGCAGAGTTACGTAGTTTTTTTAAGGGATGGAATACATAGCCTACTCCCTTCCACTCTTTCATCTATTTCAATAATTGATCAAGTAACTTTCACTCACTGAACGTATGGGAGACAGCACTAAATCATGATATGTTACAAACACTGTTGTTTGGAACGGAGGAATAGAAAACAGAGGATTTGAACACACACAAACACACACACACATATGATAGGAATGCGATAACAAAATAGTGGAATGGGAAAATGCTGGAAACACAGAGTGGAGGTTTTGGGACGCAGGAATGAAAATATAGGAAACTTATTCAAGTGGCTCCCACTGTAAAAATGCACTAGCCATTTACCCATTGCAAACGCTCGCTCCAGCTTCTTTTATTATGTTTTGCTATTCCTACAATTTTTCTTTGAAAACCCTATTCCAAACAGGGCCTTAAAAAATTGTCATTGAATCAACATCTATTACAAGCATTGCCAACTCATTTTCAGCTAAATAATTTTGCAGTAGCCAAACAAATGGCAGTTGATTTCCTCACAATCTATACAACATTGAAAATGTGCGACGAAACAGAACCAGCCATGGCGGCGTCGCCCTCCCTCCCCATGGCTGTGCTGTGCTGTGCAGATTATTTTGAGCTGAACGGCCGCGACGTCAGTTCGCTGCCACTAGTATAGATTGTATTCAACGCAATCAGCGATAGTTGACACTTGCCAGTACCAGAAGTTGCTCCACTCCACGACGCACGTCCAGCTCCGCACGGGAGGCCCTGCGCCCGTGCCAAGTGTGCCATCTACGGAATTTTTGGAACACACGGCTAATCTGATTTCAAAACAAGTCTTTTTACGGATTTCAAAATAAGTTTGACCAATGGAATTCGAAACGTTCTTTTTTTTAAGAAAAAAAGGGGGCAGCGCAAAATCAAGATACCTCGAAGTATATAAGCTTGAACAAGAGCATCTAACCCTGGTCACTCATTCCAGCATCAACACACCGATAAAACAGAACAAAAGAAACGGCGAAAGGTTCCGCAGAAGAAAAACAGCGTAACGGAGCTAGTTATTCTCTTATTGTTTGATGAAAGCAACTAACCAGTGCAAGCACTGAGTAACCTCTGCTCCTAGTGCGTACTCTCCGCTTGACTTTTGAAGTGAAGCTCATACTGAGCCAGCTGCAACCATGCTGAGAGAATGTTCAGATGCTCTCACTCTTCCCATATTGAAAACATCAAGGTGTACTCCAACAATAAAGTACTAACAGTATACTTTGATTAATGGTTCTAAGCGATGCAAAGTTTACTACCGTAACCATTGAAATTAGTGCGAACACTCCGTTCCTTTGATTCCAGGAAGAAAATGAGATAGTAAAACCAATAAACCATACCAGGAACAAAAGAAATAATGAAGAAAGGCACATTTGTCTATGCAAGCACTGCCCGCCCATGGAACTTTGAGCTCCAGGGTCAACGATGGCTCCCAATCCTACAGCAATTAGCAAGCTCGCAATGAATTCTTTACCATGAACAAAGAAAACAAATGAAGAAATGCACATTTGTCAGAGTCATCAAGGGCTCACAGCAAAGCTTAGACCCCATAAACAATATGGTCACTTCCGTACCCCCGAACTTATTAGTAGAGGCATAGGACCTTAGTCCAATAGTCCTTAACCATGGCCATGGACAAGGGCAACACAGCTTCACCAAATCTCCATGGCCGAAACCGAGACCACATCAGAAAACCTAGTCATGTATTTCCTGATGGAAGAACACTAGCAGTGATGCTCACCGCAGTAATATTCGTCCTGCTTCTCTCAACATATCACCCCGAGACTTTCTACCAATATCCTATGCGAACTCACATCTCTGCTCAGGAGGCAAAAATCGGTAAGGCTCAGCTGACTATAGCATATGTTTATCTGCTCTTTCTTCTTCATGCAAACAGAAATGTTGGTCAGATTTCGAGTAGTCGTACAAGTGCCAGGTTATTTTCCTTTTTGAAATTTACTGGATCTTTCTTCATTTCGGACATGGTATAGCTGCAGCATAAGATCCCAGCTCAATGTTGAACATTGAGTTAAATTCTGGCTTATCAACGAATAGATAGTATGATTACCATGCTTGTGATCAAAAGCATATGATGCTTGGCTATCTTTGCGTATTCAAATGGCTCCTTCATCTTTCAGATAATCTGTATATAATAATTCAAAGGCATTTAGACCTAGTAATGTTCTGCATGTGCAGAAAAATAATCAATACCTTATAAAACACAGGTAAAGCATAAATAAACAAAGAAAAATAAATCCTTTTTCCTCCTAAACTTCGACCAGTGAGTCATGATACTTTTCAAATGTACTAGGTTGGCAATATCTAACATTTCCTTATAGTTTCACAAGAAGCATCTCAGTCCAAGAATTTTGTATCATAAGGTAATTAATTTTACTCTGCTTCTTAGGTCATGAAGATAAAGTCTGCAATCTGTTCAATGGCACGTGGGTCAGGGATTTCAGAGGCCCGATTTACACTAACATAACATGCTCAACAATGCCAGACTCAAAAAACTGTCGAAAGTATGGAAAGCAAATGGGTTATGTAAACTGGAAGTGGGTGCCGTATGGTTGTGACATGGTAAGGTTTGAGCCTCACCTGTTCTTGAATATTGTCCGAGGGAAAACACTGGCGTTCGCTGCAGATTCGATTGGACGGAACCAGATGGAGTCACTACTTTGTTTACTGTCTCAGGTGAGTAACCACTATTTTGGTTCTGCATGATGTTAATAATATGTAGCAGTACACCCATTTCACCAGTGTTTTTGGACAGGATTATCAGTGAGACTGGCCGTAAAGAGTTTCCCAGTTTGTTGCCTAGTTTGCTATAAATTTCCCTGCCTCCCTTCATCAGTAATTCTAGGAAATGAGCACAAGGAACATCTACATATCTTTAGATACCTTCATATGAGTGATCTAGATGCTACATATAGCCATATAGGCCAAAGTGGCTCAATGCCTGATTTTGTATGTGAACACGTAAAATCACATGCTATTTTTATCTATGATTTTGTGAAATTTATAAAATGACACAAATCCTATAAAAAATTGTAGGTGGAGACTCCAAATAAAGTTTACAGCGACATTAAAGATAAATTTGTCACTTGGTACTTCAGATCCCACAATTTTACACTCATGGCACTATGGACCAAATTTCTAGTGGAAGCATCAGAAAGAGATATCAATGGCACAGTGGTTGAAATGCATGACATACACTTGGATAAACTTGATGCAAGATTAGCTTCCAACTTACGTAAGATCAATATTTTGGTCATATCAAGTTCCCGGTGGTTTTTCAGGAAAAATTATCTCTATGAAGGTGGGAAACTCATTGGATGCATATACTGTTCAGAGGACAACATCACAAACTTTGATGTCACTACAGCTATTCAGAGGGCGCTTAGAACAGCCCTCAATAACTTGACCAACTACCAAGAATCCAAATTGCAGTTAACATTAGTAAGAACAGCAACACCAGCACATTTTGAAAATGGTTTCTGGAATACCGGAGGATACTGCAACAGAACTGAACCAGTCAGAAAAGGAGAAGCAATGACCAGAACAGTTGAATGGGCAATAAGAAATGTGCAGGTTGAGGAAGTTAACAGAGCACAAAAGGAAAGAATCCACAATGGACGTATGGATATAGAGATCCTAGATATTACTGAAGCTATGTCTATGAGGCCTGATGCACACCCAGGGATTCATTGGAACAACAAATGGATGAGGGGTTACAGTGACTGCTCACATTGGTGTTTGCCAGGACCAATAGATATGTGGAATGAGCTATTATTCTTTGTGCTTAAGAAATATGGGAAGGACTTGCATAATCATCAGTGATGCAAATGACAAATTGAAGTACATTGGCATGTTGAATTAGCCTAGCCTGATTTTTAGTGTCCGCGATGTCTTTCCAATAATGTTAGCAAGGCATGTCATCAATTAAAGGCTACACAGAAGGTTCCTTTTTTTTTCTTTTCTGTTATGTAGCAGAAGTTTTTGAATAATTTAAATGATCTGTTGGAATGTAAACCAGCCTGTGGCCTGCCGATTCAGGCTCCCCACCGTGCCTATATTTACGCTGATTTCCCCTGAGTAAGACATCAAGTATTTGCCAATTCATACGCTTTCATGATCCATAGGCATGATTAGCAGAGTTATGTTTTTTTTTAAGGATGGAGTACTTAGCCTACTCCCGTCCACTTTTTCATTCATTTCAATCATATATGGGTTAGAGTAACTTTCACTTACTGAACGTACGGGCTATAACAATGAATCATGATATGTTACAAACACTTAAAAAAACTGTGAACTCATGCTCACAAAATTAGTGGGCCTATGGCCTATATTATTAAATCAACATCTGTTACAAGCATTGTCAATTCATTTTCAACTAAATAATTTCGCGATAGCCAATTAACAAACAGCCGCTGATTTCCTCACAATCTATACAACAGTACTGAAAATGTTTGATGGAACAGAAGCATACATTTATACACAAAATTGAACATCATGCATACCTGTTGAACGTTTAGTATGTCAAAATATTATCATCGAAGTATTTAGTGAAAGATTCACTAACAGAAGAAGCTTGGGGTAATTCCTTGGTCATCAAATACTTGCGCTTTTGAAGGCCTAGCCAGACCAAAATACTGTCTGTCTGGACAATGTTATACCCAGCTTTCCGAGTCCTCTCCTATTGGGGAAAAAACAAGGCAGGTTTTAGAAAGCACCATAAGCGACATATTTTAAGCAAATATATACGAACAAATAACTTGATATGGAAAAGAATGAACACAGTGGTTGAGTCATCATATATATAAAAACAATCTCCATCATGCACCAGAAGCTTTCTTCCAATTGCTTACATTACATGACAAGAAGTTTTTTTATGGCACATTATAAAAGTTAAGTAACAAGGAAGCACCAACTGCAATCAACTCTTGTATCAAATTTATTTTCCAGAAGAAACGGGCAAATTGGTCACCTGATCAAGAGCACTAGAGAGCTTGCTTGCGACAAAAGGCTATCCATTAGTTACCTCCTCAATGTTGTCTTCACAGTCATGACTGTTACAGATGTAGGGGAAGTCGAACGACACCTCCGCGGTGCAAGCCATCTCCCCTTCATCTTTACCTTTCCTCCCAATCTTCGCCGCCGCCCTCATCCCCGCCACCTTCCATGGAGTCGGCCGCGTCGGAGCGGAACGGAAGGCCGCGAGGTCGTGGAGCTGCGAGAGCGGCCGCGGCGATTGGAAGACCCCGGGAACGGGGAGGGGGTGGCGGCGGAGGGAGGGACGACGCGGTGGTGGCGCGGCGTGGGGCAACCGGAGAGGAGGAGGTGGCGGTGCCTGTGCCTCCCTGACCCTGGACTGGGCCACAGCCCTTGGGCCAGGCCGGTAGTCTGATTTCGGGCCTATTCCGCAGAGGAATGAGAGATTTTTTTTTCTTTTTTTCAATTCCAGCAGTATATGAGAGAGAAGCCTCTTGGTTGATCGAAATTCCCTTGTTTTACGTTCCTCTTTCTCTTTCCTCGTAACACATGTTCATTGCTTATTATACGGTGAAATTTGGGATAAACTTTTACTATTTCTGGCTTTTTGTTCCATTAAAAACCGTGATTTTCTCCATAAACTTTTATTAAAGTAATTTCCTCACATCTCCGCCAACTAAACACCTCCAAATAGCTAAGACCGATAATAAAAGTAAAAAAAATCATGAACAAAACCTTAAGCACAACCGACCCGCTGTCTGCTGGACAGAATTCAAGGCCCCGCGCCCGCCTGTCTTTTGCTTTGGACGTTTGCTCTGCACAAACCATATCGGGGCGATGACGTTCAGAATACGCGGTCGCCGAGGGCCGAGACGTACCTGTCTAAGGTGCGTATAGTTTCGGAAAATTTCTTCCAAAAACACTATTTATCTAATTTTTTTATATTTATTCCATCCCTTCCGCTTACAAAATACTATTCATCTACAGTATTTTTTTAGGTAAACATTGTATTTTCGGAGAATCTTTGATATCTAAACGTACCCTGAATCTGCATCATCAACTTTGTGCCCTGAACATTGCAATTGGCTGGCACTCCATTTGTCCCGTCGTCAATGAGCCCCGCCCCGCATTATGATGATCAGAGTTCAATTTCGCCGCTGCATGCTCCTGTACCTCGCCTAGTCCGTGCGTTTAGTTCCCTCAATTCACATCAAAAGAATATTGTTTATCCAACTTTTTTCTATTCATCCCATTCCTCCCACTCACATAACACGCTTTCCAGCACGATCTATAGTGTTTTTCTAGATGTACAGTGTTTTTCTCCCATTCTAAACTCACCCTTAAACCGAGCACTTAAACCACCAGACCACTTTCTGTTCGTCGTCACCTATTTCCTCAATACTGTATTCAATTTCGTCTGAAAAAAAATATTGAGTCTCACAAATTTAGGGGTGGGCAATCGGTTTTAACCGACAATTCGGTTCGGTGTAATCTGTGTTCAGAAATTTCGGTTTGTGGATATAAGAAAACGATCGGTGCACAGCAAAACCAAAAACCGACCACTTCGGTTTACGTAAAATCGGTTCGGTGTTCGGTTATTTACCGAACTACACCGAACTTTAGTTTGACAGAGAAGAACAGCAGTAATCTGACCAAGGATTCATTGGGAAGGAGAAAATAGATAGATATTAGATAGGCACGAAGCAAAGAATAGCAGGCAAGAAAATCAACTACACGGAAGAGGCCTGCCACCTGCGTGCAGCATGCTTCCTGCTGCTGTGTTGTACTGTTGCATGTGAGCGGTGAGCCTGCATCTGCCGCAGCAAGGTTCGTTTGGCCTCGCACGCCGCCTCCCCTCGCCGCCCGTCCGTGGTCCGCCGCCCGCCGCCGCACAGTCGAGAAGGATTGGGAATTTGGGATTAGGTTTAGCTAGAGTCAAAACCTGACTGGGACATGGATTGTGGACTTGTGGTGTGCGGTGGCCTTGGGCCACGATGGGCCGAGCTGTTGTGGGCCGCTGGTGCTCGCTGAATTGGCAGGTGCAGGAGCTGGGGATCCGGTCGCTGCGAGGTATGAGTTTGTTCGGTGAATCGGTAGTTCGGTTCGGTGGGGAGACAAAACTGAAGCCGGTTCCGGTTCGGCTCGGCTCGGTTCGGTTCGGTGATCGGTTTTCGGGAAAAAAAATACCCACCCCTACACAAATTCAACGAGAACACGGTGCGTGCATAGATCTGCACCGACGGGCACCATGGATACCATGATGCAGAATGCTACTTATCTGAAAGTCATTTGGCCGAGACAGATGGGATCTTTGTGAGGGGTTTGGGGTAGATTTATGGGTGGAATTTGATATCAATTTGCTACTATAGACATAGCCCAATTTAGGGGGTGTTTAGTTGGTGGAGATTTTCTGTAGCAGATATACACTGTAGCAATGAATAGTGAGGAAAGAATGGGAAATGATGTGATGGATGTGATGGGAGGAATAGTGAATATCTTGGATCTAAACATGCCCTTAGAGACGGATCATGGGGTGACATGACAGCACGATCGAGCTGATCGAGGCCGGCGGCAGTGTGGCCATGTAAGAGCATCAGTAGTGGTTGCACCGCTTTTGGGGGCCCCACCATCAAATCAGATGAGAAAAAAAAACACTGATGCACCGCTTGTAATTTTTGCTCCAGTGGTTGCACCGATGCATAGCCTATGATTGTATAAAAAAATATTGTCTCCTCTTCTACTCACTCACGTGAGGTACTGCTCTTTACTTTTGCACTGTTTTTTTCGCGATGATCCGATTCAAGAGTATGAGCCGATTCTTTCTCTCTCCTCAACGAATCGATTCAATCCAGTGGCAATGATCCGATTCATTCTTGACACATGTGACCATGCACTGGCCAGTACAGATGCTCTAAGTAGCTAGCTACCATCATGGTGGTGGTGCCCGCGGTGGCCATGGCGCTGGTCCTCGCCTACCTGAACAGCTTTGTGGCGCTTTTCATGGTAGTGCCGGTCCTGACAATTTAGGGGCCGGGGCAAACTTAAAACCCGGGTTCTTAGCAATGTTTATACTAAAAAATATCTTTAATTAATCGTTGTCATGCTCCGTAAAAACTGTCTCTTCATGGTGACTGGTATTTTCTTACTTGGTTTGTCATGACCACTCAGATGGTTAGTATTACTCGAAAAATGTGTCAATGATCTTGTCTATGATTATATAAACTCATCTTCTCATTTTCTCATGCTCCTTTTTTTGGGTGCCATGTAAATATTTTCAAGATGAAATGCTTTGGATTAAAAAATAATAGAAGATGAATTATATAACAATTTGTCAAGCATCAATGATTTAAGGCAAAAATGCCTACGTACATATGCTAGAGTCTCAACTTAATCAGTACCTCGTCTAGGAGATTGCATTCCCTAAACTTGAAAAGGGGCATCCTAATCTCTTCTATTTCTCTCGTTGACGTGTTCTTTCGTGCTTGAAGTTAACTTAATAGTGTAGCATGATAGCCAAATAGTGTTCTTCAAAAACAAAAGGAGTCATATGCTAGTGAAGATGCAAACTCAACCCGACCATCTATATACATGGCGGGAACATAATTGCCTCGTCTTCATAGGCCCCAAATAAATATGAAACATACCCACAAAACATGAGAAATTACCAGACTGGAGTAGGACCGACAATCCACTTACGTAGTTGTGATGTAAACATACGCGTGGGAGGCCCTGGGGAACCGGGGCCTGGGCGAGCTGCCCCTCTTGCTGCAGCCCCAGGACCGGGCCTGTTCACGAGAAGCAGGATATGCAGACCACCGTAGGAAAGGTGGCGACGATCATGGTGCCTAACAGCGGGCAGTCGATGATCTTTGGGGTGGCCATCAGCGGTGGGTGGCAGACAACGGTGGCGTACATCAACCTAGGATGCTACTACACGTGTTTGGGATCCGATTGGGGCTCTGCCTCGGCTACCTCCTCTGAATGGGTGTATGGGGGATCTATGCTAGGATGCTGTGCGTCACTGCGCTTGGGGCGACGGGGATTGCTACGAGGAGAGCGGCATGGTTCAACACCACAATGGGCGAACGACGACCTAAAGGAATGAAGTTTTCCGAGAGTGTGATGCTTCGTCTTCTTCTCCATGGTTGCGTCACCCACTTGACAAATGATAACAGAGAGTTTCATGAAGAGAGAGATATAATAGATAGGTGAAATTTACGAAACTTTACTGTAGCAATGAGTGGCAAGTTCAACCAATCTAAAGGTGTGTTTAGATTGTAGAAAAAAACACTGTAGCATAAGAAAAACACTGTAGCATTCGCTGGGAAAAGTGTTTTGTGAGGGAAAAATAGTAAAAAGTTGGAATAAATAGTGAAAAGTTGGAATAAATAGTGAATAGTTGGGAATCTGGACATGCCTAAACGGGACTAAGGCACGAGAATGTCGTGGGCAACTTCATTCCTTGTGAGTACGCCGTGCTAATTGCTACGAAATATATCCGTGGCAGGTTCAGTTTTTTTTTTTAATCACGTGCAATGTACTAGGTGTGCAACGAAAGCTCTGCTCTGCCCTCTGCTCATCATCTGCTCCCTAGAGTTGGTTGCAAGCTCAAGGGTTGGTCCATGAGGCAATGTTCTCGTGGTCCTCGTTTCACGC
Source organism: Digitaria exilis (assembly GCA_015342445.1). Classification (NCBI taxonomy): domain Eukaryota; kingdom Viridiplantae; phylum Streptophyta; class Magnoliopsida; order Poales; family Poaceae; genus Digitaria; species Digitaria exilis. The sequence goes on from JACEFO010001963.1 coordinate 950,279, forward strand.
GATGCGACTAGTACATGCAGATGCAGTTTGTTGCAGATCCTGAGATCCATCATCCATGCGGCGGCGATTAGATTACTAATACTACTAGATAGATAGAGTCGCAAGAAACTAGGATCCGGCCATCCCATCAAGCGGAACGGAACGGAACGGAGCGAGCAAATTAAACGGAGGAGGAGAGGAGCCGAGCCGAGGAGGAGGCAGCGCAATCCAACCAAAGCCTGAAAGGCGGCGGCTAAGAAAAGCAAATTGGCCAGGAAAGGCAAAGATGGGCAGCGGGTACGCGGAGCCCCTGGTGTTGACGACGAGCCGCGGCGGGAGGAGCAGTAATATCGGCACGGAGAAGAAGACGGACATGGTGGTCGCAGCCGGCGGTGCGGTCTGTGCGCGGCGCGTGGTTGGTGTTCGCGGCGGAGTCTCGTCGGCTGTGGGCCATTGGCGCGCCCATCGCCTTCAACGTGGTGTGCCTGTACGGCACCAACTCGACGACGCAGATCTTCGCCGGGCACGTGGGCAACCGCGAGCTGTCCGCCGTGGCCATCGGCCTCTCCGTGGTGTCCAACTTCTCCTTCGGCTTCCTCCTCGGCATGGGCAGCGCGCTGGAGACGCTCTGCGGCCAGGCCTTCGGCGCCGGGCAGGTGGCCATGCTGGGGGTGTACATGCAGCGCTCCTGGGTCATCCTCTCCGCCTCGGCGCTGCTCCTCACGCCGCTCTACGTCTACGCAGCGCCGCTGCTCCGCCTCCTCGGCCAGGACGCCGACATGGCCGCCGCCGCGGGGAGCTTCACGGTGGCCATCATCCCGCAGATGTTCGCGCTGGCCGTCAACTTCCCGACGCAGAAGTTTCTGCAGGCGCAGAGCAAGGTCGGGGTGCTGGCGTGGGTCGGGTTCGCCGCGCTGGCGGCGCACGTGGCGCTCCTGGCGCTGTTCGTGACGGTGCTCGGGTGGGGCGTGCCGGGCGCCGCGGCGGCGTACGACGTGTCGGCGTGGCTGGCGTCGCTGGCGCAGGTGGCCTACGTGGTGGCGTACGACGGCGGCGGCTGGACGGGGCTCTCGCGCGCGGCCTTCTCCGACCTCTGGGCCTTCGTCCACCTCTCGCTCGCCTCCGCCGTCATGCTCTGCCTCGAGATCTGGTACATGATGGTGCTCGTCGTCCTCACGGGCCACCTCGACGACGCCGAGATCGCCGTCGACTCCATCTCCATCTGCATGAACATCAACGGCTGGGAGGGGATGCTCTTCATCGGCCTCAGCGCCGCCATCAGCGTGCGGGTCTCCAACGAGCTGGGTCCGGGCCGCCCGCGGGCCACCAAGCACGCCGTGGCGGTGGTGCTGGCGCAGTCGCTGGCCCTGGGGCTCGCCGCCATGGCGCTCATCCTCGCCACCAGGGGGCGGTTCCCGGCCATCTTCACGGGGGACCAGCACCTGCAGAAGGCCGTCTCCAACATCGCCTACCTGCTGGCGGTCACCATGGTGCTCAACAGCGTGCAGCCGGTGATCTCGGGCGTCGCCGTGGGCGGCGGATGGCAGGCGGCCGTCGCCTACATCAACCTCGGATGCTACTACGGCTTCGGCCTCCCGCTGGGATTCATCTTCGGCTACCTCCTCAGGCTGGGGGTGCAAGGGCATCTGGGCCGGCATGCTCTGCGGCACCGCGCTGCAGACGGCCATCCTCGCCTACATGGTCTGGAGAACCGACTGGAACCAATAGGCGTCTCTGGCGTTGGACAGAGTCAGGACATGGGGCGGACACCATCAAAAGCTTCCTACCTCGGATCACGACGGAGTATACTTGAATTAGTCAGCCTTTTAATTAATTTACAAGCCTACCTTTTAGATTACCGCAGTGGATATATATTTGATTTCGGCAAACTCCAGCTATCATTCGTTGATTCAGATTGCCGCATAACCAAACGTACCACGCGTGGTGATGACACAGGGCGTTTTTTTTTTGTCTTCAAATAAAAGGCTAGATATAACTAGGGGGACATGTTATTTGCCACAACAAAAGTACATGTACTCGAAAAGCGTATATCACGTTCGGATCGGACTAGTAAAGTAGCAAGACAGAAAAAGTAAGAAACAAAAAAAAACATGTCAGAAGTGGGATTTGAACCCACGCCCTCGATAGAGGACCAGAACTTGAGTCTGGCGCCTTAGACCACTCGGCCATCCTGACCTTGGTGGTATTTTCGGATATTAAATTTATTTATCCAATTACATATTTCCTTTCTGTGCCATCCGACCGTCCACTCAGAACCTTCAGTTTCAACGGTCCCGATCAGACACAAACCCTACTCTTCCTCTATAAAAATCTCTCCAACCATCTCTTCGTCAAACCCTAACCCCCCACCACCAGAACCCTAAACCCTTCTCCCTGCGGCGGCGCCGGCGGCTTCAAGCTCCTCGTCGACTCGAAACCATGAGGCCACCGGCTGGTCGTGGAGGTGACTAACCAATACCCTGTACTTCTCGCTCGCTCTCTCGCTCGATGCAGCCTGGCTTATTGTTTCGCTTCATGTAGGACGCGGCGGCGGGAGGGGCGGGAGATTCGATGGCGGAGGCCGTGGTGGCGGCGGCGGCCGGGGCTTTGGTGGCGGTAGAGGCGGGAGAGGGGACAGGGGTGGCCGAGGTGGCAGGACGCCGAGGGGTGGTGGCCGCGGTGGAAGGGGCGGTCGCGGTGGTGGCATGAAGGGCGGGAGCAAGGCCGTCGTGGTGCCCCACAAGCACAACGGTATCTTCATCTCCAAGTCCAAGGAGGACGCGCTCTGCACCAAGAACATGGTCCCAGGGGAGTCCGTCTATGGAGAGAAACGCGTCTCCGTCCAGGTCCGTGCTTACTTATGCTTATACATGCAAGTCTCTTTTTTTTGTGCAAACCTTTTTATATTGTTGGCGTGTTCATCAATCGTTATGTCGTTTTAAATCTATCCTTTTGTTGTTTCATGCGAATAGTTTAGCTTTGTCGCCCCACATCGTTAGAGATACTTTTTTTTAGTACATTTTACACTGAAACAAAGCCACCGTAGTAGCTTCCATTCTCAAAAATCAGGTTTAACCGAGGGTTTCTGTTTTGGTTCTGTGCTTTGGTGACAATATTGATAGCTTGAGCTTAGTAAATGATGAGTGTACTCGGATTCCCCTTCAGGACATCTCTGGATGATGCAAATTCGAGCTTCTGATGCGCTCTTGCCCATTGATGTTGTCTTCTACTAAAATTCCATCCATTCTATGATCATGAAAAACTTGTCTAAGTAATGATACTACCTGATCCTGCTGTGCAGCTGACTCATTTTCTATCATTTGGTTGTTTGGACAATTACAGAATGAAGATGGGACAAAGGTTGAATACAGGGTCTGGAACCCCTTCCGCTCCAAATTGGCTGCTGCTGTGCTGGGAGGTGTTGACAACATCTGGATTGTAAGTTGATTTGCTTAATATTATTGTGTGTTTCTTTATGCCTTTTTACAAGTTCACAGCTGACGATTTGTTCATTACTTAGGCTCCTGGTACTCGTGTTCTGTATCTTGGTGCTGCTTCTGGCACAACTGTGTCCCATGTATCTGATATTGTTGGACCGGTGCGTTCCCTGTACCTGAATCTGTTAATGATTCATGCACTGTTTAGTTTGCAGTATTAAAACAACTGACTTTTGCAGGAGGGGTTGGTCTATGCTGTTGAGTTCTCTCACAGGAGTGGTAGGGATCTTGTCAATATGGCAAAGAAGAGAACCAATGTGATCCCCATTATTGAGGATGCTAGGCACCCAGCAAGGTACCGCATGCTGGTAGGCATGGTTGATGTTATCTTCTCTGATGTTGCACAGCCTGACCAGGTATACCTATCTTATTTATTTTGTATTTGAATGTTTGTTTCCTGTTACTGTCTTACTGATCCCTGAATCACCTATCTATTGGAAAATTATACCATTTGAGATTCGTTTGTATTCGTCGCTTCTATTTTATTTTATTGGCAACACTGGGTCTAAGCAAGTGATGAACATACTCGGATTCCCCTTCAGGACATCAAATGGATGATGCAAAATTCGAGTTTCTGATGCGTCTTCTACCCAATGCCTAGCTGATGCTTGTTTTATTTGCCATTTATGTTTTGGCATTCAGTACTATTTATTTTGCCTTTCTGGCACATGTCTACTTTTAATGCTCATTTTGGAAGGATTTTATTTTTTGGTGGACAGCACAAGGATAAATCATTATTGATTTTTGGACCTTTGTTGCTCTATTGTTTGTTGACACTGGGCCTTCTCCAATTATTGCCTATGCTTTTTTGTGTGGATTTGGCATTGATTTTGAAGCTTTTCTTTTTTTGGAGGCATTGTGTTATTTGTATTTCTTTACAAGTACGTACATCAAATTGACAATTTGGAAACCTTAGATTCCTTTGGTATTATGTCTTGTGGTACGTTTTCTATCTAGACACTACCAATTGGTTCTATGTTTTAGCTGTTAACCTAAACAAAGGTTTGGTTGCTTATAGTCATGTATGTCTTGATTATGAATTGAAGACAAGCACTGGTTCAGGTAGTTCCTACAACTGAATTTGGTCGTTTGTTGGTAAAAACAAATAAGACACTGGTAATGTGGACATGCTGGTTTTTTAGATTTTATAATACCTAGTAACTAGTAAATTCTGAGCATGGACTGTCGAGCCTTGTGTGGCACTGTTGGCCCTCTGGGAAGACTGAATGTGACTAAAACGTGCTCCCATTATCCTGCAGGCTAGGATCTTAGCCCTTAATGCTTCATACTTCTTGAAGAATGGTGGCCATTTTGTGATTTCAATCAAGGTACTTTGCAGCTTCAGAATCAAGAGTTCATTTTTTCTTTTGAAAAAATATTATCTATCTGGATCAAGAGTTTTTGCATCGATGTGACGAGAAATTGTTTGGTTCAGGCGAACTGTATTGACTCCACCCAGCCTGCGGAGGCGGTGTTTGCCGCTGAAGTGGAGAAGCTGAAGGCTGACCAGTTCAAGCCATCAGAGCAGGTGACCCTGGAGCCCTATGAGCGTGACCACGCCTGCGTTGTCGGAGGCTACAGGATGCCCAAGAAGCAGAAGGCTACTTAAAAAAAGAGGAGAAATGGTGTTTTGATGCTTGCAGGCAGTCTTCTAAGATAATATGTGCGGAAAGAAAGAACTTGTGTTCAAGTGCTAGGGTTTTGTAGTAGTTGTGGAACTTGTGCTGATTTGAACAGCTACTAGTATTTGGTTGAATCAAGAGATGGTAGTAAGCTTAATTGATGTTGGTTTTATCCGGTACCGATGATCCTACCCCTGGCGTCTCGTCGTTTATTTAGTTTTCGTAAGGTTATTTGCTCTTGGTTTTACTACTTGTTTGGAGGTGCTGCTTTGTGTTGTTGAGTAAAGTCGTAGTATTTGGTGGGATCGTTCGTTTCCCTTGCTTGCAAGGAAGGATCAATCCCTTGCTGGACGTCAGTCACTGGCATGTGGCCCCGCACGCCGCGGCGGCGTTTGGGAGGCCTTTGCCATTCGTGTTAGGCCCAGAGAAACAATGGGCCCAGCTAGTGGCGGCGGTCGTCTACTCGTCTCGTCCGTAGAGGAAGAAAGAGAAAAGATCTCCGCACGCACGCAACCCTCCTTCCTCTCAATCCCTTTCCCCAGAGACAGACAGACAGACAGACACAACCTCTTCTCCTGGCCTTCCCTCTGCGATCCATCGATCGCTGCTGTGCTGCGAAGAAGAAGCAACCGCCCCTCCTCTCCTCGCTGGTACGTACGCCACGGCTGCGAAGCCCTAGCTCCCTCCCTCCTGGTTCCTTCGGCTGCTGCTCCGATCCCCCGCCTCCCCCTTTCCTTTTCTCCCCCACGCATCATCGGACCGATTCGGAAGGTCGGCTGCTTGTTGCTTCGCCATGGGATCATCCATCTGGGCTTCGATTCATGCGCCGCAGTTGCGCTACCCCTCCCCACTAGTCCAAGCAGTCCCGTCCCGTCCCGTCCCGTCCTGGTGGTGCCACCTAAGTCGGGTCTGTGCCCATACTCCTATCCACAAAACTGTTGCGGCTACCTATGCTTGATTCAGGTCAATGGGTAGGAGGACAATCGCTAGGCTCGAGTACTAAGCACGAATGGCAAAATCTAGAGTTTTCCTTTTCTTCATACATTTACAAGAATGGCCGAGTGAAACTTCTGCATATACTCTACTGTTAGATTTGTGGATTTTTCTCTAGTGCCTCTTTTCCGGAGCATTTGTCCAGCGCTTTTCATTTTTTGGGTTATGACTATTTAACTTTGTTTGTCAAGCTCCTATGCTATCAAGGTTAAAGTCCTGATTCTGTAGTAAAACCTTGCCTATTCCTTCTGTTCTAATGTTAGATACGTGGATTTCTCCCTAGCTTGTGGCTGTTTGTTGGACCAGGAAGAGAAATTCCACTTGCACCTTGTTTTCCTTTCCTTTCTTGTTATCACTATTAACTTTGTTTGTGAAGCTTTATATCATGGTTCAAGTTCTAACTCTGTAGTAAAATCGCACTCGCCTATTACTTCTGTTCTTCTCAAACTTTTACTACTTCCACCATCTATAATTCTACCGACATGTACACTGCAAATGCTATGCTTGTGCTGTTCTCTAACCTAATATATTTTTCCCACATGCTAAAAACTTCTGTTAACTGGGGTTCTTGGATCTAATCACAGGAAAGATGGAGCCTGACCAGAGCGGCACTGACCAGACCTCTCCACGCGGGAATGACTGGGAAGTCGTGCAACTCACTGCATCGGCGTACGCGGCTGCACCACCACCCAAGAGACCCGAACCTTCTGAGGAGGTTGAAGCTAAGAAATATGGCACCAAAGGGGATGATGATTCAGCGGCCACACTGTTGATGTCTGGCCATTTCTCGGTGTCCCAGAGTGAAGTTGAGAGCCTTCTCATAGGCGCAGACAGCAAAGAACCACGGAAGGAGCTTTGCAGCCAAGATGCACTTTCTAACGAGGGTGACGATGAAAAATACCAAGAATCCTGCAAGCATAAGTTGGACGCGGACCTCCCCAGCATTCCATCCTTGGACAAAGGGAAAAACGTTTCCTTGGGGGATATGGAGTTTGATGATGGCAAAGCATTGCAGGGCATGAGTTTGATCGGGGAAGAGTCGGTTGGGTTCTCATCACCTATTTACAGCTCAATTGATGCTCAAAAGGATTTAAGTCGGTCAGCCATGGAGAGTAGAAATGAGAAGAAAACAGAGGAGCCAACTCTGCATATTGTGAACCCCACAACCAGTTCATCAAATGCTGTTTTGTCTGGTGAGCAGAACAAACCTGATGGCTCAGGGCCACGGGATGCATGGTGGAAGAAGCAGCTTTTATCTCTATACAAGAATGCAAAGGAAAGCAACAATTTCTGGCCTATCGTTGCGGCTGCTGCTGCTTTGGTAGGCCTGGCATATTTTGGGCGGCGCTGGCATAAGGGCAAGCTGCAGCTTCAGCAGGTCAAACTTCCGCCTTCTATCAACAAGGAGGTAATTGCAGAGCACACTGTTTCTTTGTAGCTATGGGAAGCATCTTTGTTACCAGAAGGCCCAATAGTGCGTACAATGTTACCACGAAATTTGTCTAAAAGTACACTTATCTGATTATGCCTACAATAGCCTACTGTCCTTGATGTGCATGCAATCATCAACTTAAATGGACCTACCTGTTTTCAAAAACAGGGCCTGTTCGTAAGAACGCAATGTTTGTTTCTGGCGTGGACTAAGATTGTATGTCCAACTAATCTTGATGATCTTAGGTTGTATAATAATCGCTGTATAGTTAGCTGCAGTGCAAGATTGAGCTCCTTTTTTTGCGGGTATGCAAGATTGAGCTCCTGTTCATAATGTTGAGCTCCTTTTTGCATAGAATTGAGTCAAAAACAGCTTGCTGCCTTTCAATTTTTGGATATTTGTTTCCACTGCCGGCATCATGTTCTGGCAAGCATATGCTTAGGTTTTTCTTGCCAGAAATGAGGAATTCTCTAGGGATGAGCATCTTGCATACAACTGGTCCAGAATTTCGAAGTACTGTCCATTTGTTTACTATAGCACACTAGTGTTTCTGCCAGTGTAGCAATGTGTTTCCCTCATGTCTTCGCAATTACATCTGCCTGTAGAATGCTAATGAAAGCAGACTCTTGTTTTCGTTTCAGAAAATCAATGATGCAGTTGGGCCGTTGAACCGTATCAAGGACATTCTTGTTGCTGGCAATCACCCTAGTCCCGGTATCCATGGTCATGCCCGAGCAAGCTGAATGTGACCAGTCATTGGCATCCCCAATACATGTATTGCTTGAGAAGATATGGACCCAAAATGAAGACCTGGTGCAAAGCCGGGGCGATGATTCAAGCCAGGTTTGAGGATGTTTATGCAAGCATATCTGGTGGCTATGTAAATTCCAAAACCCCTTTTGGATATGTAAATATATGAGTTAGTGTGGTTGCCTTGGTTTGTTTTGGTCATGTCATGGAACCTCCAGTGGTTTCCTCCTCCCGCAGTCCAATCAACTACTGTGTACCTATACCACATATAACTGTCTTGTTTGGGGCATATGGTTGGGTCATGAGTGATGGATATACATAATTCTGTGTCTGGTTCCCGTCCGTATCAGTAAATTTATTTTTGGCGTTTCACGAGCAAGCATTGCGGCTGCAGCTGTGACTCCATTTGATGCATGCCCATTGCAACTGTTATCAGTAAATTTATGTTTTGTTATCTGTTTCGTTCGTTTTGTAGTGTCCTTGGAGGTGAGCTCATACCGAGCTGAGTAGGTCCTCCCTCTCTCTTGCTCTGAGTGACGTTTGGAGGGATGCTATTCAGTTTGTACCCTACCAGAAATAGAAAACGAGATGAGATTATTTGGAGGGTCAGTTGACAGGGGCATATGAGCAGGGTTCTGTTGTGCTCGTGGTGTGGCTGGCCGGGAGGGAATATCATAACTAACCTGTCCTGTAATCATGTCCATATGCTAGTAACCAAACCAAGGCTAATAAACAATCATCAGTGGCACGCGTTTTGCCGTGATGGCAACCGATCGACACCCACCCAGCTCTGTGGTTTTAGTAGCACATGATCGATGATCCACCAGCCGCCACTCAAGACAACAAAGGCTTAGTTAGTTAAGCATATGATATGATATGATATGGTGGATTGATAGTGGTGAAGCTGGGCTTGTTTTCTTCGGCGAAGCTGGGCTTGTTTTTGGGCCGCTCCCTCTTTGACGTGTAGAACCATCCAACCATCCATCCATCCATCTAGCTGCAGCGCAGCGACGACGGCGCGGAGGATCTCGTTCCCCTCCCTCCTTTCTTCTCCCTCTCGCTCTCTCTCGGCGACGACTGGCCGTGCGGCGACGAGCGACTGGGCGAGCGGCGCCATCCTACGCCACCTCTTCATCGCACCCAGCTCCGCTGATGAGTACCCACTAGGTACGCCCTGCCGTTCCATCCCCTTCCCTTCCTTTCCCTTCCCGCTGTCCAAATCGGGCTCCCCGAACCCTAAACAAGCCAATTCTGTTCGGATCTGACCGAATTATGAGCATCTATCACATTCGCTAGCTTCGATTCGTTGCAAAAAAAAAATAAAATTCGTCAGGTGTATGTATGTACGCCCATGTGCTATACTGGATCCACGCCCCTGCAGCACGGTACCTGCGGTGAGGGTTCCTGTGATCACTCTTGATCCCTCATCCAAGTCGCGCGCGAGATTTGCATTCTGGTTGTTATCCGTTTACTGCATAGTAGTTCGGATCCTCTGGATTAACACATGACCTCCAACTCTGCAGGCTGATTTTCTCCTCTTGTTCTCGTGGGAGTGACCGGGCAACTGGGGGCCTCCTCTTTTAAGCAGGCAGGATCATGATTCTGTCCGTGTAAAAGCTTGGATCTCCTTGGCGTGCCTTGGAGCGCTAAGAATCGTGTGCCCTTGCTCTTGTTGTTGCTGCCACCATCATGCAGAGCGGGGCCGACATGAGACCCGTGCACAACAGCGTCGACACAGTGAATGCAGCGGCCGTCGCGATTGTCACAGCGGAGAGCCGCACGCAACCTCCAGCAGAGCCGGTTTGTGCTTCAACACCTTACTGCATGATCCCTTTCCATGCCGATTTTCTTGTTTGTGTGGCTTTATATGCTAAAAACTTCTGTTGCTGCTTGTTTGTGTGGCTTTACATGTTTTCTGGCTCTGCTAGAAATTTGATTTATGCATCAAAATTCGATTTTCTTCTGATCTCAGTATTCTACCTAGAAAGCAAATAAATAGCACCATAATTTGCTAGTATGATGTATATGTGTTTGTGGTTTACCCTTGGCGAGATAGATGCTGCCCTAGAATGTTGACCCCAGGATAACTCCTGCAAAGCGAATGAATTCACTACGATATACTATGTCTTTTGTTGTTTTTATTCCTTGGCAAGGTAGATGTTGCTCTGGAATGTCTACTCATTTATTTCTACAACTGCTTTTTAGTGTCTTCTTAAATTAGTTGGTTTGTTCTTACATCTCATGCAACACTGAGGCGTTTCTTGCATGTACTTGTGGTAGACTTTTGATTGTATTGCTGCAGTTAGATTTATTGTTAAGATGAGAAACAAATGTTGACAAAACTTGGCTTGGAGTTTGTTTGTTTTGTGTAACTAAACGGATGTACTTCTTAGCTCATTGTTAGAAAGCGAATGAATGGTAGGCAAGGTGTAGTCTTTGTTTTCTTATTGACATTGATGCAGCTCTAGAATCTTTATCTATTTATCTCTGTCTACTTTTAGTATCATTGATGGAAAATTGGTGTGCTGCTTTCTTTTCACTTGACCTTTATAATTCTTTTTGTAACATTGTTTTAAAATTTATGAGAAAGTATGAGTGCCTTCATATAAAAAAACAATGGAGCCAAGTTTAGTCATCGCACTGGTTTTTTTCCCTGAAACTTAAATGATGCCCTGGCTTTTCATTGAGAAAATATCTGTATAGCAAGTTTTGCATTTGACACTTTCAGAGTACAATGTTTGTATGGTATCAGAATTTAAAATATGCATGGAAATAGAATCGTGAATAAGGAGAGATTCCTTAGAAAGAAAGGGAAATAGTTGAAATGGTTAAGTTGAATTATGAATTAGATGGCACAAAAAGATTCTTTCTTTGCTGGCCACATGCCGCCGGCTTTTTTTTTCTATTTTCTTCATCCCCAACCTTAGGCGTTTTATTTATGTACATGTTGCTTTCAGTTTGCTTGTTCGTTTTGTCTTCATATATTTATTAGTTCCCCTCTTCCAGTTCGTCTGTTTTTTTTTTAGGTACGGTGCCTTGATTGAAACCTGTGATTGTTGGTCTCCAAGCCTCATGAACTATTGAACTGTGATTTGTCTGAGATATGTTGTACACGTTGTATTGCTCTCTGGTTACTTATTGTATATGGGTTTTTGGTGCGTGTGAATATCATGTTTATTGGTAAGAAGAACAATCATCTGGCACCACCGCACCAGACACCTCATTCTTGATTGCGCATCACCAGTATTATGCTTTCCCTCTTTGCTAACTGCTTTTGTTTGTTTGCAGCGAAGGAAATGGGCTGACCGGCTCAGCGTGTACTTCTGCTTTGGGTCTCAGAAGAATGGTCGGCGCATCAATCACTCTGCACTTGTCCCAGAACCCACGCCTCAAAGGACAGATGCGCCTGCAGCAGAAATTCCAGACCACCCACCGCCTCCTGTGTTCCCATTTGTCGCTCCTCCATCCTCCCCAGCTTCTTTCCTTCAATCGGAACCCACATCTATTGCACAATCGCCAAGAATCGGCGCTCCACCATTTTCACCCCTCTCGCCAAATTCCCCATCCCCCGCAGGGCCACCATCCATCTTTGCTATTGGACCGTATGCACATGAGACACAGCTAGTCTCACCTCCTGTGTTCTCGGCCTTCACAACTGAACCATCAACTGCTCCTTTCACTCCTCCACCAGAGTCCGTCCATCTGACAACCCCTTCCTCTCCTGAGGTTCCATATGCAAAGCTTCTGACTTCGATCAACAACAGCAAGAATGGTGAAACGGGGGATCTTCAGTCGTATCCAAATTACCCAGACAGCCCAATAACACACTTTATATCTCCAAGCTCGGGTTGTTCTGGCACTTCCTCCCCATTCCCTGACCCTGAGATGCTTGCTTCCTCACGCTACGCATTCCCCTCGTTCCCTGTCCGTGAGACACCAAAGATTTTGGATGGAGAGAGCGTTGCAACACAGAAGTTGATACCTCGCCATATGCGGAATGGTGGCTCCCTTTTGGATGGCCACATTACAGCTGCTGTCCCAGTCGCAGACTTCTCAGCCCGCCTTCAGCCTAATGATCATGCTATGGATCATAGGGTGTCATTTGAGTTGACCGTCGAAGACGTAGCACGCTGCCTAGAGAAGAAAACCGCTATTTCCGGGGATTCTGCCACAGCTTCTTTTCATCTTGCACCACCCACCAGCAGCGTCGACCACAAGAGGGAGTCTAATGACGCAAGGGCAGGGCTGTATGTTGATGAGACATACCATGACCTTCCTGAGAAAGCAAGGCGGTCCCTGTCCCTTCGCCTGGCCAAAGAGTTCAATTTCAACAACGTTGATGCTACTAATGTGGAACCAAACGTGGGATCAGACTGGTGGGCGAACGAGAAGGTTGCTGGGATCACTGCGGAGCCGGAGAAAGGCTGGTCCTTCCACCCAGTGGCACAGCCGGGGGTCAGCTAATCTTGCAGGATGATACAAGATTCAGCTTCTGTTTCTTTTGCTGCTGCTTCAGTGCCTGATTTTCGCAGATATTACTGTGGGAGATGCTAAACTTGCAGTTAGTGATAATTCAAAATTAGATAGTGATTCGAAGTGAAGCTAATATCATGGTGAGATAGTAAAGGATTATGGAGTCTCTGGTTATGCAAAACATCTGGTGTCATAGCTTCTGTGTGTCTGTATCCTGTGTACTGACTTGTGTCCTGATACCTGTTCTGCTGTTGTCTGTACATGTACATAATAAGCTGCTGTAGTTGAAAACGGGTAGAACTCCTTGATTCGGCCATTGTTTCTGGCGGATGCTGTGTAATCGACCAATTTACCTTCCGTGTCTCTGAGTTTCGTCTTCCCTGGTGGTAGCATATTTAAAGAATTATTGGTGCTGTGTCTTGTCCTGTGGTTAGTGAGCTCCTGGTCTGCATGTTCCTACATTTTGATTTGGCATTTGTTGTTAGTCCTGGTGTTGGTACTGCTTGCTTGTTAAGTAGCTATTCTTTGTGGCTGCGGGGCCAGTCCAGCGGATGACAAGGAGGGGGGTTGGCTACTAATTTGGCCAAAGCTGACAGGCAAGCAATAATGCTGCAGCAAAATATCAAGAGGCAGAGCTGTTGGTATGACCAGATGCCTGAGCGCAGAGGTCTCAGCATCGATATGAGTATTATAGTAGTGGTAATTATGTAGTATCTCTTAATTTCTGTACGTAATCCGTCTCTCCGCACAAGCAAGAGATGGCTTTCTCGAAAAAAAAGAAGAGGAAAGAAAAGAAACAGAGATGAATTGCACCCATCTTGTTCACTTATCCGCGTCCATTCAGATTCAGACGGGACCCTAATCATACGAGCTGATGAAACACAATGCGTAAACGTTAGAGGTTATCATGTTTTTTTTCCGTAAAACGTTTAGAGGTTATCTAAAAAGTTCTCTAATTTGGACAATTTGACGCGAAAAGGCCTATATAAATTATAGAAAAATTACAAAAAAGTTATAATACTACTGGTCACAAGAATTATTACTGTGAGTAAATAAACTATAAAGGGGCGCACGAAAGAAATTTGGAGAGAATTAAAAGTTGGCGAACGTTAAGCGCTTTTATCCACCAAAAGTCCCCCCCCCCCCCCCCCCCCCATCGCCGATGATCCATCCATGGACCACAAATTTAAGCTACCCTCTTCTTCTTCCTCCGCCGGGCGTCGCCTGACCGCCGGTGAGCGTAGGCCGGCAAGGACTCCTCTGTCCCTGTCTCCGTCTCCATCGGCGGGCCCGGAGCCATTCTATTATTCTTCGTTGCATAATCGGCGATCAATCATTGCGTGGCGAGATTAGCAGCTAAACTGGAACTGAGTGTATGCTCAAAAAAAAATTTTATGCTAAAAAACTGGAACTGAGTGTGTGGCTCACCTGGCATCGGCGATCAACTTCCCATCCCATGTCACTAACATGTCACACACACAGAGAGAGACACACATGCATCCATAGATTCATCTCGGGCTACCAGGTCCAAAGTGTATTATATTTCAGAAGATATACATGCATTATTTGCATAGATGTAGCAGAGATTATCCACACGCACCTTTGGATGATTTAGGCATCTAGTATATATTACCTCCTTAATTGCTATTATTAGACGTCACTACATATACTAATAAGATGGTAAATAATTCTGTCAAAACTCAGCTTCGGATAAATTGCAATAAGTTTCAGTTCATACTGTAGATGGGATGTAAAATTCCAGCTCAGCTGATTTTTTTTACTACTGGGATCCAAGGCAACAAGCAAGAAGAGAAGACCTGTCCGCCTCCCCTGCAACAGTGCTTATTGTCTGATGTAATGTTGATCAAATCACATGTGTCCATGTGGCCAACCTACCATTTTCCCTTCCTGTCTACTAGTACTGTGTTTTTCTGTTGAATAAAAATCTCCATTCTTGTTTTTTTTTTAATTCCCCAGCATCATCATCATTGGGTAGGGGAGCCAGAAAAATATCCAACAGGGAGGGAGGCCATGTGGATGGAGCCTGCCAAGTGTGATGTGAAGGCCGTGCTGCCTCCTTGGAGCATTCCGAGCCATTCCACCATAAACAAAACTAATCCTCCTCCTACCTGGCTTTTCGTTTCTTCTTCTTCCTCCTCATCCCTTCTTCTTTTAAGTTTGGTTTCTTCTTCTTCTTCCAAAACAAGCAAGCAATCGTTGGCTGTTTCGTTATTGTTGCTGTTTGGGAGCTAAACATAGTAGATCTTGGAAAAGATCTCTTAGGATAGAGGTTTCTTCTGTGATGTACCTTGTTGTAGCTACTTGCAGCTAGTTGACCAACAAGCAAAGCAATTAAGCTCGCTCTTCCTCTGTGTTCCCCTGCTTTGTTTCATCAGCCGATCTCAATTGAGTTGACTAGTGGCGTTGATGAGGCAGCAGTTTTCTTAGATCCACCTCACCAGGGAGGGCGGTAGCATTTCAACCAACCAAGGAAGCAAGCAAATAAGGAAGGGATGGCGATGGAGCCTGGTCTGAAGGTGTGCCTGGGTTCCGCGGCGTTCGCCATCTTCTGGGTGCTTGCGGTGTTCCCGGCGGTGCCGCTGCTTCCGATCGGTCGGACGGCGGGTTCCCTGCTGGGCGCGATGCTGATGGTGGTCCTGGGCGTGATGACCGCCGACGAGGCGTACGCGGCGGTGGACCTTCCGATCCTTGGCCTGCTGTTCGGCACCATGGTGGTGAGCGTGTACCTGGAGCGCGCCGACATGTTCCGGCACCTCGGGCGGGTGCTGTCGTGGCGGAGCCATGGCGGGCGCGACCTGCTGGTGCGCACCTGCCTGGTGTCGGCGGTGGCGTCGGCGCTCTTCACCAACGACACCTGCTGCGTGGTGCTGACGGAGTTCATCCTCAAGATCGCGCGGCAGAACAACCTGCCTCCCAAGCCGTTCCTGCTGGCGCTGGCGTCCAGCGCCAACATCGGCTCCGCCGCGACGCCCATCGGCAACCCGCAGAACCTGGTGATCGCCGTGCAGAGCGGCATCCCCTTCGGCAGGTTCGTGCTCGGCATCCTCCCGGCCACGCTCGTCGGATCCGTCGTCAACGCCGCCGTCCTGCTCTGCCTCTACTGGGGACAGCTCGACGGGGCCTGCAAGCCCGCGGCCGAGGAGGTGGCCGTCGCCGTGCCCACCGAGGTGGTCCAGGAGGAGGACGTCACCTCGCACCGCTTCTCGCCGGCGACAATGTCGCACCTCCTCCGGAAGCAGTCCGCCGGCGACAAGCAGGAGCCGGTCAAGCAGCAGCAGCAGGGCGCCAACGGCCACTGCTGCTACGAGCAGCCGGCCACCAACGGCGGCATCCACAAGAGGAGGCGCGGGGCATCCGGGGCGGGGAAGGACGAGGACGAACACCACCACAGCTCCTCGCAGCAGCAGGAGGAGGAAGACGACGACTCGTCGTCGTCGTCGTCGTGGTGTTGGAAGCAGCAGTTGTGGAAGTGTTGCGTGTACGCCATCACTGCGGGTATGCTGGTGGCGCTGCTGCTGGGTCTCAACATGTCATGGAGCGCCATCACGGCGGCGCTGGCGCTGATCGTGCTGGACTTCAAGGACGCGCGGCCGTGCCTGGAGAAGGTGTCGTACCCTCTGCTGCTCTTCTTCTGCGGCATGTTCATCACCGTCGACGGCTTCAACAAGACGGGCATCCCCAGTAGCTTCTGGGAGGCCATGGAGCCCTACGCCCGCATCGACACCCCCGCCGGCACCGCCATCCTCGCCCTCGTCATCCTCCTCCTCTCCAACCTCGCCTCCAACGTCCCCACCGTCCTCCTCCTCGGCGCCCGCGTCGCCGCCTCCGCCGCCGCCATCTCGCCGGCCGCCGAGGCCAACGCATGGCTCCTCCTCGCCTGGACCAGCACCGTCGCCGGCAACCTCTCCCTGCTCGGCTCCGCCGCAAACCTCATCGTCTGCGAGCAGGCGCGACGCTCGCAGCACTACGGATACACACTCTCCTTCCTCAGTCACCTCCAGTTCGGGTTCCCGGCAACGCTCCTCGTCACCGCCATCGGCCTGCTGCTCATCAGAACCTAGCTACTCATCACCATCCATCCTTGCTGCTGGCTCATCATCAATGGAATGGAACATATATATCATCATCTTCATGTCTCTACTGTTCTCTCTATTATAGATTGAACGAATTGAATTAAATTGGATAGGCAGGCCGTTTGTATCTATCTCTCTGTACAAGCAAAGCAAAAGATTAGTGCCTCCCGATGGATATGGTGCTCTGCTTCCCTGCATTGGAGGGGCGTTTTGGGTTTGTACTACATTTTAATAGTATTGGTAAAAAAAGAAAAAGAAAAGCTGTACAGTACATTTTATTTGGAGCAGCTAGCTAGCAGCAGCAGATATATCCTTCCTTCGTGTCATCAAATCAAGTGTGTATGTATATATAGCGCGCAATTGGTTGCTGCTGCTAACGATATTCAGCTTTGGTACCATCGGACACATGATGTAATGAGCACATCACGAGTGTGAGATTGCCTTATGGCTTGCAGCGCTCCAGAGCAATTTCTTTGCTGGGTTCGGAAGGAGACATGTTCTTTGAACCAAGTGATTCAGGTCGATTTTGTGAGGTGGTCCTCTAAACTACTGTAAACTACTCCCCTTGTTCTAGAAAAAGAATGCAATTATGAGAACTGTGTCAGTCAAAGGAGCTAATGTTTGACCAACTTTATATCAAATAATATTTATGTTTCTAAATACTTTAATTATGAAAATATATTTCATAACTAATCTATGATGCTCATTTTGTCTCATGAATGTTAGTATTTTTTTATATAAATTTAGTCAGTTTAAACCGTTTGACTTCTTAAAAAATAAGAATTACAATTTTTTAGGACGTAGGTAGTAAGACATTGGAACCTCACTGAGTTCCACTTTATAATTAAAATTTAATCTAGAGAATCATGAAGAATTACTAAATAATCAGAATCATAAAAAGAGCTCTGTAAAAAAACACTTAAGATGTAAAATTTTTATAAGAAAAGAAATTGAACATGCAGTCTCAGCACTACTGATTGAAAGCCTGCTCTTTTGGGCCATTTTTTTAAAAAAAGATAATAGAGTTTTTTGGGTAAAAAAATAGATTTGCTGGACCTCCCTGGACATGCACGCGAGCAAGTTGAAAATACATGGGCTTGTTCTTCGGTTGAAGATGGGCCTGCTTTTGGGCCGCACGGCGATGTCACCATGACGTACGTGTAGTAGAATCACCCATCCATCCGTCGTCTCGTCTCTACGGGGTGTCTCTCGGCCTTTCTTTGCTGGCGGCGACGGGACGGCTTGCTGGACGAGCGGCGGCGCCATCCTACTTCTACTCTACGCACGCGGCCAGGTCTTCGTCAGCGCCGGCCACGAGCATCCACCCACAAGGTACGCGTTCCCTCCCCCTTCCCTCTGTGCGAAATCGAGCTCCCCAAACCCTAATATAATGTAAGCTAACTTTGTTCGGATCTGACCCAATTAGCTTCACAGCCTGCGCACCCATGTCCTATGCTGGATCCGCCCCTCATGACCCCATGCTACTAACAACATGCCGTTTTCTTGCCAGGGCCTCTCGCCTGCGACCAGGAGACTTCGGGGGTTTCGCAAACATGTCCTGGTGCACGATTGAGTCCGACCCCGGTGAGTTTTTTTTTTTTTCCTTTTCTTTTACCCCCTTGGAACTCCCAAATCGTCGGAGGTGTGGCGTGGAAGCGCGCTCGTAGGATATACGTATTCCTCTTGTTATTTGATTCTCCTCAGTCATTTCCAGTCATTCAGTATCAACACCTACACGCATAGAGTCATAGTAGTGTGACAAGACCAACTTATTTCACCAGCCATCAACATTGTTGACGTCTATCATCCATCGATAGTGGGTAGCTCTGTGCTTCCGTATATTACTTTTCCTTACTTTTTCCCCTCTCCTGAAACAGCAAACTATTGATGATTTGGACAAGTTCTTATACTTCTACCTGCGTTGTCCTCATCAATGTTATAAACCGTTACTTATGCTTTATTTACTTGGGCAGGTGTTTTCACCGAGTTGATTCAGCAAATGCAAGTGAAAGGCGTGCAGGTTAGATTCCAGGGGCTCTCTTGTGTTCCTTGCCTCGACATATAAGGCTTATCAGATGGAATATCTATCGATTATTTTCTATCCTTCGAACTATTATTATTGTATCTGCAATGACAATGTCCTCAGCCTGTTAGACCGAAGATTTGTTTCCTATATCACTGCAACTCTTGTTTAAAGAACTAACGTAGCACCACACTATATCACTGTAGGATAAGGACAATAATATTTGGAATAGCTTGTCTTGTGGTAAAAGTAAAATACTATGTCAACACAATTCTGAAGACACACACTTCAGTTCAAAGAACAATACCTCATAATTTGCTGTCAATAGCTACTCTTTTTTTTTCTATGCAACTGCAAGTCTGCAACTCTATTTTCCGTTTCAAAAGAGGAGAGGGCTTTGAGCGAAACTTCATTCTATGCTTGCTTACCCACTTGCATTTGCGGGCCTCTAGCAACATGGCAGCATGATAACATAACTGGAAGTCGTGGTTTATCCCTTTAAAGTGATACTGATATGTGCTTCTAGAATTATGCAACTGATACTCTTTTTTTTTTCCCCCCCTTAAGTTTATTCATGAAACCCAGGCATTTATACATACTTTGGGATGGATCTTTTTAATGCCCCTTGTGTACTGCTGTGCTGTTTTAATACTTGGGGGGGGGGGTGGATCTTTCTAATGCCTCTTGTGTACTTGTTATGCTATCTTTAAACAGGTGGAAGAGCTTTACTCTCTCGACGCGGACTCTCTTAGTGAACTGCGGTGAGAATCTTTATTTTAGGTATCAAATGAAGCTCTCTCAATGTCCTTAACTCACTCTTTCTCTCCACTTTCCATAGGCCAGTATACGGGCTAATTTTTCTCTTCAAGTGGATACCTGGGGAAAAGGATGAACGGCCTGTTGTCAGAGATCCTAATCCAAACCTTTTCTTTGCTCACCAAGTTAGTTCCATTCTGGTCTTTTAGCTAATCGTCTTTGCTACTTTGTTCTTAAGAGCTGATCTGTTTGCTCATTTTCAGGTCATCAATAATGCATGTGCTACTCAAGCTATTCTCTCAGTTCTCATGAATCGCCCAGAAATCGACATAGGTCCAGAACTATCTCAACTGAAGGAGTTCACAGGAGCTTTTACACCTGATCTGAAGGGCTTAGCTATCGGCAACAGCGAATCTATCCGGACAGCTCATAACAGTTTTGCAAGGCCGGAGCCGTTCATTTCCGATGAGCAGAGAGCAGCGACCAAGGATGACGATGTGTACCATTTCATAAGCTATTTGCCTTTTGAAGGTGTCCTCTATGAGCTGGACGGGCTCAAGGAAGGGCCTGTAAACCTGGGGCAGTGCGGTGGTCCTGATGACCTTGATTGGCTACGGATGGTGCAGCCGGTAATTCAAGAAAGAATGGAGCGCTATTCACAGAGCGAGATTAGGTTCAACCTCATGGCCATCATAAAGAACAGGAAAGAGGTGTACAGTGCCGAGCTGGAGGAACTGGAGAAGAGAAGGGAGCAGATTCTGCAGGAGCTGAACAAGACATCCGCCACAGAGTCCTTGAACG
Organism: Digitaria exilis; assembly: GCA_015342445.1. NCBI lineage: Eukaryota > Viridiplantae > Streptophyta > Magnoliopsida > Poales > Poaceae > Digitaria > Digitaria exilis. The sequence continues at coordinate 970,699 of JACEFO010001963.1, forward strand.
ACTCGCTTACAGAGGTGATATCAGCAATTGAAACCGTCACCGAGAAGGTCATCATGGAAGAGGAGAAGTTCAAGAAGTGGAAGACGGAGAACATCCGGAGGAAGCACAACTACATCCCTTTCCTGTTCAACTTGCTGAAGATGCTTGCAGAGAAGCAGCAGCTAAAACCTCTGGTGGAGAAGGCGAAGCAGCAAAAGTCGTCAAGCCCTAGCACGAGATGATTGTGACATGTCATAGGCTGGTAGTTTGATGTATGAGGTTCCTTTGGGTTAGGTGCATCCTCCTCTCTTTGTGACCGGGTTATCGTATCAGATCACGTCACCTAGTTGGCAGCTTAGAGAAATCATTACCAAGGTTATATAGAACATTTTGCTCCCTGTGGTGAGTTGCCAAGTGCGCCAGCTTTGGTGAGCACGCACGCTGTGGAAGCGGTCGAATTGGTTGTTTATTTTGTCAGGTTATTAATTTCTTTTCTGGATTTATTAAAAAAATGCGTTGAAGGATGTGGATCATTGCGGATAATATTTTTTTGAGATGACCACTTGCTAATCTTTACATTGATTCTATTGGATCCGTTGTCATTTCTGGTGTAATCAAATGCTGGGGATTGGCCATTAGCAAACGTGACTAGTTTAGCTAGGTTACCAATGCTGGAGTGTGTCGTTCCTTTTTTTTTTTTTCTTCTGACGCTGACGACCGAATTTATTTGAGTTTCGAATTTATTTGAATCTATTTATTATGTGGTGTATTTGAACATGTGGAAAGTTATAGTACGTACTACTAGTAGAAACAAGTTAGGTTTGGTTCTTTTTTTTATTAAAAAAATTCCCTGATTTTTTTTGAGGGGTAAAAAAAAAAGAAACCGGTGTAGTGTCGGAAGTGAGCACGGCGAAGCCCAAAAACACAGAAACCGGGTGGAAAAGAGAAGCCCATCAGCAAGCACACCTCTCTCTCTCTCTCTCTTCACTTTGTTTGGTTGGAATCGATGATGGCGTAGGTAGGCCCAGAGAGATCTAGCTTTGCATCTGTATCTGCCTCCGCTCCGCTCCTCTCCTCCGCCCCGCCCCGCCCCACCCCACCCCCTCGCCGCCTCCGCCCGCCGCCGCCGGAAGGATGGAAGCCCCGGGCTCCCCCTATGCCTCCTCGCCGGAATCCGCCCCCAAGCGCGCCCCACGCTCCCCCCCGCAGCAACAGCAGCAGCAGCCGCCGCCCTCCGAGGAAGGAGGTAACTAACCACGCATCTCCTCACCCGCGCGGCACTGGTTCGCTCCTCCGCACCTTGCACCTGAGCGCGCGCGCCCGGACGTGGCGTGCCTGGATCCGTGAGATCTGGGCCTCCGCCTCACGCTCTGATGCAGAGATCTGCGAGCGGTCGGTTGCTGACGCGCTATATTGGTAGACGGCGATTCGAGCTGTGCGTGACGTTTTCAAGTGGAGATAGGATCCGTTCTAAGGGGTTGTCATGCGTAGGGTGTTCGATTTAGTGCTGTCTAGGTCTGTTTTTATTGCTCATGCTGTGGCAATATATGTGCTAGAAGCAGCCTTAACTGCTAGATGCTGATTTGTAGACATCTTCTATAAACACGCTTAATATTGGTCAATAGTGGCTTCCTCTTTTCATTATCACTAGTAGTTTCAGTTCAGATACACTCATGCCATGATTAAGTTTAGGACATGTGACGGGAAGATGCCAAATTGATCTTTTAGGAACAGTAGCTTACACAACACAACACTGGGAGTCTACTCTTGCACAAAAATGTGTACTAAAATTTTCAACAGTGGGGAGAATTGCTAATTGTCGGTGCTTAAAACTTGGTACTCGAGTTCTGTAATTCTGTAGTAGTCTTCTTTGTTTGAAAAATGCGTAGTGTAACGGGATTCTAGTTGGCTTTGACGAAGTAATAGGTCCCTAAAAATCAGATCAATGATTGATGATTCATAGACTAAGGTTGGTTCCTTTGAGCATTTATAGTCCTCTTTTGTCAACATAATTAATTCTGTTAGTCACTTACATGGACTGACCAGCTTTCTTTCCCATCTTATGATGTAATTTGGTCTGCTTAAAATGTCTTTCTATTCTACCTAGTAAGTATGCATTGGTTCTGTGAAAATATATTAGTGAGATCCAATTTGAGGGTACAAAACGTCATCCGCTTTTTTTTTTATGGGCAATTAGGACGCACTAGCTTACTGTTTCCTGCAATTGTAATTTTGTATATTAACTGATAAGTTATTTCAGTTTCTAAAAAATCATTTGGCCCAACTGAGAAATATATTCTACATGAGAGATTGAACTCATAATGGCTTAGTTATTGAGATTCAAGTTACTTCCACGTTTATTGAGATTCGTAATGGCATAATTATTGAGATTCAAATTACTTCCACGTTTATTGAGATTCATAATGGCTTAATAATTGAGATTCAAATTACTTCCACGTTATTGAGATTCATAATGGCTTAGTTATTGAGATCAAATTACTTCCACATTATTGAGATTCATAATGCCTCAACTGAGAAATATATTTTACCGAGTGTTCAAACAATGTTTCTTCTCAGATGACAAGGAGAAGCCAACACATTTGAGGTTCCTGGTGTCTAATACCGCAGCAGGATGTATTATTGGCAAGGGTGGATCAACTATCAATGACTTCCAGTCCCAGTCTGGGGCTCGTATTCAGTTATCACGTAGCCATGAGTTTTTCCCTGGTACAAATGACCGAATCATCATGGTTTCTGGAATGTTTGATGAAGTAATGAAGGCCATGGAGTTGATTCTTGAGAAACTTTTGGATGAGGTAAAACATTTTATTTTGCAGTGGATTCTTTGGTGATTGATGATTGATTTGTCCAGTTACTGTCTCAGGGTGAAGAATTCAATGAAGCTGAGGCTAGACCTAAAGTTAGACTTGTAGTTCCTAACAGTTCCTGTGGTGGGATAATTGGTAAAGGTGGAGCAACCATAAAGTATGTCTCTTCATCAACCTGTTTTATTTTTCTGTGCTATAAATTGTTATTATTACCATTGTGCTAGTTGATTTTACAAGCTGGCGCTAAGGATTCAATAAACCATGCTACCATAATAAGATTCATATCTTGTTCCTATCTTTAGTCTTCTAGTCGTTTGAATCTATGTTTTTTCCATAGTCCTAAATATCTTGTGATTCATTATATTCCTTTTCTTTTGCTCTACTTATATGTTACTCCGGATGTTGAAAGTTGGTGTGTTCTCTCTTTCCCTTCAGGTCGTTTATTGAAGAGTCGCATGCTGGAATCAAAATTTCACCACAGGATAACAACTATGCTGGTTTGCATGATAGGCTTGTCACTGTCACAGGAACCTTTGATAACCAGATGAATGCAATAGATTTGATATTGAAGAAGTTATCAGAGGATGTTCATTACCCACCTAATTTGAGTTCCCCATTTCCATATGCAGGTAGAATCCTAGCTTTTCTGGCTACTTGATGTTACCACATGCTTACTTTGTTGCTTATCCAAAAAGATCTCTTTCTTTTGATTTTATTATTTGATGTACTGCTTCTGCATTTCATACTGGGTGATAGTGTGCATTTCTTCAAAAAGAAAAAAAAAACATAGCTGACCTTGCTTCCGTGATGACATGTGGGATTTGCAGTACCATTTGTCAGGCAATGGCAAGGATGAAATTTCAATTCTACTATCAAGTCATACCTTCTGTGTCTGATTTCTCTTTCATAAAAATATTCAGGTCTTGCTTTCCCAAGCTACCCTGGCATTCCTGTTGGTTATATGATTCCACAGGTGCCATATAATAATGCTGTGACCTACGGACCTAATGGGTATGGAGGAAGGTTCCCAAACAACAAGGTTAGTGTTTTCTGTGGTTGTTGTTGTGCATCTCACTTGTGTGGACTTGTTCCGGACCCTGGAGGGCTGAATTATCTAATAGAAGCACTGTTCTGGTCTGTGTAATCATGTTATATTTTATATTCTAAACAAAGTCAATGAATTCTCATGGAGGCAAACTTTGATAGTAGAAATTGGAGGTCCCATGAATTTAAGGTGGTATTGTGCTAGCTTCATCTTGGGCGCTATTGATCTTTGTCGTCAATTCGTCATGAAAGAGTGCAACATAATATTAGAATGATCTTGATGAGCCACAGTGTTGGTATTTGGTTTCATTCGTTTATGTATCTTGAATTTTGATTACCCTGCCCTATAATGGTTTTTACACAATGGAGCTATATGCATATATTTCATGACTGGGTAAGACCGCTTGTATGCTGGGATGTTTGAAATAGCATTTTGTTTTCTGTGAAGGCCATGTCAAATTTTGGGTTTGTTGTCGTCGTGCCTGCATGAAAAGTATGGCATTCGGTGAAAAAACGGAAGAATTTCCATTCAATGTTACAGTTAGTTTGTTTCCATATCTTTGAGATGTGTACACTGTTGGATTTGAGTTGCAATGTTTTTTCTGTTGAAATTCTGCAGCCCAGCACACCTATGAGATCACCTGCTACTAATGACGCCCAAGAATCTCTCACCATTGGTGTAGCGGATGAACACATAGGTGCTGTTGTAGGACGTGCTGGAAGGAACATAACTGAGATCATCCAGGTAAATTGTAGATATGATTCGTGTTTGGTTTTACCACAGCAAAATGGTGTGTAGGTGACTGGGTGAATGAGCAGTCATAAGCTTGTCCTTTTATGATCGATATCACCAAATGCTAAGCAAAACTTGTTCCGGCCAAGTAGTTTGCCCCTTAAAGGTGTTGATAATTTTACAACCAAACAAAATATTTTTCATATCACTAAGATTTTTTAGCGACTCTTGAATCTTCCTTTGGTTGCATTAAGTTTGCAGTAAAACAAGTTTATTTGTTGTAAATGCAGGCTAGTGGTGCAAGGATCAAGATATCAGATAGGGGGGACTTCATAGCTGGGACATCTGACAGGTACTTTGTTTTGTGGCACATGCATCTCAAGGACATTATGGTTTGATAACCTTAGCTTGTATCCACGGGCGCAGGAAAGTGACAATTACTGGAACATCGGAAGCTATCCGGACTGCGGAGTCCATGATCATGCAGAGGGTGTCAGCCAGCTCAGATAGGTCATAGGTGATAGCCCCTGTTGGAGGGAGGAGAGGGTCCGGAGCCCGTCTGTCTCCCTGCCTGCGCATGTTTGATGCAAGTTAGAATTGTTTTGTTTCTTTCTTTCTTTTGTTTTGTTCCCTAGCAAAGCTCGAGAAGATGCTATTGTTTGCTGCGTCCGACCGATGGTTTTTTTATGTTAGTATAAAAACTGGCAGTAGTAGAAGAAGATAATTAGTGGATTGGTGTCGGCGTAGAGCAAGTTTATGTTTCGTGGGGGTCCGTCCGTCCATAACAACAAGAAGACGCTGGATTGCCTGGCGCTGCCTGCCTTGTGTGTTTGTCTGACAGTTCCAATCCGATCTAATTAATATTGCTCAAGGATAGAAGAAGATATTGATAGACGACATAATTTTGCTTGTTGTCTGATGGTGTGGTAGCTAGCGCGGGCGTTGGTGAGAAATGACTGGGAAAGTAAAAAGTACTTGGTTCGTGGCTGCGTGCACAGCACCATGAACGAACGGTTTCTCTTCTTTTTGACACCTACCTACCTCCTCCCTCGTCCTTATCAACCCCCCCCCCCCCCCCCCTCCTATAAAGAAATCAATTTCGCATCATGCTTGTAATCTTATACTGTACTCCATCATCAAACTAGTACGCACGATCTTACTCGGGATAGTACTCTCTCCGGCCTATGGTATAATTATTTATCGATTTTCGTGTCGATATTTGGCCATTCGTATACCTGTAATTGTTTTTATATTTTCATAAATTTTTTAATAAGACGAATGGTCTAATATTGTTACGAAAATCGATAAATACCTATATCATGGGACGGATGAAGTGTACCGCACGGAGGAAATACCGGTACGTATATGATGCCTGGATACGTGTCCTTGCTATACCACACGAAGAAAATACCGATACGTGTACGCTGCGGACCGACTAGCTTCTAGAAGGCCGTCGAGTGTGTCCAGGCCAGGGCAGGGGAACGCGTGCGAGGCAGGACCTTCTTCTTTTCCTTCCTTGGTGGCCTGGCCTGGTCGCCTCCTCCTTCCTTGCTTCTCTCCCTCACGCCGACGCGACGCGACGCGACGCCAAAGGATCCAGCAGCAGCGACCTTCATCGCCTCGCCTTCGCCGCCTCCGAGCTTAGCCTCCCCCCCACCACACCCGAACCCTAGCTTAGCTGCGATCGAACCCAAACCCAATCCCGCCCATCAAGAAAAAAAATCATGCGACACCAGAGATCCTAGCCCCAACGAACCCTAGCAGATCCGTCCCGTCCCGTCACCCACCAACCCCCCCGTTCCACAGATGGCCATCCTATCGCCGCCGCTCGACCCCTCCTCCCAGGCGGCGGCCGAGGTGCCCCTCGCCCCGGGCTTCCGCTTCCACCCCACCGACGAGGAGCTCGTCTCCTACTACCTCCGCCGCCGCGTCCTCGGCCGCCGCCTCCGCGTCGACGCCATCGCCGAGGTCGACCTCTACCGCCTCGAGCCCTGGGACCTCCCTTCCCTCTCCCGCATCCGCAGCCGCGACTCCCAGTGGTACTTCTTTGCGCGCCTCGACCGCAAGGTCGCCGGGGCCGGCGCCGGCGGCCGGGGCGGACCCGGCAACAGGACCAACCGCGCCACGCCGCGGGGATACTGGAAGACCACGGGCAAGGACCGAGAGGTCTACCACCGCGGGAAGGCCGTTGGTATGAAGAAGACGCTCGTCTTCCACGCCGGCAGGGCGCCCAAGGGGGAGAGGAGCAACTGGGTCATGCATGAGTACCGACTCCTCGACGCCGACGGGCCCCAGGTGCTGCTGCTGCTGCTTCTTTACTCTTCTCACCCATCCCCAATTATACTTTGTCAACTCCGATCATCTAAACCCCCAATTACTATCGATTTAATCTGTCAATTAGTCAACCATGTACTACGACCTTATAATACTCTGTGTCAGTCAAATTATGATCGGCCATGCTTCATGGGCTCGATAAGGTCTGACTGGATTGTTTCTGTCCCCCCTCCCCTACTTCCTGCAACCTGAAACATGCAACCGCGTCATGACCTTGATGATAAGGTTCACAATGCAATGCACAAACCTTTTGTTCTGAAACTAGTACACATCTCTTAATGCCGGCTGAGTCAAGCACCCTTGGGGCAATGGGGCATGGCCATGGGGTCGTTATGACCACTCTATAGCATATCCATGTCAAGTTTTGTGGCAGTAAAAAACCGAGGTGAGAGAGAACTATCACTGCATTTAGAGACAGTCACTAGCACATGCTGCACAGTTCCATGCCCAAGCGAGGTGGGGGCAGGACGCTGCTGCGAGATTAGTGTGGAGACGGAGAGGCCGGCGAGTGTGGAGGCGTGGTGGGATGGTCGGCACAGCCACCTGCGTGTCCACCGGCGAAGTGAGGGGGCTGGGCCACTTGGGGGTGGAGGCTGGCCGGACATGGCTGTTGATGGAGGATTGTCGTGGGCCCACCAGCCCGTGAGGTGGTGCAGTGAGGTGGGAGGTGGTGGATGCATGAAGAGAGAGAGGAGTAGAAGGATAATGTGGGCCGTGGACCCAATAAAATATTTCTTCTTGTAGGTCCCATGAAATTTTGTAAGCCGTGTCATCAAAAGTTGGATTGTTAGATGGGTGATCTATTGTGATATCCCTAGACGAGGTGGATATGCTTATAGAGATCAAACTTTACCTTTGCGGGTGCCCTTAGGATGGTATGGTGGTTATAAGTTGCTGCAAGTTACCAGGTTGGAGTAACTCCAAGAATTATGTGACACTTATCAAGGGAAAAAAAGGAATTGACTCCAAGGAGGATTTTGCTTTTAACCTATAATTCTATATGTTGTGATATTATGATTCTGATTTCTAGAATGCTCTTTTATTACTTGCCCCCATCTTTTGCTTGAAGAAGAGGTGCTCTCAGTTCTGATATTTCACTTATTTTGAGTCCGTAGGATCTGCACGTGGTTTGCAGAATCTTCCAGAAGCATGGTTCTGGACCACAGAATGGTGCACAGTATGGTGCACCATATATGGAAGAAGAATGGGAAGAAGAAGAAGATGATGATGCCATTGCAAATGCACCTGCTAGTGGTGCATCTGCTGGAATGCCTGCAATCACATGTGCTGTAGATGAGGAGTCCAATGAGGAGGATGAGAATGGATATTATAAAGCCAATGAGCTTGCTCAAGTGAGTAGCACCATCTTGTTTGCCTTTGGTATATCTTTATTTTTTTTAGATTCGGAATGTCCTCTTAAAAACTGTACACTCCTTCATGCAAACTAAATGACCTAGTATTTTTCCTGGCATGCAAGCACTATTGCCTTGGATCTCTGGTTATACACATTAACATTTACTTCTGATATTGTTTACCTTAATTCAGGCCCATGAGACGCTCAGCTCACCAGAGATGGCATCTCTCCAAGCTCAAGGTTCCAAAGACACCAGTGACGGAAGCGGTGCTGATGGTGTTATTTCTCTGGAGGAGATTTTACAAGAACCTTTGCCAAATATTAATGCAGAGTATATAGATAGATCTGAAGGGCATAATGCCACTGATGATAACTTTAGTGTTGATGACTTATTATCTGCATGCCCCAGGAAAGATGATGACTATGTAGGTCAGGATGCCACTCTGAATGGGGGGTACCAGGCAGATGACAGTTACACACAATGGCCTTTGAGAGCATATAGTAATCAGAACTATGCCAATGGTACTCTTAGTGCCGAGGAGTTCTTTGACACACAGAATGATACCAACGGCAATGCATATTCAGAGCATCAGCAGGCTGATGGCTTTCCAGCACCTCACCAAGTGGATGGCAGTATGGTATTTTACGATGCTCCGTCTGATTACGACTTGGTGCATGGAAACGATGATTTTGTATATTTGGACGACCTCCTCAATGAGCCGCTTGGAAATGAATCGCTCTTTGACGGAGATGATATGATGGCCTACTTTGATGCCACGGAGAATGATTTCAAGTATGATATTTCTGGTTCTGCTCCAGGTTCAGCTTATCAATTCGCAGAGACGGCACCAAACTTTGACCAAAAGGTGTGCCATGGAACTGCTATTTATACTGCATTTCCTTCCCTAGTTCCTTTCTTGTCTGTTCTGGTGATCAACCGTGCTATCTCCACTTCTTTGCAGTTTGCCAACAAGGTCGAGTTTACATTCGATGGGATCGGCAAGGCTTCGGAAGCAAGTGGTCAATACAGTGCGTCTTCATCTGGTTCCCATGAGGAGGATACGTATCCAGATACTGCAGTACCAGGTACATCTTCACAAATCTTTGGAATGTTGCTGCGAATACACACTAACTCACACCTACGATCCAATTTTAACTTCCGTTGCTCCGGTTGTATGCCAACAGATGACACTGCTGATAAGACATTGGGAAAGCGCCTTACCAACATGTTGGGCAACAGCATGGGGTATATCCCAGCCCCACCTGCAATGGCCTCAGAATTCCCTCCGGTGATGGGGAAATCTGTGGGCGGACTCTCGGCTGCCGCCAGTCCAAGCTCGATTCGTGTTACGGCTGGCATCATCCAACTCGACGGCCTCACTTTTACCGAGCGGTGGCCCCTGCAGAAGAACGGAGGCGACTTCAGTTTGCTTGTATCCTTCACCGTGGAGAGCGACGTGGCATCGAAGGGGGTCGGCTTCGAGCAGGCTACACGGGTGGGGATGGCGCTGCGCAGCGGCTTCTATCTTTTCTTGGTGTCGGCCATGATGCTTGTGCTGAGCTACAAATTAGGGTCGTGTATCTGCAGCAGGTAAGTGAATGCGGCCCCGGCGTCTGGCTGGGGGCTGTTGATTTATTTGTTTGGCCCTCGTCTAGGAGGGAGGCAGTCTGGCTTTTTACACACGGTTTAGTCTGCAAACCAACCATTCTGACCGGCCTGTTAAACATATGCTTGTACTGTACTTGCAATAATTTGAGAGGCTTGCTGGGTTGTGCTTAGACCATTCTGCAGTTTTGGTCTGGGACACACGTACTATACAGCAGTGGTGTTTACTTTTCGTATCCTGTAATTACGCTTTGCTTTGTAGAGGAGATTGGAAAGCGAGCATATATAGTTGGTGTTTATATCGTTGTATGAGAGAGTAGTTACAGATGAGAGATTGCTTGGGTTACCCATTGCTGCGACTCACACATGATGTAGCACAGCAGCAATAGCTACCCATCTCGTTCCTTCCTTTATTCGCATCTTTGGGGGCCGGGCAGGGCCGGTGCTTGCCCTCCGATCCGGCGCGGCGGGCGGCGCACCAGGCCAACATCTGGAACATGCATGGCCTAGAGAAATATTTTACTAACAATCTCAAATGTGAACAATCACAGCATGCCATATATAGTCAGCATGTGCACACAGCATTGTTAACATTGTTTGCTTTTTATGCATGAAAATCGGTTGCAATTGAAACTTTTTAAGGTATAATTTCATTAGTTCCAAACCTCAAATTAAATTTATGGCACTACGTGGTCAGGTAGTGATGTCGGTGCACCGAGGTAGCCTACTACCCATGCTCGAGCGAGCCTAGCATACCGGTCTAGCCTATGGTGAGGATCGAGCTCGACAAGAGTGCGTCTCGATCTCATCTCGAGAAAGGTCGACAAGGCTCATCTACATGCATGTTTCTTCACATAGTAAATCCACGACAACGATTCATTTGTGGGCCACGCGAACGAGGAAGAAACATGTAACTACATGGTAGTTTATGGTCACATCATGGGGGAAGCCTAGTTCGAGTAGCTCATGCACCTCGATCTTTTTTAGTAGACACGGTAAGATATAGGGGCAATTGCGTTCTTGCCTCTAGTTTCGATGCCAATTGTGATTTTACCCTCGTTTTTTGTCACTTTGCGATTTTACCCTTACTGTTCCAAGACGAAGCATCCGTTTGCCCCTATTTTTCACACCGTGAGTTAAAACTGGACTAAATCAATTAAGAAAATAACAAATGCATGGGAAAAGACAAGTATACCCCTTATCCTTATCTTCCCCCAAACGCTCTCCCTCTCTGCACTCTATCGATACTTCCATCTCCTGCCATGCCCTAGGCGGCGGTTGGCCTGGCGGCGCTGGGCGCGGGCAGGAGTGGAGGAGCGGAGGCTGGGCGGGCGAGCAGGCGGGCGCGAGAGGGCGGCGACTGGGCGGGCGAGCAGGCGGGCGCGAGAGGGCGGCGGCTGGGCGGGCGAGCAGGCGGGCGCGAGAGGGCGGCGGCTGGGCGGGCGAGCAGGCGGGCGCGGGAGGAGCGGCAGCTGGGCGGGCGCAGGAGGAGCGGCGGCCTGCGCGTCGAGCGGCAGGAGTCGGGCGGGCACGGGAGGAACGGCGGCCTGCACGTCGACCTGCAGGAGTCGGGCGAGCGCGGGAGGAGCGGCGGGCGTCAGGTGGGCGCGAGCGAGCAGCAGGGGCGCGCGTCGGGCGGGCTGGCGCGGAGGTCTTGCATCGACCTGGGCGTCGTGGGCGAGCGTCGGGCGGGGCACATGCAGGTCGGTGCAGGCGCAGGAGTTGCCCAGCTGAGCGCTGGATTTGAGCATGGAGCCCGTGGAGTTGGTGCCGAGGTATGAAGATTCACATCCACTTCTGATTATGTGTTTGCCAATAGTGAAACGAATTAACCTCGGGATTTAGACAATTGCTCTAATTTGGCTTCAACTGCTCTGATTTGTAGGACAAATCAGATGACTTTGAATCTTGTTGTTAGGGTTCGTTCTTTCTTCAGTTTGCCTGATGGGGGGCCAAAAACATGGATGCAGGGTAAAACTTTGCCAACACAAACAGTTGACATTCATAACTATAGCTTGCTGCAGTTGGTTGATTTCATAGCTGAACATTATATTTGGGGTTCCAAGCAGTACATCACTATGTGGCGTGAGTCAGAGAACAGTGTGGAGATAAAATCTGATGAGCAACTGCTTGAGTGGTTTCAACTTAATCTAGATAATGGAGTAGTTCAGATCAATGCCCAGACAATTGATTTTGAGGGCCCATTGCAATGCTCACCAACTAAACGCAGGTTTCATCCATCTGTTAGAAATAAAACACCCAGCACCAATGAGAGAGCCACGTCCACAAGTAAGAAAAAGAGAGGCACAAAATGTAAGGGGAAAGATGGAGATGATGATGAGGGTGTAGGAGTTGATGAGGAGGGCATGTATTCTGACACTGATTCTCTTGTGGCGCCAAGTGATAGCAGCTATGACAGTGACTTGGCTGCATCTTCTGACTCTGATGATGATTGCTTTGACCCTGAGTTTGATCCTAATGGGGAAGTAGTTAATGATGATGATGAATATGACCCTCCCCCCTTTACATATGATGTTGATGATCCAAATATTGGTGTAGATGTGGTGTTCCCCGATGTGGATCAGTGCAAGTCTGCGGTTACATATCATGCAATTTTGAATGATTATGCTTTCCACATCGTTAATAAGGACAAATCCAGATTTAGAGCCATTTGCAAGAGAGCCGATCGTGGCTGTGAGTGGAATTTTTTTGCCTCTACGAGCAAGAGTAAGAAGTATATTGGCTGTAAGGTAAATAGTGTATTTTCAGCAAGCAATTAGGACATTATTTTCTCACTTTGAGCAAGTAAATAGAACCTTTTGTGGCTGTTTTTCCATTGCAGGTTAAGACAAGTGGACCGAAGCATACTTGTGGTTCATTCAACCATTGCGGTGAAACAATGGCATCAAATAAATGGGTTGCTGAAAGAGTGGTGGATTTGTTGAGGGATGACCCTGAAATGGGACCAAAGGAGTTGCACAATAGGCTCGAGAAGAAGTACTCTATAGATGTTCCATATCGTAGAGTTTTTCGAGGCAAACAGAGAGCAATGGACATCATGTATGGGAAGTGGGCTGGCAGCTATGACTTGCCACCTACCTATCAAGCAGAGCTTCTCAAAGTAGTACCTGGCAGCATTGTGGAATTAGACACTGAAAGAGATGAAAATGGTGATGTGTGTTTCAGCAGGTTCTTTGTTGCCCTCAAACCATGTATTGATGGGTTTTTGGAAGGGTGTAGGCCTTACATTTCCATGGATGCTACACACTTGACAGGAAGGTTAAGAGGCCAGTTGGCAGCAGCTGTTGCAGTGGATGGTCATAATTGGTTATTCCCAGTGGCTTTTGGTGTGATTGAGACCGAGTCTAAGGAAAGCTGGACTTGGTTTGTCAGTAACTTAAAGAAGGCTATTGGTACTCCTAAAGGTTTGGTCATTAGTACTGATGCAGGCAAAGGGATAGAGAGGGTTGTAGATGATGTTTATCTAGAAGTGGAACATAGAGAATGCATGAGGCATTTGTGGAAGAACATGTAGAAAAATGGGTACAACGGTGAGCTTTATGGTAAGAACATGTGGGTAGCTGCCAAAAGCTTCACAACTGACAAGTTCAACTACTTCATGTCCAAGATAGAGGAGAAGGATGCTGGTGCACTTGCTTGGCTGGATGATAATCACCCATATGTGTGGAGTAGAAGCAAATTTGCTGAAGATTGCAAGGTGGATTACATCAACAACAACCTTTCTGAATGCTTCAATAGTTGGGTGTCAAAAACCAAGGATTTTCAAATTGTGGAGATGCATGACAAGATAAGGCAGATGATCATCAAGAAAATGGTTTTGAGGGCCAAAATTGCAAAGAAATTGACAACAAAAATCATCCCAGCTGTCACCAATGCTCTGAATGCTAAAAGCAAGACTATTAAGGACCATGATGTGTTGATATGTGGGGCTGGAACAGCAGAAGTAACTGTGAACAGGTTCAGACATGCAGTGAATTTGGAACAAAAGACATGTACTTGTAGGTCTTGGCAAGTGACTGGAAAGCCATGCACACATGCTCTAGCTTTCATTGCTAGGCTTAGTAGGCATGCACAGATGGATGAATTTGTTGATGACTACTTCTCTGTTGAAAGGTTCAGGAAGGCATATGCAGGCACTTTCAATCCTATGACATCTAAGGATAGTTGGCCACGTGTTGATTTAGGATACAAAATCAAGAAGCCTAAATTGAGAAGGAAACCGGGCAGGCCAAGAGTATCTAGAATTAAGTCATTTGATGAGGCTGGCAGTAGCAAAAAGAGGAAGCCATGTTCTGAGTGTAACGAACTAGGCCATATAGCCAAGCATTGCCAAGGAGGTCCCACTGCTAGTCAAAAGAGGAAGCTTTCAGCTTCACAAAATGCTGAATCTTCACAAACCTCAGTGTGAGTGATGGATTTCTAACCCTTTGTTGTTTCCTTCTTTATGTTTTTGAATTTTTCATTGATACATTTCCCCAACATTGTGTGAAGTGCAAGTGCAGGTGTAGGTGCAAGAGGAAGAGGAAGAGGAAGGGGAAGAGGGAGGGGAAGTGGGAGGGCAAATCCAAGTGAAAGTGAAACTACAACAGAAGATGGAGGAGCAAGGGGAAGAGGAAGAGGAAGAAGGGGAGGAACTGGAGGGCGATTGGCTGCCTTGCTAGGACTAGATGCATGAATGTGATGAAACCACTGGACATGTAATATACTAGTTGCTTTTGTTGGACGCCTATGTTGGGATCTGGTGGTGCTTCTCTTTTAGATGTGTAGGCATGATGGGATATGATCTGGTGACCCATCTCTTTTGGATGTGTATGCATGATGGGATGCTATTTACAATATATATATAATATACATGTGATTTGAACCTACTTTTGTGTGTCATTATGCTGAGAAATTTATGTCAAATTTTTTGCTTAAATTGTTACTGAAATGCTGTTCAAATATCATGTAAAACAAGGGTATATTTACAAAGTTCTACAAAAAGTAGGGGTATTTTCGCAAGGCCAAAATTGTCTTCCTTAACACCGTTAGCTGTTGTTCACGGAGCAGGGGTAAAACAATGCTTCATCTTGGAACAATAAGGGTAAAATCGCAAAGTGACGAAAAACGAGGGTAAAATCACAATTAGCATCGAAACTAGGGGCAAGAACGCAGTTGCCCCTAAGATATATCATATGTGCATGTCTTTGTTACAAAAGATTCCAAAAATAGTATTACCTCCCTCCCAATTTATAAGTCGTTTGACTTTTTTTCCCCAACTTTGACCACTCGTCAAAAAATTGTACAAATATAGTCAAATTGAAGCTATTCTTCAAGAATATTCATTAATAAAGCAAGTCATAAGAAAAAAAATTGATATTTCGTATAATTTTTTAAATAAGATGAATGGTCAAAGGTGGATCAAAAAAGTCAAACGACTTATAAATTGGGATAGAGGGGGTAAAAGGGTAGGACAAAAAGTATAAACCATAAAAAAGTTTTCACTTTGTCGTTTGTGTTATCTAGTTTATTTCCTTTTTGCTTGACATTGCATTCCCTTATTCTATTGTTTGGCTATACATTGCTAGGGAACCGAGCTTTAGTCCCGGGCGCAAAGCTGCTTTAGTACCGATTATACGCTCGATATCGAGCTTGTGGTACTAATGGGCAGCCACCGGTACTAATGTACGCCATTTAGTAGTGATAAAATCTCCCTCTGAAATATTTGCATCCTTCTCCACCACTGATGCGTGAATATTGTAGGGTTCTTTAGCCATTAGAGATCTGCATAGTGTGACAGAAATGAATGAGATTTTGGCTTGACCATGATCTTGATATACTGCCTAAGATAATGGTTGGTTTCCAATATTTTTTATCATTATGTTTTCACCTTGTAAAATAGACAATTTATGTGCATTGCTAGCTTGTGAAAAAAAAACTAAGCCACCACAGAATCAGAAGTTGTATCATAAGTGATGTTTCTACATTAAACTTGGTGCAATGCAATTGATTCTACTTTTGGGTAGAGTCATGTTCAGGTCACAGTGCGTTGCAACGAGAGAGAGCGAGCGCGCGCGCAGCGGACTCGACTAGGGGTTGAAAGTGTTGTGCTTGCCGCCGGGCACCGGCCGGAAGCGAACCGGACAAACAAAGCAGCGGACTCCACGAGGCCAAGCCAGGCTAATGCAAGCAATGATGCAATGCAATAATAACTATATATATATACACAAGCAAAGCAACAAGGCATGCAATGCAATTATCGATGGGGGCCGATGATGATGCGGCGGCGTTCATCGACGCGGCCACGGGCGGGAGCCTCTCTTTCTCGGGCCTCCGGCGGGCCGCGCTGTCCCTGGCCTCGGGCCTCCGTCTCGGGCTGGGCCTCCGCCGCGGCGACACCGTCCTCGTCGTGTCGCGCAACTCGCTCCTGCTCCCGCAGATACTTGTGGGCGTCCTCGCCGCCGGTGGCGTGGTGGTCGCCGCCGACCCCGACGCCACGGCGCCCGAGATAGCCGCCGCCGCCGCGCACGCCACCATGGTCGTCGCCGACGCCCCCCTGGGGTTTGCTGGCGACGTCGGCGTGCCGCTGCTGCTGACGTCGCGCTCGCTGGACCCCAGGGGGCCCCTACTCTCGGCGGAGGAGCTCATCGACGGTGGTGACCCCACGGAGGCTCACGCTCACTTGCCTGAGCCGGACGCCGACGTCGTCGCCGCCATCTCCTCCGGCGGAGGCCGCCGGGTTTGCGTCACGTCTCTTCCGATGTGCAGCGCCGACGGCTTGGCGCTCATCGCCATGGGGCTCCCCGCTGCCGGAGTGACCACGGTGCTCCTCGACCCGTCCGACGAGGGAGCGTTGAGAGAGGCCGTGGCCAAGCACGCCGCCACAGACGTCGTGGCGGCGCCTGAGGCGGCGGCGACTCTCCTCGCCGCCGGGCCCGGGGCCAGCCTCGCCTCGCTTCGGAGGGTACTCATCGTGGCGCCCACGCCGTTAACGCCGGAGGCACGCCACCAGTTCCGCCGGAGGCTGCCGTGGGTCCACGTCACGGAACTGCCAACACAAACTACTGCCGCCGCCGCAGGGACGCACAATAGCCAGCAGCAGCCAGCGCAACAAACAAATGAGGTCTCTCTGTCCCAATCATATAGGGCTCACCAACTACATATATACATATACATGAGATGCATACTCAAAAATACCTTTACTAGTATACAATACTGACAGCAAACACACTTCACAAGTACAACAACACCTGCTTAATTAACGTGCCATCCGATACCATATAAATTCACATGTCATTCTTCCCAGGGTCACAACCAATAAACATCTTTTTTGTATTGTTTCATCTGTATATGTAACCGTACATCAGCCCCCCCAGAAAAATAGGTAAAGAGGTAGCTAATAACTAACGCCGTTTCCTGATCAGAAAAAATCAAATTAATGTGATACAATCTCAATCTTTTGGTATGTTGTTATGCTCCTACTGTCCAATGTTTTAAGCCTGCCTATGGATTTGTTTTTTTTTTACCAGGTGCCATCACTCAAGAAGATCCAAAAGATCGTTCTGGGAGACATCTTTTCAAGATCAACCGCGCCCAGGATCTTCAGGAACCACCTGGCAACTGGCAACACACAAGCTGTCTCAAAACTGTAGCAGATCCCTCCGCTTTCATTTCCTGTTCAGAAGCTGCTTCTCAACCTGATGAAACATTATCCAAAAGTCACAACTCAAAATCTGCACTATCATCTCTGGAGTTATATGGTAGAAGCTCATAATTTAAAGCTTTAATCAATTTGTCCGCAGTATTGTATGGAAGAAGTGCAAGTACATAAGGGAAAACGTTCCGGAGTTTACCACACACTTAAATGAGTTACAATTCCCTACCTCCAAAATTTTAAGTGACAGCTATTGCAGTTTTTGGTCCCATATACCTTTGTTTCTTGGGTTTCATCTCTAGCCTACCTCGACTTGCTTGGGACTAAAGGCTGTGTTGTTGTTGTTGTTGTTGTAAGTATCAACATATGGAAATCCAATTTAAAAACACCTCCAGATGTACGACAGATTAGGCAATCACATACTTCTCCCCTAAAATTCCCAGCAAAAATCATTTTAGTGCGGCATAAAAAATATTGGCCAGAGGCTATACCATCTAAAAGATTTTTATTTTCTGTTGTGATGCAAAAAAAAAAAAAGTCAAAATCCAAGGTAATTTCTCGTTAACGTCCATGTCATCAGATAATTCTGCACCAGATACTTTATGTTTTTCTTCAGTGTTACATAGTATGATTCAGTTACTGCCGTGATGCAGTGCACCCTCCTGAATTCATAAGTTAGAACTTTATTTAAACAAGTTCTAGCAAAAAAAAGTCGTGTGATATGAAAGCATTCTGCACATAGGACTTACTATTCATCGTCAGAGACCTCTGCACTTCCTGCCACCCACTTCCAAACGCCTCCAGATTTCTGTCTCTGAGTAGTTGTCATGGTTTGTTCCACCTGAGATATCTGTTGCCGAAGTACTTCCAGTTCATTCTCCAAAGAAGCAGCAGATTCCAATCTCTTACGTGAAGCAGCAATTTGGGACTATGTTGAGGGATTCAGGAAATAGGCAAGAATGAGAATAAGGAAAGCTGAAAACAAGATTAGGTTCAGATAATCAATTGTGTGCGCAGTTAGAACCTCAAGTTTCTGACATCTTGAACCCTCTGCTGCTAGTTGATTTTGAACTGATTTAAGTTCCTTTAAAAGGGTAAAAAAAAGCAGAGGTTGTCAAAGAGAATCAGGAATTCCATATTGCAGAACGTAAGGAAAGCTTTACCTTTGCTAATTCACCATATGACAAGTTTGTCAGGTCTAGTTTATCTTTTAGTTTTGAGTTCTCATCACGCACTTCTGCCAGTCTAGACTCTAGTTTATCTTTTTCTCCCTTAACCACATCAATTTCAGCAACAAACTTTTTGGAATAACTTGCAGGTTTAGGTTTCTTGATGTCAAAATCATCGGTAGAAATAATATCTTTGGTTTTCTCATTTGTAGAAGTAATTACAGCATATGCAGCTGTCACAGAAGCAGCAGCCGCAGCTGCAGCTGGTGACTGAAGAAGACGAGGTTGAACTAAATTTCTTGCCTTGAGTTTCAAAACAAAGATCTGCAGGAAATCCTCATTTTTATCAGATAGTTATGAATGACAGGAACAGACAACTGAAATAAACTTAGGCACTCAAGTCACCAACAGATATGAAGACAAGCTTGGGGGGAAAATGCATCTAAAATAGGAAGTTCAACACAAGAATCATTTACAATGTACTATGACTATAAATTATTCCCTTAAATTAAGTACCTCATTGCTATATTTTCCATTGTAACCACCAAAGGCAATTAGAAAATTTTCGCCATCAACTGTGGTTGAGCAAAGGGTGAGACCCTGTAAAGTATTAAATAACCAGAAATTAAAAGATAGTGTTAAAAATATGTAGGTAGGTCACAATTTAATTACATCACCACAGTTTGCAAAACCGGATTTAAGAAACACGAAATGGGTTTCGTAATGGCATATATGATTGTGGCCTGCAAAAATGAAGAGGATACTGGCATTTCTTTAAGTTGATGTCAAAACAAAAGGAATTGCAACTGAAAGTACCACAAAAGCTGAACGTCGTTTTCTAATAGTGTTTGATTCTCACTAAAGTTTAGTTGTAAAAGCTAAACCTAAGGGCTGGTTTGGCAACCACCACATTCCCGGGGCTAGAATCCCATGCGACTTATTCACCCATGTATATTACCGGCTGCCGCTGCAATCGCTTGGAGGGGATCTAAGGCCCAAATCTATTCTCTTTTTTTTTCACGGGGCAGAAATCCACGACCCAACAGGTTGGGCGCGCTTCCCCTCCCTCGACGGCGACTCCTTGGTTGCGACTCGCGAGAAAGCCTAGACGGCTCCACCTCCTTCCTCCCGTCATCGTTCTTTTTTTTCGAAAGACCCAGAATGATTCCGGCTTAATTAATAACGAGGAGAAGCAGTTTTACAGGCGCCAGAGGCTGGCGCCAGATCATAACCTGCCACGCAGGGCAGGCCAGGGCATGGAAAGCCCCACAACAAATCATAACCTGCCCGTCATCGTTCTCTTTCCTCTTGCCTGGCCCTAACAGAGTTTCCTTCCCTGGGCAAGTTTTCCTCCATTGCCAAACCAGCCCTAATTGTGATTAATTTATTCGCCCCTAACGTCTATAGACAGAATTATCAAACCAAATCTAGACATCTAATGTTAAAAATATATTAAAAAAGAGTAAATTGTGAATAATCATAAAATTAAAAAAAAAGATTGTACAACAGTCAAAAGAAAAGGTGGTTATCAATGTGAGTCCATTTTATTATCACAGCCATGCGCTTCTGGAACATGAACTTACATTTGGAGCATTGCCATAAGACTACTTTACTTTTAAGAAGATTTAGCTAATTCCCGAACAAAGAAACACAACTGCACAAACATTTCTGACCTCGCAAGCTAGTTGATCTCGAGCTGAGACACTGGTGACCACTGACCAGACAAACTTGGAAGCATTCATTACAATTGTATCAGTGGAACCTGCAACGTGCATTTTTTTTTTAGATACCGGAGCATAAATAACTGTACAAGAAATAAAGACTAATTGTTGTGTACTTGTGTCATGTGCGCATTACCACTTGCATTGTCTCCACCACCAACAATGTACCAGTTTTCGTCAATCATAGTACCAGCATGGCCACTTCTAGGAGCTATATGTGCACCTTGGGTGTCAGGTTGAGACCACTCAAGCTGTTTAACATACATAAAGTTACATCAGCAAGTACTGAAAAGGAAATATATTCATTCATACATCCATTGAAGTCTCAAAGTATAGTACTGAACGTCTGTAGATATGGAGTTATATCCTACCATTATATTTCAATTCCTGTAAAATGGGTAAGAATTTTAACTTGGAAGCCCTCCTAAAACCAAAAAAACTGCTAGTCCATGTAATATGATTTGAAGGCATCAATAAGCTATCCAACAAGCACCAACGTATGAATCGGGACAAATCCCAGCTTTGGCAAACTTATTTAAACTTTCAAAGTAGCTAAACACGCAAATGGAAAAGTATAACCTAACTGAAAGAGATCATTCAGTACTTACATTTCGCAAATCAAGTAGGTAAAGATCATTGAAGCAAGTAGAGTGAGAAGAGCCACCAAAGATCAGAAGATACTGGTCAGCGTATACAGCAGCCGAATGATCGTACCTAGGTGCTGGACCACCTTTTCTGTTTCACAATAGCAAGCGAAACAGTACTCTCAGAAACAGCTCAGAATTACATAAAGATATTTCCAGCATAAGTTGTAGGTGGTTCTTACTCTGTTTTCACTTCTTCCCAAACCATTGTCTCCAAGTCAAGTATATGAAGATCATTCAGTAGCCTTCTCTTGTTATCCTCTCCACCGAACATTAGTAATCGAGAACCAAGTAGGGATACAGACTGACCACCTCGAGCTGTCTAATGCAAAGTAAAATAAAAAATCCAACAAAACTCAGCAAGGTCGCAAGTAAGCATTTCTACAAGTTCAATCACGAATCACTTTGTTTTGAAGTGAAGAAGAAAAAGAAAAAGAAACTCTTACAGGGACTTCTCCATAAGTATCGACAGCTGACCAGATATTGGTTTCCACATCAATAAGCCAGACTGCATCAAGAAATATGGCGATATCATCATATGTACTAGACTGATTGTAAAAATATAACTTTTAATATTTCCTGGGATGATCCCATGGCAGTTTTACAAGAACATTTTCTTTTCGAGAAAACGCAGGAGGAATGCAAAGGTACACGGTCCTCCTGTGTATTCTAAAAAGAAATGTTACTGTAAAACGGAGAGGTCATTCCATGAAATATTAAAGTTACGTTAAATAGGAGAGACAACTTCTGTAAGCTTATGCCAAGTGCTAGTCTTCCATTATCGAAAAAAAAATTACCAAGGGCTAGTAAGTGGCAACGTTGTGGGAAAAAAGGGTACATTGATGAAGCACTGTCATACAGTAAATAACAGAGCCAACTTACCAAGAACTATGTACGTTCAAGAAAATTTGTGATGACACATTTTTTCTGCTTTTTTTGTTTATAAGAAAATTGGAAGGTTCTCCTGAACAAATACCTGAAACCCTATTTGATGATGATGTTAACCTTGTGTTCCCAGCTACAATAACAAGATTGTTTTTCCACTTGACCTAAGCAAGAAAAAAACAATGAACGACATAAAGCATGACAGTTCTTTGGACCGAACAAGTGGATGAGGCTACAAAACAGTAAAATTTCCAGTAAAAAGAGAAGGCTGCCACTTTACCAAACTGTGCCCTGCCAGTGCTGGAAATGATCGTACTGCGGCATTATTTTCATGATTCAGCTGATTTGAGTCCCTGGTAGGATTTAACGCTGACCACGTGAATGTGTTAAAATCGAAAACCTGGCCTCCCAAATAAAAAAAAGTGTCCAATTTCAAATATAGGCCAATGAGAAGAAACTACATGAGACGAGAATGATTACAAATATGCGCTAGTGGGAAACCTGGACATCTGATAGAGAACGTCCATTGCGACTTCCTCCCACCACGTACAGTTTATCCTGAACCACTTGCGCAGCATGCTGTCATGTACTAGGTATTAGAAACAGCAGTATAAGAGCATAATCAAACCAGGGTATAAGGAAAATGCACAGAAACATGACCCATCACTATGCTCTCTGTTGTTTTGCTGAAGGTTTGTGTTTTGATTTCGACTTCAAAGTTTATGTTCATCCACCGTGTTGAATTGGAGGGCAAGCGCACAAACATTTAGTGAGAATTCTGTCCTTCACTTCGCCAGTCTTGTACAGTACTCGAAAGACACGTCGAGACTTACCATTAAAATTTCGTCGAGACTTACCATTAAAATTTCTATGGACTAAATACCGCCGTCGCAGGATCTCGTAGAGAAAGATCACCACGCCACAGCCCATAGCAATGGCGGAAACTGACGAAAGAGACGAGAAATGGAGCGAGGCCTCTTCGCCCCGTGCGTACCTTATAGCGCGCGGGCGGGCGCGGCGATCCCCCGGCGGGGCCAATTAGAAACCAGTGGTCGTGCAGCGCCGCGGCGAGGCTGGAGGCGCCGCCGTTGATCCCCTCGCCCATTCCCCCTCACCTGCGATGAATCGGGCGTCCGTCGGTGGGGGTGGAAGCTGGCCGATCCCGACGCGGGGAAGCTTGGGAATGGTGGACTTGGATCTGTCTGTCTTGTCTGAGCCTGAGGACAGGAGGAGGAAAGCCTGCGTGCGTCAACGCCTCGAGGAAACGTATTTTACAGCATGCGTAATCAGGATGAAAAGATGGAATCTCAAAGATCCACGAACATTACATGCTACTAGGACGAAATCATATACTGTATGTGCGTATGTATTATTGTATATACTATAACGCATCATGGTATATTCTATGCACCCCCTCTAATCCAGAAATAAAGCTACGTTTAACTTTGATCAATAATATCTCTAAAAATATAATTTACTTCAAGTAAAGAGTTTCATATTGTAATAGCTGATCTCGTGACGAATCTATGAACATAATTATCACATTGCCAATTTTTATATATTTTTTAAATTGCAAGCATCGTTAAGAATGTTTGATTTCGAGAAAATCTAAACGTAGCTATATTTCTGAACAGTGTGAAAAGTGAATGAAGTTACCATGTAGGGTTCGTTGCCATAGTTTTGTGGAACTTGCTAATTACTACATATACTAAAGCTCCAAGAACTAGAGGCCCCTCATGAATTGTGACCCCACGTGGGACCCACCTAATATTTAGGTGGGACCCACATATATTTAGGTAGGACCCATGTGAGACTCGCATATATTTCGATGGGACCCACGCGGGACCCGCATATATTTAGGTGGGACCCACGCGGACCCGCATATATTTAGATGGGACCCACGCGGGACCGGCATATATTTAGGTGGGACCCAAGCGGAGCCCGCATATATTTAGGTAGGACCCATGTCATATTTAGGTGGGATCCACAAGATGATTTAGGTGGTACCCAGATACTATTTTGGGTCATACCCACGTAGGACTTGTACGCTATTTTTTGTGGGACCCACGAAAGTTTACGTGGAACGTTAACCGACGTGAAACCTACTATTTTAGGTCTGACCCACGTGGAAGTCGTATATTTTTTTACCCACGAGAAGCAGCATATTGTTTAGCTGCAATCCATCTGAAACATGCACATTATTTTAGGTGGGACCCATATACATTTAGTGGGGTCAATTTGTCTAGAAATGGATTGAGATAAAACAACATTTGTACACCATATTTTGTTATCGTTTCAAGTTAATATGTTTAGTGTAGACGCGCATCGCGCGTCAAACCTGACTAGTTGTAGTTGAAATCACCATGTATTGTTCGTTTTATAGACGATAAGTAAATATGGTTATTATTTATGTCTCAAATTGCAGATGCATTTTTATCACTTGCTACACTGAAAAGTGCTGGGGAAAAAAGACAATAAGGAAAAGAAATAGAGGTGGCTGGCTGGTTTAAAAGTCATGGAAGGCGGCGGCTCGACCGTACTCCCTCCATCCCAAAATAGATGTCATTCTCGCTTCCCAATAAAAACATCATCTTTGAGCATTAACCAATTATATATAAAATAATATTAATATTTATAGTACATCATTAGTACCATTAGATAGATATTTGAATCTAGTTTTTTTAACAAATTTATTAGAGATATAAATATTGCATATATTTTTCTACAAATTGAGTCAAAGTTGCATCCCATAGCGTCATCCTTTTAGGGACGGAGGGAGTACGTACGTATACGTGTGACCGTGCTGGCTGGCTAGCGGCATTTGTGTGTGTCATCCTCTCTCTGGCTTGAAGACTCAAGGCTGGGCGAGAAAAGAAAACAGAAAGAAAAAAGAAAGAAAAGGATCGAGGAGGTACCAGGAAGGAATATCCATTTCTCTTTCGAGTCTCGTTCTCCTCACCAACAACCCACTCGATCGATCGTCTCCTCTCCTCTCCTACTCCGGCAGCTGAGCTGAGCAGCGGCCCCCTCCCCTTTCCCTCCTCCTTTCTCTTGCTCGCCCCCGCCTGTCAGCTAGCTTTGCAGAAATCTCGCCAACACGTCAGCAACCCTGCTGCTGCTGCCTCCATCGATCCTTTTCGCTACATATAGATATGGAGGAGGAGGAGGATGCCATCGTTGCCCCTGCCGCCGCTGCATTACATTTACACGGCGGCGGCGGCGGTGGCGACGAGGTGTACTGCGCCGTGGGGATCGGCAACTGGAAGGCCAACCTGCAATGGGTGCTCGCCAACGTCCCCCGCAGCAAGCGCCTCGTCCTCGCGCACCTGCGACGCCCCACCTCCCGTATCAACATGAGTGCGTGCCCCTGCCCTGTCCATCTTCTCTCCTTCCTCCTCAACCCGGCCTGCATGCACTTGTTGTTTGCTTCATCAATTCCATTCGCCGTTAGTTACTTTTCAGTTGTTGTTTCCAAGGCTGGGAACGAACCCCTGCTTGCTCCTTTGCAATTGCCCTTCCTCGATTGAAAATCAGTATGTGCTACACCACTAGACAGCACGCACATTGTCCCCTTCCTGGAGACTCAAGGACATTTCTTTTCTTTTCCTGAAAGAAAAAAAAAACAAGGACTTGTTTGTAAGGAGTCTGCTGCTGCTGCTGCTACTCTGCACTATGTGCTTGCTGTGGGCTGTTTATAGTAGTTTTCTAGCTAGGCGCGTGAGAGAGAGAGGGAACAAAAAAAAAGTCTTCTTTGTAATTGAATCAAGATCTCAGACAAACGGGCTCCTCAACAATACTGGAGGGAAAAGAAATAGTCAAGCTTCCCACAAGTTGACACTAGTATAGCTTTGCTAATTAATCTGCACCCTAGGCATATTGGCTTTTGGTTGGAGTGCCGTTTCTCTTTGTTTCCACAGAATCAATCCATGTAAATTCCTTCTTTTAAGCCTCTTCTGCAAGATCATCTTACTTGGAATTGGTGATAACTCTGTGTATCTGGTTCCTGATCGATCTATACATACAGACTACTATTCTTGTGTGCAATCCTCCCTATAAACACTTTGGTTCCGTGGATTATTTTTCAGTGGGGGCGTGGGTCCCAGTGAGCCAGCTTGCAGAGGAGGAGGTGACTGCGTTCAGGCAGCTGGAGGAGGACAGGATCGGCAGAGTCTTAGACGACCTCCTGGAGATTTGCAAAAGTCAAAAGGTTGGAACCAGCTCCCCTTTGATTGTAGCTCTTTGTTTCTTTTGTCACCGCAACCACTCTATTCCGATCCCCAAGCTGTCAATATGAGCCGCATTTCGATTTGCCTTGCTCTGTAGTCTGTTCTGATGATAACCGGCCAGGTTTGTTGTCCTTAGGCTCTGATTAGCAGCTATATATATATAGCATCTGAATTTCTGATAGGTTTCTGAAACCCACAGGTGAATGCGAGCAAGATCATCGTCGCAAGCGACGATACCGCCAAGGGCCTTGTACAGTTGGTTGATGATCATGGGGTCACCGAGCTCGTCATGGGCGCTGCATCTGATCGGGCCTACACCAGGTACGTACAGCTGTTCTTTGTTTGGACACATGCAGTGCTTGATGCCACAGTGTGGTTCATCTGATCTTTATTCTGGCTTGATCAATATGATGTGTGCTTCGTGTGCCTGAATTCGATATGTTTGATGCGATGTGATGTTAGGAAGATGCGGGCTCCAAGGTCTAAGAAAGCACTGACGGTGCAGCGGAAAGCGAATCCCTCTTGCAAGATCTGGTTTGTCTGCAAGGGAAACCTTATCGGCACCAGGTATGCAGCTTCAGAAGTCTCATTGTTTCTGTCTGATCTGTCTTCAAAAGTCTGATTGGGAGGCAGCTGATGCATTGACAATAAGTGAACGCTGCTGGATTGTGACATCTGTCTGAATGTTTGACATTATACTATGAACTTTATCGTTGATTTCTCATCAAGAAAAATTGAATGGCTTCTTGTTTTATAGTAGAGCAAGGCAATGTTTATGGTGAAGCTGAATAGCAAAGTAACATGTTTCCCATTTCCAATTTTTCCGTACCCAATCTGACGGGACATATATAGGGAGGCAGGCGAGGGGGCGCACAGAGCAGAATCATCCACAAGTAGCACAAGTCCAAGGTCAAGCACTTCGGACTACTCGAGATCGAAATCTTCTCCACGCTTGCACAGCGAGACATTCAGTATCATAGAATCAAACGATCCAGCATCATTATCAGTTGATGAGACTCTTACAAGGTGGGACGATGCAGTGCACCACAGCATGGAGGATTTAAATTATCAGGCAACTGTCTCAACGGCTTCAATGTCTGAAATTGTGGAGTCCGGAGAGGAGTCAGCCGCCGAGCTGCTGCTGCAAGAGGTCCAAGAGGACCAGCAGGGCGCACCTTCTCCTGATGGTTTGGTACGTGCGATTCATCATTGTATTATGATGTAGTCAGAGAGAAACATGTGTCTCTTTTTCGGACAGTGAACAGTTGATTCTGTTTTGCCAGGATGCTGGTGGGATGATTGATGACGCCTTGTACGAGAAACTGAAGGATGCGCTCATGGAGTCCGAAAACCTGAGGCATGAGGCGTACGAAGAGACGCGCCGGCGTCAGATGGCCGAGCGAGATCTCGCCGAAGCGTCCAAGATGGTCGGTCTGGTCATCGAATAAAGCAGCGAGCGAACCTCTCTCCGATTGATCGATCATCTTGTGTCAAAACTAGTTGACTAGCAAGCTGACCATGTATGTTTATATGATGATCTGAGTGCAGGCCGATGAAGCAGAGAGGTCGTACCGGAGGGAGGCGAAGCACCGGAAGGAGATGGAGGAAATGCTGGCCAGAGAGCGCGCTGCGATGGAGCAGGACAGGCGAGAGGTCGACGACATACTGGACAAGATACGCAAGGTGGACGACGGGAGCGCCGAGCTGGAGCTCCAGATCGCAACCTCGGAGTGCATGATGAGCGAGCTCGAGGTCAGGCTGTCGGAGTCGTACGACACGCTCCGGCAAGGCAGCACGACGGCGACGGCGAGGGAGGAACATCAGGTCGACGGCGATCACGAGGGAGTGTTGCTGCGGGTGGGTCCGTCGGAGCTGGACGAGGCCACCGGGCATTTCGACGAGTCTGCGAGGGTCGATGGCGGCGGCGACGGTGGGCGGGGCAAAGTGTACAGAGCGGAGGTGCGCGGCATGGCCGTGGCCGTGAAGGTGCTCCGGCGCGACGTGGCCGTGGACGAGGCCCGGTTCGCCCGTGAGGTGGAGAGGATCGGCAGCAGGGTGAGGAGGAGGCACCCCAACCTGGTGGCGCTCGTGGGCGCGTGCCCGGAGGCGCGCGCCGCCGCGTACGAGCTCGTCCCGGACGGGAGGAACCTGGAGGAAGAGCTCCTCCTCGCCGGCGGTGGCGGCGGGCTGCCGTGGCGCGCGCGCTGCGGCATCGCCCACGCGGCGTGCTCGGCGCTGGCCTTCCTCCACTCCTCCTCGACGCCGCACGGCGACGTGAGGCCCGTCAACATCCTCGTCGTGGGGTCGTCGTGCAAGCTCGCCGGGCTCGGCACGCACCGGCTGGTGGTGGAGCAGCACGGCGAGGCGCTGGCGTACGCGGACTCGCGGCGGTACCTGCAGCATGCGACGGAGGAGCGCGACGACGTGTACGCGCTGGGCGTGGTCCTGCTCCGGCTGGCGACCGGGATGCCGCCGTTCCTGGCCAGGAAGGCGGCGCGGGAGGCTGCCGCCGGTGGCAAGGCGTGGCGCGAGGTGGTGGACGCGTGCTGGCCGGCGGAGCGCGGCCGCGAGGTGGCGATGCTGGGGCTGAGATGCTGCGACGACCCTAGGTCGCCGCTGCTGCTGCTGGAGGAGGCCCGGGTGGTGCTGGAGGCCGCGATGATGGCCGACGAGGTCGCGCCCCCGCCGCCGCCGTCCTACTTCGTTTGTCCGATACTGAGGGAGGTGATGCGGGACCCGCAGATCGCCGGCGACGGCTTCACGTACGAGGCGGAGGCGATCGAGGAGTGGCTGCGCGGCGGCCACGACACGTCGCCGATGACCAACCTCAAGCTGCCCACGCGGAAGCTCACCCCCAACCACGCGCTGCGCGCCGCCATCCACCACTGGAGCCACCGCCACCACCTCCACTGACCAATTAATCATTTCAACCACTGCTTGCTGCTTCCATTCCATCCACTCACAATTTTTTTCATCGAAAATTGATTGCCTCCTGTAACATCTCTTACTTGCAACATTGATTGAAGATTATATATGAAATGTACTCTCGATGGCAGTGTATTATGGCATGTACATTAGACTATGTGGTAGTAAGATTCTGGTGAGACCATGAACTAAAGTCCCCTGCATTTTAGGGAACGGAATAGTTGATTCATGCTTGCATGGCGCACATCAAAACCATATTCAGGCGACCAAGGGCCGGGCATTGGTGTTCTTGCGACATGTAAAACAACAAAGGACTCGATCGGCAACTCAACTAAAGCACTAGAGGTCTTGCTGCAAAAATAACTACTTCCAATCTCCTCAGTCCTGGCTACTACTTTAAGTTGTCCACGAATAATCATCTATATCGTCACCGTACCTTTCTATTAGTTAACATCTGCAACAAAATTTAGAGAAGTACAGATTCTTAAAGAGGCGTCTCTGCCAAGGCTACTACTATTAGCGATGATCGCGAATAAAAATATACAAAGCAGTTCCATGATATTGTCATTGCATCATTCTCGGAAGTTTAGAACCATAATGAAGTGTCAGCTTCCTGAACAAAATACACAGCAGGTAGTCAGGAAAAAAAAACACTAAACCTGTAACTTATTCGAGATCTCAAAGAGCTCCAGTCCAGACTCACAAATCTCTAATTCTGTACTTCCAATGTGCACAGGTGCTATCACTCATACACATTTCTGTGGCATTGGAAAACTACTCGACAAGTGCATCATATATCTGCGAAATTTCACCCGACACAGCCATGTAGCTAATTGACAGTGCAAACCCATAGAAGGCATATCTATTGATTGTTACTGCTCTTCGATAAAAGCGCCTACAGGTCAGATCAGATAAAAGGAATCATAAACCAATACCAAAAATAGAACAAAAAAAGATTGAGCGTGTTATACCATTGGGGGTCATCGGGTTTAGGCTGGACAAGTATAGAAAGATGCATGAGCAACTGTCTATTATCTCTGCCACAGTGAGAAGGGAGTTCCCTATCCATCTTGGCAATCAGGTGGAGCAGCTCTTCAGTCCTACTCACTATCTCTTTTTGCTGAGTATTTGCAAGATATTGTTTATTTTTCGGAGCAAGAGGTTCCTCCGTAGATTTTCCACAAGCATGCTGGCCACAAGATGAAGCTGTTATCATTTGAGAATATTATCCTTCAGAAAACAGAGTTAATTTGATCTACTTCATCCCTTTTTCAAATATATGATGCTTGGGACAAGGTCATTGAAACGAACCGGACTTTTAATGACAAAGTCCGACTCCCTATACCATTGCGATAGTCCCAGGAATAGTGCTACCGCGTACAGAACTCATCTCAGTAGTATATCACAGACATCCAATCGAATTACATCACATGTCATAAATATAGTAACCAGTACATGTCTCTGAAATAAGTACATAAGCCTCATGGGCCAAAAGCAACATAAAGTAAATGTAGCGCAGCGGAAACTATCAAGCGTCCTCCAAGTGGTCTTCTCTCCACAGGCAATCTCCTGAGCGTAGCTGCAGCCTAGTCGTACCACCCATCATGATTGAACTCGTGCTCGGACTCGTACCCTGCGAACTCACAGATTGTTCCCAAGGAGTGGAACAGGTTCACGTCACCATCTGTATGCAAGCTTTAGGTGGCCTAACTCTAAGGGGAAAGAAAATAGCAATGGAAAGGGTATATGTTTCCTAAGCAGCAGCAGTAAATAGTATCATCATTCCCATATCCCTCTTTTACCACAACTCGGGCTGTCCTGGCTCACCAGGTCCCGTCACAACACAACACCTCCATCTCTCGGGCGATGCGCGGGCTCCCATCCCCGGCATCTCAAGAGGTACGGACGGATCACAAGGGAAGCGGAGCTCAACCTCCCTCTCCCCGCCCGCACCAACGACCTCACACACACACTCTCCTATAGGGGAAGAGAAAGCATATCCCAAAACAATGGACGACCGAGACATTAACACTGCGTTTTCCGAGACCGAGGTCACGGCTATACGTATAGATCTAAGACTCTGCAGAGCTTGTACGCCTGTACCCAACTCGGGCTGCAAACCGGGGTCAACCGGTTGAGACACAACCCACAACTAGTAACTCCTAACCGGAAACGGCATCCTCCTGCATCCCTCGGGTCTGAACGCCTCAGCACGCTAACCTTGGCCCCAAGAGCTGTGAAGACGTTCCCCGTGGGCCAGACGGGGAATAGCTCGCCGATCGGGGGTGTAAGGACGCATCCAGTCCCCCTGACACAAATACCACACTGTGGTCGCCAACAGTCCGGATACCGCTTCGAGAAAGGCTAGCTGGTACTCCTCCCACAAAAGCAAGCTGGTGCGTACGGTACAGTGATCACGAGGTCGGTCAACAAGGTTTAAGGTGCCGGTACGGGTGTCATCGTCCCAAAAGCGTATCCACCACAGTGGTCCGCAACCGTTACCATCTCAGGTAACCGCCATACTCCTAGCTCCCAATCACAATCACAAGTCACAGCCGTGCCCGCCACAGGCACAACACAGGGCTTACTCAGAAGCTCGCCCCTGGCTCCTCGAAAGCCTAAGTCGGGTTGTTATAAATACCCGCACCGACAAGGACCTACTAAGGTCAAAATCACCATACTCCTTCCCGGTTTTCCCACACGCCCCACACAGAGAATATCTACCAATCCCACATACAGCATGCACAGCAATAGCAATATCCCAAGTATATAGTAAGTGGTAGGTCATCAAGGGGTAAGGGCAATAAAAGGGCTATGCATGGCTAATCATCATATAATCATCACGTGCAAGCACTAGCATACTAACAGCATATGCCTAATGGGCATTCAAAAGATGGGATGGGCGTGAACCTGGAGAGAGCGGGTAGTTGTCGAAGTCCTCGGCCGGATCCTCAATCAGCTGCTTACGGTCGTCGTCTCCTGAACACGGAAGGTACGATAAATCCTACGGTAAATGGCAAGAAATCCAAAGAACAGCAATATAGAAGATCCAAATGACTCCAAATGCCCTCCCAAACTGTTATTCATATTTTTAGAAAATTATAGAAACTGGTTTCATAATTTTCTGACTTAATTTGAATTAGTTATGAATTTTCTAAGTTTAAATCATTTTCTGAAAAAGATAAACGAATTCCCGAAAGATTAAATCCGGAAAAACCAGAACGCGACACGTGGCAGCACCAGAGCACGCCACGCGGCCCTGCTGACGTCAGCATGACGCAAGCCTGACGTCAGCCCAGGGGTCCGGGATTGATGACGTCAGCGCGGGCCCGGCTGACGTCATCACGACCGAGTCAACCTGACAGGTGGGCCCCCTAAGCAGTGGGCCCTGCCTGTCAGCGACTCGGCACGGCGCGACAGCGCGCGTGGGCGCAGTCCACCGTGAGCCGTGAGTGCGGCGCACGTGGACCGCGTCCACCGGATCTGGTGCGGCTGCGCGCCGATCCGGTGCGGCTGCGGCCGTGTGGCCAAAATCGTGCGCGGCCGGATTCGAAATCCAAAGGGGAAAAGTTCACGCGCGCGACGTGCTCGACGGAATGCCGCAACGGCGTTCGCGACGCGACGGCTCTGCGCGCTACGCGCGTTCGCCCTCCGTCGTGCGTGCGCGCACCCGTGCGTTGCTCGTGTGTGTGCGGTGGAGCCAAACGTGCTCGTGTATGCGCGTGCGAGCTCGCGAACGTGCCAGAGCGGCTCGTCGCGGCGGCGGCGCGCGCAGAGGCCGCGGCGAGCTCGCCGGCCGTGCGAGGCAACGCCTCATGGCCGGGGCTGCGCGCGAGCGTGCATGTGCGCGTGCTGTGCGCGTGTGGTGTGCATGTGCTTGCGCGGGCGTGGGTGTGTGCGCTCGCGCGCCATGACCGCGCCATGGCCGCGGCGAGGCCTAGCAGGCCACAGGTGTCCGGCAGCCCGGTTCCGCGGCTGCTAGCGTGTGTGCATGTGTGCGAGGCTCCTGCAGAGAGAGTGCGGCTCGAAGGCCGGGCAAATGGGAAGGTAGTCTTAGCGGCGGCGCTAGGTTTCACGGCGGGAGCTCCGGCGAGTGCATCGGTGAGAAATCAAGGCGGGTCTCGGCGGAATTTGGCTCACCTACGGGCTCGTGAAGGAATAGGCGAGGCAGGACGACGTTGGCGCAGTGTCGAGGTGACGCGGTGCCGGCTCGGTGCAGCGGTCGTCGTCGACGTCGGTGTTCGCGGCGGCTTCACGGTGGCGCACGGCTCGGCGTCGTCGAGGTACGTCTTGGCTCGTCCTCCAGGCTCCCTTGGTGGCTGCGGTGCTCCTCCTTGCGACGGTGCTCCTCCTCCTTCCTTATTCTCCCTCCTTCCCCTCTCCTCTTCCCCTCTCCCCCTTCTCTTCCTCTGCTTTTCGTCCGCGGTGGTGGCGAGAAGGGGATAGACCCCGAGAGAGCGTTTGGGCTCGAATTGGAGGCGTGGGTAGCTTCTTGTAGGCGTGGGCAAGGGATAAAGATGGCTTGGGCGAGAGGGAAGGCGGTTACGGGTCACACGAATCGCGTGACCCCGCCGTGACGTTGGCGAGCGCGAGCGCGCGTTCCGCGGCGGGGATGAGTGGCCGCCAAGGCTTCTAGAGGCTTCCTAGGGGCTTGGCTTGGGCGAGGGGTAGATGCTTAGCGGGCTTGGCGATCCCGGGTGCGAGCGCGCGCGGGCGCGGCGCGGGATCGCTAATCGCGTGACTGCGCGCGAGGATGCGGGAGGAGGAAGAAGCTCCTGTGCAGTGTGCGGCTGACAGGTGGGTCCCACCTGTCGGCGCGGCGCGGCGCGGCGTGGCGAAGAACGGACGAGTGGGCTTCTGCTGGGCCGGCACGAGCGGAGAGTGGGCCGAGCGTGCGGAAGAGAAGAAGGGAGTCGGCCCGCGCGGGAAGAGAAAGGGAAAAAGAAAAAAGAGAGAGAATTGGGCCGGGAGTTGGCCCAATAGCAGTTTTAGCCCATAGGTTTGAATTTAAATTTATAAGTCAAATTCAAAAGCATATTTATAATTCAAATAAAATCCAAACAAATCCAATTAAAATCTAAATGAAATCCAAATGCCACTCTAAATATATTATCCTTAAATAAAATATTAGTTGCTAGGATTTAGATGAGAGAAGAATTTGACCTTAGGCAAATTTAAATTGTTGCACATTTCATTCAAAATTTTTAAATCCACACTTTTAGACATTCAAATTTTAGGAATGTTACAGTCATATGTTCAAAGATTAAATAATTAGCTTGTCCTAAAAGTGATATGTTCAGAAACGGAGTGGGTAGCATAATAGCAACTAGTAACAGATTAATGAATGTCACAACAAATTCGTGGATGTGATCTAGCCATGAGGACCACTGAGAAGGAAAAGATTCACTAACCAAACTTAATCGGGGCTGATTAACAAACATGGGTCAGTAATCTATATGGATCAGTAACATTAACTAAAGCTAGTTTCACCTAGTGTGTGTGACCCTATCTATGATCAGCTAAGGGGATGGTTTACTTGGATCTGGTGGCTATGAAATGTTAAGAGTATATCGCATCATGTTGGTTACAACATACAGTAGATGGAGTAGTATTTACAGAGCCTGGATTGAGCTAGTTGTCGATGGAGGTATGGGGAAGCAATAGACCTTGGTGCTGCTGTTCTGAGCGCCATAGCAAGTAGAAGACCTAGATGCAGAGGTAGGCCGCACAATTCGAAGGCCTGGGATATTATCTGCGGCCGCCGTAAAATTCCGCTGGAGCGCACGGCTGCCAAGCCTCTTCACCGCATATCGAAGCACTGCCGCCGCCATCGCCGATTTCCCTTGCTTTGGATTCTCCCCGTGTAGCAGAGAAGAAAGAGATTCGGCCACGCCAGAAGAATGTCAATGCTTGGGTCTCCGATAGCGCAACTAATCCGGGCCGGGCTGCCTGCCGCCCTCCAGATAAATCATCCACCAATTTTAGAAATCAAAGCTCAATACTGCCGACCGAATCGTGCGGGTTGAATACCGACAGAAAGAAAGCTAAAATGCGGCCGGGCTCTATAGATTCTCAACGTCCTCGCGAGCCCGCCCCGGAGTGCTTCGCTGCAGTGTTACGTGGCCACGGGTGCGGTGTTGGAATCTGACTCGGACGCGGGTTTCGGACTCGACAAATCTAAAAATATTCGTGGATTCGTCTATTTTTTTAAAAAATATAAATATTCAAGTTTACATTCAACACAGTATAAAGATGAAAAGAAATGAGAAAAGAAGAAAGAAAAAAAGAGAAGAGGCAAAAGAGGCTCAATCCAACCCAATTAGCCGAACTCCCAACCCTATCCAACCGTACATGTTGTCATCTTCCTCTACCGTACACTCCCATCCGCCTCCGACTCCTCCAATCACGACGCCACCGCTACTGCCCGCCTGCCTTTGCCTTCTCCTCCGCCTCAGCTGCTGCCGCCGTCCTCATCCGCCGTCGCCGCCCACCCCTGCCTCCGCCGCCGCCCGCCCCTGCCATGCCGAGGGCTCTCTCTGCCTGGTGGAGGTTCGTGTCCGCACGGTAAGACCGGGGGAGGAGGAACGACAGGAGGCAGCGGCACGGCTCATCCCCTGGCAGCACGCGATGCAACGACGGACCTGGATACGGCTGCAAGGTATCTGATACGCGTCGTATCGCGTCCGACGCGCCAAAAAAAACCGGACACGTGTGTCCATGTAACATTGCTTCGCTGGGCGTTCAATCCTTGCCAAGAAGGCGGCAATCCGTGGCGCCTGAGAGGGCAACGCGGCGGCGGGATGCTGCTGGAGGAGATGAGACAAGAGGAGGAGGACTCCTTGTACTTAGGGTGTGTTTGGTTGGAGAGCGGGATATGATGGAACCATTCCATCCTTAATTCTTAGGATGAGATGATTCTATGAGCTGTGTTTGGTTGGAGGGATGGAACGGTTCTATTTTGTGTTTGGTTGGAAGAATATGTATGAAACGGTCCATATGCCGTCAATCCCCGTTACTATCGTCAAATGTGGGCCCCAGTTGTCATTGAACATAAAAAAAAATCCCCATCGATCCGCAGCAGGGGCGACGACGCCATCACTGGCGAGCTGTAGTTGGTGATGAGCTGCAGATCGAGAAGGACGGCGGCCAGCGAGTTGCAACTTGGGAAGGGCGGCGAGCTCGAGCGCGGGATGGGCGGCGGTGCCAACAAATTCCAGCGCGGGAAGGGGGCGGCGGGCGGCGGCGACCGACAAGCTCCAGCTTGGGATGGGGACGGCAACCGGCGAGCTTCACGAGGGATGGGGCAGTGGCCGGCAAGCTCCAGCACGGGAAGAGGGTGGCGGCCGGTGAGCTCCAGCGTGAGAAGAGGTTGGCGGCCGGCGAGCTCGAGGCAGGATCTGGGGCGCGGTGGCCACCTGGACGACGAGCTCCAGCGGCAGCGCGGTATGGGCGGCGATAGCTCCAGCGTGAGAAGAGGACGGTGACCGGCGAGCTCCACGCAGGATTTGGGGCGGTGGCTGCCTAGACGGCGAGCTCCAGCGGCAGCACGGGATGGGCGGCGACAACTCGAGAAGGGGAAGCAGAGAACGGAAGCACGAGACGGAGCCGTCGACGTGTGGGTGGGACGAGCTCGTCCGGCTTTTTTTCAGGGACCGGCTCGTCCCAGAATCTCAAGGAATATTCCTCCCTGGAACCGCTCAATTCCATCTACTCACGAACCAAACGCAGGATGGGACGACTCCGTCCTGGCTCGCTCCTGAACCAAACACACCTTACATACTCCCCCGTCCCCCCAAAATAGGTATCTTTTTTACTTTCTGAGAAAAATCTTCGGTCAATTATATATAAAAATATATTAAAAATTATGATACAGTATTAACATTATTAGATAGATATTTAGATCTATTTTTTATAAAAATTATTTAAAGATTTAAATGTTGTTGTATGTATTTTCTACAAATTTAGTC
Source organism: Digitaria exilis (assembly GCA_015342445.1). NCBI lineage: Eukaryota > Viridiplantae > Streptophyta > Magnoliopsida > Poales > Poaceae > Digitaria > Digitaria exilis. The sequence goes on from JACEFO010001963.1 coordinate 1,007,768, forward strand.
AAACTCACGGCACGAACACCCAAAACGACGCTCTTTCTGGGACGGAGTAGTCAAACTCCCACCGTCATGCATTTATCGATTTTCGTGTCAACATTCGTCTTATTTCAAAAATTTATGAAAATATAAAAATAATTACCAGTGTCATAAATTTTTTGAATAATACAAATGATCATGTGGTGGCAAAAAAAAATCAATAAAGGCTTATATTATGGAACGGAGAGAGTAAAATCATTTCCATTTTCGTTTTCTTTTCCCTCGAAAACAACCCTTTTTCCGGAGAGAGAGAGGGGGGAGGCCAAGTACCGTGTCGCATCGGGAGACCTGACGGCAAGCGGAAGAGACTGACTACTGGGCCCCACCCATTTTCTTGGGCCCACGTGCAGAGGCAGCAGCAGCAGCAGCCGCAGCCGCCGCCGCCGCCGATAAGACCAAATCAATCCATGCCTGAAACAGACGAGACGACGAAAGCGGAGGAAAAAGCGAGGGAGGGAGCGCCTTGGCTTGGCTTCTCCGATTGCTCTAGCTTAGCTAGATCCGCCGCCTCCGCGTCCATGGCCCGCCGCAGCTCGCCGGCGGCGGTCCTGCTCGTGCTGGCGGCGCTCGCGGGCGTGGCCGCCGCGGGGGACATCGTCCACCAGGACGACGAGGCACCCAAGATCCCCGGCTGCTCCAACGATTTCGTGCTGGTAGGCCCCCTCCGCCGTCGTCTCGCTCTCGCCGCGGCGCCCCACCTCCTTGCTCAGCCGCTTTCTCCGCGTCCCGATCGATGTATGCGCGGGGGGAGCTATCGGGATTGGGTACTCGGGGTTTGCAAACTACGATTGCTTCATTTTATGGAGAATCGAGGTAGCATTCAGGTTTTATGGGTCGCCCTGATGCTTTGACTTTGTCTAATTGCTTCCATGTGCTTCGTTACCAATGAAATGATGATGTGTTTCGAACCTTCGATGCTAGGAATTGATTGGGAACAGTTCTATTTTGTTACTTTTATCGGACCCTCTGTTACCTGGTTGAATTTCGGATAAAATTCCAGCCTTAGTATTCGACAGGGGACTAAGCTGATGGAATTCTCTCCTTGAGGACCGTCCATCTAGATATTCTCATCATAGTACGCTACTCGTGCGTGCCTTTCCTGAATTTAACCTCATGTTGAGATACCTAGGAATCACATGGGGACTGCTGACGACTCCTTCAAAGGCCTTGATCCACTGTCATTCCTTTTTTCTTGTTTCAACCACAGGACATGCTATAATTCCCACATCTGAGGGCCATTAAGTTAATGTTTGGCTAGTTGATATGGTTCTCAGCACCCATTGCAATTTCCTGACTTATGGTGGTTGACTGGTTGGTTAGTTGATAACTAAGTAATCAGATAGCTTAACAACCACGTGTTTCCCCTCGCTTTTGTTTTCAGGTTAAAGTGCAGACCTGGGTCGACAAAAGAGAGAGAGATGAATTCGTTGGTGTTGGTGCTCGGTTTGGCCCCAAGATAGAGTCAAAGGAAAAGCATGCCAACCGAACAAGACTGTTGTTAGCAAACCCTTTTGATTGCTGCAGCACTCTAACACAGAAGGTTGCTTTTCTGGAATTGATAATTTAGCTGTCTGACATTCTTTTGTGGTGTTATCGATTGCTACCTAGTGATTGCCTATTCCTTTACCAGTTTGCAGGAGATATTTTGTTAGTGGAGAGGGGAAACTGTAAGTTCACTAAAAAAGCTAAGGTTGCTGAATCTGCTGGTGCTTCTGCCATTATAATCATCAATGATAAGCATGGTATGCGTTGTATATGAAATTCTGTTCCTGGCTTCATTGAAAGTTCTACGTACAATTCTTTCCACTCATGACCTGTGTCTGTGCTATGTAAACAGCTGATGAAATGAGGGATGGGATTAGCTTAGTGATTTGGTCATGCCGAGCATATACCTTTTTTGTCACCACTAGAATGGTTTTTATTACCATTTTGCCCTTTTGGTGTTTATCCTTCTTTTCTCTGAGGTCTGTGGTCTTTTTTTCTTGTAAGGTTATTATACATTAAGCATTTGTGTTTGTTTCCACCTATCTGCTATTACAGATTCTTTATTTTACAACTTGTGGTGTCTATTTTCGAGGTTTCTTTGGTCCTTTTACATTTGAGTTTGACAGGCTCATCTGTCAGCAATAAACCTGAGTCATTTGGTTCCTTTGCAGATCCCAACTTGTAATCTTTTTTCCTTCTAAACGTACTACCTTTATCCATGTCATGGACATTTGTTATTTATATTGTATGTAAACGCATATTGCATGGTAATGCATATATATCGATGACATATAGTGTATATAGATGGACAATTTTGTGGGTTTTTTAGTTAGTCTTCATGTCTTCTGACATGCGTGTTGTGCATCCACTTGCAGAGTTATACAAGATGGTATGTGATCGCAATGAAACAGATCTAGATATTGGTATACCTGCGGTTCTTCTGCCAAAAGATGCGGGCTCTTCTTTACAAAGTCTTCTCTCAAGTGGTGAAGGTAAATTTGTATGTCTTCTGTTATTCGATGCTTTGTGTCATAGCCCTGTGAGTATGCGGCTGCCTGTGTTTCTTTAACCTTTTCTATTTGTGCTAATTTTAGTTGGGTATTTATTTTAGTCTAAGATAGCTAACAAGCTGCATTTTCCTTACTTTTTCAGTCTTAGTGCAGCTGTACTCTCCAGATCGTCCTCTGGTTGATACTGCAGAAGTATTTCTATGGCTTATGGCAGTTGGTACCATTCTTTGTGCATCATATTGGTCAGCATGGAGTGCCCGGGAAGCAGATATTGAACAAGAGAAGCTTCTGAAGGTTCTAAACCCATATGTCTTGTTTGATGTCTTATTGCTTGTTACTTGGTTTTCCCAACTTGAAAAGTGGAACTGACAAATACAATATTTGATTATTTGTATAGGATGGCCATGAAATTCCACCAAACTTTGAGGGTGGAGGTTCTAGTGGTATGGTTGATATCAACATGGCATCGGCAATACTGTTTGTTGTGATCGCATCATGCTTCTTGATAACGCTCTACAAGCTGATGTCTCATTGGTTTGTGGAGCTTCTGGTGGTTATCTTTTGCATAGGTGGTGTAGAGGTGTGTACCATTTCATTTTCATTTCTGTTATCGTGTATTTTAACTTTCTTATGTGCTTCTGAAAACTAAATCACCCAAATGACCAAATCATATCTGCTTTGAAAATATGGTTTCAATTTTGGTGGAGTATCGAGATAGTTCCATCGTTTCTGTAATGTGTAATATTGGACTTGTAGAACTATCACGAGTTGACCAAGGATACTTATGGTGGTTTTGGAATGACCAAATGTAATGACATGTGTCTAGTTGATAGCACTATGAAACATCACTGATTCTGTTGGTTGTTACTGACAATATGCCGCCCTACATTTCTTGAGCTCCTGTGATATTTTCGCCCTGTTATGTGCAGGGTCTGCAAACATGCTTGGTGGCCTTACTGTCAATGTCAAGGTATGCTTCCATAAAGTTTATTTTTCTGAGTCAAGATGCATATTTAAACACTTCTTAGCTATATCTCTTATATATTAGGTTTGTAGCTATGTGTATTTATTTTTCTTAATGTTGCTAACTGAAATTCATGGGATGTTCCAGGCGGTTTAAACCTGCTGCAGAATCGTTTGTGAAAGTGCCATTTTTCGGGGCTGTCTCCTACCTTACATTGGCAGTTTGTCCTTTTTGCATTGTGTTTGCTGTTCTGTGGGGTGTTTATCGCCGTTTGCCCTATGCTTGGATTGGGCAAGATATTCTTGTGAGTGTAATTTTGTTTCCAATGATTTTTGTTGAGATGAGTCTGGGCTCATTAGTATCTTGTTTGGTGGTCTTTAGGGTATTACTTTGATTGTTACAGTCATCCAAATTGTTAGAATACCTAACCTCAAGGTAACTATTCCTCTTGATGGTACGGATTTCCCTTCAGTTATGTGATTGGTACCCCAACACCTGTTCTTGCCTGGTAACTGTCAGGTTGGTTCTGCCCTCCTGAGTTGTGCCTTCTTATATGACATCTTCTGGGTTTTTATCTCCAAGATGCTATTCCATGAAAGTGTGATGATTGTGGTACGTACGAATGACCATCGTGTTGCAATTTGCCATCAGTTGGACATCTAATTTTTTTTTTCTTTCTTTTTCGGTCTGCTAGACATCTACCTATGCTTGTCGTTTACTTGCAGGTTGCACGTGGTGATAAGACAGACGAAGATGGTGTACCCATGCTTTTAAAGATTCCACGGATGTTTGATCCATGGGGTGGATACAGCATCATAGGCTTTGGTGATATCCTTCTTCCTGGGCTGTTGATTGCTTTTGCGTTAAGGTTAGCTGCAATTTTTTCACCACGTTAATCTGTCGGTAGCTGTGGGCATAGATGCGAATTTCACAAGCAGAGTATGCATAGTAGTAATCAGCTTTCTCCACTCTCTAATCTCTGCAAGTACTTATATGTCACTGGTTATGAAACACCTTGTTCTCCCGCCCCCTGTAGGTATGATTGGGCTGCCAAGAAGACCTTGCAATCTGGCTACTTTTTGTGGTCAATGGTGGCATATGGCTCTGGTAATATATCATTACTTCCTTTCCAAATTTTAAGCACTGTCACATTCATCTTGAATTAAAATGCCATGTCAGGTGGATGAATGCAATACTTTTGATGGTACTGATAAAAGTATTCCTAAATGATGCCTTAAAGTAAGAAACCTAAAACTGCTATGCTTGCCAGTGCAAGAGTGTTTTATTCGATAGTTGAAATGGTTGAATTATAAATAAAAGATGGAAATAGCAGTACTTGGCCATTTCCTTTTATTTCAAAAAAAAAAAGGAAATTCATTTCTACATTTGACCTTTTTGGCATATGGTTGCATCTTAGCAATCTCTATCTTCCGAATGTGACCACACTTCCCCTCTTCTCACTGTGGCTAGTTGATGTGCCTACTTTCTGAATATCTCATTATATTAAATTATATCTAGAGATGGCTTTCTTTGTGTGGATTGGAAGCTGCAAAAACGGGAATGTTTGCTTGCATCATCATTGTGATATGTTCCTCTGATGTGTCGAATGCATATATTCCCATCCTATTATGAAATCCACCTTTGTTTGATATAGATTTCCTCTTTATGTGGATGTGAATTTTGCGGAACTTTTTGTGTGCATTATATCATGATGTTGTTTGACCATAGTTTGACATAACATGTTTTTGTTAATATTTTCCAGGTCTCCTAATTACATATGTTGCCTTGAACCTTATGGATGGCCATGGCCAGCCGGCTCTTCTTTATATCGTGCCTTTCACGATCGGTAAGAACCCTTGTTGATCCGTTGAATTTTGTGTCTTTTCTTGTGCTTAGGGTATTGTCTTGTCTTTTTATTTTAACAAATTACCAAATTTTTCTAGGTACCTTCTTGGCACTCGGCATGAAAAGAGGTGAACTCAGACATCTGTGGACAAGAGGTCAGCCAGAGAGGGTGTGTACGCATATGCATCTAGTATCCCCGAAGGACTCGGCTGATCCAGTAACCTCGTCGTAATAAATAAGGCTAGGCCCTGGAAAGTGTCGCTGATGGCCCTTATGCACGTTGTTTTATTGTGTAGTAATGTTGTGTGACGTAGAGAAGAAGACTCTCGGCTGATCTGTAATATAGTCGCTGTATAGTAGGCAGTATATATAGTATAGTATAGGCTGTATAGCGCTGATATATGAGCTGTCTCTTTCTCACTTGGAGTATAAGAGATGCTTGAAACGTAGTAGGAGCTTAATTAGCTCGGTATTTCCCAGAACTGTGTGTGCCTGACGATTGTTCTGAGTACATGAGGAACTCAACCCAGGTCTTTTGCATCATACATGTTTTTGGTATCCCGCGGAATGCATCTCTTGTGTGGATGTCAATTTATTCTACGCACGGTTTGCAAAATGGCTGGGGTCTGTTGCAGTTTTCTGTGGACCTGTTCTTCATCGATCTTATTATTACCGGGTGGACAGGTGGCAGGAGCCTAGTGGCTTTGTCGGTGAGGTGTTTTTTTTTCTTTCTTCCTTGAGATGAGACTTGAGGAATTTGTGAGACCATTTTCCTCTCCTTTTTGTATTTGGAGTAGGTCGTTATGCATGCTTGTTCTAGTGCGCCTGGCTTTCTGAGTTCTTTTTGGTGCAGTCCGTGCAGGTGAGGTGAGGGGGGTGGCGCGGTGTGCGGCCAGCGATGAAGCAGCGGCTCGCCGTCGCTGTCCGCTCGCCGTTTGTGTTGTCTGTCCTGGCTGTGGGTGATGGAGTGGTTGCAAAGGCTTGTTGTTCATTTAATTTGTTGGCTAGTGCCTCCTGATTCCCCGTGATCATGCATCATATATGTCCTGCTGGACCGACGTCTCAGTTACAGCCCCTTTCTGACTGCTACGGCTGCTGGTTTGTGTGATTTTGCCGTATGCTACTACTGTCGTCGATTCTCATGAAACAAAACTCCCTACTTCTTATTCGATCTAGGTGTTTTTTTTTTAATACAATCATGCGTAGCGTTTGCATGTTAAGCTGAGCAATGGAGATACCATGCGTAGCATCTAGGACATGTATGGATGGTTTCCTTCACTCTTATCGTGCATTATTTAGGCCGGGCGGTGTGGCTGATGTGTTGTTAAGTTAGCATGGTGGCAGTGGTGGTGGATGGTTTGTGGCTATCATTGATTGATTGATTGATCAGCAGGGGGATTAGTTAAACAATAAGAAACTAGTAAATAGTAGTGACATATATAGCTCGAGACAGCTAGATGAGCTCATCACAAAGGATAAAGCTCCGACCTGACCATGCTGTATGTGTCTCAGCAGCAATACTTAATTGTGTGTAGCTGCGATGCAGTGCAAACGACGACCTTCGAAGTAGTTTGGTTTTGTTAATGCCCTAATGCTATCCTGAGCCCGGCCTGTGCAGAAAACAATTAGTAAGCGAGGGAGCCCTGTCAGTCATCATCCAACACTAATTGAGAGATGGCCCGGGGCCGGGGCCTGGGCCGGCATTGCCTTGCTATAAAGGGAGGGGAGGGGAGGGGAGGGCAGGGCAGGGCAGGGCAGGGCCAGCAGATAGACGATGGAGGGCAAGGAGGAGGATGTTCGGCTTGGCGCGAACCGTTACTCTGAGCGGCAGCCCATCGGGACGGCGGCGCAGGGCAGCGACGAGAAGGACTACGTGGAGCCACCTCCGGCGCCGCTGTTCGAGGCGGCGGAGCTGACGTCGTGGTCCTTCTACCGCGCGGGCATCGCCGAGTTCGTGGCCACGTTCCTGTTCCTCTACATCAGCATCCTGACGGTGATGGGCGTGAGCAAGTCGGCGAGCAAGTGCGCCACCGTGGGCATCCAGGGCATCGCCTGGTCCTTCGGCGGCATGATCTTCGCCCTCGTGTACTGCACGGCGGGGATCTCGGGAGGGCACATCAACCCGGCCGTCACCTTGGGGCTCTTCCTGGCGCGCAAGCTGTCGCTCACGCGCGCCCTCTTCTACATGGTCATGCAGTGCCTGGGCGCCATCTGCGGCGCCGGCGTCGTGAAGGGGTTCCAGCAGGGGCTGTACATGGCCAACGGCGGCGGAGCCAACGCCGTGAACCCAGGCTACACCAAGGGCGACGGCCTCGGCGCCGAGATCGTCGGCACCTTCCTCCTCGTCTACACCGTCTTCTCCGCCACCGACGCCAAGCGCAGCGCGCGCGACTCCCACGTCCCCATCCTCGCGCCGCTCCCCATCGGATTCGCCGTCTTCCTCGTCCACCTCGCCACCATCCCCATCACCGGCACCGGCATCAACCCGGCAAGGAGCCTCGGAGCCGCAATAGTCTACAACAGGTCCCACGCATGGAACGACCACGTACGTCGTCCATCATCACCCCCCCCCCTCTCTCTCTCTACATAAATAAAGTTATATATATACATACATATATGTATATATATATATATAACAATAACTGAATTAATTTGCAGTGGATCTTCTGGGTTGGCCCCTTCATCGGCGCTGCTCTTGCCGCCATCTACCACGTCGTCATCATCCGGGCCATCCCCTTCAAGACCCGCGACTAAGCAGATCGATGCAACCAACAACCAGTCCCACACATATATGCATGTGTTGGTCATGCTCGCTCTCTTCGCTAGCTGCATGTCGTCTCTCTCGTCTACTACTGCATACTGTAATTATGATCGATCGATCGCCAGTGTGTGTGTGTCATGCTGAGGCCCGCCAGTGTGTGTGTTTGTTGATCGCGCGTGCCTTCAGCTAGCTAAAACCAATGTCCACTTGCTGCTATGCTTGTCTTCCCCCACTTTGTTTTGGAGCAACAATTTGGTGCCAAGTAAATCAAGAATATGCATGCATGCATCTTGTCAATTAGTAGTTAATCGTCTACTACTACTTCCTTGTATGCATGCATGCTTGCTTCAATTGCAACATCTATCTCTCCTCTCTCTTCATCGCCTCAAATTCAAGTGTGTAAAAATGAACAAGTTACTGCACTCCCTCCCTGGGACTCGTGATATTACTTGTGTAACATAAGGCCAGTCTCAATGGGAGGTTTTATGGGAGTTTCATGAGCATTAAATACACTGCCACATCATCAGTTTTGCTGACATGGTAGGGTAATTAAGAGGGGGAGTTTCATGGGATGTGAGGGGAGTTTCATCACCATGAAACCCCTGTGACACAATTACCTAGTTTCCAGTCTAGGTAACTGTGTCTATGAAACCCCCACTGAGACTGGCCTAATAACATGTGTAAGTATGGCTAGGTTAATTAATTATCGATGTCGTGATCATGCATGGTTCTACCTACAATGGTCAATGCAACTAGCTAGGTAGCAGCAGCAGCAGTTTTATTAGCGCGAATATTGTGACTTGTCCTAACATAACGGCGGCTGTGTGGTAGTGTAGTATATGCGCACTGAATTGATCAAACGATTTAAAATATCCTTCCAATTAAATGCATGACGCGATCGATGAGAAGCAGCTCTGTTTTAAATTGTAGGTCGTCTGTCTTAACTTTTCTATGTGCACGGTATATTTTTATGCTTGCTGGATATTAGCCACAGTACGAACGTAACTATCTTATCATCTTATTGGAAGGATGCGGAGAAAAATGAAAAGGTCGGCGAGAGGTCCCTTTCGGATGGCAATTTGGCAATGTCTGCATATATCGTCCATCGGTGCTTATAGTCACCATAGGACACATTGCAGCCAGTGATGTCACGTTTCTGGCCGGTGCGGTGTACCCAAAAGCGAGCACCGGCGTGTTACACTGTAGTACGTACTAGTCTACTAGGCATTGCATAATTCACACGGATTTTTTATGTTTCTTTTATCATTTTTTTTAAAAGTTGCCAACCAGCTGAGAGTGACGACAATCTGGTGGGTCTGTTGTTCTATTTGAGGCCCAGAGGCCCAGAGCAGAGACCTGTTGTACTTGTGCGGCCCAAAACAAACGGAGAGCAAAGCAGTCAGTTGTGCTCCGCCATTTCTGTCAGACTAGTGCTCTGCAGTGCAGCCCCTTGAGGGAGGCTTCGCTCGATAAAATCAAATTGTGTTTTGTTTTCAGAGCCAGAGTGCCAGACACATTACTTTTTGGTCACCATCGTTCAGAGAGACCGACTTGAGATGCCGGCGGTATGCATGCTAAGCAACTGCAGTACTCTGTGTTGAAGCGTTAGTTGGAGCAAACCCCACTGCATGCGCTGCTTGCTGTGCTGTTATACGTGCTCATCTACCGACTGTTGAATGGTAACATGACTGTTATTAGAGATGTCTTAGGAGTTTTATGCATACTAATTAGTATACCATATAGGATTATTGATTACGTGACATATATACAATTTAGAGAAATTATGAAGAAACCAGTTTCATCTTAGATCAAACTACTTAATTTTTACACGAATGACAACATTTCTATGAGTCTTGAAATTAAATGCAACATGGATCCTAAAAAAATCAAAATATAAAATTATGCAAATTATACATTGCAGAGGAATATGGTTTTTGAAACCTCCGTTGTGATTAGCCTTAGGTAAGTTGGTTACACAGTGACAAACACACAAGCAATGTTTGGAACACAACGTAATATTGATGATTGACACTTGACAGAGAAAAGCAACCATCATATCGATTGCCCTGATGATATATGATTTGGTCGATGCCTGTCACACACAGTGCATCCCCACGACTACTCCACCCTTCGGTGGTCTCACACGCCTCCATCTAGATAATAACTTGAGATTAAAAATAGGTGAACTCGATCGGATGTTCCCATGCATCAGTTATATTGTACGTATGTATACACTAGCTAGTAGCAAGCAGCATATCTAGGCGACATATCAATAAGGCAGATATAGATGTTTCCCGCGCGCGTGCAGTTTACATTACGAGCCGCCGGCCCTCAATCGACTTAACGAGATTAGTATTCTAATTTGTTATTAGTTGCGGTTTTAGAAAGGATTATTGTTTGTGATCATCAGTACTCACACGCGTAAACTTAAACGACCTAGCAATGCAATACATTTCAAGATTAATTGTCGGATGGATCGTGAGGAGCGAGTCCGGCATGCAAGCGAATAGCTGCAGTGAACGAGACCAAACGAGATCGAGGTCTAGATCATCATCAGAGATACGCGTATGTGTTTTTTCAATCACTGCTACAAACTCTTGCTTTGATCGGATGCAACATGGCTGTTAATTTGTTATCACTTCGCTGTTAAGGCTATCAATGCCACTTTATTTTCTTATACTCCATTGACTTATTGCTAATATTCTACTCCATTGACCTTGGTTATCGTTCGGCTCATATGCTAAACGATCAACTTTATGTTCATCACAGGCTGTCTTATTAAGCCACATGAATGCAGTACAAACAGTATATTAAGATTATAGAACGTTGGCATTCGTGTAAAAAGAGTTTGATCTAGAACAACCACTAGAATAACATACGGAGTATGGCATATATATACTTATTAAGTTACGAGGACGATCTATACTTATAATTAAGTTAATGCCATTATTGCATAAAAACTAGCATGCATGCTTGGGTTTGTTGTTTGCCCTTCTTGTCATGACCCTGTTGCCACTTGCCAGTCATACATAGGAGGACTAGTATATATAGCCGTGCTTTCCATAGATATTGCAAAAGGCCCAATGCATCATTTCACTTTGGAAAAAGTAGGGGGGACAAGGAGACTTAGGGGAGGGATTAGGGTCTATACATTATATTGAGTGCTTTCTCAACACAAAAGATGCAATGTTACCCCTCGCCTGCACTTTTTCTCATCACTGCCCATGATTCAATTCCTCGATCGGCAGGGGAGATGGATATCTATCTAATACTAATGTTTTTTTTTTTGAATGATTACTAGGGCCGTAGGGCGTAGATCATCCCCACCTGAACTGGTTCAAAAGTGTGAGAGACCGCGGATCAAAGCTTTTTAAAGAACCAAGACAAAAACCCTACAACACACTGTACTGTAATGTCTTTTGAGACACATGCATCCGTTGTAATACAAATCTTCCAGCTCTGATGCATGCCATTGAGTCTATCAACAAGTTCAGAGGAGGCAATTCTTGTTTCCCGGGCTCAAAGCAACGGTGATCCCTCCTCAAGGGCCAATACTTAGGCGCTTATTAGCTCTTCTGCAGTTTCATCAATCAGTAATCAACTATCGTACCCAATCCAATCAAGATAACACCTGACATCTTGTCAAAAGATACCAGTCCGAACGAAGTACTGCTACCAGGAGAGACGGTAACTGAAGACTGAATCTCCTTCTGCATTATTCCTAAATCCAAACTGTAACTGCTATGCATATCTCGCCAAAATATTGGTCTCTGTCCGTATTTCGTTGAAGAAGAATCTGAATTGTATAGTCTTTTTACAAAATTCAGATTTGCTTGTGTTTAAACTAAAGGTACACGCACCGACGCACGTGGATCCTAGGGATATTTTCTTTTTGAGGTGAATTTAGCTAGATCGATCAGAATGTAATTAAGTAAAGTGTGGTTGCACCTGATCTGAAATGGGCACTTCAACTCCCCCACTGCATCCCAGCATGCATGCAGCTCCTCGATCCAAAAGCCGCAGCATTTTTTTCCTTGAGTAAGAGTAAGAGAACAGCTAGCTAGCTCTCCATTCTTCTATTATTGCTATATATAAACTAGCTGCAACTAATCCAAAGTATTTTTGAGATATATATATACAGTATCTCATTGCACTGATCGACGTGGTTATTTTGATCTGCTGGCTAGAGCGAAGCCTGTTTCTTTTTTTTTTTTTTAAAAAAGAAGAGACAGAGAAACCTGTTGTACGGCTGTTCAGGTTAGCAGCGGAAGCAACGTAAGTATTTTTTTTTTTGCAGCCAGATTAGAGAGTATTGTAGGCGAAAGGCTCCAGAATTTTCTTTTCTTAAGTTTTTGCGGCCGGCCCACCCACGAAGAAGCAACTACTCTACTAGCAGAGAGAGATTGGTGGAGAGAGAGCTTGGCGGGAGGAAGCAAAAGACAATTCCACGTGGCGAGAGGGCTGGGGCCCACGCCCTGACGGAAAGTTGTTCATCCAGTTCCGTTTGCTCCGATCCAGTTTCCGTTTCCATCCATCCCTGTTAAACTTTTTTTGAGCAGTCCCTGTTAAACTTGACGGTTGTATTCCTGTATGCAACTTAAAAAAATATCATAAAAATACAATATACTCACTCCGTCTCAAAATAAACGTATCAGAAAAAGAACCGAAATACGTACAGTACACCTGTAGACACGCCTCGACGCATACGTACGATACATCAAGAAAACAAAGAGGAAAAAAAAGAAAAAAAAACAGATACACTTTCTCTCTCCTCTTCGTCTTCCACCTTGCCCCCATCTCTCTCTCCTCTCCTCCGTGAGTTGCGTCTCCTCCTCTCCTCGCCTTCCTTCCCCACCCAATCCAATCCCTTCCCCGCCTCGTCTCGTTTCCTCTCTCCTCGACGCTGGCACCCAATCCCATCGCCGGTTGCTCCCGAATGCCTCCGCCTAGCCGCGGCCGCAGTCCCGCCCTAATCCCCACCCCGTCCCATCCTCCGCATTAGCGCCATTTCCCCCCAACCTCCAATCACCGACCCCCCCGCCTGTTAGGGTTAGGGCATGGACGAGTACCATCACCGCATGGGAGCCGCCGCCGACTTCCGCCGCGACCTCGAGGACCTCGTCTGCGACCACCTCGGCGGCTGTTTCTCTTCGCCCCCCTCCTCCTCCTCCTCCTGCTCCGCCGCAGGCGCCGGGGGTGGCGGGGGCGGGGGCCATGAGCCCGACGAGGCCGAATCCTCCGCCGCGCGGAGGCGGAGGCGGGAGTCGCGCCTCCTCAGCCGCTGGGTCGCGCGTCAGGCCGAGGAGGTGCTCTCCTCCATGGAGCGCGAGGTCGAGCGCCGCAACCGCGAGGCCGAGCTCCTCGCGCTCGCGCGCCTCCACCCGGTCTCCACCCTCGACCCCTCCTCTTTCCTCCTCTCCTCGCCCGCCACGCCGCCGCCGCCGCGCCCGCAGGCGCCCTCGCCCGCCGCGCCGTCCTCCCTCCTGCAGATGTGGCGCGAGCTCGAGCACCGCCGCACCGACCAGCCCTTCGACCGCGAGCCCTCGCCGGACACCGCCGACCGCGACCGCGTGCGCCAGATCGCGCGCCGCCTCACCGACCCCGCCGACGGTGGTGCCACCGCCACTGCCACCGCGCCCAGCGGGGAGTGGCTCGGCGAGACGGAGAGGCAGAGGGTTAGGCTCGTCAGAGAGTGGGTGCAGATGGCCAGCCAGCCACGAGACCCCCGTGCAGGCTCACGCAGGGATGACCCTGCCGGTGGGGACAGGGAGAGGCGAGGGGAGCCTCCTCGGCTACGTGGACGACAGGCACGCCTGGATGTCATCAGCCGGATGGCCAGGGAGCGACAGCGTGAGCTGCAGGGGATATCAGGGTACCATGCCGTGTCGGAGTTCCCTCGCCGCAGCCGCAACCGCATCCAGGTGGGAAGCCCGCGGCATTGCGCTGCAGGAACCGCTTGCCTGTGATGTCATGCGTGCCTGAAATGCGTGGTTTTGCAGGGGCTGCTTAGAGGGAGGTTCTTGAGGAATGGGGCGCTTCCGGCTGAAGAGGAGCGACAGCCATCTGTGGCAGCGAGGGAGCTCGGGCAGTTGAGGCAGAGCCATCGTGCGCCAACCATGAGGTTAGCATTCCCTCCAATTACATCATCTGTGTTAATCCGAGCTATATTTTGATTCCTATCTCCCGCATGAGTGCCAAATGCTGTGATGGCAGTCCACCATATTTCACCTAAGAAGTCTATTAAGCAAGTTTCTCCATTGTTAAGGAGACAAGTATGAAATTTGGAAAACATGTGCATGCAAGTCAACTAAAGGTACTGCTTAAAGGTAATCTGGCCGTGGCATTGGCAGATGCAGTGTGATAAGATAGAATGGAGTTGCTCTTTGGATTGGATGGGTGTTGATCAATCCCAAAATGGCAGCATTGATACCGTTTGATTAAGATGGAAAATAAACCTTGCATATAGTATCTATTTTTGTCCAATTTTAACAAGTTCGCATGATTCGATCATGCGATTTGTACATTGTTTCGTAGTGGCACCAGTGCTACTGAAATGAAATCACTTCTAAAATGAACCAGTGAACACTTGCTACAGTGGTCATGTAACTATTCCTCGAAAGGAAAATTGTAGGCAAGGTTTTGGGTGCCACTGCTGCTAACTATAGTGGTCCTTTCAATGGAAGGCCATTCTTATTCTACACGTTATAGATGGTTTAACAACCAAATAGATTTTAAACAGTACTGCAAAATGTATGATTTGACAAGCAGACTCTGGGAGTTAGGGTCCCTGGACTGAATCCATCCTCTGCATGTCTTTCAGTAGTTTGATGGTGACACCAAGTACTTTGTACCTACTACACCTGCTCGTTAACGTATATCTCTTGTGCTATTTTCTTTGGCTTCTTTTGCTGCCGAAGCTCTCTCTTATTCAGAGCACCGATAGCATAATATGATGATATGACCCAACATTAGAGCTGTTGTTCTTTTTAATGCAATATGTTTTTTATGGATGTCATTGGCTCATGCAAAAAAGAGATAACATATATTTTATTGCTACAAGTCTCAATTCTTATACCTCTGTACCATAAATATTTTATCTCTTTGTTCGTCCGGTTTCTTGTTTGCCAATGTTATTCCTTATACCTTGCTGCCTCTGGAAGCATCATTTCCTTATTTTTCATGGGTTTCAAGAAGCAATCTTGACAGTATAGATATGTTAGGATATCATCTCTTGATCAGAAATCTACTTGACATTTACATGTGTCTGATCTAGATGTTAGAAAGATATAATTGGTCATAGTTCGAAATAATTGAATGCTGCACCCTGTCGGTGACACTTTTTTATGTCTACGGATGGAATCTATCTTATTTTAAAAGGTGACACATAAAAAAAATTTGTTTCAGAGTGGTTAACGGAAAAAGTAGTGACAACAGGGGCTACTATTGGTGTTTATGTTCTCATTACTTCTTTTCCTCATATTTTTCAAAAGACTAGAAGACTGATATAATATGGTTCTGGTAGTCTTGACTCTTAACAAGTGTACATGTTGAGAGAGAGAAATCTTGGACAGACGCAATTGCAAATTGCCAAACTGAGAAGCCTCTGTAGAATGTAGTTTATTTTCACACTAAATAAAAATGATTTTAGTAACATTAACATGTGAATGTCATAAGTCTTTAAATAAAAAACATGCCTCTTTATTGCTATAGATAATTCAATGAATTCAAATTGCGTTAAACAGAGGAATTGCATTTCTATGCCCTGCTGAGACTCGGTATATTTTATATGCAATCTCAAGGTTCACATAAGCTAATACTGAAAACTGGAAATGGGTGTCCGCCTGTTAAGATTCCCCACTGCAGTTCAATTTGCACCCCTTTAACGTTTGTGTTGTATCCTATGCCCTTAAAAATTAGAGCTCTTGTGTTTTTTTTTTCAGATTGTATATTTGTATGTTAGATTTTCAGACATTGTTTCAAATTGATAGAAGGTGACTTCTTGTGCTGTTTTCAGGTCAGAGAGTGCTGTAAGTAGTCAAGATGTTAGCCAGTCTGATGCTTCTGGGGCTGAAAGTGGTAGATTACTAGGTGACGACGAATCTCAACGAGGGGCTGAGGTCATGGCTTTTACTGATGGTGAGGACACAGCCCAAACTTTGCTGGAGAATGTGGATTTACAGGAGGTGAATGCAGATCGTGCTGAGGTACACTCACCGAGTATACCATCAGATGGCATGGTTGTGATGCAAGAGTCTCTAACTCTAGGTGATAATATGAGGCAAGATGAGACAGAAGATAGCACAAGATTCTGGCAGTCATCTTTGGATGGCAGGCTTGATAGATGGCCCAGTGAGATTGAAGAGGATGCTGACAGAAACTGGGAAGATAATGTAGAAGATTTACACAGTGAAACTGTGGAGGAGGATGATAGGGGGCATGATCATCTCCAAGAAGAGCATGATGACTGGCATGATGACGAGTCTCATGGTACTGTAGAGAACTGGCAAGATGATTACCAAGATTCCACACTTGATACAGGACCCATTCCTAGGACCGAAAATAGGTTTATCCCACCTGATGATGACAATGTGTACAGCATGGAACTTAGAGAATTGCTTAGCAGGTATTTAGACCTTAATGTGGAAATTGCTTTTAAATGTCTTTGTTTTTCTTGGTTTTCCATCTAATAATGTCATTATCACTCTATTTTCATTTTTAAATTGCCAGGCGAAGTGTGTCAAATCTTCTGAGTAATGGATTTGGTGAAAGTTTGGAGCGATTAATAAGATCATATGTTCAACGGCGTGGTCATGGCCCTCTCAACTGGAATCTTGATGCAGCCATGCCCACTTCTAATTCACCAAACGAAAATCAGGAACAAGAAAGGAACACTGAAACTCGGCAATTCCAGGGTCCTGCCAACAGACCTGCCCTTGTTATTCCTCCTCCACCTTTGCCGCCGCGGCAACCATTGTGGCACAGAGAATTGCGTCATAACAACTGGAGCAGCAGACACAGGGTACATCATGCAGACCCCGTGCGTTATCTTCTCATTTATTGTTTGGAGCCTTTGTATATAAAGGAAAATATGTATTCTCTTCAACTAGTGTTTTTTGAGTTAAAAAAAAGCGATGTTGCGATCATAAGACTTGGGATCATATTTGTGGTCATGCCACGGCTCTAAATTTGGTTCAATGTCTTGTTGTGCTAACAGAAATGTTTATCCCCAGGAATTTATTTGGCTGTGTTTCCTTGCAGGAATGGGACGCTATTAATGATTTGAGAGCTGATATGGGTAGACTTCAGCAAGGGATGAGCAACATGCAGAGGATGCTGGAGGCGTGCATGGACATGCAGCTGGAGCTGCAGCGGTCAGTGAGGCAAGAAGTGTCAGCGGCCCTGAATCGATTTGCTGGAGCTGAAGGTTAGATGTTTCGTATAGCATCATGATTGGGCTTTTTTTTTTTTTTTGGCAAGCAGGCATGCTTGATGTTAAATTGCTTGATTTTGTGTGTCAGGATTCTCCATGGATGGATCTGAGGATGGATCGAAATGGAATCAAGTGAGGAAGGGAACCTGCTGCGTATGCTGCGATACGCAAATCGATTCTCTACTGTACAGGTGAGTTGAACACTCTGCGCCTAAGGTTCCTTGTAGTAGTCTATACACTACACACGCACAAGACAATGCATGATGTTAAACCCTTATGGGCGAGGTTGATGATGGCAGGTGTGGGCACATGTGTACTTGCTCAAAATGTGCAAATGAGCTGGTGCGCAGCGGTGGCAAGTGCCCGCTCTGCCGGGCCCCCATCGTGGAGGTGGTCCGCGCATACTCGGTACTGTAAAGTGGTGGGAGTACATTATTACATTACGGACTTACTGTAGGAAAAGGGAATAAGTTAACGGCAAGTGTGAAGTTTTGCTGCAAGCCAAGAAGAATCTTGTTCAGGAAAAATGGAGCCAAAAAAGAAAAAAGAAAAGAGGTCTCGTTTTTCTCCTTGGTTCTTGTATTTCTTTGTGTATCTAGATTTCTACAGGGGTGGGTGGGGGGTTACATATTTGTTGCCTTGCTGTTTCGCGACGCGAACGGCAAAGGGCGTGCCATGCCATTGATTCTTGAAAGAGCTTTGCGTTGGGGAGGGAACCAGGTGTCCAATGTAAGCTGTTTCACTGTATATTTATACCACACTGACTGATCCTGAAGCGAACCTGACAAGAGCAGACTGCGGTTGGGACAATATACTTTCACTACCAGGTTCGGTTCCTTGACTAGTCTTTCTCTCTTGATCCGCAGCTGCGGGTGGTGTGTAGCTTTCAGTTTGATGAAGGCTTATGTTTCGTGACGTCCGTCTTGAACAACAATTGAGACATGTCATGCGTTTCCTGAGGCTGCTGGCACCAACCGTCCGTCCGTCCGTTCCGTGGACGTCGTCGTCTCTCCCTCTCTTGGTTGTTCGTCTCATGCAATGCAGTGAGAGTACACACACTCGTACATGCAACAACCATGGCAGGCACACATGTGAGCGAGAAGAAGGGCGGGGCCCTAGCTAACTGCTCCTACTCTCGTTCTCGCTCGCGGCACACGCACATTCCGCTGTTCAGTTGCGTTCCATTCCATCCCGTACGTACGTTCCAACAATGTCGCGCTCCCCAGGATGAGGTGGACGCGGAGGCCCGGCTGGCCAACATGATCTCCGTCCCCATGGCGCTGACGGCGGTGATCCGGCTGGGCGTCCCCTCCGCCGTGTGGGCCGGCGGCGCCAACGCCCCAGCACGAGCACGAGCACGGTGGGCGGCGGCGACGGCGGTGGGGCGCACCGTGGCCCCGGCGGGGCCCTCGGGCGCGTCAGGAGGCGCTGGTGGCGGCCTGGCCGAGGCTCCACGAGGCCGTGCTCGACCCCGCCGGGCCCGAGCCCTTCGCGCGCGCCAACGCCGGCGTCCCCGCCTACGCGCACTACGGCAGGGACACGGAGGCCAACCAGGTGATGCTCCGCGCCATGACGGCCGTCTCCGAGCCCTTCATGGAGGCGCTGCTCGACGGCTACGGCGGCGTCTTCGACGGTATATATCGCAATCAAGACAATTATTTCGCAATCAATCACAACAGCGGTAACAAGGGCGGGAGTACAGTATCCAAATATATATATATATATATATATATATATATATATATCTCACAATCAAGACAATTATTTCTCAGTTATCAAATGTTGGCTGATACAGGGATGCTCTCTCTATTTAAGCAGCAGCATCAGTTAACAAGAACCAGGCGAATACTGCACGTGTTATTCTTCTTTCTTATCTTCTGCAGCAGCTGCAGCGGCAACAGCACCGTGGGGTTCCACTAGGGGTTTTGATTCACTCGCGCCCTGCAAACACAGGGTAAGCAATTCTGAGCTAAACCAAGCAGAGACAACGCATATCTTTCACGAAAAGTAATAATCTGGAGGCCAAAACTAGCAGTTGGGAGCCAACATATATATCACGGCATGGAAAGTAGCACGAGCATGTAGTCTTACTTCATCATTCTTCATAGCTGCAGGCTTGTAAGGGCATGCAGGTGGGGCTCTTTCAGGTCTCCTGTATTCCCATCCAAATAGCCGATAAACCTTGCTCTGGAACATCATCCAAAGCAAAAAATCAGTTTCCATATGATTGTGGCATACAAAATGCGCATGTAAAAGAACAAGGTTTTGTGCAGTTAGCAAGGGCAACACTGCCAGTTTTGGTTGATAAAGTAGAGGTATCAGTAGAACCAGACATACATTTGATCCACAAGATTGTGGCATGAGTACACGGTAGAACTGGCAGACATAACCAAATCACTATACTATACCGTATATATGCATATTACTTGTCAAAATCACCAACCTGATATCTCCCCTATGTAAATTGAAAGCATGGATTATTCCAGTCAGGTATTGGTTTATTCACACGGGGAAACACAAAAGAACTCTGAAGCCCTGCTGTGAAATGCTTGTACACGCCGTGCAATATGCCAATATCAAGTCTCCAGTAGCGTTATCGCTTATGGCTGCGAACTGGGTGCCCTCCGCTGAACTTATTTATAGTTGAATTAATAGCACTGGTTTTGCCAAAACGTGCCAGCTGAATCTACTCTGAAAAATGAGGAACATAACGTATAGCCACATATCATGATCAGGATCACCACTGCGCTAGCCTGAAGTCCTTTTTGAGTTGTGAGCATGTTAATTCTCAGCTGTATGTCACTTTTAAATTTATTGGATTCAGTTATTTCTATACAAGTAGCATGATTGGAATTTTCGGTGAAAGGAGATGACTGGAAATTTGAGTGGGCATGGTTATTATTGGTGGCAGTATAATCCAAAGAATCCTAGCTGGCCTCGACCCTAGGTGGCTCATACAAATGAATCGCAACCAGGTCTTGCATAGAGGATCACTGATTTTCGTGCTCTAACGAATCCTCTGGGTCCTAGATAAGTTAAATCAGGAATCCGGCAAGGCAATACAATAAATGTATAGGAACATCACGGATTGATACTTGGAGAAGCTGCGGAATCGAATAGACTGGGAAGGAAAAGGGGGAATACGATAGCACATACGAGGATGAGGTCGACGAGGTAGGGGAGGGCGTTGACCACCGGGATCAAGAAGAGGGGCAGCAGGCACGCGACGCAAACCTGAGCATGACACGGTTAGGTTGGTTAGGGTGAGAAATTCAAGAGCGATTCAGGTGGAACCGGGGGGAGGCGGGGGGGGGGGGGGGCAAAGCTCACCATGTCGTTCGGATGGATGGATCTGTCTACCTTTACCCTCGGTGAGTTCGTCTCCTCGTCGCCGCCGTGTGGGTGGGTTGAGGTCGCCGATCCGGAGCGCGTGGGGAAGGAAAGGATGATGGATGCGGTTGGTGTGGTTTGGTTTGGTTGGGGAAGAAGACGCCCACCAAACCCACTCACTCTTTCTGTCTGTACTGATGAGAGAGAGAGGGCCCACGACACGAGGAAGAAGCCCATCCATCCATGTTCTTTCGTTGGGGGCCCATCAAAAGGCCCACTAGTTCTCAAAGCCTTTAATCAAACAAACCCACACCCCCACACACGACGAAAAACCAACAACGCCGAGAGAGAGAGAGAGAGTAGAAGCAGAGCGACCTCCGCCTTCGCCGCCGGCGATGGAGCCGCCGCCGCCGCCTCCTCCGGCGATCCCCTCCGCCTCCGTCCGAGTCCTCTCCCGAACCACTCCTCCTCCGGCCTCCCCGAGCCCCTCGTCGGCGCCCTCCCACGACGGCGTCGTCGCCGTCGGCTTCGTGGGCGCCGCGGGGGCCGCCCGCCTCGCGGACCGGATCCTCGACGCCCACGTATTCTCCCCGGGCGGCTCGGCGGGGAGCCTCGCCGTCGCCGGGAGCGTCAGGTACCACCGCGACGCTGACAGGAGGATGGTGTTCCTACACCTCACGCCGCCGCCCGCGCCGATGGAGGCGGGAGGGACCGGCGGCCCCGAGCTGCCGGAGATGCTATTCATGTTCTCTGTGAGTTCATATTCTTGCTGCGTGTTTGCTCATTACACTATATAATGCAACCATGCTAGTCTAACGCCCACATCTTTGCCTGATTCCTCCGTATCACTATCTATAACAATCAGCCTCTTCTACTGGATCACGGCAGGTAGTTACACTGAAAAAACCTAAACATCTTGAGGATAACTGCCATTGTTTAGCATAAAATAGTGTAAGTGAAAAATATAGCCCTACCATTTCATTAGTATAAAAAAGGATCTAATATAATATGAGTGCTAGATGATATGTAGAGGTAAACTTGTAAAGTGTCGCTTGCTTGAGCTTAAGTATGGCTATAGTCTGGTTCTCTGACCATAGCGGTATTGACATTTTGTTGTCATATTGACCATACTGATATTTTTATAAATTCGTGTGCCTCGTAATCATATTCGAGAATAATGGATGCCTTTGACTGCCCAAATGACTATGGTTCTGTTTCTCTGGTTTTGTTTGACAATTGTGAAATTCTAGGTCTGCCACATAATTATATTTCTACAAGAAGGCTTCAGATTTAACACACAGACTTTGAAGAAATTCCGACTGCTGCAATCTTCAAAGCACGCTTTCGCTCCATTTGTGAAGTCACTGGTAGCAGCTGCAATGCCTGCCAAAACTGTTGTTACCTCTGATACCCCAGCACGAGCAACCCACAGGGCTTCCTCCATCTCCCCTCCAGCACGTCGTGGAGGTCACTCTGGTCGCCACTCCTCAGCTATGTCACTTATGTCCGGAACCACTTCAAATCCTTCTGTATTGCCAGGCCAATGCATTCCTTTGTTGCTCTTTGTCTTTGAGGATGATGCAATTGATGGTTCAAGTGCTGCTGCAAGTTTAGATGATACGGGTGACACTTTTTCATCAAATCAGGTTTCTGCCTCTGATGGATTATCAAAACAGAGCTCGACTTCAAAAGGTTCTGGTTCAGTGGTTATGCTTGCCCGGGCAGGAAACAAATCTGAGAGTAGCCCAGGCAAAAAGTTGCATTCCTCATTAGAGGGACAGATTCGCGTCTTGCTCAAGAAGTGTAGGGTACTTGCTGGCATGGAGCCAGGACATATTGGCCCGAGGGGTGCAAGTAACATGAGTCATCATGTGCCCTTGTTCTCACTTGATACCTCGAGGATTGTTGCACTGTTGGAACGGTCTATGAACAAGAAACGGGAGCCACTAGACTTCATTGCAGGGTTGTTTGAAGATTCTTTGAGCTCCAAATCACCACTGGATGTTCTCTCCCTTGAAAACAACTACCACCCAGCAAACCATGATGACTTTCAGTTAATCAAGGACTTCATATTTCGGCAGTCTGATGCACTGAGGGGAAAAGGGGGATATTCAAGCAATCCAACTGCTGGGTCTGTTGCTGGTGTTGGCATGGTGGCTGCTGCTGCTGCAGCAGCAGCGGTTTCAGCAGCAGCTGGGAAACCAGTTAATGCTCCTGATCTCCCAAGTTTTGATAAATGGCTGTCCATAAGTACCTCTATTCTCACTGCACTGCTTACTGGAAGAAGTGAGCTGAGTTGTTTGTCTGAAAACAAGACTCATACAAATCCGAGTGAGAAAAATGACCAACTTCCTGCTGGAGGATCTAATGCTGTTGACATCGCACTATCTTGCTTGGAAAGCAGTAACGGGCTGAACATGAAATTTTCTTCATCATGGTGCCAAAGGGTGCTTCCAGCTGCTAAGGAGATGTACCTGAAAGGTTTACCTGCCTTTTACCCCACCAGCTTGCATGAAGTGCATCTTCAGAAGGCATTGCGATCCTTTTGCTCAATGGTTAAAGGACCAGCAGTTAGGGTATTCTCAAAGAAGCTGGAAGATGAGTGCAGGATAATATGGGAATCTGGAAGGCAGCAGTGTGATGCTGTTAGTCTAACTGGCAGACCATGCAAGCACCAGAGGCATGGTGATTTCTCTTCATCAGATGCAGTAGAGCAACATTCTAGTGGATATGTCTTTCTCCATGCTTGTGCCTGTGGCCGGTCACGTCGCCTTAGAGACGATCCTTTTGACTTTCAGACAGCCAACGTGTCTTTTAATTGTTTCTCTAATTGCGAGGATCTACTACCTACGCTTGTGCTCCCGAGAGGTCGTGATGCTGGCTTGTTATCAGTTTCCTCTTGGCGTTTGGTGCGACTTGGAGGAGCAAGATATTACAAGCCAACAAAAGGGTTGCTCCAAAGTGGCTTTAGCCCCAAAGAGAGGTATCTTCTAAGGTGGATGATATTGGTTGGCAAGGGGCAAGTGAGAAATGGCAATCATTCTAATACTGTCGCTTCATCCACAAGATCTAGTATGAACCCTCAGACTCCCCCAATAGTCACTGGTGAAGTAAAATCTTCCATAAGCCAAGTTGCACCACAAATTAAATCTGCAAAGCTGGAAAATGCTGGAAAACAGCCTGAAATGGAATCAATAAGCAACTCTAGTATTAATTTTGGTAAAGGTCTTCCGAATTTTACTATGAAAAAGCCCTTTGCTGAAGTTGTTGCTGGCACCACTGCAAAAGATTCTGAGTTTCCTGCTCTTCAACAAACGAGGCCAGCAAAACCTGGTGGTCGAAAAGATGAGCGGCAAATGAATATAGCAGACCAGACTAATGGCCGAGGTCATGTGGCTCTCAGCCAAGTGCCCCTGGTGGAAAGTGATCCTGTGAAAGTGAGCAGAAACAAGAGCAGTGAAAGTGCTGATGGGAAGCCCGTTTTACAGATAGGGAGCAATATAGTGCCAGTGATTGTAGGAAATGAGACTAGAGAAACTAATCAACCTACACAACAGTTTGTAGTGTATGTTGGATTTGAGCATGAGTGTCCCTATGGGCATCGTTTCTTACTGTCAGAGAAGCATATGAAGGAGATCGATTCTTCCTGTTTGCAGTATCAAAGACCAAATGTAAACAAAGAAGCAGAAAGCAAGCCTGCACAAAAGTTGCTTCTTAAGTCTTCCAGTTTGACATCATCTAAAGCTGACATAAGCATTGGACGGAATAACAGTAAGCCACTGGAATCATCAGGGAGAAACAGCCAGCAGCAATCAATGCAGCTGAGGGTTGATGCAGAGCCCTCACAGCCTTCTCCTTGGCTTTCAGATCTACAGAATGACAAAAGGGAGTACCAGTATTTTCGAAGCATTGCAGTTGATGATGGTGGAGAAGCATTTTCACTCATGAACAGAAACTTGCCAATATATATGCATTGTCCACATTGTAAGATGTCAGAAAGGAAGGAACATCAAGATGCAAAGTTTGCTGGTGCTGTGTCACAACTTCAACGGATTTTTATTGTAAGTTATAATGTCCAAACTGAAGTATTATGTTGTATTTAGATACGGCGAAATAACCTCATTCACACTTTTACAGCAGTCCCGTATATTCCCTTCCCCAGGACCCCACTTTAGTGGGAGCCTCTGGCACTGGGTCTGCCTTTTTACACTTTTACAGCAGGAAAAACAATTTTAGATTCAAGTACAGATGGATTTTCATAGCTCGATGTTTCTTGTAGCATCTAAAGCTGTTCTGTAGTCTTATCTTTCTACTAATGTCTAGGTTCTCATGATGCAGGTGACACCTGATTTCCCTGTCCTGCTGGCAAGCTGCCCACTTGTACAGTTTGAGGCAAGTACAGTCATCTATATTCAGTATAAAGCATGTAGTTTAATTTGCTCACCCATAGAGTAGTTATGGGAAGATAATTTATTTTTACCCAGATGTTTTAAACAGAAGATATCACTAAATGGAGTTGCTGCTTTTTTCCCTTCTTGCATCAGGGGTCATGTCTACCATCAAATGTCTCTGATCATGAACGAGGAGGATTATTCAGTATTGGGTGTCGAGTTATCCTCCCACCTGAGAGCTTCCTTACTATGAGGCTTCCTTTTGTCTATGGGGTTGAGACAAAAGAGGGAAGTACATTTCCCCTCAAACACTTTGAGCAACAACCAGAGCTCACTGCATGGCTTGTTGGAGGCACATCTTTGCAAATTGTATCGATAGGGAACCCTACTGAGAAAGAAACCAATATGAAGTGATGGGCATGTTATCTAAAGTTTTGATTTGAGTGTATCCTATTCACATGCAGGCATGCAGTGATATGCCATAGGTGAGATGATAATATATGTTTTTTTTCTCGGTTCTTTTCAACACACATTTTTTATCAATTCTCCTTTGTTTCCAGCACATAAGGCATTGAAACCTTCAACTAGTTCATTGCTCAACACAATGTGTTACTTACTGATGCAGGCGATGGTATGAATAGGTTCAGGTAAAGTTTAGCTGATGATGGTTGGGTCTGTTTTTTTAGAGGATAAGCAGATCAATCAGATCCTGACTGGATTTTTTTTGTACTAACTACTAAGATTAGTTCAGTTCAGTTGTATAGTAATCTTGGTCAGTTGTTATGTGGATTTATTTCTACGCTTGTTAAGAAATCTGACCTTGTTGGAATATAAAGCAAGGGAAGGAATTTCTGAAGGGCGTGTCGCTTAAAACAGTTTCTTAAATAAAGTTGGCTTATTTACCTAAATCCCTTATTCTTGAATTCGGTACAGGAGTTTCTCGCAGCCGTTGAAAAAGGATGGATCCGAAAAGTGAGGTAACCAAAAAATCAAAGCTTTGTTGCAACATGGAGGATGATCCAGGTTGGCGGCAGCTGCTTCTGGTAGATTTGAGACTGGACTGGAGAATGTTGAAGACGGAAGGAAACGCATGAACGACTCCTGTTTGACAAGTGTAAAGGTCAGGCACGAAAAGTTGAAGACGAGATCACAGTCGCGTCGATCCTCCCTGCCTGTGTATGTTGACGATGCATCTTGATCTGCCTTTTGCTTTTTTTTTTCACCTGCAAAACGGGCGTTTCCACGTGACGTGAATCATTCCAGAATGGCTGCTGGATGCGTGACACGTCGGTTAGCTAATGCACGCAGCCCAGCCGAAAAAGTTTCTTTCTTGTGTGTTTCTCCATGACACCGTTGTCCAATGCGAGAGAGCATCATGAACAACTGAGTTGTTGCTTGCACTAGGACTAGCGGATGTTTGTTTGTGTGGGCTTGCTACCTAATCTTTTGCGCCCCTACGTCTGCTGCTACCGGATTGATGGAAATGGGTGTAAATGCAGAGAAAACAGCTGGTTGGTTGATGTTTCTTTGTTGCACAGGAACAGGAAGCAAT
Organism: Digitaria exilis; assembly: GCA_015342445.1. Lineage (NCBI taxonomy): Eukaryota > Viridiplantae > Streptophyta > Magnoliopsida > Poales > Poaceae > Digitaria > Digitaria exilis. The sequence goes on from JACEFO010001963.1 coordinate 1,034,569, forward strand.
GCATGCATGATTCTTACAGGAAGGAACTGTTGGTGAGTCCCTGTTGTCCATGCATTAATTCAGCAGGTCTGATGTGCACTTTCATGTTTGTTTAAGGCTTATTCAGGGCCTCGATCAGTCTCCATAAAATTAAAAATCACATTGCTTTGTAAGTGATTCGGTCCAGGGCCTACTCAAAAGTGGTATGTTTTTTGACAGCACACCCTAATACACGCCCGGTTATTATGTGATACTCCTAATTTAGAATATACAGTACATCTTTATTAACTGTAAATTATCAATATTTAGAGGGAAAAAGAACAGTATATCATACTTGTGTGATTGCGTGTCTTCGTGCTGTCTCGTATGCTGGTTTAGTTTTTGAGAGAGATGATTGGACGTTGACTGTATTTTACAACACTTCTATACACATGTGATGTGAATTAGCTGATTGACACGTGATTCACATATCTCGAGTCAAGCGATAAGGTATTGGTATCGTACGCCTGTTGTGTGAAGGAATAGATGTTGCGATTGTACCGAGCTGTACGTCTTTGTGGTGCACGACTACATCCACCGCCCAACGACTTATTTTTGAGGTGTCAGTGCAGTGCACGTATATACTATATTGATTGATTAATCTCCAAGGAAAAATAGTAGTGAGGCATATATATTCTGTATTTTCTGTTTTCATATCGCCTATGAGTTTACCTTTTCTTTTTAATGCAATAATCATCATCAGTGCAGGCTTTCTTGCTCGGTTCATATAAAAATATAATTTTTTTTCCCTGTGAAGGGGTATATTTTCATTGAAGAAAGCGTGACTTTTCTTTTTCTTTTTTAATACAATAATCACCGGCTTTCTTGCTCAATTCCGTATGAAAATATATTTTGTTCATGGCAGCAGGAGGAATGGCGTTACATATTTATCATTATTAATTAACTGTAAAAGAGCAGTTGGTCACACACTCACACTACGTACATGATATTCGACATCCCCAAGCGTTTTATCTGCCAACTAGGCCACTAGGGTTCTTGTTTTCATATATTTTTTTTTTGAGACGACCAAGGAAAAATCAGTCCAATTTAGAAAAATCCAATCCTTGAGAAGGGAAACAAATCCTCAACTAACGTTTCTCAAAAAAGAAAAAAAAAGTTAGGCACCTAATCATCCATAGCTCTTGAGAAATGCCTTAATTGGACTCAACAAATTTTGACTTTTTAAAGAAAATTCATAAAGAAGACGGATGGCCGTGACAATAAAAAATTTTAAACCTAGCAGCATATATAGTTATATTATGCATACATACAAGTTAAAAGAGAACCGATCATGTGGTACTACCAAACTATGCATGTTGCAAATAAGAAAAAAAAAACAGTGGGGAGAGACGAAAGGGAATAGAGGGAGGAAACGTGGGAGGTTGACACTGTCACATGGCTGGCCCATCAAGTCTTCTTCTCCTCCTCTTCTTTTTCTTTTATTTTTCTTTTGATGTATTATTCTCTTCTGATGATGAGAAGGCACGCAGCTGGCATCATATAATGGCCTCTCACAGAATTAATCATAGTAGCAAATTAAGCAATCGATTTGCTGAGGTTACAGCAAAGAAAGATTAATCAGGTCCATGAATGGAGCAGGCTGATGCTTCATTCCCAGTTAATTCGCTTGCATTGCATCAGCTTTCAGTTTGTGTGTTGAAGGAGTTTTTCTCCTCGTCTTGTACGTACAGCTACTAGCTAGTGTCAGGCACCAATGCAAGTGCTAAGCATCGATCAGTACCACTCGATCGTACTAATAATATATATAATGAGCATATGGAGTTGTTTGTTGTTGCAAGCTAGTTTCTTAGGTGTGTGCTGGCGGTGGGACATACATACTGTATAATAAACTTATGTACTTTTATTGCCAGCATCAGGCATCAGCAAGCCGGCCGGGCACCTTCGCTTCGATTCATGCGGCAGCATGTGCACTGGAGGCGAGGATGGCCGGCCGCTAGCTCTCCTCTCATGGCAGGCGGAGCTAGCTAGCGGTGCATGAATGCTACAGGACAGAGCAGCATGGCCCCGCGCGCCAAATCCCAACTCCTCACCATTGGTCGGTCGGTTCCATTCCATTTCCCCCGTGGTGGATTGATTCTGGCCGGATCATGCACGGTTTCATCCCATGGATAGTTTCTCGATCACTTGTGCGATTACCACGATGGTTTTGTGTTACTCGTCATATATATCGTGTACCCTTCATCCCCATGGATGATCGATCAATGCAAGATTTATTCACTGGGAGTCGATCGAGATCATGCATATCTCTCTAGCTAGTAGCTAGTACGTTGCTTGTACACGCGCTTAGCTAGATACTGGATAGCTATAGCTGCTAGCGAAGAGGCCATCAGTTAGGCAACACGTGAGGGGATTAGATGCCATATATGCTCAGCTCTCCTTGGTCTGTTAGTCATGAGCTAGCTAGCCGTGCCGTGCTGTCAATAAAAAAAAAAAAAAGCTAAGTGCATGTCACGGAAAGTATTGCCTGCCCGCCGCCCGGCCGGTGGATCTTCTTCCCTTCTCCTGCAGCAACCTGTTACGTTGTTCGGTTGTTCCTAGCAGCTAGCAATAAACTACTAGCTAGCTGGTACGCGCACACCACCTTATTACCTTGAGCTTCAATTCACACCGCCATTGCCTAGCTTACTTTTCAGTCCATCAATTAATCTCTTACATAATAATATAAATAATATCTCCGATCGATCTTAATAATCTAATGGTTAATTAATTTGTTTTCTTTTCGAGAGAGAGATGGCTTGTTGATTTATGCATATCCATGGTATCAGGATTATTGGGAGGAAGTTGTTGATCAGATCGATCAGTGTAATTGGTAGAGTAGTGTCCCAGGTGCTGCCCTGCCTGCCTATCTCTCTCTCAAATTGAACAAAGTAGCTAGGGAATTGGTAAGTAGTACAGCAGAGCAGGGGCTAATTCTGATTGGACACTTGTTGCCTTGTTGGTACATACAACACAAGGAGCAAGCTATATCAAGCCCCATCAGCGAACAAGGTAGCAGCTAGCTGCATATCCGGCCGTGCATGTATGTATATATATTGCCCTTAATTATTTTACTTGGTGGTGGAGAAACCAAACTGAGACATCCACTCCAAAGCAACACACTCTGATCTGTACATGTCTGCCAATGCTAACTGTTGTACTTGCATGCTTTCTCATGTGTGGATGGACATTATACTATACTATTCCAGTAGTAGTCGCTATAGCTTCCAATTGTCTTTGTTGCTTGCAACCCCATCACCAATGGCTCAATGCAATTCCCCTGCATGCATGCTCTGTCTCTGCTGGCTGGCAACTTCACCATCTACTGCATGCTGTCCAGGCCAGCAACGACTTTATCAATGCCGCAAGCTAAGCTAGCTCAAAAGGAAACGTACACCACTTGAAACAACAAAGCTCCTCATAAAAGCTAGCTACTGATACTAGTCCTAGCAAACGGACACACCTGTATGATTCAATTCATTCACACCAATCTAACTCCTGCATGCATACATGTGCCTGCAGGTACCAAAAAGAAGAAAAAACGGCATGCATGCAGCATGCTAGTATTTTTCATTGATTTACAATATGGCTCTGAGAAAAAATGGATTGATACTTATCTCTAAAAAATATACCTATCCATGCATTCCTCTGAAACTAATTCGACTACTATATATCTCTTTATTTAGTATACATATATATCTGCAAAGCGTATGACATGCACTGTACAACGATATCATAAATTGGCACTGAAAAGAAGTGAACTAGGACATGCGAAAAAGGTGGATATGATAGTAGCCGGCCATAACATTGCACCCACTCCTTTGATCTTTCATCACACTTGAGGCAACACCCACCACTCACTGCTCACTCCTCTCTACTCACTCCCATACACACTCAATCCAAGTGGCTGCCAGACTTTTTTCTTTCAAAGAAAACGTACGGAATCTCATCTGATAATTTCAATGCTAATTTCATCCATAACCAATAGTATGTATACATGGAAATAATGTCAATCGCTACGACATACGAGTACAATATATATATATATAAATTGCGTGTATGTTACACCAAAGAATGGAAAGAATGAATAATTGTATATATGTTACAGCTTAATTCCTTGGTATATATATATACTAGTATATATATCCCAACAAGAAGAATAAATTGTGAGGACGCGTATATGTTAGAATCCATCCTCGCTCGATCCAGAAGGGGGAAAAAGAAGAAGAAGAAGATGATCAATCAGTAGGTGTTAATAAGAAAAGAATTCATCAATAATGGCAATCCACGAGTGGGGAGGCTGTGAGCACAAGGCCACCAGCAGACTTGTTGCCGGGGTCGGTGAACTGGCCGAGGCCGAGCACGACGGCGGAGGACACTTCCTCGGGCGCCGGCAGGTTGAGGTCCAGCTCCACCACCTGGAGCTGCTTGTTCACCGGCGGCGGCGGCGGCGCGTTGAGCGGGCGGTGGCGGCGCATGTGTCCGCCCAGCGCCTGACCCGACGCGAACTCGGCGCCGCATATGGAGCACTCGTGCACCCGCAGCTGCTTGCTGCTTATTATGGCGCCGCAGCTGTTGAGGCTCAGCGCGGTGGTGACGACGTCGGCCATCTGCAACAGGGGCGGCGGCGGCGACATCATCATCGTCGTCGGTGATGCTTTGAGATTATTGTTGATGGCATCTTCGACACCGGCTGCAGCAGAAGAAAGGCGCGGCTTCTTGTGGCTGGCGCGGTGGCCGCCGAGCGCCTGGAAGGTGGGGAAGCACTTGTTGCACGTCTTGCACTCGTACACGTAGAACCCGGCCTTGACACCGTCCGCCGTGGCCACCGCCTCCGTGTACTTGCGGCTCGTGTACCTCTCGCCGCTCTTCATCGCCGCCGCCGTTGTTGGTGGCGGCGCCGCCGGAGATGATGGCGGCGGCTTGGAGTCGACGTCGGCGGCGCCGCCGGCGGCGAGGAGGATGAGGCAGTGCGCCATGTCCTCCTCCTCGGTGGTGGTGCTCTCCGAGGAGGACGCCGGCTGGTGTTGGTGGTGGTGGCGCGGCCTCTTGGTGCGCTTGCGCTTCACCAGCGGCGGGTTGTGGAGCTCGCCGTCGCCGCCGGCGGACGTGGAGGACGACGTGGGCCGCATGGCGTCCCCCCTTTTCTCCTCCGACGATGTACTACTATGCAGCATTATATGCCAATTAATTGCCAAAGCAAGAAAAGGGATCGATCGATCGAGTGGCTTGCTTAATTGTGGAAGCTAACCTAGCAGGAGAAGAGAAGAGAAGAGTATGCGGCGCGCGGTGGGTTGTCTTGTGTACTACATATGTGGGGTGGGGGTGGAGAAGCCAAGCCTTTTTATTGGGAGAGAAGAACAAGGAGTGGGGAGGGGCGTTTTGCTTTTTGCATGAGCTAGCTTAGCTGCTCGATCGATCCATATCCACTACCTCTACAATCAATGGAAAGGATGGAAGTTTCCTTTGGGCTATATTAATACACCATCAAGGCAACCTAATAGTAAGCTAGAGAGAGAGAGATCCATCCGAGTGGTAAGTAATTACTACTTACTACTCTCTATGTCTGTCTCTCTATGGATGGGAAATAAGAAAACAAACCTGCCTGCCCGGCCGGCTTATTGCTTTCTCTCTCTACCTGTCTGTCTCTCGCTCGCTCTGGGATAGATGCCTTGCCAGCTCTCTCTCTCTCTCTCTCTCTCGCTCTCGGTGGCTAATTACCACTATCGCTATTGTTAGTTAGTTAGAGAGAGAGAGAGAGAGAGAGGCGGGCAATAGTGACCGGCGTGCCGGCCGGGGAAGAAGCAAAGATTAATTGGTGGCGGAGGAAGGCGCACGCGCTTCCAATGCAACAAGTGATCGAGGTGTGCAAAATAGCTTAGGGGCGTCATGGATAAGGCTGGCACCAGTCTAATTATTCCTCCCTTGCGTCTCCCCTATTTCGATCCTTTCTTCCCTGCTACCTGGTTATTAGCTAAATGTGTAAAACATGCATGTGTTCTTGTACCATCAACTCAACAGCCACCTAGCTACCTTAATTTAGCCATTTGCTAATTTCTACCTAGTAATTAAAAATTAAATCTACACTAATTCTATTTAGCCTTAGTTTCAGTTTAACATCAATTAATTAATGCTGTGACAGTGAGGCTTCTGCTCTACCGTACTTGTGTGTTTACCTGATAGACACATTAAGTAATAAGGTGCACTACTGCAGATGGATAATAAATAAGGAAATAACTAAGAAAAAAAGTTTGTTGGAAAAGAGAAGAACTTTTTGTTTGGCACCATATGTGGGTAAGGTTGTGTGGCCTTGTGGAGGGAAAGAAAGGGATATAAGCAGGAGTGGGGAGTGAGGAATAGCCGCAGCAGAGCATTCGGCAGGCTAGCACAAGCCAAGCAAGGAAGCCTAGCCTGCTCCAATATTCCATGGGGGCAGTGATGGGTTGGGTTGTCCAGCTCCAGGCATTTTCATTCTGATAGATGAATGATTCCTGGGGTGATAGTGTCACACTGCAAGCCTGGAACCACAGGAAAAAATGCTCTTTTTATTTCTCCACTTTAATTTCCGTCCGCTATTTGCATACGAGCATATTGCTCCTGCTATTTACTTATTTATTTGTTTTAAATTGGTATTAATATTTCTTCTGGACTTGATTTTACTTCTGAGTGGCACACCTTCATCAGCTTATAGATAATTGAAGTTTGCTTTATTTTGATGCACAGCTAGCTTTGGCTTATGACCATAAACAAGCAACCAAATATATAATGCTAGCAAAATCTTACTGTAGCCAATTAATACACTTGTCCTTAGTAGTGGCAATTTTCGATCCATTAGCCAGGATGAACAGCCTGCTAGCTTTTTAGCGATGAATTGATATATAATTGATCGTCAACAGCTAGTAGCTAGCTTGCTCGGCAGTTGGCAACTAAAATCTGGAGGTAGTGAGGTAGTGGCGGTGCAGGTGTCCTTCTAGCTAGTGGCTGGCCAGCGATCAACCAAAAACAGAAAAAAAAAATAGCCGCAATTTGTTCGGTCTCAGCACAAGCAAGTTAAAGCTGCACCTCAGCCTAAACAATCCAAACGGTTTGGCTTCTCTCTCACCGATCGCCTGTCCGTCCTTAGCACTGCACTAGCGCATTAAAGCTGAATTGCATCGATCGCCTGATACACTACTACTAGTGATAATCACTTACTTCATTTCCAAGCTAAACCAACAATAATACAAAAAAATCCAGCCCTAGCTTGCCACCATGCGTGTTCGTACAGTAGCTGCCGCCACCGTTGATGGCTGACACTAATAATTAGTTAGTGGTTGCATTTTGTTGTTACATTAATTTGTTTTCTGTTTTTTTCAAAAATCGGATGGATATGTAGTAGTTGCTGCGGTGTGGCTACACTGTCTCGATCAAAATGAGTTAGTTATTATTAGTGTCATCATCTTCACATAATAAAGAGATTGGGTCATACATACACCTCTCGATCAACAACTAACTGCTACTCGCGCCCTGATGTATCTCGGTCTCTCAAGCTAACTAACAGGAATTTTAACTGTTTTATGTCAATAACTAACAAAAACTGGTCTCTGTATGACTAGGTACCAAGTAATGTCACCCAATTTCATCATACTACAGGTCAATTTATTTGGAATTTATTATTCCCATGTTAATTTGCATGTATAGACAATAAATATAGGGAAAAGTCTATTTTTCACCCTCCAACTATAACAAAAGTCTGATTTTCAACCCACAACTACAAAACCAGACACTAAACACCCTCCAACTATCCAAACCGTGCAAATTTGGCCCTTTGGGTGGTTTTGAAGGTGGTTTTGTATTTTCCAAAAACATTTAAAAATAATTTTGTATTAAAAAATTCATAACTAATTTATTTTGAACTAGAAAAATTAGAATCTAGTGCAAATGTTTTTCTAAAAATGTGGCCTACATGTTGGTGCACCATTAGAAGTTATTTGCATATTATTTATTTTTATTCTAATTATTTTTTAAAAAAATAATAAGACAATAGTAATATAAATATATAATACCCAAATAACATTAAATTGTGTGCCAATAGGTTGGTTACATTTTAAGAGAACTTTTGGTGCTGATTTCATATTTTTTGGGTCCAAAATGAATTAATTATGATTTTTAAAAGTTTAAATAATATTTCTGCTATTTTTAGAAAATTCAAAACCACCCTCAAAACCACCCAAAGGGCCAATTTTGCATGGTTTAGATAGTTGGAGGGCCTTTAGTATCCGGTTTTGTAGTTTAAGTTTAAAAAACAGACTTTTGTAACAGTTGAAGGGTGAAAAATAGACTTTTCTCATAAATATATCCTAAATGTGGCATTAGTATGTAAATTGTTTTGTAACGATACATACAACCACCAAATTAGTAGTGGAAAATAAATCCTTGCATGATGACCTATATATGAGAGGGAGATAACAAATCAACGATGAAGAGGCGGGTGCATGGTGAGGTAGGACGCATGATTCTTGACGTGAGGATCGGATGAATCCCCATATTTGTTATTTCCCTTGTTGCTAATGAGCTGAGCTAGCTAGCTAGGGAAGGAAGAAACCAAGTCCTTAGTAGCTTAATAAAAAAACAATAATAGTGATATTTTGGGTGGCATGGAGGGCGAGGTGGGGACAAGTAAGGCATCCATCACATGCAAATGAAGGGAACCCACCATTGCCAACTAATCTCTCTCTCTCTCTCTCTCATTTAGCTAGACACTTCATTAACAATTATCTCATATAAAAAACTAATTAATCTCTACAAGCAAGCAGCTAGCTAGATCGTCTCTCAACCAAGCATATATATGCACACACATGACACATGTACACAGTGATGATCAGGTCACTCGCACTATGCAATACCATGTCATTAAGCTCGCTAGTGTGTACTACATACTACTTGAGCACGTACTATGCACCAAACAAAAGGTGAGTGAGTGGGCCCTGATGGAGCAAGCTTAGCTTGCCATGATCCTGCCTATGATTAGCAATCAGCCCAGTTGTCCCTCATGTGGAGAACCCTAGCTTTAAGGATCCTATATCCTATTCATTCATTACAATTAGGGAAAAGTATGTTTTTCACCCTTCAACTGTTACAAAAGTCCGATTTTCAACCTCAAACTACAAAACCGGATACTACAGGCCATCCAACTATCGAAACCATGCAAAATTGGCCCTTTAAGTGGTTTTGAGGGTGGTTTTGGATTTTATAGAAATAACAGAAATATTATTTAAACTTTAGAAAACCATAACTAATTCATTTTGGAATCAAAAAATATGAAATCAGTGCCAAAAGTTCTCTTAAAATGTAACCAACTTATTGGCACACTATTTAATGTTATTTGGATATTATATATTTACATTACTAGTGTCTTATCGTATATCTAAAAAATAATTAGAATAAAAATAAATAATATGCAAATAACTTCTAATGGTGTACCAACATACAGGTCATATTTTTAGAAAAACATTGGCACTGGATTCATATTATTATAATTTAAAATAAATTAGTTATGAATTTCTTAATATAAAATTATTTTTTACATTTTTTTGGAAAATACAAAACCACCTTCAAAACCACACAAAGGACCAATTTTGCACGGTTTGGATAGTTGGAGGGTCTTCGATGTCCGGTTTTAAAGTTGTGGGTTTTAAAGTTGTGGGTTGAGAATCAGACTTTTGCAATAGTTGGAGGTTGAAAAATAGACTTTTCCCTTACAATTATTGTTGGTGGTGCATCCAATCCCTATAGCAGCCAGAACATGCACCCACTCAACTCTGAATGTGATCAGCTGTGCTAGCTAGTCTGCTAGATTCATTATTAACCCAAATTAAGACGATTAGGAATAACAAAGATTTTTCAACTATATATATATTCCGTTCCCCAGTAGGCCACCTGCAGTACTAGACCAAGTACATGCCCATAAGGCACCATATCTCTCACTCAGGTCCACATTAAAAATGTAATCAATCTTAATTAGGAGTAGTGTAGATGTGAGGTTATGCGCATCATCTCTCCATCTGATGTCACTGCCCTATCAATTGAGTTACCTTTACCCATCAGCCACGGATAGATGGAGTTGAAAAGTATGTGTTACTCCACACAACAAACTATTTTAACCAATATTTATATGTCTGCTCATAGAAGGATACCGGCGAAGGAACTTGTAAAATTGTCTAAAAACAGTATTTTAACAGATTGGCCAAGTTTTACTCAGTGTAATATATTCTGGAGATCTCTTTACTGGAAAAAAAAAAGGGGGGGAGGGGGTCAGATTGTAAATAAACAACACTTAACAGGAGGGGCAAGGGAATCTAGCTAGTAGGTTGTTCAAAGAAAGAAAGAAAATAAAGGAATTATAGGAACTAATTGGGTCAGCGGAAAATTGTGTTGATGGGTTTATTGATTGGTGTTGGGAGGGGAACATGTGGCGCAGTCCCATGACACCCAACCCCGGCCCGATCGACCCCACCTGCATCTGTCTGACTCTCTTCTGTGCCAGCAGCCAGAGTATACAAGTGTGGCCTGCATCGTTTGATTTTCATAATCCAACCATCTCTATAGTATTTGTTAAGAGAGGAGCTCGCTGTGTGTGCGGTGACTGGTGTGGGTCTCAAGTGGGGCCTGGACACGTACTCTCGCTCAATCACTGCTCCCGTAATGTGCCGGATGAGTGTGGGCCACGACTTCTCAAGTCATACTCGTACTAAATTATAGTTCCTCGCTCGGATCACAAATGTAGGTCCGTTCAGAATTATTATGACACTGTTACCTTGACCACCCTTACATTGTTTTAAAAAATTCTAAATTTTCATGCAGATTACCTGGCACAAGATTTTGATGCTATCAAGATTATCTGGCACGATATTATCTTGCTTAAGTGGCATTTTTTGAAACATAAAAATGAAACTTTCGATTGGAATTAGCCTAATAGGACGATCGATGCATATATGAAGGAACATTCAAGTCTTTGCTGGTTGTGAGAGGTAAGTTATGCTTGCCTTGCTGATGGCATTGCGTTGCATGCCTGGTCAGAAAGGAAGCTGTCCAAGCTGGATCTTGTCAATGGATTGTGAAGAAGCCGGTGGAGCGTGGCAAGTATATACATGTCTGCCTTTGCTCAAGGCCATGTTTAACCTACTATTCTCCTCAGTCTTCGTATTCACACGATCGAGACACTGGCACACTGTCTGATTGCTTTGGTGCCTCATTATTCGCTCCTCCTCCGATGCTGTACATCGATCAGCATGTGCTAGCAGAATCGCCTCTTGTTCCTTGCCACAAGTCATGCATCTATCCCCGTCCCGGGCGGCCTATTGCTTGCTGCGGCATGCATGTTCATTTGCTGCCGATTAGTTCAACAACATTCATGCATGCTATTGATCGATCATCACCACATATTATACTTATAAATAAGTATATTCTAATAATATTAATGCTGAATTTGCTTGCTAGCTACCTCTTCAAAGTCGCAAGCACGAATGCATATATGCTTCACGAAATAAACTAGTTAGTGGTCGGTGGTGACATTACTGTAGAAAATAACAAAGAAACTCCTTGCGAATCCTTGGCTTCTTTCCACGGCCAATCATATGCATCAAACTATCCTTCATTTGGTCAACTTACTAGCTCCCTGATATGGGTTCTCCCTTAAAGTGGCGTCTTCACCTGTTCTTGAGCCTTCTAACCATGTTTTAGTCCAATGCATGTGTATGCGCTCTTTGAAATCGTTCCAACTGTTCTCGCCCGATTTCATTCAGAGTCCTTTTTGGCCTCCCATGTGCTATAGGCTATAGCACACGGTTCTCAGCCCAGAATGTCAGTTTTTTATGTTCTCGAGTCGTTCAGCCATGTTTTGGGTCCAATGCATGTGTAAGTGCACTTTCAAAGCATTTCCATAATTCTAGGCCAATTTCGTTCTGGGTCTCCGTCTGATCATTTTTTTCGCCTCCCGGGAGCTATAATACATGGTTCTCAACTAAATATGTCGTTTTTGCCCATTCTTGAGCCATTTGGCTGTTTTGGGTCCAATGTGACCGAGGTTTATTTTTTGAGTTTCTTTCTTCTAACCATCTCCTGCCAAACCCCTTCCTCATTCAACAACTTAAAGATCCATTTGATTGACCAGTGGCCAAACGTTAAGCGTATGTCAACATTCTCCAAGAACCTGACACGGAAAAATTAATGCATGATGCCTAATGACGAGGTACAAATTAAGAAAACTTTACCAAGTCCAAAAATAAGCTAACCAACCAATGCAAGACATTTGAAAAAAAAAATAGATAACAACTAGCTAGCTAGCTAGTATTAGGAATAGGAACCCTGCTCAGTAGTCCTAGTATACTGTTCTTATCCAATAAAGTACACTACTGAGAACGAAACACATCTCTCCCCATCAAGTGTGTGGCCCCCCTGATCAAGACATGCAATGAATAACAGATATATATCTATCTACTACATACATAATTAGTAATCTGGTCGATGAAAAATATGTGGCCTTTCTTTTTCTCACTTTCTTCTTTCTGGAAAAGGCTGTTACTAAAACGACCACTCGTATGGTTACCTTTTGAGCATAAAAGTTGCACTGGCTCCACCACACTACTGCTCGATATATGTAGTATTCTTCAGAGGTTCAGACAGTGAACACTATCAGTATCATCACCATCCATGTAGATTGTTATATAAATTCAGAATGTTTTTTTTCCCACCAAGATGCATGCCTAACTACTGTTATAATTAGTTGGGTGACCGGCCAAAACATTGCGCAAGTCCCAGCTAGCTGCAGGCAAGTTGGTTACTCATCACTAGAGTACTCTAGAGTTCACTGAAAATGATGTTGAGCCTGATGCATGGCCTACTTTCAGCTCCAACCTAAACTATGCTTCCAGAATTGGCAACTCTATCTAGCAGCTATCCGGCCGGTCCCTTTTTTGGTTTGGTCACACGCATGCTTATCATATGCTGCCGTGCACATCTGATCTACAGATGTGCCATGAAAGTACCGCGACGATCTTCATCGATCATCGCAAGGAAAAGGGAGAATTCGGCATGCATGTTTATTTAATCTGGAGATCGACTGGAGTTGTTCTACGTCCTGTTCTTGCATTGTATTGAGAACTAGCAGATAATTCTACTAGCTTCCAGGAGGAACGATCCTAGTTAATTATCCACTCATCATAGCTATCATATCAACCTACTAGAATCATCACAAAACCCCGACACATATAACATATAGATAATCCACAATTCAAGCAGCAGCAGGCTAAAAAAGTACGTGTTTGTCAGCATTCATTCGGTATGATGCATGATTTCAGTGGCCCAAAAAAAAAAACAGGCTCGTCCACACATGCTTGGCCAGTCAGCAGCCACTAGAGTGTCACTCACTGCAGCTACTCGGGATGGATGAAGTGGCTGTGTACCGCTAGCACTAGCAGGAATGAAAGCTGCTGTGCTGACATGATAAGTGCCAGGGCAGCCAGTGGTAGCAGTAGCCAGCAGCGGATGTAGCGGCAGCGACTGCTACGACGACATCCAGTGTTTGCATCTTGGCAAGGCAAATATAGCAGCTTAGGGATCGGAGAGTGAAAGGAAAGCAATGGGTAGCAGCGCCCATAGCCAAGCAGAGACTTGCTAGTGGATTGGAATTGGAGAGCAGATGGAGAGGACACGAGAGGGCTGGAGGGAGAGGCTGGGAATGACTCGATGGAGCCTGTGAACGAGAGGCGCCGGCACCGCACCGTATTCTTCTCCATCTCCCTCCCTGACGCCGACGCTAGCAAAATGCATCCTCTATACACTCACTCGATCGATCAAAATGCATGCAAAAGTACGTACGCGTGCATCTTGGGGGCACACAGAAAACAGGCTCAAAAGCAAAGGGAGAGGCGGTGGCTTCACTTGGATAGCTTGTGGCTGGCAGGCCGTTTCCTGATCGACATGTCATGAGTGTCACTCACTCATATCACTCCCGTGACCACCACCACTGCTCCCTTTACATCCCGCTTCTTCTACTTCTTTGGTTTGGTTTTGTTGACACCTGTATGTCCTCCTGTAATAATATAATGATGATCGTATAGCACGATTAATTCTTTCTTTTTTTTATGCATAAAGAAAATAAGAAATAAACTTGCCTATTTTGTGATACTACTCAATACGATAGTCATCAAATAAAGATTGGTTTCAAGTCATTGCTAAGACAGCCACGACCCCATTCATATCACTATCAGAGGCGGCGCGCTGCTTCTCTGATCTGAAGAAGAAAAAAAAGGGAAGAGTAGTTGCTGGCTGATGCTGCGCCACCAAGTTCAGATATGCACGACATGCCTTTTGTTCTTTCTGGGACGGCATATGTTTGTATTCCAGCAGCGTGCTTACTAGACGAGTGAGTGAGTGGTGCTGCCTGCGTGTGCTCCTCTCGCCGTCAACCTGTGGCCTCTGCCTGCCTATACCTGCTCCTCCATCGATCTCACTCACTACTCGCCTTACCTGCACCTTCTCTTCTTTTTTTTTTTTGGCTCGGATTCTGTTTTAACCAATCTTGAGTTTGTCATGCGTTCGTCCAGCCATCTAGTTGCAAGAGCAGAAAATTAACAGGTTGATTTCACGCATCTGGCAAAAGCAGTATGGCTGTTGCATTCGTCCATTACAGATGTGGTTGTTAGTTTCAGCATTTCTATCTCTGTCCAAATTCTTCCAGGCCCAGCTAATTAAACAAGGGGTTATCAGTGACATGTATTTTTGTGACCTTCAGCATCATCCTTCCTCCTTTACTTTATCTGTCATCCCTCGATAAACAAGCATGCCTCCAGTTGCACATCACAGATAGAGAGATGATGCAAGCAGCGATCAGGAGGGGGGAAATGGTGGGCGACAACAAAGAAACCCTCGTTTGGGCATCAAACCCACCAAATACAACCTACAGGCCCAACACGACGCCCGCCCACTACCACCTGCCGCGCAGAACAGCTCCATCGCTCGCTGCCAGGTGGCCCCTCTCCTGTTCTTCTTCCTCGATCGGCTGCCAGGGTCACGGGAGGAGGGGCTGCCGGTAATGGGGATCCTGCCGCTGGACTTGGACTTACCTAACTTAGAAGTCGGTCGCATCTTCTGTGAAAAAACTAAGAACCGACTTGTGGCCCATTTGGCACTAGTAGCAAGTTACTTCTAGCCCAGCGTCTACTCTGAAAATATAGCCAGGGGTAAAATCTACTCGCATCATGATAACTATTGTGATAATTATTGTTGTCAAGTGATTTAACGAAAAAAAAGGGGCTCTACATAAATAGAATACTAAATCATACCATTCAGGGCCTGCTCCTTTTTTTTTAGATGGCCCTCAAACAAAGCTCCTGCTTGTAGCTGGTTTCTTGTGGATAGGCTGCTGACAAAATAGAGGATAATCCATCAGAAAAATAGAAGTCAGCAAGTTTGTAGAGATAGGAAAGACAAAAAAATTCATGGGAACAACACTTGTGCACCATTCAGGTTATCAATGATGATTTTGTCCTGAAAGTAGTCACAAAGTGACAGGTCACTGAAAACTGACTGGATGAATGGCAGAGCATAACATTATCTTCTTGACAGTCAGTTATGGTCTCAAAGGAGTTTAACCTTGGCTTCCTGACAGTCAGTTATGGTCACAAAGAAATTAGGCATCACAATCAAATTTGATGTATTAATATTGCATGATTAAACTGTCACAAAAACTTTCATTTCCGTTGTATTTGTATATGGTAACAAGATAGGAATTTCCAGACAGGAAAGAGCTAACCTGCACCGACCAATCCACATTTCTGATGAGTTGCCACCCATTCATACAAATGATGGATTCATGGGCAGGGGTATTTGAACTAGCCACAGGCCCACAGCACCTTCAGTGTAATATCCTATAGGAATGACTTGGCATCAGCATAAAGGGATAATAGACTGATGGAAACATTGGTGATATGCAATGACACAGACGGTGAAATAATCCAGACGGACCCATTTTTTTCTTTTAATTCTTCCATGGTTCCCTTTTCTAAAGTTTACCTGAGATTTCAGAGTGTTTTTAGTTGGTCATCGCACTAAACATATCCAAAAAACCAGGCCATCAACTCAAAGAGACCCTCATTATGGTGTTCTACTGTATGCAATGATGTTCTACTGTATGCAATTATATAAATTACTGAGCCACAAGTCAAAATATATGATAACAACGATACAATGATGTTCTACTGTATGCAATTATTTAAATTAAGTTGATAACCACAACTATAAAGCTATGCATAATATCTTATACGGACATAATTCTGCACTTGATTACAAGTTCTTGCTATCTTTGTATTAAAAAATTCCCAACAAATGGGGGCAGCTTTTGCACACATTCATATGAAACCTTTATATACTAGACTTGAAGACCTGTTTAAGGTGAGAAAAGAACTTGGCCCTTAATATGCATAATTTTAGTAAGAAAAAAGTTTGGCATGCTAGTTTGCACTCCATTTCCTTGTGTGTTAGACAATTATTTCCTCCAAAGTTGGCCTGTCTTACTGTCCTGATTCTCATGATAACAATCCTACCATGCATGTGAGTGGTACACAAAATTATTCTCATACAGCGACACTGCTCTACACTCTTGTTCTGATCCCACAGAGGTCACCCTTTCATAGTCAAACAACTAGCAGCAGATTGATTAAACTCAAACCTTATGGAAGGGCGACCAGCCAATGAGCTGTTTCACATAAAGTAGGAATTCACCAAGCAAAAAAAAGTTGAAGCCTGCATAAATTCAAGAAACATATATTATTTTTTTCTTGAAAATGGAAAGAGTTGCATAGTTAAAGAAAAAGAGTGTACAAGTGGAGCTAGTATAAAGAAGCATACCCCTGCTGCAAACCTCCCAAAGCTGAATACTCTAGCCAATAAGTCCAACAAGAACAATCGTTGCAGCTACCTAGAGTGTCAATGCAAAGACTACAGTGTAAAGCATCCTTTGATCTCGTATGCATTTCATTGATTGCAAATGTGCTTGACGGACAGACCGCTCAACATTTTTCTGTCCAGATGGAGTATACCAGAAAAGTATATGCCTTCTATTTCAGCTAGTTAGCCAGCGTAAGTCAGGACATAAAGCTGTTCTTAAGCACTGACCTATCTGTTTTCAGAATAAATTACATCTAGCACAGACTCTTTATGCACCGAACAGCAGGTTTGGCCTTGCATGAAGGTATCCGATAACTAGAACGCCTGACTGCAGCTGTAGTCATGGTGAGAACCGTATTGATTAAATCAGTTTTCTAATCATTAAAAAGGCTCTTAAATAAACGTCGAGCTTCATGTGCCCTCCCCGGCTTTGAAAATTCTCTGGACATAAAACTAAGGGTGCCTTTAGATGGGCTAAATCCTATCTCTTTCATATCTTTCAAAAGTTGTCTCACCTCTGTTCCATTTCTAAGCTTTGACCATCCGTTTAACAGGATATCATAAGTTGAGGACGTATGCAAAACTCCTCTCTTTTTCATTTCATTGAACAATTCTTTAGCTTGACTCATCTTTCCAGCTTTAGCAAAGTCATTTATGAGTGAATTATAGGTGCTTGCTTTGGGAACAAAACCTTTACTCACCATCTCACAATACAGCCTAAGTGCTTCAACTTTGTTGCTTTTTTTTGCATATCCTGTCACCAGTACATCATAGGTGAGATTATTGGGTTCAACGGCCATCTTCTTCATCTCAGTGAGAACAGTATCCGCTTCTCCAATTCTTCCAGCATACTCAAGACCACCCAGAAGTGTGTTGAATGTAGCTACATTTGGTGAGAGCCCTTGACGAAGCATCTGAGCATATGTTGCAAATGCATTATCTAGATGGGTACTCTTACAATGGCCAAGAATGAGACCATTGAAGGTGATAACATCTGGTGCAATTCCTCTCCCTAACATTTCATCCAAAACAATTATAGCTTTCCTTGTCATTCCATGACAACACAAAACACGCACAAGTGTATTATAGACAGTTATGTCAGCATGAAGACCAGCATTCACCATCCATTCATGAATTTCCAAGATCACATCCAATCTCCTGCCTCGGGAACATGCTTGCAGCACCCTTCGATGAGTCTGGGAGGTTGGTATGAATCCAGCAGAAGCCATCTCATTTAGCAAATTTTTTGCCTTCTCCACAACCCCAGCCTCGAGAAGACCCACAGCAAGTGTAGTATATGTGATGAGATTAGGCCTTATAGAACTCCGCTTCATTTCATCCAGTAGTTTTAGAGCTTTGGAGGTCTTTCCTTCCCTGCACTGTGCAGCAATCAGAGTGTTATATGTTGCCTGATCAGGTTCTATGCCTGTATTTCTCATCTCTTTCAAAAAAGATTTTGCTTCATTAAACTTGCCAAGTATGCAAAGGCAGTTGATAAACACATTATAGACAACCGCATCAGGTGACAGGTTTCTCTCCATCAACTCCTGACCAACCTTAAAAGCAGCTGGCATGTTTCCTGTTTTAAAAAGCCCGTCCATTAAGGTGGTATAATTTACATGGTCTAGCAACAGACCACGTTCACCCATATCTTTAAATAGTGCTTCAGCACCCTCTATATTCCCATTCTTTCTCAGACCGTTTACCAGTGAGTCAACAACAAAGTTGTTTGCTTCAACACCCTCATGCAGCATATCACGGTACACATCGAGAGCTGCTTCTTGCCCCTGGTACTTGAAGAAGCCATCGATAAGTATCCCATAAGTCACAGCATTAGGAGCAATCCCACTATCCTTCATCTTCCTCACATAATCAGATGCTTTACTGAGGCATCCTCTTTTAACAAGACCGTTTAGGATCGATGAGAATGTAACAACATTTGGGCTAACAGATCTCTCCTCCATTTCCGACAGCAGCTTCTCTGCCCCATCGACATTACCAGTTCTGCAGTGTGCATCGATCAGTACACTACAAGTAACACACTTGGGAGTGAGATTATCCGATAGAGCATGCCGAAGCATGTCCTTTACTTCCTCCATCTTGCCTTCCTTACCTAAACAATCCATGAGAGCTGTATACATGACCAGATCAATGACCACACCCCTTTTAGTCATCTCTCCCAATAGACCAAGAGATTCCTTGACCCTCCGTGCTTTCGCTAATGAATCAATAAGTGTACAATACGTCACATGGTTGGGCGCAGCTCCAATGTTATCCATCTCCCTGAAGAGTGCATATGCCTCTGAGAACCGGCCATCCCTGCAGAGGCCATCGACAAGAGCACTAAGTGTGACCACATCCGGCAGCTCACCCAGCCTCACCATCCCCTCGTACAAATTGAACGCCTCCTCCATCCCCTTCCTCTTACAATACTCCCCAATGAAGGCAGTGTATGTCACCACATTCGGCTCCACCCCGTCTGCCTTCATTGCCTCCACTATGTCCCAGGCCGCATCAGCGTCGCCTGAGTGGCACAACCCGGCAACTAAGCTATTATACCCGACGACATCAAGGGGCACACCTTGTCTCCTCATCCTCTCGGCCACAGCCAACGCCGCGGCCATGTCCTGGACTTTACAGTAGCCATCAATGAGAGCATTCCATCCCACGACATCTAAGCTGTCGATTCCTCGGCCTTGGACGAGCATCTCGGCCAATCCCGCGGCCTGTTCCACCAGGCCAGTCCTGCACAAGCCCACGAGCACCGTGCTGACGGTGACCCCATCGAAGGGCACGCCGCGCTTGCACATCTCGGCGAGCACGGACGGAGCGAGCCTGCCGTGGCCTTGCTCGGAGAGGCCAGCGAGGAAGATGTTGTAGCTGACGGTACCAGCCGCGACCTCCGACCGGGGTGTGGAGGAGGTACGGAGGAGGCTGAGCGCGGGGCGGAGCAAGCGGAGGCTGCAGTAGGAGAGGATGATCGAGTTGAGGGTGCGAGGGTCACCTGGGACGGGGCGGAAGCGGACGGCGGCGGCGGCGAGGCCCGAGGAGGCGAGGGCGGGGATGAGGCGGCGGAGGAGGCGAGCGGGAGGGAGTGCGGGGAGCGAGGAGACGACGTGGGAGGCGGCGGAGAGGCGGCCGGCGCGGAGGAGCGCGAGCGCGAGGGAGCAGAGGAAGGAGGCGTGGAGAGTGGGGGATAGGGCCGCCGCCATGGGAGATGGCAGCGCCCGTCCGTCCGGCGGCTCGGCGACCAATGGAGGAGGGAGGAAGAGAAGAGAAGACGGGGGCTGCGAGGACAAAGCCTGTTGGGCCCATACTATTAGACTAGCCAGCCGGCCCATTATACATAACTTGGGCCTCGTATTTGAATCCGTATTGGAAGAAAAAATAAATATTTATATTCATATCTGACTACATCCGTTCGTATCCGCTCTGTTTTCGTCTCTCCACCGACCAACTCAATCGATTCCCCTTGCCTCTGGTGGCCTAGCCGGTGCTGGAAGATGGGGGAATCTTTGATTTGGCCGTTCGGTGTATATACCCTATACTAGTAATGTGTTAGGGTTAGGTCTATCCATGCCGTGTACTAGCGTGGAGTCGACTGTGATGGTGTTGATGTCTGTTTTGGTCTTCCTGTGTTGTTGCGGTTCCAGTGAGCGACGGTGGAGATGTGATGAGGACACCATGTCAACTTTAGGCGTAGGGCTTCCCTGACACCTTGAACGGCGGTAGCACCGATCTCTTCCTCATCTTCGTCGTCGCTGGCAGAAGATTTGGAAGGCATGACTACCAACTCGATATGAAAACTGGGTTGCATTTTGGTTCCCATCTTTGGTGGTTTAGTTCCCCTTCAAGGTTCATCGTCGCCTGCTGTGCTGGGGGCTTCCTTGAGGCGCCAGATTTCTCAGTGACCGACGACCATCTTTTCCAGTCGGGTCGTTCATCGGTTATAAAGCATGTCTTTGACGTACTGCACAAGACGGCAACAAAAAAACTTTTTCCTTCTCCAGAGAGGTCGGCTTCAAGCAGTGCGCTCTCGCAGCAAGAGGCGAGGAACACCGGGTATAGCTTTGCAGGGACTTACTTGTAATTTTTTTTCTCTTTCAAGCGTGTTCTTGTAAGCTTTGGGTTGTAACCATCAAGTTTCTAAAAAAAAGAGAGCGCGCATCATAAACTGATCAGCAGCAGCTGTGACATTGACAACTCTTGAGATAAAGATACATTGACAACTCTTTCAAAAAGGGCATCCCAAAGACACACTAAAACATTAAACATTTCCCGCACTAAAAATATCCTGGGACTATGTCACGAAAAGCGTACATTTTATATTTTGCACAAGGTGTACGTGCTGCTAACATATACTCCGTACGAGTTTTTTTTTTAAGAAATTAAAATAGGCACAGTCGAGAGAACGAACCGAGGAAATTATTGAAGTCTCTTGCATTGGTGCTACGAATTACTATAGCTAAACTAGACGTACGAATAACCACGCGCACGTTGTACTAGCTACAGACGGATGAGGAAATTGAAATGTGCAACTCGTGTCGATCGATCATATCCATCCGTCGGTGCGTCGGACGGAATCCCACGTACTGCACAATCCATCTATTTTAGCAGCTGCTTCATGATGGACTAGCATACACATATATCCCCCATTTTACATTTTTATAAACTTGATCTGAACCCAACTAATCACTGGTCGGGAGGGAAGGCCCCCGCGTCGCTCCCAGGCGGGCGACTCGGGCGGCAGCCGAGCCTCCGCCGCCACAGCCACTTCCTCTCCCTGCCGCCGCCGGAGCAAGGCAACGGAAGCCCGTGTGCCTGCTAGGAAGGCGGCGGCGGGGCTTCCTTCTCTCACCGCACAGCTGGCTTTCTCATGCGCTTGCCATGGAGCCACCTTGAGCTGCCAGCAATGGTGGCGGCGGCGGCCCGAGTTGCAAGATCCGGTGACCCGAGCACCGGATCCAGTGCCCCCCGATGTGGATCTACACTAGACATGTATTGTGCCGTCGTGCTTTGAATCAACGATAAACATGTAGGTGGGGATCCCCCTCCCCCCCCCTCCCCGAAGTTGGTAAAAAAAAAAGAGAGAGAGAATAAACTTGTTAGTACGATTGGTAGTAAAAAAAATTTAATTCGTGTTACTTTTTCTTCATGTGTATTTAGTTAAGCAAACCTTTTTCCTTTATAGGCTAAAACGTTCAACTAAGAGTATCTCTAACAATAGCCTCTACGTTAGAGTCAAACGGAGACGAGTGTGGAGCACCACGTACTGGTGACGATGTCTTGCACGAGTGGAAACAGGCACAACCACCAAGTAGGGGCCTCCCCGCGAGTCCGTGGGAGAAAGGGAGGGCTTTCCTGCTCTAGGAACATAGGTAGGAAGGACCTGTTTTACTTCTTAGTTTTTTTTCGGTACTCGGTTTATATTTTGGGTAAGAGGCTTTGTTAGTTCCTCTCTGCAGCGTGGAGCTCGCCAAGCAAGCCACAGGTGTCAGCTCTGCTGAAGATCGACGCTTGTTCCACTATTAAGCAAGGAGGAACAGTAATTTTCATTGTTTTTTAGCTAATCGCCGATGTCAACTGACATCAATTAATGCACATAGCTCCGCCCCTGCCTCTATGGTGTGCATGTATTTCTGAGGATACATGAAAATGCATGATCGATCTGTGATGAGCGTGTGTTTTTATCAAGAGAAACAAAAATGTAAGGCACGCTCATAAAAAATGAAATTAAAGGAGTAGAGCTACCAGCTACCTACCATATATCCACGCAATAAGTTATTAGCAGAACACGATGGGGAGTTATATTTCTTGTAGTGTAACTCTTATAAAAAAAACATCACCGTACGATCATATTGCTTGCGTTCATGTCCTCATTTAGGACAAACTAGTAGTTAGTTTAAAAATAAAAATATATCACTTATCCAAAACGGCATACTGTATATTTAAAAATAAAAAATTATCGGTATGTGTGTGATCGTGTGCTAACGAGAAAACACGTGTGTTTCATCATCCATACGACACGGATCTCAGCTCGTGCAAGAATACACTGTTCATCTAAAAGATTCTCTAAAATTACACTATTCATCCAACTTTTCACAATTTATTCCATCTCTCCTACTCACAGAATACTATTCATCTACCGTGTTTTTTTTTAAACAATGTATTTTTGGAGAATCTTTCTCCAATCCAGACGCATGCTAGTATATGCTGTGTGTCCGTGCGTACAGAAACACAAAAAGGGATATAGCGGCTGGCTGGTGCCGGCTGACTGCGCTGTGCTCCGGCCACCGTCCACCACGTACTCTTGCGCCGTTATTCAGTGTTCTTTGTCGTATTGTCATTCTTGTGTGTGTGTGTGGTGGGCTGGCACCGGCCGGACGGTGTGTGTGTGGTGTGCAGCAGCAGCAGCGGCCAGTCATCGCGGCCGCCCGAGTCGTCGTTGACCATCACCAGGCCAGCCAGCCCGGCCCAACCGTGCCCATCTCCGTCCTTACTCGTCAGGTCCGAGATCCATACTACGCCTGGACCTTGCTAGCTAGACGTACGTACGCTACGTTACGTACGTTCCATGTTGTGCTTGATATTAATTCCGGCCGGCGGCTAAGTGCTTGATATTAGTGTCAAGTGTGAACAAACAAACAAACAATATTTGGTCAGATGGGATTTTTGGCACCTTGTACTAATATGATCCTTCCCAAGACGACTCAATATTGAACATACTCCTATGCATATATATGCGCACAAGTATAATTAATAGTCCATGATCAGCCACAGCTAGCCTCACGGAATCCTTTTTCTTTTTCGCCACGTCGTACGTGCAGCTGCAAAGGAGAAATGAATGCACACGTACGCAGAGATTCGTTCTTATTATGATATACTACTAGTGTACTATTCAAATTCAAACTTAATTGGTAGCGAAAGCAGAAAACTTGCGGCGGGTATATATGATGGCAGACATGCATCTAAGAGGAATGGACGGAGCGAATGCAAACGGTCAATAATCTGTCGCCTAGCTAGCTGGCTGCTACCTCCTCCGACTCCGGGATCCATCCAACAGAAACCATTATCTTTCTTTTTCTGGCTCCTACCTTATCAATAGTTAATGCTAGAAAGCTGCTCCACAACAAATCCATCAAATCCGTCTCGCCCAGATTAAAATATGTACGTATATAGGCATAATTAAACAGAAAAGAAAAAACATAATTCATATGCTTTCTGATGTATCAATTTTTTTTTCTTAAATACGTAAGAGAGTTGTCTATCATTGTACGTACTGAGAGAGAAGATATTCAAGTATTTGTTACAGGCTAGTATCTGAATATTGGAAAAATGTTAATTAATCCTCTTCAAGAGATGAACTACTACGCATGCTGCTTCCTCGCTAGCTTGCACATCATATATATCAGCTAGCCACTGTTCAAGGAATATAATATAATGGCTTGCATGCACACACACACACACCATTAATTGGTTTCCACTAGCTAGCTCGTTCGTTGAGCTTATTAGGTGGAGGGGAGTAAATTAAAAGAATTAGCTAGTATAGTATAGCTACATGATCAGTGAATTGTTGTTTTTGTCTCATCTCAACTGCTAGCTAGCTGCTAATAGAGATGGAATAATCTAGACAGAGTACACGTTGAATTTCGTTGTGCAGGCAGGCAGAAACAAGATGAAATATATGAGATGAGACGCTCCTTAATTGCATACGCAATTGATACTTTATGTGAAAGATTGAGGCTTAATTTGGCTAATTATATCAATTAAGCACGAGGATGATTAATTAGAGGAGAAAGACGTGCGATGATGCGATTGGTGGACCTTTAATTTTCCCTCTTGGAGATCTGACTAGCTAGCTAGCTAGCTAGGTTGCGTGGCAGCTGCTGATAGAGAATTTATTCTAAACCTGCAACACTTAGCTTGTTCATAGAAAAAAAACACTAACTACCACAAACCCAAATAGTAGTTTGAGTGTCAAATGTTGCATGTGTATAGACGTGCTGACGTTGTATTTATTTGTTACCATACTTTTTTTATATGAAATTGACAAAGTTATTTGAGTTTAATTTAGGACGGCCTATATATTTTTTTGAGGGTTAACGGCCTAAATTTTGGACGGTGGGAATTTGTTGTCATGGGGAAAACGACGAATATGGAATATAACCAGTGCACGACCACTAGTTGAACGAACCTTTGGTGTGCATGATGATGCATCTGTAGCGAGTAGGAAGGAGTAGCTTTTGTGGATGAAGTGAGTGTGGACTGGATCCAGGAATAAATAATAATTGTTCAATTGTGATATATATATATATATATATATATATATATATATATATATATATATATATATATATATATATATATGGAGTAAGCAGCAGGGCGATATATGGGACGGAATAAATTGGAGGGGAGGGGAGGGGCGGGGAGGGGCGGCCTAGTCTGAAAATGGGTGGGCATTTCGGCTTAGCTCCGGCTGGTGGAGTTGACTGCTGGGCGGCCGGCCGTCCGTCCGTCCCTGCTGTGGTTTGCTTCCAGTGGGGGAGCCGTCTATCTCTGTCAAAGATATATATAATAGTGATGGAAAGTCAAAGCGCAGACCGCGCCGCGGCAGAGCAGCAGCGTCGGTCGTGCGCTCCAGCCACGCCACGCCACGCCAACTCCGTCTCGACCTCGTCTTTATAAACCGACCCCAGGAAAGGAAGCCAACCCAAAGCACTTGCTTATACTCCGTCCGTCCGATCCATCCGTAGGTAGCAAGCGGAGCGCGAGAGAGATAGCATTCTGATGGAGGGGGTGGTCGCCGCCGGCGCCATGGCCGTGCTCGCCTTGGTGCTGTGCGCCTTGATCCATGCCGCGTGGCTCTCCCCGGCCGCCGCAAGGCGCCGCCTCCGCCGCGCCGGGTTCGACGGGCCAAAGCCAAGCTTCCCCTTGGGGAACCTGCCCGAGATCAGCGCCACGCTCCTCAAAGCCACCAGCAGCAGCAGGAAGCAAGGAGATGTTGAGGAGGAGAGGGAGATGCACGCGCGGGTGTTCCCCTACTTCGCGCGGTGGCGTGCGTCCTTCGGCAAGGTGTTTGTGTACTGGCTGGGCACGGAGCCGTTCCTGTACGTGTCCGACCCCGAGTTCTTGAAGGCGGCCACCGGCGGCGCGCAGGGGAAGCGGTGGGGCAAGCCCGACGTGTTCCGGCGCGACCGCATGCCCATGTTCGGGCGTGGGCTGGTCATGGCGGAGGGCGACGAGTGGGTCCGCCACCGCAACGCCATCGCGCCGGCCTTCTCCTCCGCCAACCTGGCCGGGATGGTCGGGGTCATGGCGGAGGCGACCGCCGGGATGCTCGACCGATGGGCACAAGAGATCGTCGGTGGCGATGGCGTGGTGGACGTGGAGCGCGGCGTGGTGCGGAACGCCGCCGAGATCATCGCCAGGGCCAGCTTCGGCGTGGGGCAGGACGACGGCGCGCTGGTGTTCGACAAGCTGCAGGCCATGCAGGCGCTGCTGTTCCAGTCCAACCGCCTGGTGGGGGTGCCGCTGGCGAGGCTGCTGCACGTGCGCAGGACCTACCAGGCGTGGCGCCTGGGGAGGGACATCGACGCGCTGCTCATGCGCATCATCGACGCCCGGAGGCGGCGGACCAGCAAGGGCAAGGACGACGACCTGCTGTCCCTGCTGCTCGCAGCCGGAAGCAGCAGCAAGACGGGGGGGAAGCTGCTGTCCACACGTCAACTGATAGACGAGTGCAAGACCTTCTTCTTCGGCGGTCACGAGACGACGGCGCTGGCGCTGTCGTGGACGCTGCTGCTGCTGGCGGCGCACCCCGAGTGGCAGGACGCGCTGCGGGAGGAGCTGGAGACGACGACGGGGCGGCTCACCAAGATGGGTTGGGTCATGAACGAGGTGCTGCGCCTGTACCCGCCGTCGCCCAACGTGCAGAGGCAGGCGCTGGAGGACATCCTACTACCTGGTGGCCAGCAAGTCCCTCGCGGCACCAACATGTGGGTGGACGTGGTGGCCATGCACCGCGACCCCGCGCTGTGGGGCCACGACGCCCACCTCTTCAGGCCGGAGAGGTTCGCCGCCGATCCTCCTCGTCAACATGCCCACCGCCCCATGGGGTGCTTCCTGCCCTTCGGCTTCGGCGGCCGCATCTGCGTCGGCCGCAACCTCACCGCCATGGAGTACCGGATCGTGCTCGCCATGACGCTCCGACGCTTCAGGCTCGAGGTGGCGCCACAGTACCGCCACGACCCCAGGGTCATGCTCTCGCTCAGGCCATCCGCAGGCATCCAACTCCGCCTCACGCCGCTATAGATACACATGTATATTTTGCATTAAAAAAATACTCCACCCGTATAATATATATATATATATATATATATATATATATATATATATATATATATATATATTTAGGCTTATCTACTGTATGTGCCTCAGCAACTAATATAAATACAAAAATTAGACTCCCATCGAGAGCGAGCAAGACGTAAGCACCTTTAATTTAATTTGGGTTGTTTCAAAGGTATATTTTTTTTAATACAAATATATCAAAGTAATACGAACGAATATATATTTCAAGGATCGTGCTGGCATGCACGAGCACACGATGATGGATTCGCATTGCTTGTCTTGGTCAGCTTAATTCCTTGAATGCTTTTAGCCGGTCGGCGATCGAGCCGGGTCACATTTGATTTGCCACACAGCACTGCTAGTCTGCTACCACGTCCATCTCTTTCTCCTTCGATTCCAGCATCTTTCCTTCCTTCGTTAAACCCTTCCTTTCCTTTTTGACTGCATGCATGCTTATATGTACTTAACAAAGACCAAATTCTCCACCAGCTACTAGTACTTTCTTTTATTTTTTTCTTCTAGCAGTAACGTTTTGGCTCCTTGAAAAAAATAAATGACTGAGAGCTGCGAACAAGGAGTAATAATTCATTAGGCTGCACAGCGTCGTGTGGCTTGCGATATTTCAAATTCAAATTAAAAACAAATGAGTAATAATTCATTATTATAAAATTTTAAAAACAAATCCTAGGCATAATGAGGGCCCATCCGGGTTCGAACCGGAGACCTATTGATCTGCAGTCAATTGCTCTACCACTGAGCTATGGACCCGAGGATGTTTAAACGATGATAAATTTAGCTCTAGTATAAGTTTGGTGTCGCTGTGGAGTGGCCGCCGTGCAGTGCTCCTGCCGTCTGTCTGATGGGGTGTCCGCCCACCGGCAAACTGCAACTCAACTTTGGAGTCCATGCCCAGTACCAGGAGGACCGGAACAACTCAACTTTACCGTCTTCTTCACATCTGAACAGAGGAAGGAGCCAAACGAGCTGCCAGCGTACAATCCCGATCCAATCCAAACCAGAGGGGCATACACGGCAATCAATCAATCCAATGCAAGTACCGTGACACAACACAACATCGTACTACCTTGACAATCACAGTGCAGAGAGAGGTCTATGCAGGAGTACGATTGTTGACAAGTGACGGCCAATCAGGAGCCGTTTGGCCCTTTCCTGTCTTCCTCCCTTCCATGATGGATTGCATTGCATTGCAGGAACGCTGACGATCATAATCAACAACGACCGGCCAGGGTGTGCGGTCATTATTGCAGCAGGAATGCAGGCAGCATGCACACACGCACTTTTGCATACTAGTATACAGCTTTGCTTGACCAAGGAACGCAACTCGTGTCCCTTGCAAAGCAGAATTCCGATTCAACATTACAGCTACTTTTCCTTGTTTATCGCTTCCTGTCCTGTTTACCTCTTTCGTGCCTCCTCTTCCTTTTCTATCTGCAACATTAGTACTAAAATCCTAATGGCGAATGCACACCTATCTTCTACAAACGAGGACGGGCAGGTTCCTCCTTTTTGACGAGCACAACATTCTTTACTGGTCCTTCCTTCTCTTTTACACACAGGAAAGAAACCAAATCAGATCTTGTACCAACCGAATGATTCTCTCGTCCATCGATCGATAAACAATAGAGATTTTGTCAACGCATCCACAGGAGTAGGAACGAGACCAAACATTCACCCTTCTTTCTACTAGCATAATACACAGAATACCGTCCTGATCTCCCATTATCTCATACAACAACATCCAAGTACAGCACCATAATAACACCACATTTATATGATAATAATATGCAGAGTTCCCTAATTTAACACACCAACCACAACAAACTCTGCTCGCGCACCTAAGGGGCGGAAAGTTAGTGCATGCATGCTGTGCCTGTGTGCTCAGCTCAGCCGCAGCAGCGGAGGATGGTTGGTTCCATTTCTTCATTCCATGTCAGAGAGAGCCCCTGGCCTGCTCCTCCCACCCGCCTTATCCCAGGTGCCTGCTACTCACGGATCGAGTTGATATCGATGTTTGAGGTCCTCGAGTCCATCTGCCTCATCATGTCCGGCGGCCATCCACCCATCGCGTGAGGGGGCATGTTGTGCTCAGGCAGTGCCATCACTGGGCCCGCCTCTTCCTCGCCGGCAGCATTTGCCTCCTCCTGCTCCATGTCTGCCTCCGCTTTAGCTTTGTTCTTCTTTGAACCGCCATACATGAAGCTCCCCACTATCACCTGCACCAATGCAAAACCAATGAGCAAGACAAACTCGTGGCCCTAGGTCCCTGAACGTGCAAAGAAACAAACAAGATGGTGGCACACTTCTTTTTTCCTATTCAGTTGAGATAGAAAACAAACCCTTAACAGCAAAATTATAGTGGTATATTCATACTACACTAGTTCACAAAAGATAGGTCTATCACACAAAAACCAGCAATCACCTGAACTGTTCCAGCCGCTGTCAGGACTCCACCTACACTGCCACCAATTACCCTGTGGTCAGGGCCACATAAAGCTATGCAGAGCCCTCCACTTCGGGTCCGTGTGCCGCCATCATCCAGCACCAAGTACGACCCAGAAAGGCACAGGATTTCAAATCGACCCTGCCAAATCAAAGTAAGGCATTAGGACATAAACTAAATGATGTTTCTCAGGATCACACTGTAAGTGAACACTTGCACTCAAAAAGAAAGTATCTTATGAACCTGCACTGCAAACTTGAAAACGAGTCCAATGCTTTGGGGTAGCAATCAGGCATTTTCAGAATAGAGAAAGAATTTGGAACAAAAGCAATAGTTTTAGATCTGACATGGAAGCAATCAGACTATGCAGCCAATTGCCAGCAGCAAGTACATCATTTAATTTGCACAGTGGGCTAATTAATGTATTCAGATGTACAACAAGAGAAAGAACAAGACAAACACATGCCCTAGTTGGCAGAAATGGTAACCAACATCAACATACCTCATACGTAACCACACCACCAGAGTCTGAGTCCTGGTGAAGGGTTGCTGTAGAAACAGCTCCAGTTGCTGAAATGATGCATACTGCCCTTGGGCCTTGTTGTGAAAAGGCCATTATCCTGGCAGCAACGTCCTGCACAGATGAGAAGGATATAACTATACTATTCGGTATACAACAACGATAAACTATTTTGTATTTCCTGAAACAGATAAAATAGCATGCCGCTCTAATTTTCCTTCTCGAGTAGTTGGCGCACCTAGGGTTGGAAGTTAACATAACAAGTGATATTATAGCAACCAGATCGAACAACAAAAATCAATATGGAAAAGATTATTCTCAAGTAGATAACAACGGAATTCAAAGTTCTCATTCAAGTTGAATTCGACGAGCAAGTTCAGACCAGCTTGGTAGCGCAATTTTCTGGTTGTTCTGTTTGTTTTTTTTTAAAGAAAAGCATAAACACATCTGTTCCCAAGGATAGAGGATTTACTTAGGTTAAGTCAGTACGAGTTTAATTGCCGAGATAACAAAGTCTAAGAGTACAAAATGAAAGTGTCACATCAAGTAGCCTTTGAGGGCACAATGCTAGTAACGCATCATCAGCGAGTACAATTATCTTGATAAGTTAGCCTGCACAATGTGACGACTATGCTAATGCAGCTGCGGCCATCCCATGTTCCAACCTATTTACATATCATCTATCAATGATAAACTGCTCATTGGACAGCTACCCAAATATCTGGAGCTTAATATAGAAGCCATTAAACGCCATTGGGGAATTTAAACACGACAAACTGCGCAGACTACCAAAGAAAAGTTTGCTACAATACCCCTATGTGTCCATGTGGCTCTGCATATTCAGAGAAGAAAAAAACTCTGGTGGTGGTGGTGGTGGGTGGTGGGGTGGGGTGGGGGGGCAGCCCTAAGAGAACACTTCTCACGCAAGTCGAGAAAACCTCGGAACCCCAGCCCACCCTTACACAACGGCACCGTACCCCGTGTGAGACGACCAATAACAAGCCAGGCCTTAGACCTGTTCTTTGACGTGGGACCTAGGACCTGAGGAGTGCTACTAGAGCCCATCCTGAAAGTCACTCCCACAAGGAGTCGGACCTAGGACCTGAGGAGTGCTACTAGAGCCACCTAACCAACTCAGCTCTTCCTATTTAGATACCTCATCCATAATATTTCCATTAGTACAACGGGAAATTGATTGGATGTACACACTGGGGAAACCTAAAAAAACACTTTGAATCAGGTGCCACTGAGCAATGATACATAAACCAACAGAGCCACTTTTGGAAAGAATCATCAGTTAGCTATCATTAACTAACCTCTCCTGGTTGAATAATAATCACGTGAGGAGTAAAACCTGTTCCAACAGAGCCAAGAAACCACTTTCCTGTAGGAGACACAGTAGAATTTTGTCAGATAATACCAATAGTGAACTCGCTGGTGCATGCATATAAAATAGGCAAAATTGTTTCCCGCTATAAAGGACGGGATGCAAAGGAACAAAAAAGCTAGTTAGGCAAAGGGTCCACTTCTTTCTTTTTTATTTTGGGAACAGCCAAGGAAGCAAAAGAGATACAGTGCTTGCTTAACGTAACTGAGCCACCAGTTAATTCAACAACTACCGATTTAAAATCTTTTCCACTTTAGTGAGGAAAAAAGAGCAAGACACAATGAAAACACCCACACAACAATTAAAAATAATATCCTCAAGAGATAATGCAGCAGAAACGTGCCAAAACAAAATGTCAGCGGATTGTATTTGGCGTTATGACAGAAATACATTCAAGAGAACAAGATATGAGTAACAGGTAAAATATGAGTAACGGATAAAATATAAGTAACGGACTATCAACCATGCAAGGACAAGTAGTGGGATCTGGCGCACGAAACAAACAAAGAGCACAGGTATAACAGAGCACGTTCTTCAGAGTTGATCCAGATACTCAACAAAGCATATAAGAGAAGTCCACAAGTTTTATTAACAGCATGATACACAATGTGGTTGGATTCAAGGAAGGTTAATCATAACATAATATGTGTCTAGAGCATATTCATACCCGGAGAAGCAGCTATCATGTAAGTAGTTCACAACATCGATAAGTTACGCTGCTACAGATATTCAACCCTAACCATAATTGTGTAGCGCATTTCTTTCAATAGCACAAATATACTAGAAAGCTATATGAACGTATAACATCACTTGCTGAATCAATCATCATAAAGCACAGCATTCGTAATTGAAATTACAAGGCTGCAGAAACTCACCAAGTGATGCCAACTGTTGCATCTTCCCAGAGCCAGGTGGTCGTCCTCTGCCGCGTTTCTCTGATGGGGCACCAGAGCCTGAACCACCGGATCCACCTGACCCAAATCCTGAACCTGGTGTGCTGACCATGGTTCCCATCCCCGAGTTTGACGAATGTGGTGTTGATGATGAAGAGGGTGATAAACCAAGAGTCACCGCGCCATCAGGTTTATATTTCCTTGGTCTCCCCCTCTTCTTCTTCACCTGCTCATCCTGGCCAGCCCCACTCCCCTGAACCCCCTTAGCATCAGCACCTACGGCCACAACCATGCCAATTTCCATAGCGCCGCCTGAACTAGCACCGCCACCAGCGCCGTGCTGCGCCATAGGAGGTGAGGCCTCAACATGGTGGTACCCCTGCCCAATGTGGGGCCCCCCAACGTGCGGAGTCTGGAATGCGTACCCCGCAGAGACTGCATCAAGATGGTGCCTGTATCCGCCGGGCGGCGGGCCGTGAAGGCCCGGCGAGTGGCCGGGGACACCCGGAGCCCCGATGCCCCGGTGCTGCGCGTAGAACGAGGAGAAGTTAGGCCCCGAAGCCACCGTGGACTCCCTCCCGTCCATTCATAGGAATGGGCAGCACCGCAGAGCTCCCTCACCGCCAACCAACCACTGAGGGGTCAAGCCTAGTTGCAAGAAACAGCACAAAGGTGGCTACTTTGTTTCACTATTCGAGATCAGATGCTTCCGAAAGGTATTGGAGCGAGAAAATGGACGCAAGAATCTCAACTCTGAGGATCTCCCCCCGCAAACTCTCGCAAAAAACTGTTATGCTTCTTGCGAGACGCGCGGCAAGATCAGATCGACGAAGGAGAGATCTCAGGAGAAGAGGTGAAATTTTCGGAAACCGAAGGAATGAAAGGCCAGAGATTGACGAGGGGGCAAAAAATCCAATCTTTGCAACGAATGGGCGAGAAAGAGGA
This sequence comes from Digitaria exilis, assembly GCA_015342445.1. Classification (NCBI taxonomy): domain Eukaryota; kingdom Viridiplantae; phylum Streptophyta; class Magnoliopsida; order Poales; family Poaceae; genus Digitaria; species Digitaria exilis. The sequence goes on from JACEFO010001963.1 coordinate 1,068,066, forward strand.
GGGGATTTGTGCGAGGCTTTCGGCGGAGACCTCTGAGACGAAGGTGGCGGCGCCGGCGGGTTGGGTGGCTCGCGGCGGGATCTGCCTGGCGGCGGGTGAGAGGGGAGCGATCCGATCGGAAATGGCGATGGGGAAATGGGGGTGCTAAAACCCTAGAGATGGGGGGAGGGTGACGGAGGGATCAGAGGGGACGAACCAAGCCTAAGAGGCGGAAGAGCGAGCATGTATGGTGTTTGTGTTCGAGGAGAGAGAAGGTGAAGAGAGAGTGGGCAAGAGAGAGAGAGGGATTCTCTGTGACACAGCTCGTAGAACGGCACAAACCGTACTCACCGCCGTACGTGAGTGGCAAATATTTTCGTAGCAAATTATTGATTTAGAGTAAAAATGTACTATGAATAATAATAAAATTTGCCTCTTCATCAATTCATTAAGATTTAGTTTTCTTTTCGGTCATTCTTTTCGTAATCATTGATCTAAGGCCAGTCTAAATAGAGGTTTCATGGGAGTTTCATAAGCACTAAATTCATTGCCACATCAGCAATTTTGTTGACATAGCAGGATAATTAAGAGAGGGAGTTTCATGAGATGTGAAGAGAGTTTCATCACCATAACACTCCTATGGCACAGTTACCTAGTTTCCAGTCTACGTAACTGTGTCCATGAAACCCCCACTGAGACTGGCCTAAGTCCAACCATCTAGATTTACTTTTCTCGTTTCCTTATCTTTTTCTCTCTTCCTCCTGCATTCACTCACCTTCCTCAATAGTCTTCCTTGTGACTCCTGCGCCGCCACACCTCCCACACGGCTCCCTCGTTGTTGCCGTCTCTTACTCGGCTCCGGAGGCCTCCTCGCTACCTTTCCATACGAGCCAACACAACATTGGCCTATTTTGTTGAGACACTCCCGCCGCCTTCACTGTCATTGAGGATCCTCTTCTGGCCTGGTTTCGAAAGTGTCTTCGCTACCTTTGCTCCACCGCCGTCCTTCCTACTTCCATCATTGGTCGGCGAGTCGCTCTGGAGCTCCCTCTAAACTTGGGCACGGAGGTAAATTTCAACCCCCTAAACTCTAACTCCAAATCATCATCTTTATCTATTTTAATTTGGGTGATCAATGGATATGTTATTTGTATCTTCGAAATTCCCGTTACCGAGTGAGAGTTTAAGATCCTTCTAGAATCCTAGAGATTATAAATGTTTTGTGTTTTTGGTAGAAATTGTTTTCATTATGTGAAAAGATATACTAGAATAATAAAAGATAAAAATATAAAATTGCTCATAAAGAATCAACTATTCACATTAGGCAAAATATAATCTACCTAATGCTCTGTCTCTAAAAACGAAATGCGGTTCGTATTGCTTCATATTGTCCATGTGCTTACTTCATCGGTGTGTTCAGGTTATCAAATGTTCTTGTCGCAGAGGATCCTAGCCTTGACCGGGTACGGAGACAGAGACACATCGTTTGTTGACGCTCGTTTGTTGACGCGTACTCCCTCCGTCGACGAGGATGCGTGCACGTGTTAACTTAATTTATAGAAAAATATATATAATATTTATATCTCTAATAAATTTGTTAAAAAACTAGATTCAAATATCTATCTAATGGTACTAATAATGTACTATAAATATTAATATTATTTTATATATAATTGGTTAATGCTCAAAGATGCTGTTTTTATTGGGAAACGAGAATGACATCTATTTTGGGACGGATGGAGTAAGCTAGATGACAGTAATAATTGGGCTGCCAAGCCACCCACACCGAGAACCCAGATATAGATGAGCAGGCTATTAACATCGAAAAGAGATATTTGCTGGCACCTGTTTAGACAGATTATCACTTCATCTTTCCTTCAACCTAAAAAGATCAGTTGGATGAGGAAGCGTTTTCCAATCAGTGAGTGTTGCTGCTATGCAACGAATTGGAGCGTCAAGATTCAACACGAAAGAGGGTGACCCAACTCAAACTCATTTCTCACAAACGGTTTACGTTGAAATGACATGGCCGGTGACATGATGATTTTACCATAGGCTTCGAGATTGGGGTTTTCCTGGGAAGAAGAACAAGTCCAAAGGGACGGCACGGCAAACGGACGAGGCTGAAGGGAAGTGATGACATGAGCATCACGTACTGGGCTTTGTACTCGCACCCAGTAAGTTCCAATGGAGTACAGCTTGAAGCTGACCATGTGCCAGGCAGGGTTAATTAATCCGGTCCGGTAGTTCGAACCGCCGCCCGACGGTAGCGGTAAACCGGTCCGGTTGGACCGGTTACCGCTACAAACCGGACAAATGCGAATTTTGAATTCAAATTCGGTTTGACCGGTTAGCCGGTCGGTTTGACCGGTTAGCCGTCGGTTTGACCAGTTTCTTTTTTTTTTATTTAACTTGAATTTGCCAAAAAAAATATCAAATGAGCAAATATTTGAAAACTTTTTACACCAATAGATTACACACACCTTGAAGTATTTTTAGAAATTTTTACGACATTTTTTCATTTTTAAATTTAAATTTGAAATTTTGAATTTCTACCGGTTCAAACCGCTCCGAACCGCTACCGGTCCGGAGCGGTTTGGTCGGAACCGGTCAAACCGACGGTTTGGGGAACCCTGGTGCCAGGCCGCTTTCGACACCTCGTCGCTACTTACGAGGAGTAGCATTAAACAAAACTGCTTCCCACCATATACTCCAGCAACTGGACAAAATGCAGGCGTGTGATACCACGCATACCAGACCATACATCATACCAGGCACAAACAATGGACACTTCTCAATGTTCTCATGGATACTAGTGCATATACGTAGCAACTTAAACAGAAGAAATTTTCAGTCTGCAATACTAGTAATTCAAGAACATAAATGAAAGAAAACTGATGAAAAGGGCACGCATCATTTGTCAACATTGAGTTGCTGGGCAGGCAAGGAAAGCATGGAGTGATTCACTGTGGCCACACAACAGAATACCGAGGATTGACACATGCAAAAGCTGCTGCTTCCAAGCAAATAAAAGAGAGAATCGAGATCATGAGATCCAGGCTAAATATTATTTTGACAAAAAAGGAACCATTTATACTCTACTATCTAGCCTACCTAATAGAAGCAGCAACAAAAAGGCAAATGGGTACATGGTTTCAATCTGGTTCCATCAAATGATATCCATCTGTTCTGAGCATAAAACTTTGTCACTTCCTTTCAGAAACTCAGCATCATCAGCTCAGCGTTTCAGTCAGTGTTTTACGCATTTTAGTATACCCGAAGCAAAGCCCTGCAGTCACTTCACTTGTCGACCTCCATGGCTTGTGCAGCTTTGGCTTTCGTTAAGGCAGAAAGTTTAGTCTTCACCTTTTTCTGGCCAACCTTAAATTGGCCACCCTTTCTTTTTTTCTCGCCGCCGTCTATCTGAACAAAAGAAAGTAAAGAACAGCATGAATACAGATGGCATATACTGCATACTTAGGTAAGGTAGTCCAGACCTCAAAACAAGCAAAAGTGCAGATCCTAACAAGCAGAGTCAAATCTGAGGAGCTAGCATGGGGAAAACTTAAGTACACAAGTATATATTAACAAGGCACCGCTGATTAAATAATCAAACTCCGATTGCAGACTGTCACAGAGCGCTATCCAAGAATTACAGATAGGCTTTAAGAAGACGACAGATTAGCCATGTTTATCTGGACCTAGAAATTAGCAGGAGCAACCTGGTCACCACATATCAGATGGCATGTGTGGATCGAAGATAACAAAGAAGCCAGAATGAATAGATATAATATAGCCATATAGGTGGCACAAATAACTTGTCAACGAGTGTTTCAAATTGTTAACAGTCAAGTATAAGATCAGAAAAGTAGACCATTCGAAATGATGCTGAATAGCACAAACAGGATTTAAGAAATGTTGTTATTAATAACCACCTACAAAAGCAAAATATAGATTCCTGGTCCTGAGCTGTTCATAGCAGTAAAACCAGGCCTATCAAAGCAACTGGAGATAAACCAAACCTTCAATATAAGAGAAAATATTTTTCATAAAACATAATAAGAAGTAAATTCTCAGGTATATGTTATAAGAAAAATGCTAGGATGCCTATTCCTGTGGACAAGCTGAGGGCTAAAATTATGTTTCCTTAGTGATGGATAAGGAGAAATGTGCTGAAAGTACACACATCACCATGCCTTCAGATCTGAAATAGCCTGGGAAAGACAAAAGGTGGTAAAAGATCTTCTTCCCCAGAATCTCATATGGAACAATCGCACGTATCCTTTCACACCTCTGGTGTGGCGTGGTCAGTTTGTCAGGTACGCCTGCCGTTGGAGCATTGAGACCCAAATGCTCATGATCATGTCCAGTTTCAAGCAAAATAACTAGCAGGAATATTCTTGGGCACCCCTATTCAATTGAAGACGCCGTTCCTAGTGAAAAAAACCATGGGTTGGTTATCATGTCAGTTGGGAACAGGCTTATTAGTCCAAGGTTAATAATTGGAGCATTGAACTCCATCCCATATGATAATGAAATGCCAGGTGCTAATTTCACACACAAAGGCATCCATTGATGCCAATATTCAGTAATCTACATGTACTAGTCAACAGTGAGTAAACCTGTATAGGCCAACACACCGCAGGAAAAGCTAGTTTAAAGAGCACTAGGAATGGTGCAGAGCAGTACGATTGGTACCTTCATCTTGGATTTCTTGGCTTGCAGCTTCTTGGCCTGCTTCTCCTTGGCCTCCTTCTCCCCTGCACATGACCACCACCGCAGCCGAGGCACCAAATCAGAACAAATGCTCCAGCAGAAGAGAGGAAAATGGAGAAGGAGAGGCGAGATCGTACTCTTGAGGTCGAATTCGTACTGCTTCTTCCTCTTGGCGAGGTTGTTCTTCTTCGACATCTTCTTCCCTCCCTCGCCGCCAACCGCGCCGCCGAGAGGGGAGAGGAGGAGAAGCGACCAAACCCTAGCCAATAATAATACGCTAGGCTCCCTTTTCGTTTCATTGCCCGTACGTGGACCGTCGTCATTGTTGTGGGCTTCGGCGGGGCACTATTATATGGGCCTTGAAACGTTGCTTGTCTTCAGGCCCAGCTACCTCTCGAAGGCCCATAGTAGCAGCCATGCCGCGAGCTTGGACGATAACGACGTCCCGTGAGGACCGGACGGGCAGGCACGGCCGGCCTCGAGAAACGACGAGATCCGGGGGATGTGGCTGCGGATTCGGGACACGTGGCTCCAGCCGACATCCATGTGGGCCCCGTGCGACCAATCATGCCGACGCGTGGCGCGTGGGCGGAGACGACGTGGCAGCCATCATTATAAGGATTAAGCGGGATAATTAACTCGGCACCGGCCTCGTTTAGTCATGGCGCTTTCCTGCTGGGCCGGCCGCCACCAACGAGGCGGAAATCATTTCTTTTTCCCTCTTTCCAAAAGATGTACTCCTTCCTACTCAGCACTGAGCTGCTTCAGCGAGCTTCTAAAAGGGGCAGGAGCAGGTTAGCATTAGCAGCTTTGGTTGGTCATCATAATCATCGTGCCTGCTGGTGCTAGCGGCAGAAAGATTGATCCCATGGAGGCGACGAAAGCGGATGTGGTGGCGCCGGCGGCCGGAGCCGGCGCAGGTCATGTCGGCGGCGGAGGAGCCAAGAGTAAGACGTCTTTTCCTCGCTTGCATAGAAACCGGTAGCCCTGCTCAAAATCAATCAGGATTTTATCAGAGTCGCACAAGCCTATCCAGCAGATGCTTCAGCAATCAGCACAACAACTGGGCCGCCTCATGGTTCTAACCCGCCAGCCGTCTCTCTCGATCTGCAGGTGGACCTCCAGTGCCAATTCACAATGCTGCAGCAGCTCCGGCTGACAGAGGTATTCTTAATCTCAAAGTAGTTAGCTTCTAATGCTTCTTGCAAGTAGATCTTCTCCATCGCTACGACGGTGCATTGTGGATAACACGGACAAGTGTGCAGATGCCGTTCTTGCAAAGGTGGAGATGGACAGGAAGCTGTCGATGATCAAGGCCTGGGAGGAGAGCGAGAAGAGCAAAGCCGAGAACAAGTACTCAGCTCAACTACTCTGCAGCTGTGTTTGGCACAACTGCTGCAAACCGTATGTGACGTTGTTTTTGCTTGCAATAGGGCTCAGAAGAAGATGTCATCCATCATGTCGTGGGAGAACACAAAGAAGGCAGCTGTGGAAGCAAAGCTTCGAACCCGAGAGGTACTTCTTTATCCAGGAGATGTGCTTGTGTCAGTTATGCTTGTTCATTCAGTCCAATTATCACAACAAAGATGCTTGTGTAGTTGATCACTGTGCCTGCTGCTCAGCTCAGCCTGGGGACACAGAAGTTAGTCACACATCACACATTCTTAACTAGTACCCCGTAGTTCTAAAATTCTGACAAAGAATCTCTGCTAGCGAAGCATGCAAAAAACTAAGATATCGACAACTGTCTAATTGTGACTGAATGCATCCATACATGCATATGCCAATTCCAGGAGAAGCTGGAAAAGAAGAAGGCGGAGTACGCAGAGAAGATGAGGAACCAGATTGCAGCCATCCACAAGGAGGGTGAAGAGAAGCGTGCGTCGGTCGAGGCCAAGCGCCACGAGGCAATTCTCAAGTATGAGGACATGGCAGCCAAGCACCGGTCCAAAGGGACTACCCCTGCAAAGAAATTCCTGGGCTGTTTCTAACTGGTGATCAAGGGTACAGTTTCAGTTATGTTCTCTTATGCTCTTCCCTTGTGCTTGGAACGCCATGGGCAGAACACGCACATGTGGTGCAGAGGTTCAGCGGTCGCAGTTTTGGCTTGCCTTGTGTATATGTTCTCGGCATCTTGGCTATTGCTCTGCTGTGTGTATTGTTTGCTGAAAACGTGTGAATGCTTGTGGTTTTGCCTGTGCAATATGTTGTAACTCTATGTATTGTAGCCACTGGACATCTGCATGTAGCTACTTCTCTGAATGATGCAGAACATGACAAGCCTGCACTGCGGAACAACTAGCAATAGCCTGACAAGGCGATGATGCAGAACAGTGATCAGGTCCATACAGTTAACTGACGAACCACAGCATTCACGCACCTCTTTTCTAGATCTGCTTATCTGAACTATACCAGCAATGTGACCCCAGAATTAACACCATCCACAGCAATTTTAAATACTAGGAACATCAGCTATGATAACTAAACACGGCACCAGAAGCAGCGTGCCGGGAGTGAGGAGGGATCACGGCTCTGGGCTGCACGCGCGGCGTCGGTCGGATCAGTCAGGTGGGGGGCAGGACGTGGTACCGGTCGTTCGCGTGGCGCGCGTAGAGGTAGCCGGCGAGCGCGACGTCGACGGCGACCACCGCGGCGAGCGTCCCGGCGAGTACCGCAACGCGCACCTTGCCCCAGAAGGCGGCGCGGCGAAGGCGGCGGGCGGTGGCCGAGGGGGCCAGCTCCAAGGCGGCAGCCTCGGTGAGCGCGGCAAGGAGGCGCTTGGAGCGCGGGCTGAGGCCGCTGGCGCTGTGCAGCTCGCCCAGGACGACGTTGATCGCCTCCGGGAGCGGCGCCTCGCTGACATTGTTGGTGAAGTCGGCGGCCGCTAGCACCTGCTGTGGATCATCAGAACCGCACCCGTCAGGATTTTTGAATTTCGAATGACCTCACACAAACGGACAAAAACACAAACCGAAAACCGATTGGCCAACATTCCAACGCGACTTCCCAAAGTCGAAACACGAGCGCATCATGATTTCTCAAACTGAAAACGCACAACTCATGAATTGAAATGGAAACTCTCCGAATTCGAAATCTCAGCACGAACGGCTGCAGTGAAGACCAAGCAGGAGCAGCCTACAAAATTATTTTATCAACACGAAATTCGGATTTCAAACGCTGTACTCGAGAACGAACTCAAATCGAGGGGAGGATTAAGTAGCAGATAAGAGGTCCAACCGAACTGGCCAACACAATTCGCTCACGAACCCAGGAAATCGGAACACGAGCGCGTTCAAATTTGAATTCGAATCCCAAATTCCAGCTCGATTTCATAATTTTCTCCCAATCTGAATTGGAGAAGCAGCAGTAATCCGAATGGGTGCGGGCGCTTGCATTCAAGCTGAAGCCTCTACCCACAAAACCCCAATTCCACTCCAGAAATTGAAAACCCCAGAACATGGAACGCGAAAAAAAAAACTCCGTCGCAAATATTAGGAGCCGCGTACAGAATTGTCAACACGAGATTCAAATTTCAAACGCCTAAACTCGAGAAAATTCAGATGCAGATGGTTCGTTGCAACAACATCGCGGTAGCACCGGAATTCAATCGGAGGGAGACGATCAAAGACGAACCCCGCATCCAAAATTCGCAGCCCGTAACGAAGCTCAGAGGCAGTTCGAATGCAGCAAGACACAATCCCCACCCACCCACCTCGGTGACACAGGAGTCGGCGGAAGCTGCCAGCGCGTCACCATCAGGGGCAGCGGAGATGACGGAGGTGGAGGAGGCTTCGGCGGAGACTTCGGGGTCCGGCAGCTCGGGGAGCGGCTCCAGGTCCTCCTCTCGCGCGGCATCCACAGAGAGCGTGGCGGCGGAGAGGGTGTCGTCGTCGTCGTCGTAGGCCAGGCACTTGGCCACCACCTGCACGAGGAGGAGGCGGAAGAGAGGAGGCTAGTTGTTAGGCGGTGAAAATCGAACGCCAAGGTGAGAGGAGGAGGTGCGCGTGATGGTTGGGCGCGAGGTTACCTTGGCGTTGGAGGCGACATCGCGGGGGGCGGCGGCGGGGACGGGAAGCTTAGATGCGGCGGGCGCCGACGAGGAGGAGGCGGACCCCACGGAGCTGCGGGTGGAAGGGCAGGAGGAGCGGAGCGCGGAGGGGCGCAGGCCGGTGGAGGGTTTCGCCATGGCGGTGCGGTGACTGCGATCACGGCGGGGTATGGAGATGATAGGGGGAGAGAATGGTGGAGGCGGCGGCCTTGGGGGCCTGATTTGATGATCCAAGCAAAGGCCAAGGGTTGGTTTGGTTGTGTTTTAGTTTCTGTTTCTGAAAATCAAATACGTGAATGGCCATTATATTCGTTGGTTCATTTTATTTTGGCTATCGAATTTTAGAAAATATAAGTTGTGGCTATTAAAGTTGTACATCTGAGTTGATACGATCATTAATTCTCTAAGAATACATATTTGACCGACGTGGGATTAAGCTCATTAGTTTATTTTACCTTTTTCGCAAAAAAATATTTTACCTAGTTTTGTTTTCCCAATCTCACGCAGAACCCTTATCGTTGTTTTTAATAACACATTATGTATGTGACCTTTTATCTTCTAATATGATGTATCCTCGCAGCTATCATCACTCAAATTCATATTTTTAGAGAGCTAATAACTGTATCGACTTAATTGAGCAACATTTATGGTCACAATTTACAATTTTCTATCTTTGATATAGGCAAATTGAAACAAGTCAGTAGGTATAGTGAAGATTCATGCATTTTACTCTTTGTTTGAAACACACTGGACGCCTAAAAACACACAGAATGAAAAAAGAAATCTTGTAAAAATAAAAAAAATGCAGTTTTTATTTGTTTTTAGTAGCGTACTTTTAATCTGGTTTTCAGATAAATGTGCGATGAAAATACACACTACATAAGAAAAAAGGTTAGTCTTGCTCCTCATCATAATAGGAAAAGAAAAAGGGATAATAATTTTTATTCTTGCCTTGAACCTATTTTTATTTCTTTTTAAGAAGAAATATACAGGTTGTCATGTGACAGGACCTCCTGCTGGGCACGTAGGGAGCGGCGTATACGGGTCGGACTGTATTAATGTATTATTTATCTGGCAAGAAGAATACCTTCTCCAATACTGTACTGTACAGCCCAGATAGCTGCTTGTGGATGGGATTCTTCCCTTCCACGTGGGACCCACACCACCTGCAGTCATCACCAGACCAGGGGAGAGGGAGGCAAAGCCGAAACCAGATTAGACTTGCCGACGATCCATCCACGTCGCGGGATCCATCCCTCCATCGATCGATCTCGCGCCCGATTTCCCACTCCCTTCGCTCGATCGTGAGTTCGTGAGGCCCGATCCCTTCAGAATTCCTTCTTGGTTGCGGCGGATTCGGCCCACGAATCGCTGACCTTCTCCTCCTGCGATTTCGTCTCTGATCCAGTGCCTGGTTTGCGAGCGCAGGGAGAAGGAACCCGGCGGCAATGGCGGGGAGGGCCAACATCCCGACCAACAGCTCTGCGCTGATCGCCATCATCGCAGATGAGGTAGCTCACCGGCACCGCAGCTTTCCTTTCCCCCTTCCTCTGATTAGTCGGGATGTTTGCTTATTTCATCCGACGATGCTGTGCTGCCAAATAGCTGTGGAGACAAACATATATTGTACTTCATCTTCGGTAGATCTGTAGAAGGAGATTCCTTGCCATTCTCTCGGTAGAGATCTGTAGAAAGCGAAAAACATACTGCTTGTGTTACCTTTCAGCACTGGATCTGTCAATCGGTTCATCTGTTACTGAACTCATTATGCAGAGCTATATGACGGGAATAAATTTATTGTCTCCACTATGTTTGCAGGATACGGTGACTGGCTTTTTGTTGGCTGGAGTCGGCAATGTTGATCTGAGGAAGAAAACAAACTATCTTATTGTTGATAACAGTAATTCCTTGAACCTGTTAACATGCAAAACCTTTTAAGTTTCCCGTAAATATCTGGTTGTTTCAACTGTTGACTTCACATGATGACGCTGTCATCTGTGATACATATCCTATCCATATTACTAATGTAGAACTGAATATATCTTTTGAAAGCTCTGCAATATAGTGCGCTCACAGGAAGAACGGAATCTGTTCATTGCGTCACTCAATTTATCGCAGTATCAGTTTGGTGGTAGATGTGCTTTGGTAATGCGTGGATTCCAATGCCTGTTTAGCTAATCTGTTGGATTTTAAGTTACGTCACTGAGCTGAAAGTTTTCTTCTGGAAGATATTCAAATTTGCAAATTAGCTTGTTCTTCTTTTTTTGTCTCTGAGCCTTGATTGAACTGATTTTTATTCTTAGCTTACCTTTTTATGATTGTTTCGTGTATTTATTATAAAAGTTGATTTTGTAGAAAAATCCTTTTATTTATATTGTTATTTGTTAGATGATAACATCATGTGTGCTTACTAATTAGTATTACAGTAACCTCATGGATTTTATGTCCTTGTATGCTACAGAAACAACAGTTAGACAAATTGAAGATGCATTTAAGGAGTTCACCACAAGAGAGGACATTGCAATTGTGCTCATCAGCCAATATGTAAGTAATTCATTTTGCGTGTTCAAGTTGTTTATTCTTTTGGGGATGTCACCACACAGCTAAATTTGTGGCCTCAAAATGCTAGCAAATGAGTTAGTTATGGGAATTTGTTCTCCATTTTAAACACATGAAGACATGACCTTTTTTAGGGTGAAACCTCAGAACTTGTGATATTTCATCATGACATACTGCAGAGAAAGCATAATAACAATTATTAAAACAATATAATTCCCTTATGGTTAGTTGATTATGCGATTTTTGTCAACCTGATTAAATCTGACGAAATGTGTTGACCCTTATAGAAGTTTCACCTGCTTCTGAACTTGCTTATGTCCCTGCAGGTTTATTTACTCAAGCTACTTAAACCTTTTATTGTACTAGTTATAGTGAAGCGCTTGCTCAATTTGTGGCTCCTATAATGCATTGAGATAAACTTTAAGCTTTTGCACTGTGCATATTTCTGTAACAATTGAAATTTTGAAATGTGTTGGCCATTTTATGAAGTGTTCCATTCCATTTGTGTTTGTCAGGTTGCAAACATGATAAGGTTCTTGGTAGATGGCTACAACAAACCTGTTCCTGCCATACTGGAGATCCCATCGAAGGATCATCCATATGATCCAGCGCATGATTCGGTTCTTTCTCGTGTGAAGTATCTATTTTCTGCCGAATCAGTGGCTTCAGACAGGCGATAAATGTTTGATGGCCTTCATGTATCTTGTTCATCTTATGTTTGGGCCAATTTATTGAATCTACCAGCATTATGAAAATAAAGATGTATTTGGCATAACCCTTTATTTATTTGAATGAGATTCAGCTACCGATGACATTTTATTTGCCACGGTTTGTACTTGATGAATATAGCAGTAACTGTACTTCCTTCACTGCGTATATTGTATAGCAACCCAGACTGTTGAATAACATGCAAATCACATGATGCTGATTCAGTGATCGATATTCTTCTGGTCTGGCCTTCATGCATGATCTGGTATGTCCGACCTGTAACTCTGGGTTCCTCCAGTTGCAATCTTGAAGACATGGGATACAAGGCACCCAGTTATTTGTAACAAAAATGACGTGGTTCTGTCACAATAGTAGTTTCATAAAAGGAGCCTGATCATTGGCGTGCAACATTAGTAGAAGAAACATGCATATCCTAGTTACCACGGGAAGCTTTTGAGCAGTGGATTAGTGCGGCATATTTCATATAAGTGACCTGTAAAACATTTTTACAGCTTACATAATAATATATAGATAGAATTACGCAGAAACACAGCCAACGGTAACAATTTGGAGCTGCATTATGCACACTGCCTCAAGAGAACAACTGACGGCTGCATTAAACTTGGAGCAAGAAACAACAAAGAACTGCTACTGCACTAATCTCTGCTCGAACTAGGGAAGTGAATAGCAACAAAAGAGTTTGTACCACTTGTGATTCTGTTCCTCAGTGAAAACCTCTGCTTCTTCGGCCATGGAGATCTGGATGCCTTTGGAACCTTATGCTTGCACCTCTCACACACTAGCTTGTTATGCAGGAATATATCTTCTAGGTTCACGGCTGCTACAATAACTCTTCTAACATACCTCACAAACTTATCTTGCGGTCGAAACCCAAAGATTCTGAGCACAACCAGCTTGTGGTGCTTGAAACCAGATGCCCCATCTTCCCAGTCTACACTCTTCTTCTCCTCGCTATATGCATATAGCTTCCTGAGTTCCTCGTCCCTTAACATTTCACAAAAATGATCTTGCACTGTGATTTGCAACTCCTCAAGGGACGGTGCACCTTGGAGAACGAACATTGTCCAGTCCAGATCACATTCTTCAGAGATGTTGATCAAGCTTACACGCCTTAATTTGTGGAAAATAGGAAACAGCTGGCTTGGACCTTCTGGTTGAACCCATATCTGCAAAAGATGAGAAGATGCAATATATGTTAACCACAACAATGGTTAGATAGACATGCAGCAAACATGAGCAGCTAAATGTTAACCACAACAATGGTTAGATAGACATGCAGCAAACATGAGCAGCTAAATGTTAACCACAACAATGGTTAGATAGACATGCAGCAAACATGAGCAGCTAAAGTAAAAGGCATCTTTAACAAAACAGTCACCTTGACTAACCTTTTCACTCTTAAAGTTCAAATACAGAGTGCTGACTGTGGCATTGCCAAGAACCTCGCTCAGCTTGAGCATCTTGTGCCAAGAGAGGCCGATGTTAGTCAGGCTCACACTCTGGAGAAGCGGAACATAACCAAAAGAAACTGGATCTTCTTGAGAAACCCAGGCGTTAAATGTCAGCGTTGCCAGCCTCGGTACCCACTTGAGATGAACCCTCTCGAAACGACAGTTGTCAATCTCTAGCTCACTGAGTAGCAGATGCTCTACTTCTAGGAAGAACAATATCCCCATGGTGCAGTTGTCCAGGCGAAGGAATTCCAATCTCTTGCATATACTGAAAATCTTGGGGAAATCAGGTTCGTTCAAACTCACATTCTCTAACTTGATGCATGTGAGATAAGAAAATGCATTTGGACAAGCATCAACGAGCAACATCAGCTGCCTTCCATGAAGGAACACATCATATATGGTGCACCGGGCACGTCTCTTCTTTGTCAAAATTGCAAATTCTACTGCGTCGACTGCCTGATTTTCCATGGTTCCAGCAACAGTTTGGGCAACGGAGAGGGCCTCATCTCCCAGGTAGAATTGCAGAGATAGGAGGTGAATGGCATATTGACTGGCCTTCCTTGCTGCTAGGATGCTCTTTGTTGCTTCAGCCATGGCGGCATTGGCTTGAGATAAACCATCAAAAGTGATGCTGGACCTGTTGCCCTCACTAGGATCAAAGGAATTAACCTTTATGACAATTTTATTGAGCTTGGTGGGGATGTGCCACAGTCGCCTAGAGAGGGTACCCATTCTAGCAGCTTCTCGAATGTTAAGGCGTTCAAGGACTGAGACCAGAATGTCGTCTGGCATCTTGCTGAGCCTATCCATTGCATCCTGTAATGCATTCAAGATGAGCGTGCCGGTTAGATAAAAATAATTAATCATACGATTTATAGCAGGAGAGTCGAGCGAGAAGATGTTCAGGTGAGCTCTGCATTCTACATGACTACATTCGAAGAGAGACCGAAGAAGATCAGAGTAATTCATAAGAAAAAAAAAACATATTTTTCATCAGTTCCAGTTCCCATCGATACGGCGATTGCCGCACGGATTTAGACAAGTCAATCGAAGTCGAGCTACTTACATGTGCGCTGGATTTGCCGCGCGGTCCCATGGGGAGGAGACGATCTAACCCTAGCCCTCGTCGCCAGATAGAATAGTCCCCAGAAGGACAGAGGCGAAGGACGGAAGGAAGGGGAACGGGATGGAGGCGGATGGAAATTCCTTCCTCGCAACTGGAGAGGATATAGAACCAAACTTGGGAGCCTGGGCCAGGAGGCGTTCGTTTCGGGGTTTTACTGTAGCGGACTATCGGCTACTTTTTTCCCGGCACGGATGAAAAAGAAAACAAAACAAAAAAAACATTTGGGACATAAAATCGGTAAGGGGAAATCACTAGCAAGATCAAAAGTTGTTCACAATGAGACACCGATATGTTAATAGTTCAAGGGGGACCAAGTTCAATTTTGTTATCATTTAGGATCTTATTGCCAGAAAGTACCGGCTAAAGCATACGAATTAAACAAATATAGTTTTACAAACTAAAACTGTGATGTAAATGCACAAAGTTTGGCAGCCAAGGGTCACAGCGCATTACAACTATGTTTGTCAGACCACTTTATGCGGTGCCTCAAGAGAAATACTGATGTCTGCTACAAACTTGATCCAGACAAAAAAAGAAGACGACTTGCGACCACACTAATTGCTTCTCAAATCAGTAATTGCTGCTCAAACGCGGGAAATGAATCACACCAAATGAGTTGGTCCCGCTGGTGATTCGATTCCTCAGCGAAAACCTCTGCTTCTTTGGCCATGGAGATCTGGAAGCCCTTGGAACATCATGCTTGTACTTCTCACACACCAACCTGTAAAACAGAAATATATCCTCCAGATTCACTGCTCTTTGATGACACTTCTGATTCACGAACCTGTCTTCTGGTCGAAATCCGAAGACTTTTAGTGTAGCTAGCTTGTGGTGCTTGAAATCAGATGTGCCTCCTTCCCAATCTACACCCTTCTTCTCCATGCTACATGCGAATTCCGTCCTAAGCTCATCATCCAGCAACATTTCACATAGATGATCCCGAACCATGATGTTCAGCTCCTCAAGGAAGGGTGCACCTTGAAGAATGAACACCGTCCAATTCAGGTCACATTCTTCGGAGATGTCAACCAAATCCACAACTCTTAGTCTGTGAAACACACGTGACAATTCTTTTGGACCTTCTGGTAGAACCCAGATCTGCAAAAGATAAAGAGTGCAAAATATGTTAACCACAACAAAGTTTAGATTGAACCTCCTGTAGACAACATGAGCTACAAAAGTAAAAAGGAGTTGCAATAAGAAAACTGTTAGCCTGACTAACCTTTTCGCTCTTGAAGTTTAATCATAGCGAACTGATTTTGATATTGCCAAGGAAATTACTCAGCTTAAGCATCATGTGCCAAGAAAGGCTAATGTTACTAAGCCTCAAACTCCTGAGCAGTGGAACATAACCGAAAGACAACGGATCTTGTTGAGTGATCCACGTTTCAAAGGTCAGCATTGTGAGCTTTGGTAGCCACTTGAGATGAACCACGCCAAAATGGCATTCGTCCATCTCTAGCTCACTGAGCTGTGGGTGTTCTACTTCCAGGGCTGGTTTGGCAACCGCCATGTTCCCGGGCTGGAAATCCCATCGTAGCCTCACAGGAGCGTGAAAAGCGGCGGCAAAGAGATGGGCAAGAGGGCATGTTATGTACACGATGACAACGACGTATTGCTACAGCTGTGGAGTTTTTCACGGGAAAGTAATCCACGACCCAAGAGGCCGGGCATACTTCCCCCTCGTCGTCGTCCTTCTTCCTCGCTGGCTTCTGGTGACCAGGCTGCCGGCTGGCGGCCTCCTTGTTCTCGTCGTCCTTGTGTTTCAAGCTTGTCTGCTCCATGGGGTTTCCTTCCCTGGGCATGGATCCCTCTCGTTACCAAACCAGCCCCCAGGGGGACCAGAATCCCCATGTCACAGTTGCACAAGCGGAGAAACTCCAATCTCCTGCAAACACTGAAAATGATTGGAAAGCCACTTAGGTCCATACTCCTTAAATATATGAAAAAAACCCTTAAATTTTATTATCTTCTATATTTACACCATTCTCATCTCTTTCACCTCTCTAATCTCCTAATCTAGCCATGAGCTCGAGCTTACCCATGGAGAAGCTGGGTTCGGTCATGGCATCTTATAGCTCGTGGACATGGCAAAGCAGGGAGGCATGGCGACGTGGCAGAGCAGGGCAGGAAAGCGCGACGGGGCACGTGACACCTCACCTGGGACAGCGTGGGCAGAGCAGGGAAGCACAGTGGCCCGTCTCACCTGACTCCACCCAGCCATTCTTTGAGCGCGGTGGAGGTGCATGTCGACGACCTTCGAGGTGGGTTGGGTAGTGTGCACGCTAGGGCCGGAGCGGCCACCCCCGACGGAAGCAGGCTCCACCGATTGAGAGAGCTAGAGAGGTAAAATAGACGAGGACCTAGATATAAGGGCTCTTTTTCATATATTCATGCCACGTAGCGTCATCTCAAAGGGTATGGACTTAAGTAGCACAACATAACAACAAGTTCAGGATGTCAGATTTCGGTTTTGCAAGTTCGTGGAGGCATTTCGGGACAAGTTCAAGGACCACCGATGCATTTAACTCTTCGCATTACCGCCGAACAGCAACCTCAGTGTATAATGCCACTTGAGGTGAACAAAAACAACATATACTGCACATCTATGAGAGTTCAATTTTTACACCATGGTAAACCCTAAGGGAATACATGTTGCTGTGTTCGTAAGAGGGAACAGGTTGTTATTTCCTTATTCGGATCCCAGGGACATCCTTCAGCCCCATCTTCAGGGCGGTTTTCCGGTATATCGCTGGAGGTTTCTCCAAACCTATCGAAGTACCAAACCGGTTTGCTAGGTCAGCAAGCGTGGTTTTGTCTCTACCTATGTCAGCGATCGAGTTATAGTACCCAAGCCACGCGTGGTACGCTGCTTCTTTGATGCTCATGTCAACGATTTTTATCGAATCATCGACCTGCATTGCAAGATGAAAAAAGCTATCATGGGCACATATGCAAGCGCTATTATAAATGAAATTTCCCTAACAGCATTGAACATTAACAATAAATTGCATGATGGATGATCGCAGGGCATGATAAAGTACATTAAAGATAACAAGAACGCGACAATCTAGTGAGTATTTCGGACCTTTTGTTTCATCTCCTGATCAATATCTGGAGCTGGATACTTCTCTATCGGGAGATCACCTATCTCATTTAAGAAATACTCTTCCCATGGTGCAAGCAGAAGAATTCCTTTGCCAGATTTACCTTCCCTTCCAGTCCTTCCAAGTCGATGGATATAATGCTCTCTATCAGGAGGAGCACCAACCTAATCCGAGAGCTATGCATATCAGTACTGCAACAATCAAGAATAGCCATGCCATGCAACTGTATTCAAGAGGTAGAAGACACCAATTCTGTAGTTGCTTAGGCAAAAAAAAGAAGAAGGTAGTATCCTAAACTTTCTTCAACTACATTAATAACAAAAAAGAATCTCACCTGAATCACAAGGGTGACATCTGGGTAATTCACCCCGCGAGTAGAGACATCTGATGTTACAAGAATCAAGCGATTAGAGTCCCGGAACTCTTCAGATATGCGAGTTCTGTAAAGCTGGGGCTTTCGTGAGTGAATTTCCCTAACATTTAACTTCAAATCTCGAAGCATGATATACACAAATTCAGTCACCATGGCTGTTGTGCAGAAAACAATAACCTGGGATTTGAAAATTTATTAGTAAGCCAACAAATTGAAGCTCTTACTACTGGTTGGTTGAAGAAAAGGAGATGGAGGTACCTTGTAATCAATTTCACGATCAATATGCTCTCGAAGTAGGCGATGGATCATATGAAAATGCAGCTCATGCGTCACAACAAGACATGACTGTTGAACCTAAGCTCAACAACAAGGGGTTAAAACGGATTAAGAGCAAACATAATTATTTTCATAGCAGAGAACAGAAATGGAGGCCAGCAGAGGACCACAAACTTCTATTTTAAGCGAGACATGAGTTACCATTATAGCTCATGTTTCCCTAAAAAGGTATGAAGATGCGTACAATCTTCAACGGTTTAGACCTATATGCCTAAAAAAACCTATGGGAATATTAAATACTAGGTATTTTATTAGGATTGTAAAGAGAGACAGATATTGAGGAGAAAGTAGGAAACCTTAGTCGGGGTTTCAACAGCTCCCAGGCCCACAGTATCAACAAAAATGTGATCCCTCTTTAATACTAGCTGTGAAACCCTTCGGACCTGTCAGTCACAAATAGCAACCATTACTTCTAGGTTTTGAATTGTAGCTATCCAGAAATCTAGTGCTACGCAAACAAAGTCGTACAAAGAAAAAAAAAACCTAATAGTCACACGAGCTATGCTGATTATGTTACCTCTTTTGGAATAGTAGCTGAAAAGAGCAATGTTTGTCTTTGGCGTGGCAAGCTATCAACAATCTTTTCTATGTCTTTACGGAAACCCAAATCTAGCAAATGATCAGCTTCATCCAACACAAGCAATTTCAATCCCATCAAGCGAACAGAGAATGAGGATCTGTTTTCAATGTGATCCAGCAGTCTACCAGGTGTCGCAACTAAAATCTGGATGCAAAATAAAAAAAAAACACATAAAATGTTCAGGCTAACAATTAAGCACTTCTATTGTGATCTTCAGTAGGTTACCAAATATGACGTAATGACAAACCTGGCATGGATCAGATTCTAAACGTCTCTGATCAAGCTTAAATCTAGTGCCACCAATAAGAGATTGAACACCAATTCCTTCATGGTACTTCAACAAGACATTTGCTTCAGCTGTAAGCTGGATGGCAAGCTCTCTTGTAGGGCAGAGGACAAGAGCAAATATTGGAGATACTCGATGATTTGTATTGCTCTTCATAGCATTCAAGACTGATTCAATTGCAGGAAGCTGTTTATCAATCATTTTGAATAAATTGGTTGAACAAGGAGATCATTGAAACAGACATAATATCAGAAATAACATATCACGAGTGATCATTACCAGAAAAGCTGCACTTTTGCCTGTTCCAGTTTTAGCTTTGATAAGAACATCTTTACCTGCTTGTATATAGTAGTATAAGTGAGGAATTCGATGGCTTCTTAAGTAAACCTATTTTTTATGAATGTACATGCATAAAATTAGGAGGATTTACCTAAACTTCACTCATAACAGGAGGGTGGGGAAAATCCAACAGCTACTATATGTCCTAAACATCTGTTTTTTTAACCCAGATTTTGTTCCTTTTCCCTCTTGCTGTAAAACATGCCTAAAGAAAGTAAAATAAATATACTACCTTCAAGACATATAGGAAGAGCTGCCTCTTGCACCACAGTTGTCTGTACATACCCAGCATCAGTAAGTGCTTTGACTGTCAGAGGGGAGATACCACACTCATCAAATCTGAAGACAGAAACAACATAGGTTATCAGGCTGTTGGTTGTATGGATGGTATCTCTGTTTCAAAGTAGATCAGATACTGCAAAAAAAAAAAAGTAAATTTATTATTCGCCGACCATTCATTAATCTCAAGTCAAAAGGGCAAGGATCATGATATCAGGATTTTATTGTTACAACAGGCCAGTGTCAGGAAAAAAGGAACTCCAGAAAGCCAAACTACAAGATTTCATACAATGTGGTGCTTGCATTTCAAGAATACGTTTTTTTTGCTTTACATAAATTTTATCAACATCCATGAAGACAGGAGTTTCTATGAATGAAGTTCCTAAGGTCCACAAAACTTAAACAATATATATGTGATGACAAGTAAAAAACAAAGATGACTCTGAGAATGTAACCTTTTACTGGTAAGAAGAGATTCACCCTTGGACTCGTAACGCCTCCTCTCAGTACCCAAAACCTCCCTATTTTTTATCTCCTCACGCAGCTCTCGGATTCTAACAGCAAGATCATTGTTTTCCTCCTCATAAGACTTGAGCACCCGCCTTTCCTTCTTCATATCGCAGTTCCTGAGAGCAGCACTGCTCCATCTCCTCCTGATCGTACCTCTGTCCCCAGTTTCATCGATTTCTGAATCCTCTTCACTTGATGCTCCAAACTTTCCAAACCTCAGATTCCTCTTGGGCGTAGATGTACCATCCTGATCCTCATCCGACGACGAATGTGGTCTCCACTTCCTGCCAAATCGCCTCGCAGCCACCGAGTACAATCTCTCCTGATTGAACAGTGCCATTGCTGCGGCCTCTGATCGATTCCCAGCATTGGCAGCACCCAATGGCCTTAGCTCATCACCCAAATGCCAGCTCACCGTGCATGGAGACATCACGGAGTAACGCCTCTTGGGACCAAAGAAACCGAGAGAAGCCGAACTCCAATGCGACCTTAAGGGCGCCACCGTTCGGTACTCCCTCTTGGGATTGAACGCGGCCAAGCTCGGCCCCTTTCCGCCGGGTGCAGCCTCCACCCGAGTCCTCGGTTGCTCCCGAGCCAGCTCCTCCCAATCCTTCCAATTCGCTCCTCCGCGGGGTCTCCCAGAGTCCAATCTCTGCTGCTGCTGCTGGACAGCAGGCGGGATTCTAGTCGACGGCTGCTTGGCGCGGCGGAGGGGACCGTCGTCCTCGTTCCAGAGGTCCTCGGCGCCGGGCTTGCGGAAACGGTCGGCGAGGGCGCGGATGTGGGCGCGCGACGAGGTGGGCCCCTCGGTGGGGGGCGGGTCCGGGCCGGCGGCGGGGAGGCGGGAGGCGCGGATCTCGGAGCGGAGGCGGGCGAGGTAGAGCTGCTTCTCATGGCGGAGGAGGCCGCGCTGCTTCTGCCGCGCCAGCTTCTCGTGCATCCGCTTGTACTGCCACTTTGACAGCCCGCCCGGGAACGTGCGCGGCCCGCCCCCCATCGCCGGCGGGGGAAGCGACGGTGGTGGCGGCGCGTAGGGTTTATCCCCCTCCCTCCCTGCCTTGCCTTGGGTTTTGACGGCGAAATCAACAGACTGAAGAGAATGGAGGCAGTTAGGTTTCCGCCTTCTCGTGTGGAACTTTACGCCTCCGCCAGTGGGACACGCACATGGAGCAAAGCAAGCGACTGAGCAGTGGGGCCCACGGCTCCCCCCTCCCAACTGCTTCGCTTCCCTCCCTCCCTCCCTCGCAGATCTCTCTCTCTCTCTCATCGCATCGCAGCAGCAGCGGAGAGGAGAGATGGCGGAGGAGGAGAGGAAGCGGGTGCTGGTGGTGGGGGGCAGCGGCTACCTGGGCCAGCACATCCTCGCTGCGCTCGCCTCCGCCGGTCGCCTCGACGTCGCCTTCACCCACCACAGTCAGGCCCCGCCGCAGCCGCTCCTCGACGCGCTCCCCTCCATCCGCGCCTTCCGCGCTGACCTCCGCTCCGGCGACGGCTTCGAGGCGATCGCTGCGTCCTTCGGACAGGTACGACTCCGCATTCCCACCGCAACGCAGCTCCAGCAGTAGCATCCATTTGTGCATTGTGACTTCTGCTACTGCTCTGCTCTACTTACAAACGAGACTTACTGCTTCATCGAGTGATTGGCGATTTTCCTGACTTGTGTGTGCCACATGGATTACTACTAGCTCATCACTACATAGCTCTCTCTCTCTCTCTCTCTCCACTAAAGTACTACCTAAACTGAGGAGCACGCTAACTTTGACCTGTTCAGCCCCATGTAGTTGTCAACTGTGCTGCAATCTCAGTTCCTCGGGCATGTGAAATGGATCCACCTGCTGCGATGGCTACCAATGTGCCTTCTTCACTTGTCGATTGGCTGCTAGGATTTGGGAATGACGACTCACTTTTGATTCATCTCTCAACAGATCAAGGTACAGCACTCCTTTCCTTGGTGTAATACGATGCTGCTCAAACAATTTTACCTGTGCTACATTCTATACTGATGATGAAGTGCATAATGAAATGTGGCCTTCATGTATTTTAAAACAGTTTATCAAGGGGTCAAATCCTTCTACAAAGAAGAGGACGAGACATTGCCGGTGAACATGTATGGAAAATCTAAAGTTGCCGCGGAGAAATTCATCGTTGAAAAATGCTCAAACTATGCAATCTTGAGAAGCAGCATTATTTATGGGCCACAAACAGTATCTCCTGTGGCAAAATCTCTTCCCATTCAGGTCGTGTTGCTAATGCTTCAGAACTGAAACTGACAACTTTATATCCATGCTGAAACTCTACACCAGTAGAGTAGTATCTGACTCAGATAAAGGTTCGTGGCTTTTGGATGCAGTGGATGGATGGTGTTCTTTCACAGGGCCAACAGGCTGAGTTCTTTTATGATGAATTCCGCTGCCCAGTTTACGTCAAAGATGTGGTGGATGTAATATTGTCTTTAGCCAAAAAATGGTTATCAGGTATGAATCCAACATGTAGCATCTGATGAAACCTTATTCTCTACTAATGCTCTCTCTTGTGGTATTGCATTACTGTGGAACATATCTGTAAACAATTAACCTGCTCCAGCTCAGATTTAACATTTCAATATGCTGCTGCTGATCCTCTTGACAAATGCTTTGTGTTGTATCATTTACCAGTGCCGTGGTGACTGTCTGACTGACATCCACATGCATGATGCAGATGGCAAAAAAACCCAGGTCCTTCTGAATGTTGGTGGTCCTGATAGGGTATCAAGACTGCAGATGGCTGAATCTGTTGCTGCTGTTCGTGGTTATAATCACAGTATAATCAAATCTGTATCTGCATCATCGGTATTAATCTTGTCTCTGTGGTGGAATGTAGCATCGAAGCGTCCATGTCTGCCTATTAACATTAACACACTCACTTTTTCAAATCTACGTTTCTGTTTCTTTGTTACTCTCGTAATGATGTTCCGAAAGAAATCAAACACAGTTTATTCAGAAGCATGATATTTAAGGTGCAGGTCGGGCTTAACTTTTTAACTGAAGTAGTTTACAACCTGAGCATTGATCTCTCTTTAAACATTGTGTTTTGATATGATTATTTGCTATCATAACATCTTGCAATGGACTCATCAGTCTCTTACCCAGGTTAACCGAGGGGTTGCTTCTCCACCAGACATATCCATGGATATCACCAAGCTAACCCAGATGCTAAGTATCAAGCCAATTTCATTTGAAGGTGGAGTGAAAGCTACACTTGAAGCAGAAGCCAGTTCATGATGCTTCCTCAATAGTTGGTTTTAGTTCCTAAGACGGTCTGCTTGGATCTAAATGTGGAGGAGCCTACAAAGACTCATATTTGGTTTGCAAAATTGCAGCAGTGGTAAGTTATGTTGGGTCTAGGTGAGGTATGTAATTTTGTATTCACTGAACACCAAGGAGGCAATGACAGTATCGTTGCTGCTGGTTGGCTGTACCGTTCTGAATGAAATTGGCATTCATTTTAAATCTTTCTTCGAAAGATGCCTGTAGCTATATTTTAAAGGTATCTTTTAATCGTGAAACAAAACTATGAAACGGATTATTTCCAAAACACACAAATCTGTAATATAAAATAATCCATAGCAAACCAAAATTACTAGTTGTTTCTACAACCAGAACGCCACAGGATTACTGAGAAGAGTCGATTGTTTCGGGACTTTGTAGTATCTGGAGCAGACAGTGTCGCCGGTTGTCAGGTCCCCGTTTTTGTCATACCATGGGGGAGAAACCGCGGTTTTTGTCAGGCGATAGGGATGCCAAGGACGTGGAGGAGCCGCGTGCGGACGTCGAGCACTGGGACGGGACGAGGTGCCAAAGGAGACACCGAGCGGAAGACGGAGTCCGAGCCCGACGCCACAGTTACCTTTGCTCTGTATCCCGGGACGATGGGCAGGAACCAGGAACGTGCTATGGCATGGTATAATACAATGCTTGGAGATGGTTTTTTCAAGGTGCCAACAAAAATGTCCCCGAGTGCTTGTCAGTGAACAACGTTCCCAGGATAGGAATGTGGCTTTGATGTGGGTAAACATATCATAAGATCATAATGAACGGTTCAGATTGGTCTCATCCTATCAAAGTGTAATTCCCTGACAATTATCATCCCCTCCCAGTCCCAGGGAAGAGATTGGTTGGTCTTTAGAGATTCGATTTGGCTGGAGACTGACATACACTACACAGTCATCAAAGCATGCAGATTGCATCACTGGTTTTTAGTAGAAGAAGCCAGTGCATGACAGTAAATCTCCAGCCAAAGCAGCAAATGTTCATCAGGAATTTGGTTGCCTGATTGCCATTGATCCTGCCTGCAATGTAATGAGACACTACATTCAGTGGCACGGATTGATGCAGAGACAGAATCAATTAACAATCCAGCACGTCAAACGAAAAGCAATACTTTAATATTGTAGGTGTACCAGTGTCAAGGCAGGGTTCTTGTTTTTCTCTCCTGTTAACAGATCTACTGAACCTTACATCGACTTCACCAACAATAGTAGGAGTAGACATACAAATATGTAATCTCCTCTGTCAGTCTGCAGTCAGCGATCCTCGGCTGCCCATTCTTTTCTACTCACCCTGGTACTATTATAGTCATTGGAAACTACAATGACTGAGGCCTTGTTTAGATGAGGGGCGTAAAGTTGGCGAAAGTTGGTGAAATATCACATCTATCCTTTTGACACTAATTAGGAATACTAAATATAGGCTAATTATAAAACCAATTACACAGCTGGACTCTGCATCACAAGACGAATCTATTAAGCCTAATGTGTGCCGTCATTAGCGCATTTTAATGTGGATTACTGTAGCATGACAGTATCTAATGATGAATTAATTAGGCTTAATAGATTCGTCTCACGATGTGGAGTCCATCTATGTAATTAGTTTTTTTACACCTATGTTTAATACTCATAATTAGTGTCTAAATATTTGATGTGACGAGTTGGCAAAATAAGTTGGCAAAAGTTGGCGATCTAAACAAGACCTGAAACTCACTTCCATTCATCACTTTGAATTGCCTTCTGCTTTAGATACTATAAACATCTGCTACTTTTCTTTCTTTCTTTTTTTGCTACACTACTACGATAACTGGAGCACACTTCAGGTTGGATTTCCCCCACATGTTGGGCCTCATTGGTGGGTAGGGAACACATGTGATTTTTGTTAGCTTAAGCTACCCCTGCGTTGAAACCGCAACCCCAGGGCTGCAAGCTTGAGCTCGGGTGAGAGGGAAGCAGAAGTCATCTCACCTTTCAAAGTACAGTTGCTTGTAACTGAAAGCAAAGTCTGCTGGGGGTACCTTACCTTTTCAAGGGACCGTTGGTTGCTTGCTTCATCAGGCTAACATAATAGCATGCAAGGAAACTTTGCTACAAACAGCCAAGATTGTCAGTCAGTAACCTCGCTCTCAGCCTAAGCATTTTATTTAATGCAACATGAGTTTCATGAATCTTTTCTGTACGGGTTCTTGGAGAAAGATAAGTATCCTACTGCCAAACCTCTTCAGAAAACTCTGACAGCTAAGAAAATAGTTCAGCGCCAGCCCATACAAAACAAAGAGGGGACAAATACGTCGAAGTTACATAAACCTAACCTAACATGATCTAGATCTTGCCAGCTGTTTCACATGGCTACAGCAATGTTACTGTGGCCACGGAAGTTAGAGTTGCCTGAATCCCGGGGGTGTTTGGATCCTGAATAAAATTTAGCAAATGTTATATCAAATGTTCGGATACTAATTAGATGGACTAAACATTAACTAATTACAAAACTAGTTAATCCATCATTTGTTACAAATCTATTAAGCCTGATTAATCCATCATTTGTACATGTTTACCATATCACGATAGTGTCTAATGGCGTATTAATAAGGCTTAATAGATTCACCTCGCAATTTACACTTCATTTGTGTAGTTGATTTCGTAATTAGTTTATATTATATTTCTAATTAGTATCAAACACGGGTGCTAAAATTTAGTGAAGGCACTGTGCATGTGTTTGCTATGTATCTTCATATTCCTCCAGAACCCATGGTAGGTTCCATATTTTTTTAAAAAAAAACTGCTAAACAGACTTGAAAGAAAAACAGATCTGGAAATCAGTGGGCTCCTGCCAGGATTTATTTATTTAATTGTTGAACAAACACGTCATTTCCTAACCGTATGATCGATGGGGTTTCATTTTGAGCTCAGTTTCTTGTTACCTGCGCCTGCCCCGACTATGGACCCCTCCAGCTAAATCCATATTAATACGCTCTCACCCTTGCCTCCCAAATCTCTCTCTCTCTCTCTCTCTCTCTCTCTCTCTCTCTCTCATACACCATGAGGATGTTCTTGAGGCACCTGCTCCCTGCTTGCATCCTCCTGCTCCTGGTAATGTCACATTTGCCAAGCTCCATCTTTGGTTTGAGAACATTGAGAGAAGAAGTGAGGAGTGACCTGAGACGCCATGAGCATGAGATTCCCCTGACCATCTCTCCTCCGCAAAAGGTTGGGGAAGATGACGACGCCGCCACTGCCAGCAGCAAATACGCTGTTTCAAGAAGAATGGTTCCTCAAGGTCCAAATCCCCTCCACAACAGATGAGATAGTAAGCAACTAGCATGCTGGTGGTTCTGGTACGTTCATCAGCTACCTAGCTAGCTCATCTGCAGGTGTAGCTCCACTCATAGAAATACCTTCTCATCTCCTTTTTATTAGCTAGGATGATACAGATCATGCATAATATGCTGAATACTGCTGGTGTAACATGTTCTGTTTTAATGTAAGGCGGCCGGCTTTGTATATAGATTATTTTATCATATTATTAAGGTGTAAAAGTTGTTGTGCTCGATCTAGCTTAAAATTACGTTTTCGCATCATATCGCTGTACGTAGCTTGGATGGTTACCTCTTTGTTTTGTTGTGTCAAGTGTGCAAGCAAGGTGTGATCTGAGATGGTTGTATTATCTCTTGGTAGTTGAAGGGCTGCCATCTGCAGAAAAGCAATGTGCTGCTAGCTCAGCTCATGTGGTTATGTGATTAAGTGAATTGAGTAGTGTTTTCAGTCGGATGGAATCGAAGCATGCATGAAAGTAACTACTAACAGAGATCATGCTGTGAGGGAAATGGAAACCAAATTAAATCTGAATGGTATCAGGAAGTACCAGGGCTGCTTTTGCACGCGTACATTTCCATGACCTGTTTGACATTTTTTTAGAGAGGTTAGATGGCTGTTTTTTGTTCTAATCTGGACGTGCCAGCAGGAGAGAGAGAGAGAGAGGAAAGTTAAGGAAGCAGCCGGGCGGAGCATAGTGAGCTGAGCACTGAGCAGTATCGGTCAGCATCTCCCGGAGGACGCGCTGAAGGGACAGTGATTAGGTGCAAATATGCTTTAAAAATTGTGTTGGTGAATGTTGCCAAAGCAGGTTAGCATGGTGCAGTCCAATTTGGAGCGATCTGTCATTGGTACTAGTATTACTAGTATGGTACAGTCGGCGTAAACATGGTAGTCCCAGGGTTTACGTTCCCGCGGTTCTCGGTGAAACCGCCCTAGACCGGTAGCTCGGGCCGGTTTCAAACCGGTTAAATTTAAAATATTTAATTTTGAATTAAAAAATAAAAATATCGAAAATCCTAAAAATACTTCAAGATCCGTGTAATCTATTGGTGCCAAAATATTTTCAAATATTTGCTCATTTGGTAAATTTTGCAGGCATTAGAAGTTAAATCGGCCGATTTTTTGTCTTTTCCTTTATTGGTTGAACTTCTAATGCACACAAAAAATACTAAATACACTAATATTTAAAACTTTTTGACACCATTAGATTCTACGCACCTTGAAATACTTTTAGGAATTTTTTTTAATTTTTTAATTAAATTTGAAAACATGATAAATTCTTTATTGAGCCGGCTTACCTTCCAAACCGACCAGTTTACCGACCAAACCGCTCGGCTTACCGGTTCAAACCGACTGAACTAGGGATTCATATAGATTTGAATTCAAAATTTGAATTTTCCGATTTTCACCAGGAACCGCTCCGGTAAGCCGCTACCAGGACGGCAGTTCCCGGTCCCGTTCGAGATAAAAAAAAGAAAACCTGGGGGATACTTGCATGCTGTTTTCAATCTTGGAGAAAGAGTAGCATATGTGCGCTGGGGCATGCAGTGCAGCAGCTGGTTGTCGCATGAGTTATTTGTCAAAGCTCGAGATCCAAGGTAGATATGCAATGGTCAAGGCCAGCACAGCTACCACCACTTACCAGAGAAGAGTACTCCACCAAAAAGATGCACCCCGGTTTCATACGTGCTCCCTCTGTTTTTTTTTTAAAAAAAACTGTCTTAAAAAAAAGAGAGTAGTTAGGAACTATGCTTGTAGGGTAAACACGGTTCTCAAACTACTTTATTTTATTTTAGAACGAAGAGTACGAAGAAATATTTTAGAACGGAGAGAGAGTACGAATAAATTGGTGCTCTATATGATAGGACATGATCGAGAGCCACTAGATAGCCATGTAGTATGGGTATATCAGAGTGAGGAACCGGCCACGTGTGCATCCTATGACTGACTGAGTGAGATGGCAAAACAACCTACTAGCAACCGAAACACCCTAGCGACCTTGGCTCTGTCGGCAACAGGATTGACAACCAGCAAGGCTGTGTTCCCTCCTTGTTCGACCGGACCGGATTGAAGCTAGTAGAATATTAAACGTATGATCGATCGCCTTCGATCCCACTATTCAATTCTAGCAGCGCGTAACACCACTCAAATCCATGCCGCGTACCAGGAACCACAACCTTAGGCGTCCTCTACAAGGCTAGGCTATTTGAGCTAGCTATTAGGCTATTTGAGCTAGCTATTTGATGGCCAACTCAGATCCGTGCATGATTAAGAGAGAGATAAGCTAGCTATTAGGCTATTTGAGCTAGCTATTTGATGGCCAACTCAGATCCGTGCATGATCAAGAGAGAGATAAGCTCACCAGCTATTTGCTCCTAGCTAGCTACTATTTGCTCCTAGCTAGCTACTAGAAGCTTATGAACTCATGAATCAAGGAAAGTACATGCAACACTATGCTAGATGGCTGTGAAAAGGTAAGAAAAAGTATATTTGGAGAATATTTAAGATATTATATATGGGTCCACCAGATGATGTGGATTTCTCCTAGGTAGTAACAGACTAGGACTCTTGGAGACGCCCTTAGAGTAAGTATAATAGTGGGCTAAGAGAAGGCTAAATGCTGAGGTGGACGAGAGAAGAGGTGAGAGAGGAGCGGTGGGCTATAAGCTTGCAGCCCGCTCAGACACAAGAACTAAGAAAAAGTGTGTGAGAGACATGTGAGCCATATAATTATAGTAAAGACTTAACCATTATACTAGTGGGCTAAGAGGTAGACTGTAAAAATATATACAGCCAGCAGCAGGCTGTATTATTAGCCTTGCTCTTAGCAGCTTGCTCTCGCAGTTTGAGGCAGTTCCATCTTTATGCGCAGAAAGAGGGCCCCAGTTGCTGAAATACTAGAGAGCAATAAATAGTATATGGTCACATGAACACATATCCAGGCGCACCAAGACTGGATCAGAATAATCGGCTTGACAGACACGAATGACCAGCCTCTGAATCCTATGCAGATGCAGCAGTTGAAGAGGGTTCAGAACAAATGAAATACTAGTGGAATTATTATGACAACTTTCATCAAGCACCAACACCATATCTCCAGAATTCCATATGAACTAAATTATGAATCGCGCTATTTCTCAGGAACCTAGCCAGCAACTGTTTTGAGGGGATGAGGGCATATTACAAAAGATCAAAACCGCAGAGAGCCCATCAA
Organism: Digitaria exilis; assembly: GCA_015342445.1. Taxonomy (NCBI): domain Eukaryota; kingdom Viridiplantae; phylum Streptophyta; class Magnoliopsida; order Poales; family Poaceae; genus Digitaria; species Digitaria exilis. Next base: position 1,098,320 of record JACEFO010001963.1, read on the forward strand.
TCTTTCCTCTGCAAAATCAGATGATCTGGGAATCCATGTTTTACGAGCAGAAATAGATGAGGTTTCCTCTAAAGTAATAAAGCCACCACCACCAATAAGTAGGCTAGGCAGATCCCAATGGATCTCGCCATGCATGCAGCAACAACAGCCCAACCACAGAAATTAAATTGGCAACACAGAGAAGAATCTCGTTTGGTCCTCAAATGCCATTTCATTAAGATATAAAACAGTAGAGGAATGAACCGCCATGGTACGATGGCAATCGATGCATACATTTGAGTCAACTGAAACAACAGGGCTACACAAGACAAGACAGATAGATATTCACACTGCTTATTTGGACAACAGCAGCAGCAGTACTGGACGCGAGAGAATCATCATCATATCGTAATCATAACGAGAGGAGAGGAGAGTGGAGGGACAACTACTCCTAGTAGAGTAGGATACGGTAGGGTAGAGTAGGGAGGGAGCGAGCAATTCGTTTATACGGGCGGCAGCGGCGGCTGGTCCTGGCCCTTGGAGTCGATGTCGGTGGGCTTGGCGTCGTCGTCGTGGCGGGGCGCGGAGGCGAGGATTAGCGGGCGGTCCTTGGCCTCCTCCTCGTCTTCGTCGCGGTCGTCGTCGCCGTCGGTGGAGAGGTTGATGCAGGAGCAGCGCTCGAGGGAGGCGAAGAAGGCGGAGGCGACGCTGGTGCCGACCCAGGTGGCCCAGCTCTCCATGGCTGCCGGCGATCTGCTTAGCACCGCACCGCACCGCACCTAGGGTTTGACGATCTGCCCTGCCGCCGGGGAGGGGAGGGGAGGGGAATGAATGGGTCAAACCACACCGCAAAGGGAGAGACGACTATTACTAGTTCTCGACTGTTGAGTTGCTTCGACTCGGTAAGTAATGGCAGGCACACCACGCCACGCCAGGACTGGGCCAGGCCCAGTCATCAGAGCCCAGCCCGCTACTAGGCAGGGCAGAAAAGAACATACCTTCCCGTCATCCCGTCACAGTAGTGTCTTAGGAGACACACAAGCCCCAGCCGTGTCCCACAGTGAGTGGTCAATGTCTCCCTAATTTTATCAACGAGGCCCTAACAAACATTTTCTTTGCAATGAAATCTCTTGCATCTGTTATTTTTGGACTCCTCTTAAGCAGACTGGATACATGTATGTATGATGATCATGTCGATGCATGTCACCTACGGCAGGTACACGGTTACACTGGATATACCACTCAAAAAATCCAAACACCTGCCTAGTTGGTTTGGTTTCGGCGCCTGTGCGCGAAAAAAAAGAAAAAGAAAAGGAGGCCATATTCCCACCTACGACTTGAGCAACTTCTTGTAGTCCTTGAACGTGCCCGAGAACGGGGTCACCCTGCCTTCCGACACCACCCAAAGCTCGTCCACGCTTCCAGTGATGAGATGCTCATCGTGACTCACCTGCAAAACCAATCGTCACTCAATCTTTTTTTTTTTAGTTGTACACGGCACTGAAAGAAACATTGCCGCCTTACCATTAACACTCCTCCCTGGAACACCAGTAGACCTTGGATGAGCGCCTCAACTGCGTCCAGATCCTGCAGCACACAGGGAGTTCGGTCCAGTTCAGTTCACAACCAACCTAGAAAAATTGACAGGGTTAGGCCTCGCTCAGACGGACCCTTGGGAGGTTTACTCACCAGATGGTTAGAAGGCTCATCAAGAAGTATAATGTGTGGTTTCTTGAAGGTGATTTTCGCGAATGCAACCCTACTCTTCTGACCACCTGAAACAGCAGTTGCTTCAGTTAGGATCCCGTAATTTAAAATTCTGCGCGCAGATGAAACCTTTCCAATTTTGTCAAAAAACGACACGGCCTTAAACTAGTACCATATCTCATCACCTAGAAACCCCTTTGAGATTGCTATGAAATTATATCTACCTGATAAAGTATACATAGGTTGGAGGGCAAGATTTCCTGAAACACCAAAGGAACCCAGATGTGCTCTCAACTTCTGCTCAGGAACACCCTGCAAACAACACCATATACAGGGGTTTTTGTTTCTCATATTAACCTAAAGTTTTGATTTGAGTTCAGTACAAATAGGCTATCCGCCATGTGAAGTTTCATATCCAACAATAACCAAAGATAATGCTTCAACTTACCGGATAGCACCTCATCATGTACAGGAGGGGATTCACCGTTAAATCAAGCCCATCAACATGATGCTGATTGAATACAGCCATGCGGACCTGTAAAAACAGCAGAAAAAGAAAACCAACAAATCAACGAGGATGCTGCAAAGAAAAATACATCTCACCATATGTATGAGGCAGCATTATGCTAGTAACAACCAAAGAAAAAGCATCCATATAAGGATCTAGGTTTGTGTATTTTTATCCGATTCAGTAATTGCATAGAAGAAGAATGCCATACTGGCATCTCCATACAAAACTATTGCAATCACTGAAGAAAGCTTTAGCATGACGTAGATCAGAGTTCATGTAACACAAGTTTTAAAAAGGAAGAAAAAACAATACAGGTTACATGGTGTTAATAAACCATGATTGTAAATACAGAAGAATGAAGCACCTTGGGGGAGCGGAATACTGTTCCTGAAGTTGGCTGCAGATCTCCAGATATTAATTTCAATATAGTGGACTTGCCGATGCCATTAGGACCAACCACTGAAACAGGAAATCTATGAGTGATTGAAAAAAAGAAGTATAAAACTTAGAATACTAGATAATAATCTTCAGTCAAGATCCGATGAGTGCAACAAAAAGAACATACTCGATATGCGGCTGTCGAGGTCAATACCAAAATTCAAATTCTTAAACAAAGTAGGCCCTCCAGGGTAACCAAACGAAGCATCACTGCAAAGAAGGAAATATTTATTCAACAGAGAACAAATATATCACATGGATACCCAAAATAATATCTGGTAAATCTTAATAGAGAAGGTAGAAACAAAAGGCAAGGAATAAAAGCCCAACCAGTCCATATGATATTTAAGAGGGGAAAAAAAGGATTCCATAAATGATAAATTATAGATAAAAAAGAAACCTGAAGCTAATGATTGGTGGTCCAGGGCGATCATCTGGGGTTGGAAATTCAAATTTATAGCTGCAAGGAATTAATCAAACAATTGCTTAGTTGGATGTAACCAACATACAAAAAAAACAATAGATTTAGGGGGTAGACATACTCTGGATCACTCACAACCGCATCAACATGTTCCATTCGTTCCAATGCCTGAGATGGTATAGGACGACGTTATATATCAGAATGTCAGCGGGGGTTTAAAACATCTCCATACAGTAAAAGTCAGATAAAATTTGAACTGCAAAAAGAATGACATGGAAACACTGAGAAAACACACCTTGATTCTTGATTGAACAAGTGACGCTCTCTTTGCATTGTACCGGAACTTGTCGATGAATGCCTACAGAGAAAATAAACAATTAAACTTCATCCTTGGTCTTTGAGGAAAATATCTAGCAGCACTGATACCCTCAGCAGTTTCCAGATAGTTATTTTTTTCGTTTCATTTTAAGTGTATATCAGACAGACATTTTGTCACAGGTATTTATCTCAATAAGGCACTGTAAGCTGGGCCAGCTCACCTTGCACAAGCTTCAGCTGCCTACTATTATTCAACAACAATAATAGCAAACAAAGCATTTTAGTCCCAAGCAAGTTGGGAGTCGAGATATGGTGAACTCAGACAAACTTCTTGCAGACCCATATAGTGAATTTAAAATGGGCTAACGAGGGAGTTGCTTGTGTGCTCTTAAAAAGGAATTCTATTATTAACCCTAAAAGACATGGATGAACTAAAGCCTCACCTTCCAATTCATTGTTTGCTACAGAAACAGCATGGTTTTCTTGAAACTAACCTGCATATGGGATCTGGCTTTCTCATTTGTTTCAAAGGCTTTCTGCTGATTTTTAAGGTGTTCTTCTCTTGTCCTCTCAAAAGTGTCATAGTCACCTTTGTAAGCATGTAGCTTTCTACCATGAAGATGAAGAATGTCGGTGACAACCTAAAAAGTTCTTGTCATCAGTTATCCAGTTTAAAACAAAACAGGAAAAACATATTCTAAAGCAAACTTTGTCAAAACAGCTCTTATGCGATGATAATGGGTGTTCATACCGTATTCAAAAACTCCCTAGCGTGGGATACAACAATAAATGTCTTTGGCCACTTCAGGAGGTATGTTTCTAGCCATAACACAGCGTGAAGATCAAGATGGTTCTGAAAAGTGATAGGTTGTTAGCATGCACCAGTAAGTGAAGAAAAATAACCATATATTTCCAACTTACTGTTGGTTCATCAAGAAGTAGCAAATCAGGCTCAATGAACAAAGCACGTGCTAGAGCTATTCTCATGCGCCATCCACCAGAAAATTGTTTCGTGCGTTTCTGTTGCATTTCTGGAGTGAAACTAAGACCCTGCAAAGAGTTGCACCATTTAAAACAGTACAATGTAACTATGTAATCAGCATGTGTAAATCATATGCTATTTTAAATCAACATGTGCAACTCCAAAATTCCTAATTTATGGTAAAGTTTAAATTGTAAATACAACACATCGAGAAATGGTATTGCCCCCTATAGACGAATATTTATTTTAAACAGGTATTGGTGCTTGAAAGAATCAAGTACTGCATTTAAAATGGGAGCAAAAGAAAACCAGCAACATGATTTTGTGCAAATGGTGCAGACGAGGGGGGAAAACTGACCGCCAAAATTGATGCTGCGCGAGCCTCTGCAGCATCTGCATCAATGAACTCGAGCCGTTTATATATTTCCTCAAGCCTCTTGCTGATATAATCTTTGTCAAGATCACCCTTGCTCTTGCCCGAGCCCTGCCCGAATTCAGCCTCAATCTCAAGGTCTTTCTGCATAGCAATGGTAACAGTTGGCTGAATGGAACACTTGACAAAAGAGGGAATGTTTGAAGGAGGAAAAAGCATCAGGCAAGAAGCAGTAGATATCAAGAAAAGCAAATTGTTCGCTAATCACCTGTTGTTGAACCAGATGGGCCTCTTCCTGCAGGAGTTGAACTCGTTCAACATCTGCATTCAGAACACACTGCAAAGCCGTGGTATCATCACCCGTGACCTCTTGCTCGACATGCAATATCTGACAGTTTTTGGGAATACCATCAATTGCATGCATCGCCATAGCTCTGAGAAAAGATGTCTTCCCAGTACCATTTCTTCCAACAAGGCCTGAAATGGGTAAATAAGGCATGCTGAAGCTTGTTGGCTACAATTTCAAACGAAAATTCTTACAGATCTGGATAAAGGAACTGAGCATGCTTCCTGCAGAAGTGTTATGTATTGGGAGTTACATGGTAGCACGAAGTTCATATATTACTCATAAATTGCAACTCACCATAGTGCCTTCCAAAAGCAAGTGTTATAGTGGCTTCTTGAATAAGATCACGGCCACCGACAGTGACACTGAAGTTCTCCATATGAATATCCCTAACAGCTGGCCCACCATCATTATTGTGATTTACAAAAACAGGAGGCATTCCAGCCCTAAGTGCCTCCATCTCTGCAACATGCATTTGATATTGTGCCTGGTGCAGGCAGAAGAGTAGACAAGGGGTTATAGTCAGGAAGGAAGACATTTGCATCTAACATTACAAAAATAACAAAGGTGGAAATACGCTGAACACCATATGTGCAGCACTAAGTATTTCATCACAAGCAAAGGCAAAGCATCGTGTAGCAATCTAAACACATTACCTCTCTTTGCCTCTCATCCTTTCTTTTTTTCCTTTCAATCTTGGCTTTATCGCGTGAAGAAAGCAACGGTCCCTCGAACACTTCAGGTTGCTTTTTCGGAGCGACATCTTCATCCATCCCCGCATTCATACGTAACGGTGTGACAAGGCTACGAACGGCTTGTTTGGGTTTCACCAGGCCATGCTTTCCAAACTTTTCGCAAAGCTTACTGCATACCTACAATGAAAAGAAACCAAACACATCCAAGTCATAATACAGCAATAAAATATGAAACATGTGCTCGCTGACTATCTCCTCAAATGTGTAGAATGTTGGACGCTGGTTGTAATGGCTCACAGAACAGAGGTTAGCGAATAGAAATAAACTAAACTTTGATAGGCCATGGGTGCAGGCGCCTCTGAGCAGCTAAATAGAAGAGAGCATCAGGAAGTGATTAACAAGCTAGAATAAAATTCACTTTGGTAGATAACAGCTGAAGCACACTAACTGACACCCAAATGAAACAGAGTGCTTCTATAGGTTGATGAAAGCGCCCAGACTCCAGACAGGACGGGCTGCCTTGAATCGTCGGAGCTGCCTCCTAATAATCAAGCAATTGAGGAACCAGAGAATCGAACGGACCAGTCCACAACTATATTTCGCAGCGCCAAGCGATCATCGAAGAAACAACGATTTCGGGTTTCCAGCTAGCGAGTAGGTTTGTCGATGGCCAGATCGGAGGCAGTGGTCGACTGAGCAGAGGAGAGCGGGACGAGTAGGAATGGGCGTGCGGGGATGGGATACCTGGAGGCAGTGTTCCTCGCCAGAGACGCATCCGGCGTCGATGAGGAGCTCCCCGAGCGCTTCGAAGATGCCGTGGCCATCGGGGGCGCCGAAGTCGAAGTCCTCGTCGGCGAGGACGTTGGCGATGTAGTCGATGATGGGCTGGTCGACCTCCTCGACGACGTCCGGGCCCAGGACCTCCCGCACGACCCCCATGCTGGCCGCGGCAGCGGCGGCCATCTTCCCTTGTCCCGCGGCGGCGAACCAAACCACCACCAGCAGCGAGCGGAGGAGGAGGAGGAGGGCTTGTTGGGCGAGATGAGCAGACCGCCGCGGCGGGGGAGCGGCTGGATGTCTGGGGGAGTTTGCGGCGGACCAGCCGTCTGATGCCTCCTGCCTGAGCGTACCGACGGTCCCGATGCCCCGCCCCTCACACCAGGCTGCCTATGTGGGCTGTGGGGCCGAATCGGTCAGCCCACCATGATGATAATAGGCCTAGTTCGGCCCATTTGTGGGAGGAGCTCAGCCCATCAGCCCAGATTCACGTTTATGATGATAGCCGTTTCTCAAAAAAAAAAAAAGGTATAATGATAGCTTAGCCGAATGATATAGTCGACTGTCAGGTCATCGTCCTGCAGTTGGAGGTGGAGCTGGCATGGCAGCTACCGGCGCGGTACCCATGGCGCACGAGCACCGGCGGTGTTGATGGCGAACCACCAACACCAACAACTGGGGCTGGGTGCTGCACTCCAACGCCGGCAGCCTCCTCAGCAGCAGCCGCCGTGCTCCAAGAGCTACTGCTTCATGCTTCTATCGAATGACCAGATGAGGAAATGGGGATTCAACAACTTCAGGTTACCAACACAAGCCATCGGTCCATCAAGACAAGATGCAAACACAAGCAACTCACTCCTCACACAAAGTTCCCATTCCACAGAATTCACACAGGAAAATGTCAAATACAGTGGCCAAGAAGCATATATGCGTTGTCCCACGACTCCCACAACAATTTGCTCTCGTGTCGTTATTCCGCGGGCAGTTTTTCTTTGAGGTACTTGAGAATTGCTTTCGTTCCTCGCTCCAGCAGAGTTCGTCTTATGCTGCATGAGAAAGAAACATGAGGTTGTTATTAGCACTGTGATATTCATCGATCTCTCAATATCTTTCCCTATATGTGTTTCTGTAGCTTTGGTACCACACCGCTACATGCCGAGTTCCTTTATTCGATATAGGTATATATGATCAAATCACACATCAAGGTTACATTCTTACCTTCTTAGTGGATTCCCGTCAAGTTTCAACACTTGCAGGTTAGGCTCAAGCAATCCCTGCAGCGAAAAGCATTCACAAAGAAGATTGAGTGAGATTGAGGAAACAGCGCAACTCGTGAGCAAATGATAGTTCAAATGTTTGAAGTCGTCCATAACACCTGCTATAGTAGTTAGTATCTAGAAATAGATTCAAGAAAGAAAATACCAAAATGAGGGGGAGAAAAATACCAGCTCTGCTGGGAGCGCTGTTATACTGTTGTCTGACAGGTCAAGCTCAATCAGAGCAGTGAAATTCTTTATACCCTGTTTAAGTATTGTTCACTTAGCATATGCAGAAATCGAAAAGGGGACACTAACAGCTGCTTACAATATTTCCAAATAAACATTCAAGATCCAAAACCCGTGTCAGGAAATCAAAAGGAGTTTTTTAATTAAAACTACTAAAACCCTGCATCTTTGCCAAGAAATCCTAACGATTACCTCCGGAACAGTTACGAGATTATTCTGACTCAGGTCAAGAATCCGGAGCAGTTTTAAGCCCAGCAGACCATTAGGAAATTCATTGAGCTTCATTCGTCTGCTCACAAATAGAAAAAAAAGTAGATAAGTTTTCTTCTAAAAGCCATAGTTAGAGGCCGTGCATGTGTTCCAACCTTAGGTAGAGCTCCTGCAACTGTGGCAACACAGAAACTGCAGAAGGTTCAGGTAGTGCTGAAGCATTGCCACTTAAATCAAGCACTTCGAGTTTGGACACAGACACAAGATCAGTGGATGATATCTACAGGAAAAAAAATAAGTGTGTTATGATATTGCATAAAAAATATTTGGAATGCTGAATATTACCAGATGTTTTCACGTAATAGTGAAGGTATGGACTCTCAAAATTAATACTGATATCATTTTGCACTATCAACACGCCTTTCAAGCTTTTTAATGGCTAGAACAATATTATGTGATTCTGCTTATTTTCCATCACTTGACAATCCTATAACTGCTAAAATGTCTGTAAATTCAAGAATCAACATCAACCATGAGACTTGACAAATTGAGTTGTCTCTGTATGCCAAATATATGCCACAAGACAAATAATACAAAGAGAAAGAAATGCTGAGTTACCTCTGCCAAGGGATTATTGTCCAGCTTTAAGGACGACAGACTGGGAAGGGAGGATATTACCGCATAAGGCCACCTTTTCATTTTGTTATTTGACAAAACTAAGCACTGCAAAAAAAAAAAAGGGGACAAAAGCTAAGGGTTGAGGTTGAGCATGCCTAATGATACAATATGCCTTGCTCAGAAACAAACTTGGAGTGATGAACACAATGACAGCTCATTTGGCAGATCTTCTATCGAATTTTTAGAAAGATCCAATTTCACCACATCACTTGTCTCCCACGCCGCAGCTGGTACACTGATCACACCAAGACCACTCAAGTCCAATTCCTGACATGAGATTATCAGAGCAGACATGTGAGAACCAATTCATTTAGGGAGAGGAGAAGAAAAAGGAAAGGATCACATATATGCTGACAACATAATTGAAGCACACCTTTGAAGATAAGGACAATCGCCTTGCTGTGGCAATTTGATCATCTTTTGTTGGGGTGCTCGTGCTTCCAAATCCTGAAACTGCACAGGAAATATGTCTAAGGCTCATTTCAGAAATTATTCAGAAATCCGAACAGTCCAAGATATTGCATGCTCTGAATAAACAACGACAATACAAAATGTTGTCATTAAAGATGAAATGTATGGATGTTGGTTTAGCTTTTTCCAGTTACCTTCCTCGTCAGATGAAAGCCTACTGCGCAGATACTTCAGTAATGTAGTGGTTGGTCCAGAAACCAACGAACTGGGAACAGAATACATTAACAGCATCTCATCAACAAAGATTCCTGACAACCAGTTTACAGAACAATACTAGAAACAGGGATAATACATACCTTCTAAGTGTTCTCATAGGATTTCCAGTAAGTAGGAGCTTTCTGAGGGTAGTCATTTTACCTTGAGTAAGGCATGGAGTTCCAGAATTAGGATTTTCAGTTAGGCAGTAACATACGTGTTTGGTTCATGACCAAAGGTTGCCTAGCCACAACTGCGGCAGCCACTTAAACTTAGGCTAGTGTTTGGTTGGTAACCAGATCTTCGGCACGCCACACCCTGCCTAGTCATTGCTAGTTCAATTTTAGTGCCCAAGCCTGCCTAAGGTGTGGCGCCCAAATTGTTTGCCTAACTTTCGGCATGCTGTAAGTGTGGTTAGGCAACCTTTGGTCTGTCTAATTCATAGAGAGAGAGAGAGAGAGAGAGAGAGAGTATATACAGAGGAATATATAAACATAAGCACAGATGTGCTTAAATGCCTATGACAACACGACTATTGCGTAGTAATTCCAAATAAGGCAGACAAACAGCAGCAATGGTGTTATGGAAATTGGAAAGCAAAACATTGCACAGAATAAAACGAACCTAGTTCAGCTGGTAGACCAGATAATGAGTTGTTTGATAGATCAAGGAAAGATAGCTTGAGGTTGCATGCTCCAACAGGATACTCCTTTAGCTGGTAACAATTACATATTCATCAGATAAAGAAAAAAAATAGGGGGGAGGGAGTTCTGTTAATTGGTTGTTTTTATTGAAAGGTAGCCACTAGGATTTGTTGCAGGATAATTGTAACCTATCCCTACTTGGGCTAAAAGGCTTTGTTGTTGCACATACAAAAGGATAACTGTTTCTGGTAGCCCAAAGCGACGGTGGGAATAATAATAACAGTTCCATTTTAATATGTACTCCCTCCGTTCCATGAGGGGTGTAATTCTAACTTCATTTAGACTCCAATATACCTGCATGCAACTAACTAAATTTCCTAAAATGGTGGCCAGAAGTTTGTTTTGACATGCAAATCAGATCTAACTACTTAATTAGGCAGGTAATTCGTATAATTGCACTCTTTTATGGGATTTTATTTTCAGACGCTAGAATTGCAATCTTCATGGGATGGAGAAAGTAAGTAGCCTAACTAAATAGCTAATGAGGTCACAAAGGACAATCTAACCCACTAACAGTGTTTCAAAGGCGTTGCCTATTGCATCCAGGCATACCTAGGCTGCCTTAAGGTCCTAGTTACGCCTTGTCGCCTAGGCGATAAGGCAGACCTAGGTCGCCTCGCCTTACCGCCTTTAAAACACTGCCAACTAAACATCTGACAGAGTGACAGGATTAGGCTAGTAAGGCTATGGAGTAAAATTGTGACAGGAGATTTTTTTATCACTTATCAAATGACCAAGAAACTGTCGCACTCTATTCACTGTTAAAACTACAAATAAACACTAGATATTCCAAACCAAGTATCTTAAAAAAAAATGATGCAGGATCAATGTGTAATAAGTGTACCAGGGAAATGATGAGAAAATTAAATTGACAGTTTGGTCATGTAACAGATAGGTAGAACCTGATTAGAGTGGAGATCAAGTATTCCTAACTTTGATAGCGTGCCAATATCAGCTGGTATTGAAGACAGCAAATTATTTCTGGAACACAAACAGAAAAGCTGAATTTCCATAATAGAAGTTAAATGCACAGCATAGAAGGTAAATATGTCATGAGTAGAGAACCAACCCCATATAGAACTCAGCTAGAGAAGAGCAGCCCTTTATGGAAGGAGGAATTGCTGTTATTTCTGACACAGAAGGTAGGAACTCGTCAAACACTAGTGGTGAATAAAACTTCAGAACATGCAAATGTGAAAACATGGTAGATACACTCACTATTCTGATGCATGTCCAGGCGAATAAGTTTTGGAAGTGCTCCAATACTATCCGGGATGGTTGTAAGCAGATTTTTTGCTGTCAGGATATAAATGTTAGTTTATTGCAAAGCTCAAAATTGGATCACATAATTTTAACACATCTTTTGGTATTTCTACATACCAAGATTTAGCTCTGAGAGCATTGTCCATGACAGAAACATGTTTTCAGAAATTGTCACAACCTTGTTACCCTGATAATTTGTGGCAATTCAGTTTTAACACAATTCAATTCAAATAACAAAAGGAATAGTTTTGACATTCTAGAAGTGGTTTTACTGTTTTACCTCCAGATCCAGTTTACTTATCTTGGAACAGCCAGCAAGTGTGTCTGGTATCCTGGATATGTTGTTGTTCGATGCCTGTACACAATGCATACATAATTATGTGCATGTCTAGACTAGAGAGTGAAGAAGGGAGTGATAAGTTAGCAACTGATCAGGTGCAGGACCAAGAAACCAGATAACTCCATGCCGAAAAATTAAGAATGAATCTACTGCAACTTACCTTGAGTTCCAACAAGTCCGGACATTTGGCAAGGCTAGACGGAAGCTCATTAAGGCAATTATTTGAGAAATCAACCCTGGTAAAACAAGGCAGAAACCACATGAATATGTGTAAGACGTCACTTCTGATTTTACATGACGTGCTAGCCAATAACAGCTATACACTTTGTGAACACAAAATAGGTGGAGTGATTAAAAAGAAGAGAGTTTTGTCACTATGGAAAGCATCAATCGTACTGTGAGCGCTATGATTAACATTTCATGAGTTATAGTGCTAGTACGAAATGACTTGCACATGCATTGTGACTTGACGAACTAATCAGTAAAAGCCAAGGAAATAACGACAAGGCATCTTTTTCCCTAGTGAGAGATCCATTTATAGTCGCATAAAACGATGCTAACCCTATTGGTTTGTACTTAGTAGTCCATATAACACCCTTCTGTGCTATTAAGAATATCTGATGAAAATAAGATTCAGCACTGTCGTTATTTTCAGTTAAGTGTGATTCCGCGGGATGAGATCTAAACTCGACAACAGTGATGAAATAAGATTAAAAATAATTAAAGTAAACAAAAAGGTACATAATAAGCTTAGTTGAAGTAAACAAAAAAAGTACATAATAAGCTTAACTGAAATAAACAAAAAAACACATATTGAACTTACTTGACTAAAGCAGTAGCCAGACCAATTTCTTCCGGCAGAGCATTTATTTGGTTAAAAGATATATCCAGAGATTTTAGCAATGGAAGGCTGCACGAAAGAGGATGACCAAAAAAATAAATATGGCAGCATTACAGTCCCCATATATATGTAAATGAATAGTTAATAAAGACAGTGTGCATACTCTCCAATAGCTGCTGGAAGGGAGGATATCTTGTTGTGACTTATATTTAGCACGACAAGTGAAGTCAAGTTTCTAAGGTCTTCTCTTAAGACTTCAAGATTATTGTGAGCCAGTATGAGCTTCTGGAGGTCCACTCCCTGAAAAATTCACCAATGATCTGGTAACTTTATTGCTCATGAGCATGGCCAGTACAGTACGTGGTGGTAGTGTATTGACTATTGAGCATGTTACCTCCCACCATTTCTCATCCTGGCTGCCTGTGTCCAAGTTGTTGTACACCTCCTTGGGTATCTCCCTGAAGGGTGAGGTGGAAAAGAAAGAGGTAGAAATACTGTGAGCAACACGGTAGCCATAATAGCAGCAAGAGGATGTAACGTGCATATTTCATGTAGGAGATAAGAAAAAATCTTATTCAGGAACAAGCCAGGCAGAACAGTCTGGCACGTTTCATTGTTTCAAGGAAAAGATGGCATCTTTTTTTTAGACAAAAAAGATGGCATCTTATTCTCACAGGATATGAGAGTCCTAAGTAAGATTAAACAGACGCTCACTCGAAATGGAAACAGAGGCCAGCAACACCAGCTACGACGTTGCCTACACAAGAGCCGAAATGGCCGTACGCGATCCCCCCGAAGCCAATGAATGCGCGCCATCGGTCAGAGCGCGAGCTCGATAGCCGCTGGGATTGGATCGGATCCAGCTCAAACGTATCAGAATCTGTAGGAGTAGGAGCGGCGCGGGATGAGATATTTGACCTGAGGGAGCGATTGGAGAGGTTGAGGGAGCCGGACTCCCTGGCGGACTTGAGGATCCGGTCCATGGAGCCTCGCGGAAGCAGCTTCCAGACGGTGGTTGTGGAAGGCTGGTTCAGATCGCCATTGAGACTTGATCTGGGGTGCTCGTGCTCGGCCACAACACGAGCTGTGGAAGGCGGGCAGGGGCACCCTTCGCCCTCCTGACGGCTCCTCCCCCACCATCCAAATAATACTTTTCGGAATATATTGTTGGTACATTTTTTATTAGTGCGTGTTTAAATTAATATAATTCCAGCCTATATAGTACAGTACCACGCTGCTACATGCGAGAGAAGATGGAGATTTATCTTGCGTTGAGACGTGACACTTCAATTCAACTGAAAATTATGATAACTCTGGCAAACATTCGTTTCATTAAGAGTACGTTTGGTTAGAGAATAAAATAGAACGGAGCGATTCTATCTTAGTTTTTGGCATACCATGATCCTATTCTGTTGTTTAGTTAGAGGGATAGAGCGGTTTTTTGTCCGTGTTTGATTGGTGGGATGTGGTGAATAGCATGACAGCTTCTGTTACATGACATTTTGTGGGACCCGTTTGTCACCGAAACAATTTCTCTCTTCATTTTTTTTTCCGATTCCTCACAACTCACAAGCCCCATCCCTCCTCTACCTGCTCTACCTGCTCTGCATCTCACCTGTTGCCTGCATTGCCACAGCACGTCGACCTACGCATGTCTACAATGCATGTTGGCCATGGCCCATAGGTGGGTGAAGACGAGCGAGGAACTGAGAGAGAGGATGAGCTGCAAGGCCAAAGGAGATAAATAGTAGCTAGCGGATAAATGGTGACAGAAACAGAGAAAGGAGAAGAAAATGTCGTGTCGCTGGTTCGACAAAGGTGATGTGTTGCCGGTGGTTGGGATTGCCCGAAGAGGAGTAAGGATCCAAGCTGCGAGACGATGGTTGCAAGCGGCGGCAACCAAGATTCTAGGAACTTAGGAACTAAGTCACAACCCGTGAGCCTGCAGCACGCGCCGACGGTCTTCCACACCAGCATGAGAGGAGCGGCGATGCAAAGAAGACAGGGTAGCGTCGTGCGCTTGGGATGAGTTTATTGGCCAAATTTTTTTGAGACGACACCATCCTGAATATTTACAGAATATTCCATGTTGAGGGATGGTTCCATCTCATAATTCTTGAACCAAACACTACCAAAATTATTCAGACAACCCCAAGCCTCCTTCTCACGAGTCAGATTGAAAGAAAAACATATTGCTCTTCACTGCTCCATCCTAGAGAGATGGGCCACCACGATGTCAGCACGCTCGAGCTCGGTCTGGCAGCCCTGGTGCGACGCCAACGCAAGAGTGGCGGCCTCGGCGTAGGTGAGCTCAAGCTCATCCCTGCCGAACACGATGGGGCGATGACTTGGAGGTTCAACTCTAGCCAATGCTTTTGCTCCTTTTATTTTTCGAGTCACGATCTATGGTCGGACTAAAAGGAGCGAAGCGATCTTATGAGAGGGTCGACTCAAGCCCCTTGCGGACCTATATTTATTATTATTTTGCTATATGAATAAATGAATACGAGCACTCATTGAGATTTTCCCCTTTTTATCATGATAATAGCTACACATTATATGTTATCATAACATGATGCAAACTTGTAGAAACAAACATCAAGTACATAATTGCGTTGAGTTATGCACGTATATGTTCTTATCCCTAGGAGAAAAAGAATCTTTAGGTGCATTTACATTGTATAAATACGGTGCATAATAGAAGTAAATATGCCCGGTAACGCACAAGAAACAATCAAACATAAGATATGAAATTAATACTTATTTTTTTTTCTTAAAAAGCAGTTTGTCAAGTGAGGTTATGTTTCTTCTCATGAAATCTACGTGCTCACAGACTTTATCAAAGACTACTTTTGATTTTTTAGAAAAACGAGAGTAGTACGCCCCAAATATATTTGTTTCTGATTTTACATGGTATCTCAATGATAAAATAATGTATGTATGAACTGAGTTCTAGCTCAACTGGCAAGGTTCCTTGTGGTGGAATCAGCCCACCAGGGTTCGAGTCCTCGACTCGGCACTGGTGCTCGCATTCTCCTGGATTTATTCCAGGATTTAACCGGTGCTATTCTTTCAGTGGCAGACGACGTGCCCGTCGATAGCGAGGCGCCTGTGGTGACTTCGTCAATTTGGATTTGCCGGCCTAGTCTTTCGGAGGTCCAATTTGGATTTGCCGGCCTAGTCTTTTGGAGGTCCTCGTATCGATAGGGTCGTGTGCGCATGTTTGTAGGGGCAGGTGTGCGTACGTATATGTGAGCGTCTGCGTATATATAACGTATGTATGGGTACCATTTTTTTTTTTGATTAGCTGCCATTTTTTTTTGAGGACAGCTGGACAGCAACCGTAAACCCGTCCGCGGCATCGGCGGTGGAGGCGCGGCGCGGCGTGGCGCACACGGTTTTGGCGAAGTCCACGCGTCGGGAGCCTAGCTCGGGACAGACAACAGGGATTCAGCGCGCACGCACCACGCAGGCAGGAGACACAGCGACGAAAAGGAAGGCCCCGTCCCCGTCTCTCCCACCTCCAGCGCGGGAGATCCCCGTCCGTCTGCCACCTCCGCAATGGCGCCGTCACGCCCTCTCATGCGCGGGATCCGCCCGCCGCGCGTCTTCCCCACCCGCGCCGGCCGCGCCTCGCCGTACGCGCTCGCGCTCACCGCACTGCTCCTCGTCTCCGCCTTCCTCCTCGCGCTCATCGCCTTTGGCGTCTTCTCGCTCCCCGTCGCCGCGCCCAACGCCGCCGCCACCACCAACGCCGCGGGAGGGGAGTCCGAGTCCGCCGACTCCCGACCCGCTCGCCCACGCCCCCGACGCGACCTGGGGTAACTATCCATCCATTCATTCACTCTCTCACTAGGAGCATTCGATTGTACTGTACCCTATTCGTTAGGGAATCAGATCCGATGCTGATCGTTGCCACCAGGGAGGGCCTGGGAGAGCGGGGCGCGCAGTGGACGGAGGTCATCTCCTGGGAGCCCAGGGCATTCGTCTACCACAACTTCCTGGTAACAACAAATGCATGCCGTGATTGCTCCTCTTTCGAGTTCACTCATTCTCATGAGCGCACATGGATTATTATCACGTCACGCTAGATAAATGTACAGAGTGTTTTTTTTTCCTGAATCGATAACACTGGGTGCTACTGATACTACTAAAGTTGGATCTGGGAACACACCTCTTATGACTTGTGATTTAGTTCGAGGATAAATTCAAATTCTGCATTAGGAACGCATTCTAATTTTATTTTGCCATTCATGTACTTTTCCTCGCTCAATTGCATTGCATCGAAACAGAAAGCCTAGACCTCATTTCTCCTAGCACACCTCTGTTCTGTGCTGTGGATTTTTAGCTCTCGTATAGCAGAACTGAAATGTGAAATTAGTATTGTATGTCCTAGTTTCTCTATAAGCCATTCTTTCTGTTAAAAAACAAAATCAAAATGCTGGGTATGCCTTGTCTCATTCCCTGTGACGTACAGTACTTAACTGGTGGGTTTAGGCAGGGAGCCAGGGACCAAGTGGCTTACAGATGGAAGAACTGCCGCTGCATGTATCATCTGTGTTGCTACATTCTTTTGCTTGTTGGTGTACATCAGCACTACTGAAATGCAAGTACATTTGACTTCAGGGTTCTATAATCGTTAACTTCTTTTTGGTTTGACCTTGTTTAATTATGCAATCCTGTACTCGTCGTCCACTGAGGGAAAATATCTCAGCTGTTCTCTCTGTTAACTTGCTCAACTTTTTGTAACTTGTTAGTCATCACCTAATGTTGATGATTATTTCACTGAGGTTTCTATTTGTTTGTTCTGTTCATTAGTCTAAGGAAGAGTGCGAGTACCTAATTGGATTGGCCAAGCCTCACATGGTAAAATCAACGGTTGTTGATAGCACCACTGGCAAAAGCAAGGACAGCAGGGTCCGTACAAGTTCAGGCATGTTTCTTCAAAGAGGAAGAGACAAGGTTATTCGAACGATCGAAAAGAGGATAGCAGACTACACCTTCATACCTGTAGGTGTGTGATTTTTATAGTATTTGATTCATGGCAGTATTCTTCAGGAACGAGTTCCGTGCTAAGTGTGAACTTACAAATGATAAAGCAGTAGATCTGTCACCCACATAGCACACCTTCGTAGTTCGTACATGTTGTTGCGTGATTTTTATGTCTAGTGCATGGCTATATTCTTCATGAACAAGCTCTGTGCTTAATGTGATCTTAAAATGACAGAAAACTAAGGTCTCCATAGAACTGTCTCTTACAAATCACATAGTAATGTCTGATTGTTACATTTATCTTCTTAGTCTTTAGTTTGGAATCACACCACACATTAATGGAGTTTCATCAGCGGTTAGTCTATTGATGTGTCTCCCAGCTTCTGTTTTTTTATCGTCTGAACTGAAATATTATGCTGTCGAACCACATTAATTCATGCTGGGTTGCAGAACACGGCGAGGGACTCCAAGTGCTGCACTATGAAGTTGGGCAGAAGTACGAGCCTCACTTTGATTATTTTCTTGATGAGTTCAACACCAAGAATGGTGGTCAGAGGATGGCTACTCTTCTGATGTATCTGTATGTATACACATATACATTCATTATTTACTTTTGATGCTAATTGGACGTGATGTATTCTTACAAAGAATATTTTCAATTATAGGTCAGATGTTGAAGAAGGGGGCGAGACTATTTTCCCTGATGCAAATGTGAACAGCAGTTCTTTACCATGGTACAATGAGCTTTCAGAATGTGCCAGAGGAGGACTTTCTGTCAAACCAAAGATGGGAGATGCACTTCTTTTCTATAGCATGAAACCAGATGCCACTCTGGACCCATTAAGTTTACATGGTTAGTCCGATACCCTGATATTTGGAAACATTTGAAGGATATTAGACCTTTCATCTGTTCACTTTTGTAGCCTTGTCCCTTTTTTTTTTGTGGAAGCCTATTTTCATAGTCTTAAGCTGATGCTTCCCTTGAAGTAAGGTATGCATTATAAAGTTCAATTATATCACGTCGTTCTTGCAGGGGGTTGTCCTGTGATTAGAGGAAATAAATGGTCGTCGACCAAGTGGATGCATGTCCATGAGTACAAAGCTTGAGCCTTCTAAAGCCAACTTACCAAAGGTATGTTCTGTTACCAAGCATTGCTCGAAATGTGGCCTCAAGCTTTGAATTGGCTTGGCATCGAGCACCAAATGTCTGGTGCTTTATTTGTTTTAGGGGCTCGATCATGTGTAAATTGATCTGCTTGTACCTTCTCCTGCAGATGGATCACTTTGTTGTCCATGTGACTTGGGTTCTTATTCCTTGCTCCTCCCTCGGTGATGGAGGAGATGGTAGGGCCAATAAGCAGGGGCCTCGCTTGTCCTTGCAGTATTTTTGGGAACGATCCTTGCTGACTTGGCTTTCTCTCTTTTTTCTTTTCTTTTCTTTTCTTTTCTTTCCTTACAGTACCCCAACTGTATAGAGGAATGAAATGTAGTAGTGTTTGGGGGGTATAGATTCTGGATTTTTCTTCTTGTTACTACCGCTGATGTTAGTACCAGAATGATGTATCATTATGGGTATAAGCTGTGTTACTGATGAATAGCAACACTCGTATCGAATTGTAGTATTTCCTGTCGGGTGTCGGGCTGGTGGTGCTGAAATTCGTCTGCTAGTGTCTTATTGTTGTACTGATCCTATGGATCTGCTGCAATGGAAGCGAGAAGTGATCGGGGCGGTCGGTGGCATGTTAAAATGAAACTGACTGTGTAGCTAAACTGGAGCGGTGGCCGGTGGGTGGTGCAGAGACACCTTACATTACGTGAAATGAAAAGAAAAGCCGAGTGATAGCGAGGACGGCTCAACCTGAGCAGAGAGCAATATGCACTCGTAGTCGGACCTGAGGAAGAAGCACAGCGAAGGACTGGGGATAGAGCTATCAATCAGTATCACCGATGACTCTTTGCAGCAGCGCCAACCGCGGCCTCACACCACATCACAACCGCATGTTTGTTTTTAAAGATTTTAAAAACGAACAGTCACATGGGAATGGGACGTGGACGAAGAACAGAAGAAATGATGGTTGAAGAATTGGGGTGTTGTGCAGTCAACAGGGTGGGGGGACAGGACAGGCGTCGGCGCGGCAGCGCTCGTGCTCGTGGCTTCCTTCACTTTGCTTGCCGCGCTCGCCCCCCTACCCTACCAACAACTCACGCAACGCGCTCCTCCCTTCCCTTGTCGTCGTGCCTCCTCACCGACTTCTCTCTGTCTGATCCGCGTCCGCGCCTGACTCCGACGACCACTGCCGCTGCGGCGACTCCTGTCTCCCTCCCTCCCTCCCTGCGTTGCCCGGCCGAACCCCCAGATCTCGCCGCGTCCGACGCAGATCTGCCTGTCGCCCGCCATGGACTCCGGCGCCGGGGTCGGCGGGGCCACGGCTATCCGCGTGCCCTACCGCCACCTCCGCGACGCCGAGATGGAGCTCGTCAGCCTCAACGGCAGCCCCCGCGCCGGGGACGAGGGCCCGCCCCCCCGGGCCACCGACCACCAGCTGGGGACCGGCGCCGCCACCTCCAGGGCCAAGGTCGTGCTCGCTTGTATGGTCGCCGCCGGCGTGCAGTTTGGCTGGGCGCTGCAGCTCTCCCTCCTCACCCCATACATCCAGGTACGTGCCCCTTCCTGCTTCGCTCCTCCATCCATCGCTCTACATAGATCCCCCCCTCTCTCGCTCCTGCTTCCCGTTTGGGGACCATTTTCGAGCTGTGATCCCACCTCGTCCTGAGCTCCCTTGTTCGGGCTTATTCGCATTTTAGGACAGGTAGGAGGAGTCCTTCCGTTTCTGTTTTCGGTCACGCATTTCACTTCCTACCGGTCCCCCCATCACAGTACAGCAGGCTGAATTCTCAAGCCCGGATGACCATCTATCTAGCTATGAACTTCACTACACTGGAGTATGTAAACAGATTAGGGCCACTCAAATCTCTCCAGAGTCCAGACTAGCATACATACAAAAGTTTAAATTTCATTTCGTGATCACACAGTGGTAATGTTTCCAGGCACTTGTATTGATGTCAAATATAAATGATGGAGTAGTTATTTTAAAAAAAAGCTCTAACAACCACCTGGGCCCTGTCCTATTAAGACCCCATATCTAATTTTGGCTATGTATTCACATGTTTGCTCATTTCTCAATTTTGTGCAGACCTTAGGAATAGATCATGCCATGGCATCATTTATTTGGCTCTGTGGACCTATAACCGGTTTTGTGGTAAGTTGCCTTACAGAGGATACTGTTCCTTTTTGTTCTGAATCAGGACAGAAAGCTTTTACTTCACATCTCCAAATGATGATGTGATGCCTTTCCAGGTTCAACCATGTGTTGGCGTCTGGAGTGACAAATGCCGTTCAAAGTACGGGAGGAGAAGACCGTTTATCTTGGCTGGATGCTTAATGATATGTGCTGCTGTGAGTTAGATGAAGTTTCATAGGTCATTGTGTTTCCCATTCTCTTCATGATCTAATAGATAGACACCATACGTAGGTAACTTTAATCGGGTTTTCTGCAGACCTTGGTTACATCTTAGGAGACACCACTGAGCACTGCAGGTAACAACCAGACTTCAGACTTGTTTGCTATCCTCAAGATTGC
Organism: Digitaria exilis; assembly: GCA_015342445.1. NCBI lineage: Eukaryota > Viridiplantae > Streptophyta > Magnoliopsida > Poales > Poaceae > Digitaria > Digitaria exilis. The sequence continues at coordinate 1,119,707 of JACEFO010001963.1, forward strand.
TGCCACTGAAATGCTGACAATTATGTTGTCCAGAACATATAAAGGTTCAAGATATCGAGCTGCTATTGTTTTCATTCTTGGATTCTGGATGTTGGACCTTGCAAATAATACGGTGCAGGTAAGCTTATTCCAATTTTTTGCATGTGATCTGACATGCCTGCCACCATATCTTTGTCAACTCTAGTGCTGAAGCTTTGTTGAACATTGCATTACCTTTTAATGCACATTCTCCTAACTTTTTTTTCCCTCTCTGATATTTTCAGGGCCCCGCTCGTGCCCTTCTCGCTGATCTTTCAGGTGGTTACTACCTTAAATATCGAATGTTTTCTAATGCTAGATTCACCCTTATAGTTGTCAATTAGTGAATGATCCTTTCTGTTCTGTAGGTCCTGATCAGTGTAATTCTGCAAATGCAATATTCTGTTCATGGATGGCTGTTGGAAACATTCTTGGTTTTTCAGCTGGTGCGAGTGGGAATTGGCACAAGTATGTCTTTTATATGTGCTCTTCTTTGCTTGCATAGACATGATTATGATTCAACAGTTGACACTGTCTTTAAGAGCTTGTTATCGCATTTGATGTGGCTCATGCTATTCTGTGTAAATAGACCCTTGTACAGTTGGCAAACCCGAAGGTTTGAGCCAATTTGTATCCAAAAGTAAAGTAGGCAAATCTATGTGCGATTTGGAATTATTTTCTGTTTATTCTGCAAACACTCGAAAATTAGTAGAAGGAAACTACAATCCCATAAATTGGCTTATTTGCCTTTCTTTTTCATTATGAGAATCCTCACAAAAGTTCACCAAAAAGAGGGGGGGGGGGTACAGTGATGATGCTCTTCCTTCCTTCATTTGACATTTGGTCCTCTTAATCAGCGCTTCTTGCCCCTTCGATTTTTCCCCCAAATTCTCCGTAGTCAACAGAAGTTATTCTTCTGTACAAAAATTGATTTTGCCTGCTTTTTTGTTATTTTTGCAGATGGTTCCCTTTTTTAACGACAAGAGCCTGCTGTGAAGCCTGTGGTAATTTGAAAGCAGCTTTCTTAGTTGCAGTTGTAAGTTTTCAGTGATTCTGTTAGAGTTTGAAGCTAGTATTTTTTTAATGCATTGTAGAGCTAGTAGAATCCTTTGTAGGTGTTGTGTTTGATCCTTTTCAGGACTGTTACTCTGTATGCAAAAGCTGAGCTAGCTGTTTTGCAGGTATTTCTTTTGTTCTGCATGTCTGTTACCCTGTACTTCGCGGAAGAGATCCCACTAGAGCCAAAGGATGCACAAGGACTATCTGATTCTGCTCCTCTACTGAATGGGTCTAGAGATGATGGCCATGCATTGAATGAACAAAATAATGAAAGATTTCCTAATGGCCATGTGGATAGAAATAATGTCTCAGCTAACTCCAACACCGGAGAATTTACAGATGTGAATTCTAACTTGAATGGGGACAATGGAGAAGTTTTCCATGATGGACCGGGAGCAGTTTTGGTCAACATTTTGACTAGCATGAGACATCTACCTCCAGGAATGCATTCAGTGCTTGTAGTTATGGCCCTAACATGGGTATGCTGTGTGATTACGTTCTATAGATGCATACTGACCACCTGCTGAGATCTCTTCTGTCTTCAAATTTGATGGTGTTGCCCTTGTTTTATTTGCTTTGCAGTTGTCATGGTTTCCATTTTTCCTTTTTGACACTGACTGGATGGGGCGTGAAGTTTACCACGGGGATCCAAATGGAGACTTGAATGAGAGGAAAGCTTATGACAATGGTGTCCGAGAAGGTGCATTTGGTTTGCTATTGAATTCTGTAAGAACTCATGATCAATTTGTTTACTATAAATTAAATGCTTAGATACATTGCTAGCTATTCTTGGTTGTATGCCTTAGCTTGAGTTCATCGTTGTAATATTTGCTTCAATTGTATAGGTTGTTCTTGGTATTGGTTCCTTCCTTATTGATCCATTATGTCGGATGATCGGTGCAAGATTAGTTTGGGCAATCAGCAACTTTACAGTGTTTATCTGCATGATGGCTACAACGATACTAAGTTGGATCTCTTCTGATCTGTACTCGAGTAAACTTCATCATGTCATTGGAGCAAATAAAACAGTCAAGAATTCAGCGTTGGTTGTTTTCTCTCTTCTTGGATTGCCACTATCCGTGAGTACTAGAACCCAGACTCTTCATATTTTTCCTTCCTTAAGCCCTTAACTGTGCTGGAAGAAGCTGTCTTACACTTTGTTTTTAAGCATTACAGATCACTTATAGTGTTCCGTTTTCTGTAACCGCCGAGCTGACTGCTGGGACAGGAGGTGGACAAGGTTTCTGTTGCAGATTTTGTGTATAATATATGCTCGTGTCATTGTGTGATTTTGGGTGACTGACAACATTCATGCCATCTGCAGGTTTGGCTACAGGCGTCCTAAATCTTGCTATCGTCGTTCCCCAGGTTAGCAATCTGTTTGATGCTACTATTCAGTATGCATCGTTACTGGAGATATCTTCACGCTAATGGTTCCACTCTGTCTGCAGATAGTAGTCTCACTTGGAGCAGGTCCATGGGATGCTCTCTATGGTGGAGGAAACATCCCTGCATTTGCCTTGGCTTCGATCTTCTCCCTGGCAGCTGGTGTGCTCGCAGTTCTCAAGCTACCAAAGCTGTCGAACTCGTATCAATCTGCAGGTTTCCATGGATTTGGTTGATGCACTGAAAGCACTCTGCTGCCGTGTAACATTCAGATACACAACAACACTGAGCTCGGTTTTGCCATTTGTTTACAGTGAAATGATTCTTTTTCCCTGCTACCACTACAGAATAATATTGGAAGTAGACACTAGGGTAGAGAGGCTAGTTAGGTTCATGTGCATACAAAGGCAATGCAAAGGTGTACAAGCTGTATCCACTTTTTTGATAGTGTATATGGTGGGGAAGATTTACGAGTGGTGTAACACGTTTTGATCCTAACCGCTCGTTTGTAGTTGTACAACAAGCATATGTTTCTGTACATTTTGAAAGGGAAAGTTGTATACCAAGCAGATTTTGTTTGCACCATTTTCTATGGTTGTTGGTTTCGTGGGACACATAGCTTTGACTGTGCCTGTGCGGTGATTAAAATGACAGCACGCATACAAAATTCAAAGTACTGGTGGCTGGAAAACATGGATGATGAAACAACAAAGGATTGAAATGGCAATTCCCGCTGTGGAGGCCCTCAAAAGCCCAAACAGCCCAACTCGAAATGGAGAAGGCCTTAGCCCAACTCCGGCCGGGCAGGCCTTCTTCTTCTTCTTCCTTCGTCCGGGTGCCCGCATCGCACCGTAATCCTCGTCCCTGCCCCCACCGCCGACCGCCATGGCCGCCGCCGAGGTGGACCCCGCCCCCAACCCTACCACCGACCTCCCCAATGGATCCTCCGCGCAGGACCGGAAGAAGTCACGCGAGAGCGACCGCCGCCGCCGGCGTCGCAAGCAGAAGAAGAACAAGGCGGCATCCAACGGCGCAGGTGCGGAGCCCGACGAGGAGGCGGCGCCGGACAGCGCCAACGAAAACGCCGATCCGAAACCCCAGGTACTGTGGGCCTCGTACCAGCGTGTAGCCATAGGTTGTTTGAGGTCGTCTCGTCGTTTCAGATGGTTTTGGCCTGACATAGGAACCGCAACCGCCTGGTGTTTGGTTTCGCCACAGGTTGAGGTGGAGGTGGAGTACGTGCCGGAGAAGGCCGAGCTCGACGACGCCCTCCTCGCCGACTTCAAGGACATCTTCGACAAGTTCACCTTCAAGGACTCTCCCGCTGCCACTGAGGTATCTCTGCATCCATCGCGCAACAGTTTTACCAATTCCAAGTAAAGGGATTGGATACAGCTGCGCTGCACTGGAGTCAGGACTCCCTCTGCTCTGCTGTAATTTGATCGTTTCCTATTTTGCTGATAGGATGGCGAAAAGAAGGATGAGGCTGCTACCGATGCAGTGAAAAAGGGGGATGGATCCGACTCGGACGATGATGCTCAGGAGGACCAGCAAAAGAAGGAAGGCGGCGTATCCAACAAGCAGAAGAAAGTATGTTCTTCCGTACTGTCTGTTTATTGATGGCACCTTACAAGGGACTATGTTATGTCTTCATTACCTTAAAAATGCTTTGTTCTTTTCCAGTTGCAACGGAGGATGAAAATTGCAGAGTTGAAACAGATATGTGCCAGGCCAGACGTGGTTGAGGTAGCATGTCTCGTATTATAGTTATCTATTCATCTGCAAGTTTATACTTGATTGGATTTGCTTTCTCCTTTTTTCCAAACATACCTTGAATCCAGAGGCGTGTCCAGTTAGATGTACAGTTCAATTAAAACTGCTCATTAAAATTTCTTTCAAATTTCAGGCATGCAAATCTACATTTTTGTTTTCTGTCCCTAGTTTTGCTCTCTGAGATTGTGTGGGACAATATCGAACCTTTTATTTTTCCTTTTATACATAATACATAGTTACAACTGATATTGCACCGTTGTGGTTTTGGTAGATTGCTAGATATAGCATGCATCGATGCACATCTCGCACGCCTGCAGACCAAGACTGCAATATCAATCTGAAGAGCCTGTGAAACCATTTTTGTGTTTTGCGCATTTTTTCTAACTCTTCATGTTATTGATTGTGAGATTGTTGGCCATCATTTGATACAACTGTGCTTGTGTTGCTAGGTATGGGATGCGACCGCATCAGATCCCAAGTTACTTGTCTATCTGAAGTCCTACAGGAACACAGTACCTGTCCCAAGGCACTGGTGTCAAAAGAGGAAATTCCTGCAGGTTTGTTGTTTATCTACCCTGAGGATGAATAATATCGTGTTGCTCAATTAATTTATAGTTTTGCTTCCATGCTCCTTAAAAAAGTAACTTGGCCCTGTTTAGTTTGCAAAATTTGTGAAAAGTTTTTGTGTTTTTTCACACCTTTTTGCGAAATGAACTAAACACCCCTTTGCAAAATGTACTCCGGAATGCAAAAAGCTCTTACGCGTGCGCAGAAATCAATGCAACATCTTTTTGCGAAGTTTGTGCCACACTTCCCAATGCAAAAACTTTTTGCAAAGTTTGCAAACATTTTACAGTTTTAGTACCCAAAACAGAAGAACTTGCAGATTGAACTTATCTTTTTGCTCCAGTATCAGTTGGAAAAGTGGAGAAGTATCTCATTTAATTAATATACTATCTACAAAATATGCCATGCTTCTCTGAATTAGTTACAGAAGGATTGGAGTGGGAGGCTGAGGGAACATAGTGTCAATAAGGTTTCATCCCTCTTATACAGATATGTAAATTCTTGCAGGGATGCTGTAACAACCTTGGAGCAAGAGCTTGGTGATACAGTAATTGCGTGATTTTTATTTAGTGTGTTTAACCTAGTTAACTTAGGTGAGGCATCGCTGAGATTATGGGTTTTGCTAGGATCTGCCTTTGACATTCCTTTATAACTTGGTGCGCACAAGCCTCGCTCAAGTCATTGCAGATATCGTTCTATCCTTTTTAGTATAATGATTTGAATTCTATGTTGAATTGAGAAGTGCCACAAAACTTATATTTTCTGAGTTTATTTTTCACATTTCAGATTTTACGTCAGCATGCTATTTCTTTCAGGGCAAGAGAGGTATTGAGAAACAACCTTTCCAACTCCCTGACTTCATCGCAGCTACTGGAATAGAAAAAATAAGACAGGTAAATTAATAGCTTGACTTCTAGTGCTTGATTGGGAAATATGGTAGAGCCGTAGAGGAGTTATGAGTTTGTTGATTTTTTTTTTCAAGTTTACAAATATAAGTGTCTCGTTACTGGTTCAGGCATATATCGAAAAGGAGGACAGCAAAAAGCTAAAGCAGAAGCAGCGAGAGCGTATGCAACCCAAAATGGGAAAGATGGATATAGATTATCAGGTCAGTTTGTTCAAATCTTATCCGGGTGAATGTATTCAAATTTTTTTTCTAGGTCACATATATTTAAAGCTTTCCTTTCAGTATTCTTGCACAATTGCTTCCCCCTGCTTATCATTGATGGTGTACTCTGTACCATAGAAAGTATTTTATTGGCTTAATTTTGTCGTGCAAACTTAGTATCCATGTATCTTCACTAAATTCCATCTACTCCACTTGATTGCTGTCTCTAATAGGGTACTAATTGTGATAGCAAATGTCATCGACTCATCGTGTGTAGTCGTACATTTTATTAGTTGTTTCGTACATTCGATTTTATTGATTTTACTGTGTCTTACTGGCTTGACTAGAGTCTGTTTGTACTTTAGATTGTTGCTGCAATATTTAGGCTACTTGATATTGAAGCATATGCATTTGTCCCCTATGTTCAGGCTCAATTCCAACTTTTTAACTCCTGATACGATTTGCTATGTGCAGGTTTTACATGACGCTTTCTTCAAATATCAAACAAAGCCAAAACTGACTAGTCATGGTGACCTGTATTATGAAGGAAAGGAGTTTGAGGTACTTCTGTTTCTATATTTAAAAATGAGATTCTCTGTAGTGCTAACATGTCTCAGTCACCAGGTATAATGCTAACATGTGCGTGCATAACACATGGTAGGTCAAACTAAGGGAAACGAAGCCCGGTGTTCTATCCCGAGAACTTAAAGAAGCTCTTGGTATGCCTGATGGTGCGCCTCCTCCATGGCTTATAAACATGCAGGTAAAAGGAATTTTCCTTAGCCCTTGCTGTATTGGTCGTTTAGGAGTGATGTGTGGCACGTTTTATAATTATTTGGAGTCTGGGGTGTGGGTGTGTTTGGATCAGGATTTCCCTCCAGAACTTTGTACTGTATTTTTCTTCTCCTTAATGAAATGCCACACAGCTCTCCTGAGCAGTTCGAGGAAGAAAAAGAAACTTTAATGCAGCTAGTCATCTGGTTGATAAAATCCTTTTGTTAGCATATTAACATCATGTAACTTTTGCAGAGATATGGACCACCACCCTCCTATCCTCAACTGAAGATTCCTGGTCTCAATGCTCCAATTCCTCCTGGTGCAAGTTTTGGATATCGACCTGGCGAATGGGGAAAACCTCCTGTCGATGAGGTATGCTAATTGCCAATTTCTGCCCTGCAAGCTTTGATCTAGCGAAATATTTTTTTTTCTCAATGAACTTACATATTCTCATGTTATGTAATCTATGATGGCAGCATGGGCGCCCCTTATACGGAGATGTTTTTGGAGTCCTACAGCAGGATGAACCTAACTATGATGTATGTTTATTTCACACATTTTCTTTTTGAGCGAATTCTACGATTTGTTTGTACTCTTTACATGCTGGCATATCTGACTATTGTGTTGCATTGTAGGACGAGCCTGTTGACCGTAGCAAGCATTGGGGAGACTTAGAAGAGGAAGAGGAGGAGGAAGAAGATGAGGAAGAGGAAGAGGAAGAGCCAATGGAAGATGAAGACATGGAAGAGGGCATGCAATCTGTCGACACCATTTCAAGGTTCTACCATATTCCTTTTTTGATTGATTTAGTTAATTTTGTTAGGGATCCAGAACTAGTTCTTGATGCTTCGTTTTGAATAGCACTCCCACTGGTGTGGAAACACCTGATGTTATCGATCTACGGAAGCTACAGAGAAAAGAGCCTGAAAAACAAACAGAGAAGCAGCTATACCAGGTGAGGACATGCCTGTGTTGCAGTGTTTGGGGCTAATTTATTTCTGTGAAACTTTTAGTTTAATTGTTGCAATTGATGACCGACGCTTGTTTGTTTGTTTTTTTATCTGAAGGTTCTTGAGCAGAAAGAGGAAAGAATCGCCCCTGGGACACTCTACGGATCAAGCCACACGTATGTGACAGTGACTCTGATAGATCCAGTGACTAGTAATTTTTTTTTTGTTTCATTGCTCAATCACACAAATCTCATTTGTATTTTGGTGGTACTACAGGTATGTGCTTGGGGCACAGGACAAAGTTGCTCCCAAAAGGGTAAGCTCCATAGTTCCTTGCATCACTATGTATATATGTAGTACTAGATTGTTTGTATGCATGCTCTAGTGAGGTCACTGAGGTCTTGCTGTGGTTGTGTTTTGCAGGTTGATCTTCTCAAAAACCAGAAGGCTGATAAGGTGGATGTCACCATACAACCTGAGGAATTGGAAGTTATGGATGACGTATTGGCGGCCAAGTAAGATATATGACCTGTATTGGATATTTGGGCACAGTGGTTCCAGCTGTGAGTGGAAGTGCTAAATTTTCTTGAACCGCGGAACAGGTACGAAGAAGCTCGAGAGGAGGAGAAGCTGCGGAATCAGAAGGAAGACTTCAGCGACATGGTGGCGGAGGTATGTTCGTTCCTTTTGGCATGGTTTCACTTTAAAACAAGAGAATACAGTATTAGCATTCAGCAAAGATGAGGAAGCCGAATGAACGAAAATTGGTGTGCTTGATTTGCAGAACGCAAGCAAGAGGAAGAGGAAGCAGCAGGAGAAGGACGGGAAATCGAAAAAGAAGGAATTCAAGTTCTAGGTGGATCATTGTTTCCAAGAGTTAGGCATCGCTAGAGATGAGACAATACGACAGGGGTGTTTGTTTGCCCCTGCCTGCTTCCTTTAAAAATGCAAAGAAAATAAGTTTATCGTGTGCGCCTTTAGACGTTATAGAAGATGTATGCCTGTGCGCATGGATGAAGTAATGTAAAGCTTGTTTCGCGGGATGTCTCAGATGATGCTGTATTGTATACCTGTGTAGTGATGAACATGTCGACTAGAGCAGAGCGGTGTTGAACAATTCAGTTTGATATGCTCGCCGACTCCATTTGGGAGTGGATCAATTGCCCTAGTTACCTCATGCTGCTTGTCCAGTCAGTGCCCATCAGCTTTATTGGATCAGTTTGTCAGTTGCTTCCGATCCATTGCTGGAAACAATCATTGTAATCTGAATCCACCATTTGCTCCGTTGTTGACAAATCTAGTCGAGTTATAAGATTTCGGCTCTGGCTTCTTTTTGTGCTGACTGTTTTGGATGTTTCCAGGTCAGGCTTGCTGTTTGTTGTGGACTAGCTAGTCGAGCAAGATTTTTTTTTGGCGCATTGGAATCTGCACTAGTCAATGCATGGGCCCTTCTTTTATCCCGATTCTCCGTTCAAATCATTCTTCTACATGCTGTTTGACGTGTTGGCTTTTATGACTCAACCATTTTTCTTATCTGATATCTGGAACCATTTCTGCACTTTCTGTTGAGAAGTTACTCTTGCTTGAATGATGATACTAGGCCACTAGTCCTTTTTTTTTAAAAAAAAAAGCTGTGTGGATAATGTTTCATCCAATGTTAATATTGCTAGATGCTGCCCAGAAAGTGTCTTTAACTCTCAATATAAATACTGGCATCGATCCCAACCAAGGTCATGCTCCTCTGTTTTCGCAATTTATGATATGCGTAGAGGCAAGAATCACCAACACCAAGATCTGAAAGAAGGGCATTTATAGGCCTATCCTGAGAGGAGCTCAACGTTCCCATGCATATATGCAAGAACCTTGCTGGCTACCATGCATCGTAGTCTTTATTCTGCTGACTTACTCGTAGTAGCTGCGAGGTTTATTTCTTCTTTATATACATACATACGTAGTAGCTGGTGAGTACGCGATGTGTGGATCGAGTCCATTTTGGCTCTCCACCACAGCTCCCAAATCTTCATCTTGAGCCACCAGTAGCTAGCTCGCTGTTCAAGTCCCACTCCAACAGCAGCGATCCAAGCCACAAGAAAAAAAAAACCATGCATTGCAAAAAAAAAAAAAAAAGGCGCGGCAAAGACCTGTCGTCTTCCCATCCTCGTTCCACCATCCCTAACCTCTCTCTCAGACTCGCTGCCCACTTCTCAACCGGTCCTCAACGACGGCCACCATCCGTCACGGGATTATATATGCAGCGAGCGATTAAATTGAGGAAACGCGAATAAGAACAAGCATCATCAGGAAGGGAGAGAATCATATCGGCCGGATTGCACACCAGTGTCGTCTCCTGCAGACACACATACACTGCAGCGGGCGGCCGGCATATCCAATTCGTACATTCAATGCTGCGGATGAGGTTCTTCACTCTCTCTCGCATCATCCTTTGCGGCCGGCCGGCCGCGCTCGCCTATTAATCTCTAGTGGTTCCATTGGGTGGAGCACACATCATAACAGAGGATAGAGCTTGAAGAGGATGCCGAGCAGCAATCTCGAGGTCTTCCTGGAGGCCGCCACTCCACAGCTGCCGTGGCGCTCGGCTCCCATGGTAAGACCAGACCCCTGTCTGATGATGCACCTCTGCAAATAATGTTATTGGCAGCAGCCTCTTGTTTGCATTCTCAATGCTTCTTTCTGTCTCTGTTCCTTCATTGTATTCTGTCTTGATGTTCTCTTGGTAATCAAGGATTCAGTAAGCTGTAGATGCCGTAGAGTAGTCTGAATTTTGACGGAAACCAAAATATAGTCTGAATTTTGCTTGCAATCAGTAATAATATCTGACTGAAGGCCTGAAGGGTGGTCTACCTCGAATTCCTGTTGTTGCCACCAAATGTCACAATGGTGCTACAAAAAAAATGAAAGAGAATGCTCTAGTCTGCTCATACCTACTGATGTCCAATTTCTGCATCTGCTGATATATATGATACTTCGTACCGGTTGACAGTAACAGTCTACTATTGTCGAATACCAGCACCAGGCCCTGTTCTGAACAATATAATGTTAATAATGAATGCTTTGTTTTTCCTTGTGCTCTTACAAGGACTATTTCCAAGGACCAGACAATGTTTGGCAAATGGAGAAGAAAGATATGGTCGACTACTTCACCCTTGAGGATCTGTGGGAGCATTATTCTGAGAGCAGCGCATATGGCCTCAGTGTTCCCGTCCGTCTCGAAAGTGGCAAGTTCATCACCCAGCATTTTGTTCCCTACTTATCGGCTATTCAGATATACACCAGCAAGACACTTGCTATCCCCAGGTTCGTCCATCGTAGTACCTATCTGCTTGCTGCCTTTCTCGAATGTAACTAATCAAACCACACAACAGAAGCGTGGGAAGCGATGAGACTGATTCTTGGAGCGACGATAGCACTGCCGAGAAGCTTTCTAGGTCTTGGGATGACGTGTCAGATGACTTTGATTCTGCTCCTGCAAGGCAAGGTGGATACCTGAATTTCCAGTACAGCGAATGGGATCCACCCTATGAGAGGATTCCGCTTGCTCATAAGGTATTATTTGTCCTTGCATAATATTTGGTTGTTGAATGTCTTCCTCGGATTTAGTAAATTGTTTCGCTACTTTGAAAGGTAAATTTGAAATACTGAGTTACTACTGACGACCAGGTGGCAGAGCTGGCTCAAGATTACCCGTACTTGACATCGCTCAAGAGTGCAGAATTGTCACCTTGCAGCTGGCTGTCTGTAGCCTGGTACTTGATCTCGCACCAAAAAAAGATTCATTTATTTGTTTACCTCTTCTAGGGCATTGTTACAATTCACATACAATTGTAGTAGGATAAAAAGACAGAATGTAATTGTCTTTCGATTATATTTGACGAAACAAGAGAATCCGGCAACTTTAAGGGCTTTTTATCCCTTTAATTTCTAGATCCGTCCATAGATTTCGATTTCCCTTTTATTTTGGATGAGTGGCTAGCTAGTCGATATATATATATATATATATATATATATATATATATATATATATATATATATATATATATTCACTTTGGCCTTTATATTCTTATCCATAATAACCAGGTATCCTATTTATCACATCCCATATCATGGAAACCTGAAGGGGACTTGTGCCTGTTTTCTGACCTATCATTCTATCTCATCGGTGTTTCAAGGTAGTATATCTTATATGCATGTTGAAAAAAAGGAAGGAATTTGATTGGATTCGGCATTATGTCACGCTGATCTGCAATCTGAATTCCCCTGTTGGGTGCATGCAGACAGGGTTACTACTGTGCAATGCGATGAAAGTAGTAGGACGACGGCGAGCACGGTGGCTCTTTCGCCGTTCGGGATGGCCACCTACAGGATGGAAGGGAAGCTATGGACCGCCGGATCACGTTCCCAAGATGATCTCTACGGGGCGGCATCTTCCTGGCTCAAGCAAGTCGGAGCTCACCATCCGGACTTCAACTTCTTCACCACCCACACCCCAGCTGCCGCCATCAGATTCAGATACTAACTATGCATGCATGCTGCTGCTGCTAGATTAGGAGTGACTAGTTTGTATGTCAGACTGCTCTTTGTTCTTTCTTGTGAGTTGTGTGACAAGTACATAAATGACACCAGCTCGCTTGCGATGAAGTAAAATGAATCCCCGAGCTCTAGCTTAGCTTCTTTTCTTCTCATGGGCCACATGACACATGCATCAACAAGCTTGAGTGGGGTGGTCAATAATACAGGAGGAGGTTGACAACTAACAAAGATTTTTTTTTTAAAAAAAAGCTATCTAGTTTCCTTCATTGACTCCTTCTAACAGATGACCTTACTAGGTGTGACTATACCCAGGCTAGAGGACCTTTGGTGAATATGCTCACAGCAGATTTTTTTTTCCCTAGAAAAAGGCTCTCAAATCCATGTTACAATTGAATAGCTATTAGTTAGAATGTGTTCATAACAGTTCAGGGCCATCACCATCTGTCGCTGTAGGAAACAAAATCCAGAACCATTGGCTCAAGCAAAATGAGAGGGAGAGGAAGAGGCCGTTCAACAACCGGCACCGCCATGTGGGCTCCAGCCCAGCACCGCACCCCGGGCCCACACGTCATCGCGTGCACGCGCTTTATAGAAAAGGGTAATCCGCGTGGCCACGCCTTCCTTTTGCAATCCGGTCCTTGAGAGAGAGGAGAGCCCGCGGCCCAGCAAAGTGTGCTTAATTACAAGCAGGTCCAACGTCGCCGGCGCGGCGGCCATGGCGCTCGCCTTCCTGCTAGGTTTCCTCCTCGGGGCCCTGGCGCTGGCCGCGCTCGAGGCCGCGGTGGCCCTTCTCCTGCTCCGCCGCCTCCTCCGCAGGAAGGCGGCGCCGGCGCCGGCGCCGGAGGACGCGCCCGCCGACGAACTGCCCGGGGAGCGCCCGTTCCCCTACGAGAAGCAGGTAAAAAGTGGGGGGCGCCTCTGCTCCACCTAACCTTGCTTCCCCTTCGATTCTTCCTTCTCCGTCCGTCCGCCGTGGGGTGGGAGGGGGGCCTCTATAGGACCAGGACCGACCGATCGCCTCCCCACTTTTGCTGCCTTCGCCGAATGACTGTACAAACTTCTCTCACGGAGCATGCATATGCAACTGCGGCATCTCGCTAATAGCTTGCTTTCACTTCGGTTGGATGGCTGTGATTGTGGATTCATGTTACTTCTCCCCCACTCGCTCTTTCTGCCCCTCTTAGCTTTTGGTTGCTGCTAGCTTCGAATACCAGTGCTTGTGGTTATATGTTACTGCGTGGCTCCAGTTCCATTTGCTTTATTTAGACATTTCGAGTTCACTAGCTAGTAAAACTGCAGAGCCACCGATCATAACTGTGTATGTCACATGCATTGTTCATGGACGAGAATAGCTCATTTGCTTTCAACATGTCGGATTGGTTGACCTATTATGCCCTTAGCCGTTTGTTGTTTTAAACTCGATTGCCCGTGATGCTGACAGTTTGTATTTATGTGTTGTCGTTCTATACTTTGCCATGTCTACCTCATTCTGCCATAGCAGCTGGTAAATATTGGATAGACATAGCTGCAGTTGTATTGTAGTGGGCCTATAATAAGCTATACATATGTTCACATACTTAGATTCAAAAGAGGAGTCTGAATATGTCTACACTACTAACGTGAAGTATTCACAATTTCACATTCATACCTCATTGAGTTGCTTCACCATAGCGTCGAGTACATTGCATGACTAATTGATGGGGAAATCTGAGCTATTGACATGTACTTGACATTCTGTATTTTTTTTATTTGATGACAAATCTATTTACAACCTGGTGTTATGCATTTTCAGGGTTCTCTGTGGATACTGGAACCTGAGAAAATACCCAAAGTTAGTAATGAACGCTTATCAGTTGGAGATTCCAAAGAAACAAAAGACACAAAGAATATTGTAGAGGTTTTCCCTGCAAAGAAGATGGCTAGAATCAAGGGACACTCGCTTTGCCTGTCTGGTCCCGATGGCTCTCAGGCAACCATTCAACTTCTGAACTGCAAGGTCCTTGCAGTTTCTGCATCAAGTATGCCCTCACGCAAATGGTTAGTGCTGGCAAACTAACAACTCTTTGTTTGGTATTCATCAACCACTGCCTTGCCGTGTAAACATAAGAAGTTTGTTGAACTTGGCCATATATTCTTACCTATCAAATACAATCTAGAAGTACGTAAGTAATAAGGACATTAAATGCTTTGGTTTAGGGGTACGCGCGATCAGGTTGTTAAGTACTTTTTGTTTCTTGAAGGAACTTCTATAGAAGTGAAATTCATCTTAAAAGGTAGCTAAGAGTGCTTGCCGAGCAAATTTCTGTGACCTAACTGTACTGCGATTGCTAACTGTCAGGGCTAAGAGGTATCCAATAAAACTGGAAAGCAAGGACTATGAAATTTATAATGGAAGCAAGGTGTGCTATCTTTATACTGAAACTTCCTGGGAGAAGGAATCATGGTGTAAAGCACTCCGTATTGCAGCTACTAATGACAAGGAAAAGTTAAATTGGTATATCAAGCTGAGTGAGGAGTTCCTTAATTACATATCATCACTGAATTCTGAATACCCATGTTTCCTAAAGCCCCCAGTACTCTCTGGTGAGGACCATGAGGTTATGGACAGGACATCAAAGGCTGATGGATCTTCAAAAGTCCGTCTTTTCCTCAAGAAGCTGGCAAAGAAGGCATCCACAAAGGCTCCCTTAGAGGGTAAAACAAGTTCAGGATCGTCAGTACAAGGAGAAAAAAAGATACTTGATAAATTGCGCAGCTATCAGGGTGCACCATTTATTGAAGCACTAATAGGTCCACAAGATGACAAGCTCAGTAGCAGTTCAGTGCAAGATATGGTGAAAGCAACTGCACCAGCTGTTGCATTGAATCACACTGGACAGCTTTCAGCTTCGCCTGATTTGAACACAGATGACCGAGTCGCTGATGAAGGTACCCTTTGTTGGAACCTCCTATCTTCACGATTGTTTTTCGATGCTAAAATGAGTGATGAGATAAACAAGGTCATCAAAGCACGCATTCAGGTTAGATATACTGCTCACTTGCAATCCGCTCATCTCTATAACTTTTACTGATTGAATCTTGTTTGGTCAGAGGACTTTGTCAAATATGAGGACCCCATCTTACGTGGGTGAAATTACACTTACTGACTTCAGCCTTGGGGAACTTCCGCCTTATGTACATGCGATGAGAGTTCTTCCGCTTGATCTGAATGAGTTGTGGGCCTTTGAGGTTGACTTTGAGTATTCAGGTGGAATACTGCTTCACATTGAAACAAGGCTAGAGGTTCAGGAACCAGAGCTGCAAAAGGACATCATGAAAAGTAATTTTGGAGCAGATGCTGATGGAGAGGTTGATTCTGATCTTCTTGAGAGTATTGAACAGTATGGTAACCAATTTAAAGGTTCACATACAGCAGCAGCTTCTTCGGCTGCGGAAAAAAATGAAGCAGGTCTCTTGAATTTCATGTCCTTCCCTATTTAACATCTATTGGAATAATTATTTGCCCTTATGCAGTTAAGTGACTCAATAATTACTAAACAATGAAACAAATTCATATCATTATTTTATGCCAAATGGTTGTATCAATTCTTGTATTCAGTATCTCGAGCAGTTTGTTACTTTGATACAGACTTAAGGTTTACATTGTTAGAATTTAGGTCCAAAAGCTGTTTCCCAGCCTTTGGTTGAGATTGCTGTACTGTTATATTGTTAGAATGTGTTTATGCATTGAGAGACAATAGGTACCATTACAAGAATTGATATCCTCATTTTTAACTTCATTTTGTTTGATATATCATTGTGAAAATACTACTGAGCTGTGAGAAAAAGGAAAAGAGCAAAACTCATATGCATCAAACTTTGATTTGGACATGAATGTGATAGTACAACACTTTTGTGACAGACGCATCAAGTCAGTCGAAGAGCACTGGATGGACCTCAGCATATAGATCAAGATGGAAAAATATATTGCATTCAATAGCTGATCATGTCTCGCAGGTTCGTTCCCCTCTTAGTGTCTCAGAACCACCAGAAATATTTCACATGTATGATGCATTTCCTTCTAGTACAGGTTCCGCTTTCTCTGGCAATTAGGATTTCATCTGTTAAAGGCACATTGCGGATACATCTGAAGCCCCCTCCTTCAGATCAGATTTGGTATGGATTTACATCAATGCCGGATCTAGAATGGGACTTGGAATCTTCTGTTGGCGATAGGAAAATCACAAACATTCATATTGCTACACTTATTGGCAACAGATTCAAGGTATCAAGCGCACCTTTTGCTCTGACCATGTTCTTCCCCTGGTACTTTGTTGCTCTAATTGTGAGATATGCTTCACTGTTCAGGCTTCACTTCGTGATAGTTTAGTACTTCCAAATTGTGAAAGCATCTCCATGCCGTGGATGTTGGGAGAAAAGGATGACTGGGTTCCTCGCAAGGATGCTCCTTTTATTTGGCTGAACCACGAGGCAGCTGAAATGAGAAGCCATGCTACACCTATGGCATCAACTCGCCCTGAGGAAGGTGACCTGAAGAATGATGCTAGTATCAAAAGGCCAATGCCGAGTTTACCCATTTCATCAGCTGGGAGCGAGGAATCACTGAAAGCAGTGGCATCCGTTGATGAGGCGAAACAAGAACCCATGGCAGTAGCATCATTGCACGGCCAGTCCTCAGCAGGTCCAGCTAGTGAATCTGTCCATAGCGATGAAAATGACGAGCTGAGGAGGCCACTGCTGGTCACCGAAAAGCTCCAGGAAGATGCTTCAGAAAGCAGGGTTGGGTCTCCCATGCACACATCTGTGAGGGCCGTGATACCAGTGGGGGAGCAGCTGTCAGCATCAGCATCATCCTCCATTGGAGAGGACGCGAAGAGAAAAAGCGGGAGGCGAGCTAGGATGATGGATTTCGGGAAGAGGATGGGAGACAAGCTGGAGGAGAAGAGGCGGACTATCGAAGAAAAAGGGAGGCATATCGTGGAGAAGATGCGAGAGAATGCTAGGACCAACAGCTTGGAGAGGACTAGTAGCTAGCGAGGACGTAGGATCTGCAGCTTGTTTCATTGATCCTGGAATGGTGTATAGGCTGAACTTGTTTGTTGTATTTGTAGAGTGGTAGCTGCTACTCTTGCAACATTCACAACTCCACGATGGCTGATGTTCGCGTGGCAAATACGCATGGATGGATGACCGATGTACTTGCAGGTGCATGTGTATCAGCTTGTGGAGTAGAGGTGGTGGGAAAACACAGGCATGAAGGGAGAGGAGGTTGCTGAGTGGCATCTATCTTCTAGCAGAATGTGTAGAAGCTAACATGTTGAGTAAGATTAATATCATGCATAGAGGGAGGATCCACCCAAACAAATGTCTAATCAGCAAACAAAGTTTCCAGATTTGTGATCTCTTTGCTTAGCTCTGCTTGCATGTATGCTACCTCATGTTCTGGTCTCAATAACCAACAAAGATCAACTTTTCTTAGTGTGATTTTTCTGACAATTTCCAGATTTGTGATCTCTTTGCTTAGCTCTGCTTGCATGTATGCTACCTCATGTTCTGGTCTCAATAACCAACAAAGATCAACTTTTCTTAGTGTGATTTTTCTGACAATAGTATAGAATAAGCACCTAGCCAGTGGCTACATGGATCCTGTTCATTACTTTCGAGGCAGCCAATTTGTAGCACCCCATGTTACAATCACACAGAAAAAAGATGTGTCTGAAACATCACTAACAAATCGTTCACATTTTATGGTTCTATTTTTCTACTCTCGATGTTAGTTCTAATTCGAACAATATTTTTTTCAGTAACTCCAGTGCTGTTACGATAATAAAAACCTAGTAAAATCAATTATTTACATAAAAGAACAGATCCAAATCCAGGCACGGTGTTGAGTTGAGTGGGGCCATCAGCAAAATTTCTCTGCCACTACATACGTGCATCTACAAAGGCGCAAAGTCTCTAGCAGATGAGAAAGGCTTTGCATCGCCATGACATGTCACTTGTGAACTATTACTATATCTTGAAATGTTTGTATCCATAATCAGAGCTCGTCATGCCCTCTTCCCAGTCGCCCATTCTTTTACCGCCAAAAACAATTTGTTTGATACCCAAGTGTCTGCAAGCAGCCAAAGCCAAATTGACAGTAGAAGTTGGTTATAGCATAAGTTGTTTCTAAATAAATATGAAAAACAGCATGCAGTTCATTATATGTTCCCACTTTGAAGTGACGTTGTCTGGTGACCTACCAGCATTTAGCATGCTTACCTGGAACTAGAAACAAGGAATATAGCACTAATAGCCCTGATAAATGGTTATATGCATCAGTGTTTTAAAGGCGTCGGGGCGCCTTAAGGTCCTAGTTACGCCTTGTCACCTAGGCGTCGCCTAGGCGACAAGGCGCACCTAGGTTGCCTCGCCTTGCCTTACCGCCTTTTAAACACTGCTACGCATCACTTTGCAACTGCATACCCATGACTATAATGCTAGAATTAAAGGAATACGCCACAAACAGGGGCGTAAAATGGCAAGTTAACTCTTTCTAGATCAATCTTCATGATTTTGGCTAGTTAAACAGTCTATGGAATTTCAGGAACCAATTGAACGCTGCAGTTGGGGCAACAATTGGATGACTATTTTACATGACTGCTACCATATTTTACATGATCAGTGAAAGATGTCTTACTCTGAGCTCAACTGTGTTAGGCAGTTCAGTAATACATCCAACCCAAGGTAATCTGAGGTTCCCAGGTCCACCCTGAAACAAGGGTGAGTTTCAGACTCTGTACTTATCATTATACAAGTGCCCAAACCATTGAGTGTTTCCAATACTCACCAAACCCTGGCCCAATTGTCTTGGAACTCAACATCACTGATATCATGGAAAGATGATGGCATTACTGATGAAGCTTCGTCAGAGTCGTATGAAGGATCAAAGTCCAACATCGAGTTGGCCAGCTGAAATAAAAGTGAACATCGCATATCTCAAAAGGAGTCGATGAATTAAGCAGCCAACAAGAAGCGTGACAAATTACATTTCAATGAACCCAACCTGTAAATTTGAAGAATTATAAGCTCCTAGTCTTCCCATGACATACCAAGCCTGAATTACCTGTAAAGAATACTTCATGTCAAGATAGAGTGTCTTGTTTTCTGCATAATAAGAATGCAACGAAATTGTATCATATCACTTTACACCGCCCAGCAGGTCAACATCTCGATCTGTTGGCTCTCCAAAGAGCTCAAACCAAATGAATGAATTCAATGGGTTGAAGCTGCAATAATAGGAAAAAAATGTCAATCAGAGTTTACTTGCTGAAGCTGCAATAAGAGAAAAAGGAGAAGTGATTAGTACAAAACTATAGAGCATGTAAACACAGGTTGGTTTAAAAGAACATGTGACTTGAGGAGATGGTCATCTATTAAGTTAGAAGGCCATTTCAAATACATAGGATCAACTATGAGGTCAAAACTCAAAAGAGGGCGATATATCTTCTTTCACAGAAATATGGAGCCGTTACAATAGGAGGCACAAGTGTTTAGCATGTCTGGCATTCCAATTGAGTTAAAACTATCACAGTATCATTTGTGCTGCAGCCTGAAGGAATGCAACTATATAGGAATAGAATCAAAACTATGAGGTCAACAGAAGACGATATATCTTTTCTTGTTTGGCAGAAACATGGAACCATTGCATTAGGAGCATAAGTGTTTAGTAGCTCACGTATTCTAAATGCTCATTTGAGTTGAAACTATAACAGTATCATGTGTTCTGCAAAAAAATATTAGCACATTCCGGTTCTGATATGTTCACATGGGGAACGGAGAGTACAATTGTGACTAGTGTGGATGAGAATCTCACTCTCGGAAGCTGACTTTGAAAGCAACTATTGATCCTGTCTTGGATTTATTGAATTGAGACCTGCCTTTCTTGCGCACCCTTTCTTGGATCTGTGAATTGTGAACCACGCACATGAGGCTTGAAAAAACTGGTGTTTATTAGGATAATAATTTTCTTTTAGTAAAACAGTGAAACTTTGAAAAGGCAAAAGAGTACGGCGACCTCCTCTGCTGCACGAAGCACTCACCCTTTGCTTCATGAGCTCTGGGTTGCCGACGCTATCGCCAAGAATGGCGCGGAGCTCGTCGTCATCCCTGCAGGCATTCTCCAGAACCCTGCATTACCACATCATAGCAGCACCAAACATTAGGACGGGGTTCATTTCGACAGAAAGCAAGGGGAAAGGCCAGATGGAAGCAAGCAAGGAATTTGAACTAACAAACGAAGCCCAGCCGAGAGTTGAAGTTGCGTACTTGGCCCATCCGGGGTAGGTGTTCTCGCGGTCGTACTCGCGGCGGCGGCGCTCCTCCCGCACCTTGACCAAGCGGCGCTCCCTTGCCGTCGTCCCGGACGCCGCCGCCGCGTTCTCCCCAGCGCCGCCTCTCCCCGCGACGGCTGCAGACACGCAGATGTGGAAAGGACGAGGTGGTGGCAGCGGCGGGAACGCCGTGAAGGGGGAGAGAAGAGGGGTTTTAGCAGGCGGGAGTAGCTGTGGCATCGTCGTTTCACTTTCACAGCAGAGCAGACACGAGGCAGAGGAAGCTTATCATCTTCTTCCTCTCGCTCAGCTCAGCTGCCTATTTGCTGGGCCTTGAGTGGGCTGACTATTTGCCTAGGCATGGACCTGGGTAGTTTTATGTCAGCCCAGTAGCCAGGTGCACAACAAGCGAAGCTAGCAATCCTCAGCAAGCAACAGCAGCAGATAGCGATCCTTGTAAGAAAAGGAAAAAAAAAATATGGGCATATTCTCACGCATTGTGATAAATGAACAAATCATGGTCGCAGACCGAGAACAGGAGCACAGAATTACCTAACTTCATTAGGGCGTTAGTTTGATCCAGAAACATGAAGGGAACAAATGGACTCGGATATATAACTGTAATTCTGTATTCAAGTATCAAGTGTAGCCTGTGGATAGTCTGGCCTTGGAGCAGGAGCATATCCCCCGGTCTCAACTGCAGGCCTCGTTGATTCCAGCCTTGCCTGGTGCAGCAATTTGTAAACACTCTTCGAGATCAGGCCCCTCTCGATGGCGTGAACCCACAACATATTAAGGGTTTCCTTCTCATCAGGATAAGAGGTGCATAGGCAGTTGTAAATCTGGGGGGTTATTTGCAGTTGATTCTTCGCCATGCCATCTAAGGTATTCGAAGCGGCAACTGGCTTTCCTCCCGTCAGATACGCATATGCAAGTGTGGCATATACTAGACTGTCACCTACTAAACCTTTGCATTGCATCTTGTCAAATACCTTCTGTGCCTGGTCAACCAAGCCTTTTCTGCAAAGCCTTCGAATTAGCGACCTGTATACTGCTTTGTCTAGTGGAAAGCCTCTTTTCAGAAGCTCATCAGGGATGAGTAGCACTGCATCTGCATTATTCTTCCTGCAGAAACCATCGACGAGCCAGGAGAATACGCTATAGTTGGGTGAAAAACCTGCATACAACGGAAGCAGGCACATCATCATCAGAACAGAAGGATCATGATTATTATTATTTTTTTGTTCATCTGATGCAGTCTTTGCAATCAGCTGGTGGTAGGAAATGGAAACTGTACAGTATAGGATAAGATACATTTGTAGTAAGTACCTGCATCGACCATGTCAAACAAGGCTTCCTTGGCTTTGTCCAGCTCTTTGGCCTTGCAGAATCCATGGATGAGAGCTTTGTAGGTGAACTGATTCAGCCGCAGCCCAGAGTCCATCATCTTCCTCTTGACCTTGCATGCCGAAGCCATGTCCCCTCTCTTGCAGTACGCATTAATCAGCGTGTTGCAGTTGACATGATCAGCCTGCACCTTCCTCTCATCCATCTCGTTAAGCAACCGATTGGCCTCCTTCATGTTACCATCCTCACAGAGCTTCCTGAGAATGGCATTGTAAGTCGCGACCTCTGGAAGCATCCCCCTGGCCTCCATCGCCTCTCGTAGCCTGAGCGCCTCCCCGATGTCGCCAGCCCGACAGTAGCCATCGATGAGGGTGGTGTAGGTCACATTGTCTGGCGGCACAGTCATCTCTGTAAACAGCTGCGCCGCCTCCTTCACCCTGCCATCCTTGCACAGCCCGTGGATCAAGGAGTTCCATGTGACGGTGTCCGGCTGTATGCCCTCCTTGCCCATGCGCTCCCGCACGCACATGGCCTCGTACCTCATCCCCTTCCTGCAGTAGAGGGCGATGATGGTGTTGAAGGAGAAGTGATCCAGGGGCACCCCGGTGGCGTCCATCCTGGTGATGAGCGCCTCGGCGCGCGCGGCGTCCCCAGCCTTGAGGCACACGTGCAGCATGGCGTTGTAGACGTGGGTGTTGATGGGCGTCGTGGCCATTTGGTCGAACACCCTGCGCGCGGTGGCCGTCATCCGGGCCCTGGCGAGCGCGGTGAGGAGCGCGGTGCAGGCGTGGGCGTCTGGGGCGAGGCCTCGGGCTCGCATCTGGTCGAACACCCGGACGGCGTCGTCGGTGCGTGACGACTGGGAGAGGACGAGGAGCAGCCAGCTGGGGACGTGGGGGCCGTCGGCGAGGAGGGAGGGGAGCAGGAGCGGGGAGGAGAGCGGGTGGCGCAGGGAGAGGTCCCGGAGGAGCGCGCGGGCGTCCGGGTGGTGGCGGGGGTGCGGCGCGAGGAGGCGGAGGAGCGCGAGCGAGGCGTCGAGCGGGTGCGGCGGCGGCAGGGCGCGGAAGAAGGCGAGCGCGGCGGAAGGGTGCGGGGAGAGGCGCTCGAGGAGTGCGGCGAGGAGTGACGGAGCGGCGGCGAGGAGCGGGAGGTGGCGCCGGAAGGCGGATTTGATGACGGCAGCGCAGAGCGATCGGGAGAGGTCGACGACGGAGCCGGAGCCGGAGCCGGAGGGAGGTGGCGCCATGGCCATGCTTGGGATGGGGTGCTCTGCTCTGGCGGGAAGACGGACGGTCGCGAAGTTTACGCCATTATTACTATTGAATAATAAGGTTTTGTAGTCAAGTGCCATATACGAGAATGTACATGGCAGTTATTAATTTTGTTTGGCGTATTGCTCTACATAATCTATAAACATATATATATTTCTGCCTATATACAGTTCCCTTGCGTTCCGTAGATAGGTACTACCGTAGCATTTTGTTCCCCTCTT
Source organism: Digitaria exilis (assembly GCA_015342445.1). Taxonomy (NCBI): domain Eukaryota; kingdom Viridiplantae; phylum Streptophyta; class Magnoliopsida; order Poales; family Poaceae; genus Digitaria; species Digitaria exilis. The sequence goes on from JACEFO010001963.1 coordinate 1,143,047, forward strand.
GGTCCCACGAGACTATGTACTCTTGTTCAGCTTCAATCTTTCGATGCTACCACCAGCAATCCGAGTACACCGATCACCACGTACTGCACACCAACAATTGAGGTAATGAGGCAAAAACACACATCTAACGTACACCAAGGAACTAAACAAGTGCACACTGGCACTATAGCACAAGTTAAACCTATTGCTTCGTTCCCGCTATGATGGGTTCCCATCTTTTATATACCAAGTTTGCTACATCTTGTGAGGGAATTTTCTTTCTTATGTGTCTGGTTATAACCCTCTTTTTGCTTAAAAAGTATGGGCCATTCAATTCATCATAAGTAAAACAGGACGTGCATACCTTAAAAATGGGTTTCTCCGTCATGGCAATTGTAAGCCACCCAGCATAAGGCAGATAGCTGTTTGTGTTGATGACACAGCAGTCAGATGGAATACTCACTCCTCACCAGACAAATGCAACCCCTGAATCTCAAGCCAAAGACAAACTCACCCAATAGCCCGTCCCATAATGTGCTGTTGCTCAAGCCAAAGCTGCCCCTGTGCGTACAGCCCTCGGTCGTCACCAGGATTATTGTCACCTTACGATCGAGACAAACTTCATCAGTGTAAAACGCGGTGCAATTCACAGGGCAGTGTACAGTACGTCTTACTCTAACCTATAAATGAAATAGATAATCATGTTTCACTTACTAATAATACACTCATGACCAAGGGAACATGAACCAGTCTTTAATGATAATGAAAAGGGAGCAGAGTGTCTGCCTTGTTGCTTGGGGAAAAAAAAACAGGCAGATGCAATAAGCTACCTTTTGTGAGGATATCAACTTCTGCCGTATCATAGCGTTCATGAACCTATAAAGAGATACAAGCAAACTCAAGGCGATTCAGATGTCATATCTAAATGCACAACTTATGCAAGGAATTGATTAGGTGCCACAAAGTTTGCTACCTTGATCACACGATGGACAATTGGAATATCACGTCCCTACAATAGAACATACGGAATGGTAAATTGCTTTCCAGCAGATCATGTACAAGCACACATCACAAATTAATATAAAGAAACTGATTCCATCATGATTCTTTTTTTTTTCTTGAGAACAGATTCCATCATGATTCAGATAATAGGCACCAGATAAGAACTAGGCACGACTTACGTCAACATTGTAAACAACTATTTCTCCAGCACGGATAGGGTCCTTGTTCATGTGTAAAAACAGGATGTCACCCTGCAAAAAAGAAAAAAGTGATCATTCAGTAATCCCGTATGCTAGTGGAATGTTTGACCATGAACTGTCATGACACTAAATATGGGCACAGATGCTATGGCTAAAGGATAATGCAGGTAACATAAGTTGTTTGCTGTGGATGAGGTTGCTGAAATTCAGGTTGGCCACAGAGATTGCTTGAGACCATAAAACGAACTAAACACCACTGCAACGCTTTGTTGCAATGCAGAAAGGAGGAACATACCCTTTGAAATCCAGGCTCCATGCTTTCAGATAGAACCACCACAAGTGGTGACTCACTACCAGTAAGGACAATCAGTCCTTTCCAGATGATCAATGCCGACGCGAGAATCATCCCTGTCAATCAAAGATTCCATAGCATCATTACTAATTATAATTACAGGCTCATTATAACAAATATAAAAGGCACAAATCAGAGTCTCGAGGGCGTCAAAATCCGATTCATTCCTATCGGAATCAGCCGGGAAACGAAAAGGATAACAGCGGAGCGGAGATGACCTAGGCTGATGGTTTGGGCGAGCACGGGGCGGATCTCCATCGCTCGAACCCGCTGCGCCACGCGCCGCTGGAAATCCATGCTCATCCCCTCTGCCGCCGGCGCCCAAGCCAAAGAAGGAGAGGAAGGGAAACGGCGTGGGGCGGAGAAGACGAGACAAAACAGCAGCACGCGAGGCGTGATCAAGTCAACACACACGGCGCTGACTGCTGACTCTTCAGAGTCATGGATGCCCCATTTTCTTTTTTTCTTTTTGCATAAAACATATACAGCACAGCAGCACTTCATTTCTTGAGGAATGTAGCACCATTGCTATCACAAACAGTGACAATCTTTGCTTGCATTATATTTCTTACTTACTGTAAAAAGCTGTCTGCTAATCGAAAGAAATCATGGCGATGATCGTTGCATTTCTATACATACACAAGTCAAATCCCCTCTACATGACGATAAAGATGATCCTTCTGCAGTTTGCTCAGATCGATCGATGCACAAATAGGCAGATGCAACAGCAACGTAGACGTTGTTATAGCTAGCCATTTGCTGCGTCCACTGAAACAGCAGGGAGCCGGTACTCCTCGGGTTTCAGAGCCACCGCGAAATCAGGCAGCGCCGGCACCGCCTCATGGATGCTGCACCAACACACATAGCTTTTGTGACCAAGCAGATCGAAAATACAAGTGAATTGTTCCTCTTCAATCAAAAGGAGATCGACACCTGTCGTTGCTGTAGAGGTCCTTGTTGATGCGAGCTTTGCAGGACGAGTCCTTCTGGATCTTGTCATGGAGATACTTCATCGATCCGCAGGCAGGCGGGCTTCTGCGCAACCAACGCTTCTCATTAGAATGGACGCCACAACTCAACCAAGATACACAAAAGTAACTCAGGGATGCATGGATGGATTGCCATTGCCTCGAAACTGGAGGTGCTGCGTGGAAGGCTTCGGCGACATCTTTACTCTCCTTGAGCAACTCCTCTGCAGATTGCAATGCCGCGACAGCCATCCTGTGGGATTTCTCCCTGTTGCCTTCGTCAAGGATGAGACCATGGTAATAGTATGCGGCAGCCTGCATCATTTTAGTCAAGATATATTAAATGTATCTCCTTTTTCTTTCTCATCCAACACACACACATTGAAATTCCAGGCCCTCGCTGCAAAACTTTTCTAGCACCATATATGCCTGGTGGCTGGTGCTGTACACCAACAGTCCTTATAAAAATGTCACAGAGACATACTTATGACAATATGTTATGGAAAGTATAATGTTTAAGAAATATGGAGAGGCTCACATACTTTTGCTTCAACGTACTTCCACTTCACAAAGAGCCTATGCTTCTCACCCCAGCTATCAATCAGAGGTAAATCCGCCATACTTTCATGTGCCTGTGAATAAATTTACAATGATTTTCTAGAACACATAAATTTACAATGTTTTTACATAAACATAGAATAAAAATGGACTGGGGCTTTAGTTTCTCAGATCATACGACAAAACTATTTGAGGCGTCACACAGGAAGGCAGAAGTAGTACAGACACTCTAGCATATAACTATTTGGCACTCTTGTTGCTAATTACTTTCAGAGTTTTGGTTGAGCATTAGAATCTTAATTCCATACATACATAATGGAGTTGTTCAAAGAATTATAAAAAAAAACAGTATAAGGAAGGTCCAACATAGTACTTTGGGTAAATTCAGAAGACTTGCTCAGGATGACACTAAGATATCCATTTTGCTATGGGTATCTCTTTATCAGTATACAGAGGAGAACCGAGTCAATTTACCCAAAGTATGATGTCTGAGCAATCTGATATGTTCGGATCACAGCAAAAACAAAAACAATGATAACGATCCCTATCATACTACCTGCTGCCAGCACTTGACCATCTCACATGCTAACCTCCTTTTCACTGCCAGGGTAGCCTTTGGACTGTCAATTGCCAGCCCAAGTTGGACATCAATTGCCTGGCAACAAGACATTTGTATGTAGACATAATTGGTTAGCATGCACTTTCAGATGATACAACCAGTAAAAGGAGCCACAAATCTAACATCTATGCAAGGTTTACATTGTGTGAATAAATGCCATGATGAACTATGAAGTGGACACTTGAACTCATCTTCACATGAATCGTGTGGTATCAAAGCTATTGTCAAGAAAGATGAACCGAACAGAAAAGGATAGCAAGGAGACAAAGAGGGGAACACATACTTGACCAAGAGCTTGCATGCAGATCGCTTTCAGGACTCCTTCAGACAAGTCCACAGGAAGACCTTTCCTACACGAAATGGCAGTCAATAACTCCTGCACTAACTACAAAATGGTAGGCCTTTCTGCAAGTGGGAAGGAAACTCCACCCACCTATTTTCTGGGGACATCCTCGGAAGAACATGTTGGATAGCACATTCCAAAAACCCAGATGCCTTGAGAAATATTTCAACGGAAGCTCGTTTGTTATCTGAGAAGTGGATGGAATCACAAAGAGTGTAATTATCATGATGTAATTGTCAAGAACTTACTGAGAATTAAAAATGAAGCTCCGTATAGCATCACAAAGCATTATAAAATGATCAATATATATTTCTACAACAGTGAGGAATGGGTTTTTTATAGTGCAGACCTTCAGATACTTTAGCATGATATCCTTCAAGTGATGTCTTTGGAAGAAGCAGGGCATTTGCTTGAGATAAACGCAGCATAGCCATCATGTGCAAAACTGACAATACCTCATACCAAGAACTAGCCAGTGCCGTCTCCTACAAGCGGAAGCCATATAATCAGTACTGTACTATAATGCAAATGCAAAGCATACACTGACAGGTGCAAGATATTAAGACCTCTGCATCATCCTCTTGGTTCATCCATGAAAACTGTATCTTATCTTCCAAGTTGCTCCCTGTGAAGCATTGAGCCAACACAAAAGCAAGAACATGGCACAATTTTTTTTATCTTATTCAGAGAAAGATGGAAGAGCAAGCAATACAATATTTACCCTCTTTTACCAGTCCTAGAAGAACTGGCAAGTACTCTTCCAAAGCCTGCAGAAGATCAGCTGATGAAGATCCTCCTGCAGGTACAACATTTCTGAGTTCATTACTATTCCTCTTTTTTCTGTAGCTGACTCGCATTAGTATGAACTCATCACGCAAACCATCGACAAACCATGCTGTGTGAAGGTGCGCTTCCTTGGTCTAGTCACCGACAGTGCCTCATGAGCAGACATGACCACTATTCGGCTCCTTAACGCAGCCAAACGTTCGGCCAGCCTCCTTGGAAGGCCATCGCTTAGCGGCTGCGATAGCTCCAAACTCTCAGGAACTCGCAATCCAGGTATAAACACAGCCACCTCACCTATGTTCCCAGGTCTTCTTCTGATGGCACCAGCATCATTTGGCTTCGAATTGAGGCACCCCATCTTCTGCAAGTTTTGCAGACTTTTCTGTAAGGATTCTTGCAAAGAAGCACCATATGACCCAACATCGAGTCGTGGACATGAATAATTGGTCAGCTGAAATTTTAATCAGTAATTAAGAAAAAAAAACTGGAGAAGGTAACACGTGTACATGTGTTTTAAGTTCAGGCATTGATTGGGTGATTAAAACAATAGTACTGTTCCTGTCAGCAGGACAAAATAAAATGAAAGGAACCATTTATTAGCACAAGCAAAGAACATCTGGCATACCAGCAGAACACATAACACATGGAATCAATTTTTTTTGTTTTTTTATCAGAACGAAGATCAAATCAAAGTACCATACGAGGAATGGATAAGCAACAAAAACAAATGCATAGCCCTTGCAAGAAATGAACACAAAATTAACTCAAGGATGGATGGATACTACTATAACAGAGAACACAAGGTGGCACCTCTTGCAGAATCCACTTTGGCACAGTAGCGGGATATCAGTGGCGCAAATGAAATGGGGGAAGGTAAAAAGAAAAGAAACTGAAGAGACAAATAAGGTGCAGTGATTTAGTGAAATGAGCGCCAACTAACAGAGGGAACCAATTAAGTCTCTCACGAGCATGGCATCCCCATCAGACAACCAAAGTGGCTGAAAGCTCACATGCCTCGGGAAGATACGTCAACAACCTTGCAACTAGATTTTCACTTTATTCCCCACCTCCTTTATATTGTATGACTGAATACCTGTGACCACTCCACCTCCACAGTACTAATCCTGAAGAAATTAGCAAGTCAAACTGTAATCAACACTTCTGGAATCAAAGCAACAATCCTTTTTTTTTTAAAAAAAAAAAAAAGTCCTGATAGGAAGTAAGACACGAGAAGCGCTAATTCTAACAGAAGAAGATCACCCAAAACATGGACTTTTTAATCTCTGTACATCCATTTCCCACTTATAAGTTACTCAGCATTTTAACATAATGAGCAGCCCTCCTCTTGCTTGGCTGTTTGGTAACTCCGTAGCAGGGCAAACCAGGAGAAGGTCGGCATTAAGATCCGAAATAAATCAGCATACTGCCTATTTAATCAGAACCAAACTCGTTTCTGCAACACCAGAATACGAACCTCATATTTTTGTTTAAATGAATCTGAGGCTTCCATCCCATTATTCTCGTTCCTTTTCCCCGCTTGAGAAAGCGCTTGAATTGATTGATGCTGCCGAAACGACAGCCAACTAAACGAAGCAAGACAAAAATCGAGTGGGAGCAGCGCAAGGCACGAAGCATGGATTGATTCGGGATAAAATCTATCCATCTACCCTGGGACGCTCGAGATTATTTCGGCGTTGGAGGGGCGGGAGAGGTCGCGCGCTTGCTTACCTGCAGACTAGGCTGCAGTGGAATATGCAGAAACCGATCCGCCGCGAAACCCTAGGCAAAGTCCTTCCTCTCCTCTGGTGATCTCGCCTCGTCTCCGAACTGCGCTGCGGGGAAGAAACAAAACAAAAGGAAGCTCGGTTTGGGAAGTGGCGCCCAACAAAAAATTTTCTTCCAAACGTTTTAAAGGGCAAGGGCTGCTGGAAGAACAAGTGGCTGACAAGTGGGCCCTCCGTTCTCATTTTACTTGGTGCTTTTCTCTGACACATATTGCCAACTTGTACTAAAATACTGAAGATTGGCTTGGAGCTTCTTTAATTTGGAGAGAATTCATTCAATCCTGCAGTTGCAAACATTGCTAGCTGCTTAATTTCTGAACAAGGCTAAAGGCACATCACTGCATGCTGAGATATATGTATGCACATCTTCTGCAGTAACTGATCGATGGTAAATAAATTGGTGGTGGTTTTTGGAAAAAGCCTTGCAAGATACAACTAGCTAGGCAGTCACAACGCATGCATAATGCTGCAAATATTAATGCGTGATCCACAATGCATCCATACCGTTGCGACAAGGACTTGAATTTTGCGGATGCCAGCATGGCAATCAGGATAAGATCGATCGTGGAGGGGCTTGCTTGCTTGCTGGAAACAAAATAAAGCTTGTCTTTGATTGGAGACGCTTCAAGCTTAGGCCATGTTCAGATTCTCAACTATTTACTATTCATTCCAACTTTTCACTATTCATTCTAACTTTTCACTATTCTCTCCTCACAAAACACGTTTCCCAGCGAATGCTACAGTGCTTTTCTTATGCTACAGTGTTTTCTCCTACAATCTAAACACACCCTTAGTTTGTGTTGAATTTCCTCGATCAGGCTGCTTCTCCATCGTATGACTGTCTGATCAGTGGATGCCAGCACACTGGACAGACAGTCGTTTTACTCCTAGTGATATGAATAAGCAGTTATATTAGTTGTGATCGACAGGAAGCTTGCATTGGCAGGGAGATATTGGATGAATGCATGCGTTGCCAATGCAATGAGGCATATATATAATAATAATATAAAGAAACGTCCAATGCAATGAGGCAGCAACAAGTGTATGATTGTTCTTTTCAGGTGTTTGTTTTTCTCAAAAGAAACAACAAGCTTAAGTCCATCGATGGACCCCAGGTTAGAACAGCGATTGCAGACTGACGACTGGATCAGTAGTAGTATACGTTATCTGTTGAGGATGACTATGTAATACTCCTGCTGCTGTTGACGTAAGGCATAGACTATGTAATAAGCAGTGCTTGTTCTTGTCATAGTCTAGTAGTATAGCATACTATTATTTCCTTTAATTTTGGTGCATCGATCATCAAGACATAATTACTGATGGTGCATGCTTCCAACGCAAACAACACTGCAGGAGCTAATGCAGAGACCTCTGCTAGCAGCAGAAACATACATCTGCTCTGGGCCTGAATATTCCTCAAGTCGCATTGCAATTACATTGGGCCTGAATACTGTTTCGAAGGCCCAACATTTATTTTCTTCTTTTCGAGAGATGATAATAGTAGGGGACAAAAAGAAAAAGAAGACGGTGATGTCACAATCAGTCCGAGTCACTCACACAAACAAGAATCTGCTGCCCACTCACTCGGATGGATCTCTAATCGCCGATGAAAAACGGCAACCGCAAGCTAAAGGTTGCCTCCTTCAACCAAGCCACCATCAATCTGATCTGATCTAATGACGATGCCGGCGGCGCGTTCCCTGGACGAGGCCCTGGCGGCGGCGCGGCCGTTCCTGCGCGGCGAGGAGGCCCAGGTGGACGCGGCGCTGCCGGAGCTCGCCGCCGTGCTGCGCGGCGCGGGCGCGGGCGAGTGCTGGCACAAGCACGGCACCTTCCTGGCGCACCTCCTCGACGTCCACCGCATCCTCCGCCTGTGGGGCGCGCCCGACGCCGTGTTGCGCTGCGGCCTCTTCCACTCCGCCTACTCCAACTCGTACGTCAACCTCGCCATCTTCCAGCCCGACACGCGGCGCGCCCACGTGGCCGCCGTCGTGGCGCCCCCGCCGAGCGCCTCGTCCACCTCTTCTGCGTGGTCCCGCGCCAGCAGCTCATCCACGAGCACCTCCTCTTCCACTACGCCGACGACCAAGACCTCGTCGCCGACCTCGCGCGGTCCGAGGCGTCGCTCCAGGACGCGCGCCGAGGGGTCTTCCACGACGACGAGCCCTGGCGCCGAAAGATCCAACGCCTGCTGCCACCAGAAGGCATCACCGTCAAGCACATCAGGCCAGTATCCTATTCTATCCAGGCAGGCAGGCAGGCACAAATCAATCTCTTCAATTATTCAATCTGATGAGTCATGACCGAAAATGCATGCGTGCAGGACAGGGGAGGATGTGGCTCTGTCGAGGCGCATCGCCGCGTCCTTCCTCCTCATGACCATGGCAGACTTCAGCGACCAGCTCTTCGACTGGCAGGACCGCCTCTTCGACAACCACAACGGCCGCCTTGAGTTCCGTGGCAACACCTGGACATCCCTCTGGCCCGGCTCCGGCAAGCCCGGCCTCTGGGTCTCCTCCATCTCCCGCATGGCCGCGCTCTACGCCCTCATCGTCCGCGAGGAGGAGATATACATTGCTCACAGAGCACATGGCTCTACGACGGCTGACCGCGACGAGGACATCGACCTGGTCATCCCCCCGGTGTTCCACGGCTGCACCGAAGTGCTCAGTGCCCAAGACCAGAAGGTGGCGCGGGACCTCTACTGGGAGGCACTGTGCACCGGCAATGACGCGTCAGACTGGCACAGAGTGGAGCAGCTCCTCCAGCAGAGCACTGCAAAGAACCCATTCGTAGGAGAACCACACCTGGTGCTTGCACAGGTATACCTCAACCTGGAGAGGTATGGTGATGCACAGGTGCAGGCAGAAGAAGGCCTCAGGCTGTTGCTGGAGTGGGGCAGCAGCTGGGACAAGAGAATGCCATGGGAAGCCTGGGTGTCCTGGGGCAGAGCCATGCTCACCAAGGCCAAGGACAAGGCTTGGCCTCATACCTCATTCGGCATCATCAGCCTAGGGCTTGTCAAGTGATTACGAGTTAGTGCAGCTGCTCTGGCAGCTGATGCTGATCCATGCCATCTACATGTTTGTTAGTTATCTTCTCAGCAAATGTGTAGCACCAACTCTATGAAATAATAGGCCCACAGTCAGTCAAAACGGACTACGCTAGAAAGCACAAGCTACTCTATTCATATGTTTATCGATGAAAAGGTTGGGTTTGTAACATATGCATGCTCTTTACATGTAAGAAGCAGAAGAACTAAACAAGGCCCGTGAGAGAAGATGTGACTCGATATGACTGGAAAGTTGGCGAACTAAACAAGACGTTCGCCTGGCGCAGCATACATGTATTTATTTCACTCGCATATTTACATAGACCTTGTGAGTTGTGACTGACTGGTGAGGCCATTCTAGTTTTACCGGTGATGATGACAATTGAAGAGAGAGAGAGGGGGAGAGATGCATGACAAGCTGGGCTGGCCTACGGCCTACCTGCAACTGCAACCTAGCTCGGTGAATCAATGAAAGCAAACTTTGGATTTTACTTCAAAAAAAGAAAGCAAACTTTGGATGCACTAAAAAAAATTGGATGTATCCATCGGTAGTATCGGCGATTGTTTGGCAGCAGGCAGAAGAGGAGAGCAGGGTGGGCCGGCCGTGAGTTTTGCACGTCAGGGCTTGGACGCATGCATCTACTTTGGCTCATGCATGGCTGGCGCGCATCTCGTCTCGATAGATCGTCAGTATCAGGTACCAACAACATGAAGCAACCACACATGAATGTACTGATGCGTAAGATGGTTTTGGATCTTTCAGTTGCATTGCATTGGCATCGTGTGCGTACTACGTCTGTAGGTGTTTTGTGATCAGTCTGGATCATCGTCAGCGATAGATGAGCGCGCACAGCACAACACGGCGGGCCAGCAGAACTTGACGGGCAAAACTCTGTTAGCTACCGAGATCGGATCGAGCAGAGGAAGGGTGAAGAGGAAGGAGAAGCAGATGTAGGAAGAACAGGACAGCGTTTAGATTGGAAGTAGAAAGAACTAGTTTTAGATGAATAGTGTACTGGGAAGCGTGTTCTGTGAGTGGGGTGAATAGGAAAAACTTGTTGGAGAAATATTTTTTTTTTTAATCTGAACATGGCCAGAGATAGGACGAGCAGAGGAATGTTTAGATCGATGAGTTTCTTCTCTTACAAGTTGATTCCCTCTCTCCTCTCTGCTCTCCTTTTAATCCCTTCCTCACTCACATTACAAGGCTCCATTCACTTAGCCCAAACATCACCAACGACCCTGCAGTTGGGCCGTCGCTCCCTTGTGCTCCTGCGCGGCCCAACTTCCTTCACGCCGCTGCTTCCCGCTTCAGCGTTGCCTTCAGTAGTGATGCTAACACCCCCCCTCCAAAAGAACCTGCTTGACCCCAAGCAGGCGCTCGGGGAAAACGACGTTTCAAGTCCTCCAAGTTTTCCCAAGTTGCCAGAGACAACGGCCAACCCGACCATTGAACTAAACCTTCAGAGACTCCAATATCAACAGCCAAACGGCGCTGCAAAATGCGTACTGGAATCTGAAATGGTTGTGACAAGTTGGGAATGTCGGGCATCACCTGAACAGCATTGGAAAGAACCTTCTTCAATTGCGAGACGTGAAAAACCGGATGTACCGAAGACGATGAAGGAAGCTGCAGCTTATATGCGACTGAACCTATCTTCTCAATGATCTGAAATGGACCAAAGAACTTAAAAGCCAGCTTCTGATTTGCACGAGTCGCCACTGAGGACTGAATATACGGTTGGAGTTTCAAGTACACCATTTCACCAACAGCGAAGGATCGCTCAGACCGCTTCTTGTCAGCCTGCTTTTTCATTCGTTCCTTAGCTCGATCGAGATGCAATTTAATCAAATCTTGCATAACTTGACGCTCCTGCAACCATTCCTCGAGTTCAGGAACAGACACAGCATCGGCCGCTTCGATGCCCAATTGTCGAGGAAGATGACCATACAACACCTCAAATGGGGATTTAAACAAGGCAGAGTGCCAGCTCGTATTGTACCAAAACTCAGCCAAGTGAATCCAGTGAAACGAATTCCGAGGGCAAGCATTCACAAAGCATCGTAAGAAGGTCTCCATACATTGGTTAACCCTCTCAGTTTGGCCATCCGATTGGGGATGGTATGCAGAACTCATCTGTAACTTCACCCCAACAAGGCTGAACAGGGACTGCCACAATTTGCTAGTGAAAATCCTATCCCTGTCAGAAACCAGAGCCTTGGGCACCCCATGCAATTTATATATATTAGCCATATAAACTTGAGCAATTGAAGCAGCAGTGAAGGGATGAGCAATGGGCACGAAATGACTGTACTTAGAGAAAAGATCAACCACCACCAAAACTGCATTCATCCGTTGAGATGACGGTAGTCCTTCCACAAAATCTAGGGAAACCGTCTGCCAGGCACCATCAGGAATGCTCAATGGTTGCAACAACCCTGGGTATTTAACCCTTTCCGGCTTAGCTTGCTGACAGATTGCGCAAGAAGAGACAAATTCATGCACAGCCTTCTTCAAACCCTTCCAAGCGAAATATTGTTTGACCCTTCTGGTGGTAACCGGAATACCTGAATGGCCACCAGCCGGGGATGAATGCATAGCTTCCAGGATCTTGTACTGCAGCATACGGTCATTCCCAACCTAGATTCTCTTTTTGAATCGGAGAATTCCTTCAGATAGAGTGTAGTTAGGGACAACAGAAGGATCTACTGTTAACTTAGTGACCAAAGAAGAGGCAACAGGGTCCTTAGCATAGCTGGCTATAACTTCTGCCATCCACACTGGAGTAACAACAGAAAGTGCAGAAACCTGGTAATCAGTGTGTGCCCTTCTGGATAGTGCATCTGCTGCAGAATTTTCCGAACCCTTCTGGTAAACAATTCTATATTGCAGACCAAGCAGCTTGGAAAAAACTTTCTGTTACCAGTGAGTATGCAAACGCTGTTCATTGAGGTGAATCAAACTCTTTTGTTCAGTAGAAATAATAAATTCTGCATGCTGCAAATATTGTCGCCAGTGATCAATAGCAATGAGAATGGCTAAATATTCTTTCTCATATGTAGACAAACCCCTGGTTCTTGGACCCAATGGTTTGCTAATAAAGGCTAGAGGGTGGCCATTTTGCATGAGAATAGCTCCCACACCCAGATTAGAAGCATCAGTTTCAATGCAGAAGGGCAGAGAAAAATTGGGCATGGCCAAAATAGGGGCAGACACCGAGGCTTGTTTTAGGGCGCCAAAAGAGTCAGTGTGTTCAGATGTCCAAACAAACACAATATTTTTCTTGAGGAGATTAGTCAAAGGCTTGGACAAAATTGCAAAGTGCCTTACAAATTTTCTATAGTACCCGGCAAGGCCCAAGAAGCTCCTCAACTCCTTGACACTGGTGGGCTGAGGCCAAGTACTCACAGCTTCAACCTTTGCTGGATCCGTAGCAATCCCATTAGCAGAAATTATATGCCCCAGGTACGATATTTTCTGTTGAGCAAATGAACATTTGGACAGTTTCACACTCCACTGGTCTTTGGCCAACAACTGCAGCACTTGCTTAATGTGGACCAGATGTTCCTCAAAAGAACTGCTATATATCAAAATATCATCAAAGAAGACCAACACACATCTGCGCAAGAGGGAAAATAAGGTTGTGTTCATGACTCCTTGGAAAGTCCCTGGGCCACCACATAAACCAAAAGCCATGACTCTGAATTCAAAGTGCCCAAAGTGTGTCTGAAATACCGTTTTAAACTCTTCTCCAAGCTTCAATCGAATTTGATGATAACCAGAGTTCAAGTCCAGACATGAAAACCACCTGGCATTGGCCAATTCATCCATCAGCTCATCAAAGACAAGGATGGGAAACCTGCTCTTAACAGTTTGAGCATTGAGGTATCTGTAATCAATACAGAACCGCCAGGATCCATCCTTTTTCTTGACCAGTAGAATAGGAGAGGAAAAAGGACTAACACTTGGTTGTATAATCCCTTTCTCCAACATATCAGCTACCTGCTTCTCAATCTCATCTTTCAAAGATGGAGGGTATCTGTATTGTCTCACATTAACAGGTTTAGCTCCAGGCAACAAGGGAATCATATGATCACAATCCCTGGCCGGTGGTAAAGGAAGTGATAGGTTGAAACACATCATGAAACTCTTCAAGTATAGCTGCAATCTCCTTAGGAACAGGAGCAGCAGCTGATGGTGACACATCCATGATAGAGCAAACCTGCACTATAGCCTCTGTAGAGTATTCAGGTAGAATCCCTTGCAAGAAGGCTATACTATCCCCATAGGGAATGACCATCCACTTGTTTCTCCAGTGCACTTTCATGGGACTATGCTCCTCCAGCCAATCCATACCCAGAATCATGTCAAAGTGATGAAGAGGTAACACCTTCAAGGCAGATGAGAAAGAACAGCCTCCAATGGACCAATTAGCAGATGGAAACACTTGACCACAATGTAACAACTGTCCATTGGCTACCTTAACATGCACAGGTGAACCCAATTGTTGTACTCCCAATAACTGAGAAGCCAACGTCTGACTAACAAATGTGTGCGAACTGCCGGAATCCACCAAGATCAAGATATCCTTCCCTTGTAACTTGCCATACATTCTCATAGTTCTGGGACCTTCGGTACCCGAGAGAGCATCCTGAGAGAGTGCCAAAAACAATTGCTCATGCTGAGGGTCAGAGGCAACCTCTTCAACATCATCAAGATTAAATAACTCCAATAATTCCTGCAGAACATGTAATTGAACAGTAGGGGAGCACTTGTCGTCACGAGACCATTTCTCAACACACTTGATACAGAGCCCCTTAGCACGACGGAAAGACCTCAACGCAGCCAGTCGTTCCTCAGGAGATTTTCCCTGACACAGAATCTTCTCAGCTGGAAGAATTGGAGCTGATTGTCTGTCCCTGCTCGGAAGCACGGGCAACGGATGTGGCCCTTTGACTGCACCCTTGAAACCCACTGATGACTCGGACTTCTTCACATCACGCCTCTTGTCACCCACATCTTCCTGCAATAAGGCAAGCGAAGCAGCAGTATCGAAGTTTTTGGGCCGATGTAATGCAACTGGCACACGAACATCATCCCGAAGCCCATCCACAAAACGAATAGCATAGTAGTTTGGGTCGGTGTTATGATCATAAGCAGATAATTGATCAACTAGCTCCGCAAAACGATCAACATATTCCGTGACAGTGCCAGTTTGACGCATGTGGAACAGTTGTCGAATCAACGTTTCCCTTTGAATCCTACCAAACCTATCCACTAATTGCCTAGAAAACTCACACCAAGATGCATTTCTAAGTTTGGGCTCAACTGACTGATACCAGCGAGAAGCAGCATCGGTGAGACTCATGGAGGCAAAAGGGATCCACAGGGAAGGCTCAACTGAATACATGCTAAAATAATTTTCACAGCGGGATAGCCATAATTTGGAGTTGTCACCATCACACTCAGGAAAATTCAATCTAGGCAGTTTTCCCACACCTCCACTATGCGATTTGAAATCTCCCTGACGAGAACCCCCAAAAGCTAATTCACGAGAAGCAGAATGAGGAAACAGGGGCGGATTCTCAGTCATACCCTTGGCCGGGACATGAGAGAGAGTCGTGACCGACCCAAACTCAGCGTCCTGGTGGTGAACATCGACGCGGTGCCCATCGGGGCCGTCGGCTTGGTCCGTAGCAGATGGGCGCCCGGACACCGACTGCGGATGCGGAATGAGTCCCGGATCCGCCATAGAGAGCTCCTTCACGGAACGCTCCCAGTGATTGGACAACTTGGACACCTCCGTCTTGACACCATCCACCACCGATTCGATCTGCGGCCGCCAAGTCTCGAACGCCTCCGCCGCCGATTCGAGAGCCACCACTCGACGCTCTGTGCGCTGCTCAGAGTCAGAGATGCGATGCTCCCACTTGGCGTCGTGCTCCACAAAACTCTGGACCATCCAGGACTTGTGGTCTGCAAACTGCTTTTGCATCTCATCAAGGAGGAACTTGGTATCTGGGTTCATAGTGGTTCGCTTGCGTTGGAAACAGGTGTTGTGGCTGTGGGGCGGGGGAGGAGGCTGAAGATCCAGGATGTGTACGAGTCTCTGATACCAGATGTTAGCTACCGAGATCGGATCGAGCAGAGGAAGGGTGATACCAGATGTTAGCTACCGAGATCGGATCGAGCAGAGAAAGGGTGAAGAGGAAGGAGAAGCAGAGGTAGGAAGAACAGATATAGGACGAGCAGAGGAATGTTTAGATCGATGAGTTTCTTCTCTTACAAGTTGATTCCCTCTCTCCTCTCTGCTCTCCTTTTAATCCCTTCCTCACTCACATTACAAGGCTCCATTCACTTAGCCCAAACATCACCAACGACCCTGCAGTTGGGCCGTCGCTCCCTTGTGCTCCTGCGCGGCCCAACTTCCTTCACGCCGCTGCTTCCCGCTTCAGCGTTGCCTTCAGTAGTGATGCTAACAAACTCACGGCCGGGCCTGCTATAGTCTGCATGCGTACAGTTGGTAGCTAGTAGGTACTGCAAGGTCCACATCATCATCGGGCCGGGAGGTGATTATGCATGCTTACCGTCATTTCTGTTGACAAGCACACGTACGCCATTCCTCTTATATATGATCCATCTCGTCATCTACACTAGCTAGCTAGTACGTACGTAGTGTACATTCCAGGAGGAGCATTTACTTTTACTTTTTGTACAGTCAGTCGGCCTATATACACACACACATACATCTGGCTTCCTTAGCTTTGCACACAACACCGTAGCAGGCTAGCTAGCTAAGGTATAGCAACTGATCGATCCGCGTTAGCTAGCTGCCTCGACGGCCATGGAGAAGATGATGATGAAGTGCGGCGGCGGCAGGTCGGAGGACAAGGACGACGGCGGCGTGGAGGCGCTGCTGGGCGCGGCCCGTCCGTTCCTCCGCGGGGAGCTGGAGGCGGTGGAGCCGGAGCTGCCGTGTCTGGTGTCGGTGCTCCGCGCGGCGGGCGCGGGCGAGTGCTACCACAAGCACGGCACGTTCCTGGCGCACCTCCTCGACGTGTACCGCATCCTCCGCCTGTGGGGAGCTCCCGACGCCGTGTCGCGCTGCGGCCTCGCCTACTCCAACTCGTACGTCAACCTGGGCATCATCAACCTCGGCCTCGTCGAGGGAGTCGCCAACCTCAGCTGATCAACAACCCTCTCCTGGATAATGCAACCTACTATGGTATCCGCTCCATTTCATATCTGTCTGCCTGCCGGTATGTAATAATCCTAGAGTCTGCTACTTGAGTACATATACATACTCAAGCTAGTACCTGCTCCTAGTCCTAGTGTATGCCGTACTTGAGCACTAGTGCCAGTAAATGCAATGAAAGGAAATGAATGCACTAGTTAATAATAAGATCATGGTGACATGGCCTTGTTTTCATTGCCCATTTTCCTCGTCCACTCAGGCACCACGCACCAGCGCCGCCGCCGGATCACAGCAGCTAGCGGCCCACATCAACATGGGCCGCACCAACCTCCTCTGCCGTGGCCCAAACAAATAGCAAAGGGCACTACTGCCGCGCACTTTTTTTTTTTTTTACCAAAATCAGGACAAGAATGAAATTCAACCACGCCAAAAAAAACTTTTATGGATATTGAACTTTGGCTTGGCAGTGGCACCAATTGGTACTCAACCAATGAACCAAATCAGCCCCAAGTGCACCAGCAGTAGAAAACGCACAGCAGGGCAAAGAAGCAAGCACTCGCACAAGATTCAAGAGGATATTACAGTTTTTCTTTTTTTAAAAAAAAATCCCACTCATAGCAAAAAAAGACTAGACAGAACATCGCAAGCTCATATTTCGAGGATGATCAACTATCTCAGCTCACGCGACTGGATTACAGATAGCAAGTTTTCAATGAAACACGAGAGGCAAAGAAGCAAGAGCACATGTGATGGGTTTAGTTTAGCTACACGTCCAGATACAACATGTGTACTGCCAGGACAAGAGACAAGGACTGGTATACTAATACTAGTATAAAGAAGACGACATGACATGGATGCAGTAAGCAGAGTTGACCACCGTCTCAATTCTTTTCTTCTGATCAAAAGGCAACAAGATTTAATTAAGAAAGAGCAGGAGAGGAGCAAAAGGTGGTGCAGATAAGAGAGGAGGGAGAGAGATCCCCGCACCCAAACAGCATTACAGCAATCAGAAAGATGATGGTGATGATGATAAAAGGCAATGACACCAAACCAAACCAAACCAAACCAAAGTAAAGCAGAAAAATAATCAGAGACACACGATTCCTCCTCATGAAAAGTTGGTTTGCCACCCAGAGCAGACGCATGACCCACAAAGCAATGCTATTATTCTAATTCCAGCACAGCGCACATGCACACCAGAATTCCAATGGCAATAGCATCTCGCCGCTTCTGTTGACAAATCCAATCCAATCCAATCCGTTGGCTCCAGCACCAGCCCTTTTTAGTGTCATTGTGAGTGAGGCCCCCTCCCCTCCCTCCTTAAAAGGGCTACTACGTGAAATTTTGCAACCCTGGCCTGGTACTATGATGATACAAATGTGGTCGGTCATACTTTGTACCTGCAATAAAGACACACAGACGCAGCAAGCAACTAACAACAAATCTTTGTAGACAGTAATTAGCACACGTATTCGCCATGGTAAGAGGAAGACAGACTCATTTCTTCTTCCATTCTTATTTTTGTCCATTAATTCATGACCTGATCAACAAACAATCCGTACATAGATACATACATGCCATGCATACATACATTCAGTACATGAGCTGAACTGAGCTACCAACAAATGGATGACTAGTAGACTAGTTATTGTTCTCAATCTCCCCAAACAGAAGCAGAAGCAGAAGCAGTATGACTAATCCAATCCAGATAAGAGCACAAAAAAGTAACAATCAAAATGACAGCAAGCAGACAGGGCAGAGCACCAGAACAAGTGGACAACTTACAGGCAGGGCAAGCCTCCTTTGTTTGTTTGTTTGTGGTAAACAACCTTTCTTCTTGTTTCTCCCTCTCTGCCTTGGGAGACACTGGAGGGAGGAGCTGATGCACCTTTGCTGTAGAGATGGCTAATTTGACGCCATTTCCCTTGTCCAACAAAGAGGAAGTCTTGTTCTTCTTTTTCATGCTCTTGGAATGAACAGGCACAGATCATCGGGAAGGAAGAAGACTAGATTTGAGTTTTTGACAGGAACAGCACACACACTAACCATCACACGCGCACCTCTCCTCCCCAAGACCAGGACAACTTCTTGCCAAGGAGCACTGACACTGAACTAGTGAACTGCACTGCAGCCGGGGGTGGAGTCACACATAAAACTAGCCGAGCAAGCCGCTAAACCTTCCTAGGACAAATTGAGGACACGAGTGAGGAGGAGCAATTTTGCAGGTGCGCCTGCTCAACAACAAGGCCACCCACCCAATTCGGCATCCAAGCCTAGAGGTGACGTGGCACTTGCACACCAGAGATGAGTTGAGTAGATGCTGCAGAAGTTGAGCAGAAGCAAACCGGAGAGGATTGGCTGAAGGAAGAAACCCTAATTAAACCCCTAGAGGAGGAGGAGGAGGTGGTGGTGGTGGAGCCTGACTATCCTCAGCGTGCGGTTTCCTCCTCGGCCCGTCCGGCGGTGGCCGCCGCCGCCGCTGTGGGAGCGGGCCCGCCGGAGAAGGAGGTGAGCAGGTTGAGGTTGCCCTGCGCCATGGGTAGGTAGTTTCCGACCCTGGCGGCGGACGCCTCCCCCGCCATGGCCGGCGCGGCTGCGGCGGCGGCGGCGGCCACCATCATCTCCGGCGCGGCGGCGAAGCTCCAGAGCTGGCCGAAGTCCGGCCGCGCCGGCAGCGCCCAGAATCCCGGCGCGGGCGCGGCGACGGTGGGCTCGGTGTCGGCCTCGTCGGCGCCTCGGACGCGCTTGCCGAGGATGAAGGGCGTGGCAGTAGCGTGGGAGGAGGAGCGGAGGGAGGATGGGGATGAGGTGGAGAAGGAGGCCGGGGTGGTGCCTGTCCCCGTGGCGGCGATGATGGAGGGTTCGGCCTGGCGGAGCAGCCACTCGATGGTCTGGCCGTCGGACTTGTGGCCGAGCTCGCGGGTGAGCTGGAAGACGCGGGCGGCGCAGATGATGGGCATGCGGATGCGGCGGCCGCGGCCGTCGACCTTGCTGTGGCGGTCCTTGGAGGGGGCCTTGCGGATGGCGCCGTTGGAGGCGGGGACGAGCTGCTTGTCGGCTGCTCCTCCACCGCCGGCGGTGGAGCCGGCCTCTGCTGGCCTGGTCGTCATGCTCCGTCCCAATTTGGAGAGGGGTTCACTGCTGGGGGAGGGGAGGGGAGGGGAGGGGAGGGGGCTCACTGGCAGGCAGTGGTGGGACTAGTGGCTGACTTGGTGTGAGAATTGGAGGAGGAAGGATTGGTGGTGACTGTCCGTCTCGTGGTGGAGCGGAGGAGGACGACGAGGCCTTTCTCTTCCTTCAATCATTGAGGAGGAGCCGAGCAGACCAGAGCAGGCGAGCCGCCGGTGGAGACAGACGGGACGGCACATGGCCGGGCTGGTGGGGACCACCCCGTCTCCACCTAGACGCTCCTCTTGCCGATGACAGATGGGCCCCATGGCAAGCATGGCCCGGGTGTCAGTGAGCATGTTGGGCCCATTCCTGTATGTTCAGGCCAGAGGTCTGATTGGATTTGAATTGGCTAATAATTTAGGGTGTGAATGAAATCCAGAATGCACTCACTGGTTTCCATTCCTGCTGCTTTTCAAATTTTTTTTCCAAAAAACAAGAGAAAAAAAAAATATACTGCTGTTGCTTTCCTGGGTGACATGTAATAAAGGAAGCTTCTTTTTCTCCCATCTCAAACGATAAATACCCAGATAATATTCAAGATCGATTTCCATATTTTTCTTTTTTCTTTAATCCATACTTGGTCCGTCCCAAAAAACATGCACGTTTGGGATGCGTGTCAGTTCAAGTAGTTCACGTTTGACCAAATTTCTAGAAAATTCTATTCGTATTTATGGCTCTAAATAAAATTGTTAAAAAACTACATATAAGGACGAATCTAATGATATACTACATGTCTTATCTGATCAATATTTATATTTTTTTCTTCATAATTGATCAAAGTTAAGATTCTGAAATTTATTGGGAAGCGAGAATTGCATGTTTTCTGGGACGGAGGGAGTAGTTCACAAATCGGGGAAAACGTGAGACGTTTAAACTACAAGACGAGAAAACAATAACGGAATACTAGATACTAACTGCCAAGAGCAGAGAAGCTGGAAAGCTCCTCTTAAGCCTATGATCCATGACTAGTGATGTTCTTCTTCTATTGAACAAGCACATGGCCGCTAGGCACTCTCCTAGTTCCCTCCCCTTGGCTCTACTCACCTTTTCTTTTTAATCGAGGTGGTGCATTTTCACCGGATAGCTAAATTGTTGACGATTCCTAAAAAAAAGTTTTGAGTTTTTGGACACGATCCTCTCCTGTAACTTACGTATGGAGTCTAGGCTCACACGTCCGCCACCAGAGGCAACCGCAGAGGATGAACACGCCTTGGATTTTCACTAGTGCTGAAGCTTGTCATTCTCTCCAGAGAAGACTTTGTGAGAAGTATCGTGTGTACGTACTTCACAGTAGATATAAAATAAATAAATAGTGGCCACAGGATGTGGATAATATTGTCCGTAGGCTAGGCGACGTTTGGATGGCCCGGACTGCCACGTCGGATAAGGGACGTGAAATGTGGCAGCCGCTCATTGCACGGCAGTCTAGTAAGCCGCAGGCAGCGCAAATCGGCCGATTGGATGGATTTGTGTGCGCGCGCGCCTGCATGTCATGTCTCAAAGCACAAGTGCACAACGGTAACATAAAGAAAAAGATAAAATATGTAAATTCGTCCTTAAACTCTTAGAAAAGGCTCAAGTTCGTCATTTATTTTTAGTTTGGCTAATTTAGCTCTCAAACTCTTGTTTTGCGGGGCAATTACATCATTCATCCCATTTTCTAGTTAACAACGTCACTTATACCGACCTACTGAAATGTCCCTTTTGCCCCCACGCATATTACATTCATGGAGTCAGCCATGTGTGACTAATGTCATTGATACCCTAACAGACATTTGCTTTGAACATGAGACATTTCGTCACTTAGTCCATCACATTCACAGAGTCGGCCATGTGTGACAAATGTTCCAAACCTGTGAAAAAACGTAGACAAACTGCAGATCTGAACGCAGGGAATAGAGAAAAGAAGGTGTGGGAGCAAAATGGTCATTTCAACATGTCTATTAGGATAAAAGTGACGATGTTAACAAGAAAATAGTACGGAGGATGTAGCACCAACTAAATTGGCCAAACTGAAAGTACAGGGACGAGCTTGACCCTTTGCCAAGAATTCATGAACCAATACCTATTTTGCTAGATTGAGGAAAAAACATTATAGCTCTAGAAAAACACTACAGCTAAGGTCTGAGAAATATGTTCTAGGGGGAATAGTTGTGTCGGGTACCTGTAAAAGGGGTACCCTAACTTAGGCCCAGAACTACTCGGTAACAAAGCCCACCAACGAAGTTGGCCTGGCTCTGCATCCCAGCAAAGGCCCACCACAACAACCCCTCCTCAGCGTCCGTCCCGCTCGAGGTGGACGACCACCCTCGAGCGGGGATGTCCGTGACGATCGAGGCTCAGCGACCTCGAGGGAGACGTTCACCCTCGAGCGGGTGATTTCCGTCTCGTTCGAGGTTCGGCAGGCACGAGTTTACGGTCCAAGCTCGAGCTTGCCACACTAGGAACGACGCCCAAGGCTCTGCGACCCATCACTCCAAGTCATGATGACGCTCCTCTGCAGTCAAAAAGCAGGGAAATCACTGCGCCATGCCACCACCCACGCCTCGGAGAAGACACCGGTCAAATCTACTCGCAACAGTGGACTTCTGAGCGCCATGCTGCACGGCCAGACCTAACTAGGCAGCAACACTGTGCCAACCACTCCTTTGACTTTGCTCGCCTCGGATGCGCTATCATCCTCGAAGGCGAACCTCGAAGGAAACTACGGAGCTTCGATCCGGGCGCTGTACGCAAGCTGCCATCCTCGAAGCCGTGAACCGTCACAAGAGGAACGTCACGTCAACTGTTGCCATGCCGTCAGCCGGAGTTGGAAGGCGCGATTCCCGCTCGCATAGCGGCATGGGCAGCACAGTGCACTTAGCAACGTCAGCGCCACGAACACATGTACTCGCACCCTCCCCCCTTGGTCCATAAAAAGGGGAAGGGAAGCCCATGCAAAGGGCACGGCCAAACGCACTCAAGTCCACACGCGCTAGAACACACACCACTTAGCTAGCGACAGCCGAACTTGGGGACTTAGGAGCTCATCTCCTTCTCCCACCTTGCTTGTAACCCCCTACTACGAGCAACACGAAACTGGTGCTCAGCACCACTGCTGGACGTACAGCCCCGTGGCCGGAACCAGGATAAAAACCCCCGTCTCTTCACCCGCCATCGGGGCAACGAGTGGATTAGCACCGCAATCACTTGTTTGTGCCGGTGTGACCAAATCAGGCACCGATAGCTGGCGCGCCAGGTAGGGGCCAGCGCTGCGCAACTCTCGTTCCCGATGGCGAACTTCGACCAAGGACGGCCCCCGCTGGGCGAGAGCAATCTGCTCCCAGTGGGGCAGAAGATCTGGTTCGGGAGCTTACGGTTTCAGGCATGTGGCGATGGTTACCACATGCGCATCCTCTAGGAGGAACCAAGCAACCAACTGGAGCCTCCTCATCTGCCACTGGCAGCACCACGACGACGGGGTCGTCCCGGACCTCGCGTACGACGAGCGCGCGCTGCAAGGCGCGCCGCCGACGTCAGCATCCCCCCTCCCGCGAGGGAAGGGGAGATCCCGCGATCAGGGTCACAGGAGAGGGCTGCTCCCTTCCTCCCGGGACCCATTTTTGCACCACGTGCTACGACGGCACGTCCCTATCCCTATGGGCTACGCGGCCCTACGGCCACGTACGCCTCGCTCGTCCGCACCGCCATGAGTGCGTATGATGGCCAGCCAGGCCGTCATCCGGCCTCGGGACGCGACCTCGCCGCTCTGACGCCCGACGATTGCCACACGGAATCGGAAGATGGATATGCCTTTGAGCATGAGCGCCCTGGTTGGGACTACTCGGGTCTCCGTGACCCAGAGGCCTTTCTGGCCTTCCAAACAGCGGCGGATTATTGCTTCGGCTATTCCGATGATGAGTATGATCCGACCAGGGAGTGTTTCGTCATCAGCGATGGGCGGGTCAGCGAAGGATCAACGTCGAACCACGATGGCGAGGATGACGACCAGGGAGGCAACGATGGCGCGGATCCAGTGGGCGCACAGCCACTGGATCCGTCGGACCACTTGCCTTCCGAGGACGAGCGGCATCCACGCCGCCGGCCACGAGTTGTTCGCCCCCACGACTTGGGAGGTGGCGACGTCTCACCACCGGCACGCTCCGACCACGAGCCGCCCAAACAAGGCCACGAACACAGCACGGACGCACGGCGCGCAGGGCGAGTAGCTCAGGCCCGCATCCTCGCCGAAGGCAAAGATGACGACCTCGCTCCTAGAACGAGCCAAAAGCTCATCGCGGCGGCCGCGCTGCTCCGAGCCATGCCGGAAGCAGCTACCCTCGAGGGGCGAAAGCTGCCTCTCGAGGCCCAAAAGTTGGTTGAGAACGCCGCCCGACAGCAGGCCGAGAGCTCAGCCTCCCGCCTTCGACGCTCATCAGCCTCGAAGGG
Source organism: Digitaria exilis (assembly GCA_015342445.1). Taxonomy (NCBI): domain Eukaryota; kingdom Viridiplantae; phylum Streptophyta; class Magnoliopsida; order Poales; family Poaceae; genus Digitaria; species Digitaria exilis. The sequence goes on from JACEFO010001963.1 coordinate 1,167,485, forward strand.
CGAACGAGGAGGGGAGTCATCGGTGCGCTCACCCCAGCCTAACGGCAGGGCACGAGCACAGTCCCGGGGCGACTCCCACCGGGACATGGCGCGACGCCACGTCAGCGAACCACGTGCACCCGAAGCAGGAACACTTCCCGCGAGAGTGCCCGCGAGATCACGCCTCCGGAACACCCGAGGCGCAATCAACGATGGCGACGCCCGCAACACGCTGAACCAAATGAGGCAGCGAGAGGGAGCCTGGACCCACCAACGCGGGCGCACCGACGTTGGGTGGAACCGGGATGCGGCCCCGGAGCCAGCGGGAACGCGGGTGTTTAGTCGCAACATCCGCACCGCTCCGATTCCCCCCCGCTTCCGACTGCCTACTACCATCACCAAATACTCTGGGGAAACGGACCCCAGGGTATGGTTGAACGACTACCGCCTAGCATGCCAGCTCGGCGGCGCTACAGATGACGACATGATCATCCGCAATCTGCCACTCCACCTAGCAGATTCCGCGCGGACATGGCTCGAGCATCTGCCCCCCAACCGGATCCGCGACTGGAACGACCTGGTCGAGACCTTCGTGGGGAATTTCCAGGGCACCTACGTGCGCCCCGGGAACACGTGGGACCTTCGAGGGTGCAAACAAAAACCCGGCGAATCCTTGAGGGACTTCATCCGGCGCTTCTCCAAGCGCTGCACCGAGCTTCCCAACATCACCGACCATCAGCCACTCCTTCCTTGAGAGCACCACATGCTATAGCTTGGTGTGCAAGTTGGGGAGGAACCCACCCCCCGACGCAAACCGGCTATTCGAGGTGGCCTCGAAGTACGCCTCAGGGGAGGAGGCGGCCAACGCCATTTTTAATGATAAGAAGGGAAAGCGTCCCGAGGAAGCGTCCGCGGAGGACGACAAGACAAAGGGCCCCTCGAAGAAGCGGAAGCACGGCAAGAAGGGAAAGAAGCTCCGGGCGCCCCGCGAAGCGGGCGACGTCGAAGATGAGGCCCTCGCGGTCGACCCTAACCACAAGGGGCCTCGGGGTCCCCCGCGTGGTGGGGGCATTTTCGACGACCTCTTCAAGAAGCCATGCCCGTACCACAAGACCGCGGTCCCTCACACTCTCGAGCAGTGTGAGATGCTGCGGAAGTTTTACAACCGCATCCCTCGAAAGGATGGCGGTCAGCCCAAGGATGGTGGCGGCAAGGACGACGACGGATACCCCGAGGTGGAACATGTGTTCTTGATCATGGGAGGCCCCGCAGCCAACCTAAAACCTCGACAGCGGAGGAGGGAACGCAGGGAGGTCTTGCTGGCCCGGCCAGCGACCCCCTCATACCTCGACTGGTCTTCAGAGACCATCTCGTTCGGTCGCGAAGACCATCCCGACCATATTCCGAACCCCGGACAGTATCCCCTCGTCGTCGACCCCGTCATCGGCAACACGCGCTTCTCCAAGGTGCTCATGGACGACGGCAGCAGCCTCAACATCCTATATGCTCCAACTTTGGAGCTCATGGGAATCAGCACCAATGAGTTGCGGCCCAACAAGTCCTCCTTCCATGGAGTTGCGCCCGGAAAACGCGTCCAAGCTCTCGGGCATATCGACCTGCCCGTCTGCTTCGGAACCCCGGCAAACTTCCGCAAGGAAGTGCTCACCTTCGAGGTAGTGGGTTTCAAAGGAGCCTACCACACCATCTTGGGAAGGCCGTGCTACGCCAAGTTCATGGCCATCCCCAACTATACCTACCTCAAGCTGAAGATGCCAGGGCCTCACGGAGTCATCACGGTCGGCCCAATGGTTGAACACGCCTATGAGTGCGACGTCGAGAGCATTGAGCTCGCGGAGGCTCTCTCCCTCGACGACCCCTCGTAGCTGATCTGGAGGCGATCGTCAACACGCCCCCTGACGCCAACGAACGGCAACCGGGGAGTTTCGCGCTCGCTGAGGACACCAAGACTGTCCCCCTCGACCCCGACAGCCACGACGGCAGGGTGTTGAGGATCAGCTCTTCCCTCAATCACAAATAGGAAGTGGTGCTCGTCGACTGTCTCCGCGCCCACGCTGACATCTTTGCGTGGAGCCCCTCCGACATGCCAGGCATTCCGAGGGAGGTCGCCGAGCACTCTCTTGATATCCGCCCCCACTCCAAGCCGGTCAAACAGCGCCTCCGCCGTTTGGACGAAGTGAAACGGCGGGCGATCGGTGAAGAGGTACGCAAGCTTTTGGAGGTCGGATTCATCAAGGAAGTTTTTTATCCCGAGTGGCTAGCTAATCCTGTACTAGTAAAGAAGAAAAATGGGAAGTGGAGAATGTGTGTAGATTACACCAGCTTGAATAAAGCATGCCCGAAAGTCCCATTTCCTTTACCACGTATAGATCAAATTGTAGACTCCACGACGGGATGTGAACTTTTATGTTTCCTTGATGCGTACTCCGGTTACCATCAGATCAAGATGAAGGAGTCCGACCAACTCGCGACTTCCTTTATCACCCCTTTTGGCATGTACTACTACGTTACGATGCCCTTCGGCCTTCGAAACGCTGGGGCCACGGACCAACGCTGTATGCTCCACGTCTTCGGGGATCATATAGGTCGTATCGTAGAGGCATAGGTCGATGATATCGTCGTAAAAACCAGGAAGGCGGACGACCTGGTGCGCGACCTCGAGGTCGTGTTTAGCTGCCTCAGGGCGCACGGAGCAAGACTCAACCCTGAGAAGTGCGTCTTCGGTGTGCCTCGAGGTATGCTCTTGGGCTTTATTGTCTCCGAACGAGGCATCGAGCCCAACCCCGAAAAGGTCACGGCCATCCAGCAGATGGAACCGATCTGTGACCTAAAGGGTGTACAGAGGGTGATGGGATGCCTGGCGTCCCTAAGCCGCTTCATTTCTCGTCTCGGGGAGAAGGGGCTACCTCTGTATCGACTTTTGAGGAAGTCAGAGCACTTCGCCTGGACCGCGGAGGCCCAAGAAGCTCTCGATCGACTCAAAACAGCGTTAACGAACACGCCGATCCTTACCTCACCGAAAGAGGGCGAACCTCTCCTCCTCTATGTCGCAGCGACCACTCAAGTCGTCAGCGCGGTTATAGTGGCGGAAAGAACCGAGGAAGGACACTCTCTGCCGGTCCAGCGACCGGTGTACTACATCAGCGAGGTCCTGACCGAGACCAAGATTAGGTATCCCCATGTCCAGAAGCTGATCTACGCCATTGTGTTGGCTCGACGTAAACTGCGACATTACTTCGAGGCTCACCCGGTGACCGTCGTGTCGTCCTTCCCACTAGGCGAAATCATCCAGAACCGCGAGGTCTCTGGACGAATCTCGAAATGGTCAACGGAGCTGATGGGGGAGACCCTCGCTTATGCGCCAAGGAAAGCCATCAAGTCTCAGACCTTGGCGGACTTCGTAGCCGAATGGACCGACACCCAGCTCCCCCCTCGAAGTCCAGCCTCGACTGCTGGGAAATGTACTTCGATGGGTCGGTGATAAAGACCGGCGCCGGCGCCGGCCTGCTTTTCATTTCACCCCGCGGGGAGCACCTTCGATACGTCGTGCGACTCAACTTCCCCGCATCCAACAACATGACGGAGTATGAAGCGCTCCTTGCTGGCTTGAAAATCGCGCTCGAGCTCGGCATTAAGCGCCTCGACATCCGCGGCGACTCGCAACTGGTCGTTGATCAGGTGATGAAGGAATCCAGCTGCCACGACGAAAAGATGGCGGCATACTGCCAGGCGGTACGTAACCTCGAAGACAAGTTCGACGGCCTCGAGCTCTACCACATCGCACGAAGATATAATGAGGAGGCCGACGAATTGGCAAAGATCGCGTCAGGGCCAGCCACCGTTCCCCGAAACGTGTTCGCCAAGGACATCGACGGACCCTCGATTACCGTCGCCACCTCGGCCCGAGCCTCGACCGCACCTGACACTCGAGCGTCCGCCCTCGACCCCACAAGCACGGAGCTCTTGGTGGATGAGGACGAGCCCATGGGGTATGAGGCTTGCTCGGAAGAGGAAGACAAAGCGGAGGCGATGGAAATCGGCGAGGCCCCGACGCCTCGAGATTGGCGGAGCCCGTACCTCGACTGGCTCGATCAAGGCGTTTTGCCTAACGATCGAACGGAGGCAAGGCGCGTTGCGAGGAAAGCTAAACAGTTCCTCGTCAACGAAGGGGAACTATACCGATAGGGAACCTCGGGGGTCTTGCAACGCTGCATCCTGATACTCGAGGGAAGAGAGCTCATCCTCGACATCCATGCGGGCGTGTGCGGACATCACGCCGCCCCACGCACGCTCGTAGGCAACGCCTTTCGACAGGGCTACTACTGGCCCACTGCCGTGGCGGACGCCACGGAAGTGGTACGAACCTGCGAAGGGTGCCAGTTCTACGCACGCAAGACACACCTTCCTGCCCAGGCGCTGAAACTATCCCCATCACGTGGCCTTTTGCCGTATGGGGCCTCGACCTCGTCGGGCCAATGGCAAAAGCGCCCGGGGGCTTCACGCACCTATTGGTGACGGTCGACAAATTCTCCAAATGGATCGAAGCTCGACCCATCAATAGAATCAAGTCTGAGCAGGCGGTGCTTTTCTTCACCGACATAATCCATCGGTTTGGGGTTCCCAACTCCATCATCACCGACAACGGCACCCAATTTGCGGGAAAGAAGTTCTTAGAATTCTGCGATGATTTCCACATCCGAGTGGATTGGTCGGCGGTGGCCCACCCACAAACGAACGGTCAAGTAGAACGTCCCATTGGCATGATTCTACAAGGCCTAAAGCTTAGAATTCACAACAAGCTGAAGAAGTTTGGGCACAGGTGGGTGCACGAACTACCATCGGTGATCTGGAGTCTGAGAACGACCCCAAGCAGAGCGACAGGGTTCTCCCCGTACTTCCTCGTCTATGGGGCAGAGGCCATCCTCCCCACGGATCTGGAATATGGGTCCCCTAGGCTCCGAGCGTACCAGGAACAGCGAAACTGCCAGGCTCGAGAGGACTCGCTCGACCGGGTCGACGAAGCTCGAGACGTGGCCCTACTCCACTCAGCAAGGTACCAGCAAAGCCTACGTCGACAACAGGCTCGAAGGGTCCGGCACCGAGATCTCTGCAAAGGAGACCTCGTGTTAAGGCTTCGACAGGACAACCGAGGACGACACAAGCTTATACCCCCATGGGAGGGGCCATACATCGTCGCCGAAGTCCTCAAGCCCGGGACATACAAGCTAGCTGACAAGGACGGGCAAATCCTCACGAACGCCTGGAACATCCAACAACTACGTCGTTTCTATCCCTAGAGTGGCCCGTGGCCCTCGAAAGTTTTGTACATACTCTAGATTTGTACAAATCTTTTGATTCAAGTGTCGACTTTTAACCCCCACAGTTTGGAAATGAATAAAACGAACTTTTGTTCCAAGCACGTTTCGAGGGAGGATTGGCTCTACCCTTGGTAGACCCATCCCACCCTCGGGGGCTAAATGGGGAAGGACCCCCGAAAAAATCGTCACTTTTTTCAAAAAACCCCTTTGCAAACCCTCGAAGGGAACACACTAGGCGTGAAACGGGGAAGGGCAGGGTCGCCTGAGCCGAGTGTTCGCCTACGCCTCGAGGCTACGACAACACCTCACTTCCCTCCGCCTATGTCATTCACGTACGATCGATCCTAGTGACGTTTTCCTCTCGAGGCACATGCATCGAGCACAATGCGCGTCGCGAAGATACCGCATGAAAATAACATCCCATTTAAACCGAAATAAACGATGTTTAGTAGGATGTAAGCGAATTAATCTTACGTAAAAAAAGTCCGAATTCCTAAACTACTTTTCACACTCGGGCTCGATGGCCCGAGACTTTCAGGGATTGCCCCCGCCGCCAAGGTCGTCCCAGCCGTCACCATCCTCGCCAGGAAAGAGGACGCCCTCGAAGTGGCCAGCAAGCACTCGCGCCGTCTCGTCAGCAGCAGCATCGGCTTCCTCGATCGCCGCCACGGCCTCCTCGTCGTTAAGGTTGTCGGCGACGACGTACCCGGCGGCGAGCTTCGAGAGGTCCGCTTGGTAGTGGGTCGTGACCACTCCAAGCGCCTTCCGAATCCCGAGCAGGAGGGCTTCCTTCACACGTGAGGTGAAATGCCCCCCAAGCGCTCGAAGGCGACTGGCGAGGGAGCTGCCGGACTGCACGTCGGCACCAGCAATTTCGTTGCAAGCCGCCGAAGCAGCCTGTACCAGCTCATCGAGCTCACGATGGGTCGCCGAGTGTGCCACCAGCAGAGCCCCTTTCGACTCCGCCTCGGCCTGGAGCGCTTGCTTCAGCGCTGCACCAACAAGGCTGTCAGAAACGAAAAAGCAACAAAGCAAAAGGATCGAGACTCGAGCAAGATCGGCTTACCCTCGACTTGACCCTGGGCAGCCTCGTGGGCTTTCTCCGCCGTGGCCCGAGCCGCTTGCTCTAGCTCGAGCTGGTCTCGAGCCTCCACCACGAGACGCCGTTCCTCCCCAAGCGCCGACTCTGCCGCACGGCGCGCGACTCGCTCGTTGTCCAGCCAAGTGCTGCTGTTCGCGAGCTGCTCGCGCAGGGCGCCGACCGTGTCATCTAGGCGAGTGATGACTTCGCCTTTCTCCCGACACTCGGCGGTAACCCGGTCCCGAGCGTCTTGGAGGTCGGCCAGTTGGCGGTCCCAAGCCTCCACCACCCCCGACAATCGGCGGAGCTCCAACAACAGCGCCGCAATTTGGTCGTTCTTCGCGAACGCCTCCTTGCGGAGTTCCTGCGAAAAACGAGCTAAGCATCTCTTGAAAAGCTATTACGACAGAACACCGGCTGCAACGAAACGCACCTGGTGGACCTTGCCGGCCTCATCATGAAGACGGAGAACGTCTCGCAGCGCCCTGAGAACATCCTGACCGTGCGCCAACTGAACGTCCCACAGGCGCTCCTCCGCTGCAGCTTCACGAACGAACTGCTCGGGAAGCTCGCTGCGGGACTGCCACATCACGGGGGACCCACGTTCGTTGACGCGGGCAGGAATCCCGCTGGGCTCGGCCGACGCTGGCCCCGGTGGAAACACGACGAGGGTCGACGGCGCGGCCCCGCCGCTCTCGTGCTCCCGCGGCATAGGGGCTCGCACCTCCAGAGCCTCGGCCAGCTCCGACAGATGGGGAAACCTGCCGCCAAGGGGCCATCCCTCTCCCCCATCATGCGGGGGGACCATCGCGACGTCCGTCTCCACGGGCGCCGCAGATGGCTCCTCAACACGAGAAACCCCCTCAGGCGCGGGGGTGGCGTCCTCGGTGCGAGCAACCTCGGCGCGGGGCTCGACGACGCCCTCGAGAAGTTGAGGCGGCCTTGGCTCCTCAAGGACCCGAGGCGCCTCCCCGCACGGCTGCCGCTCCACCTGCAGCCTCGCCTGAGCGTCGAAAAAGGTGACGAAGTCCTGCACGGCCTCATTCGCCGGGCCCGGGAGTTGCGAGGACAGGTGAGGCGACGAGCTTGGCCCAACCTTGAGGGCCTAGGTCAGCGCAAGGGAAGGCACGGTCCGTCCACCAGACCGACTGCGCCACAAAAAAAATTAAGTCAGAAACAAAAATAAAGTATCAATGAGAAGTGAGCAACGAAGAAAACATACCGAACGATGGGGAGCTTCCGCTTTAGCCTCGAGGCTGAGACGGGAGCCACCCTCGAGACCTCGCCTCCCGTGGAGGCGTCGGCCTCCCCTTGAGGAGTCACCCTCGAAGCCTCCTCGCCCCCGTAGAGACGACGGACACTATTTGGGGGGCCTCTATTCCTGGCCCATGGGCTGGGGCCTCCTCGACAGCGCCCAGCCGCTCGGGTGCCTCGCCCCGATCTTGGGGTACCTCGAGGGCAGCCGCCGCTACCCCCGACGGGCTCCCGAGAGCAGGCACCGTGGTCGACGGTGGAGCTTCGAGGTTGATGGGCTCTCCGCTGCCGTCCTCAGACGCTACAGCAAGGGCGTCCCCACCGGGGGAGGCCCGAGAAGAGATGGGAAGCTCGAGAGGAGATGGGCTCCTCGCCCCACCGTCTCCCTCGGATCCCTCACCAGCGGGATCAGGGGAAGTCTCCGGCGTCGGGAGCGGTGAGAACCCCTGCCTCTCCCGCTCGCGGTTCTCCTCCAAGTGCTTCCTCTTCTTCCGCTCCTTTCGCTTCCGCCGCGCCTCCTTCCGATCCTTCTCCTGCTTGGCCTTCTCAGCAAGGGTGCGGTTGACGGCCCTGTCCTCGAGGACAGGGGGCTTGGAAGTGTGGCCGCGGGACAGACCCTGCGAAACACCAGTCGCGAGGTCAAAGACACGAAACCGAAACGAGAAATAAATACGAGAATCGGAAGGCACTTACGAAACTGAAGTGGCCATCCTCGGGCCGCATGGGCACTACCCACGGGTCATCCAACCGGTCGACGGCACGCCGCGCCCGCTGGACGGCGATGGCGACGGGCAATGGCTCCGCCGCCATCGCTGTGCCGGTGACGTCAGCGCCTGGCGTCATCCCAAACAGCGGGAGCCTCCTCTGCATAAGGGGAAGCACCCGCCGTCGGTGGAAGTTCGCGATGACGCCACCAGCAGTAAGGCCGTGCCTCGACAGGCTTTGGAGTGCCTCGATCAGGGGGGCGAGCTTGTCCTTCTGCTCCAGCGGCGACACCCCGTAGACCCAGCGGTCCTGCTTCTCCGTCAGCAACCTGCCGGTATAGGGCGGCAGACGCCCCACGTCGTTGCGGAGGTAGAACCACCCCTTGTCCCAATCTTGGTTGTTGGAAACCATGGAACAAGGGATGTAGAGCTCCCTGCGGCTCCTCCGGACTTGGAGCACGAAGCCACCAGCGCGAGCAGGGCGACGGACCCCCTTGGTGACACCCTCTAAATAGAGCTCGCCAAAGAAGAGGTGGCGCCACAGATCCCAGTGGGCTTCAATGCCCAAGTAGCCCTCGCATACGGCGACGAATACCGCCGCCTGCGAGATGGCGTTGGGTGAGAAGTTGTGCAGCTCCACCTTGTAGTGGAAGCACAACGCTCGCAAGAATCGTCCTGCCGGAACGCCGAAGCCCCGCTCATGGAGGCGAACGAGGCTGACGACGTAGCCCGCCGGCGGGGCGGGCTCCGCAGCGGCCCCCGGCGAGATCCAGACCGGCGGTTCGCCGTCGACGTTTGGCGGCAACACTCCGACCTCCACAAGCCCATCTAGGCAAGTCTTGGTGGCCGTCGATGGCGTCCACGGCGCGGGGTCGACGAGTTGGACCATGGCGACAGGTGGAAGCTTAGACGAAGGAGGAAGATGACGCAAGGGCTAGAAGGCAAAGGCTTGAAGGCAAAAGCTAGAAGGCAAGGGAGGCGTACCCTTGGCAGGAGCCCTGCCGTGCTATTTACACTCCCCCGCGGAGCAAGGCGCGGCAGGACGCCGGCCGTGACACGCCAGCCCCCTAGGCTGACAGTCAGGCCCGCCCCAGGAGACGTAACGGCGCTGGCCGCGTCAACCGCGCTAACCGCCTTAATCGCGCCGTAATACTCGAGGAGTCTGGCATAGTAAACGTGCGGTCGTGTCAAACCGCGCCCGCACGCCTCGCCTGAAAAGGCGCGCCCACTTCTCCCACGAAACCACGAAATCTTCCTTGGTGGTCATCATGACCCGCGCAAAACGAGGAAGGGCGCATTCAAGGCGCCCACCCTCGAAGGGAAAGCCTCGAAGCTCGAAGGCTCGAGGAAGACCCGTCGAGGGACAGAGGCCTCGAAAGCCTCGACAGGCACCAGCCCCCGCAGGGTTGCACCCCACCCCTGCGGAGGCTCGGGGGCTACTGTCGGGTACCTGTAAAAGGGGTACCCTAACTTAGGCCCAGAACTACTCGATAACAAGGCCCACCAACGAAGTTGGCCTGGCTCTGCATCCCAGCAAAGGCCCACCACAACAACTCCTCCTCAGCGTCCGTCCCGCTCGAGGTGGACGACCACCCTCGAGCGGGGATGTCCGTGACGATCGAGGCTCAGCGACCTCGAGGGAGACGTTCACCCTCGAGCGGGTGATTTCCGTCTCGTTCGAGGTTCGGCAGGCACGAGCTTACGGTCCAAGCTCGAGTTTGCCACACTGGGAACGACGCCCAAGGCTCTGTGACCCATCACTCCAAGTCATGATGACGCTCCAAAGCTCGAGCTTGCCACACTGGGAACGACGCCCAAGGCTCTGTGACCCATCACTCCAAGTCATGATGACGCTCCTCTGCAGTCAAAAAGCAGGGGAATCACTGCGCCACGCCACCACCCACGCCTCGGAGAAGACACCGGTCAAATCTACTCGCAACAGTGGACTTCTGAGCGTCATGCTGCACGGCCAGACCTAACTAGGCAGCAGCACTGTGCCAACCACTCCTTTGACTTTGCTCGCCTCGGATGCGCTATCATCCTCGAAGGCGAACCTCGAAGGAAACTACGGAGCTTCGATCCGGGCGCTGTACGCAAGCTGCCATCCTCGAAGCCGTGAACCGTCACAAGAGGAACGTCACGTCAACTGTTGCCATGCCGTCAGCCGGAGTTGGAAGGCGCGATTCCCGCTCGCATAGTGTGCGGCATGGGCAACACAGTGCACTTAGCAACGTCAGCACCACGAACACATGTACTCGCACCCTCCCCCCTTGGTCCATAAAAACGGGAAGGGAAGCCTATGCAAAGGGCACGGCCAAACGCACTCAAGTCCACACGTGCTAGAACACACACCACTTAGCTAGCGACGGCCGAACTTGGGAACTTAGGAGCTCATCTTCTTCTCCCACCTTGCTTGTAACCCCCTACTACGAGCAACACGAAACTGGTGCTCAGCACCACTGCTGGATGTACGGCCCCGTGGCCGGAACCAGGATAAAAACCCCGTCTCTTCACCCGCCATCGGGGCAACGAGTGGATTAGCACCGCAATCACTTGTTTGTGCCGGTGTGACCAAATCAGGCACCGACAAATTGGATAGTAAAGAGTTGAATAAATTGTGTTTCCGAATAGGGCCGTAATCGAACAAGGCCTAAAGAAAACATAGAGAGCTTCTTGAAAAAAACACTTCTTGAAAAAAACATAGACTGATAAAAACTTCTTCAACCCGAACCTACCAGTAACACTGGTAAACCGACCAAACCAAAACCTATCTCCCCTCCATCTCCAGAGACTGATGAGTGGAGTCCGAGAGTAGACGATCCAGCTGGCCCCAACTGAGGAGGTGAAGAAGCTGGATAGACGGTTGGTGAGACATCTCCATCCAGCCGTACGATGGGATCGGGTCCGGTAGTGCCAGCCAGCCATGTCCCCAACCTCCCAGCCGGGGGTCCGTCCCCACAACTTTCTTTTACCCACATTAAAAACTTGTATCCGTTACTAATTCGGTAAAGGTAATTCCCCGCTACTGTTGCTATACGTTTGGTGACGTCCATGTGGGCCCTCCTCCAGTCCTTTGTCTCGGTGCTCGCCTGCTCGGTCAGTCCCTCGCCCACTGTAGTCACTGCTAGCAGCAGCCTCACCTAAGCAGCAGCAGCTACCATCAGCGTCAATCATGTATGACCATGGCGCCGCACGGATAGTCAAGCTAGGCTTCAACAGAGGAGACCTCCATACAATATTAGGCCGTGTTTAGATGAGGTGGGGAAAAATACTTTTTTCTTCTGGAATGTATGTTATGTTATGTGAGGGAGATGAATAGAAAAGGTAAAAAGAAAATTTTTAGAGATGCGTATTCTGTAATAGGGATGAATAGGAAGTAAAAAGTACTTTTAGAATCTAAACATGGCATTACTACTTACATGCTCCTGCTAATCTTTTAAAAAAACAATATTACTACTGTAACACCAACGACGGATGAATAAATAAGGGTGCGTTTAGATTCAAAAGGATTTTGCAAGAAACCACTATTTATCTAATTCTTTTCTATTCATCCCACCTCTTTCACTCACAGAACACTATTCATCTATAGTGTTTTTAGTGAACAGTGTATTTTCGAAGAATCTTTCCCCAATCTAAATACACCCTAAGCTAAGCTAGAAAGCAGCAGAACGTCAAGGAGGGGTCACAATGCAGGAGGATGGACCAATCGGGCCCCATTCCAGATTCACATGATCTCTTATTATTGTATTGCCCTGTGAAAGCTTCTTTCAATACCTTCTTTCTCCTGTATATATAGCTGCTTCTATCTAGTACTATACTCCTAGGTGTGAAAAAAGAAGAGAAATGTAGCTCCTTAATTTTGATCCCAGTAATTTGGAATCAAATTTCTTGTGTTGGTACCAGCATAGCATGCATGGCACAAGTTTTCTCTTTCGACAACTCCAGAGCATGGCTACAAGTAATTTAATGGATGGGATACATGCATGCCATGGGAAAGAGAATGGGCTGAGACCATCAAGATCAAACCATGTGTGCACTACATATACATTTGCACTGCACGGCTCAGCTAAGGCAATAACAAGCTGTTGCAACTGCAATCACCACCAGGCTAAAAGCCTATTACTCCACTACACTCTATGGATGATTCCAGTTGATCAGCAGGTTACACATACGTGCTTATACTGCTATAAAGAGCGTCATGTTTGTTTGCTAGCTGCCTCGACATATACTATACAATTATTCCTCAACTATGCACATACGATCCGGCAGGCCACACAAACAGCGCCGTCTGCCTCGGTGTTCACGAGTTGCTTAGCGATTTATTTGTACACCAACACGACATGTCTCTCTTAATCTAATGCAACGCGTCATTTGCGGGCAAAATCCCCATTTCCTGCTGCTGATCCTTAATCCTACTATTATATTACCTGCGGGAATTGAGGTTGGATTGGAAATTGGATGAAGATTCCTTTTATCGTTGCATATTCAATGAGGCAAAAGGACTAGGGCAGGCGAGGGACAGCTACAAGCATCAACAGTTTCTTTTTATTTTTTAAATTAAAAAATGCCTACATCATCAGATATGAACCATTAAATTATTAAACGTAATTATCTGTCACTAAGTGTACTTTCAGCTGACACTGCCGCAGCCAGATTGAGATGGCAGTGGGCCAAGAGAAATGAAATGGCTCAGCCAAGCTCATGTCATCCTCTACTATTATCCAAGCCTTGCGGAACGAACGGCCCTGCTTCACCATCACGCAGATACTGGGCCCATAGAAGGACACACTGGCCCACTGAACCATAAAGGCCTATTTTTTGGTAGAAAAATATTCTTTAGTTATCCTCCTATGTAGTCGGTCCTACCTATCTCACGGGATCATATGGTTTCGCCGATATGGAGAGAACCGACTGATATCCTCCAGGAATTGGTTGAAATGTTATAAACTCTTAAAGGTAAACAAAAATAATCAGAGCCTAATCTATGAATATCACACACAACGAGCTATAGTTGAGTACTCATAACGACAGATGCAAGCAGACAAGACCTTAAGACTTCAATCAAGAATTAATACTACTCCAGTAATAGACACCTGGAGCTGCAGGTCAACCAGTAGGATATGTTCACTTACCTGCAGCAAAAGTTTATCACTCCATCTAGACGAGTCTACCAGATCTTGTATGCCTCATATATTTGAGGACGGTTTCTCCAATCAATCCTCTCAACCAGAACAGCCCTTGCTTGGCCAGTTTGAAGCTAAACAGCGTTGAAGTAACCCAGAAGCATGTTCCTACATGCAATGCACGGCATGCCAGTTATTATTCAGTCACAGGTGGCAGATAATTTTGACCCAACTATTCTGAACTCGTAAAAAATGCTAACTGACCTGAGGGGCATAAGGGCACTTCTGTTCACACAGAAATACTTCTTGGACTAGTTTAGACCATTTCATCTATTTCTGTTTAACCCTAAATTAACAGCATAGACACCATAAATGACATTGCTCCAGCGTCCCCTTGATGAACCTGCACTGTACAAGACAATTGAATTGGTTATTTCAAGGAATTCAGAGATGAGTCACAGAGTTGAATAAGAAAAAGAAACAGCTGACATGGTTGTAAGGGGTGAAAAATGCATGTTACAAATACCGGAGATTTCACTGAAACATTCTTCCCAAGGAGTAAAAGATGTCCTCCGGATGCATGGCGGTGCAATCACAAGGCTATATCTTGTCAAGACAGAGTTGTTCCAATCTGACTAAAATTAGGAACTTAAGACTGACTGATCATCTGATCAAAACCAGAAGTGCTGACTGGTTGAAAACGTGCTTCTTGTCAAGAGGTTGACACGATTCCTGGAACTTAAGGTATTTAGGCATTTAGCGGAGTAATAACGATCATATTAAATAATTCATAAGCCATAAGCCAAAACTAATAATCTCGCGAGTGGGGAAAAACAAGCAGCATAGATTTTTCTAGTCACATGATGTTAAGAGGAACTAAATTTACAAAATCAGAAACAACAACTGTATCTGTGCTTATGATTGACTTGTGTTTGTAGATTTATACTGAAAACAGGAAAACCTAGTCCAAATAGCTGCTACATGGTATTGATCCTTGATTTGTTTGTGAGTACTGAAACGGTACAATAACACCATCCAAGATGACTAACAGCTCCTCATTGTACATGCCCTCACACTCTAATATAATGAATGGCAGAGTGTTGCATTTTTTTCCTATCTATTTGGAGATTGAATGCCCAAAATCACATCTGCTAACTGCTAGAACAATATGCCATGACAATAAAGCCGAATTGCCTCGGGTAAAATGATTCCTGGCATATCCAGATCATATCCATTATGTTAACACATACTTGGGGTAAAAACTCGTGGTGGAGGGAACGACTGACTTTTCGTAATAGCACGAAATGATGAGCCAGAACATTTCTGAGGAATCAAAACTAGAAAATCAGAAAGAATGTTGGTACCTGTGGCAACGACTGAAATGCCTGGAATCCGATGCTTTTGAAGATAAAATTTCAGTGCACAATGCTGGAGTTGATGAAACTGGAAGCAGGCACCTGTACTAGTCAGTTTTTTTTTTTTTATTTTTTTTAACGAATGGAACAGGCAATGTTGAAGAATGTATGTGAAGGTCGCGAGGCAGCAAAATCCGGACAGGATGTTGGATTAATAATTATCAACAGTGCTGGTAGTGGCAACAGAAAAGCAATGGGACATAACACCCCCAATGGAAATTAGTCCTAGGAGTACACTAAAAGCATCACAGTGGCACACTAGTTCGATCAGGGGGCAAAGTGTCTATGTGGAGACGGAGAGAGAGAGGATCGGACGGCGCGGGCGCTAGGGCTTCCTGGGCGGATCGTGGTCGTGTTGTTGGGAGGCGGCTGGGCGTGTGTCGTCTGATCCGAGCTTGCGGCGGATGAAGGCCTCGAGGACCAGGCGGCGCTCGGCTGCCTTGGCGCGCTGCGGCTCGACATTGGCGTAGGAGAGGCGGGCGGCGGCGACGATGAGGGCGGCGCCGGTGAGGAAGAGGCAGGCGGTGGCGGCGCGCTGCGAGCGGGTGGCCGTGTACTGCAGCCAAACCATCTCGGATGCGGGAGGGAGGGAGGCGGCTGCGTAGGGAAACCGCTTTCGCTTGCGGAAGGCGTAAACTGCCCTCGTGCTGCCTGCAAGGGGGCCGTTCAAAATTCCTAAGGAGCTGACGCTTGGGGTCAGCAAGGTGGGGCCGTGCTGTCATGTCTTTCTTCAATCAAAGCGGTGCTGCTGTGCAAAGGAAACGGAAGGTCCGTCCGTCCGTCTTAAAACGCCCGTTGATTGCTCCCTCCCTTCCCGGACTGCAGCAGTAGTGTTAGTGTTCATCCACGGCGGGCACGGCTGCCTCCTTCCTTCCGCCGGCGAATCCATGGCGGAGGTTCACGCGGGGACTGTGCAAGAGGTACCCGCGGCCGGAGGCGGCGAGGAGACAAAGCGCAAGAGGGGGAGGCCCAAAGGCAGTTTGAACAAGAAGAAGAAGCAGACGACGGCCAAGCCCAGAGCAGCAGGGGCCAACCGGGGGACCCGCCGCACCGCCGACCGGGCCTTGCGCTCACGGCCGATAAGCCCCGGAGATCTAGACCGCGGGGTGGCAGCTGGGCCTAGGGTGCTCAGGCAGAGAAGGCCGGCCGCCAACGCATGCTACGAGGGCGACACCGATACCGAGGTCTGCATTCCCCCCCTTGATCGATTTCCGCTTCGCCACTACTGCTGCGTCTTCTTGCGGGCAGGACATGCTCATTTCATTTGCTTTGCCAACTAGTTCGTCCGCTTCCATTCCCCTTCCTTCTCCAGCGCTACTTAGTTTCCTTCACAAAAAAAAAGGATAAGAATAAGCAGTCCACTGTTGTACCGTGCGATTCGATTATTGTATATCAATAAATTATCAATGCCGATAAGAAAC
Source organism: Digitaria exilis (assembly GCA_015342445.1). NCBI lineage: Eukaryota > Viridiplantae > Streptophyta > Magnoliopsida > Poales > Poaceae > Digitaria > Digitaria exilis. Next base: position 1,183,798 of record JACEFO010001963.1, read on the forward strand.
GATGCTGTTTTCTGGGGCAACAAAATTTATCAGTTTTCCGAATAAATAATATACCCCCTTGTATTTTTGTTGGATCGATTATTTTTGGGGTTGAACTTGAATTGACCAACTGCTATTTTGCCAGCTGGATGATGAGGAAACTACGGAGGATCAAGTCAGCCACGAGACGGCTAAAAAAAACACTGATTCTGGGAAGAAGAGAGGAAGACCCAGAAAGACCAAAACGGGCCAACTCGATAGCAAGGCCCAGTTCTCCAACGGTAAAAGCGGTGGCGAAATGAATGGGGTATATTTCTTAACATCCTCTGCAATATTTGATTTCTGAACGATTTTCTAGGCATGTACCCTGTGTAAAGAAAGAACATACTTACTTTTCTCATGCGACGTTCCCCTTATATCCGTCTGCTCGGACATTTCCTCTGCTTTCTCCACCTTTAGGTATAACTGCATAAGTGATGGGTAAAAAGAAGCACTCCGTTATCATCTTGTGCAAGTTTATTCTTATTTTTTTCAACAATACTTACAATGTCAATAGGGAATGGTGCAGTTTTCCCCTTAATTTTCCAGCGCTGCTTATTTTCCTTAAGAAAAAAAGGGGTACGAATAAGCATTCAACTGTCATCCTTTGCGATTTGATTATTATATTTCAATAATTTATCAATGCTGATAAGGAACGATGCAGTTTTCTGGGGCAACGGGTCAGTCAATCAGTTGATGGATTTTCTTTTCTTTTTTTTCAATTTTTTTTTTCTGTGTTCCTGATGTCTGACAGAATAGAAAGATTAAGTTTTTGATACACGATCTGCCTTTCCCATTGCCATTGCATGGATTCTTTACCCAGAAGCCTCGATTTACTACCTATGTATAATTACATTTGCTGGTTTTATCAGCATTTTGGGTCACATTTCTGAACAATATCCCCTTATATTTTTGTTGGATTGACTCTTTTGACCAATTGCTATTTTGCCATCAGGATAATGAGGGAACTACGAATGATCAAGTCAGCAACGAGAGAGCTAAGAGCAGTGATTCTGGGAAGAAGAGAGGAAGGCCTAGAAAGACAAAAGTGGGACAACTCGATAGTAAGGCCCAGGCCTCCAACGGCAAAAGCAACAGTGAAATGAAGGTATATTGCATAACATCCTCTGCAACAGTTGATTTCTGATGCAACCCTCCTTTTATCCTCTGCCACCGTCAATTAACCTTGAGGTTTCTACTAGTTGCTACTGTATTGTTTTTAACTCATAAATTATCTAACTGATAACAAGATGTAACCTTTATGTTTCCTACCCACATATGGTGGACTTTGTCCTGAAAGATTGGAAGGTGCAGTGTGCTTTGATAATCCCTGAAAGGTCGGAATGTGTAGTGTGAATCTATTCCGCTTATCAATCATTGTGCCTCAAGACATTTAAGATTACTCTGGTCTAATCTTTGGGGAATCTAGTGCTTGTCATTTGTCTTAGGACGTCAGCAAATTCACTCTGTTACCTTCTCTTAGATATTTACATGAGAATGTTGTCAAGCTTAACATTTTCTTAACTTAGCAGAGTGATGCTGAGGCAGCAAGGGACAAGAAGTCAAAGACTAGAGAGTTTGTGAAGACCGCAAAGAAGCGGCAAAGAAGAGATGAAGGGAAAGAGGAAAAGCTCTCGTTTGCCAGGGATGAAAAATGCGATGCAAATACTACGGTGAGCTACTCATTTCCTGGTATTAAGTTGTTATGGAGTGGTTTCACAACTGTTTTTATGAATGCGAGTGCTATTGAAATTATCTAGGTAGGGAGGACTATATTGACGGGGGAAAATGCCCTCATGTGCCACCAATGCCAGAGGAAAGACAAAGGGAGGGTGGTCTGGTGTCAGTCATGCAAGAAAAAGCGATTCTGTGTGCCATGCATAGAACAATGGTGCGTCAAGTTATCTCAATCTTGTTTCCTACTGATTGGACGTAATACTTTTGCCTTGTGACAGGAAAGTTACATGTATGACTTGCATACAATTGTCTTAATGGGCTGATGTTTCCTGTGGGCATTCATTTTTCATGCTTTACTGAACTGTTTTAGTCTAACATGCTACGTTAAATTGGAAGCACTTTCTTTCTAATACCTCCGTTTCACCGTCTATTGATAAATGACATGGCCTGTTATTTTTGTCTTGTGTGTTGCACACCATTCAAATGACCCAAACTTTTCTTTGTAAATAGGTATCCTAATTTGCCAGAAGATGAATTTGCTGCGAAATGCCCATATTGTCGCAAGAACTGTAATTGCAAGGCATGCCTAAGGATGAGGGGAGTTAAAGAGGTACACACTTAGCATCTCATTGCCTCATTACAACATTTGCATTTCTTCTGCTTATATTTTATATTCCCACGTTATCTTCAACTGCCCATTTTAATGGCTTGCTCCATTCCGTGTTGACCAGCCTCCAAAAAAGGAGATTTCTCAAGAAAATCAAATCCGTTATGCATGTCATATTGTAAGTTTGCTGCTTCCTTGGATGAGAGAATTACAACAGGAGCAGATGGAGGAGAAGGAAGTAGAGGCTAAAATACAAGGTATGCTCCTGTGGTTTTGGGACACATACTAATAGTTGTAGTTGCCTACCTAAATGCCATCTGGTTTCATGGACAGGAGTTTCAATGAATGATATAAAGGTGGAACAAGCTGAGTGTGATCTAGATGACCGTGTCTATTGGTTGGTCCATTTCCCTGTTTACATTATGTGATAAATCTATTGGCTGGCATCTAACCTGTCATTTGCCCTGCTGCAGCAATAAATGTAGAACTTCTATAGTTGATTTCCATAGAAACTGCAAGAATTGTTTCTATGACCTTTGCCTTAACTGCTGCAAGGAGCTTCGCAAAGGTGAGATTCCAGGAGGGGAAGAGGTGGAGCCTGTGCAATATGAACCTAAAGGTAGGGACTATGCATTTGGCAAGATTAAGCCGAAGGATGGTAATAAAAAAGTCTCTTCAAGGAGGCATAAGAACTCCTCAAATGGTGATTCTTACAATGGCGTGGCTGCTGTTGAAAAGCCCAATAACCATCTGCTGCTCTGGAAAGCAAAGAGTGATGGAAGCATACCTTGTCCACCAAAGGAAATAGGAGGCTGTGGTGGTACACTTCTGGACCTCAAATGCTTGTTTCCAGAGAAGATGCTTGCTGAGCTAGAAGATAGAGCTGAAAAAATTTGCAGGAGTGAAACATTTGTTAAAGCAATGGTCAGAAGAAGTGATCGGTGCCCTTGCTTTGATCATTCAGGCAAGATAAGAGTTGACAGCAAGTCAGTACGAGAGGCCGCTAACAGGAAGGAGTCAAATGATAACTTCCTATATTGTCCTGTTGCTACTGGTATTCAGGATGATGACCTAGTTCACTTTCAGATGCATTGGGCAAAGGGTGAGCCAGTCGTTGTTTCTGATGTTCTTCAGTTAACCTCTGGTCTGAGTTGGGAGCCAATGGTAATGTGGCGGGCATTGCGGGAAAGAACCAAAGGCAAAGCAGAAGATGAGCAATTTGCTGTTGTCGCAATAGATTGCCTTGATTGGAATGAGGTGTGGTCACTCTATTCCTGAATGTGTTAAAGTTGACGAAACCTTTTTTTGGGGGACATGCTCCTTTTCCTAATATCATACTGATCATACGCATCTGGCTTGGATATAAAAATTTCAAATTTTGACAGAAATATATAATACAGTACTGAGAAGTGATCATTCTAACTAAAGGTGTGCGCACATTTGTGCTAGAACATAATATGTATCATAACAGCAGTGGCAGACTTTATTGCTTCACTTGAAGTAATAGGGATATTTATGGGTTTCTGTTTGGATTTGGATGTGCCTTGTTTCCTTCGTTTGCAGCTTTATATGCAGCGTTTACTGTGTATATGTTACAGGTGGAAATTAACATACACAAGTTCTTTTCGGGATATACAACAGGCAGAGCTCATCCTCGGACTCAATGGCCTGAGATGCTTAAGCTTAAAGACTGGCCTCCTTCTAGCTCCTTTGACAAGCGACTGCCTCGCCATGGTGCTGAGTTTATTAGCGCATTACCGTTTCCTGAGTATACTGATCCACGGTATGGTCCACTAAATCTCGCAGTTAAGCTTCCTGATGCTGCCTTGAAGCCAGATCTCGGACCCAAAACTTACATTGCTTATGGGTTTCAAAAAGAGCTAGGCAGGGGTGATTCTGTGACCAAGCTTCACTGTGACATGTCTGACGCGGTATGTTATGTTTATTTGTGATCATGTTCTTTTTTGTTGGTTTTAGAGCGGACCAAAATTGACTTCAGTAAGGCCCATGGGTAACCTGTCCACTTTGTATATCTTGCTCTCCCATGTTTCCATTGCCATGTACCTAGCTCATTTGTTGACCTTTTAAATATTCTTATTTTCTTATCTCTCAAGTTTCTTGGATCTTTTTGGTTCACGTGGTTGATATTGATTATGAAACTTGTGATTTAACCAGGTAAATATCTTGACACACACAGCTGAAGTGACTTGTCAGACTAATCTTTGTCAAATTGAAAAAATCCAAAAAGCCATACGAGCACAAGATCTTCAGGAATTATACGGGGGTCTTGAATCCAGCATGGAGTTTAAGTTATTACAATCTCCAAATGAATACAGGGATAAAGCTGTTGATGGAGCACATGGTACCTTACATAGTAGGGAACACGATCATGCCAATAAATGCTGTTTTACTGGTTTGTATCACAAATTTAGCTTTATTAATGATTGAGCTATTCTGTTTTCTTTAAGCCTTATGGCATTTCTTTCATGCCTCATGCAGGTTTGGACATCAATGCTTTACCACCTGATGATTCTGAAGGTGATACGAAGGATCAGAAGTCATCTCACGAATCTGTTTCACTAAGTGAACTAGTGCAGTGCCCAGATCACAGTAGTGAGGTCAACAGATCTGATAAGACGTGCAGCGGATCTCATTGCATTTCAGGCGACATTGACATGAGACAGCATGGAAATAGATTTAGAGGTGGAGCTCTCAAGGAAGTTGTTACCAAACCTCAAGAAGAGAAACCTAGAACGGTCGATTGCAATGGCACTGGTAGAAAACAAATTTCAAAAGTCATTCAGGAAAAACTGGATTCAGGGGAAGGCTCGGAGCAACAGAACATTGGCGGTGCTTTATGGGATATTTTTCGTAGAGAGGATTATGAGAAATTGCAAGATTATCTCAGGAACCATTCCTTAGAGTTCCGGCATATTCACTGCAATCCAGTGACTCAGGTCATATTCTTGTAAAAAAATTATTACTTCCTTCGTACCTTTCAATACTGACCAACATCATTGTTCTATCTTAAATGGGCAGGTTATTCACCCAATTCATGACCAGAGTTTCTACTTAACTGCAGAGCATAAGAGAAAGCTCAAGGAAGAATATGGTTAGAAAATTTGTTCAACCCCCCCCCCCCCCCAACCCCCCGCGTGACATTCCCTTCTCATCAGTTGGCTTCCTTGCTTTAGGTGTTGAACCTTGGACATTTGAACAGAAGCTTGGTGAAGCAGTTTTCATTCCTGCTGGATGTCCTCATCAAGTGAGAAATTTGAAGGTGCAGCAAATCTATACTATCATGACAATCCAGCTCAGTTTCTTTTTTTTTCACTTTTTGGTGGTGGGATCAAATATCATGGTTTTGACTTTTGACCGATGAAACCATCTCCATCTATGCAGTCTTGCATCAAAGTTGCGCTGGATTTTGTTTCCCCTGAAAACATTGGTGAGTGTGTCAAATTGACTGGGGAATTTAGACGACTGCCTTCTTCCCACAAAGCTAACGAAGATAAACTAGAGGTTTGAATTAATTGTGTGTTTCCGTTGATCTGATTTGCGTAATGGTGGGTGTTATCTGATGTGATGACTAACCTGGAGCCCCAACGTGGCGTCTTCAGGTCAAGAAGATGGCTCTTCATGCTCTGAACGAAGTTGTGAACTTTCTGGATCCTTGTTCCTCGGAAGGGTGAGGTATACTGGCAGCAGTCATATTTTTCGTATGTAAATGTTTATAGGTGCTGGAGACATTTTGATAACGCAGTCATTGATCTTGCAGGGTCAACGAAGGGGTGTAGTGTTGCAACGAGACGCGGCGGTAATGGGAGAGATGAAGCTGTGGTCGAGAATAATAAGTCCATGTAACAAGTCCATGAGGCGCGGTTGCGCAGCAGACTCTCGCAAAGTCACTAGCGCAGAGGTTGGTTCGTTAGGTTTGGACTCTGGATGGTGCATTTTGGAAGGAGCAGGAGCTCGTAGGCAGCGGAGTGGTGATGGGGCCAGGCACCGGTCGCCGCAGACACCATTAGGGTGTCTGGATTTTGTTCATGTGCGGATAGTCGATGATTAGTCACCACAGACGCCATTAGGGTGTTTTTGTTGATGTACGATGATTGCCGGATTGACATATAATCATTGGTAGATTGGCCCATCATCCCTTGTAGATGTAGCAGCTGGCTGTAGCATAGCAGCTCGAATATACTGGACTGGAGTATGCTGCCGATGTTATGGCAATTGATGGTCTTGAGTAGCATCACCTTTGTCTGTCTACAGATTAATACCCAATTCATTCACTAGTCACTCCCTAGTTATGCTGATGGGGGAAGAGTTCCATGGATCAGGAAAGAAACAGCAACCAAGCAGTAGTATTACTATGTTCCAGAGTGAGTCACCGATGTCCAAAGCGCAACCTCTCCTCCTGACTTCATTACCAAGCTACAACAGCAGATAAAGATGACATGCCATGATGCCGCACACAACAATGAAACCAACCACTAATTCCTATCACCTGTCCAATTTACCTTCCAGACAGTGAGGCAGACTTCACAGTTTCAACTAACCTTGTCAATGGTATACAGAATGTACTGGATCATCAGAGGATACCCAGCCCCATACTGGCCAAACACAGACAGAATCAGAATGTACTGGATCATCAGAGGATACCCAACCACATAATGGCCAAACACAGACATAATTTGCCACTCCAAAGAGTAGCCTTCCCAACTTTGCCAAAATATAAATGCATCATAAATGATGCTACCTGATAAACACCAAAATTCTCCAAAGCAAAAAATGTGTAATCAACTGTTTTTTTAGCACATTCTGTTTCCATCTATCTAGAGGTGCCAAAAGAGGAAGAATGATAGTCTAACTGATATTTTCACATACACGGTACACAAGGATACAAAAATTCTATGGTACATCAACGTATTTTCCTGCACCTGGGCTTATAACTGTTTACAGGTGGAGAGCACCACCATGATATACTCAGAAAATAGCCTGCATCAGAAGCAAATGTTATGTCAAAAACTCAAAATAACAATTTAGCAGGGATGAATGCACAATCTGCCAAAGATGTAGCTTACAAAGTCCATTCTGTGCCACGCTGCCATTGCTAGGCCACATAGTGAATGGCTTGGTAGATTCTTCCAAGCATTCCATCAAAAAATTGTTTAGGTTTGTATTGAATGCATCAACATATGACAGGAAAAGGATACACAGCATGTTCAATCAGTTCATCATGATACAAGACGCCCAAATAAAATCCCACTAAATACCAAAGCTCCAAACCACTTATTGGACACAAACCTGCACAGAATCAATTTGACAAATTTAAGCTTTCATGGGACAGTAACATCAACAAGAACACTATTGTCTTCAATGTCACTGACTGAATAAATGTAAGCAATGAAAACATACTTCCTGTTGCAATCAGAGCGGTTAGATAGTTCCACGGTTGAAATCTGCCATGCTAACTGTGCAGCTGCAGCACTAAGAAAAGGATAGTATGGCCATCCTGTCCAACATGATTTGAGGTTTGGAGTCAATATTTAGTGAACATAACATGATTTGAGGTTTGGAGTCAATATTTAGTGAACATAATACTATATTCTGCACTAAAGCATGACAGCAAACACCAACCAAGGTCTGCATTGTAGCCGCTGAGTGCTAAGCTGCCAATGCATGCAGCACCAAAGCCACTGATCCAATACTTGGTCAAATCTCCAAATCTTAAAGCTGTGGACTTAACTCCTACTTTCAGGTCGTCTTCTTTGTCCTGAAATGTACACAGATATATATATATGTGTGTGTGTATAAGATATCACATCAACCTAAAATGAACACTTCATCCGGATAATATGAAAGGATGCGGATAGAGAAACACCTGATGTGCATATATGGTATCATACACCAGCGTCCAACATATACCAGCTGTATACAATGGAAGGATGACCGCAGGGTCTAAGCTTTCCTTAATAGCAGCCCATCCTAATAAAGCTCCCCAGTTGAATGTAAGACCAAGATAAGCCTGAGGCTGTAATATTGAAAGAAAGCATAATCTGTTACACTTTGTAAGCAGAAATATTTTATTCTAAGCCTCCATATGTACAATACACACCCAAAATGTGAATCTCTTCATTAGGGGATACGAGAAGACCAGAAGAAGTGAAGATGCCCCCAGAATACGGCTACACACATAAAAATGATAAAAAAATTACTGTCATACTTATGATACAAGCATTAGCATGCGCGTATTATGCTTCTATTTATTTTTCCTCTATAGGCAAGGAAAATGCAGCTGCACTGTACGTAGCACTACAAACTCTGGACAGAAACCCAGAACATGTTGATTAATGCTGCAGTTACAGGACCATCCAGGCCATAGCCTCGAGCATAGTGAGGTTATCAAATAATTAGGATACAAAAATCATGGACAGTAAATTGATTAACGGAGCACAATTTAAGTTGAGTTGCAGAACACATGTTATCCTACTTATCCTCAAGAAAAAGGAGTTAAAGAAAATAGTCTCTACATCATCCATCATTCGCTCATAATGTTCTTCTGTTGAAACTCAGTGATAAGTGTTCGCTGGAGCATGGATAGGCTAAACACATACACATCTGATACTGTCAAACTACATGAGTCTAAGCTAAACACATCTAATATTGTAAAAACTACGTAGCCAAGGAAGTATTGGATTCAAATACCTGTAGTTATTCAACTGGAGAAGAATTCCCAGTCCAAGTAGAAGCTGAAACCCAAGGAAGCCAACTCCCTGTGAAGGAGTAAGAACACCTGATGCAAAAGGCCTGCTTTTTGTGCGCTCAACCTGTGGAGAAATATGTCACCAGATGAAAGACATGCAACATCAGGGGGGGGGGGGCATCCATCATCTAACTGTGTTTTATTTCAGTGAGAAGTAGAAGGCATAATTTTCTGCACATAGAAGAAAAAAGAAGCAAAATCACCTTGTTGTCAATGTCACGGTCAAGAAGATCATTCACTGTGCAACCAGCACCTCTGAGGAGGACAGCTCCACATCCAAAGAGCGCTAGCATTTTCAAGTCAGGCAACTGCCCTGGCATAGCTGCTATTGTGATCGACCTGCGAAGCAAAGATCTGAGTCTCTCTTCAACATAGAAGGTTAAGCATGGAAAGAAACACATGCACGGCAGAGGAAACAAATTCCTCATCCTGCTCACAAGTCACAAGCCACAAGACAGCAACCGGATGTTCCAAAAAACATCCGGTCAACATATAATTTAGTTAAGAACATGTACTAATTAATAGGGAACAAAACTTGTTGTTGCCCTTTTATCCAAAAGTCCAGAGCCAATGTGCATGTGTTCTGTTCTTCCTAAGCTTGTTAGATTGGACATCAGGAACAAAAACCTATTTTTCCCCTTCATCAGGCAAAAGGAAGGCACTACCTATGCTATGAGTTGAACCACTATAAAACCGCAGGAAATCCTAAGCAGTTCATTGAAATACTAGTTTGAATAATGAGGAGAGAAAGCAGCAGGTTTCAGTTGGTTGGAAGCATGGACTAACTCAGAAGCAGTCCTACTTAGTGAAAACACAGACAAGGATATGCATATTGAGAATCAGGAGAACACAAGAGAGAAGGTACCACATGCAGGGCCAGGCCAGGAGCCAGGTCCCGATTGGCTTGTCGAGGCGTGCGAGCATGGCGTACGGGCGCGCCGCCTCCGGGATCCAGTTGTCCACCCACGTTGGCGGCGGCGGCGAGGCCTTGGCCGCCGGCTCGGAAGAGGATGGCGAGGTCGAGAGCTGCAACGCTTGCGAGAAGTGGCTCGGGAGCAGAATCCTGGCGTGATGCAAGTCGGGGGCGAAGGCGGATGCCGACGCTGGGCAGCGGCGGAGGGTGATGAGGTGACGGCGGTGGGCGAGAGGGCTAGGATCGGGGAAGGTGGAGGCCGCTGGGCTCTGGGGAGACGGCGAGGAGAGGAGAGAAGAGAGCGCCGGTGCGGGGAGAGGGGAGCTGCGGGCGCGGCGGCGGAGCTCGGCTGCGGCGGCGCGGAGCAGAGCCATATCGTTCGTGGTGTGGGTGGCAGGCTTCCCTGAGCCTTCTCGAGGCAAACCCATTGGATCGTTTAGGGGCCTGCTTCTTCTTTGTATCTCTTATTATGGGCTGGGCTGGTTGGGCCTTCTAAGAAAATGAAAATAGAGCAAGGGCCAAAAGATTTCCCGAAAATATATTATTCACCGACGGTAGGTGAATGTATGAATAGAAAAAAATTAGATAAATAGTATTTTTTGAAACTAAACGAACCCTAAATTGCACCATACAACAACTTGGCAGATTTGTCTTAAAAAAAAAGCAACTTGACAGATAGTGGATGAAATTTGGTTCAGGAACTCGTCAATTTCTTAATTCCGTGCTTGTGTGTTGCTCAATTTGGTGCGACAACTTATCAAATTGTTGTGTCTACGGGCCAAGCATTTCCTAGTATAAAAATTTTGCTCAATTCGTAGGGCTAAATCTGACCCCAATTCTCCCTAAATTACTCCCTTCAACCCTAACCTTGCTTGGCCTCGTCTCGTCACAGGCTTGGCGGGGGCACAACTGTAGAAATAGAGACGCATGGGTTGGTGGTGGAAGCCAGCAGAAACTAGATAGTTTATGAGAGGCTCCTTAATTTCTCCTGATCGATCAACAAGCATACATTAATTGTATATGTATATCCTGCATAAACAAGATCGACAAAGGTGACGCATGCAGTAGGCAGCGGCGAAACACAAGACACAACAGCTAACCACCGCTAGCTGCTAGCTGGTAATACTGGGGATTATGTATGGATAAAGAGATGATGATGCGGCAGCAGCTGATCGATCAGCATCGCACTAAAATAACTGATGACTGACTGCTCCTCGATCGGATCAGCATCACACGGCCGTTTGCTGCTTTGTCTGCTGCTGGAGTCTCTCTCTCTCTCTCTGGACACTACTTGACTGCAGTAGCTAGATGCATATCAGAGAGCAATTAGGTGCTGATTATATACATTGCATTCAAGGGGGGCGGATGACAGACAGCAACCTGCCACCTAAAATGATGAAACTAGCAGATAAGGCATTGCTTAGCTACCACCTCAATTATCCATCCATCCATATACACCTACTGTACGTACAGACAGATAGCTAGATGATACATACTCATGGAACCAAATTCAAAACTTTTCTTTTACTCCCTGTCTCCCTTAAAAAAGAGTTAAGAAGCCAAGAATAAGCAACGTTTTGGTCAGGCATCGACGACACTGCTTACAAAGCACAATTATGAATAACACCACCTTTTGTACAAAGTAATTCATCTGCTACACAGATGGGCACAAACACAAACAGGTTAGGTTGTTTTTGTGACGCATGCAAGCTAGAAAACACTCAACGAAGAAATGAAATTATTCTCTAAGCGTGTGTGCAGGCTCGGCTGTTGATCCGAAAAAAAAAATTACAATTCTGGGTTTGGATAGAGTCAAACTTTGTTAGATTTGACCAAGTTTATAGAAAATATTATTAACTTTTGTAACTCCAAATGTATATGATATGAAAATATATTCGATAGCAATCTAATTATAAAAATTTGGTATTATAAATAATTATATCTTCTTGTATACACTTTGTCAAAGTTGGGATGAATTGACTCCTCAAGACGTGAGAATTGCAATTTTTTTTTACGGAGAGAGAGCCAGGACGCAATGCAGCAGTGCGCGTGCGTGCTATGCTGATAGATCATTGCCGAGCAGAACCGAATGTCTCACGATCCACACCACAGTAAAAAGCAAAGCGCAGTACGTACGCCTAGCTGCAGAGTTGTGTCGTCACTTCGTCTCCCTGCCGGCAAATCTTTCTCAGCACATGCTCCAGCTCTGCTACTCTACTCGACTCTGCAATTACTGTAGAAATTGAATTCAGCTATTGCAAATGTTCAAGCAGCAGCTGCAGGTTGGAATGAGGCGACAGGTCGATCAGGAAAGAGGACAAGGATGGACGATCGACGGGACACGAGAGAACCAGCCAGCCAGTCATTGCCATGAAAAGCTCCATGGATGGATCATCGATCGTCGTACACGCACGACAGCAGCGGAGCTGTTCTCTTCTGTTCTGTTCTGCTCTCGATCGACTGCCATCTCCAATCCCTTCACGGCTGCACGCGACAAATCAGCTAGCAGCAGCTGCGACAGATGCAAGGAATCACTTTCCCCTCACTGTCTGCTCGAGAATTTTCTTGAACATATTAGCGAATAATAGAAAATAAGATCGAACACGAGTGGCAAACCCTTGTAGGGAAAAATCACGGGCGCCAGCCAACAAGAACTTCATTAGGTGGAGGAGTCAGGTTACTACGCCGTCGCGGCGGCTTAAAAAATAAAATATACCACTAGGTGGACACCCCCAGTAGCGATCTGGGTCAAATGGGTCTTTGACTTGTGATGAAATTAGATCACAAACTCAACAGAACCATCACACGCTTTTAGTGTGCTAGAATTTACACACATGCGTCAGAGCGTGTTTTCAAGAAACATATTACCATGCTGCTTAGATTTCATGTTTTCCCTACCTGATGCAGTTTGAAACAACCACGCTAGCTAGCTGCAAATTGAAACAGCCGAACTAAATAGTATTAAGAAACGAATGAATAGCTCACGTCAAATCCTTACCTAACGAAATAATCAACCTGCTAACTCTTACAAAATTCTTGTGCAGAAAAAAGTGCTATCATGCTGAACATGGCCCAGAGGACATTTTCATCCTTTTCTAAAGGAAATTTGAATGGACATGTATTATTTAGGTACATGTACCGTTAAGACGTGAAATCGATCATAAATTCAGAATTACTCACCATGCAAATTAACCCACAGACGATAAACACGGTGCTTAACTTTTTAGAAGCACTGATACATAGGGTTGTAGGCGCTATTTGTCTCATGTCCCACAAAAATATATGTCTCATATTTATTCTCTTAATTTTACTTTCTTCCGTGCTTGTAGCACGTACATGTTTTTACCCCTCTTTCGATCGAAAACATTACTATGTTCTAACGACATGAGTTTTTACTGTAAAAAAAAACTAGCAATAACAATAAGTTAGTGACATGCATGCATGGTATAATGTATGAGTTACATGAGGAAGAAATATAATCCATGGGTCGTCTGAGGAAACTAAAAGATTGAGCAGGGTTTTTTTTTTTTTTTTTTTTTTTTTTGCAAAAGCTGGATCTGGCGAGTTACATATATATTGATTCAAAATGGATCGGAGAAGCTACGCACAAGCATATGTAGACCCTAAACAATAATTGAACAGAGCGCAAGGTGATGAATCTAGCTAGCAGATTGATATAGAGATATGCTTGAAGACAAGATCGAGACGGAGTGGTAGATCCGATCCATCAAGCTACGTCGGAAACTGAAATTAATTGATGAAATACTATATTAGCTGTTTCAACAACAGATCGGTGACGGACGAACGCACCAGAGTCAAAATTGGCCAGCACCAAGCAAGAATTATGAATCATCTATATCAGAGAAAGAAACAGAAAATTATGTACCTAAAGCATGCAGATCGATCGGCTCTCTCTCTAGCTGCCTTGCATTGTCTGGGTCGATTCGATTCCTCCTCCGTGTACTCCATGTCGATGGATCGTTGTTGATGACAGATGTAAACAAATTAAAGATGTGTCATGGTTTCCAAGGACTTTCTTGAACCAACAACAAGCAAGGCGTGAGCAATCTTTGTATGTAACTAGGTCCATGCCCGTGCGTTGCTACGCGACGGCAACAATTATATAAGAAATCACATTTAACATTTAAGAAGACAATAATTCACTGCTAGCAAGTTTATTGTTGTAAAACAAAACAATTTACTCGATTAAAAATTTAAAACAAAACAGTTTTAAGCATCAATCAATCTAATCATGCGACACGTGATCTATATGGCGAGTACTCATATGACCAGTAGCGAATCCAGGATGAAACCTTAGGGCTCATCCCTCTTCTTAGTTCTCTATCTCTCTATTTTTCTTTACAATCTTCATTTTTTCCACTTCATCCTTCATATAATCTCCACTAATCCATGGTTGTAGGGGGCTTGAGCCCACCCTGCACTGCACCCCCTAGATTCGCCACTGCATATGACGTAATTACTTTTTAGCAATGGATATACACAACTGATTACGATTTTTTATTAACATCCGATTTAAAATGCAGCCTTGTTTGCTCATTAAATCCAGGGACCTAAGGTTCGTTAACAGTTTTCTTGAAATGCGTTCGGCATACCTGGCAACCATGGACTAAGTATGAATGACACATTGCACTGGAAGATGATAGATTTTGCGGTAGACAAAAAATGTGCTGGATTATTTGAAAGTGCATTTGGCCCCCTAGTGGTTTTGGTGGTGATAATAACCACAATTTGGAGGTTTTATACTTTTAAAAAGATACGTGCAGGTGCTAAATGAAATAAGAAAAACATTATATACAAAGGAGGTCCCCAATTCAAATTGTATGGTGTGAAGCTCATATGGAGGATTTAAATCGAATTTATTCTTTAGAATTTGAGTATAGGAAACACCGTACTATCAAGGGGGACGTGTCTGATGAATCAAGGTTGCTAAGGTGCTATATTGAGATGAAAACTAACTTTGAGAGACAAAAGGGGCAAAACTCAGGTTTTCAGGGAAAACCGGAAGATCCGGTTCTGATCTTGTCGGTGCCTGATTTGGTCGCACCGGCACAAACAAGTGATTGCGGTGCTAATCCACTCGTTGCCCTGATGGTGGGTGAAGAGACGGGGGTTTTTATCCTGGTTCCGGCCACGGGGCCGTACGTCCAGCAGTGGTGTTGAGCACCAGTTTATGTGTTGCTCGTAGTAGGGGGTTACAAGCAAGGTGGGAGAAGGAGACGAGCTCCTAAGTCCCTGAGTCTAGCTTTTGCTGGCTGAGTGTCGTGTGTGTGTGTGTCTGGCTACGCGTTGTGTGTGAGCCTGTCGTCCCTTGCCCCTTTGCATGGGCTTCCCTTCCCCTTTTATAGACCAAGGGGGGAGGGTGCGAGTACATGTGTTCGCGGTGTTGACGTTCTAAGTGCACTGTGCTGTCCATGCCACGCACTATGCGAGCGGGAATCGCGCCTTCCAACTCCGGCTGACGACATGGCAGTGGCTGACGTGATGTCCTTCCTCCTCGTGACGGCTCACGGCGTCGAGGGTGGCAACTTGCGTACGGCGTCCAGATCGAGTCTCTGTAGCCTCCTTCGAGGGTCGCCTTCGAGGATGGTGGCGTATCCGAGGCGAGCAAAGTCAAAGGAGTGGTTGGAACAGTGCTGCTGCCAAGTTAGGTCTGGTCGTGCAGCATGGCGCTCAGAAATCCACTGTTGCGAGTGGATTTGACCGGTGTCCTCTCCGAGGCGTGGGTGGAGGCGTGGCGCAGTGATTCCCCTGCTTTTTTACTGCAGAGGAGCGTCATCATGACGTGGATTGATGGGTCGCAGAGCCTTGGGCGTCGTTCCCAGCGTGGCAGGCTCGAGCTTGGCCCGCAAGCTCGAGCTTGCCGAGCCTCGAACGAGACGGAAATCACCCGCTCGAGGGTGTACGTCTCCCTCGAGGTCACTGAGCCTCGATCGTCACGGACGTCCCCGCTCGAGGGTGGTCGTCCACCTCGAGCAGGACGGGTGCTGAGGAGTTGTTGCGATGGTGGGCCTTTGCTGGGCTGTAGAACCAGGCCAATGTCGTTGTAGGCCTTGTCGCCAAGTAGTTTTAGATCTAAGTTAGGGTACCCCTTTTACAGGTACCCAACAGTAGAACCTGAGCCTCTGTGGGAGTGAGGTTCAATCCTGCAGAGGCTGGTGCTCGTCGAGGCTTCCGAGGCCTTCATCTCTTCGCGGGTTCGGGGAATCCGTGGGGGCGCGCTAGCGCACCCGCGGGTGTAGCCCCCGAGGCCTTGGGAGAGTGGTTGACATTCTCTCAAGGTCTCAACTCGATGTAAGGTGTTTTCGTCGCTTCCCCAGGTGTGGGTTCATCCATATCGCCTGTGGTCCTCGAACCTAGCCTTGTTTGGCGTGGTAGGAGAGATTTCGAGCTTTCTTCGCACCTCGTGCTCCCCGTTCGAGGGGACTGAGGAGGAGGCGACCCATGCTTCCCTCGATGGGATCGAGCCATGGATGCCTGGTTGAGCTGGTAACGTGTGGTTCGAGCGGACGTCCCTGCCCCGTTTGATGAGGGTAGGCTCGTGGTCGTTGGACACGCCCGTAAAAGCTTTTCGCAAAAGTATGCTAGATGGGACTCGACCTCATTCGATAGAGGTCGAGGGCTCGATGCTCCCCCTCGAGGGGTCCCTCGATCTAGGCACTTTGCCTGGCCTCGAACATAACCGATTGTTTTCCTCGAACATTTGAGCTTCGAGGCCCACTTTCGAGGGTACCGTCGATTATCCCTGACTCAGTTGATCTGGGGCCCTTGTCGAAACCCTTCGAAGGTCCAAAGTTCGAACCCCTTATCAGTAGAACGATGACTTCCTCCCTTCGAGGGGGAAGCCTTGAGCGTTCATTCCACGGGTTCCGCTCCGCGTGGGGTAACGAGGCTTTCGAGACCTCTGTCCCTCGAAGGGGCTTCCTCGAGCCTTCGAGCTTCGAGGCTTTTCCTTCGAGGGTGGACGCCTTGATTGCGCCCTTCCTTGTTCTGCGCGGGTCATGATGACCACCAAGAAAGATTTCATGGTTTCGTGGGGAAAGTGGGCGCGCCTTTTCAGGCGAGGCGTGCGGGCGTAGTTCGACACGACCGCACGTCTGCTCTGCCAGACTTCCTCGAATATTACGGCGCGATTAAGGCGGTTGGCGCGGTTGACGCGGCCAGCGCCGTTACGTCTCTCGGGGCGGGCCCATCCGTCAGCCTAGGGGGCTGGCGTATCAAGGCCGGCGTCCTGCTGCGCCTTTCCCCCCAGGGGAGTATAAATAGCAGGGTAGGGCACCCGCCGAGGGTACGCCTCCCTGCCTTCCAGTCTTTGCCTACAAGCCTTTGCCTTCTAGCCATTTGCGTCATCCTCTTCCTTCGCCTAAGCCCCCACCTGCCGCCATGGTCCGACTCGTCGACCCCGCGCTGTGGAAGCCATCGACGGCCACCAAGACTTGCCTGGATAGTCTTGTGGAGGTTGGAGTGCTGCCGCCAAACGTCGACGGCGAACCGCACGTTTGGATCTCGCCGGGGGCCGCTGTGGAGCCCGACCCGCCGGCGGGCTACGTCGTCAGCCTCGTTCGTCTCCATGAGCGGGGTTTTGGCGTTCCGGCGGGAAGATTCTTGCGGGCGTTGTGCTTCCACTACAAGGTGGAGCTGCACAATTTCTCGCCCAACGCGATCTCGCAGGCGGCGGTATTCGTAGCCGTCTGCGAGGGTTACCTGGGCATCAAAGCCCACTGGGACCTGTGGCGCCACCTCTTCTTCAGTGAGCTCTTCTTAGAGTGCGTCGCAAAGGGGATCCGTCGCCCTGCTCGCGCTGGTGGCTTCGTGCTCCAAGTCCGGAGAAGCCGCAAGGAGCTTTACATCCCTTGTTCCATGGTTTCCAACAACCAAGACTGGGACAAGGGGTGGTTCTACCTTCCCAACGACGGAGGGCGTCTGCCGCCCTACACCGGCAAGTTGCTGACGGAGAAGCAGGACCGCTGGTCCTACGGGGTGTCACCGCCGGAGCAGAAGGACAAGCTCGCTCCGTTGATCGAGGCGCTCCAGCGCCTTTCGAGGCACGGCCTCACCGCCGGTGGGGTCATCGCCAACTTCCACCGGCAGCGGGTGCTTCCCCTTATGCAGAGGAGGCTTCCGTTGTTTGGGATGACTCCAGGTGCCGACGTCACCGGCACAGCGATGGCGGCGGAGCCATTGCCTGTCGCCACCGCCGTTCAACGGGCGCGGCGTGCCGTCGACCGGCTGCCGGACGACCCGTGGGTGGTGCCCATGCGGCCCGAGGATGGCCACCTGAGCTTCGAAAGCTCCCTTCGATTCTCGTATTTGTTTCTTGTTTCGGTTTCGTGTCTTTGACCTCGCGACTGGTATTTCGCAAGGCCTGTCCCGCGGCCACTATTCCAAGCACCCTGTCCCCAAGGACAAGGCCGTTAAACGTACCCTCGCCGAGAAGGCGAAAGAGGACAAGGATCGGAAGGAGGCGCGGCGGAAGCGAAAGGATCGGAAGAAGAGGAAGCACTTGGCGGAGAATCACGAGCGGGAGAGGCAGGGGCTCTCACCGCTCCCAACGCTGGAGACTTCCCCTGATCCCGAGGGATCCGAGGAAGACGGTGGGGCGAGGAGTCCATCTCCTCTCGAGCTTCCCATCTCCTCGCGGGCTTCCCCCGGTGGGGCCGTCCTGGCTGCAGCGTCTGGGGGCGGCAGCTGAGAGATCGTCGACCTCGAGACTCCGCCGTCGACCGTGGCGCCTGCTTCTGGGAGCCCGTCGAGGGTAGCGGCGGCTGCTCTCGAGGAACCCCAGGATCGAGGCGAGGCACCCGAGCGGCCGAGCGCTGTCGAGGTGGCTCCAGCTCATGGACCAGGAGTAGAGGCTTCCCAAGGAGAAGCCGGCGCCTCTACGGAAGGCGAGGGGGTTTCGGGGCTGACTCCTCAAGAAGGGGCCGGCACCCCTACGGGAGGCGAGGCCTCGAGGATGGCTTCTCAGGGGGAGGCGGGCGCCTCCCCGGGAGGCGAGGTCTCGAGGGTGGCTCCCGTCTCAGCCTCGAGGCCAAAGCGTAAGCTCCCCATCATACGGTGAGTTTTCTTCATTGCTCACTTGCCGTTGGTACTTCATTTTTGTTTCTGACTTGAGCTTTTTTCGTGGCGCAGTCGGTCTGGCGGACGGAGCGTGCCTTCCCTTGCGCCGACCAAGGCCCTCAAGGTCGGGCCAAGCTCGTCGCCTCACCCGTCCTCGCAGCTCCTGGGCCCGAGGAATGAGGTCGTGCAGAACTTCGTCGCCTTCTTCGACGCTCAAGCGGGTCTGCAAGTCGAGCGGCAGCCGTGCGAGGAGGCGCCCTGGGTCCTCGAGGAGCCAAGGCCGCCTCAACTCCTCGAGGGCGTTTCGAGCCCTGCGCCAAGGCTGCCCGGTCCGAGGATGCCACCCCCACGCCTGGGGAGGCTCTTCGCGTCGAGGAACCGTCTACGGCGCCCGTGGAGGCGGACGTCGCGGTGGCCCCCCCGCATGAGGGGGGATAGGGACGAACCCTTGGCGGTGGGTTTCCCCAACTGTCGGAGCTGGCCGAGGCTCTGGGGGTGGGAGCCTCCGTGACGCAGGGACGCGAGAGCGGCGGGGCCACGCCGTCGACTCTCATTGTGCCTCCGCCGGGGCCAGCGTCGGCCGAACCCAGCGGGACGCCTTCCCGTGGATCCGCTGTGATGTGGCAATCCCGCAGCGAGCTTCCCGAGCAGTTCGCTCGTGAAGCCATAGCGGAGGAGCGCCCGTGGGATGTTCAATCGGCGCACGGTCAGGACGTTCTCGGGGCGCTGCGAGATGTTCTCCGTCTTCACGATGAGGCCGGCAAGATCCACCAGGTGCGTTTTAGTGCAGCCAGTGTTTTGTCGTAATTGTTCTTCAAAAGAGGCTTAGCTTGTCTTTCGCAGGAACTCCGCAAGCAGGCGTTCGCAAAGAACGACCAAATTGCGGCGCTGTTGTTGGAGCTCTGCCGTTTGTCGGGGGCGGTGGAAACTCGAGACCACCAGCTGGCCGACCTCCAAGACGCTCGGGACCGGGTTGCCGCCGAGTGTCGGGAGAAAGGCAAAGTCATCACTCGCCTGAATGACACGGTTGGTGCCCTGCGCGAACAGCTCGCGAACAGCAGCACCTGGCTGGACAACGAGCGGGCCGCGCGCAGTGCGGCGGAGTCGGCGCTTGGGGAGGAGCGGCGTCTCCTGGTGGAGGCTCGAGATCAGCTCGAGCTAGAGCAAGCGGCTCGGGCTACGGCGGAGCGGCAAACTCGAGAGGGGGAGAAAGCCCTCGACGTTGCCCAGGGTCAAGTCGAGGGTAAGCCGATTTGGCTCGGGTTTCGATCTTTTTTGCTTTGTTACTCTTTCATTTCTGACAGCCTTATTGGTGCAGCGTTGAAGCAGGCGCTCCAGGCCGAGACGGAGTCGAAGGAGGCCGTGCTGGTGGCACACTCGGCGACCCAGCGTGAGCTCGATAAGCTGGTGCAGGCCGCTTCGGCGGCTGCAACGAAATTGCTGGCGCTGACGTGCAGTCCGGCAGCTCCCTCGCCAGTCGCCTTCGAGCGCTTGGGGGCACTTCACCTCGCGAGTGAAGGAAGCCCTTCTGCTCAGGGTTCGGAAGGCGCTTGGAGTGGTTACGACCCACTACCAAGCAGACCTCTTGAAGCTTGCCGCCGGGTACGTCGTCGCCGACAATCTTAACGATGAGGAGGCAATGGCGGCGATGGAGGAAGCCGATGCTGCCGCCGACGGGACGGCGCGAGTGCTTGCTGGCCACTTCGAGGGCGTCCTCTTTCCTGGCGAGGATGGCGATGGCTGGGACGACCTTGGCGGCGGGGGCAATCCCTGAAAGTCTCGGGCCATCGAGCCCGAGTGTAAAAAGAAGTTTAGAGATTCGGACCTTTTTATGTAAGATTAATTCGCTTACATTTTACTAAACATCGTTTATTTCGCTTTAAACGGGATGTTATTTTTATGCGGTATCTTCGCGACGCGCATTGTGTCCGATGCATGTGCCTCGAGAGGAAAACGTCACTGGGATCGATCATACATGAATGACTTAGGCGGAGGGAAGTGAGGTGTTGCCGTAGCCTCGAGGCGTAGGCGAACACTCGGCTTAGGCGACCCTTCCCTTGTCCGTTTCACGCCTAGTGTGTTTCCTTCGAGGGTTTGCAAAGGAGTTTTTTGAAAAAAAGTGACGATTTTTTCGGGGGTTCTTCCCCATTTAGCCCCTGACGGAGGGATGGCTCTACCAAGGGTAGAGCCAAACCTTCCTTGAAGCGTGAACGGAACAAAAGTTCATTTTATTCATTTCCAAACTGTAGGGGTTAAAAGTCGACACTTGATTCAAAAGATTTGTACAAATCTAGAGTATGTACAAAGGTTTCGAGGGCCATGAGCCACTCTAGGGATAGAAACGACGTAGCTGTTGGATGTTCCAGGCGTTCGTGAGGATCTGCCCGTCCTCGTCAGCTAGCTTGTATGTCCCGGGCTTGAGGACTTCGGCGACGATGTATGGCCCCTCCTATGGGGGTGAAAGCTTGTGCCGTCCTCGGTTGTCCTGTCGAAGCCTTAACACGAGGTCTCCTTTGCAGAGATCTCGATGCCGGACCCTTCGAGCCTGTTGTCGACGTAGGCTTTGCTGGTACCTTGCCGAGTGGAGTAGGGCCACGTCTCGAGCTTCGTCGACCTGCTCGAGCGAGTTCTCTCGAGCCTGGCAGTTTCGCTGTTCCTGGTATGCTCGGAGCCTAGGGGACCCATATTCCAGGTCCGTGGGGAGGATGGCCTCTGCCCCATAGACGAGGAAGTATGGGGAGAACCCTGTCGCTCTGCTTGGGGTCGTTCTCAGACTCCAGACCACCGATGGTAGTTCTTGTACCCACTTGTGCCCAAACTTCTTTAGCTTGTTGTGAATTCTAGGCTTTAGTCCTTGTAGAATCATGCCATTGGCACGTTCTACCTGACCGTTCGTTTGTGGGTGGGCCACCGCCGACCAATCCACTCGGATGTGGAAATCGTCGCAGAATCTTAAGAACTTCTTTCCCGTAAATTGGGTGCCGTTGTCGGTGATGATGGAGTTGGGAACCCCAAACCGATGGATTATGTCGGTGAAGAAAAGCACCGCCTGCTCAGACTTGATTCTATTGATGGGTCGAGCTTCGATCCATTTGGAGAATTTGTCGACCGCCACCAATAGGTGCGTGAAGCCCCCGGGCGCTTTTGCCATTGGCCCGACAAGGTCGAGGCCCCATACGGCAAAAGGCCACGTGATGGGGATAGTTTGCAGCGCCTGGACAGGAAGGTGTGTCTTGCGTGCGTAGAACTGGCACCCTTCGCAGGTTCGTACCACTTCTGTGGCGTCCGCCACGGCAGTGAGCCAGTAGAAGCCTTGTCGAAAGGCGTTGCCCACGAGCGTGCGTGGGGTGGCGTGATGTCCGCACACGCCCGCATGGATGTCGAGGATAAGCTCTTTTCCCTCGGGTATCGGGATGCAGCGTTGCAAGACCCCCGAGGTTCCCCGTCGGTATAGTTCCCCCTCGACAATGAGGAACCGTTTAACTTTCCTCGCAACGCGCCTTGCCTCCGTTCGATCGTTAGGCAAAACGCCTTGATCGAGCCAGTCGAGGTACGGGCTCCGCCAATCTCGAGGCACCAGGGCCTCGTCGATCTCCATCGCCTCCGCTTCGTCTTCCTCTCCCGAGCAAACCTCATACCCCATGGGCTCGTCCTCATCCACCAAGAGCTCCGCGCTCGTGGGGTTGAGGGCGGCCGCTTGAGTATCGGGTGCGGCCGAGGCTCGGGCCGAGGTGGCGACGGTAATCGAGGGTCCGTCGATGTCCTTGGCGAACACGTTCGGGGGAACGGTGGCTCGCCCTAACGCGATTTTTGCCAATTCGTCGGCCTCCTCATTATATCTTCGTGCGATATGGTGGAGCTCGAGGCCGTCGAACTTGTCTTCGAGGTTACGTACCGCCTGGCAGTATGCCGCCATCTTTTCGTTGTGGCAGCTGGATTCCTTCATCACCTGATCAACGACCAGTTGCGAGTCGCCGCGGATGTCGAGGCGCTTAATGCCAAGCTCGAGCGCAATTTTCAAGCCGGCAAGGAGCGCTTCATACTCCGCCATGTTGTTGGATGCGGGGAAGTTGAGTCGCACGACGTATCGAAGGTGCTCCCCGCGGGGTGAAATGAAAAGCATGCCGGCACGAGAGCTTCCTGGGCCTCTGTGGTCCAGGCGAAGTGCTCTGACTTCCTCAAAAGTCGATACAGAGGTAGCCCCTTCTCCCCGAGACGAGAGATGAAGCGGCTTAGGGACGCCAGGCATCCCATCATCCTCTGTACACCCTTTAGGTCGCGGATCGGTTCCATCTGCTGGATGGCCGTGACCTTTTCGGGGTTGGGCTCGATGCCTCGTTCGGAGACAATAAAGCCTAAGAGCATACCTCGAGGCACACCGAAGACACACTTCTCAGAGTTGAGTCTTACTCCGTGCGCCCTGAGGCAGCTAAGCACGACCTCGAGGTCGCGTACCAGGTCGTCCGCCTTCCTGGTTTTTACGACGATATCATCGACGTATGCTTCTACGATACGACCTATATGATCCCCGAAGACGTGGAGCATACAGCGTTGGTACGTGGCCCCGGCGTTTCGAAGGCCGAAGGGCATCGTAACGTAGCAGTACATGCCAAAAGGGGTGATAAAGGAAGTGGCGAGTTGGTCGGACTCCTTCATCTTAATCTGATGGTAACCGGAGTACGCATCAAGGAAACATAAGAGTTCACATCCCGTCGTGGAGTCTACAATTTGATCTATACGTGGCAAAGGAAAAGGGACTTTCGGGCATGCTTTATTCAAGCTGGTGTAATCTACATACATTCTCCACTTCCCATTTTTCTTCTTCACTAGTACAGGATTAGCTAGCCACTCGGGATAAAAAACTTTCTTGATGAATCCGGCCTCCAAAAGCTTGCGTACCTCTTCACCGATCGCCCGCCGTTTCACTTCGTCGAAACGGCGGAGGCGCTGTTTGACCGGCTTGGAGTGGGGGCGGATATCAAGAGAGTGCTCAGCGACCTCCCTCGGAATGCCTGGCATGTCGGAGGGGCTCCACGCAAAGATGTCAGCGTGGGCGCGGAGACAGTCGACGAGCACTACTTCCTATTTGTCACTGAGGGAAGAGCTGATCCTCAACACCCTGCCATCGTGGCTGTCGGGGTTGAGGAGGACAGTCTTGGTGTCCTCAGCGGGTGCGAAGCTCCCCGGTTGCCGTTCGCTGGCGTCAGGAGGTGCGTTGACGATCGCCTCCAGATCAGCTACGAGGGTCTCGTCGAGGGCGAGAGCCTCCGCGAGCTCAATGCTCTCGACGTCGCACTCGTAGGCGTGTTCGACCGTCGGGCCGACCGTGATGACTCCGTGAGGCCCTGGCATCTTCAGCTTGAGGTAGGTATAGTTGGGGATGGACATGAACTTGGCGTAGCACGGCCTTCCCAAGATGGCATGGTAGGCTCCTTTGAAGCCCACTACCTCGAAGGTGAGCACTTCCTTGCGGAAGTTTGCCGGGGTTCCGAAGCAGACGGGCAGGTCGATCTGCCCGAGAGTTTGGACGCGTTTTCCGGGCGCAACTCCGTGGAAGGAGGACTTGTTGGGCTGCAACTCACTGGTGCTGATTCCCATGAGCTCCAAAGTTGGAGCATATAGGATGTTGAGGCTGCTGTCGCCGTCCATGAGCACCTTGGAGAAGCGCGTGTTGCCGATGACGGGGTCGACGACGAGGGGATACTGTCCGGGGTTCGGGATATGGTCGGGATGATCTTCGCGACCGAACGAGATGGTCTCTGAAGACCAGTCGAGGTATGAGGGGGTCGCTGGCCGGGCCAGCAGGACCTCCCTACGTTCCCTCCTCCGCTGTCGAGGTTTAAGGTTGGCTGCGGGGCCTCCCGTGATGAAGAACACATGCTCCACCTCGGGGTATCCGTCGTCGTCCTTGCCGCCACCATCCTTGGGCCGCCATCCTTTCGAGGGATGCGGTTGTAAAACTTCCGCAGCATTTCACACTGCTCGAGAGTGTGAGCTACCGCGGTCTTGTGATACGAGCATGGCTTTTTGAGGAGGTCGTCGAAAACGCCCCCACCACGCGGGGGACCTCGAGGTCCCTTGTGGTTAGGGTCGACCGCGAGGGCCTCATCTTCGACGTCGCCCGCTCCGCGGGGCGCCCGGAGCTTCTTTGCCTTCTTGCCGTGCTTCCGCTTCTTCGAGGGACCCTTTGTCTTGTCGTCCTCCGCGGATGCTTTCTCGGGACGCTTTCCCTTCTTGTCATTAAAAATGGCGTTGGCCGCCTCCTCCCCTGAGGCGTACTTCGAGGCCACCTCGAATAGCCGATTTGCATCGGGGGGTGGGCTCCTCCCCAACTTGCACACCAAGCTATAGCATGTGGTGCTCTCGAGGAAGGAGTGGATGATCTGATGGTCGGTGATGTTGGGAAGCTCGGTGCAGCGCTTGGAGAAGCGCCGGATGAAGTCCCTCAAGGATTCGCCGGGTTTTTGTTTGCACCCTCGAAGGTCCCACGTGTTCCCGGGGCGCACGTAGGTGCCCTGGAAATTCCCCACGAAGGTTTCGACCAGGTCGTCCCAGTCGCGGATCCGGTTGGGGGGCAGATGCTCGAGCCATGTCCACGCGGAATCTGCTAGGTGGAGTGGCAGATTGCGGATGATCATGGCGTCATCTGTAGCGCCGCCGAGCTGGCATGCTAGGCGGTAGTCATTCAACCATACCCTGGGGTCCGTTTCCCCAGAGTATTTGATGATGGTAGTAGGCTGTCGGAAGCGGGGGGGAATCGGGGCGGTGCGGATGTTGTGACTAAACACCAGCGTTCCCGCTGGCTCCGGGGCCGCGTCCCGGTTCCACCCAACGTCGGTGCGCCCGTGTTGGTGGGTCCGGGCCCCCTCTCGCTGCCTTATTTGGTTCAGCGTGTTGCGGGCGTCGCCATCGTTGATCGCGCCTCGGGTGTCCCGGAGGCGTGATCTCGCGGGCACCCTCGCTGGAAGTGTTCCTGCTTCGGGTGCACATGGTTCGCTGACGTGGCGTCGCGCCATGTCCCGGTGGGAGTCGCCCCGGGACTGTGCTCGTGCCCTGCCGTTAGGCCGGGGTGAGCGTACCGACGACTCCCCTCCTCGTTCGCCCTTCGAGGCTGATGAGAGTCGAAGGCGGGAGGCTGAGCTCTCGGCCTGCTGTTGGGCGGCGTTCTCGACCAACTTTTGGGCCTCGAGATGCAGCTTCTGCCCCTCGGGGGTAGCTGCTTCCGGCATGGCTCGGAGCAGCGCGGCCGCCGCGATGAGCTTTTGGCTCGTTCTAGGAGCGAGGTCATCATCTTTGCCTTCGGCAAGGATGCGGGCCTGAGCCACTCGCCCCGCGCGCCGTGCGTCCGTGCTGTGTTCGTGGCCTTGTTTGGGCGGCTCGTGGTCGGAGCGTGCCGATGGTGAGACGTCACCACCTCCCAAGCCGTGGGGGCGAGCAACTCGTGGCAGGCGGCGTGGATGCCGCTCGTCCTCGGAAGGAGAGTGATCCGATGGGTCCGGAGGCTGCGCGCCTACCGGATCTACGCCGTTGTTGCCTCCCTGGTCGTCATCCTCGCCGTCGTCGTCCGACGTCGACCCTTCGCTGACCCGCCCGTCGCTGATGACAAAACACTCCCTGGTTGGATCATACTCATCATCGGAATAGCCGAAGCAATAATCCGCCGCTGTTTGGAAGGCCAGAAAGGCCTCTGGGTCGCGGAGACCCGAGTAGTCCCAACCAGGGCGTTCACGCTCAAAGGCGTATCCATCTTCCGATTCCGTGCGAGAATCGTCGGGCGTCGGAGCGGCGAGGTCATGCTCCGAGACTGGATGACAGCCTGGCTGGCCATCATACGCACTCATGGCAGTACGGACGAACGAGGCGTACGTGACCGTAGGGCCGCGTAGCCCGTAGGGATAGGGACGTGCCGTCGTAGCACGTGGTGCAGACATGGGTCGCGGGAGGAAGGGAGTAGCCCTCTCCTGTGACCCTGATCGCGGGATCTCCCCTTCCCTCGCGGGAGGAGGGATGCTGACGTCGGCGGCGCGCCTTGCAGCGCGTGCTCTTCGTACGCGAGGTCCGGGACGACTCCGTCGTCGCGGTGCTGCCAGTGGCGGATGAGGAGGCTCCAGTTGGTCGCTTGGTTCCTCCTGGAGGATGCGCATGTGGTAATCATCGCCACATGTCTGGAACCGTAAGCTCCCGAACCAGATCTCCTGCCCCACTGGAAGAGATTGCTCTCGCCCAGCGGGGGCCGCCCTTGGCCGAAGTTCGCCATCGGGAACGAGGGTTGCGCAGCGCTGGACCCCTACCTGGCGCGCCAACTGTTGGTGCCTGATTTGGTCGCACCGGCACAAACAAGTGATTGCGGTGCTAATCCACTCGTTGCCCTGATGGTGGGTGAAGAGACGGGGGGTTTTATCCTGGTTCCGGCCACGGGGCCGTACGTCCAGCAGTGGTGTTGAGCACCAGTTTACGTGTTGCTCGTAGTAGGGGGTTACAAGCAAGGTGGGAGAAGGAGACGAGCTCCTAAGTCCTTGAGTCTAGCTTTCGCTGGCTGAGTGTCGTGTGTGTGTCTGGCTACGCGTTGTGTGTCAGCCTGTCGTCCCTTGCCCCTTTGCATGGGCTTCCCTTCCCCTTTTATAGACCAAGGGGGGAGGGTGCGAGTACATGTGTTCGTGGTGTTGACGTTCTAAGTGCACTGTGTTGTCCATGCCACGCACTATGCGAGCGGGAATCGCGCCTTCCAACTCCGGCTGATGACATGGCAGTGACTGATGTGATGTCCTTCCTCCTCGTGACGGCTCACGGCGTCGAGGGTGGCAACTTGCATACGGCGTCCAGATCGAGTCTCTGTAGCCTCCTTCGAGGGTCGCCTTCGAGGATGATGGCGTATCCGAGGCGAGCGAAGTCAAAGGAGTGGTTGGAACAGTGCTGCTGCCAAGTTAGGTCTGGTCGTGCAGCATAGCGCTCAGAAATCCACTGTTGCGAGTGGATTTGACCGGTGTCCTCTCCGGGGCGTGGGTGGAGGCGTGGCGCAGTGATTCCCCTGCTTTTTTACTGCAGAGGAGCGTCATCATGACTTGGATTGATGGGTCGCAGAGCCTTGGGCGTCATTCCCAGCGTGGCAGGCTCGAGCTTGGCCCGCAAGCTCGAGCTTGCCGAGCCTCGAACGAGACGGAAATCACCCGCTCGAGGGTGTACGTCTCCCTCGAGGTCACTGAGCCTCGATCGTCACGGACGTCCCCGCTCGAGGGTGGTCGTCCACCTCGAGCGGGACGGGTGCCGAGGAGTTGTTGCGATGGTGGGCCTTTGCTGGGCTGTAGAACCAGGCCAATGTCGTTGTGGGCCTTGTCGCCAAGTAGTTTTAGGCCTAAGTTAGGGTACCCCTTTTACAGGTACCCGACAGATCTCCGGAACTTCCAGTTCGGTTCTGCGTAAAACCGGAAGTTCCGGTTTTCTTCATCGGAAGATCCGAAATGGTATTGAGTAGAAAATGGCAAAACCGGAAGATCCGATTTTGTGAAACGGAAGATCCGAAAAGGTACTGAGTAGATTTTGGCAAAATCGGAAGTTTCGATTTTGTGAATCGGAAGTTCCATTTTTGTGAATCGGAAGTTCCGGTTTGGCAGTACACTTAGGATTTTTACAGCTAACCTAAGCCCATCCGGAAGATCCGAGTAGTACTCGAAAGTTCCGATTTGCCCGATTCAGAACATAACGGTTAGATTTTGGGGATGGGTATAAATACCCCCTCTCTCACCCCTTCAACCCTAGCTCGTACAACAGAACCAAAAACACACTTCTAGCTCTCTCTTGCTCTCTCCACTCCCCTCCAAACCTTGCCTAGCCAAGACTCATTTGGGGATTGGTTGAGAGAAGAGATTTGAGGTTTGTGGGTTGACTTTGAGTGAGGAGAAGCATTTGTTCATCTCAAGAAGCACTTGAAGCATCCTTGGCTTGTGATTCGCGTTTGTTACTCTTGGAGCTTGGTCCTAGCTTGTGGGAGCGTCTTGGAGGATTGTATCACCCATTCCTTGTGTGGAATCATCTAGTAAGTGACTCAATCTTGATCTTTATGGTCGATTGAGGGAGGAAACGAGTTGAAAGAGACTCTACCCTTTGTGGGTACCTCAACGGAGACGTAGCTCCCTTGGGAGTGAACTCCGGGAACAAATCTCGTGTCTCTTTGTGTTGCTTACTTCATTTTGTTCAAATATTCTCATATTTGCTATATATTGCCCGATCTATCTCTATAAAGGTTTCCGCTGTATTTGATCATCATATATAGCTCTTATAGTACCTCTGTGAACTTTCTATTCAAGTGGAATTGCGAATAACTTGTTAGATTTTGAATCTCGAGCAAATGTTATTTTCACATCGGAACTTCCTAGTAACTCTCGGAAGATCTAGTCATCGGATCTTCCTAGTGGTATTCGGAAGATCCGGTTTCACTGAGAACTTGTGAAGAAAGAATTTTCAGGTTATATTAGGTACGCCTATTCACCCTCCCCCCTCTAGGCATCTACAAGATCCTCTTATTATTATATGTTTCTCACATTTTATTTTATAATAGGTCCATGCCCGTATGTTGCTACGGGTCATACAATCATGTGTTGAAATAAAAACCCATGTGACCAAGCCAAGATTTATATTAAACACAAAAAATCACATGTTCAAGGTTTATATTAAATACAGCCTCGTCAGGATAAAATTTGCATAATGGAGAACAAACTGAGAGCAAGATAATTAAGTATATAATGATATGATAACTGCAAGGCTAATACCCCAATCTCCCGTGGTTAGTTGCTCTACAAACAATGGCATGGTCATCTTTAGGACAAGATGTATAATTGCAAATTTCATGTGGATCAGGGGAAGGACTATATGCACGCAGCAGAGCTGTGTGCAGCTCTTAAACACACAATAAATAAACCAAATCACATGACTATACCTCCAGAAGTAGCCAACTCCTCTTTTCCCAGATTCCCTTTCAGTAAGTTCAATCCTACCATGGCTGAATGAGAATAAAGGGACAGCATTTGGGCCGATCTAGCAGTAGCAGAAGAGCAGTAAAAAGGCACTTTATTACCCTCCCAAATCCATATTAATTTTTTCTGTAATTATTGTGTAGTAAGCTTCGGACTCTGACAACAGTGATCAACACCCTACTGAAAGAAATGCCAAATATTAACATCCTGGATGAGTCACAGTGTCACACTGGGACGGAGAGGGATGCAACTCACACCAGTCGAGAAGAACTGCAGAAAACTACATGACAATGCTTGTCAACTGAATTCGTGTCATAAGGAGAAAAAAATCTACATGAATTCGAATTCAAGATCTGTAACGAAAATACATTTTATTTCCTAATTTTTTTAACCGAAAACAGCGAGGGAGGCCCCGCTGTATTTTATTTCCTAAATTCAGTAAGTGAGATAATAATGTGGGACTTCCTCAGCTCCAATTCAAAAGAACAACAATCACATAAGGAAATTAAAAAAATACCAATTGCTTATCAAGCATAGAACTATAGAAGTACTATAATTTGACGCATTAAGCAAACTAATATGGTAAGAATGGACAGAACTGTTACCTAAATGCAATCATATCCATAAACTCAGTGTCGATCTGCATAACACATTGAGAGCACTATATTCATGAATATTCCGTGAAAATATAATCTGAAGAACAAATATGAGAATGTTTTACATAAAGAATAACACAACAATCCATTTCTTACTCCAGTCTCTTCCTTGATCAGTTGATCTCCTCCCTGCCAGAAAGCAAATATTCTTCAGTAACTGACATCGCAAGTAGTTGCTTGTATCATACAAGGTACCCGTCACATGGATGAATCCTGCTAGGAATTTATAAGCTCTGTTGCACCACAAGAACCTAGAAGAATGGCCAAGAAGAAAATGCCATCAGAATCACATACACACATCACAGACTTACTGATCTTACGACAGGCATAAATCGGTGGAAAATCCGAAAATGCATTGGCACATGAGAGGCTCATGATCACCTCCATTTGATCACTGATCACGAAGCCCCCTGCTCCAACTGTCAGAGAAGTTGCCAGGAGCAAGCACGGACTGCGCTGCATGTTGGTACCTGAAGCCTGCCTGCACCAAGCTGAAGTAACATCAGATAGCTGCTACTAACTGACGCGCACTCATTTGTAATAAAAATGCAGCATGTTTCAGAGTTCAGATCAACAAATGTCATCAAGAACACATATTGGTTCTACAGTTTGAATTAGTTCAGCGAGCCTTTATTGCTAATGGGATGAACTCGGATCGATCCAACGTTAATTTCCGTCGCACCCTCCTTAGTTCTTACCCTGCAACATGAAGTTGCTTCGTAAGCATCTAAAATAGGTGAAATTTTGAGTGGCAATTTGGCAAGAGAAAAGAGACACTCGGCCGTAGTGGCGTGGTGACCCACCGCTGGGCCACATTATATCTAATGGTGCAAAACTTCTGTGATCACCAGAAAATGGAGAGCAATCCCAGCAGCTGCTGTAAAATGGCACCGTGCTGTAAAAATCAAGAATATACAGCACCGGAGCACTCCAGCAGGTGCTTTATAACGATCCCGTGCTTTAAAATTTTTTAGAGATCCTTAAAATCTTCCCTTCCCTGCTTCATATATGCAGCACGAGGAGAGGTGCTGTATCCTCTGCTTCATCCACGGGAGACCATGGCGGGAATGACTTTCTCTTCCCGCCCGTTGCTCCCCCCAAGACCGGCCGATGGCGAGGTCTCACCGCCCAGCCGCCGTAGCACGACGCCGCCGTCCAGCAATTTCTTCTCACCACCTAGGTGCACACCGTTGCCACCCAGGCACTTCTGCTCGCCACCTCAACTGCACGCAGCCACCGCCCGAGGTCCTCGCCGGCCAAGTTGCCGCCCGATTCGCCTCCACGCCGGTCACCGTCACCTCTTATCGTCGCCGGTCCGTCGAAGCTCGCCACTACCTCCTCGTTGTCCGCCTGCCAGAGCTTGCCGTCGTTGTCTCGTCGTTGTTCGGCTGCCGCGGCACGCCCCGCCACCGGAGCTTGACGCTTCTGGTTCTCGTCGTCGCATCATCGTCGTTCGCTCGTCGAAGCTCGCCGTCGCCTCCTCGATGTCTGCGTGCCAAAACTCACCACCGCCGTTGCCTTCGTCGTCGTCCGGTCAACACGGCACGCCCTGCCGCCGGAGGCCTGCCAAAGCTCACCAACGTGCTCGATGAAAAGCCCCAAACAGAATGAGAAATATACAACATCGATTTTACGGCAGCTGCTGCAGCACAAACCTTTGAATCCTTAAAAGTGAGACTTATAGGATCTCTAAAACTGGATATACAACACCAGTTTTGGAGCAGCTGCTGGGGTTGCTCTAAATTACCGTAGAAAATGGATGATAAATTACCGTAGGTAAAGACGCTGGCGAGCAGGACATTGGGGACCAGTGGACCACCTAACCTACCGGTGCCTGCTCAGTCACCTAGCGAGCCGCTTCAGCGGGTGCTGTCCTCTCGCCGCGCGCGGCCGCGCCACCGACGCCACACGGCCCGTGACGGCCGATGTTCTAGCCGTCGCCATTGCCTTCATCCTCCTCTCAGCGCGTCCTGCCCGACTCGCTGTCGCTGCTCCCTCCGCTCCCAGCACCGGCCGGTGTGGCGCCAACAGAACGCGGCACCTGGATGTAGAGCATGCCCTTGACTCGAGCTGGACGGCTGGACCTTGATCGCCACTGCGTCGCCACAGCCGGCGCGGAGGTTGAACCGTTGAACCGCTTCGTGAAGTGGAGCCACTGCCTGCCGCTCCCATCGACGGCACGCTCGCCGCTGATCTTGAGGCTCCCCGACGGTTCGATTGGGGGTGGGCGCGGCGGTCGGCATGGGCGGCGGCGAACTCCGGGGAGGGAGGTCAAGTGGTGCGACCCGGGCGGAGTGGACCAGACCTCTGCTGCTGCAGCGGCGGCAGAGTGGGAGGCCGCGGTAGGGAAGGTGGTGGCAGCCCTCGATCAGCGAATAGACGAGCGATCCTCCGCGATCTGGGTGAGCCCGGAGGCAAGGAAGTGGACGGAGGGCGAGAAATCAGGGGGTTGGAAAACGGAAGGGAAAAGATCGTGGAGCCGAACGAGCGACGTACGACGAAAACCGTCCGAGCGGAAGACGTCGGGCGACGTACGACAACGTACACCGCCTTACGTGCTTTTTAGGAGTAGAGATTTTCTCACCATGATATATGGACACGACGGGGAGAGAGATTCCACGCACGCACGCGAGTCCACAGTTCAAGAAAGCCTGTGGATAACATGACCACGATCTTATCTTAATTGGTTGCGCTTGCAAAAATTTAGAAGCTATACTAGCTAGCAGAACATGAACGTACGGATAGAGCAAGAGATACTCCAGATGATAGTGCGGGAGGGAGACAGAATCGTGATGCTGCAACGCTCGATGTATATGTGTTATGTATGTGTTGGGAACTTGGGAATGGGAGGGATGGAGCCATGTAGCCAGCCGTATAAATAGGCCAGCGAGCGAGCCATCACAAACAAACGGAATGCCAGCTGGCCGTTACTGTTACTCCTCTATGTTATGCTATACTATGTTAGGAGAGTAGTATTATGTTTTTTTTATAAAAATTACACGTGCAACGTAGATGCTTAACACATGCGCACACTCATCCCTATGAACACACGTACGCAAACCACACCCCTATGAGCATCTCCGAAGCACTGAGCCGGCAGAATTGAGTCACAAAGTCACCACAGGCGCCTCTCTGTCGACGGGGAAGTTACATACCACCGAATGCATAGGGCCAGTGAATCCTGCAATAAATCTAAGAAAATACGAGCACCAGGATTTAAACCTAATTGGTAGATTCCACAACAAAGAACCCAATGTGCGACTGGACCAACGAAACAAACTTTTTCAGCCAAGCTTGCATTCTAAGAGCATGCATGTTTAAATTACGTACGTCTCAGATTATGAATGTACTAGGCTCCACATTGTTTCTTATTAAGAGCACATGCAGCTTTATTATTTGGGCCTTTTGTTTGTAAGATTATGTAGTCGAGATTAATTATACAGTTTTTTATAGTCTATTATGGAAGGCAAATACCTTAGATTATTGTTCATCAAGTTTTTTTTTACGAATGCTCATCTATATTATCGTAATAATCCCATAAACCACCTAATAAGAAGTGCTTATTTCAGATTATTTCTACACTACCTATCTATACTCTCAATAATCCAGATGTATTTCTCTGTGTCCATTCATACATATACTTTTTTGAAGTGTGTGTCCATGCGTTGTCAATGTATATAGAGAAAATTTCATAAGGAGTCCTGCAACTTGGCAGGTTGTAGCACTCGTGTCCTGTAACTTGCATATTGCATTAGCATGCCCTTGACTTGCAGCCGTTTGCACCAAAGCTATCGGCCCTTAACCAGAGTTGCCTGACGTGGCCTCACTCGGCTAGTATGTAATTAACTCCCGTTAGATATTTTTGCTACGATAAAATAAATAGTAAAATACCCCTAACTCCAACATAGCTGTCATTAAAGGTGGGACAACAAGTGGTTCACATCAAGATATATTGCTAACAAATACGTAGAGACAATCAGAGCCATGCCCAAGGTGGTGAGGTCAAAGAAGAAGGCAACAACTTCCAAGAAGAACTGATATCAGTCAGCCAGAGCTTGTCTCTTTTGCGCATAAAATCATTTTGTACGGCAGCTAAAGACACTTAAAACATTGCTAGCTAGGAATTAATACATATTTTGCCGGCGGTGTATATTTTGGAAAATGGTAAACCAAACCTCATGCTAAACTGTACTGCAGCTGGTGTGTTTAGATTGAAAAAGATTCCTCGAAAAACACTGTAGAAAAAAAAACACTATAGCTGAGTCATGGGAAGCGTGTTCGTGAGTACAAGGGATAGAAGGAATAGAAAAAAGTTAGATAAATAATATTTTTTGGATAAAATTTTAAATCTAAATGGGACCCACGTCAGATTCCATCAATCCATCCTATCCTCTCCGTTAGCCAACAGACATAGGCCCTGTTTAGAACCGCTTATCGCGAGCTTTTATCGAAATTAATCAGCCAAAAAGACCGATTCCACCGGAGCTACTCCGCACACGATTTTTACGGACGCCGCATTTTGCAACACAGAATCGGCCGGGGAGGTGCTTCCGTCAAACGCAGCTACAAAATTACAGCACTGCCACCGCCTACACACGTACCGGCTATTTTTCACTTTTCCCCAGTACGTCTTCCTCCTCCAGCTCTTCTTCTCTCAGTGCTGAGCCTAGCAGATCCTACCAATCCCCCAACAAATCCGGCGTCCCCTCCACTTGGAGCTAGCAAAACGGAGAGGCGATGACGCGGGGATCTCACCAGTGAGAGGAATTGCCCCCCTGTGAGGGGAGGGGAATCGCGAGCGGCGGCACGTTTGACCGGCGGCGGGCGCAGGTGGGAGTGCGAGGGATGAAGCGACGTCTGGGGGCGCAGGCCGGCGGTGGGTGACGGAGGGAGCAACGGCGCGAGCGGGCGCTGCGCGACGAGTGACAGAGGGCGCAGCTGTGCTAGCGGCGGCGCGACGGGCGACGCGGAGGGCTGCGCGAGCAGCGGCGGCGGATTCCTGGGCGTGGGCGATGCGAGCCGGCGTGAGCAGGGAGCTTGGCAGCTCTCGGGGCGGCGCGAGAGGGCGTGAAATTTTCTCTATAATTAATTATGAATATGCTCAGCTAAGGCCTGGAGCTGCCGGAAAGCTTGTGTCGACAGGGGTTAGGAGAAAAGGTTGTGGAAATGATATGATGTTCCTGCTTTGTAAATACTGGTGTTTTTTAATTCCGGCAAAGGAGTATAGCTCTGTAAAAACATATTGAGGTACATTGTTTCAAAAAAACATATTGAGGTACTATTCCATTCCATAATCATCCCATACGAGCACTGTTTAACCATTGCATTGCATGGTTGCAATGGCAATATACCATTGAACTAATTGAGCAGTTTGAGAATGTCTCTGCACCGGAATAATTATCCCCTTTTTTTTTGTTGTTTTAGGGAAGACTACTATTTGAGTAGCAATTCTTCTAGACCAATTGCATCTATGGCAAGTTTGCGCTGGGCATCATTGTGTGTTAATAGATCTAAGTACTATCTAAGACCTCTCTCCTCTTCGTTAACCAGGTAGCTCTCCATAAACAATGATTCTAGTACCTGCGGGTACGCCTTGTACTTGTCAAGCTTAACATGTGATCGACTTTTTTCGACAGTGACGGTGGTCCTTGTTACTGTAGCATTGGTTACGGAGCACATAACATACATATGAATTATTGATAGCGTGCTTTACTTGGACATGCCTGTCCGAAAAAAAAAAGATGAGGTTAGACTTGCTTGCTTGCAGCTTCCCAACTTAAGATGAATCTAGTTAATTAACAGCCTTCCTTTTTTTGCCCTGGAACTAAAAAAATCATATAAATTTAATCAAATTTAAGATGCATGGTTTGATTTAATTAAGATGTACATAGTACTACAAGGATTATACACGAATAACATGCAACCAGATTCATAACAAGCACAAACATAAAGAATAATACCAACACGTACGGCTGTGCCTCCAATACAATCCATCCGAATTATTGATTTCAGATTCCGATTGGACAAGCCACCAAATCAAGTTAATAATTACTGCTCCCCCATTGGTCATAATAATCTCGGCAGATGTCTCATGTCTGTATATCAGTTAGGTCTCTTGCTTTATTTGATATGATGGCTCATCTTATTGTACGTCCTCCAATTCCTAAATGGAAAGGAAAACTTCTCTGACCCTTGCTGGACTGAACCTCCCATCTTTGTATGTACTCCCCCGTTCCAAAATAGATATAGTTTTTTACTTTTGAAAATCACGTTTGACCAACCATCTTATTTATTTTTTTAGAAAAAATACTAAAATAAATGTCATGATGAAAGTATAGTTAATAATAAAAACAAGTTATAAATAAATAAATAGTATTTATATAAATTTTTTAAATAAAATAAATAGTCAAATATGATATCTAAAAATAAAAAAAATGTTATCTATTAGGACGGAGGAAGTAGAGTCCGTCAGAGACACATTCAGGAACAATTGACACATTCAGGAACTATTGAACAAGTGCAATGGACGGGCAGTAGATGATGTCGTACATAAGGTGGTTGGATATCGGGCCACCATTTCATTTTCATCAAACAATCAATTATACTACATGATATATAGATATAGTACTAGGGCGCATGCATCAGAGACCAACACAGCCTGTTCCTTACCTGGCGTTTGCAATTATCCACCTATGCATTATTTCATCAACACCCCAAACCAAAGACGTGTACTCCCTCCGTCCCTAAAATGATCCGTCCCTAAAATGATGACGCTATAGGATGCGTGCACGTGTTACTTTCTCAACTTTGACTCAATTTGTAGAAAAATATATGTAATATTTATATCTCTAATAAATTTGTTAAAAAACTAAATTCAAATATCTATCTAATGGTACTAATGATGTACTATAAATATTAATATTATTTTACATATAATTGGCTAATGTTTAAAGATGACTGTTTTTATTAAAAAGCGAGAATGACATCTATTTTGAGACGGATGGAGTATGTAGCTCCCTTGCTGCAAAGAGCAGCTGCTAGCATAATGCAACCAACCTGTACACGCTACACTTCGTTCCTACCCAGCACTACATATCCCCATCAACAAAATGACGCAAGAGATGCCCCAATCCTGGGGCCTATTCATCACATCCAGCAACCCACATCAATACAGATTTGCCCCAATCCACACCAATCACAACTTTATCAGACGATGCAAAGAAATTTACCGAGACAAACAAAATTTCCATACACCATACATATAGGATCATCTTAGGTTTACGAGCATCTTGCTCAACACCGCCATTTCCTCCTTTACTTAGTATGAGATGGAATCAGGTTTCTCAAACCATAGATAGTTAGGATGATCCACATTACAAGCTGCGAGTCAGGATACACTAGTAAATTTGCTTGATTTTGGTAACACAACTTCAGTCGGCGAAAGCTGACTTGTAGTGAAACTCATCGATTGTTGAGTAAATATGCCCAGCATCCTCATGGAAAGCAATAGCTTCCCTGCATAACAACACAAATCCAGGTACATATTAACCACTGAGAATACTCCCCTTTTTTTTAATGTCTGTTAGTGAAAGATAAGAGAAAGCTCTACCTGATCTTCGCCTCCGGTAGTTTGAGCCGCTTGGCTATCTCGTTAATGTGCACCCCATGCTCACTCTCACTGTCAATGAAACCAATCATAAATAAAGATTAGCAATTAGCTTACCCACACGTTTAAGATTATTAAGGAAACAAATAAATAAAAGAAAATAATGTCCAGGCGTTAAAAACTTTAGTGAACGCAATTTATTGGAGAGGCTCGACAATTGCGTACATGTAATGTACACTTTGTAATAAATAAATAAATTTGGTTGAGAGGGTAAATATTACACTTTGGACAGGTAATGAAGCATTTTTTGATAAGAAACATCAATAAGGAAAAAGAATGATCAGTCATAAAAGCTATAGTTAATGCCATTAATTGAGGAGCCTGGACAATGTATATTTGTTACAAGGCAAAGGGAGGGCAATGGATATATAACTTACATGTTTGCTGGTTCACGGAATATGTTCAGCACCTGTGTGTTCAAATCAGTGCTGGATCCATTTGATCCAATGGTCATTGGTGCCTATATAGGAATCGTCAAGGCATGATGATATCTGAAAGAGTATTGATTAAATGATGAATTCATTAACAGCAATTGCAACTTACTGGAGTGGATTTCAAAGATGTCGGTGTGCTCGATTCACTGAATCCATTCGAGCCTGACACTCCCATTGAAGAACCCGTTCGTGTGGGACTGCCAACCTACAATGTAAACCAGGGTCCTTGTAACAAGAAGCCAGAAGAATGGTATTATGGGAGTATTTCAAGAACTTTAGCACAGGACAACATCATACCTTAGATTTAGTGTTCTCTATATGCATCCGAACACACTGAATGAAATGCAGCGTAACCTCATTGAAATCCGTTATAGGCCTGAAATGAAAGTCCATATGTTTATTTGTATGCTGCATTGCAAGTTGCAACAACCATTCAGCTTAAATAATGAATTTACTGCAAGGACACCTGATTGAGAAAGCAGTAGCACGCTTTCGCTCGTGAAGTCCCTTGAGGCTACCAATGACAGAAACGTACATACCATTCCTTCAGGAAAGAAAAAGTGATGATGATGATCCCTCCAGGAGAAACTGTGGTGATTTCCCTCCAGAAAAGGGAAGACATTGAAATGCTTCGATAACAACATAAAGACTATAGCTTATACTTACTGAATAGCAACAGTTTCAGAAGAATCTGAAGCATCATTCACCCTGTGAACAGAATCAGAAACGAAAGTAACTATATGCAAATAAATATATTATGAATTGGCTAATGGCAGAACCAGTCAACATGATAGGCCATGACATTGGACAACTTATGCCTTCTTTTTTAAAGAAAACGCACACACCTAAATCCATTGCGTTGAATCAATCGTGTTCACATGACTATTGTCTGCATGCCCCTACTGTGGCTAAAACATAGTTTAATTATCAAGAGGCAAATGGCTAATATGACTTGTACAGTACAGTATCAGCATATTTTGCATGTCTCAATACTGATGATAGCTTGCGGTATGCTAGTATTAAGAACTGACGTAGGGAGATTTAAGTAATTTCTGGAATCCAGCAATGCAATCACATGAAAAAATACATTTTTTTTAAAAAAAAAAGAAGTCGGGGAAACAATAGGAACTTGAGCAAGTGATTGATGGAAATGGTGTCACCATCTGATGAAATCGAGGCGACCAGTGCCGTCGTCAAGCGTGAATGACACGTCGGTGTTCCGCTCCGTCTTGCCGTTGACCATCCCCACAAGCCTAATCTGCAAATCCGCCACAAAGCCCGAATTAACCGCGGAAGTAGATATGTCCCAATCAACAACAGATGGATGCGTATGCGTTGAGGAATGCAGAGGGAAATAGGTACAGTACATTAGCCGTCTCGACCCCATCGACGACGAACGGAGCGCCCTTCTCGCCGGTGCCAGATTGGTGCGCGTCGGCGATCTGCTTGACGGTTAGCGGCATGGTGCCGGATGCGCCCCGCATCTGCAAATCCAATCACAGAATGCAATAGGTCAGAAAAGGGACGGCTGAGGGTGACCAAGCAAGAGGAGGTTACCTTGAACGGCGTGGTGGAGTCGGCGGCATTCTGGGAGGGGGTGAACTGCGACGGGGAGAAGTCCTGGCTCATCATGGCTGACTGCCTCGCTGCGGCGGCGGATGTGGCGACTGGAGGAGGAGGAGGTAACAGCGAGGGGAGTCCTAAAGGCGGCGGGGCCTGGCGGGAGATGAGGGGGGAAAGGCGCGGCCGCGCGGGAAAAGAGCCCTTGCTTCCCGCCATTTCCTTGCGCTGACAGGCGGGGCCCGCTTGCAGTTGCTCCTGCTGCTGACTGAACTCAATCGAGACGCGCGGTGTCCGGGACAGGGTTTACGTAACCGTCGGGAACCGGTCCGGTTTGACCGGTTCCCGACCAAACCGTCCGGGACCATTCCGGTTAGGGGCGGTTTGAACCTGGTCTAAATTTGAAATTTTTAAATTTGAATTAAAAAAATGGAAAAATATCGTAAAAATTCCTAAAAATACTTCAACATGTGTGTAAACTGGTGGTGTAAAAGTTTTTTTTAAATATTTGCTCATTTGGTATTTTTTTGGGTAAATACAAATTAAATAAAAAAGAAAAAGAAAAAATGGCTCGGCCCATTTAAGGCCCGTGAAGGCCCAATGCCGCCCTAACCCTAACCCCCCCTCCCCCAACGGCCAGTCGGCATTCTCCCCCCCCCCCCGTGCGCAGCGCACTCCCACCTCTAGGCGAAAAATCGCCTCCAGCGCCGTCACCGCTGCGCGAGCCCGGCTAGCCGCCCCGGCGAGCCCGGTAACCGCTCCGGTTGGTTGGCTAGCCGGACGGGTGGCAGATCTACGGTCGCCGCTCAGGTTCCCGCCTCCTGACGCCGGCTAGCCGTTCGGTTGCGGCGGTTAGCCGACCGGCAGCGGCGGTTAGCCGCCCGACCACGGGTGAGGTATGGGTTTGAATGATTTAGGCTATTGTGATTTATAAAATTATAAAATGGATGTAGTGATGAAGATATTTAGGTATATTTTGATTGCAGCCATGTGATTTTAGAATGTATGAACTATGAAGTGGATCTAGTGATTTGTAGCCATGTATATATATTTTGATGTAGGGTATTGTGATTTTGGAAATAAGGAAATGGATGTAGGATTTAAGTATTGTGATATACCTATATGTTGTCAAGTTGACATTGATATGTTTATGTTCGTTCCATGTTTGTAGATACGCAATGTCTGGCAGAGAGAAAGGTGTTGTATGGGAACACGGTTGAAAATCTTTACCCCGGTTGGAGATGCAACTATTGTCATAAGTCCAAGGGAGGAGGTGGTGCCACTAGATTGAAACAACATTTGGCAGGGCGCGGGACGGAGGTCGTCCATGGTGAAAAAGTTTCAAAGGAGGTGCGTGAGTACTTTCAGCGTGAACTTGAAAGGGCTAAGAAGGTAACTGCTCAACGTGCTCAAGAGAAGTTGAGAAAGGAGAAGGTTGCAGCGGAAGGTAACTATCCTGGTGGAGATGAAGCGTATGATGAGGAGGTTGAGCTGCAGCGTGCCCTGAACCAATCAAGAGCGGAGGAGGAGTTCCGTCGCGGGGTGCAACAGAGAGGAGGTGCATACGAGCATGGAGGGGGTAGTGGTAATAGGGGAGAGGGTACGTTGCAGAGGATGCTTCGAAGGGCAACTTCATCGAGGCAGACTCCTAGGCCTGGGGTGACGGACTATAACTTAGGTTCGGCGCGTGGACCGACGTAGCCAAGGATTGACACAGGCTCGTGGACGCAGAAGGGTAAGAATGCAAACAGAAAGTAGTAGAAGTCTTGAGCGATGAAGACACTAATGATGGTGAGGAGTATCAGGAGTCTCAGGACAGCAGCTCCGACGATGATGGTGATGATAGTAATGATGGTGATGATAGTAACGATGGTGGTGGCAGTGGTGACGGCAGTGGCGGTGCTGCTGACGGTGGCGGGGGCGGAGGCGTGTCACCTTCAAACCCACCTGTTGGTCTCCATTTTACAGGTACCAAGTGTACGTACATATGCACATGTTTTTATTATTCTGACGTGTGAGTATTAATTATACTATATGGTTGATTGCAGGGGAGACTGAGTTCACACATGCAACCCAGGACATTGACCATGGAGCAC
This sequence comes from Digitaria exilis, assembly GCA_015342445.1. NCBI lineage: Eukaryota > Viridiplantae > Streptophyta > Magnoliopsida > Poales > Poaceae > Digitaria > Digitaria exilis. The sequence continues at coordinate 1,226,239 of JACEFO010001963.1, forward strand.
CGATGTCGCAGAGGAGAACGGTTGGACCGACGGATTACGGCTCTCCACAGTTCTCTTCTAGCTCCTCCTACAGGGAATCCTCACAGTCTAGTTATCACTATCCTATACCGGAGTTGAGCATGCAGCCACCGATGAGATGGGTGTACGAATGGCAAGATCCCTATTGGTATAATATGTTACTTCAGGAATGGCAGACGACATCGGCCTGGACGGGCCAAACTTGGCAAGACTTCAAAGCTGAGTTGCTTCAAAGGCAGGGTTTGAATGTGATGTCCACCGCGGAGTATGAAATGGCCTCGCAATTCTATCGTTGATCTATTTCTATCCACTATTATGTGTATGGATATTTGTATGAACAATTATTTGTATGAGAGGACTACTAAACTATTTGTATGAACAATTATTTGTATCAGAGGACTACTAAACTATTTGTATGGATATTTGTATGCACAGTTATATGTATGGATATTTGTATGCATTTGTGGTCAATTTTTCCATTAATTTGCGGATAGGTCATGCCCATTTTTTTCAAGCTACCCGGCCGGCTAACCGGCCTAACCGGTCGGCTAACCGGACCAAACCGACGACACGGGGAATTTGAATTCATTCTGTTTCCAGTGGTAACCGGTCCAACCGGTCCGGCTAACCGCTACCGCTAGCCGGCGGTTCGGTCCCCTGGTTCGAAAAATAAAACACTGGTCCGGGATGGATCTGAATGGTCGTCGATCCGATCCGAGCACTGAATCGGCAGGTCGATAGATGATGCATGCTGCAGTTAGTTCCGAGCACTGGCACAGAAATCTTTTTATTTGGAGCAAAACTTATTGAATACACAAACACGGATATTATTGAAACAAGAGGAACTAGCTGGTTTGTTTTATTTTATTCACCGGATTGGATCGGACAACACATCACTCCGATCCATCCACGGTGGTAGTGACACAGCAGCAGCAATGTATTGCTGGCTGGAAGGAAATGGCTGCTAATAAGTAGTACTTATTACAAGAAGTGAAGTGTCTCTCATTCGGCATCAGCAGCTTGAATTTGTTGGTCGTGGATGGCAGCCGCAGCCTCGGCCTCGGCTTGCTTGACCTCCTTGTCGGTCTTCTTGCCCTTCTTGGACTTGTAGTAGTTGCTCATGAAGGTGCCGACGGCGCCGTACTTGCGGCGGCAGTGCTCGTAGTGCGTGGCGTCGAACATCCTCCAGAAGTCCTTTTCGCTCAGCTCCGACACGGCGTACTGCGCCTGGTAGCCATGGTTGGCGATGAGCCACTGCTCCAGCCTGCGCACCGCCTCGGCGCCGTTGAACTCCTCGCCGCGGAGGACGGCGGCGGGGGCGTAGTAGAAGCCGACGTCGGTGAACATCTGGGCGTAGGCGGTGTCGCCGCGGCGGCGGTGGTGCTCGTACCCTGCTTCCGGCTGCACCATCGTCTTGACGGGCGGCTTGAAGAGGCGGTGCGGGCAGAGCCAGACGGGGTAGACCTCCAGCTCTGCGTGGGCGAACTCCAGCACGTCGGCGACCTTGTGCAGCGGCACCAGCACGTCCTGGATGACATGGTTGTCGTGGTAGTAGTTCCTGATGGCCTCGCCCTGGGTGATCTTGAGCAGGGAGATCTTGGGCGGCATGAGCCAGCCGAGCAGGAGCCTGAACCAGAACTGGTCGGCGAAGGGGATGATGAGCTTGGCCTCCCAGTAGAGGGACCTGGTGTGGCGGTGGTAGTACTCCCTGGTGGGGATGTACTCCACCAACTCACCCCTCCGGAGGGCCGTCTGGGCGTACTGGTAGAACCATGGCTTGAACCACCACCCCACACGGTTGATCCTCCTGTTGTTCCTGGCCTCCTCTGCTGTGGCGTACACGCCGGTCATCATCACGCCCTCCGTCGCCGAGTAAACCAACCCTTCCACAAAGTCAGGAGGGTCAGCAGCAGCAACAAAGGAGTCGGCGTACGCCTGCGCCATGTCCTTGAAGGAGGCGGCCGCCCTCACAGGGGTGTAGGTGACCCTCATGTACTCCTTGATGGGGATGAGCTTCACCTCCGCCGACACGAGGAGCCCCAGCGTGCCCTGCGACCACGGCATGCCGTAGAAGAGGTCCGAGTGCTCGTTGTCCTTGGTGGCCCTCACCACCCGGCCGTCGCCGAGGACCACCTCCATGGCCACCACCGTGTCGGAGAAGAGGCCGTAGATGTGGGAGCTCCCCGAGATGCCGTAGCTGTTGATGAGGCCGCCGACGGTGAGGTCGTCGAACTCGGGAGCCACGGCGAGGGAGAGGTTCATGGGGCAGGTGGCCTTGGTGATCTGGGCCATGCTCACCAGAGGCTCCACCCTCGCCACCATCCTCTCCGAGTCGATCTCAAGGATGTTGGTGAAGCCGGAGAGGTCCACCTCGAAGCGCCTGGCGCGCTTGTAGTCCACGTTGCGCATGCCCACCACCACCCATGGCTTGCGAGCCGTGCACACCAGCCCGTCCTTGCTGGGATCCCTCTGCTTCAGCCGCCTCACCACCTTGATCACGTTCTCGTCGTGCTCCCTGCGCCGACGCTCCTCGGATTTCATGCCGGACCAGGTGGCCACCAGGTAGCTGCAGAGGTAGATGAGCGCGGATACCGGGAGGGCAATGAAGATGGCAGGGATCCATCGGAACAGAACCAGGTAGTCCACAAGAACCTTCTTCCTCCTCTTTCTCTTGCTGCTGTGCGCCGCCGCCGCCGCCGGCGGCGGCGCCATTATCACCTCTATCAAGTACTAAGTCCTGCGTTGCGTGCCCGCCTCTACCTGCAATGCAAGCGACCCCTGAGGGAGGGAGGGAGGAAACCAAAGCACGGCGGCGCCATTATCACCTCTATCAAGTACTAAGTCCTGCGTTGCGTGCCCGCCTCTACCTGCAATGCAAGCGACCCCTGAGGGAGGGAGGGAGGAAACCAAAGCAACAATAATTCAACTACTACTAGAGGACAATGAAGGGACGCACCTCACACTCAGCTGCTGCTGCTGCCTTGTACTTTGCAGCAGCATCGCATCACGAGGGGAGTCGTTTATAGGAGGACGAAGAGTACTGTACTAGTTAGTGTCCCCCGATCCGATGGTCACCAAGCAATGCAATGCAAGCTGCGTCGTCTGCACGCATGACATGGACAGAGCTCCGGTACCGATGGTCGAGCACGCATGGCGACGACACACTCCATTGACTTCACTGATCCCACAGACAGATCCACACTGCTATCGAGTACCAGTGAATTCACTGACCATCCATCACGAATTCAAATCGCTGTCGGGCAGACGACTACCTTGGAGGGATCGGAGGAGGAAACAAGCATGCATGGGCATCAATTCAACGCTTTGCTTTGAGTTAGGGTGTGTTTAGATTGGGAAAGATTCCCCGAAAATACACTGTTCACCAATAGATAAATGGTGTTCTGTGAGTGGGAGGGATAGGATGAATAGAAAAAAGTTGGATGAATAGAGTTTTTTCGGGGAATCTTCGGGGAACTAAACGCACCCTTATTCTAAATATCTTGCATTGTTTTCGATATAGCCACATCATCTAGAGTACAATTAAACTACTCCGTATAGATAAAACAACACCTACAAGACCATTCCGGATGGGGTCACGGTTTCAAGTGTGACACGTCATCGAAATAAGTTTCGCCTTGTGAATAAAACAAGTCCTCCCAACGCATAGTTTGATTTCACGTTTGCATAGCCAACTCATTTAATAACCATGCACTGGATTGGTTGAAATGTTGAGCAATGCATTTAATTGTAAGACACGATGTAACTTGAAAATAGTGTAGACAACATTTCATCTACACGAAACCCATTCCATCTCTCTTCTTTAAATTTGTGACATGCCATCCACAAGTTGCTTTTTTTTTAAAAGAAAAGAAACCTTGCCAGGAATACGGGCTGTCATGTAAGAAGGAGGTGAGGCACCTGCGTCAGCAAGCGTCAAACACAAGTGGGCTACCTGATAGGGGTGATAGTGTCGCGGATAATTTCCGACTTTGACCCAAATCTGATTTCAACAGATATGGGTTTTGTTATCTATGCAGATATGCATAATCCGAATCCGATTACGTGCAGATGCAGAGCATAATATGGTGTTAGGGAAATTCAACGGATAGATTATCTAATAATCCAACACTGATTATCCGGTCCTTATATGATATCCGACTATCTTAACAAGATCAACAAAGTATAACTCTAGCCTAGTCCATACACACATAATATTTTGTAGCCAACAATACAACAGCTATATATACTACGTGCACTTGCATCGGTTATCCATGCGATGTCAAGTGCTTAGTGTCCTTGTCAACTGTTAAAGTCATTAATCGTGCCATAAATAGTAAAGGTAAATGTTTCATGTTATGCCACTATTTTATGGCATTGGTTCATGAATTATTCATTGGTATAAAGACATACATGTAAGCATGTATTATCACATCAGAATAATCCTCATCGTGCGAAAGGGGCAAAGGGCCTCTAGCCTAGTGGTTAAGCACCTGAGTAGCATCTAGCATACCTAAGTTCAACTCCTTGTAGGAGTGATGGGTCTGGAATAAAGAAACAATATGCTAGATCCGTGTGGTGGCTTGCCGGATCCATGCTGGGGGCGACCGGAACTGCTCTCCGGCGTCGGGTCCCGTGGTGGTGGCCCCTCCCTTGCTTGCAGTGATGCTGGTCTTGGGGGCTGTCTCGACGGCGTCCCCGGCGGCCTGCGATGCTGCGGGTAGTCGCGCCTGGCCCTAGCCGTGGCGGCTCTTGGGGCTACACGGGCAGCGGCGACCCGCGCGGGGCTCTCGCAGCCCTGTGTGATGGTTGCTCGGCAGCAGCCGTCGGCTTCTCGGCGGCTGCTACAGGCGGCGGCCGTCGGCCTCTGGCTGTGGCGGCTCGTGGGCTGCCATGCGCGGGGGCAACGCTCATGGGTTGAGGTTGTCGTGCCGCTCCGGCGGCGGCTGTGGCAGTTGTTTTTTCCTGCTGACGCATTTTTCATGGACGCCTGCAACATGTGTGGGTAGCTGGTGGTAGCGGGGACGCCCGTGTACGCCATAGGTGTCCGGCGACAGGAGCTTGTGGCTACTGTGGCTTAGCAAGGGCTTACGGTCTTACGGCGGTGACTCGTGCTTCTTCGTGGTGCCGTGGTGGCATTACGGGATGTGCCGAGTCACCTTCTCGACGGAGGCGCTGCGGAGGTGAAGAGGAGCAAGTTGTTGCCGCTAGTCCATGTGCAACCGACACGGTGTGGACCCGGGCGAAAGCCTTCACCGCCACTACTGCTGGTGGTAGTGGTGACGGCGTCGTTTTTCCCGTTGGGGGCACCATTACGGGGCACTATGTCTGGATGTATTGGTCTCGGGGTGAAAACCCTGTCCGGTTCTGGACGTGCGGCGGCAGCGCCATCGGCGTCGTGTCCTCCTTGGAGGCGCCGCATTTGGAGATCTCCCGCTGGTGGTGGTGGCGGCGGGTCAGGATGTGTTGTGCAGGGTCAATGTGTAGGCGGCAAAGTGCTGAGGGCCCATGGTGCTGGATGTCTTGAGCTGGCGCGCAAGAGGAAGTGGTGATCTCAGTGATGGCGGGCGGAGGTGATGCTCTCAGAGCAGTTTCAGTTATCTGAGTCCTTGGTAGAGGAGTGTGAGGCGGTGGGAGAGGCGAGGCCCCCACGCAGAGTGGCCAGGATCAGTGTTTTTAAATAGTGCTGCGATGTGAGTGTCCTGCTGAAGCGTCGCTGAAGCAGAGGGATTGACGATCATGTGTGTACGGCTTGGGGATGAGAGTCCCATGGTGGAGGAGTTCAGGTAGTCGTTAGAGCTTGCAACGGGCTATGGCTTTTGGCGTGGCACAACGTTGGTGACGACGGTGCAGTTTCCGACGGTTTCCTTCAGCTCCTCTCCCAGGTGGTGGTGTGGTGGTGTGTAGTGTTGTGCTGTGTGCATTTGTTTGTGGTGTTAGTGTACGCTTCGGCGCGTTATGTACGAATGCTTCTTCTTCTTATATGAAAGAGCAGTGCTCCTGCTATCTTTTCAAAAAAAAAATGCAAAAAAAATAGGTTGGGGTTTCCCTATTGACTTCGGTCAAAAAATAATCCTCATCCCTCCGACTCCAAACATTCCCGGCATCCGAAATGTCTCTGAAAACGCATTCAAAATTTTGCACTTACTGTAAGTAGAGTACCAACAGATATATTATATTTTTAGAAAATATTTAGTACTATTATAACATTTTTATTTATAAGTAAATTATTTATGAATTTATAGAATAAAACAAAAAACCCATTTGTTTTTTTAAAAACTATAAACTACCTAATAACCACGTAAGGGACCAAATTTGTTTATTTTAAATAGTTGAATGGTTCTTGTTGTCCGGTTTTGTAGTTAAAGGTTAAAAATCGAATTTTCCCTATTAAGTATGATTATAACCTCACCTTTGATAGAGAGTGCTGACTCTGTCCCAAAATAATGTTCTTTAGGATTTATGGGACACATTAGGTTAATCATAATCTATGGTATTATGCTCCAAATTCAAGAATGGCATATAGGATGGAAAGTATGGCATTACTAGAAGAACATCATAAACAATAGATAACATCACACTTCAATATACAAGACAAATTAATTATGGTGAAGATGTGTATATGAGAGTGGATCCATACTATTAGGTTTCGTGCTGCAACATAAGAAGTCGTTCAAATATACTCAAGATACAACTTTCATCCCTTTCCTATTAAACGTGTTGCCAAATCATTAAAAACTACTATGTGGTATGTAATTAATGAGTACGATACAACCCATTCGGAGGTGTTTAGATCCACCCAGCTAAAGCAAACTGACTAAACTTTAGTCACTACTAAAGTTTCAAACACAGAGAGATAAAAATGACTAAAAACTTTTAACCCCCATTAGCTCCCAAGGAGGAGCTAAAACTGACTACAATCCTCTTTTTGGCACCATGTCTCAGTTCCCCACCCCCGCCCCGCCCTATCCCATGAAGGGTAGTTTGGTCTTTGTGCACATCATTAACACCATTAGTCACCGCTTTAGTCACTGGACCCAACAACAGGGGATGACTAAAGTTTTAGTCACTACTTTAGTCATTTGGTATATTTGCTTTAGCTCCTTGGATAGTAGTCATGAGAAGTGATCTATATGCCCTTAATTAATGTTGTTTGGAAAGATACAAACTAAACAAATCAATGTGCATATAGGGGAAACAAATAAAGCAATAAAGTATCATTCACCTTGGAAAAGGAAAAAAAGTGCAATTGACTTTATTTTTTTAACAGAAACCGTGGGGCAGAGAGCCCCCTGGCAACATAAAATTAATTAATAGCCAAAGGGAGTAAAAAATATTTGGCTACTGCTCCGGTACTCCTCTTTTATTTTTTGGCACAGATCTTAAAGCAGTCTAACTATTAAATAATTAATTTTGTGAGTATTTTTTATTGGGCCCCGAAATTATCCAGCCCAGCCCTTATCCATCCCATCCACACAGTCCAACCCTCTTCCGTCTCCGTTCCGTCTCTCTCTGTTCGTCTGCTTGTTTCTCGCGCACGTCTCTTCTCTGCTCGTTGACCACGAGAGACTGGCGGCTGCGCCATTAAGGCGGACGGCCGTCTCCGGCCTCTCGCCGCCGACCACCTCGTCCTACCCGGCGCCCTGTTCCGCATCAGGCTCTTGTCCGTTTCCTCTCTGCTCCGCTCGACTGCTCCCTCCGGATTAATCGACGAGACGGATGGCGGCGGCTGGCGGCATTCAGGCGGACGGCTCTCCCGGGCCTCTCGGCACCGATCACCTCCAATCCGGCGCCCTGGTGCTTCCCGGAGGCCCCGGCGTCGGCCTCTCGGGCATCTCCACCGCGGCCCCGGCCTTTCGGCGCCAACGGAGGCCGCGTCCCTCGGTGCAGACGGAGGCCGCGTCCCTGGACTCTATCCTCTCCCGTCGGCGGCGGGCACGCTCCTCCCCGCGCCCTCGACACCCGGCGAGGTGGGCTCGCACTTGAGAGTCATCTGAATTCCGGCGATGATGGTGCGAAATGAGGGTGCCGAACGGAGCTCGCTGCGCTGACGCACTAGTAGTACGCATGGAGCCATGGATCGGGCACGAAGTTTCAATGATTTGCCGGAGATAGGCCCTCGACAGGTGCGTCCCCGGCGAGGTGGGCGGCGGCGCCCCCGAGGCCGAGGCCCGACCTGGCACATCTCCGTGCAGTTCTCATATAATTGATGTAAGTGAACCTGGGAAGATGAGGCCACTAATGGAGGTACAGATACGCACCAAAGAGATGGACAATAATATGTGGTTTAGCAAGTTTTGTAAGTTCGTTTGTGACAGTAATATGTGCCTTTCCTCTAACAAGGGCACTAGAAAACTATAGCTTGAGCTGAAATCATATTATTTTGGCATTGCTTAGAACCTGCACTCCTTTTATGTTGTCCAGGCTAAAAGACTCAAGACTATTATGTTGGCTGCAGCAGAGTTAGCAGCTCTGCGCCTACGTGATCTACCAGATAGTGACCGGGGTGTTGTCAACTGCAAGAACCCAGCTTTCCGTCGACAAAAAATGGGGATGGGAGAATCAGCATCGAGGACCTCACAGAGGTGATGGAGGATCAAGTTGCTGGGGGCAAAGAAGCAACAGAGCTCATGCATCTTCTTGATGCAAACAGTGACGGCTCCTTGAGCTCTGATGAATTTGAGTCGTTCCAGAGACAGGTAGTTTCGCGTTATATGCAGCAGTGATAATTTCTGTGGATAACTGTGAATATGGCTTGAGGGAGGAAAGCGAAATTTTGATTTCCTAATGTGTGTTTCCATATCAGATTGAACTGATGAGAAGCTTGGAGGACGACGATGATCAATACAGGAGGATACTGAAGGAGAAGCTGCACACCATTGATATCGCGGGTCTCATTCATTGTTAGCTGACCCGGAACTTATGACAATCTGAACCCAACCAAAACCACCATCTATAAACAAGCAACGAAAAAAATTCAAACTTGCAGAGCGTAGTATCTATAAACACTGATCCTACTGTACCTAATACTGCTGTTAGAACTTAGAAGAGATCGGGGTGAGTTCTGGATTCTGGGTCAAATATCACTGATGAAAACAACAAAGGGCGTGGTCAGTGGTCACAGAGTAAGTGGCTGCCGACTGAAAAGAAATTCCCATAAAAAAATTCCACTTAAAAAAAGAAATTCCACTAAAAAATTGGGATTCAACGGAGTGAAGACCTGGCACATCTCCTTGCCTGCGAAAGACATGGCTAGCTGGCTGCTGTTCGTAAGCAAATGCTCTCAGAAAAATAACTCCGCAGCTGATAAAACTCTAGGAAAGAAGAAATCATGGTGATTTTTGTTTCCTCGTAACAGCCTTTGGTGATAAAAGATGGTAATTACAGAGCACTGAAGCTAACAAATTGTGCGTAAGAAAACCAAATCTTGATAGCAATTAAAAATGGAGAATTCCAGCTACCAACTGAGCTGAACAAAAATCTGGCTTACAAGTTCAAAATGACACTTAAATAGCAAAAAAATAATAGATGGTTCCAAATTCCAGCATCCAACCAGGCTTAGAGTCTGACTAAGTAGAAAATGATACTCATAACTAAATTAAATGATGAACTTCTAGTTTTGTGCAGGGTCCTTTCCACGCATGATGTTTTCAACTTCTTCTTTGGGCTCCTGTAGCTCATTTGCGAGGGAGAATATAAGATCAACAGCCATTTGTGGGCGAAATCTGCACACGTCCTCCTGGTGAACAAGTTGATAGTAATTAGTAATCGAATATCAACAGTGATTGTAAAAGTATAATGTACGATCTAACCTGTGCAAAATCTTCTTCTAATCTTGTACCATTCCAGTGTTCCATGAACTTGAGCACAAACAATGCACAGAAGTGCCTACATATTTCAAGGGAAATAAATAACATAAGTATAATACATATATTCACTGAAAAGTCATCTACATACCCATCAGTTTGCCTTGGCAGATTATCAATAAAATTAATTTCCCAAGTGTCTACATTGGTTGGCAGTTCGGGAGATGTTTTCCTCGCAAAGGCAACCATCCGATGAATACCAGTCCTCTGTGCAAGGAGAAACAAGGGAGCCACATGTGACATACAATACTTGCAAATTTGAAATTAGCTAAATAGAGTAACATACCATTTCCAATATTTTCTCCCTGTACATGTCTATAGTCCATAGTGAATCCAGGACTTGGAATCTCTGTTTCTTGACATTCATGACTACAAGTATCCAATGAGCATGGCCATGTCTTGTCAAGTTAAAAGGGAAAAAAACCTATATGTGAAAGGTAATGTCAGATATCATATACACAGAATTATCTCTACAATACAAGTATCAAATCAAAGAGAAGGGAAGAGAACTACCAGATCATGTTGGAAATTTTTTTTTGCAAACTCCGTGTACGCAAGGCGATCAACCGGACAAAGGCACCGATCAACTTGTTCCTTAGTTGACAATACCCAACCTTCCCACACACGGCAGAAACGACGACTGTCTTTGATGTTACGAGCAAGGTGAAAGGCATATGCATCAATGAGCTGCAATCATATATAAGAAATAGATATCATTCAACTTATGAAAAAGGTAAAACTACATATATCGTACATTTTGTACTTGAAACCCCAAAAAAAACTTACGATATTGCAGACATACTTCACAATGTCGAAATCAGAATCGATTGTAAGTGCTCTCATATCAGTGGCCGACACATCAAGAGTGTCATACCTAAACACAGACTTTTCATCTGTTGCATTTGACGAGCACAAGAGGTTGACATATTGTGCCACTGCAGCTTGTCGAGGAATTAGTGCATCCGAATCATAGATATTCTTGCCAAGAGCTTGACTATCATAACCCTATTGAATTAAGGAGTATGATGAGAACAACTTTGAGGTTAAGTACAAAATATTTGAAAAGTTTCAGACGATAGTATTAGTTCACCTTATTCCTTCTTTTCTGTTTGCCTGCTTGGGAAGTCCTTGGTGCCCCTTTATTTTTTTGTTCTTTGATGAACTCGTGTCAACTGAGTAAAATCAATAAAAACATTAACTATAGCAGGAAACGAGACTATGTATAAGCATGACAAAACATAAAAGCTGAGATGAAAAGTATTCACCTTCTATCTTTTTCTGTTTCCCTTTTTCATTGTTGAATATCAGCATGGGCGACCTAAGAGTGCTTGGTGTTTTCCTCTTCCTTTTAGTCTCTTTCACCCTCTCTGCCACTGAATCACCTAGCGCTTCTGCACCTGTGTCTTTGTCACTTCCTTCCATATCATCAGATATGCATACCACTGTATCCAAATGTTCATCTCCACTTCCTTTGCTTGCAGCAGATTTGGGGGAACTGTGAGAACTATCAGATTGGACACTGCTGGTTAAATTCCCTGCTGCATCACTCCCAACTTCCCTATCAAAAAACTCCTGCAGGGAAAATTCAGTAAGTACTTGCAATCGGTAATTTCAGGAATCATTGTATGAATAAGAACATCATATGAACAAATGTACGTTTACTAGAACATCTGGATCCTGACGCACGTGGACGAGCGAACACGGGCGACACGGCCGACGAGTGAACACGGGCGACACAGTTCTCATAGTGCTCAACCAGGTCAAGTAAAGACATGTATATGTCTAGGTGCCTGTGAAGACTCGAATTCAAACTTTCGCTCCTCTGGTTACTTCTCATTCCAAGAAAAAAATTTCCAGACTGAAATGCTGCAACCCACAACCCCTTGTTCCTGTACATCATTGATAGCCAATCCTTATTTGTTTCAGTTTGGTAGTTTGCAAGAAATGAATTCCATCTGTCTTCAAAGGTAGCTGCAGTAGCATAATATATAAGCTTGCGAAACTGCTTCAACGATTTGCTATCCAGATGCTTGAGAACATTTTTCTCCACATGCCAACAACACACTCGATGGCTTATGCCAGGAAATACCTGTCGAATAGCCTTAATCATGGAGCCATCTCCGTCAGTGATAATTGATTTTGGTTTCACCTGACACATTGCTTTCAAGAATGCACGGAGCAGCCATACATATGTTTCTGCACGCTCATCTGCAACAATGCCACAACCAAAAACAGTTGTGCTACGGTGATGGTTGAGTCCAACAAAGGGAACAAATGGCATCTTATATCTGTTCATCCGATAAGTACTGTCAAAGACAACAACGTCACCAAAAGATTGGTAGTCCATACAAGATTGGCTATCACACCAAAACATGCACATCAGACGACCATCCTCATCAACCTGGTAATCAAAGTAAAAATCAGGATCTATCCTCTGCCTCCTCGGCATGAGACCCAAAACCTTATTGGCATCACCATCCATGATCCTGGACCTCTTGTGCCTAGAAGAGTAGTTGTATATATCCTTTGTAACAATGCCAACCTTTTCACCATATCTGCACTGAAGAACATCCCTAATAACATGCTTACGGATTCCAGCAGCTCCCATTGACATGATCTCGTGTTTTAGAAAATCCTTCATTTTCCGATGAGACCACAGGAAGGGAACTTCATTAGGCGAAGCTAGACGATGGTTGTGCGCATCTACAAAATTATGCACGAACCATAATCCACGGGATCTGTCAAGCCTAATATCAAGCAGGGCAGGACAACCACATCTAGTTAGGGCTCTTGGACGACGGCTGTAATCCTTCTTGTTCAGCCATTTTCCATGTCGCTCTCCTTCTCTAGCACACACAAAACGTCTGAACAAAACTGCTCCTCATGGTTTGCACGCCTCACTTTCTCCTTTCTTACGCCAAATCCCTTATCCCATGCGTATTTATTGTAAAATAAAAAGGCCTCTTGTTCACTTACAAATGTCTTATTTGCAATGTCCCAGAACTCATCCAATGAAGTGTTCCTTTCTCCAACATCAGCAATGTTTCTGAATATTTGCTTCAGTCCTGTACCACTGTCACCTTCCTGCAAATGGAAATGTACAGTATGCCTATCAGTTTTGAATAAACCAGCAAGCAAGGGCTACTACAAAAATCAGCATCTATTAAAATTTGTTCCTGCCAATAAACATACATAATGTTCCTGCACTTAAGACTATTTTGATTCAAATGTTGTAACTGATTCAGAAATCCAGATGCATGAATCCCATTGTCACTTACAATTCATTTAAGCTAAAGTATGTCTCATACGTTCATAAACAAGATAACAGACAGGAAAGTTTCGAATTTACCTCTCCATCGTTCAGTTCATCATCACTAAAATTGGTTCCCTTCGACGATGAACTAGGAAAGGATGGATTGTCTCCATCCTTCGAGCCAGTATCATCACCACTCCCAAAATCAAAGAAATTGCCTCCATCCTCCGACCCAGTATCACCACCATTCCCAAGATCAAAGAAAAAATCTTCCTCAGATCCACTAGTCATCGCACCTTCAGTGGAGATTTGTCACCATGGAATCTCTTGGCCGTCCGCTGTGTCTGCCTCTTCAACAGCGCGAACAGGGGATGAGCCGGCGGCCAAAGGTGCGCCGGCGGCCACGGATTCAGGGGGCGCCGTGGAGATTCGCCGTCGACGACTCTCCAGGCCGTCCGTGGTGTCCCCATCCTCGACACCACCAGGACGTGCTTCGTCGCCCGCGGCGGCCTCCACCTCCTCGACGGCAGCAGGTCGTGCTTCATCGGCGGGGGCGCCCGCAGCGGCCTCCACCTCCTCCACGGCACCATCTCGTGCTTCGTCGCCAGTGGCGCCCGCGTCGGCCTCCACGGCGCTGCCTTGAGGGTGGCCTTCGTCGCCGTCCATCAAAACAAAAACCACCTGAGATTTGCCGGATGGAAATGCCGGAGGGATAGCCGTTTAGTTTGGATGGGTGGTTGACTAGGGATGGAACATGCGAAATTGAGAGAGCCTGACCCGGAACAGGGCGCTGGGTAGGAGGAGGTGGTCGGCGGCGAGAGGCCGGGGACGGCCGTCCGCCTGAATGGCGCAGCCGCCGGCTCCCCCGGCCGTCCGTCTCTTGTTGGTCAACGAGCAGAGGAGAGGAGCGCGAGAGCGGGAACGGGGGAGGAGCAGAGGAGAGATGGAACGGAGACGGAAGAGGGTTGGACTGTGTGGATGGGATGGATAAGGGCTGGGCTGGATAATTTCGGGGCCCAATAAAAAATACTCGCGAAATTAATTATTTAATAGTTGGACTGCTTTAAGATCTGTGCCAAAAAATAAAGCAGTTCTCAAAATATTTACAAGGGCCTAACCAGGGGTTACGCAAATAAAAAGGAGAGAAAGGAACTAGCAAGGAAAGCAAACCCGAGCTAAGCATACTAGCAGAGAACCAGAGACTAGGACCTGAGGCAACAAACAGCAAGGAGCAAGAGAGCTATCTACAAGCCAGCGAGCCAAATGGAGATAGACTGTTGCAGTTCTTGCTTAATTCTAATCAGATGGCTCGTTACTTCATTCAGCTTTGAAGCGCGACTTCCATGAGGCTAAACTTGGAGGCTTATTGTTGGAGATGAAGTCATTTCGTTCCTTCCAAATGCACCAGGCACCAATTAGGAAAATTTGCATAAATAAAGGTTGCGCAAACTCTTGTCGTGCAATGTAAGATCTTCTGATGAATGTAAAAACGGAGGGAGTAGGTATGTAGGATAGTATGTATGTCGGGACAGAAAAAGTATATTATACATATATATTAATGAATGAATGATTGACCGGAGCCGTTCAATTCACATGGTTAGACAGTCGCAATACACAGTTAGCAGCTGTTGTACTAGCCGATCAATTCGTGGCTCCTCTCCTAGCGCACCCGTCCATAGCAATAACATCGGAGTGGAGCCAACAGCAGACAGCTGGGGTCGGATCAGAGGCGATGAATGAAGAATGATTGCTTTGTCTTTTGTTCTGCCGCGCCCATTCGAATCAATTCTTCTCGGTCGCTCACTTCTCTGGCAGTGAATTACTCAACAATTTTACCAGATTTCACCAAGCAAGACGACGAAGAAGAAAGGAACAAGCACCCCAAACAACAGCTGCAAACAATTATTATTATTATTATTATTATTAGGATCTGAGCGGAGCGGAGCCGAGAGCAGACAGACAGCGGTTGTCTCTTGATGTATCGGACTCAGGCCATTGTCTTTTGCTAGCCCTGCAACTGTCGGTCCATCAAAACTGCGGTGGAAAACAACCTATTAGTACTGTCTTTACTTTACCAAGCAAGCAAATGACGGCGAAGAAGAAAGGAACAATAACCTCCATCCATCTCGCGGTGGACAACCCCTACTTTGTTTGTACAAGGGCACCAGCATATCACATGGCTGTCGTGCTAGTACGCCCTGGGTCAGCTTCAACCTGAACCATAAATGGTCACCGAACGGCAAGATCAGTACAGTGACCTGGTGCGCCGGTGTGCTAGTCCCTCGTGGGAATGTACTCCAACAACTCATCCCTCGTCAAAGCTCAAAATGGTAGAGCCAGGGCTTGAACCACCATCCGTCACTGTTGATCTTGTTGCCCTTCTTCTTCGCCTAGGCCTCTTTCGTGGCGTACACACCGGTCATCATGAATTCATGACACCCCTCCGAGGATGAGTACACCATCCCTTCCACAAAGTCAGGGACCTTTGCAGGGTTGCCGTCTGCTGGAGCGAAAGAATCAGCATAAGAATGTGCAACTGAGACTTAGTGTGCAATAGTACGCGGTATAAATCAAATCTAGCATACATTGATCAAGGGTAAATGAGTAATTTCCACTCCTAATTCCCTACCGGTTCGCTCCACCCATCCCGACGCGCGACGCCTGGTCAGGTCCCGCATCTCCCCCACGGAGGCGCCCGTGCTGCATCTCTCGGCGGCCCGGCGTTCTGCCCGTGCTCTCCCCCACGGCGGTGTGGCAGCATCTCCACCCGGTTACTGCCGTCCTCTCCCCCCGACAGGCCGCCGTGCTCCACCACGGCACACGTTGTCTCCCCGACGGCGGGCCTGATGTGCCGTTCGAAATTTTTGCGTTGGACAATGATCGTGGGCTCGTTGGCACGCCCCACGCTGCGGCCGTGCTGCTCCTGACTCCACTGGTTCGTGACCCAAGCCCTCAACACAGCAGACTTCCCTGTTGTCAGTGAGGTAGGTATGCAACAACCCAACAATGGCGCTATGTTCAGAAATGATATCTAGTTACAAGCAAAATCCATTTGAAGCAAAATTAATCAATCGGCTGCAACAAGTGATTGAACAAGCACATACTCTGAAGTGAGGCACGCCTGCCGGTGACCAGCCATGGCCGATGGCCGAGGTGACCCGCCTGGATCCAGCACCGACAGCCGTCGATCGCCGGTGCTCGGCTTGCGACAATGCCGCCCGTGGCAAGGATGCCTCGCCAGGATCCAAACGCACCTAGCGCGGCCACACTAAAGCCATCAAAATCCATTCTCTCTATTACTCCTATACCACGTATACTACTCCCCTATACCACTCATACCACTAGGACCATTTTGTATAGAACCGTCAGATATTTACGTACTAGTCCTTTTTTAAACTAGTATTGTGTGCTGTAAAAGATCTTGTGCAATTTCCTTCGAAGTCCCCTTAACAATAGCAGTGAGTTCCTTGATGGGAATAAGTTTGATCTCAGCTGAAACTAGGAACCCCAGTGTGCCCTGGGTGGGACCATGGCATGCCGTAGAACACCATGGCATGCCGTAGAACAGGTCCGAGTACTCAATGTCCTTGGTGGCTCTCACAACTCGGCCATCCGCAAGAACAACCTAAATCGCGACGACCGTGTCAGAGAATGCGGGAGCTCCCTTCTTTTCCATAACCGTTGATCAAACCACCGACAGCGAGGGCAAGATTCATAGGGCAGGTGGCCCCGATTAGTTCCTGAACCGAACGCAGGTGGCCCCGATTAGTTCCTTCTTTTGGATTCCTTTGCTTAAGCCGCTTCACCACTTCGCCACACTGTCACAGGCCAATTCGGCAGTAAAAAACACACCAACAACTTTACGATGAAGAAGAGGGAGCCGCAGAACCCTACGGGGTCCAGTCTATTCCATTGCTCTGCTACACGGGATGAATATACACTTACCGCAAGGATTGGAGGGGGGCAAGGAAAAGAAGAAATGTGAATTCTCATGGCCATTTACAACCAGCTTTGGCTAACTCAGCTTAGCTCACTACCTTGCATCTGACGGAACGCTAAATTACAAGCAAGCAGAGCAGTAGTGTTAGAAAATTGAAGCAGGATGGATGGAATTGGTTTGCTAAGCTGCTTCAACAACAATCATCATGATGGGCTGCCTTCAAGGGTTGAAATAGCCTGAAGCCCCAAGGTCGGACGACACGAGCACCATCACACTTGTTATGGCCGCAAGCCACAACAGAGCTGTATCTGGAAGGGAGGAAAACAACAACTATATGAGAATGGTAAAACCCAAGAAGCAAAGGTCAGCGCTAAGATGGCTCTTCACCTGTGGAGCTATTAGATACAGTCTCCGCATTGGTCGCCACAGGAGAGACTACACTGTCAACGCTTCCCGATACACTGCCCACCTGGTCAGGATCCCTTGAGCTTCCCGCTTCCGATGACACGATACCTTGGAATTCCTCACTTACAAGCAGTGCGGCAAGGAGATCCATGAATGTCTCTCTTTCTTTGCCCAAAAAGTCACCTCCCTTGCCAATGTCACCTTGGACATAGTCCAGCACATCCTCGTCCGAGACATAACCACCACCAAACTCGCTTTTCACCGCCTCATCTTCCTCATCCTCAACGTACGCCTTGTACGTCAGCCGAAGTAGCACTTCCCCAGCTTCTCGTTTCCCGAGCAAGCCCCATCCGCCATATAAAGTTACAATTTTGTCAGTCGGAACTGTATCTTTAAGTGAGCCCAACTCAACCTGATAAACACATTATAGTACGTTTTAAGAAAATCATCCTAATGCACCAAAAACTTCCCAGAATGAACATGGAAAACCATTGATCTATGCGACTATGCATTTTGGACCCTGGGCGGCAGTGTACAAGGAAATTCTCAAATATAGGAGATGTTGAAGAAAAACACAAAGAATACCTCTCCAGTGCCGATAGTGATGTCAATCAGACCAATTGAATCCTTCACTTGAATGGTTAAATTTTGTTTGCGAGGATTTGTAACAAGCAGATGAAAATCCTGTTTTGACGAGAAGTGTTTATAAGATGATGGCATACATCAGATTTCAGCAAACACCTGAGTTCAGAATGTTGAAACTTTACTTGATTCCAAATTGGTTCTCCTGGTAGCCCAATCACTGTTGTTTGACTGTTCTTCTTGCTCTTTATGACTTGATCACCAAGAATCATGACAACATAAGGGTCTGTCTTGCCTACAAATGAAATATAGTGTAAAGTTTCGCCGACAGATGAAGCATACTTTACAGGTAGACCTTAGCACAAATGATAGCTGCAAAAATCATGTACAACTTCAGAGACGATCAAAGCCAGTCTAGCACTCTAGCATCGCTAAAATGCGGGGAGCCGTTTGAAGCCCGTCCCCCCTCTAAGGTCTACCAGACTCTGCTTTCAGACTTATTTACCAAACATAACTTTTTAACTTTTTTACCATTTCTTGCTATAACAAGAAACAAGGTAGTGTTGCCACTGATGAACTGGACGACAGATTTAATCTTAACTAATACATAGATGCTTGATCTCTTCACTTGCGTCAAAATTCTCTTACCAAATAGGACAAAGCTAAGCTTTCTGGCATCAACTAGCGTCACTGATAGCTCTCCAACAAAGTCCTTATTCCCATCTTGGATTATGTCACTTGCAACATTTTGGATTATGTCACTTGCAACACTTCCTGGAACAGGTCCCATAGCTCTTCCCTTCTGAAAATCAAGGACAATCTTTTTGGGCCGCACAAATAGGCGTGGCAAATCTTCTGTCAGAAGTTTTGTGAGAAACCTGGTGATGGTAAATTTATCATGTTACTATCTAGCAGTGAGCACGGCCTTTTCCATAAACAATCATAGATAAAAAATTGTTTGACAGCCAAAGAGCACTGAGTTTGGAAACTATGAATTTTGTATATACAACAACTAAATTTGTAGAAAAATAATTAGTGAGAGACAATTTTATATTTTTCTAGATATTATTTTGATCATAAATCCTAACATAATTTGTCGAGAATATGTGAGTCATTCACTAAAGAAATTAGTTGATACTCGCAAATTAACCAACAAAGCATGCTTACGAAAACATTTTGGTAAAAGTTATTGTGAAAATGGTTAGGAAACAGAAGGCTAGCAAATAAGGATATCCTTTTATTAGCAATCTAAAACTAGACTAAACTAAGAGCGAAGGTGGGGATGGCACCGCAAATATAACCTTATCATTTAATGGCTACATAGCACTGTAAGGAGAATAAAAGCACCAACAGTAATTGTTTATAGTAGGAAAACAAGAATTAGCAAACACACTGAGGGCATAATTTTGCATAACGTAATTGGGGCGAAAATGCTTACATTGACAGAACAGGAATAGCTGGCGGAGACAGGCACCAGATCATGCAAAAGATGCGAGCATATCGTTAGCCAATATTAAATTTGGTTTACACAATGTTATCATGAAAGACAAGGTACAGAAAAGGGCTCACAGTCAAGGAAAAAAATTGAATAACAGCTTGAATGTAGGCTACGAAAAAGACAGATCTTCTCCCATTTTAATTTGGATTTGAAATAGTTTTCACAACCAAGCCGATTCAATTGAGAGTAGCTTGCAAATTTAGGCAATTAAATTAATTTATAAAGAGTTCCAAGTTCCACCAGACGTCAGCAAACCATCTGGCTCTAGAAAATGCACCATATCGATATTACTCTGCTTACATATAAGAATGACCTCCCTTGTTATAATCCCATTCTATCAGTGAAAAACAATCAAACATTAATAACATGGAAATATGAGCAATAGAAACGCTGCAACTATCCAGCAAATGCATAACCACAAAACAGAACTACTGAGGAGAAGAGAGGTACTAGCACTATTGTGCATCATGATGTAGTAATTAGGGCACAGATAGAAATCATCCCTTTGTCTAACAACATCGCAACCAATAATCCTGGTCCCCTAAGAGAACAAAACTTTGCTTGTATCAGGTCTTGCAAATCAGGAGGTTTCAAACATGTTCATATTTCGAAAACGAAAAAAATTGAATGACATTCAAATGGAGATGTTAAGTTGCGAAGGGAAACATTGAGCTTGGATAAGTGAGCACATACCCATAAGGTTGAATAGGCGGAACAGCGACAGCTCAAACGTAACCTTTGGAAGGGATACAAAAGCCCAAGATACAGCTCCCACCCAGGGTTCTGTTGGTATGAGCCTTAGCTTAACCCACAGCTCCCCGTCAATGTCGAAATCTCGAACCCAAACTGGCACGATGACTGGTACCTTGGAGAACTTTAGTGACAGCGCCAATGCCATGCGTGCTCCACCGGCATAGCGAATGCCAATTTGGTACCTATTGAAAGATAGAACGAACTTGGTCGGTGCCTTTTGTTGTTGTTGTTGTTGTCAAAGCAACAGCAGCTAATCCAGAGAAAACGGGAAATGGGAGGGAACTAACTGCAGGTCGTTGGCCCGCCTTGAGGTTCGGCGCTCGACGTTCCTGACGGAGAGCGGCTCCTCGCCGAGGTAGAACTGCCTGATCTCGACCCTGTTGACGTAGTCGGGCTTCTGGAGGTTGTCGATAACTGGCTGGAGCAGGCCGACTATCCAGTTCTCGATGCCGGTGCGGTAGACCTTCCATAGCTTGCCGAGCACCATGTTGACCCACTCGACGGACTCCTTGCGCTGCAGGTCCTTCTCCTCGAGGAAAAGGGAGAAACTGGAGGTTGGGACCTGGGGCCAGGAGCCGTTGACCTTGAGCTCTCGCTCGGCGCGGCGGCGCTTGCGCAGCGTCCAGAGCTTGTCGAAGGCGGCGCCGACGAAGAAGAAGAGGGCGAAGAGGCCGATGACGGAGCGGCTGATTGGGGGCGCGGGGAGCGGGTGGATGACGCCGAGCTGGGTGCGGAGCTTGGAGATGAGCGGGTCCTCTCCTCCCCGGAAGTCCCCCGCGGGCGCGAAGGGGAGGGGCTGGGCCGGTTCCGAGGAGGACGTGGAGGGTTCGGGGGGCTCGGGAGGGAGGGTGGCGGCGGGGTCCGGCGTGGAGCGCTTGGGGGGGAAGAAGGCGGCGGCTCTGGTGACGGGAAGGCGTCGCCATCGGCGGCGAGGGCGGAGGGATGGGAGGAAGTAGGACGTGGAGGCGCTAGCAGCGGAGAGCGAAGGATGCGGCGGCGGGATGCCGGCGGAGGGGGTCAGCATCGGGGTTCACCGACATCCGGCGAGGATGTGCGGGGCGGTGGTGGCCTGGCCTCACCTCGCCGGAGAAGATAGCATGACTGGTGGCGGACGAGTGAGGTGGAGGCGTGGAGCGGCCTCTCCCACTCCCCTCCGTTTCGGTTCGGCCCGTTCCTCCGTGGTGAGGCCCATCACATTTCGAAGGCCCAAGAAGAAGAAAGAAAAGCCCAGTCAACCTCCCACCCCCATCTGAGGAGAGAGAGAGAGCCGAGAGGGGAGGGAGACGCCGCCACATCGCGCTCGCCGGCGATGGACCGGCCGCCGCCCGCCGCCTCCCTCTCGCCGCAGGAGTGGGAGCAGCTCCTCGACGACTTCGCCTCCTCCTCCCCCACCTCCCGCCGCTACCGATGGCTCCACCTCCCGCTCCTCGACCTCGCCGTCTCCTCCCTCCCCCGCCGCGACCTCCCCTCCCACCTCAAGCCCCTCCTCCTCTCCCTCGTCGACGACCACCTCCTCCCGCCCTCCCCGCGCAGCCTCCCCCTCCTCCTCAACACCCTCCTCTCCTTCCCCGCCGACCACCCGCTCCGCGACCACCTCCTCACCACCGTCGTCTCCGCCTTCGCCTCCGCCCTCGCCGCGCCCGTCTCCAGGGACCACGACGCCCCGCCCCTCGCCGCCCTGGCCGACGCGCTGCTCGTCGCTGCCAACCGCCCCAACCACGCGCCCGACCGCGCCGCGCGCGCCCTCGCCTGCGACGCGCTGCGCGCGCTCGACGCCGCTCTCCCGGGCCTCCTCGCCGACGCCCTCGGCCACCTCTACGCGCTCGCCGCCGCGGAGCGCTCCCCGGCCGCGCAGTCGTACCTCCTCCTCCTCGCCTCCGCCGCGCGCCACGCCGTGCGCCTCGGCAGGCTCGCCTCCACCGCCTCCATCCTCGCGGTGGCCGGCCCGCCCACCCCTTTCTCCGTGCCCGCCCACCTGCTCTCGGCCCCTCAGCACGCCTCAGCCGCGCCGCCCTCGGAGGTCAACCTCAGGGACATAAGGAAGGTGCTCGCTCTGCTCATGGACAGGCCGCAGGTGCTCACGCCCGCAGCTGCCATGGAGATGACGTCCATCCTTGCCGAGATCGCCTCGGCTGTGCTCGAGTGGGCGCCAGCCATTGCAGCGCACATCAAGGTGCAGTTCGGGGGGATGGCCTATTCGTCCAGCCCCATGCTGCTGCACTCGCTGCTCGTGCTCTTCGTCCAGTTCCCAGATGCGTTTGGAGCCCAGGATGAGCGCACGATGGCGTCCCGCCTAGCTTTGGCTGCTCGTGAGGCACACCGCCCACTGCCAGTGCGGTTGCTGGCTTTGCATTGGCTTCTCGGCACTGGCAGGTTCACAAATTTGGTGCCCGGACTCGCCAGATGGTTTTACCCTTCCATATTTGATCCCCTTGCGCTCAAGGCCAAGAAGCTGGATTGTCTGGCTTATGTTACTGCTGGCATTGATGGGGAGAAGGCTGCAGGAGGCAGAGATAGCGAGCAACTGACTGGGCTCCTTGATGATGGCCTGTCCTGCGTCTCCGCCTTCAGGTGGCTTCCGGCACGGAGTACCGAAACGGGTGTTGCATTCCGAGCGCTGCACAAGGTTTTTGTTGGTACTGCTCCTCACAGCACCGATGACACGCGCTGCGGCGGGGCTGGTGAGCTCCTGAATTCCACTATCTTCCTCCATGTACAGGTAGAAATTATTGAGATAGTTAACGATAGGCACTGTCCGTTAAATCTGCAGCAGCACACAGTTCAATTACACTGCAAACAAGTTTTAACGACTCTTTCTGTGGTCACTATGTATGCAGGCCATCTTGGTTGAAATGGCATCAGACCATCGGGGTTTAGTCCCGGTGATTTCTGAGTTCACCAACCGCCTGCTTGCGTGCAACTTACATCAGTGGGCTGGGGAGCAGTTGCTCCGGACACTTGATGAGCGCCTGCTTCCAAGGCTTGAGCCAGGCTACCAGCTGGCGTCATACTATCCACTTTTTGAGAAGATTGCGCAGAATGAGACGGTGCCTCAGCTCCGGCTAATAGAATTGCTCACCAAGCAGATGGTTTCTCTCACCAAAGATCATGGCCCAGACACAGAACTAAAGTCATGGTCTCAGGGTAGCAAGGTTGTGGGCATTTGCCGTGTCATGCTGAAGCATCATCACAGCTCCCATATCTTCCTTCCCCTTTCACATCTTCTTGTTCTCACCATTGAGTCCTTCCCTGATCTGGAGGTCCGGGATCATGCGAGGTAGGGTTTCAGGTATCACTTGGTTTTTGTTTCTGTTGCTCAATTGTCTTCTCATCGCTTTTATAATGTTTCATCCAGGATTTGCCTGCGGATGTTATCTTGTGTTCCTGGGAAGAAACTGAGGCATCTCATGGGAGTTGGCGACCAACCTTCAGGTGTCTCACCGTCCCTTCCGGGTTCCTTGTTCGACATCCCATCACAACGTCCTGCCCAAGATAGTAAGAGCATGACTGATCTGGCATCTTACATTCATCTTGAAAGGATTGTCCCTCTAGTTGTAAAGCAATCATGGGCCCTCACATTGCCTAACTTCAGTGTCCAGAGCAGACCATCCGGTTACATACTAAGTATACAGGAAGTAAGCTCTACCCCCTCAGAGCAAGAGAAGCCAACAGGACCAACAATCGAGAGAATTGGCTATACACAAGAAACACTTCGTGTGATGGATGCTAAAGGTGCTGAAACACTCCAAATTCTTCGAAGGTACTTTGCGTGTGTTCCTGATTACCTGCACTCATCTGGTCTCAAGATAAGAATACCCTGCACATTTAGATTTGACTCGGAGCCATTTAAACATGTGTGGGGGTCAGATTTGCCAGTTTCAGGTTCTGATGGGGCTGATGAGTTGCCAGCCCTTTATGCAGTGGTGATTGCATTTTCGTCGAGTGCGCAGTTTGGAAAAATCCCCTCATGCCATGTACCTTTCATTCTAGGAGAACCTCCAGGTTCTGGTATGGACATTATCCCTGTAGATAATCAGAACAGGGAAGAGTCCAGTTACTGTGCTTCAGTGGTAATAGAACTGGAACCTCGCGAGCCTTCACCAGGCCTTATTGATGTCTCAGTTGCCGCAAATACAGAGAACTGCCAAGTCTTATCAGGGTCCCTTAAACCTATTACGGTTGGCATTGAGGACATGTTTATGAAGGCCAGTGTACCACCTGATACTCCGAAAGAGGGTGTGGCTATGTACTATCAGGATCTGTTTCATGCTTTATGGGAGGCCTGTGATAGTTCTTCTAACATAGGTCGAGAGACTTTCCTTTTGGGTAGGGGGAAAGGATCAGCTGCCATTAACGGAACTCGATCTGTTAAGCTTATGGAGGTAACTCCGAAGGTTTTGATTGGAGCTGTTGAAAGATACCTGGCTTCCTTTCTTGTCAGTGTTGCTGGAGATTCACTTGTGACCATTCTGAGAAGAAATGGAGTCATTAAGAACATAGTGTGGGAAGCAAGTGTCTCAGATGCCAGTGTAGGTGCTGATGCACTGGTTCCATACTCACCAGACAGCAATCTCCAGCTTCAGCTCATAGACGATGACGATATTAGGGTTGGTTCTGGGAGGTATGGCAGTGAAAACAAGAGGGATATGGGATGCATGCAGGTCATGATATTCCTACCACCGAGGTATCACCTCCTCTTCTCGATGGAAGTAGGCTGTGCCTCCACATTGGTCAGGATAAGGACTGATCATTGGCCTTGCCTTGCATATGTGGACGAATACCTGGAAGCGTTGATTTCATAGAGGACTTCAATGGCCAGTTGTGCTCAGTTTTGTACCTTATGTAACACTAAAGAGTTGACGGTGGGAGTTCTGTGGCTTATATTTTTTTTGCGGGGTCTTTTGTTTGGCTTTACCGTGATGTTGGAGCGGCATTCTTTTTTTTTTGTGGATTCTGAGTTGGGAGCTGTAACTTCCGGGCGAGATCAGTTTTTTTCACTGCTATCATCAAGAATACATGATTATATGCATAAATTAAGTTCCCAATCTGTTCTTTCTTCAGCTGTACTGATAAGCTGATGTGGAGTTAGGTTTCATTTGTAAAGTGTATCATCTGATGGCAAATTATACGTTTCGCTAAAACTTCTGGAATAAAGATGAGAAAAAACATTCGGCAGATACACATGCTTGATTTATTGACTTTATTGTGTGCAGCAGAAGGTACAGTTTGCAGCTTTATTACAAGCATTACATTATCTGGAAACAGTAGCAGCAACGTCCAGCATCCTGCCTCCAGGAGACCTTATTTGTGTGCAGCGACTGAAGTAAAACATTCCTAACTTGTTGTGTAGTTAGCAAGGAGGGATTCCATGGCTGCATTCTTGGCCTGAACATCTTTGTACTTGATTCGGTAACCATGTCCTGTGGACAACTCAATTTCAGTACACAAGTTAACAAAAGACACGTTTGATAAAAAAAAAAAAGCAAAGCATAACATAGATAAAGAGTAATATGAAATAGAATGGGTGTCAGAAATCAAAATGAATTTTGCAAACTTATATTCCATCTCTGATATGTCATGGACTGCTCTGCATACCAGGTAAAAGCCACTCAAAATTGACATCCAATAGCTTCCTAATGCTGTCCACTTGAAGGCTCACTGCACGTTTGTTGTACAATAGACAGACATGATAATCAGAGCTCCAACCTAATGAAGACTAGCAGCGCTTCTACCTGATTGCTTGCTGTATATCAAAAAGAGATTCAGATCATCAGACTCTTCTGACTTCGCAACATGATCTCCAGTAAACAGCACCTTTAGTGGTTTGTAGTGCAAGCAGACTGAGCCCTAGAAAAAAAAAATGTGTTATTTAAGGATCAAACTAGATGCTTTGAAGATGAGCAAGATGCTAAATCTGTGTTGCTAGAAATAATTGTTACTGGCCGTGTCTGGATTCTTTTTCTTTCTTTTTTGAGACTGGCTGCATCCGGATTCAGGTCTGTTAAGTTGGACTTCTTACTGGGGTATGGCCTGGCGTGTGGATAAGTTCGAAATCTGTTCCAATGTTCCACGGTCCATTTCCATGAAGTTTCCACTCAACATCTGCAGTACCCTCCTCTACCTGCATTGGAATGGTTATTGTGGTAAAAACTATCAGGTCATCTCCACATTCTGGAAGCAAAAATAAATGCTCCAAAGTCACAAGTCTTTTAAAGCATTTACTGTGAAACTACTAGCAACTCTTCCAATACTGAGTTATTTTGGAAGTTTCCTCCAGTTGAAGCATTATATATGGATCATCTAAATCACTAATCAATGTTTAATAAATAAATATATGGATATCAAATGCTTCATCAGTGCCCAAACTGGAGCTATTATTATTTGTTGAAGTAGAAGCATGATTTTTAGGCAGCGCAGTAGCTCATGCTTTTGCCACTCTTTGCTAACCAGTACTATGAGAGTGGTATTTTTAAAAAGAGATGAATGTTGACGCTGTAAGCAATGAAGGATATAGAAGTGTAATCCTCACATCTCCTGAATGAATGATTCTTCCACATTTTAGCCGCTCAGCCCATTTCCTGTGATCCGCCACATCATCACTGTACCGTGGTAGCTAGTGAGATTCTCTTTGATGTCCAACATATGAACAACATGAAGAAGCAAAACAAATGTGTATGGTTGAGGTCCAAAACATACATGTGGGTCAAGAACATGTAGCGCGCTCCACCAAGCCTTTCAATGTTGTCTGCCAATTTTGGAGTATACCTTGGGCTAAAAGAAAATACAAAATGTCAGAGCATCTATATCACAGAGTTTTCTGTTTTGGAATTGCATGGCTGTGTAATCATCAAAGGGTGGGAACATAGGCCTTGAATCTAATGACCAGTTGGCGGTGAAATTTACCTGTCAATCAGTATGTTTCCTTGTGGATGAGTTACCAGATAAGACGTTGCCCCGAACGAGTGCTCAGAATGGTAGCCACAGAGGTAAACACCCTGAAAGGTGGTTTGGTGATGTGAATGGAAGCACGGATGAAAAGGCAAACTGCCATAGCTATGTCTGCAATGGATGGGATTGGCATGCGTACTGGAAGCAGATCCTCGTCGAGAGGGAGAGGAAACATGTCTTGCACTTGAAGAATGTCTTTTGGAGGTTTGTTGGTGTGGATGGAGGATGTTGGGCAGGAGAGCAAAGCCTGCAGGGCCTTGGTCCTCTCCTCCAGGGAGCCGGGCTGCGCCGCCACGGCAGCCTTGCCATCCAGCCTCCTGAACACCTCCGGCGCCATCCATCGGCAGGTCTGGCAGTCGATGCACCGGTGGTCTGCGCAAACCACAGGAGCTTAGAGAGAGAGAGAGAGAGAGAGGAGATGACATGAGAGAGACTCTGCTCACCCACGAAGAACTCCCCTGGCACGTTCTGCGGCCGCCGCTGCGTCTGGGGGAGAGGCCGTGGCGCGAAACGTCACGGCGCGTCGTCGTCGACGGGGAGGCGGCGGCGCGGTGAGCGGGGCGAAGGACGTGGCGGCGCCAGGGAGCGCCATGAGCAGGCACAGCGGTGTGTGTGAGGCGAACAATTCGATTCTTCCGTGGTTCAACTGCACGGCGCACATGGGCTTACTGGAGGAAAAAACACGGTGACAAGAATTTGCTCTCCCGGAATGAAAGCAACCAACAACGATAGAAATGCTTTCCTAGAGCATGTACACGTGCATTGGACCAGCCAAACAGTTCAAGAGCAGGCAAAAATGACACGCTGGGATGGAACCACGCTCAGTCATCCATTCAACGCTCAGTCAATGGCCATGGTCATGGATGAACATGCCGTCACTTGGCAAATCTAAACAGAAACTCTGCACCTACATACAGGGCATTCGTTCTTCTTTTCCTTCCAATTGGATTGGACAGACAGAATGGCTACATCCAAAACACACCAGAAAAAGCCTGTCAACCCACACAAACTCTTCGCCCATGTCATTCATTGTTTGTTCTGCAGGAATGCTAGGGCCTGCTGCGACCTCATCTCTGCTTGTGCTTGTACCAGTGGCTCCCCCGCTTTCTTCAGCGACCTGTACTGCAGCCGTATGCTTTCTCCACTATCGATTGCCTTCACAAGGTACCTGTACTTCTTAGCTTGTACCACTAAGCAAAACTTCTGACCCAAAGGATCCTAACAGTAAATAAATTAAAAAAAAAACATCAAGAGTGCCTACCAGCCATTCAGGCACTGTGATGTGATCACTGCCTCCTTCCCAACAAATTTACCAGGCGTCCTTTTGTTTCCCTGCACCATCAAAGAGCCTGCCTCTCAGCAAAACGGTTCGGCATTAGGCCACTTCTTCATGGCAACTGTCGCCAATAATGCATTTCCAATGTACCATGACCAGGACTCTATCGCCCACCATAAATGGGTACTGCACCCCTTTGCATGCTCTGGAGCTTTCAGCATCTAACCCCGCCTCACTACTCTCCTGATAAATGGAGAATAAGGTATCTCAAAATCATACAACTTACACAAGCCATGCCTAAAGAATCGTGTACCTTGCTACTCCTGTTTCGCTTTTCTGCATCCATTTGCTCGGTAACTTCTTTCCTGCGCTTCCGAAGAGCGGCATTATGAAAAAGCCTTCTATCATCTTCCATCTTCACCACTGTAGCTACCGCTCTTAGAGCTGCATATCCAATACTGTCAGCTGTAAGTGAGCAAACCGAATATGCCCCATGCCGGATTCATGTTACAAAATAAGGATTGAGACCTACCAAAGTTAGGAAATAAGGAAGCCGTATCAACTTCTCCATTGCAAATGCTGCACCTTGCCTGACAGATTAAAGTTAAAAATTGGTATGCTGGTTGGTGCAATCCCAATAGACTGGAGTAATAGGAGAGGAGAAAAATGAACTGGGATGTTTACTGCTACTGAAAATACTTCAGGGATCATAAAAACATATTCAGTAGCTCATGAAAAATGTTTCTTCAGATCACAATGACTGCCTCAGTTGTATATGCCAGTGCAGAGAATTTTTCTTATAAAGGGATTTCCATACTAAGTACTAGCTGCAGATGCAACAATTTGATTTATGTTCCTTTCTATAAAATCATAATTGGACAAATTCAGATTCAGGATAACAACTGAATCCCATGGTATCTAAAATAATAATACCTAACATAAATTCTTGATTTCACAGACTTACAAGTTTGAGAATTGTTACAAAAAAAAAAGAATATCATGTCTCAGAAATACCATTTCAAGAACTTTCTTCAGCATGAGGCCGCCAAAAGAGTGCCCACACGAGAGAACCATAGCATCTTCAAGAAAAGCCCCACTGAAAAAGAGGTAAGAGTATAAGACTATTGTATCACTACATTCATCATTTAAGTCAAATGACAGATTGTGTGCCAAAACTTGAACTTAGCACATGTGCACTTTTAGCAATTTGTTTTTGATCCAGAATGTCTAAAGCGGCTCCTTTTTTTTATTTGTATGTGTAATAAGGAAAATGTAGAACAGGATCCATGAAGGAAAAAAAACTATATGCAGGCCATTTATCTTGGGATAAAGTGTAACATTGAACAAGGAAGAGCTTACGACAAAGGATCTGAGAGTACACTTCTGAGCGATGGTTCATTAACGAAGTTTCCCTGTGATTCCTGCATCCCAAGTTGGTAAAATATGAGTCAAGAGGTGTGCTGGCTCTCATCATCACATGTATCACACTGTAAATGAATCCACAGCAAGGTCGTATGCATGTGATGAAATTTATGCAGTTTTAGAGTATACTCACAGAAGGCGCTTCCAAGTGATGGGAAACAATGTGCTCTTCAGCATGCAAACCATCAATAAATTGGCTTGCAGATATGGGCTGGTAGATCTGGGGTATGCAATGCCCAGCAGCTGAAATTGGAGCACAGTCCAATATAGCATTGGCACGAGGCATCAGCCTAAACATGAGTGATGCCCTGGAAGAGAACAGAGAAAGAAAAAAAAATGAGATGCCACTTGAAAACTTTAATCCTTATAGCGTTGTATGTAGTTCTCACCTGTTTTCGATATTAGTGGTCCTGTACTGAGAATTTAGCTGTAGACCAGCAGTAACATGACTCAAGGCTCTTCCAGTCAAAAGCAATAGGTCATTAGGGCCTGCGACCCCATCTGCTAAGTACCAATGGCCATTTGGGTTGCAGACCTACAGAAGACAATAAAAAGTAGGAATCGAGAGATGAAAAACAGTAACCACACAGAAAAGCTAACAAGGAGTGAAATTTGCTACAAACTAAACTAGCATAGGGGAAAAGAACATAGGCACAAACATTGTTACTTTGTGCCATTCAAGATAAGGTTTGGAAACGAGTAACATGATGGCACCTCAATTCCTGGATGGTCAGAAGTAACCAGTGTAACAAAACCACTATCAACTTGAGGCATTGATGAGCAGAGGAGGTCTGCTATAGGCGCCTGGCCACTTTGGAGGTGTCTATGAGAAAATGACACGAGCAATTCTGAGGCTGAAACCGTATTAAGAGGCAGCGGATTGTCATCAAGCAAATGGCTGAAAGCACTGGAAAGCAAAGAAGAGCGCCTAGTTAGTAGGAAAAGGCAAATGCCAAATGTTAAGATGAAAGGGCACTTAGTAGATTACTTACTCTGAACATAGGCGGAGGTTGCGTGCTATTGCAGAGAGAGCAGCACGGGCTGCCTTGCCCAAGCATCTGAAAGCATCAACCATGCAAGCAGGCGACAACTCTCCATCATCCGGAGGCCTGTGTTGTCAAGTAGATTATTCTTAGAAAGTACTAGATACTAATTAATGGATGTATTGCAAAGCAGAGGAGAAATGTGAAACAATTGAGAGAGATTACCTGCCGGCGCGGTAGACATAGAGACCGCCGGGGCGGGCGCGGAAGAAGGAGCGCGCGGACTCGAGTCCGCAGCGGACTATAGCGGCGTCAGGTGCGGGGAGGTCGAGGGCGGCGGCGCCGTGGCGGGCGAGGGATTGGGCGATGGCGTCGACGGCGTTGGTGTGGAGGCGCCGTCGAAGGGCGCCAAGTCGTCGAGGCGCACCCTGGCGAGGGGGCTCCTATTCCGACTAGTTCTAGAGAAGGTCGACATGGGTCAGTCAGTCCATTGGTGGGTGAGGAGCTAGCTAGCTAGCTAGGGTTCCATTCCATGGCCCCTCGCCCGATGTCCGTCCCTGCTGGCTGCTGCCCGCTCTTCAGTTCTGGGTGGGGAAGAAGGGCGCCCAGAAAAGTTGGGCCGCGCACATACATCACTCTTTTTTCTTCTATTCTTACATCTATTGTTTCATTGATGTAAAAAAACAAAAAACAGAATGAAATTTTATGGTCTCCACACTTGCACACATGTTATCATTTGTGTTGAGACTCAATTCCACCCACATCAGATGAGATCAGAGCAAGCAAACGACACCACACCTGTGAGGTGTGAGCACACAAAAATGAGAGCAGAGGCCCCTTTCCTTTCTTCTCCCTATTCACGTCGTCAAATGAGGTAACATAGTATGTATATACATAGCAGGCACCAGGCTCACATCAAATTGCACAGTATAGCACTCGGAAAATTGGCAGTAAAATTAAGTATACCTTCACCATGATACCGTGTGACACAAGATGCACTCTGAACTCACCAAACTTGGAGGAATTCAAACAAGCAAACAAATAAACGGGTATGCCTGCATGAGAAGCTTTTCTTTTGTCATAATAATTCAGCATACATATGAATTAGGGAAGTGTCACCCCATTCCATTAATTTAAAATGCAAATCTCATGTGAAAGAAACCATTTGGAGCGATGACAGACAGAGGTGTCAACTGAAAAAAAAAATGGCAAGGCGATTAGGCTTTGTTTGCATCAAGCACCGATTGGAAGTGAGCCTCAACCTTGATCCACTCCTGTTTGGCATCACCCTTGACAGCCTTCCTCATGGCCACGAGGACCTCATTTGCTTGCTTGGCCTTCCTGCTCTTGAGCAAGCCCTGAACCAAAGCTTTGACAGCTTGAAATGGCAGCGCCCACTTGTTGCGCAGGCACTCCTTGCAGACCTCCGAGGCAGTATCAAACAGCCTCTTGTTGACGAGGGCCTCAAGCAGCATGATGTAGGTCTCAAAGTTGGGGGAGACCCCAGTGCCATTCTGCCTGGGCACCTGCGGCATCCTTCTGAAGAGCGCCATGGCAGCGCCCACCTCCCCCTCGTTGCAGAGCCCCTTGATGACGGTGTTGAAGCTGGCGCGGTTGGGCGCGACGCCCTTTGCCCCCATGGCGTCCACCAGCTCTTGAGCTTCAAAGCTCCTCTCTCTGGCGCACAGCAGGGCCATCCGGAGGTTGTAGGTACCGACACTGGGCTTGAGGCGCCGCTCGGTGATCTCCTTGAGCAGCTGGTCGAAGGCAGCGTCATCGCCGGTGCTGAGGTAGCCCTTGAGGATCTCGTTGCAGGAGACGATGTCCGGGTGGACGCCAGCCTTTTCGGGCATTTCGTCGAACAGCGCGCGGGCAGCTGCGAGGTCCCCGGTTGCAACGAGGGTCTTGAGGAGGACGTTGTGGGAGACGAGGCCCGGCTTGATGGCGAGCTCGGCGGGGAGGGTGTTGAAGGCCTGGAGGACGCGGTCGTAGAGGCGGTTGTCGTGGTAGGCGGAGAGGAGCGCTGAGAGGGCGCGGTCGGAGGGCGGGTTGACGAGGCGGAAGGCCGCGAGGGAGTGGTCGGGCATGGCGGCGGCGGAGTAGAGGCCGATGAGGCGGATGAGGAAGCCCTCGGAGGGGTGGGGGCTGGGGAGGGCGGTGAGGGAGGAGGAGAGGACGGAGGCGACGAGGTCACGGCGGCCGGCGGAGGCGAGGCGGCGGACGGAGAGGGCGAAGAGGGGGCGGTCGGCGAGGAATGCGGGGTGGGGGAGGGCGGAGAGGAAGAGGGCGGCGATGGCGTCCGGGGTGGTGGCGGCATCGCGGATGGAGGCCTTGAGGCGGGAAAGGTCGGCGGGGGTTGTGGGCGTTTGGGTGTGGGTTTGGGTGGAGAGGAGGCGGAGGAGGAGGTGGCGGCGGGAGAGCAGGGAAGGGCTCCGGCAGAGGGCGGCGGCGGCGGCCATGGTTGTTGCCTCCTTGACTCCTTGTTGTTTGTGGCCTCCTTGTTGTTTGTGGGGGAGGGGGAGGAGCAAGAAGAAGAAGCAGCAGCAGTAGCAGCAGCAAGGGTTTAGCCCAGTGGGCCGTGCTGGGCTGATTCACTGGCAGACGACCCCCGGCCCAGAAAACATACAGTAATCATTAAGTTAATGCTAATGGAATAATGAATGTCCTTCCTTGTTGTACATATACATTGTTGGATTGGATCGGACAAGAAATTCAGCAGCCAAATTAACACACACACACACACACACACACACACACGTGACACGTCGCTAGGCTAGGCTAGGCTAGCTACTTGTATATCCACTCGTTTGCTCTTCCTCCTGTGTGGTCCATGTCGATGAAGATGCTGACGGCCTTGCCGATGCGAGGCCTCTCCTTGAGCTTGCCGAGGGTGTTGCGGACGTGGGCGACGGCGCCCCAGCACCTGAGCGTCGTCGCCACCGAGTCCAGCCGCAGGAGATACTCCTCCTCGCTCAGAGGGAACGACCGCTGCTCACGGTACTTCCACATCACGTTCATGGCCAGAAGCTGACGACCCATGAACTCCTGCACAATTATGTTTTTTTGCATTGCATTCTGACTATTAGCATTGTATCTTCTTCATCTTACATGTATGTATGGTATGTATTGACTCACAATGGCTAGCAATATAATACCACCTTCTTTATGAGCGTGACATCGTATGATCTCCCGTACTTGTTCCTGATGAGGTTGGCCAGATCCAAGCCGCTGAACGTGGCGTCCTCGTCAGGCCCCACCAGCCGCTCCAGATCCTCGCGGGACATCCGTCCACTACTGTCGTCGTCTTGGCCGCTTGACGACTGATCACCACCTCTGTCATCGTCGTTTGACGCTCTAACCGCGATGAGCCGCCTCCTCCTCCTCCTCGTGTGAAGGTGGAGGCTGCATCTGCTACCAGCAGCTGAATTGTTGCTGCTGCTCAAGACGAACAATGACCTCCCTCTCACCACATGACTCAGAGAGAGGCCCAAATCCTGAACAGGCAGCTGCAGCTTCTGAAGATGATGATGGCTACCCACAACATTCATCATGGCCCGCCGTGTGGATCCTCTTCTCTTCCCCTTACCACTTTATCAGCAAACCAATGCAAAGACTGTTCACAAAAACTGTACAACTTCAACACCCAACAACAAAAGGGCATTTGGTCTAGTGGTATGATTCTCGCTTAGGGTGCGAGAGGTCCCGAGTTCAATTCTCGGAATGCCCCACTAATACACCTAGTATTTTTTTTTCTACTTTAATTCCTACAGTATGTTTCTTCCCCACCAACTCGAGATATTGTTTTGTTCTAGGCATGCTAAGCATATATACATCTAATCTAAGTAGTACTGAAGATTGGGAGCAAGCACAACCATCATAATCGAGCAGGAGAGGAGAGACGAAGACGACGACTTACCCAGGAGAAGAGAAGAGAAGCAAGCAGAGTAAGGATCGACCACGAGCTGAGCTGGCTATGCTTTGCCTTCTCTCATGGGGGAGAGGAGCACTGCAACCACGGGGGAAGAAGAAAAGAGGAGAAGCAAAGCAAAGCCAGCCTTCACCACTTGAGAGACAGAGCCTTTGTCACTTGTGTGGCTGCAACGAGCTGCGGCACCACCACCATGTCTTTTATTTCTTCCGGAACTACTCACTCGATTTCTTTTTCCAACCAAATTTTATGGTTCGATACTTTTTTGGCTGATTTTTCTCAAACTAGCATGCTTTTCATCCGATGAAAATATGTCTGTTTAATTTGGTTTCAGGAGTGGGGCTGTTCGATCGTACTCAGATTAACATGACGACATGGAAAATTCCATCCCCAAATTCCCAATTGCATAAACCTTTGGGTGAGCTCGTCTAGGTCTAGAGAGGATAACGTGGACGCATCAAACGACCATTCACTTCCAACACAGGTATCTCAGACAGTTGCCCATCACGACTCAACAAACACTGCTCCGTCAGTTGCACGGTTTCAATTGTACAAATAAGATCCTTGCTAGCAGTGTTTTACATGCCACTTCTACCTGAATACATACGTACATGAAAAATACACGCTCACGCAACACACCGTACCACTGAGTGCGTATCTCACTCATTCTCATCCATACATAGACAACTTCTAGTTGAAGACTGAAGGATTGGTCGTCGCGCTGCTCACTTGCACCTCGAGCACCTCCAGCTTCCGCTCTAGGATGTCAAGCTTCTCGTTCAAAGACGCCAGCTTGCTCTTCGTCGTAGCCTCTGCACACACATTTTATTTGGGAATCATCAGTCAAACGGTTCATGGTTTACTTTCATTCCTTCTCACCCCATCAACGTATATCAGGATGAGTTAAATGACAAACAAACACGCAAGGCACTCATAAGGGGGAAAAAACCGTGACCCAGACAAGCAGTCCACATCATCCAAGTCCTGCAAGTCTGAATTCTGGACCCGCTATGATATATAGGTTCAAGAATTTGCAGGCACACAACAAAGCAACAGTATCGTTTCCCCTTGAAATGCATTTCTCCATAAGTCTGCTAATATATGAAAATGGTTACAAGACAAAAACGCCCTGTTCGGCTGGCTGGTGGTGGGGGCTGACGGCCAGCCCCACCCGTCAGCCCCCCACCACCAGCCAGCAGCCAGCCGAACAGGCCCAAAAGGTTTAGGACCACAAAGATATCCCCTACCTCTTTTCTCCATTTGCAAATGACTAAGGCCTTGTTTAAATGATGGGTGTAAAGTTGGCGAAATGTCATATCCATCCTTTTGACACTAATTAGGAGTACTAAATATAGATTAATTATAAAATTAATTACACAGATGGACTCTACATCGCAAGACGAATCTATTAAGCCTAATATGTGTCGTCATAGCGCATTTTCTTTATGACGGGTTACTGTAGCATGATAGTGTCTAA
The DNA here is from genome assembly GCA_015342445.1 of Digitaria exilis. Classification (NCBI taxonomy): domain Eukaryota; kingdom Viridiplantae; phylum Streptophyta; class Magnoliopsida; order Poales; family Poaceae; genus Digitaria; species Digitaria exilis. The sequence goes on from JACEFO010001963.1 coordinate 1,262,585, forward strand.
TGACGAATTAATTAGGCTTAATAGATTCGTCTCACGATGTGGAGTCCATCTATGTAATTAGTTTTTTTTACACCTATGTTTAATACTTCAAATTAGTGTCCAAATATTCGATGTGATAAGTTGGTAAAATAAGTTGACGAAAGTTGACGAGCAAAACAAGGCCTAAGTGTCAACAGGTAGAGTTTGCAAATGATTAAATGTTGAGTCAGTAGGTATGATGACGGTGGAGGCTCAATGGTCAGTATTTATGTGACTCTAGATGAGCATAAAGCGGATTAAGAGCTCGAGTTGGCTCAGGCTCAGCTTGTGAAACGGTCGAGTGCTACTCTTCCATTGCAAAATATGCCAATGCCATAAGAACTCATGAAGATCAAGTACAGTCCAGCTTGAGTTAGAAAACTACCCATCAGAAACAATAGCTCGTATAAAAAGGTCTTGCAGAAAATCTGATAGGAAAACAAGTGAGGTATATTAGAGAGGACTAAAACAAGCCTTAACCACAATGTTGGGTATTGCAAATGTTGAAGGTCGGATCGAGTATGAATCAGAACTACAGCAGCTGAGGTCGAGTTGGTCATGTGTCTTGAGCACAGCCCGAATCAACAGGTAAGTAACAAGTCTATTGCAAGGTGATGTCCTTGAAATAATAGCATTCCAAAATGAGTATGTTTAACCAGTCACAGTCTAATTAAAAAAAAATCGTTGTAAAGTGTGTGCTTCCACAAGTAGTTTTGCGATCTCAATCCCATGTTGTATCAGGTGTCTGGCTGGGAATTCAATTATTTCCTAAACATGATCGAAGATGGCGATGGGAAACGAAGATTGCTGCGGAATTCAGGGTGTGTTTGGTTGACGTCTAACGCGCGCCACAGCTTGCCACGCCACAACTACGGCGTCCCGCGGAAGGCGTTTGGTTGGTTACCAGACTTGTGGCGTGCCGCAGCTAGTTAGGCAGCTTGCAGTTTATTTTCTGCGCCACAGGTTGCCAAAAGTGCAGCGCCGATTTTGCTCGCCGCGTTTCTGGCGCGGCCACAACGCTGGCGTGGCGTGTTGCGGTAGTTAACCAAACGGGCCCTCAATGACAGGAAACTGTTTGGCAGGGAGACCCAAGTTATGGCAACGAGCTTGTTTCTGAATGCGAGGCCTAGGTTTCGATCAGCAGGGCAGGGCAGGGCTGATGAATAATTTGGGATAGGCATCGTACGAGATAAGCAGGCGGCCGCAGATCTCCAAGGAAGGAGAGGAAAAATGTAAAGAGGACGCACGCAGATCCAACTGACCGAATTTGAGGAGGAAGTCGAAGAGGCGGCGGACGTTGAGGGAGATATTGGAGATGAACTCGCGGTTCTCCCAGTCCGCCTGCACGGCGATGCCGACGTTGACGGGGTTCCCCATCCCGCCGCCGCGACCCATCCCGTCCGGCCGGCCACCTCCTCGTCGTCTCGTCACGGGGGCCGGGGAAACCGCTTGCGCACAACCACCACCAGTCCACCACTACTACCAGCAAGTAGCTGAGAGCCTGAGAGCCTTTGCTGCCACGGCAGTTGGTGGGTATGGGCCTTGGCCCATCCCAGGGCAGTGGCTAGTGGGCCGGGCCAGTTCAGCCTTGTCTTCTTCAGCCAGTGTCATGGCGGCGGCGGCGCTGCAGCTGCTGTGCCGGGCGTCGCTGAGCGCGGCGCAGCTCCGGCAGGTTCACGCGCACCTCGTGACCTCCTCATCCTCGCTCCTCGCCGACCGCTTCCTCCCCAACAAGCTCCTCCGCTCGCTGCTCCCCGCGCACCCACTCGGTGTCCTCCGCCTCTTCCCGCGCCTCCGCCGCATCCTCCCCGGCTTCCGACCCAACAACTACGCCTTCTCCTTCATCCTCAAGGCAGCCGCCGACGAATCCTCATGCTCCGACTCCGACGCGCGCCTCCTCGTCTCCTCGCTGCACGCGCTCGCCGTGGTCCTCGCCTGGGACGCCCACGCCTACGTCGCCAACGGCCTCATCCACGCCTACGCCTCCCACGGCCTCCTGCCCGCGGCCCGCCGCCTCTTCGACGGCGCCCTCGCCTCCGGCGCCGCCGACGTGTGCTCCTGGACGTCGCTCCTGACGGCCTACTCCAGGGCCGGCCAGGTGGGGGAGGCGCGCGCCCTGTTCGACGGAATGCCGCGCAGGAACGACGTGTCCTGGAGCGCGATGCTGAGCGCCTACGTGGCGGCGGGCGGCTTCGCGGACGCCGTGCGGCTGTTCGAGGAGATGCTCAGGTCCGGCGTCAGGCCCAACAGGGCGGCGGTGCTCGGGGTGCTCACGGCGTGCGGGGCGCTTGGGGCGCTGGAGCAGGGCAGGTGGGTGCACGCCCTGCTCGCCGGCGGCCGCCGCTCCTCGTCCTCGATGGACATGGACGGCCTTGTGGCCACGGCGCTGGTGGACATGTACGCCAAGTGCGGGAGCCTGGACGCGGCGAGGCAGGTGTTCGCCGCGGCCACGCCGGAGCAGCGCGACGTCTTCGCCTACACGGCCATGATCTCGGCGCTGTCGGACCACGGCCGCTGCCGGGAGGCCATCGACCTGTTCGGGCGGATGCAGGCGGAGGGGGTGCGCCCCAACGAGGTGACCTTCATCTGCGTGCTCACCGCCTGCGGCCGCGCCGGCCTCGTCGGCAGCGCCAAGGAGGTGTTCCGGGGCATGCCCATGAGGCCGGGCGTGGAGCACTACGGGTGCCTTGTGGACGCGCTGGGGAGGGCGGGGCTGCTGGAGGAGGCCCTGGCCCTGGTGCGCACCATGCCCATGCCGCCCGACTCGTACGTGCTGGGCGCGCTGCTCAACGCCTGCGCGGCGCGAGGCGACGTCGAGGCCAGCGAGCGGGTGGCTGCGTGGCTGGCGGAGCAGAGGCTCGACCACGCCGGCGTGCGCGTCCAGCTCTCCAACATGTACGCCGCCGCATGGAGAGACTGGGAGGAGGTGGCAAGGCTCCGCCGGGCCATGGCCGAGCCCAAGGTGCCCGGATGCAGCATGATCGAGGTGGACGGCGTCGCCTGCGAGTTCGTCGCCGGCGACCGCTCGCACCCAAGAATGCAGGACATCATGTCGGCCGTCACAGACCTGCATGCCCACCTCCGGCAATTGGTACTACATCCCTTTCTGCAGGATGGAGTATTGTCTCAAACGCTTTAAATAATTATTCATTGTCCAATGGTACCCATGTATTATGCTATCATCATCACGTCGTCAAATGTTCCGGGATTCAAACACAACACGTTACAAAACTCCTCATTCTGTTCGGTTGTAAAATCTTTATTTTTTGAACGTTATTACAACTGATGGAACACTTTGCCAGCAGAGCACTAGGCGGCCACAGGAAGCAGTCCGTTGTGCCTAAGAAGTGGCTCAGGCGAAGGCTCGCGTCCTCGGAAAGAAACAAACACCTCGAGCGGAGACTTCCCGCCTCCTAGTGCAAGAACCGTGTCCCTGAATCGTCTCCCAGTTTCCTCAATTGCCTGTAGAAAACAGGAGGTCAAAACATGACCCTTTCGTTACTTGGAACCAATGCAATATATTGATTGGCAGAAAGGATGAAAAATTTTTTTTGTTAACAATATGCCCCTCTCGGTACCTATAGCCAATCCTAATTTCCATTGGGCGAAAAGCATACCTTGTCATTATCCAAACCAGCATCTTCAAAGGCTGAGAATGCATCAGCTGACAACACTTCGGCCCACTGTAAGAATAAATGAGAAGATACTGTTTTTTAGCATATCCTCAAGGAACATTCAAGGACTAGAAGGTCAGGACATAAAGGTATTCAAGCAAATCATGGTAACAAGGTACCTTGTAACTGTAGTATCCAGCAGCATATCCGCCTGCACATTGTCAACGAACGATAGAGTTAATGAAACCAGAAGTTATCTTTGCTTGAAATTTTAAACGAACGCATATATTAGACAACATTGCAAACCTGCGAATATATGGCTAAAGCTGCACAGGAATCGGTCCTCTGGCAGAGGGGCAAGAACTTGTGTTTGTTCTGCAACTCTTCGGTCAACATCATAAATGGACAGTGAGCCATAAGGATCGTAAGTTGTATGCAGTTCCATATCTACACTGGCAAAACGTATCTGCAGAGGAAAATTAAAGGAGAATATGGAAAAGCATGGATTAGTGCTTTTATTATATGCAGGGTATACCACGAATCAATCGTGCAATATTTCCAGAAGGAAGAACAAAATTAATAGCAATATACAAGAGTATGATGTATGTTATGTAACAATAACAGAAAAGGTTACTGCAAGTTCAATATGAGAGAATATACGTAGAAACAAGCTAGAGCACCTGACGGAGGCTGAAGGTACCAGCACGGAAATTCTTTGCAGCGACAAGCTTTGCATAAATTTCTTCTGGAAGAGTTTCACCGGTTTCATAGTGCTTTGCAATGCTCAAGAGAGTATCCCTGTTACAGCAAAGCAACAGATCAATTGGTCACTAGAAACGAGAGATTCAAGCTATAGCCAAATGAGATGGACCCATCATACTTGTGATAGCACCAGTTCTCCATGAACTGGGAGGGTAACTCTACGGCATCCCATTCAACTCCCCGGATACCAGCAACAAAGCCTTCATCTTGTTTAGTAAGCATATGCTGAAGCGCATGACCAAATTCATGGAACACAGTTTCAACCTACAGAAGACACAATGCGGTTTCTTTACTACCATAGTGATCAGGAGAGTACTAGCTCCTCCAGATATCATCAGTCACATAATCACATTTCATAAATGTATTACTTACCTCATGGAAGGTCATGAGACTGGGTTTCTCACCAACTGGTGGCGTCTGATTGCACACCATATGAGCAACAGGCAGCCTAGCTGGCAAACCATTGCGAGCTAGGACACGGCTGCGAGAAAAGACCACATTCATCCAAGCCCCTCCACGCTTTTCAGATGGTCTTGAATATGGATCAAAGTAAAAATAAGCAACAGGACTGTTGGACGAGTCTTTGACACAATAAAATTTGACATCACTGTGCCAAACCTGAAAAGTGGTCCAAAGTAAAAATTTGCAGAACTGGTAATATGTGAAGAAATGTGGACAGGCACTTACCGGAGCCAGCCCATCTGCAGGTTCAACGGTCACCCCAAAAAGCTTATTTGCCAGAGTGAACAGGCCATCCATAACCTTGGGCAGTGCAAAATAAGGACGCAGTGCTTCCTGCAGTGACAGTACTCGGATAAGCTCAAAGATCAATCATAATCATGCACTTCTTTCTAGGAGAGAAGATACAGTGGCGACTTGGCATATGCTTATAGTTGATGCATTTGAAATGCATATGTCCATAGGAATGAAAACCAAATTGGATTGTTGCGAACATCATTAAAAAGGTACTCCAAGCAGAGCAAAATAAGCATAGGAGCTTGCAGCAGAAATTATTGAGATAGGTAAGTGAAGAAAATAGCAAACCTCATTGATATCATATTTAGACTCCCTCAGTCGTTCACTCCAGAATGTAAGGTCCCAGTGAGTCAAATCAGTAGCTTCTGGAGAACCAGAATCTTTCGCAAAGATTTTTAAATCTTCCATATCTGAATGCATAAATCAGCAGCAACATGCACAGCACAGAAAAAAAAAAGAGTCATCCTAATGTCTCGCACATGAGAAAATATTTGCAGATTAAAAATATCATGCTAATATTTTGTAACTATTCTGTTCGGTTCCCTCAAAGGTTAAAGAAAACAAAAGGTCTGGAAAATACCTCAAGTGTGATAAATTACAATACAAGTAATCTGAAATACATTTATTTTTTACGCTGCTAACCATGGATGAAAAGTGTATATGTTTCATCTACGGAAGAACATCGAGTTGAGCAGCTAGATACAAGAAAGCGCAAATCTTAATGCAAGCAATGCAAAGAAAGTAGACAGCATTCCTGGTGTATACAAAGAAAAAAAATGGCAGAACAAAGGTGTACCTTTAACAGCATGATCCCAAGAAGCAGCACGCAACTTCTCAAGAAGCTCTTGTACACGCTCAACAGTTGCCATTTTCTGAGCCATACTTACCTACACAATATAATTAATTAGTTGAAATCAAATTCTTGCAGACTTCTTTTAAGTTTTACTGTCGTTGAAAAAGGAAGAGCACAATCACCTCAGCATAGTTCTTGTATCCAAGAATTTTTGCCTTCTCTAGCCTTAACTTCAGAATTTGACTGATGATATTGGTGTTATCAAGTTCACCACTAGAGGCACGGGTTAGATAAGCACGATAGACTTCTTCCCGGAGATCTCTGTTGCGAGCATGCTGCATAACAGCAACATAGCTTGGTGCATCCAACGTGATGACCCATGGTCCATTTTCTGCTGTAGCATTTTCATGACCCTGGCAATACCGCTTGTCAGCTTAAGAACTAAAGCCTCTGAGATTTTATATTGGTGTCCATTGCTCATACCTTTGACACAGCAGTTTGTGCTGCTAAACCAAGGGCTGTAGCAGGCAAGCCATCAATTTCTTTCTTGTCAGTAATTAATTTCTCAAATTTCTTTGTTGCATCCAGCACATTTTCACTAAACTTTTGCGACAACTTTTCAAGCTCCTGGAATAAAGTTAGCACAACATTAACTCACGTAGTGGCATATATCAGCAAGAAATGATCAAGCAGAAATTGGTGACTAGTGAGTTGGATTGTTCAAGTGATATTCGGTAACAGCTGATGTGAGCTTACTTGTTCGATTTGGTTAAATTTCTCCCTCTGTTCATCCTCGAGTGCAACTCCACTGAGAACAGCCTCCTTTATTTGAGCTGTTTATTGAAAGAAGAGATAGTGTCTATTAGGAAAGGACAACCGCAAGTGAATGCAATGGATCACTGGCAAGACAGCAGATTGTGCGGCATGCCGAGAAGGTCACCTTCTACTATACGCTTGCGAGCATCACTGAGAGTGTCCCAATCAGAAGAATTTCTAATGGCCTTGAAAGCTTCGTAGATAGGCTTGCTCTGGCCCAGCCTTAGTTGGAACTTGACTTTGTCGGGCTGTGAAAGAAAGAGGGATAGGTCAGGTGGCATATATAAGCTAAAAACTGGGGACAATAAGGTAGTGCTCTTTCGTGACATCATCAGAATAAACAAGGAAGAAAGATCTGGGAGAGGTTGGTTGGAGAAGATAAACTATGAAGCAAACAAAAGCATAAATAGGTTACATCATACAGATCTACGTGCATATACTAGTAATGGTAGTTCCTAAAAATTGTGCTGAGGTGACGAAGCAGCGCAGTGGGTAGTGAGTAGTGACGACGGACCTGAACTTCCTCGACGGCTGCGCGGAGATCGGCGGAGTCCTTGACGGCCTTGAGATGGTCGACCATCCCCCAGATTACCTCGAGCCTGTCGGTGATGCGCTCGAGCGGCTCGACAAGCTTCCCCCAGGAGGGCTGGACGTCCTTCTCGAGGTCCTCGAGCTCGGCCTCCTGCGATACGATGGTTGATCAGCGGCGAAATTGGTCGGGATCCAAGGCAACTAAAGGAACGAGGTGGATGGATGGATGGCTTACGAGACGCGTGAGAAGGTGGCGGATGCCGGGCCTGACGTGGCTGGGCTCGACGCGGTCGAAGGGCGGGAAGTCGAAGTCGGCGGCGAGGAGGGGGTTGTCATCGGCGGCGGCGGCCATGGTGGAGGAGGAGGAGGAGAAGGCGGCGCAGGTGGCCGGGGAGGGGCGCGCCCTCGGGCAGAAGGCGCGGAGCGGGGAGGAGGGAGGGAGGCCGGCGAAGAGGAGGAGGCGGGCGGTGGCGCTGTGTGGGAGGCGGGCGGAGACGGCGAGCGGGAGGCGCGCGGTGAAGGAGGAAAGGAGAAGCATGGCGGCGGCGAGGAGGACTTGGATGTGCTGACGTCGGCGCGGGCGGGCGCCGTGGGCCATCCCGCTGCTGCTTGGGCTTGGGGCCTGGGCCGCTTGCCCGCTCGCTTCCCTCCTTCCTCTCCTTCACACCCCAGCAGCCAAGCAACAAATCTTCTCTCACTCTCGGTTCGTGCGTGGTATTCTTATCTTCTTGGTATAAACTACATACAGGTCACTTTTAGTCGTCAATTCGTCGCGTGAAAAACTATATTGCTGACTGGTGGGTCATGTTCAGCCACCGACTGATTCGGTGCCCGCTCCTCTTCACCACCTAATGAATCGATGGTCATTGTACGTCGGAGTTTTGTTCCGGCAATCCACAAGAGGTAAGCCCAAGCGGTAGATTTAGGCGGGGGGAGTATGGAACCAAGAGCGCAATAGTGACACAGAGAGACGCAAGGTTTATATAGGTTCGGGTCGTCGTAGCATAATACCCTATGTCTTGTGTCGATGGTGTTGTTTGTATTGCAATGGATGGGTGTACAAGCTCGGGAGCTTAGGCATGGGGGCTAAAACCTATGAGATTGCGAGATGGAACAAGGTGCTCTAAGAGTGTCGTCCTAGGTCACCTTACATAGCTCGACGTCCTAGGGTTTAACAATCGGTTTCATATAATCCTAGTCGGGTACGAGGAAGCCAATCTCCGAGATCTTCGAGATATCTTGACGTCGGTTGACTAGGGTCTTGAGTTATCACGTCGTCCTTACTTGGCTGACACGGCATAGAACGATCCATGCGCTGAGTCTGTCAGAAGGGGCATCAGTCTGTGGGCCCTCGGTCTGCTTGTCAGAAATAGTCCCAAGGCCAGCTTGTCAGAGCGGGTCGTACTGGGCCGTGGGGTATCCATATCCGTCACTGAGTTGATCTTCAACTTTGATCTTCATTAGCTCCGACTGATTTGGTGCCCTTTCACTTGACCCCACCAAATGAATCGGTCGTCACCAGAGCTGAACTAAGAGTTCCAGCAAGAATGACTCACGGATTCGGCGCCCTCCATTTGACCCCACCAAATTAGTCGATGGTCACACTAAGAGAAGTTTTCCCGCTATTTTGTACACCACCGACTGATTCAGCGGGCCTTGTGTTGGCACTTCTTAGTTGTAAACTTTTAGGCCATGTTCAGATTCCCAACTATTCACTATTCATTCCAACTTTTCACTATTCATTCTAACTTTTCACTATTCCTCCCTCACAAAACACCTTTCCCCACGAATGCTACAATGTTTTTCTTATGCTACAGTGTTTTTCCCTACAATCTAAACACACCTAGTTTACCATGCTGAGAAGGTCGCTAAAGGCTGTCTCCGAACAGCAGAAAGGACGCATGCCATTTTGGGATTTGGGATGGGGTGGAGTGTTAATGGTAGGTATTGATTATTTCATTCATATTTTTGACACCTTATTTTGCTATATTAACTAATTGTCTTACGAAGGTACCAAGGTTATAATCATTGCGACCTTATCTCAGGAACATGAAGACACAAATGAGTCAGAAGAAACACTAGAATTTGTGGATGATATCCGCAATGGCAAATAAAGGACGCTCCTGAGTCCCGTTTCAAGGTGGCGGGGGGAATGCAAAGACAGCGCAGACAAGGTAGTCCTTTCTGTCTGCCCTACTGCCACCACCGCCACATGCATATTTTATGATCTTATACAGTGTTTATGAACTTATATAGTGTTCATGAACTTATATCTCGAGTCAGCATTTGAATAGAGAAATTCTGCAGGATCTTAAGGCCATGTTCAGATTCTCAACTTTTCACTATTCATTCCAACTTTTCACTATTCCTCCCTCACAAAACACGTTTCCAACGAATGCTACAGTGTTTTTCTTATGCTACAGTGTTTTTTCCTACAATCTAAACACACCCTAAATTGTTTGGAGGAATGAGCTCTGGAATGATTATGTACTATGATTTGTCATGTAAGCTACCAGAGAAATGTCTCTCTGAGTTCTGGTTTAACCACCGCACTAGCATACGTCAACTCTTCCTGACCAACAGTTTCTTTAGGTTGTTTAAAAGTTTCTTTAGTTTCTCCGGCTAGTACACAGGAATAGCAGTTTGAATGTTGACACAGAAAGTGACCTAACAAACTGCATCCTGAGTTGAGCAGATATTTGTTCTTGTTGTACGACCAGTCGGTTTGTGAAAGAAATATAATTGTGCACAGTAGTAAATGAGTATAGCTGAAAATAATATTATTTTGTAGCACACTAGCATATAGTGTACTTCCAGATTTAATGTTCAAGTTGCATTGACTGAGTGCTTCACGTTTTGGGAGTTATTTGATCGTGATTAGGTCCGTCTTTGCTAGTGATTCTGCTATCAACTGGTATGTGTGCATTGTCCATGACACGACTGCTTTGTGTTTTCTGCTACTGGCATATGATACAACTGAGCTTATATCTAAATATGGCTTTACAATTTGAACTGATGTGTACATTGTTCATGTTGTCAGTTATATTTCAGGTTGTCTCGTCAGTAAGAAGTCGAAACGAGTAGAGCATTGAAGTGAGCCAGTGAGTGGTCCATACACTTTGGTGTTGTTTGTTTGCCAGACATTCCTATGGAGAGAATGGGAGTGTTCGGCTGGTCCACAAGCCGGCTGGGGCTGCTCTAACTGCATTTACTGTAGCAGTGTATACAGCAACAGTAGCTGTAGCTACAGCGAACACTCCCAATGTTGTAACAAGTTGTAACTAGCCGCAGAATTTATTTCAGTTAGCAGTAGCAACAGATTCGTTCTGGTTGTGGGCTACAGTTTCTAAATAGAAAAAAAAATTTATCTCATTCTCCCGAAGATCTCGATAAGCTGCTTGGAGAATAGAAAGATTATCACTTGCGTGAATATGGGAAAGATACGAACGAACCTCCTCTTCAAAGACTCCGGGTTTCTGTTCATCCCAAATTCTAAAAAAAAAAACTTTCTTCTTCAAAAAAGAGAGATAGAAACATCTCAGGGACAATGCTAATGATATTAGTCATGTGAAATGTACATGAAACTCTCAATCCGGTTGCTCTGCTATGCCCTGCACTGCTGGTAACAACATACTAATACCACTAGTAACAACTCAACCAGAGTTGGTTGCTGCATTAATTGGTCAGTAATCAGTATATATAATTGGACTTGATAAGCTAGCGCGTGAAGCCGCTTCAAAAAAGAAAAAAATAAGCTAGCGCGCGATGAGGCGGCTGCAGAGGCGGGACACATCCGAAGGGCGCACCGGCTTGATGAGGAAGTCCTCGGCGCCCTCCTCTAGGCACATCCGGATCCTCGCCGTCGAGTTCTCCGACGACATGATCACCACCGGGATCTCCCGGAGCTCCGCAGTCTCCTTCACCCGCTTCAGGAGGTCGTAGCCGCTCATCTCCGGCATGCAGTAGTCCGTGATGATCATGTGCACGTTGGAATCCTGATTTAGTGATTTATTTATATATCACCACACAGACAGACACTCAGTCAGATTGCTCGCTCTTCTTCTTCTTCTTCGGTCTCTTTTCATTTCTTTTCACCGACGACAGAGACAGGCACATACTAGTACATACAAACAAGAGCGGAACAAGAGCTTACCAGGCTGAGAAACTCCAACGCTCTCTTGCCACTGTCTACAGTTGTAACTGCAGCAACCCAACAGAAAATGTTTCTCAGGCCAAGCAAGAGCTTAATTTGTGACAAGAAAACAACAGATTATTGTCCATACGAACTGCAATTTTCAGCGCGCACACACACACACCTCGGTACTTGGAGCTGCGGAGGAGCCTGGAGATGACCGCACGGTCGACGATGCTATCGTCCACGGCCAGGACGTGCGGCGGCTCCGGCGGCACCGCCATCGTCGACATGCCCGTTACAACCCAAAGGTACCCAAATGGCACACACCACTTTATACAGGGGAGCTTACTGCATATGCCGACCACCGCCACCCAATAGAATACTACTGTACACGTACACCCCACGACGAAGAGGAGAAAGCCAACCAAGCAAAAGCATAGATCAGGAGACGAGATCTAACCAAATCTGGAGGAGCGCTGGCCAGCTGCCTACCCAAATGCCCAAACCCGCCATTTTTCTATTCGAGTTCGTGGGGTCCCAAGGGATTCTATATTACCTGTTTCACATGGCACAAGTTTGAAGATGTTGATGACACCCTCGCCCTCCCGGCCTCCCCTCGCCTCATCTACAAACAACATTAAAGGTCAATATGATTACATTAAACATTGGAGAGTCGATCTAATCCATTTCATTCTTAAGCTAGCAACGGGATGGGACACTTCATATCGTTCTGTCATGAAAAGAACAGTATCATCCACCAGGGCTGCAGCTACAGAGCCTGCCAAATAGCAGGTGCACTAAAGCATCCACACTACAACAACAATAACAAATTCTGAAGCGCCATAGAAATATTTTCCACAAGAAAAGGATAATGGCACACGAACTATCCACATTCAGCATATCCGGGATAGAATCTTACAGATTATTTTTGTGCACAGCAACTAACTCCCACCACCCTCGTTCTACAATCGAACTGGCAAAGAAGGCAATGATTCACAAACTAATCCAGAATTTTAGAACTCAGAGATTTTAAATGTGATGTCTGACCTTATGCCGGAGAATGAAGAAGCCATTTTCTCTAAAAATAATTCCTCAGGTCAGTTTCTCTGCATCTGGACTTCCATACAGAAGCCCACAGCCAGGACATCGCTTGTGGTAGCAACGTGATTGGTCGCACAGAAGGGATTGATTGCAGATCTTGGGAGCTGTGACTTTTTTGTTCTTCTTTATGACACTATAATAGCACATACTTCAGAAGTGGCCAAGTGTTGGCTGTTCAACAAGGTGCTGCTGCTCTTGAGTCAAGATCAGGGATCAGAAGCATAAGGTGAACTCAAGAAAAATACAACAGCTGTGTTGATTTTATGAGACAAAAGAACTAGACAAATTTTGGCTCCAAGGGGACAAGGGCATACTCACTGGCAGAGTGGCAGTGTGGTGGAACTGCGGAATAGGGTTCTTCAACTCCACGAATCATATCTTTCAGCAGCCAGATGGCACAAGGGAGCACGTAGGGTCCTCATTCAGGCTCTAAGAAAGAGTCCAAATAAAGCATTGGTATTGATGTCAACAAAACTCAAAATTTTATTAGGTTGACATTACACCCTTGGCCATACTAATTCTAATTGGGATCAATAACTTATTCAAGTCAACAGTGTTACTGTGGACTTCAAGCATCCAGCATGGTCTGCCGACCTGATGACTGCAGGAATACATCAGTTCACCGCCAACTGGCAGCATGCAAACGATGCTGCACAATTAAGTGATGGTTGATCTGGCAGGAAATCAGACAAGATTCGTGTAAATTGCCAGGCTATTCTTTTTGCAGAAGTAATGAATAAAACATATTTAAATTGCTATATGGCAGTTCAGACGGGAAATGATTGTTTACTGCAAAAGAGGTTACAGGGAAAACACAGTACAGATTAACTTGAAGTGATCTATAGTTCTGTATCATTAGTTCATTACCAATCATATTATAGTAAAAGAAGAAGAAGGGAGAGTATCTTGTAATAGGATAACGAGAATCTCAAATTGATCCACCATGAAAAAACAGTATCAATTGTTAGCTTGTTGCTGTGCAGAGAAATAGAAAAGTACAAATAATATGACAATAGACAACTCTATTGGGATATATATATATATATATATATATATATATATATATATATATATATATATATATATATATATATATATATATATATATATATATATATATATATATATATATATATATATATATATATACGGTACCAACATGAAATCAAATCAAATCCTCTCTTTTACACATATTACCACAAAGTTAGTGACTTAGTGTATTCTACACCGTAATAAAGGAAATGCATACTACTTGGTATACCCTACACCTTAGACAAAAGAACATAAAAGACTAGACATGAGAAGCACTCATCTAAACTGCTGTCGCCTCATGAAGAAATACGGCGACAATATATTTACCAAAAATATACTGATATGTACAAATGCACCAAAAAACAATTCCAAGGATAGGCTCTCTTTTCAACAACTCCGGGATTCTTGGCAACAGAATGGGAGAAAGAATGGACTCTATGCACGATCTCAAATAACTTAACCCAGAGGTGATTTCATATGTTTTCCATGAGAGGACAACTTTAGGAAATTATCATACCGCTTTGTACAAAAGCTCCATTCTTGCTCCCACTCTCTGACCACAGTCTTGCTACACAATCATTAATAAAACTTTAATTGGTGTGTCCGAGTTGCTAGAAGTTTCACCACCAAACAAATGAATCAGCTCCCATCAAGGGCTTCTACTGAAAATCTGACGATCTTATTATCTGACCTTTTTAAGTATTAGCAGCAATAGATGAGGAGCACTTCGTGTATTGGTATCATTATAGACAGTTTCCATCGCCACGTCTGCTATCTTGCATGCGGTACTGCTCCCAGTGCTACAGCTAGTCGTGCTGCTTCACAATCATCGTTTATACCAAACGACAAATATATCCAAGGTACACATTTTGCTTAAAGCTTTGCAAAAGACTTGTGTGCCAGAGCAGGTGCAACCTCAGCTGCCTCAAGAACATCTATGGATTCTTCTGTGGCAGCAATCATATAAAGGCAGTAAGCAGAGTTCAGCTATCTTGTAAACCAGGTTTCAGAAAGCGAGAAACCCACCTCAGTAAAGAAGATAGAAGTTCAAAGCAACATCGGAGGGCATCTGGCTTACCTCATGGTTCTCAATTAAATCTTCAACGTCGTCTTTCATATCTCCAACTTTAAGGTCTTTTGGTTCCTTATCTGTGCAACGCCACTCACACAATTCATTTCCCTCAAGGAAACCTGAAGAATAGGAGTCGTCAATTAATAAAGGTGCATAGTTTCTTTTAACTCTCCAATGAAATGATCCGATGAAGTCAAGCAGTATAACTTCAGTATCTTATTATTTTTAGATAATCGAAGTACACCCCTGGCCTCCATATATAGTGTATTATTATTGACATAAGAATGTTGAACTGATCCATTTCTCTTTGGGATTTTCACTAGCATTATAATTTCTTCTATTTGTTCTTATTTTTTGTTTTCCTCATCTTATTAACAGTTGGGAAGCAAAACTTTTGCATCCAAACAAGCCAGCACATTGAATAACAGTAAGTTCATTCCAGAGTTGTACCTTTTTCACTTACAGCACTTACAGGCAGTACCTGGACGGTCTCCAAACGAGCAGTGCTAGAACTACCAAGATACTTCTCAATTTCCGCGCTCTCATCTACGAACAAAGGCATCTCCACCTGACTAAGCACCATTTCTGGTCCTTGATGTTCTGGTTCAAAATACTCTTTGTTAACACTTTCAGAAGCTTCAGTGCAATTATGATCTGAGCCTTCACTGAAATCCTGGCTTTTGGTACAGTTAACCTCAGCTTGAGTTCTATCTATTTGCACAAAACCGATTGTATTTTCCTTTAATGACTCGTTGGCCTGTTCATCACCAGAAATCTTATCAAAACTATCATCATCTTTCAGTGGAGGATCAGAACTTCCTTTCACAGAAAATGTTACAGATTCCTTGTTCCTGGTATCTGGAGCACGCATCAGATTGTTTAAAAGATTTTTAGATGGTGAATTCTCCTCAAAACTAGATGGATTTTCATCTTCAGGATCAAAAGACCTTGAGTGATCAGTTCTAGCACTGTCTGAAATCAAATTGGTTTCCTCTTGTTGCTGATAAGTTCCTCTTTGATCGCCATCCAGAGATTCAATCAGGTTGACTTCTGTAGAACACATCAATAACTCTGCATTGTCTGAAATGTTATCAGAAACATAAACCTCGTATGGATCAACTAATGACTCCTTGAACATTAAGGGGTTCCAGGGTTGTGTTTCAGGTGATGCATTTTGGCTGAAGAAATGACTTCCTACTGCACTGCGATGATCCGAGGCACAATTAGCAGCCAAAACATTTTCAGTATTAGTAATCCCATCAGGACACATGCTAGTCCCACAAAGAGCTAAAACACCTGCATCTTGGAACTGAGATACCCCTGGCTGAGCAGATTTTTTTTGAAGAATCAATTGGTGTTTCCTTGCTATTTTGGAGATCTCCACTTATATCAGTCACATGAACTACATCATCATTGAACTCTTTAGTAGTCACATTAGCCTTAACAAAAGTAAAATCATTTTTAGATTGCAACTTGGAGAACCCCTGAGCAGCTGGTAAGCCTTCAGATGCATCAACTACTGGATCAAATGACCACAACCTTAAGTCCAGGGAGCTATCAAGTTTTTCGACACCATTGCCTACTTCGGGAGGTTTCAAACTAATGTCAAAATTTGAACAAACTTCAGGTTCCAAATGAACAGTTGCTTCCTTATCAACATTAAGAGTTTCTGTCATGTTGATTTCTGGAATAAAATCAGCAGACCTTGTATTGTTTGTATGAACCATTATCGAGGTCATCTCATCAAAGTTGAAATCATTATCATTTTCTAGTGCAGGAAATGTGCCACTCCTGAGAGTTTCGGTCATGTTCACCTCTGAAACACATGAAGATGATCTGGAATAGAGCGAAAATATTTCCAAGTTTATTTCCTGATCTAGAGATATGAGACTTTCCTCGAGACCAAAATTAGCTCTCTCAGATGTCCTAGGCAAAGCTTCTTTACCATCATGATGAAACTGGGTTCTCTTGCTTTCTGGAATACATTGAGAACATCCAGCGTTGTCTGTCCAACTTTCTGCACTTGCAACCTCATTTAGCAAGATGGAAGTATTCGGAAAAGCAAAGTTCATTTCATCTTTAGATCCAGAACCTCCTCCTTTACTAGCAAGGGATTTTTCATTTTCCACTGAGTTGGCATATAAAGTGTGAGAATTTGAATTGCTTGAATGAGCTTCATCATTACTAATCTCACTTGATGATAAGAAAATCCCTGAACAAAAACTGCTGCGGTATAGTGGATCAGGTAATGTTTCCTGATCATCTTGAAGAGCTTCTGTAATGTTGGCTTCTGGGATGAGTTGGACGGACACTGAAGCACTTATCGCATTCTCGGTGTCATCACCATCATCTGAAGAGGCAACAATATCATGTTGATGGTTAGATGATCCCTCAGACAAACCTTCCTTGACAACACCTAGAACTTCAGTCATGTCGGCCGCCGCACTGCATGACAAAAATTCTGATGAAGCAAATGAATCCTCAAAAGAACCAGTCACGAGTGGATCCAGATTAGATGCTCCCTCAGACAAACCTTCCTTGACAACACCCAGAACTTCGGTCATCTCAGCCTCCGCACGGTGTGGCAAAAATTCTGATGTAGCAAATGAGTCCTTGAAAGAATCGTTCACAAGTGGATCTAGAAAATCTCCCTGGCCCTTCTGCTCCGGTGAGTGCACATCAGATGTTTCCGCGTCCTTAGAGTCCTCATTATTCTCCACAAGTAATTCCACAGATGCTGGGTGGTTGGATTCAGGGATGACAGAAAAAATATTGATAACTGCAGAAACCTCCATCATATTGGAATCTTGAGCATGCAAAGAGAAACCTGAAGTTACATAGTTTGATTCCGCGGTAGTGACTAGAGGCAAGTCCGGCAAAGCTTCCTCCTCTGAAATGACAGCTACATCATTCTCCTCCTTTTTGTCTAGTTTGCATGATTCTCTCTTGCTGACATCCTTGCCACTCTCCACAGCTAACCCTGGCGACGATAAGAAGCTCAACTCAGGACTGATCTTAACAAAGCAGAAACCTCCATCAACATCCTCTTTCTCAGTACCTCTACTGGATAAGGTTAACCCTGAAGTCCCTGGATGGCGCTCAATATTTTGTACTGCATACGAACTCACTAAAAGTTCCTTGTCTGAAAGGAAGGGAATCATGTTACTGTTATCTTCTGATACATGGATCATGGAAGATTTATTCTCAACTCCCTCATTCGAGCAACTCACTGAGGAACTGAAGCCAGCATGATCTGTAGCATTTGAAATTGTGTGAGCAATACTGCAACCAGGTAACGATGAGCTTATCTGTACAGTGGAGAAAGTTACAACATCCTTCACAACATGAGCTCCTGAGTTGCTATGGTGTTCCGCAGTAGTCCCTTTCATATGATTTGGGTCCTCTGGGTCATCAGATAAATGCTCGGTTGACCAATTGATTAGTTGTCTGAATGCGCTGCTGTCGGTTATGTGTGTTTTCTCGATTGAGAATGTTCTTCGCTGTAGGCCATCAGAGTGCATTGGCTGGAAATCCTTGCTATGGCCCCAAGACCCATCTCCTCCTCCAGCATCATCTCTCAAGTGCAGATGAGACTCGGATGAAAAACTGGTAGCATCATCCACAGGTTCGCATTTCTGCAGCAAATAATAAACAAAATGATTAGATTGCATAGGAAGGAAGGAACGGAATGACGATGTGAAGAGAACATGGTCTAGATGATCGGAATCACAGATATGTAAAAACGGACTTTGGCACTGTCTTGGTCATTGTGGTTAGACCCGGACCCCCTTTGTACAGAGTAATTTTGTTGCTGGAGCCTCTGGAGCGTTTTCTTGTCCTTGAGATCAACTGCGGAGGAAGAGGAGTTTGGTTACTTGGTCTCCGGAAGCACGAGATACATACAGGTTGATGGTTGATGGAGATTACGTACGCGTTCTGGTGAAGCGTACAAAGGCAGCGTAAATGAGCGCAGCTAGAGCAGGGATTACAAGCATGGGTAGTGCCTGAAGAGGTTGCCTCCAGTTGAGATTCCGTCTCCTCGCCCTCCAGAATGCATAAACAAATAGCAGCACCTGACCGGTGGGGGGCACAATTGGATGAAATGAAATGAAATGAAATTGTATGATGAGCACAAAATCGAGATTGGGAACTGGTTGAGCGAGTCTGAAGTTACCTCGAGATTGAAGGAGAAAAAGGCGAGGTTCCGACCGAAGCGGCTCGCCGCCGCCGCTCGCCTCGCCAGGCGCGACCTTACGGTTGCCTCGTGGTCCTGGCCCAGTCGGGTGGTCTCAGCATCGCTCCGGCGCCAAGCGGAGGAGGCGGCGCGGATGCGGGAGCATACGGCGGAGAAGAAGCCGAGGGAGTGATCGGGGGTGGCGGCCATGCGGGGGTACGGTGGCGGCGGCCGTCGACTGTTTCTCTCTCTCTCTCTCTCTCTCTCTCTAACTCCTCCTTCCTCTTGTACATTTGCTTTACCTTACTCGTTAGTTGTTAGCAGTTTGAAGAAGAAGAAGACAATTTTGTTGTGAGGAAAAGAAAGATGGGAAAATTGAGCAAGTATTATATGAGATTATTCCGGCTGTAGCTGGCTGGACAGCCACCTAAGCAAAGCAAATGCAAACCACGACGAGTATGATGATGATGCATGCCACAACACACAAAGCATCCATCCAGTTGTTCTGTCCCACTTCCCATCCTCTAAGACAAGGTTGCTTATATTAATTAGGGTTCACTTCTTGTCACGAGTGCGCAACATTGGTGCTAATCTTTTGCTTCAGAAAGAAACTGCTTGCGGCAACATTGCATTGTTCAGTCAGTCTGCAGTACAGAGCACGTTCTTTTATGTATGATGCACTGGATGTTGCAACGTGAGAAATCAAGAGATGCTGTCTACGCATACAAGCAAAGGGATTGTCGTTTTGGATATCCTCGCCAATAACCGATGCAGTAGCAATAACAGACCATGTTTACAATGTTTTTTACCAGCTTTTAGCTGCGTGCTGTCTCAAAGACCAGAGACTATTCCATATTCTTAATAATAAAGAGAGAAATACAAAAAGTGGATGGTAATCATTTTTACATTGTCCACCGACACATTGTGCTTTTGGGATGAACAATACATGTGATGAAAGAAGGATATAGTACAACACACTGACAAAGCTGAATTGGTTCACTCGTCTCCGACATGGAAGCTCAGCCGCGAGTGCGTCCTCTTGAGCTTTTTATTGGTATTCATGTTGTTACTGTCGTCGGCAGAATCGGGGTCATACTTCTGATCGAGAGTCGAGGGGAAGAAAAGAAGGAGTTAGAAAGGCATGGCGCCATCAAAGCATTCGCACTTCCAACTGAAGAATGATACCTCGATGAGCTTCTGCAAGTTGTGGTGACTTCCCCTGAAGTTGCCAATCTTTGCCTTGCGCTCTGTCCGGAGGCGCTCCAGCTGCTGCTCATCCCGGGAGTCCACTGCATGCATATGCCAGCCATGGACGATCATTTCATTTGTTCAGATGGTTGGTTGGTGATGGAGCCGACCACACAAAGACAGGAAGGAAGCTTACAGGTTCTCCGGAATCTGGCAAACGCTGCTAGGACGAGGGTGGCCATGGCGGGTATGGCGAGCGCAGGCAGCAGCACCAGCAGCTTCTTCTTGAGCCTCCGCCTCCTGGCCGCCCACAGGCCGTACACGAGCGCCACCGTCTCAAGGCTGACGGAGGCGACGGCGATCCTGCGGCGGAGGGAGGGGGCGGCGTCGCGGCGCCTCTCGACGCGGGCCCTCACGGCGGCCTCCTCGTCGGCGATGGCGCGCAGCCGCCGATCCACCTCGGACGCATCGGCGGCGGCTGTGGTGTCGCCGAGTTTCCACCAGACGCCCGACGAGGAGCGCGCCAGGCCCCCACGAGGCGTCCCAACGTCACCCATCGATGGCTGCCGCCGCATCCTTTTTCTCTTTCTTTCTTTCTTTCTTTCTTTCTTTCTTTCTTTCTTTCTTTGCTGAGAAGAGAAGAAACGAAGGACGACAGTTTCAGATCACCAACAAATATATCACGAACGGTTTCTTTCGTTTTCCACGGAGCAGAAACATCACCAAAGTAAACGAATTTGGGACACCGACCACGCCAGCACCAAAGACCGAGTGGCCAGCACGTCCCTGATGAAGATGATATGATTCAAATAAAAGTTGCCAACTAAGTTTGTCATGGCCAGTGCGGTGCTATGTAGTACTGGAATCGGATCACCATCATTCGTCGGGTCCAGCACGTACCATCGCTTCTCCAGCACACAACCAACCAAGCCCGCCCTGCCAGTTTTCTAATCCGCGCCGCACTAGTTCAACAAGAAACGGCCCCCCGACAGCAACTCAGCCTGCACGTCGACGCTACCTTGTCGTCATGCATGCTTACATTATACAAAACTCACCCAAGCACTTTTATGCGGCCAGTCAAACCCATCAAAAGTAAACCATGCAAATTCAATTCATCAGATACACAACCACAAATCCAACATCAAATCCCAATTGTCTCACTAAAAACCTGATGATCGACACAAGTCTCGTGTCACAACCACAAATGCAGTAAAAAGTTACACGATAAGCCCTGGAGCAAAGCTAAAATATATACAAGTTCATGCCATGACCAAAATGAAAACAAATCTCATCTCTGCTCTGCTCCAAACAAAGCCCCTCGCCCAGGGTTACAACCACCAAACCAAATGTTTCACCAAAGGCACCTCCCACGAGCCCACCAAACCTTGCGAGGGCAGATAAAAGCACAATGCCTCTCGGTACTCTGCTTAAATAAGATCAGCAACATTCATTGGCATCTCATCAATCTGTGTGCTGTAGTACTGCTCTATATCCCTCAGTATACGGATGTCATCCTTGCGTACAAAATTGATCGCCACACCCTGCAACACCAAACAAACAGCGCTTCTAGCCATCACAAACAACCCGCTATAATATAAATATACTGGTATATCAAAAGCACTAGAACTGAATAGCAATTCGATTACAATTAGATTTGACTACCAGACTCCTAAAATCGAGTAAATCTGGACGACACATTTCACCTCATAGCGAACATGCATGGACATCTATGTATTCTGTTTTGGCATGTGCCTATAACTAACCAACTAAAATGTACATTTGGGATGAACTTACAAAACACTCTCCAAAGCGTAGAAGAAAAATGTGTTGTGCTGTTGTACACATCAAAGATTATAGGCGCAATAAGTGATAACAAACCAACCCACAAAACAGTAAAGCACCCTGAAAATCAAACTCTACCATGGACTATCCACATGTCCAAGAGGTAATACTACAATAAAAAGATGCCAAAGTTGGTGGCAGAAATTAGAAACTTCACCTTGCGCCCAAAACGACCAGACCGACCAATGCGATGGATGTAGAGCTCACGATTATTTGGGAGATCATAATTTATGACAAGCGAAACCTGAAAATGGAAACAATTCAGTAAACACCCCCAAGCATTAATGATTTAATGTGTAATGCAGCCACATATAGCAAAAGGATACAGGCAACCCAGCAGCAGTACAAAGAAAAAATGCAGTAATACTTGCCTGCTGGACATCCAACCCTCGAGCCCAAACATCCGTAGTAATCAGCACACGGGTTGCACCAGACCTGAACTCAGACATAATGGCATCCCTTTCCTGTTGGGGCATGTCTCCATGCATAGCTGATACCGTGAAGTTATTGCTGCGCATTTTTTCAGTAAGCCAATCCACCTGGACACCAAAAGACAATTTTGTTTAATCAAAACAAACAATCATGTTAAGTGGCCATGGTTTTTATAAGCCCACTGCAAATTACCTTTCTCTTAGTATTACAGAAAATAACAGCTTGGGTGATGGTCAACGTATCATAAAGATCACACAGCGTATCAAACTTCCATTCCTCTTTCTCAACAGCAACGAAGAATTGTTTGATGCCCTAAAAACACAACATCAAAGTATGTAGTTGCCTAAAAGGACACAAAATTGGTAGAAGCGCAACTAGCAGTGGTATTGGTATTTACCTCCAGGGTCAACTCATCACGCTTAACAAGGATCCTAACTGGCTCAGTCATGAACTTGCTAGTCATCTCCAGGATCTCATGAGGAAGAGTCGCAGATATCAAAACCACCTATTTAAAGTTCAAACGAAAGCACATACACGCTGACATCAGCTGAAGTTTATCATCATCAAAAACAGGATTGAAAGAAGGTACTCATTGTCCATTCATTCAGCAGCGCGGCACATGTTCAAGAAAATAAATAGATAGAAAAAATAGATGGAACTGAGCAGGTAGTGCCATAAGTAGATATGTGCAAACGCCAAACAGGGATGCACTAATCACCAAAATATAGACAAAATAAACTTTAGTAACAACAAATCATGATAAAATGATACGATACACTTGGTGGCAGATTGGATAATGTTATCATGTTAAAAAAATAAGCAGATGTTTAGTGATATGATACATAAATAAAATACAAGATTATAATGTGTGAGAGTAACCTGAAGTTCCGGTGGGAGATATCTGTAGACATCATAAATTTGATCCTTGAAGCCTCTGCTCAACATCTCATCAGCTTCGTCCTGTATGATGGAAGGAATTAGCCTGCTGTGACTTTGAGGAGATAGCATATTGTTGGGAGCACGAAAACAGAGATAGTTAACTGACAAGAACTAGAAGCTTGATGGCTCTTGTTCGGAGGGTCCTTCTCTTGATCATATCACAGACTCTGCCTGGAGTTCCCGAGACAACGTGCACCCCGTGCTCAAGCCTCCTGATATCCTCGCTAATGCTTTTTCCACCAATGCAGGCATGCACTTGGACGTTGAGGTAGTCACCAATAGCCAGCATAACCCTCTCCGTCTGAGAAGCAAGCTCCCTGGTAGGTGAGAGTATCAAAGCCTGCACCCTGTGAAACAGGAAGGGAAGGTAGGGTTATACTTTGACAGAGTCGGGCAGCTAGGGTTATTTTTTTAGGGTAAATCGCAAATGGGCGAGGAAATCAATCAATCGCAAATGGACGGGGAAATCAATCAATCAATCGCAAATAGGCGGGGAAATCAATCAGAAAGAAGAAGGGAGGGTCCTTACTCGCGGACTGCGGTGTCGACGATCTGGCAGACGGTGAGGGATATCATGGATGTCTTGCCCGTGCCGGACTGGGCCTGCGCGATGACGTCGCGGCCGTTGATGATGGGGAGGACGGCGCGCTGCTGGATGGCGGAGGGCTTCTCGAAGCCGTATCCGTAGATGCCGCGGAGGAGGTCGTCCTTGATACCCATCTGGTCGAAGCTGCTGACGACCTCGACCCCCGGGGAGGTCTCGAAGGTGAGGTTATCGTCGTCCATGTTACGGGCGCCGCCGGGGCCGCGGCGGGAGGTGGTGGGCGCCGCCATGGAAACCCTAGCTGGAGCTGGATTTTTCTTGTTGAGGGAGGGGAGGAGGACGACTCGAGTTGTGCCCTTCCTTTTGCGTCTGGGCCCGGGCCGTTTGCAAATCTCCCCCTTGTCTTCCTTATATTTTAAAAAGAATAGGATCAAACAACCGGCAGTCAAATCAAAAGAAATTGTTAGCGCTGTGTTCAGCTGAAAAATTATTTTTAGTTTCTATTCATCACCTCACATAATACGTTTTCTATAAAATTCTTTTTCACCCCTCCTATTCATTCGCTCACATAACACGCATTCCAGTAAAAAAAAAAGTATTTTTTCTCCTCCTCTATCTAAACATGGGAACCCGCGGTCCTACCTTCCAAGTTCAGGAACATTTGCGTACAAAACCTTACATTTTCATAAAATCAACTCGCCGTCCTAACCCTCTCTCAGATTTTTTTAGAAAACCCCTCGCCATATAATAGAATCAAACCATAACCCGTTCCATTCACTATTTATACACGGGCAATATTATAGGTACAATTTAAACAACAAAATATGTTGTAATGAAAAGTTCTTCCATATAAAAACTTGATCTAAAATTAAAAACTACAACTTTGTTTATAGTACATTTTGAAATGCATAACGCTTTTGTTATTCATTTCCACAAATTCTCATATATTGCACGTTGTACCCAACGCTTCCGGAAACGAACAAATACAAAGATTGAGCAAAAAATCACAACCTAAAATCAACCAGCACTATAGATACATATGAGTATCAACTTTTTTTAAAAAAAATAACTTTGATAAAAATCAATCTGCACTTTTTCTACGTCCCTACCACATAGATCTCACGAACTTTGACGAAATCAATCTGCAATTCACGAAAAATGAATCCATAGAAAACCCACCAGACTTTTACGAAACCAACCATTTTAATGTGTACCGATGACGGGTTAAATATTCTCGCATATTTATACACCGCATGCACCACAATATTGACACGCATGATAACTACCACATACAAGCTTTCTCGCTATCCATACTCAATTTTTCACATCTCACACATATAGATTTAACGGTCTAAATTAAATTTGGCCAAACACATCACAACATTACTTTATAAGCATATATATATATATATATATATACATCGGTGGCGGACCCCTCCGTGGCGCGGTAACTTTCTAGTTGTACCTACTCTTAGGTGACGCACAGAACAGTTCCTATGGAACTTCACATCTTTGACAAGAAAACTAACAAAACGAAACTCACGATCGACAAAAGCTCACTCACAACAACACATGTAGATGCACGGCTTTCCCATTGCCTGTCGGGGTTCTTCGTGGCCGCGGCCGGCAGCGCGGAGGGTAGGGTCGATGAGGAGGCGGGGGAGATGTGCTCGGCTACGGCGGCGGCACCAGCGCGGACGGAGAGGACGACGGGACACTCGCGCTAGCCGAGGTCCTCGGAGCCGGAGGTCGCGCGTGGTCTCGTCCACCGAGAGCGCGGCGGCCGGATGCAATGACCGGATGAGGACCAGCTATTTTTAGGAAGGGCTTTATTTTGTTTTTGCGATCGCCATCGCCATTTTCCCTGTTATTGCAAAAAAAAACAGGCCACCACCAGTCACGCCATTTGACTGGCCAACCTTGTTCACACGTCATATCGGACTCTTCGATCGCTAACCCAAACAAACAGACATAATGGGTTGTCTAGTTGGCTATCTACAGGATGTTTAATTTGTTCTTTTGGCTATCTACAGAATATTTAATTTGTTCTTTGACACACAAATCATAGCGATATATTATATACCTGATCTTTGATCTTTGTAGCCATTTTATTATGTACATGAGATCTTGTACAAAATAAATATGTATATAGCAACTACCATATCCTCTCACACCTCGCGTCTTTCTTTTTTTTCCTTTTTTTTGTTTCCTCTTGTTTTTCCTTTTATTTTTTATCCCCCTTCCTTTTTTAATCCCCCGATGCCCTGTCAAACTCTATCTTCTCGAACTCTCTCAATCTCTCGTTCTTCTCTCTCTCGATCTATGCGAGATGCGCAAGCGTAGCTGCGGAAGCTTGCGTGCGAGGTGCGAGCGGACCGCTCCTCGCTCCGCGGCCGCGGCGCACGTCTGCGCCGCGCGATGTGCCCCCGTGCCCCCCCCCCCCTCTCTCTTCTCCGCGCGCTGCTGCACGAGGCGAGGTGGATCTCGGGGTCGAGCTGCTGCTGCGTGCGGCGAGGCGAGCACAACGGGAGCACCGACACGAAGCGAGCTGCGGGCGTCGAGCGCGTAGGGCATCGGGCGCAGGCAAGCACAGCCGGAGCACCGGCTCGAGTTGGCTTCTGTGTTATTTGATTCGGTCTTCGTGATTGTTGATTTGGTTTGTTGGAGCTCAATTTGAGTTTTTCTTTCTTCGATCCGACCTTGGTAGAGCTTGATTTGGTTTATTTCTTCTTTGATTCGGTCTCCTGGAGCCTCCTCTCTCACGGTGGCTTCTGCTCTCCCCGTTCTTGAGTGGCGGCGGCGGTCCTCCTCGCCTGAGATTCTCTGTTCTTGAGGAAGAAGATTTGGGGGAATCAAATAGCGCGAAACTTGGGTGCCTCCACTCGCGCGCATCGGATCTGCGCCGCCGCCGTCTCCCCACAACGCTTCTTACAACGCGCTGCGAGTTGTCGTTTCCGCCTAGGAGCACGAGCCAAGCTCGTAGACGAACGAGACGACGAGGGCGTCACTCGTGCGCTAGCGGAGGGTGTTTTATGAAAAAAAACCATTGCATGTCTCGACGCCCGTTGTACATGCCCTAAATGTAGCTGGCCGCAACGCATCGCCATCCCGATTTCCAAGGCGTCAGCCTCCCTTGCGTGTTCCTTCCCCCCTGTGTACTCCGTCTCATTTTTTTATCTCGTGTACTCGGTCTCCCGCACCTGTGCTCCGGTGCTTGATCGCTTGAGTGCACAAACCAGATAGACAAGGACCATGTGGATCGATTTGCTTTTTCTATATTTTTTATTTTTTCCCTTTCTCCTTAATTTATACAATGATAGTTTTGTGTGTGGTAGTATACATTTGACCGTTCAGATTAAGACAGTTGCAAAAGAAATTGATTACATATGATTTGGGTTCCAATAAAATGTAGCGCAATGGGATTTGGAGTACGAGATTTGGCTAGTCTGTTGGAGCGATGAGTAATACGGAGGAGGAATCTTTTGAAGTGGATAGCTAAATAAAAATATGGAGAGTCAGGTTTGGCTGGAGATGCTTTTATACGTTTCGCTGTTGGGCCGAGGTATGGGTAGCAAGGAGCATGCGTGTGGTAGGAAGGGAGATATTGAGGTGATTTCTTTAATCTTTCTAAAAAAATGATTTGTTTAATCGGTATGCTTGTGTTAGGAAGGGAGAGATATTTAGGTGATTTACTTAATTTTTCTAAAAAAGTGATTTCTTTAATCGTTTTAGCCATTGTATCTAGCCTGCTAAGATTTTAAGCCTAATTTAAAAAAGTGATTTTTTTCTTAGTTTTAAATAATCTTTTTGATGGAATAATTTTAAATAATCTAAACATATCAAAATAACGAAATATTTAATTTATTGTCATCAGGTCATCCAATTGTCATTATTAGAGTGGATTCCACATGTTTACCATATGGGAGGGAGGAATGTTCCACCATCCGTCCCTTGCCTCAGCCAAAGAGCGGCGGCAGCGATGAGGCCCCACAATTGGTGTTGTTGTTGCACAACTCGCTCCACCGCGCATGCCAGGTCGATAGGTCCACAAGTCTTTACTTATTACCATTCATGTCTTCTTATTTGGGCTAAGCACATATATGCCTAAACAAGCATGCTAAACTTATGCAGCTATAAAGTTGATCTAAAAAAAGTTATGCCATGCCAAGTGATTTGGAGCGTGAAATTCTAGTCAGCTCAAAATCAAAGATTAGAAATAAAAAAATATTGTATTTTATACTTATACAAATATATTGCTTTAGCACGTAGCAACGCACGGGCTTGTGTGGGTGGGCTGTCCAGGCCCGTTGGGCTCATTCCCGATGGGCTGAGCTCACAAGGCTGTTGCTGTCTCTCTTTTTTTTTTTTTTTTTTAAACGACAAGGCTGTGTGCCTGTGTGGGCGGAGCCGGACGGACTGCCAGCAGCTTGAGCTTAGCTTTGCTTGCTCTTATCTCTCTGATTCTGATCTGATGAAGTGATGCTGCTGAATGAAGAATAAACAGCGCCAAACACACACCCCTTGAGAAAAGAGGATTGATTTTACTTTTACAACAGAAGAGAATAGACAAAATCCAATTCCAATCCAATGCAGCTTAGTAGTTAGAGCTTACATACACTCTGCATCGATCGATCGATCGATCGATCGATCGTCAATCAATCCAAGCTCAGCCTAACGAGTAACGACCATGACAGTCAGTCCCTGTCCATGAAGCTGTGATCCGTGGGCTGATGATCCCGCGGCGCGGCCAGCATGGCGTCCGACCAGCGCGCCGGCGACCGGTCGCTGCTGTTGGACGACGACATGGCCTCGGCCCTGGCCTCCCGCACCAGCCGGAGCACCTCCGCCGTGGCGGGGCGCCTCGCAGGGTCGGACGCCACGCACGCCGCCGCGATGGCGACCAGCGCCGTCAGCTTCTCCTCGGCGCCACCGGCAGAGTCCCCGCCGGAGGAGTTATCGGCCTCCCGCTCCTCCTCGCGCACGGCGCGCACCCAGCTGGGGATGTCCTCGCACTGCAGGTCCTGGAACGGCGTCCGCCCCGTCAGGAGCTCCAGGAGGAGCACGCCGAAGCTGTACACGTCGGACGCCGCCGTGAACAAGCCGCCGCCGCCGCCGCCGCCGCGCACCTCGGGCCCCCGGTACAGCAGGGAGCTCGATCCGGGCTGCAGCAGCTCGGCGGCGGCGTTGGACGTGGGCAGCAGCGTCGGCACCAGGCCGTAGTCGGTGAGGCACGACTCGAAGTCGGGGCCGAGCAGCACGTTGGAGGGCTTGAGGTTGCCGTGGACGATGCCCGACTGGTGCAGGTGAAGCAGCCCCGCCGCCACGTCCTCGGCGATCTTCAGGCACGAAGTCCAGTGCAGAGGCTTCCCCTTGCTGCAAGGCCCCCGAGACCCTGCTTGCAAATACAATACGATCAAATTTGTAAGTCTTACACTGCATTATTACATCCATGACCCATCCACCACCAGGAAGGCACGGGTTGGGAGGGAGGAAATGCAGTCAGCAGTATCCCAACCCGAACCCAGGAAGAAGGACCACCATGCCATGCATGCTCAACGACCACCACAAAGCAAGCAGCATGCAGAAACAGCCGTACTTGCATGGCCAGTGCGCTGCTGGGTCATTGTCTGTCTGTCTCGGATCCAGCCATCAGAGAAGAAACCACAGGACACGGGCTTTCTCCTCTTTCAGTGAGTTGATCCAGGCAAATGTTAATAGCATAGTTAGGTGATTACACTTTTCTGCTCCTCAACAGTTGTATGCTAAGAAAGATCCCCAAGTGAACATCTCATTTTGCAAAAAAAGGACTTTGTTTTTCCGGAAAGAATTTGCCAAAAAGGAAATAAGGCACCAGAAATCAGTATCTCCTTGGCTCATTACTCACATGCCACATGAACCAGAACCGCCCATGTTCATGCACTGTGGGCTCTGACTCTTTGTTTGTTTGTTTGTTTGTATCTTTGTTAATAATCAGTCAGTCAGATACTCAGATCAGACCTCCCTGGTAGTATTCTCAACCCCCCCCCCCTCCCCCTTTTCATAAGATGTACATCGTCTTGAGCCAAGAGTAGTATACTAGTGGCTCATGGTAGGCTTCCATGGCGTTTGTTTGCTGCAGCATATGAGAAGGGGCTAATAGGAATGAATCTCTTGCAGTTGCAGGCAGTAGAGTGGTGTGGGTGAGATACAATGTTATGTACAGGACGACTGTACCCAATTCAGTAGAATCTCTTTGAACCGAGAGCACCAATTCATTCAGTTGTCGTGCCATCAGTGAGTAAAATGCAGCAGTACTATACCAGCATTGCAATTCATGACATGTGGGACTTGACTTGCATAGTTGCATTGCATGGATGGAGGAGTTAAAACTAGGCTGCTCGATCTGCTTCACCTCACATGCATGCCTGGCGCTGGCTGCCTTCCTTCAAGTTCAATCCGGCCTCGTGCTCGTACTGTACTGATGCCAATTCATTCCTGGGTTTAAAGGCATGGGGCCCTAAATGGAATGGATCCGAAATTGGCACCATGCATAATAATTAATTTATTTGTAATGTGTTTCTGTTGCTTGAGATAACAATTGTAGTTTTCATAATCCATTAGGACCAGAGGGAGTAGGAAAGTGTTGTCCCAATGCATGCAGTGTAAAAGTAACTTTAAGGTGATGAAGCATAAGATATGCATGTATGCCCAGCCTGCCAAAGGCAAGCAGCAACAAAAGGCAGGCGTTCTTTTGGTTGGTAACTGCAATGCACGGCTAATCCATGCTAAAACCATTGCTTTTGTTTTGGTAATTCATCTCATCTCAATTCTCAACTAGGCTGCTCAAAATAAAATCTTCCATTGATGAATTTCCTTCCTATGGATAATGCTAGTACTTTGCATGCCAAAGGCAGGCAAGCAGCAACAAAGGCAGGCGTTCTTTTGGTTGGTAACTGCAATGCTCGGCTGATCCATCAGGCTGTTGTTTTGGTAATTCTCATCTACAGTAGCCTGCCTCTTCTCTTTCTGTGCTCAAAAAATACGAATTTCCTTCCTATGGATACTGACTGCCAAATCAAAGAAGAAGAAGAAGGTTACCGTGCACGAGGGAGAAGAGGCTGCCGTTGGGATAGTAATCGTAGACCAGCAGGCGCTCCTCCTTGGCCTGGAAGTATGCCCGCAGCGCCACCGTGTTTGGGTGGCGCACCCGCCCCAGCTCCTCCGCGCGCCGCCCGAACTCCGCCGCCGACGCCGACGCCGACGCCGACGGGTCGCGCATCCGCTTCACCGTCACGATGAAGCCCGTCTCCATCACCGCCTTGTATGTGCTCCCCACCTCGCCGCGCCCCAGCGTCTCCGCCGACGCCCGCAGCAGCTCCTCCAGGCTGTACATCTCCGCCACGCCGCCGCAGAACACCAGCTTCCCGATGCCCTCGCGCTCCCACGAGAACTCGCGGCAAGGCACGGCCCTCGATGCTGCTGCTGTACTCGCTGCAGGCGCCTCCGGATGCTCTTCCTCCTCCTGCTGCTGTGCTCCCCCGCCGCCGCCGCCGCCCTTGTCCACGTCGCCCGCCACCCGCTGCTTGCTCCTCCCGCGCCGCGACGCCATCAGCGCCGCCGCCGCCAGCACGCCCAGCACCACCACCCCCGCCACCGTCGCGCCGGCCACCACGGCCGCGCTCTTGCGGCGCCGGCTCCTGGCCCGGGGCGGAGGGAGGGGCGCGAACGCCGCCGTGGCCGCGGTGACCGGCGCGGGGCCCGCGGCGTCCGGGCACCGGACGCCCAGCGGCGGGCCGCAGAGCCCCGCATTGGGGAGGAAGGACGAGGCGTTGAACCTCCCGGTGGCGAGCGCGGGCGGGATCTCGCCCGACAGCCGGTTGGCGGAGACGTTGAGCGCCCTGAGCGTCGGCTGCGGCAGCGGCGGGACGGCGCCCGTGAGCAGGTTGCGGTCGAGGAGCAGCGAGGTGAGGCGGGGCACGGCGGCGAGGGAGCGCGGGATCTCGCCGGTGAGGCGGTTGCCGGAGAGCACGATGACGGTGGCGCGGTGCAGCAGGGCCAGGGTGGCGGGGACGCGGCCCTGGAGGCGGTTGTCGGCGAGGTAGA
The DNA here is from genome assembly GCA_015342445.1 of Digitaria exilis. Taxonomy (NCBI): domain Eukaryota; kingdom Viridiplantae; phylum Streptophyta; class Magnoliopsida; order Poales; family Poaceae; genus Digitaria; species Digitaria exilis. The sequence continues at coordinate 1,294,416 of JACEFO010001963.1, forward strand.
GCAGCTTGAGGTTGGGGAGCGCGCGCGGGAGGGCGTCCGGGATGGGCCCCGTCAGGGCGTTGGACCTCAGGCTCAGGACGCGCAGCTCGCCGAGCGGCGCCAGGAGCGCCGCGGTGAGGGACCCCGTGAGGTTGAGGCCCTCGAGGACGAGCTTGGTGACGCGGCCGTCGCGGCCGCACTGGCGCACGCCGGGCCAGGCGGAGCACAAGGCGGGCGCCGTGTCGGGGCGCCAGGGGAGCCGGTCGGAGCGGTCGAGGGAGGACTTGAGGGTCCGGAGGGCGTCGCCGTCGGCGGCGGAGGCCACGCCTCCCTGGAGCAGAAGCAGCAGCACCACCACCAGGAGGAGGAACGCGTCCCTGGCCATGCTTTCCTTTCGGGAAGGGATTCGGGGTTGGTTGGGTTTAGCAATGTTGGGGTGGAGCGACCGAAGCGCGGCAGCTAGCAAGCTGAGGGTGTGTTTAGATTGGGGAAAGATTCTGTTCATCAAAAATACACTGTAGATGAATAGTGTTCGGATGGATGGGATGAATAGGGAAAAGTTGAATGAATAGTACTTTTGCAAACTCAGAAACAAGAACTAGAGGGGGACGGGCTTTAAATGCTCTGCTCCGCTCACGGGTTGAAGTTAAGCGAGCACGAGGTAGACGAAGACGTACCCTCAGATCATCATTCATGAATCGATTTGATTGGTGCAACTACCATAACAAAGCTGCGAGATGCATGCTGTGATGCTCACCCTCTCACTCCATGGCTACCACAGCACAAGAGCATGAGAGCCGATGATGGCGCTGGACTGCAAATTAAGAAAATCAAGGCTGCAGCTGCTTGGCTCGGTCAAGAGGAGAAGAGATTCTGACCGCGTGCGTTGTGTCAGTCAGTCATGACTCCATGACCCTCTTCCTCGATCCTCTCAAAAGCCTGCGTGCCGCCATTAATTTCTGAGCCGCGACGTCGCCCCCGTCTCCAATGCGGATGTGCTTGCTCAGTTGCCCGTGCTCTTTTTTTATTTGGCTGTGTTCAGATTAGAAGTAAAAATACTTTTTCTAGATAAATAGTACACTGGTATGTATGTTCTGTGAGTGGGATGAATAGGAAAAACTTGTTGGAGAAGTAATTTTTCCAGCCTTTGCCTTCCAAGGACACCAAAATACTACATTCAGGTGTGTAGCATTAGAAAACACTGTAGCATTAACTGAGAAACGTGTTTTGTGAGAGAGAAATAGTGAAAAATTGAAATGAATAGTGAAAAGTTAGAATAAATAGTGAAAAGTTAGAAATCTGAACACGGCCTCGAGACAATAAGCACGTTGCGGATCTTTGCTGCGGTGAAGTCTTATGATCTCTTCTCCTCTTTGAAAATAAGGGAAATTTGTCTTCAGCGCATGTGCTTCAAAGTGTTTGAAAGTGTGTTTTTTACCAACCACGTCCCAAAATGGATTTTGTCTCAATTACATAGTCAAAGTCCAGTTTTGTAGGTTTTGTATGAAACACACCACACTAAATAAATTATCATTACCACCCAAGAGGACGCGTACAATGACCATTTTGTTTTTCATGGAGCCCACATATCATCTTTTCCCTCTCCCTCTCTTCTTCCTCTCTTCACTCTGCCGGCTCTCCTCGAACACTCCCTCTACACGCTCAATTCCTTACATTCTACGCTCTTGCCATGGATCCGTAGCTCATACAGCGAGCTCGTAAAGCACCACGCAAGCGCGGCAACGATGCCCCTCCCCTCCCCTCTACCTGTGATGAATCCAGCCTGCCGCTCCCCAGACCCATGTGTGTGTGCGTGCGCTTTGCTTCCAGGCGTGCGTGCGTTCATGACTCTGTTGCGGCTAGCTCGCCGGTTAGAGGTGCGCTTTGCCATTGGATGTAGTGCTTATGGTTCGGCAAGAACCAGTTGTGGGTTGGTTTTTCCCCTTGTTCGTTCTAGCTGCAGCGTGGATTTCGCTTTCTTTGGTTTGCTGGAGTTGGTAGCTTCCTCGTTTATTTTTGGGGGTGTGATCCCAAACTGGCAGCTTCCCAACTTCCGTAGCTGCTTTCCCCTTCCGTCGCATATGGTGCTGGCGTGTGGAAGCAGGACAGGGAGGTAGGCAAGCTAGCATGGGGGAGTTGTCTCTTTGTAGTGGCCTCGGTATCCCAGGCGCGGCTGCTTCAAATATCACCAGCATCACAGCTAGTTTTTGCATCCTCATTCCCTTCTGGCCTTCTCAACTGGTGTTTGTTTTCGATGATTTTTTGGGTTGGTCGATCGAAATGGAAGGTGTGATGTGGTCCTCATAAGGGTGATTCCTCCTCGAGAGATGCACACAGAGCGCGTGTGGGATCATGTGCTAGAAGCACGCAACAACACAGGTGAAGTCTTTGCAGGATGAGGCATCAGCGGAGTGGAGGAGGTATGAGCAGTGGAGTGAAGAGAGGAAGAAGAGAGAGACGGATGGAGAAGATGACATGTGGACTCCACGAAGGGCAAAATGGTCTTTTTATGCATCTTCTCAACGGGGAATGATTAGTTTATTCGGTGTAGTGTGTTTCATACCAAACCAGACTTTCACGACGTGTCTTAGACAATTTATTTTGGGGTCGTGCTTGGCACAAAAGCACACTTTGAGGGTGTCATAGAGACATTTTCCCCTAAAATAACATAGATCTGTTTATCTGATATCTTGAGCATCTTTAAGGACTAGCCAAATAGTTTAACTAGCTATATTTTCATGTAAAATAGCTCTCCAGTACGTAAGTTATCCAACTCGACAAACCCTCGAGATCGCATCTGGCAAGTCAACAAGCCGAAGGTGCAGTGCAAATCGTGGATTAGTTTACTGCCGGCCGCCATGGCCTTTGCGTCGGAGTGCCTCCCGTGCCTTGGCGAGGTTGCCCCAAGCGCTGCGCGCTCCACCGCGGCATGGAACGGCGCCATGAGCAACTAGGCGCCTCGAGCCCGCGCCTACACCAAGATGTCGCATGGGCAGCCGTCGCCTGTGTCGCTCACATGCCTACAGATCTCCCGCCTCTCCGCTCAGCCTCTTCGCAGGAGCTCCGGCCACGAGCCACATGAGCTTCGGCCTCATCGAATCGCCGATGAGCTAGCCCACGAGGTGTTGTTGTGGGAGCTCATACGAGAGGAAGTGGAACTTGCTGTAGAGCTCCACGCCGAGGCCACCAATGCTGCCCACGCCGAGGCCGGCGATGCTTTCGATGGCGATTTGGGAAGAGAAATAGAGGAAATATATGGAAAGGGAAATAGACCAAAATGTGGGCCCCACAATAAGACGATTGGTGTGTTAACTAAAATGGACGGAAGTGGTATGTAGGTAGAAGAAAGTTGGCACAAGGGTACTAGGGAACTTTTCTAAATTTCAGTGGCACAGGTAACATGTATTTTTTTTTCCTAATGGCACACAGGTAATTCACTCCAAATAAAAACCCGACGGATATCTTAAAAACCCAACCGAAACAAGATGGATGGAGCTCAAATCGACACAGCAGTTGGTTGGTTTACTCTATGAGCTACGATCAATCGGACTTTTTTCTACCTCATCAGCGAGAAAGCACTATATAGGGAACTTGCGGATTCTATGGCAGCCTGAGCACGAGGAGCCCATCCCTATCTCCCTAGTTCCTGGCTGTGCCACGAAGAAGAGGTAAATTGGTTTATTTTCTCATTATTTGCCATGTCACTTGGAGTATGCTAATATGATGTGTTAATAACCACTTGCACGGATATGAAACTTTATATGAAACCAAACCAGGTTGAAAATAGGCAAGAGTTTCTATTATATGTATGTTTTTTTTATAGAGAAAAACCACAATTAAACAATAGTTGGAGGTGTAAATATGAGTTTTTTTTAATCCAGTTTAGGTTACGCTCGATGATCGAATACGAGGCATGTATTTCTAAATCGACTAGACACCTAATATGTAGTTGCTGCTCATAGGATTTGACAAGTCTTTGCTTCCTTTTCTCTCTTTTATGTTCATTTTCATAACGTAAAATAAATATTTAAACCATAAGTATCCCGGCATACACATAAAATGACACCTATCGCACTACACATCTCCAAACAAATCCATGAAAAAATATCTTTGATTTTCTTTTCTACAGAGTATATGGTATGCTTGTTGTCATGTCCGTCACCAATTTAACGATAGATCAACAAAGCAACATGCTCGTAGCTTACATTTATCTTCATTATCATGTCGCATCATCTATTGTAGTGTCTATTCTTTCGCATCATGCAAAAGTTATTCTTTAGTATATATAAATTTGGTGTTAATCCACAATAATTAGTGTATATTTGGTATTAAACCATATCTTGCGTGAGACCGATTCTTTTGGTTTCTGTTTTATATTATGGCACATAAATAAAAAACTAAATGATTTTTTAGGGAAAAATTACATGATTATGGCACAGGAGCTAGGCAGAGAGAAACGAATGGTGTCTGGATGTTTGCAAAGGAAAGAAGACAGGGAGAGAGAGAGAGAGAGACAGACGGTACCGTGGAGGAGGAGGGGGAGGGTCGAGTCCGACCTCACCTGACCTGACGATCCGCCACTGCCGGCACGGCACCCGGAAGCCGCGATGGCTACCCCGCGCTCCTCCCACCACCTCTCCGCCGCCGCGGCCGCTGCGGCCGCCGGGGTATCCTACCCCCCGCCGCTCCCCCCCACGCCGCCCAGCGCCCCGCCCGACATAGGCGCCGGCGGCGCCGCCAAGCAGATCGTCGACTCCCTCCTCGCCCGCTTCCTCCCGCTCGCCCGCCGCCGCATCGAGACTGCGCAGGCACAGGTCAGCCTCTCCTCCTCGATTCCCCACCCATCATCGCATTGCCTTGCCGCAACCACCTACACGCTCGTCGCTTGGGTTCCAGATCGCCTCCCCACCCTGCTGCTAGTCTAGGTCTCAAAGCCTTGGTACCATTTAGGGATTTCGATTTTGTCTAGTACAATTTCTGCCGCGCTTGGGAAATGTCATGCTCCGCTGTCCATTATTCATGTCATGCTGCGTCAACAACATTGATGCCAGACAACACCAATACAGGGCTTTGCTGCTGCTGCTGCTGTTGCGTTTCACAGATAATCTGGTGGCACAAGGCCTTTAATTGACGATGAATTGTCCCTTATCGTGGCTGCCAAATTATTGTCCCGTCTGTTTTCGGGCAGTACAGCACTGAACACAAAGTTACATCCCATTCTAATTTTGAAAATAACAGGATGGGCAATACCTACGGCCATCAGATCCAAGCTACGAGCAAGTATTGGATTCTCTCGCCATGGTTGCTAGACACACACCTCTGCCTCTTCTGGAAGCCCTTCTTCGGTGGAGAGAAAGGTATGGCGGACCTTAAGATGTTATGTCCCCATTATTCGCAGCTACCTTTATTTCTTCCAGAGCAGTTTTTTCTTCTACAAACTGTCATGCTGGCCATAGAAAGCTCTTGCAGTCCTTTACTTCTTACTGAAATGTTGTTTTTAACTTTTTGGCAGTGAATCACCCAAAGGGGCTCATGACGCCTCAACATACCAAAAGAAGGTTCGCTACCATGTAAAAAAAACACCAGACACACTTTAGCACAGCCCAAGTAGTCACTGCAAATACCTTTCGTTGTCACAATAGCAAATGCATCATGTTATTATCAAATTTTATAAATGTATTTTTTTCTTACTCAGCTTGCTGTTGAGTGCATATTCTGTTCAGCCTGCATTCGGTTTGCCGAGTACTGTCCACAAGAGGGCATAACAGGTTGTTAGTTTTTCCATTTTTTCTTCTTAGATTTCTCTGCAGAGTAACTTTTTGAAGAAGTTAACCGACTACTTGCACCTTTTTTTTTGTCTAGAGAAACTTTGGATTGGCCTGGAGGGTTTCGTATTTGATTGGCTAATTAATGCAGACAGGTAAGGTTTCACTGCTTTCCCTAAGATGTATCTTGTATGATAAAAGTATGGCCCATCTAATACTACAGTTCGTGCAATCATAATGTGCCCAACTTTATCCATATGTTTTATCAAAATGAAAAAAATCAAATGTTAATTGTATAATAAATGTTTGCTGTCATATCTCCACAAAATCCACTCATGTTTGGAGTCCTGCCATTGTGTTTGCTTTCTTTTTATTTCCAGCCAAAGTTTATGCACTTGTGGAATTGTGGTAGGTATTGTGGAAGATGATTTTGTCCCTTGCGTTCTATATTTTCTGCAGGGTTGTCAGCCAAGTAGAATACCCTTCATTGGTTGATTTGCGGGGTCTACTCTTAGACCTTGTTGCACAGCTTTTAGGAGCTTTATCACGCATTCGGTATGCTTCGTACATTCTTGACTCCCATGGATAAGGGGAGATGCCTATATGCATGGAAATATCACATGGAAGCTGTTGCATCATGTCTAAGTCTCTGAAATCTATGACGTTTTATTCATACAGGTTCAGTTCTGTGACAGAGAAGTTTTTCATCGAGCTTAATACACGGCGTAATGATGCACTTTATCCGAGAAGTGAGACACTCAGCTTAATTAACGGGATGCGCTACCTTAAATTGGGGGTATGATATTAAAAAACAGCTCCAGTGCTTCATATTTCATACTGGGATTTGTTGATAGGGAGTTGTTAAGTATCAAAGTGCCTTTCTGTGTTTTTCTTGGTGCTCCAAGCCCAAGCCCATTCTTATGATCAAACTGTTAGAATACTCATGCAAATGATAATACCAGAGAATTGATTTCATGATTGATGTTGTGGTTTACTTAGATGCACCAAATTTTCTATGCATATGTTCATTTAAACTGGACCCCATAAAGTACGCCAATCTAAATCAATCTAAATTTTGAATATAATAATGAGTTATTTGCTTATACGGGTACATGATGAAGATTGGTTATCTGTTCACTTCCTCTTCTGCGAAATGTGAATTAATGTTTGCTGGATAAAATGGACATATGAAATGGCTGTTCTCTTCAGAGTTAAGGCTAGGTATAAGAAATGTATTTCTGTTTAGTAGAGAGTTATATACAGCATTTTGGTTCCTGCAACTCATTTGCGTTTTTCAGGTGAAGACAGAGGGTGCGCTGAATGCTTCCGTATCCTTCATTGCAAAAGCAAATCCTCTAAATCGTCCTCCCAACAAAAGAAAGAGTGAATTGCAACATGCTTTGTGCAACATGCTCTCAAGTATACTTGCCCCACTTGCAGAGGGTGGAAAAAAACATTGGCCTCCATCTGGTGTGGATTCTGCATTGACACTTTGGTATGACGCTGTCACACGAATAAGAGTCCTGCTCATGCATTGGATGGATAAGCAGAGCAAACATATTGCTGTAAGTTATATACTTCACATACTCTGCTTACTAGTCTGCTGCTGCTGCTGTTCTCTTCGGAAGGCTCTGAAAATGGTCATTTTTTTTGCAAAGGAAATGGTCATATTGTCTCTGTCTCACTGTCTCTTGAATTGGATAAATGATCAAATTTCATGTATGACCCTAAGCACTTTCTGAAACAGTTAATTTCATACCTAAGGAACCCAATATATCAATGATGCTCTGTACTTGGGAGTTATCTTATGACTACTTAATGTGATAATGTAAAGCTGGTGACCATAGCTTACTTCGAAGTTCGAACTTATTGCACACTTCACTGTTGGCGAGCACAAGGATTTGAATGTCGCAATTACAAAATATTGTGAAAATAATTTGTAAAGTTGAGCATGTTAACAAAATTTAGTAATTTGTGGCAAACAAAGCGCCAAGGTCCTCATTTTCTCTCTCGTTATTTTGGTAGCATTATTAATAAGCAATGCTGAATCTTTATTCCAGGTCGGTTTTCCGCTGGTTACCCTTCTACTTTGTCTCAGTGATGCCAGTGTATTCAACTCTAATTTTTCCCAGCATATGGAGATCCTATATAAGTATCTTAAGGTGATTTTTTTTCTTCTGTAGATATGTGATATGATGTGATCATGAAACAGAAATTTCATGTAATAATATCAGAATATTTCATCACTCAACATTTTATTTCTGATGTTTCTGGTCAATGAAACCTAATATTCTTCCTTTATGATGCTTTGGCAATATTACTGATTTATCAGTTATTATGCAGGATAAGAATCATCGATCAATGGCACTGGATTGTCTGCATCGACTAGTGAAATTCTATTTGAATGTTTATGCGGATTACCAACCACGAAATCATGTGTGGGATTGTTTAGACAGTGTTACCTCTCAATTACTGGCTGTTTTGAAGAAAGGCTTGCTGACTCAAGATGTGCAGCACGATAAGCTTGTTGAGTTCTGTGTGACCTTAGCTCAGAGCAATCTGGATTTTGCAATGAATCATATGATACTGGAATTATTGAAACCAGATAGTTTAAGTGAAGCAAAGGTTGTTGGTCTTAGGGCTTTGCTCGAGATTGTTGTTTCTCCATCCAATCAACAAGTTGGCCTGGATGTTCTCCAAGGTATCTTGACACTGGGGTAGTTTATTTTGTTTAACCTTAGTCATTATCTGAACTATGAGTGTTGTTCTCGAGTTTCAGCTTTTGGTATTGGGCACTATATTCCAAAGGTGAAGTCAGCAATTGAGTCAATATTAAGATCTTGCAACAAGGCATATAGCCTAGCACTTCTCACATCATCAAAGGCTACAATAGGTATGCTACTGCAAATAATTTAGAAAGTGCTATTGTTGTTGTCCAATTTCTAATGTTATTTTTTCTCAGATAATGTGACGAAGGATAAATCTCAGGGTTCACTCTTCAGGTCTGTGCTTAAATGTATCCCATACTTGATAGAAGAGGTGGGCCGTAATGATAAAATGACCGAGATTATACCTCAACATGGCATAAGTATCGATCCTGGTGTTCGTGAAGAAGCGGTGCAAGTGTTGAATAGGATTGTACGATGTCTACCTAACCGTAGGTTTGCTGTGTTGAAAGGAATGGTCAACTTTATCCTAAAGCTTCCTGATGAATTTCCTCTTTTAATTCAAACATCACTTGGACGCCTGGTGGAGCTGATGCGGTTGTGGAGAGTATGCCTATCTGAGGAAGTTTTGGCAAAAGACATTCAAAATGTGAGGCGCTCTAGTATAGGAGGTGATGCACTACAGAGGTCTCCTTTTCATAGGCCCAGGGATGTATCTGAATTTCGTGCCTCCGAAATGGATGCAGTTGGCCTTGTTTTTCTCAGTTCCGCTGATGTTCAAATAAGGCTCACTGCCCTGGAGTTATTGAGATGTGTTCGGGCGCTAAAAAATGATCTCAGGGATCACTCGGCAAACGAATGGGGTGACAATAAACTGAAACTTGAACCAGAGCCAATATTTATTATTGACATCATAGAGGAAAACGGGGTGAGTTCTTTTTTTTTTTTTTAAAAGAATACTATGTGGCATTTTCTGGGTGTTAATTTCTTTGAGATGCTAGAAAACTTGTATGGAATGTTCAAGCTTCTTAGTTAAGGAAAGATGTACAAGAGTAATTTTTCTCTTGCCTCCAGAGCATCCCATGGAGTTACCATGTTCCTGTGATCCATGTTCACACAAGAGTTGTCATCAAACTGTTTTTTTTGTCTGCTTTTCGATACGATGAAGTAAAGTTGTCTATTAATTCACAGGAAGACATTGTTCAAAGCTGTTATTGGGATCCAGGGCGGCCTTATGATCTAAGACGTGAAATGGACCCTATTCCTTTGGATGTGACTCTTCAATCCATTTTGGAGAGTGTAGATAAAAGCAGATGGGCCCGCTACCTCAGTGAAATTGTGAAATATGCAGCAGAACTTTGCCCTAGTTCTGTACAGGATGCAAGGCAAGAACTCTTCTCTTTTGTTTTTTCATAGTTTTTTTTAACTTGCACACGCAGGAGTACTTCATGCCATTGCATTAAGAAGAAAGATTGTTTGTGACAGCATGGTTTCTGGGTTTTATTTTTCTGCATTTTTTCCAATGCGAATTTCGATGGTTAATGCTACTTGTTCTTATTTATTTCCTTCCAATATCAGCTTTGACGTTCTGAAGTTGAATAAGGCATCACTTTTCTGCAATCTGGCGTAGTAAATAGCTGAATAAAATACTAGTAATTACATCTTGGGAAGAATTTGAGAATACGATCATTACATGATGCCATGGTGGGTACTGATGAAAAGTTGACAAGAGCCTAATATAATCAATGAAACGGATGCACATGCCCTTTCCTTGGTGTGCTTAGTTAATTTACGTTTCAGAATATAGTTTTGAGTAAGTTGCGCTCTTTTTTCAGACCCAACCATTTTTTCCTCTTCAGTTATTGCTGGTATCTTTTGAGAACTGATTGGTACTTGCTCATTCCATAAAAACAGTATTCTCTGCATTGATTTGGGAGACAAGCTTATATTTATTTGGGTATCTTATTAACTTTCCTGTAAAACGCCATATATTTATTTGGGATTTTGGGTATCTTATTAACTTTACTGTAAAATTCACAGATTAGAGGTTATTAGGAGACTAGAACAGATTACTCCTGTCGAACTCGGTGGAAAGGCTCAGCAATCACAAGATACTGAAACTAAACTTGACCAATGGTTGATATATGCTATGTTTGCGTGCTCTTGTCCGCCTGATAATAGAGAAGAACTTTCCCTCAAAGCATCAAGAGAAGTCTTCCATATGATTTTTCCATCACTGCGTCATGGTTCAGAAGGATATGCAGTAAGTAAATGCAGTGATTAATTTTGCATATTATATACTGCCTTGCATATAATGTTTTAATCACATAATCCTGCAGTTTATTCTTTCGCGTTCTTCCCATCAATATTTTTTTGTTTGTTTGCCAACCACAATGGGTTTGCTATGCAATGAGCTCCTATTAAATATGTATTTTCAGCATATTCTACAAGTAGCTGATTAGCGATTGCTGCACATATGCTCAGAAATTGTCTTTTTTACCATTTTGTATTATTTTTGTGGCTGCAGCTTGCTGCTACATCTACCCTTGGCCACTCACATTTAGAAGTATGTGAAACCATGTTTGGTGAGCTGTCATTTTTTCTCGAGGAGGTGTCATCAGAAACAGAAGGAAAACCTAAATGGAAGGTACAACGGCTTAATTTTCTTTTAGATATCAGTATATTAGCGAACTTCGTTGAATTTTATTTGGCCTCCTTTCAAGGGTGTCCATATGTTTCATAGACCTGCCCGTTATGCAAATTGCTCTTCACTTGTCGTACCCTTCTTAGAAACTCAGCACAGGCCCAAACACTCACATCCATGCACACCACCACCAAAAACACACACGTCCACACCTATGAACACCTATGGGAGACTAGTCTAGATCTTGAGACTGATGAAGTTACCACAACTCCACATGCACTATTGATGGGCATATCGATAGCTGCATCCTTAGCTTTCATCCAGACCTCAGTACATCTTTCTACTTCTACAAGCTCACAGCCTCTGTAATCTATCTTCATGTGGTCCGCCGACTTGCCGGTTCTTCCTGCTATACCAACCAAATCCATATTAAATGATGTAGCTGCATTTTAGGAGGATGTACATTAATCTTCTTTCTGAATCCTGTGAGGATATAACAACAAATAGAAAGGAGTGTTTTTTTCCATTCCCAACACAAAAAAGGAGAATTAATTTCTGAGTGACAGTATCTGCTTAAGCTTATATTGTAACCTGTAAAATATGGTACTCATATTTCTGACATCTCTGTTTATTTTTTGAAAAGGCCCATCACCACTTGCGAATTAAATTGGCAAAAAAAGAATCTTGTATTCATCTATTTGAATCATATAGATGAAGATTATAGGTGCAGTTATTCAAATACTCTATCTGATGGCTGCTTGTGTTTGGTTCAGCAGAATCCTAGGTCCCGCCGTGAGGACCTGCGCACTCATATTGCGAATATACACCGAATGATAGCTGAGAAGGTTTGGCCTGGGATGCTTAGTCGGAAGCCTGTGCTCCGTCTACATTTTATGAAGTTCATTGAGGAAACATACCGCCAAATCAGCATGTCATTGCCTGATAGCTCTCAAGACTTGCAGCCTCTGCGACATGCGTTAGCATCTGTCCTAAGATATCTAGCCCCGGAGTTCATTGATGCAAAATCTGAGCGGTTTGACAACAGAATGCGTAAGAGGCTTTTTGATCTTCTCCTTACTTGGAGTGAGGATTCTGGTAGTTCATGGGGACAGGAAAGCAGCAGTGACTATCGCCGTGAAATTGAGCGATATAAAACTAGTCAACATACTAGGTCAAGGGAATCTCTTGACAAACTTGCATTTGACAGGGAAATGACCGAGCAGTTGGAAGCTATTAACTGGGCTTCCATGAATGCCATCGCTTCATTGCTTTATGGGCCTTGTTTTGATGATAGTGCAAGAAAGATGAGTGGCCGGGTGGTATCATGGATTAATAGTTTATTCATGGAACCGTCTGCAAGGGCACCTTTTGGGCATTCACCAGTTGATCCCCGAACACCATCGTACTCAAAGCATACAGATGGAGGACGTTTCGGTGGGAGGGACAAACAGAAAACTAACCAATTTCGGGTTCTCTTAGCAAAAACTGCACTGAAGAATATTTTGCAGACAAATTTGGACTTGTTTCCTGCTTGCATAGATCAAGTAAGTTCAGCTTATATTTCTTATATCTATTTTCTGTTTATTTTATCAGGTACATGATCAAATACACATTTACAGTGTTGTTCAAATCATATATTTCATGGGATAGTTTCATTTTCTCTAAGAATTTTTCATGCTAAAGTTTTCTTCTGAGACCAATGCATAAATTGCTGTCTAACCTCTTTATCCTACACAAGTTAGTTTCAGTGAAAGTCCCTTTTTCTTTGTTTGTAACAGCGTTCTTTGCTTATTCTTTGTTATCTCTTAAAAAATTTGTTTTCTTTCGAGCAAAACAGTCTTGGAGATTTTTTGTTACTGTTGCAGTTTCTCACTTTGATCTGGAAAATATATGATATGTTCTCAATGGCGAGGGCCTTGTTCTGTCTATTTACTTGCCACGAGCTGTTAAATTTTGATGGTGCTGATCTTTTATCAATAATTTGCAGTGCTACTCTCCAGATCCTCAAATAGCAGATGGCTATTTCAGCGTTCTGGCTGAAGTCTACATGCGTCAAGAGATTCCAAAATGTGAAATCCAGAGACTTGTGAGCTTGATCCTCTACAAGGTGGTTGATCAAACAAAACTGATCCGTGACAGTGCCCTCCAGATGTTGGAGACACTTTCTCTTCGTGAATGGGCTGAAGATGATACTGATGGTGTTGGGCATTACCGGGCTTCTGTTGTTGGCAACCTCCCAGATTCTTACCAACAATTCCAGTACAAGCTGTCCTCAAAGCTTGCCAAGGACCATCCTGAGCTCAGTGAGCATCTTTGTATGGAAATAATGCAGCGCCAGCTTGATGCAGTGGACATTATTGCACAGCATCAGGTCCTTACTTGCATGGCTCCTTGGATCGAAAATCTCAACTTTGTGAGACTAAAGGAATCTGGCTGGAGTGAGAGGTTACTGAAAAGTCTTTATTATGTGACATGGAAACATGGGGATCAGTTTCCTGATGAGATTGAGAAACTCTGGAGCACTGTTGCAAGCAACACTCGGAATATTATTCCAGTTTTGAATTTCTTGATCACCAGAGGGATCGAGGACTGCGATGCCAATCCATCAGCAGAGATCACTGGCGCATTTGCTACTTACTTCTCTGTTGCAAAGCGTGTCAGCCTATATCTTGCTCGGATTTGCCCACAACAGACCATTGATCACTTGGTCTGTGAGTTATCTCAGAGAATGCTCGAGGACAATGAGGAACCAGTTAGGCCTGGGAAAGTTGATGTCTCTGCAAATGTTGTATTGGAGTTTTCTCAAGGGCCTATTGCGTCTCAGGTTGCAACAGTAGTTGATAGCCAGCCTCACATGTCTCCCCTTCTTGTTCGTGGTTCCCTTGATGGTGCAGTCAGAAATGTCAGTGGAAACCTGAGCTGGCGGACATCTGCAGTTACTGGCCGTAGTGTATCTGGCCCACTGAGCCCATTAGCTCCTGAGGTAAGCATTCCAAACCCCACGGCAGGCCGTTCAGGTCAGCTGCTTCCATCATTAATGAATATGTCGGGGCCGTTGATGGGTGTTCGAAGCTCTGCTGGTAATCTGAGGAGCCGCCATGTTTCCAGAGATAGTGGCGACTACTACTTTGACACCCCAAATTCAACAGATGATATGTTGCATCAAGGGGGCAGTGGAGTTCATGGGATCAACGCCAATGAGCTCCAGTCAGCATTGCAAGGGCACCAACACTTGCTTTCACGTGCTGACATAGCTTTGATTCTTCTGGCTGAAATTGCCTATGAAAATGATGAAGACTTTCGTGAAAATTTACCTCTGTTGTTCCACGTCACATGTGTTTCAATGGATAGTTCAGAAGACATCATGCTCGAGCATTGCCAGGACTTGCTCGTGAATCTCCTCTATTCACTTGCTGGCCGTCATCTTGAACTGTACGAGGTTGAAAGTAGTGAACGGGAGAATAAGCATCATGTAGTAAGCTTGATAAAATACATTCAGTCTAAAAGGGGCAGCCTGATGTGGGAGAACGAGGATCCTACCCTTGTGCGGATTGAACTTCCGAGTGCTTCACTCTTATCAGCACTTGTGCAAAGCATGGTTAGTGCTATTTTCTTTCAGGGGGACCTTCGTGAGACTTGGGGTTCTGAAGCTCTTAAGTGGGCCATGGAGTGCACATCTCGTCACCTGGCTTGTCGGTCGCACCAGATATATCGTGCATTACGTCCCAGTGTTAAAAGTGATAGCTGTGTATTGCTCCTAAGATGCATCCACAGATGCTTGGGTAATCCTGTTCCAGCTGTTCTAGGTTTTGCGATGGAGATACTGTTGACATTACAAGTAATGGTTGAGAACATGGAACCTGAGAAGGTTATACTTTACCCGCAGCTCTTCTGGGGCTGTGTTGCGCTGATGCACAGCGACTTTGTACACATTTACTGCCAGGTGCTTGAGTTGTTTTGTAGGGTAATTGATCGCTTGACATTCCGTGACCGGACAACAGAAAATGTGTTGCTCTCAAGCATGCCACGTGATGAGTTTGACATCAATGGGTATGCAAGTGACCTCCATAGGCTGGAGTCTAGAACTACTTCAGAGAGACTGCTATCTGTAACCGAGACTGGAAAGGTCCCTGCTTTTGAAGGGGTGCAGCCACTGGTGCTGAAAGGGCTGATGTCCACTGTTAGCCATGGATCTGCGATTGAGGTGCTATCTAGGATCACGATACCTACATGTGATTCTATATTTGGGAGCCCCGAGACAAGGTTGTTGATGCACATCACTGGCCTTCTTCCATGGCTGGGTTTGCAGCTCACGAAGGAAGTACCTTCCCTCGGGTCAGCTTCGCCGTTGCAAGAGCATAATCAGAAAGCTTACTATGTGGCGTCCAATATTTCAGTATGGTGCCGTGCCAAATCTTTGGATGCTTTAGCTGAAGTGTTCAGAGCATATTCATACGGGGAGATCATGTCGTTGGAAGATCTGTTTGCGCGAGCTTCACCAGCAATCTGTGCTGAGTGGTTTCCGAAGCATTCATCTTTGGCCTTTGGGCACCTACTGAGGCTCCTGGAGAGGGGCCCTCTGGATTACCAGCGAGTGGTTCTTTTGATGCTTAAGTCGCTGCTGCAGCAAACCCCTGTGGATCCGTCCCAGATACCCCAGGTGTATAATGTCGTGTCGCAACTAGTGGAGAGCACATTATGCTCGGAGGCACTGAATGTTTTGGAGGCCCTATTGCGGAGCTGCAGCGGTGTAACTGGTGGGCAAAGCGAGGAAGTTGGGTTTGGTGAGAACGGGCATGGGGCTGGCGAGAAGGCTCTTCAGAGCATGCTGCTTCCACAGTCGTCTTTCAAGGCTAGGAGTGGACCGCTTCAATATGCTGCTGGGTCTGGATTTGGGTCTTTGATGGGGCAAGGCGGTGGCAGCGCCGCAGATAGTGGGGTGGTGGCACGAGACGTGGCACTGCAGAACACGCGGCTGCTGCTTGGACGGGTTCTTGATACCTGTGCCCTTGGGCGTAAGAGGGATCACAAGCGCCTGGTTCCCTTTGTGGCAAACATCGGGTAGAAGCAACAGAGTGCAGGAAGGGTTGATGGATGCAAAAGCCTGAAGAATGGCATCATGGAGATTGATCTTAACTTGGTTGGCGCACAATTTTGAATCTTTTGAGTGGGCAGCAGAGCAGCGGCTGATGATATCGTGCAGGCTGTATTCCAGTGTACAGTATTGGGATTATATAAAAAAAAATTCCTATTTAATTTTGTTTTGGGTAGCAAAGGGAGGCATGGTGGTATCTGAATCTTGAATTATGGTTGTATGCATACTACTAGGTATATTGTTATTATTATTATCCTTCTTCATAAATACGGAGTACTTATGTATGTATATCAATCGACGGCGGAACGGAAGTCTGCTTATTTATATTTTTTGTATTGTAAAAAGAGGAAAGTTGGCGCTTTGTTCCGTGATGCTTCTATCTATATTATCCTGTAAAACGGTGGTTGTCTCAGTCATACAATCAAATTCTTATCGTGCATGACTTGGGATGGATGTGGTTGTTTGCCAGGTGCACTGTTGCAGTAGGTTGTTTCTCAAAAAAGACAGGTTCCTAGGTACTAAGGTACCAGAGCAGTGCAGAGACCGTTACATAACATTCAGTAGTCTCACACTCTCACATCACTACATGCAGTGCAGCAGAGGCAGATACTCGTAAAAGATGCAGAGGCAGCAGTAGGGCACACAGCACAGGCAGAGAGCAGCTGCTGCTCGCTCGCTCCTTCCCTCTCCTTCCCATTTGAGCCAGCAGAGCAGCTGCTCGCTCACTCAGGCTCAGGCCGTCAGGCGCTCAGCTCATCAGGTGCCCACCACAACCACAAACAATAAACGACGGATCCCATCCCATCCCGGCCGTCCCAAACAAGAAAATAAAGCAAGCAAGCTCAAAGCGCTTCTGGCGGCTAGCTCTTCCTTCCTTCCTTTTCCGACGAGCTATGGATTCCGCTGCTGCTCGCCCCGACGACGAGGAGGCGCGCCGCCGCCGCAGCACCGACTGCATATACTTCCTCGCCTCCCCGTTGACCTGCAAAAAGGTCACTTATTTCTTGCTTCTTCTGTCTGATGCATGCATGCCACTCGCCTTGCTTCCGTTTCATCTGGATCCTTCTTCAATTCCTCCGACTAGCAGTAGCACTTCGATCTTAGTTCCCTGCTTTATTCTTTTTTTTTCTTATTATTTTATTACTATTAAAATTAAGGGAACGATTATTCGTTTTTTAGCTACCCTGCCAAACATATACTATACACCGTCTTGTAAATCAAATCTGCAGATAGATCTGTCTATTTGCCTGCTACTAGCATATGTTTTTATGCAAATAGATCGCTCATCGCATGCTTCCAGCTTTAGCCTGTTATTGTAGTTAGGATCCATATCTAGATCCATGCTACTGCCCTCTCGATCGGCTGACAAACCCTAATATCATGCATACTCTGATCGATCCTCCACACACACATATATATATATATATTTATATGTGCAGGGAACCGAATGCGAGTTTCGTCATAGCGATGCTGCCAGGATGAATCCCAGGGACTGTTGGTATTGGTTCAGTGGCAACTGCGCCAATCCTAAATGCTCATTTAGGCACCCGGTACTCCCTAGCTACTCATCCATTGCCTTAATTTGCTCTCTGTTGGAGTATTCCAAACAAAATTAGTAACGCAATTCTTTCTTTCAGCCGTTGGACAGCCTGCCTGGGGCTCCTCCATCAACTCCACGGCCACCTCAGCAGCCTACACCGCAACTTCCTGTTCCAACTCAACCCCATGGATCTGTTCCTGCCAAGCAGCCTGTTCCGTGTTATTACTTTCAGAAAGGCATGTGTGCAAAAGGGAACAGGTGTGCCTTCTCGCACGGGCCACAGTCTCCACAGTCCGCGGCCAAGGTCTTTACTCCTGCTTTGCAACCTAATACTCAATTGAAGAACTCGTGGACAAAACCCAATTCTTCATCAGGCCAACAAAATGCGCCTGCAGGCATACCAAACAAGTCAAAGGTCAGCGTATATAACGCGAAGCCAGTTCAGCAGCAAGATGTGACGAATAGGGTCGACCACTCATCAAGAACCTATCAGAATCACATCAATTCTTATGCGCAATCCGGTGCAACAAAGCATTACCAACCTCAGTCTTCAGTCAAAGATGGCTTAACTGGGAATGATACGGAGGTGGGCGAATTTGTGAGGGAACCTTCCGCTGGTTCTGTTGTCCCTGTGGGTGGCGATGATGATGATGATGATGGCTCTAAACAGTCATTCATGGGAAACCAGAGCAGCTACCACCATCGTACTTATGGTACTGGGATGACGAGGCAAGCACACGGTGGCTATGAACCAGAAAGGTCATACAGAAGTTCAGCTGATAGATTGTCGTCAGAGAAAAGGATCTCCCACAGAGAACCTATGCCGGCTGTGGGTGCCGGCATTTCGGATTTACGCCATAGGCTACTGAAGCAAAGAAGGCTCAATAATAGTTCGAGATCGACTGAGGCCCCTGATATGAATGACAAGTATCTTGAGGGTGAATGCAATGACCAACATCAGTGGCAAGGTGAAGAGCATGATGCCCCCCTTTCCCGATCTCGATTGCGTGACAGAATAAGACTGCCTGGAGAGACATGCTTTGACAGACTGGGGTCACGGTCGCCTAGAGGCAGACTGTCACCACCAAAGCACTCGGACCTTCGAGGGAAGCTTCATGAAAGGCTAAAGGCCAGATCAGCTGAGGAGATGCTGCCGGATAATAGCGCAAAGAGCTTCGTGGCAAAGGCAAGTAGTGGTGAGGATACTGGATCATTGAACTTTGCTGGTCCAAAGAGCCTTGCCGAGTTGAAAGCAAAGAAGGGTGTCGGCAGCTCCTCTGGAGAAGATGCCAAGGTTATCGGCTCAGCTCGTTTGACCTCGGGAATAACTTCTCCATTTGAAGGCCCAAAGCCACTCAGTGCCATACTGAAGAGAAAAAGAGAAGTTGCTTCTGAAAACACAGCTGCTCAGTCTGTCAGCATACAAGAAGACGATGCTGCTGAAGGAGTGGGCGAAGAATCCCAGATCTTAGCGAGTGACACTGTTGGGGAGAACATGGAGGTCGGTAGAGACTTAGAAGAAGGGGAGGAGGAAGCCTTCTATCCTGAAGACGACGTGGCATACGATGACATCATCGATGAAGAGCAACAGGAGGATGTAGAGGCAGCAGTGGAAGACTATGACTACGAGGCTGCTGCAGGTCAAGAGGTGGAGGAGCATCAGGATGTTGAGGCAGCAGCGCAAGATTATGACTACGAGGTGGCCGATGCCGACGCTGCTGCAGGTCCGGAGGCAGAGGAGCATCAGGATGTTGAAGCAGCAGCGGAAGACTATGACTACGAGGCAGCTGACGTCAACGCCGATGGTTACGACGAGGACGACTTGGAGGATGATGATGACGACTTTGCGCGGAAAGTGGGCGTCATGATCTCCTGAGCCAGTCAAGTTATTGTTGGAGACCCAAGCAACAACAAGAAATATTTTCATCTCATATAGTTGGGGAGAAAAGGGATAGAAGAAGGACACGCACGCCTCTTGTATCAACCAAACCAAGCAGAAGCAGTGACTGGCTAGCTAATGTCTGTCTGTACTCACACATGTTCATTGCTGTGTTTTACTCCAACTTGTACTGTTAGTTTACATGAGACCTAACAGATACACCAAACTCTACTTGCATTTGTTCTTTGGTGCAGAAGATGAAAACATATTTATTGCTGGTAGAGCGTACACATTACATTCTATTATTTCCCTCCAGATTTGAACCGAACTGAACGAATCCATTTGAAAAAGAAAAAACCTCATCCTCCAACAAGTGGGAAATGAATCCACTTGTTACTCAACAAAACACTGGACTATCTTCTTATACTACAAGAGTGAATTGGACTATGTAGTTTGGACAAGATGTTGCATCATCTTTTCTGAATTGGTCTCAACAAGTCCCTCAGAGGTCCTTGACCTTTGACGTTTTTGCGCTCCTGTGGCTTGTCTTTGCTGCAGCTGCAGCTGCTGGTGTTGAGGTTTGCACCGCAGGAAAGGCAGAGGCCTTTGCAACTGGGGCTGCAGACTGCATCCATGGTGATCTCCAGGTGAATGATGTCTCGGATGTGCTTGGAGATGTCAATTTCCTTGTCAGCAGCTGGGAAGTGCAGCCGATCATCCCAGTCAACATCTTGGTCGTCTTCTTCCAGGGTTCCGGTTAACGTAGCACCTTTAGCAATGTCTTCTTCATATATCGTGCCGAGATCAATTACATCGGGCTCCTCTACTGGGTCTTCTGTCAACAGCAGGGAGAAATTGGCAAATATACCTTCAGGTGCTGTCTCAGCACACCTGGGGGAGGAAAGAAGAAAAAAAAAGTATATTACGACGGTAGTTACAACTTACAATGAGATGATTCAGTCAGTGCCCTTAGTTTTTCGCATTTCAGTCAAACAGCTGATTTTTGAGTTACAATAAATAAATGCTAGTATCAAGAGATATATGATGACCTTATCTCTACAAGTAAGGGCCTGTTTGTTTTAGCTTATAAATTATATAATCAATCTAATAATCCATAAGCTGAAACAAACACCAATAGGATTATAACAGATTATGAAAATTCACAAGTCAGATTATTAGAATTCAGCAAGCTGCTCTTGATTATAATCTGGAATGATTATATAAGTTGCCCTAAGTTTGTTTTCATATAGAGAAGTCAATGAGAATGGAGTTTGGGTGGTCAGTAAACAGAGATATTTACTGTCGATAGTAGTATGACTGTAATAATACCTAAACAAGATACTGTAGAATAAGAGTGAGAGACCTGAAGCAGCCGAGCGTGATGACGGTGCGCACGATGCCGTCGAGGCGCAGGCGGCCGCGGCGGCGGGTGACGTCGAGGGAGACGAGGACGGGGGTCTGGGCCTGGGCCCCTAGCCCCATGGCGGCGGCACGCGCGCGGGAGTCGTGGGAGGAGAGGTCGCCGAGGCCGAGGCGCTCCAGAGTGGTGGCGTACTCGAGGTGGTGGACGGCGGCGTCGCGACGGAAGACGAGCGCGCCCTCCCAGGGAGAGTCGGAGTCGTCGTCGGATTCGGGCCAATCAGCGGCGTAGTCGTCCAAGTCGACGGTGAAGAAGCCGTCGTCGTCGTCGCTCCTCCCTGTCCTTGTCCTCCATGGAGCGGCTGCTGTCCTCGTCCTCCATGGAGCGGAAGAAGAGGAGGGGGAGCGGCGGCGGAGGGAGGCGGTGGGATGAGCGGCCAAGGAGACGGCGAGGTGGGGATAACAATAATACATCATGGTGTCCGGTGTGGAGTGGAGTCGCCTTTCTCTGCTTGTATATTACTCTCCAGACCCAACAACAACTCAACTCTACACAGATGAGATGACCCACATTCCTCGAAATTTCGAATTCCAGAAACTTACATGCTCCCTCCGTTCCTGTTCCAGAATATAGCTACGGTAATAGTTCAAAATTTGTGTCAAAATATAGCTACACGGATAGTTCAACTGCAGTTTTTATGTATGTGGCGACCAAAATACCCTCGTCTTTATTCCCTCACTTATCTCCAATCTAGGGGGATTAATTAGACAGGTCACACTAGATTAGGCAAATGCGTGATTAGTGGGACGCATGGCTGGGTCAACATGCAACCTAATCTATGAGGGGCAAATAGGACTTTTTATCTACTACCTTAATCTGTCTGAAAATCTCTTGACGTAGTTATATTGTGGAACTGAAGGAGTACCTACCAAAATGTTTTCTTTCTTTGCTCCTCAAAACATAAAAATAAAATACAAACCATCGGGTAAGTTTACACAATACTACAACAGAATAACCTACATCATCATCAAGCACTGCACTGCTCTGCTCTCTTTGTTTCTCCCTGATTGCAACATAAATATATCTATCTAGTATTCCAGAGGAGCCTCGTCTTGCTCTGCAACCAACCAACCAACGGCCATCATGACCAATCACAACACCGCTATAATTTCCTTGGCCCGCGCTTGTGCTCTTTCCTTCTCTTCAGGTCCATCCAAGTCCCCGATGTTGTCATGATACTCCTGCATATGCAAAACCATTACGCACATCAACAACTCCATAGATGTCCTTGTTGCTACATAAATATGACCTATAGCTTCAGGACCATCTACAACGGAAAACACATTAAGATGAGCCGCACACCTCAAGTATCTCCTTCACATCTTGCTTCGTAAGTTTGTTTTGTCTAAGAAGCAATTCTACTCTTGCCCTCATCTGGGAATTCCTGGAAAATCAATGAGATACACAAAATAAAATAAAATTGATGAGCTTTCCATTTAAACCCAACTCTGCAAGACAAAGCAAAGTACCAAAGAATCAAATATTACTAACCCAGAGTGCCAGATGTGCCCCAGAATAAGCGCAATTAGCTGAAACATACACATACTTGGTTCAGAAACATTTTAAGCCTGAAATCTATCAGATACAACACCATCATGTCATCGACCCAATACCTGCAGTGTGTAAAGTCCAGCTTCAAGTTTTCGGTTATACCGTTCATCATCATCCATCTGGGAGACAAAAGGAACATGTTTCTAAGAATAAATCGTTTGCTCAAATTGAATAAGACAATCAAGGCAACAAGGTGGCACCTCTAAATCTTCCAAATCAGGACTATCAAGTCTCTCAGTTTCTTCTTTCACTCTGTCTGAATACCTGCACAACTCAAACAACATGCAATCAAGAAATTAAGTAACCGAAGAAGTAAAGCAATCCTCTTTTCTCCACAGCAGATATACCTGGTGTAGAACTCCATCAGACGGTCTATCTTTTCACATTCGTTCTCAACAAATTTTCCTAGTAGTCTCATCCTTCGTGAGCCCTTGGTTATACCACCTAAGGACATGTACAAATTGCCAAACATGAGAAAAATACATAAAAAAAAACTGAATCACAAAAAGAGAGCATGTAATAGCAGACAGGGACCACTGTAACGCACTAGGGGGAAAAAGACGCCGGTCGGTCTTGTAAAACATAATTGTGGTAGGCTATCGAGGGAGATGCAAACATAATTGCTGCATGGTATGAATTGTTTCAGAAACTATTAAATCCACATGTGCAATGGCATTCTTCCAAGATATAAATGTTGTGCAGGTAAATGTATTACTTGGGGAAATCCACATATACAATTAAATTGAAGTTCTTGCATGATGAGTTGCTTTTTACTCAATTACCATAAGATCATGAGGCCAAATATTTACAGACAGGATACATCCACAGATGGATACAGGAAACTAGATTGCCTAACAAATCTGTAGAATACTTATGGATATTCATCTGATGCAAAAAAAAAAAAGAGTATATCGATGTTCATCCTCGGAAGGCACGTAGCAGGTTCATATGCAGCAAACTGATTTTTTTAGAAGTATTATTACCAGGGAGAACGCATCTAGTGACAGTGTGACACAGAATAATTATACAAAATGGTACTGGAATAGACTTGCCTGCTTACCAAACAAGGAGGCAATAATTGAAATGGTACGCTCTTCTAGCTCCTCCTGATAACTCTCTTTCTTGTTCTTCTTGTTCACAGGAATCTGTGGAAGAAATTTAAGAGACTCGTTTCAGAGAACAGATTTAAATCAAACGGCAGATGAAGTTAGGCGTATTACATAGCACAAGCACCATCAAAGAATAAATACTGCATCGCCTGAGATGTCCGAAGGGGGGGAGGGAAAAAGGAAAGGAGGAAGGTCACTTGCCTTACCCATGAAGGCGGCAAAAGCAGTCTTAAGGCCAAGCACATCAACAAAGCGCTCGCACGCAGGTGGGAACCTGGTCATGGCAAAATCGAGAGTGCGGACGGCAGAGCTGTATGCCAGCTTCTTCTGTTTCATGATGATGATCATGAGCTCCACGCCTTCAGCCTTGACAAACCTCTCCTTGTTCTCGAGGGGCATGAGCACGCAGCAGAGGCAGTCGAAGAGGTTCTCGAGCATCTCCTCCTCGTCGGAGGTCTTTGGGTCCCTGGATTTGTACATGGCAACTGCCTGGAGCAGGGCGTCGACTCCGTTGATCTGGCCCAGGCGCTTCTGGTTGGCAGGGCTGCTCTGCAGGAGGATGGCGAGGATCTCCGAGGCGTACTGCTTGTTGGCGTCGAATTCGCGGGCCTTGAGGCGCGAGAGGAGCCAGCGCAGGAGCTTGGTGCCATCGCAGACTTTGTCGGCGAGGTGGGGGCGGAGGTCGAGGAGGTTCTCGAGGACGGCAAGGGTGTTGTGGACGGCCTCGGCCTCGTCCGGGTCGGCCTCGGAGAAGCGGGAGAGGTTGTGGACGAGGAGGTCGAGCGCGTTGGCCTCGACGAGGGCGTCGGCGAGGGCCTGGACGGCGGCGAGGTCGGAGGGGTCGTCGGAGTCGGTGAGGTCGGCGAGGAGGGAGGCGGCGGCGGCGGCGAGGTCTGCATTGTCGTGGGTGAGGAGGGAGGCGAGGGAGGAGGCGAGGCCGATGGGGACGAGGTCGGGGAAGAGCTCGGGGGCGCCGGCGAGGAGGCGGAGGCGGTCGGCCTCGGCGTGGAGCGCGATCTCGGAGTCGGCGAAGCGGGCGGGGTCGTCGGGGTACTTCATGCGCGCCTCGAGGTTGTCGCGGAGGCGGCGCTCGAAGGCCAGCAGGAGGCGCTTGCCGGCCCGGAGGTCGAGGACCTCGACGGCGTCGGCGGCCGAGAGGTCGACCTCACCGGCGGCGGGCTCATCGGGGCGCTTGCGCTTGTGAGGGGCGGCGGCGTCCATGGCCAATCCTGAGCTTCTGCTAGGGTTTGGTTTGGGGTTTTCCCCCCACTTTTGGATGTGTTCGGTTTCGAATTGGTCGGGAGAGAAGGGGGAGGAGGAGGAGCAGGAGGCATTAAGATTCGTGCGTCCACGGAGACAAGGCTTGCCTTTGCCCTTGTAGAGGTCACTCGCCTCCTCCTCGGCTCAGAGGAAAAAAAAATGAAGCTCATCACGAGGTACAAAAACAAAATCTCAACCCAGAAAGTGCTCCTTCCACCCTCTGTCCTAAAAAAACAATGAAATTTTAGGTTTCGTCACGTACACCAATAAAAACATAAAATGATGCATATGCCTCTATAGAAAAAATAAAATAGATCTCACCTAAACAATATAGGGCCCACATAAAGACTACACGGGTCCCACCTAAACAATACGCGGGCCCCACGTGGGTCCACCTGAACAATACGCAGGCCCCACGTGGGTGCCACCTGAACAATACGTGGACCCCACGTGGGTTCTCCTTTAACAATACGCAAGTCCACGTGGGTCCCGCCTAAACAATACATAGGTTCCACCTAAATATTAGGTGGATCACACCTAAATAAGATGTTGGTCCCATGGGGGTTCCATATAAATAGTACGTGGGTCCAGAACTCATCACTGATGCAAGATTTACATGTTTTTTTTACAAAATTAAACTTTAGAATTGCCCGTTTTCCGGGACGGAGGGAGTTCCGTCATGGAATGGAGAGAAAATGATAAGCTACTCTGCTTTCATTCCATGCATTCCTCGACCCCGAACGAGATCCTCTGCAGTTGGTTCTTCTACCATTGAGTCGCTGCCATGTGGGTCCAAGCTCCATGGAGCCTGCGTGGCAGTTACTCAATGGTAGAGGCCCAACTGCAGAGGAACTGCTTCCCCTCGACCCATCAACAAGACCCATCACAGGACAACAGCATTCATCATCCTGGAATGAAATGGAATGGATTGGAAGCCAACAAGCATAAAGTTTTTTCCCTGGCCTAAAACATGAGCATGAAAGAATGAAAATTTGGTTCCTAGTTCTTCTACCCGCCGCAAAGAGCACAAATTAGTGGGGAATCAGATCACCATCATGCAGCACACCGCAACACTCGCGTTGCCCAGGTTAGTCCGGAAATGCCTTCATTTCTTGTGTGCCCTGTAGTCCGGAGGAGAGTTGTGGGGCAGCGGCGACAGTGGATGCCTTGATGAATCTGCCACATCAAAATCAAGAGCCCGCCCAGCTGGGCTTCCATCCCTCAAGCTAGAGGACTTGCGCTTGTTCTGCAGCGAAACCATTTATCACATCATCTGCCGCACCACACTTTGCTTCATCTAAAGCTCGTTATGAATGGGGGTTTACCTTGATGGATGTGCTGGCAGATTTCTTCCTTTCAGACCGGCGCTGCCGCTCCTTCTCCAACAAACCCAGAAGCCTTTTGTTCTCTTCGTCAAGAACCCTGTTGTCCTCGCTCAGCGTGATGACCTTCAACGAGGACAAACAAGAAAAAAAGAATGATTGCTTGTAACCAATAACAGGAAAGTCAGGTGGAATCTCAAGGACATGAGTGTTTTCCATGTACCTCCGCCTCTGCTGTGTCAAGATTCATCTTTAGAGTCTCCTTATCCTTCTCTAGCTCCTGCACTCTTGCCTCCAATGCTGCCACCTGTGTTATTCATTGATCAGGTTAAATAAAGAAAATGCATATTGGTACTGGTGTCGGCGTTTTTGTGTTTCCCAACTACAGTGGCATGTACAGCATAAAACCTGAAGGAATTGCATCGCACGCTTACTTGGCACAAATTTCTGAAGGTTCCCATGAGATCACTCAATTTACAATGACATGTACAGTGTATACTTGAAGGAACACCATTGTTTGTACCTAGGACGTGCTTCTAAATGACAGCTTTGGACAAGGGGTACTCAACAATGGCTAAATGCATCCCTCCGTGTTAGAGACACCAAAACCCCGGTGATTGGGTTTTTGTAATGTAAACACAATAAGACACACCCAGCTATCAAGCCTATCAATTATCCAAAAATAAAAAATAAAAATAAATAAAGGGACCAAGACTTGCTGTTCCATTCTGATGGATGGGATGGGTAAGCTAAAACATGATTCTATAGTTGGCAAATGCCACTAGTGGTGGGAGTTGGAATGTTACTACGGGGCAGGGAAGGATGGTGACTGACATACATACATCTGCGTTTTGGTGGAGGCGTGCGCGCAGGTCGGTGTTCTCCCTGGCGAGGTCGTCGCAGGACTCCATGGCGCGCTCAAGGTCTCGCTCGTAGAGCTCGCACTCCTTGGTGCACTTGGCGTTGAGCTGGGCGTACGCGGTGGCCACGGCCTCCTTGTCCTCGACGCAGCGGCGGAGTCCGGCGGCGTTCATGGCGGCTTCGGCCTGGGGGGGGGGAATGGATCAATCGAGAGCGAAGCTTGTGCCTTCACTGGTCTGCCTTGTGGTGTGTACACATAGACACAAGAAAGGTACAGTAGGTAGGTAACCTTGAGCAGGTCGATCCGGCGCTGGGCTGCGCGGAGGTCCTCCTCGAGGGAGAAGACGTGGTCCTGGAGGCGGTGGCGTTGTTCCTCGGAGGCGAGGAGCTTGAGGCGGAGGGATCGGTCGGAGACGGGGAGGCCCAGGGAGCTGTGGATGGAGTCGCGCACGTACTCCTCGGCGGCGCCGGGGAGCGGGGGAGCCCTAGCATCATCCATCTGGCGGCGGCGGCGGCGGAGCAGTGGGCTCTTCCGGTGACGGCTGCGATCCGATCCGATCTGCCCCCCTCCCCTTCGTCGAGGAAGAGGAAGGATGGGGATTGATTTGATTTCCCCTTTGGCTTTGGCTCCGCTTGGGAAAGAAAGAGGAGGCGATTTGAATTGCTCGCTCGCTTGGTTGAATCCAATCCAATCCAATCGACAACAGAACAGAGTAGGATAGGAGGAGGAGATAACCGTTGCGGTTGCGGCCCCCACTGCCCAAGTTGGGCTGGGCTTCCATTCGTCTTTTTTTAGGCCTTGTTCGTTTCTTCTGCTCGCGCGCGCGTGTGGAGGTCTGCAGCCCAAATACCCCGTTTGAAACCTTCGTCTGACAAGAAATTCGACCTTACAGTATTAATCTAACAGAGAGTACGAAGCACCACCGACCACTGTTTCTTTATTTTGATTTGAGGAGAGGAGAGGAGCCCCAAGCCACCGGCCAGTGCTTAGGCGATTGCCAAGTGTGGATGAACAACACAGAACCCAATAACATAACATGTACCTACTCACTGCTGTTATATATATCCAAGGATCTGATAATATCACTTAAGTAGTGGTGTTTTGCTTTGCAGAAACAAGATTTATATTCCGACGGCAAGCAGAAGCAAGGACAAGAATATCATATATGCGGGTAACGGCCGCAATGCCTTGCTTGCCTTGCCTTGGCTTTTTATGCTCATGGATCGATCCCAGTATATATATGTATGTATCTTTGCTTCTTGTCGTCCGTCCTCATCGACCAGGCGTCCTCAATTCTCTCGACACTTGCTTTAGGAATGGCCGGCGGGTTGAGGAGGTCCGACAGCATCGCCGACATGATGCCGGAGGCGCTGCGGCAGAGCCGGTACCACATGAAGCGCTGCTTCCAGAGGTACGTTGCCAAGGGCAGCACGGTGATGAAGAGGCAGCAGCTCCTGGAGGAGCTGCGACGCTCGGCAGCAGACGACGGCAGGCTCCAGGAGGAGGGGGGCTTCCTCGGCTACGTCATCTCCTGCACACAAGAGGCCGTGGTGCTCCCTCCCTACGTCAACTTGGCCGTCAGGACCAACCCTGGCATCTGGGAGTACATCAAGGTCCACTCCGCCAACCTCACCGTGCAGCAGATCACGCCCTCTGGATACCTCAAGTGCAAGGAGGCCCTGTATGACAACCAATGGTAAGTGAAGTGATCAGTGATCATGCATCAACCAATGGAACCAATCAATCAATCATATGCATCAATCAATGATTTCATTCAGGGCCAACGACGACAACTCCCTGGAGGTGGATTTCGGTGCCCTGGACCTCTCCACCCCTCACCTCACGCTGCCTTCCTCCATCGGCAACGGGATGCAGTTCGTCTCCAGGTTCATGTCCTCAAGAATCGCCGGCACCAGGATGAAGCCGATGCTCGACTACCTGCTCGCCCTCAGCCACCGGGGAGAGAAGCTCATGGTCAACGGCACCCTCGACACCGTCGTCAAGCTTCAGACGGCGCTGCTCCTCGCCGACGCCTTCCTTGCTGGCCTGCACAACAACACACCATACCACATGTTTGAGCAAAAGTTCCACGAGTGGGGGCTCGAGAGAGGATGGGGCGACACCGCCGAGGCGTGCAGAGAGACCATCAACTGCCTCTCCGAGGTGCTCCAGGCACCGGACCCTGCCAACATGGACAGCTTCTTCAGCAGGGTCCCGTCGGTCTTCACCATTGTCATCTTCTCCGTCCATGGATACTTCGGCCAGGAGAAGGTCCTGGGCCTGCCAGATACCGGCTGCCAGGTCGTCTACATCCTCGACCAAGTCAGAGCGCTCGAGGAGGAGCTCCTTTACAGAATCAAGCGCCAGGGCCTCGATTTCACGCCTAGGATTCTTGTGGTAAGTAAATTAAACCTGACAGCTTGCTTGCTTGCTATATATCCTGAGACCAAGACCAAGCTAGAGGGCTGACAGCCGCTATATATCCTTTTTTTTAAAAAAAAAAATTGGGTTCCAGCTAACAAGGCTCATACCAGAAGCCAAGGGGACCAAATGCAACGTGGAGCTTGAACCCATCGAGAACACGAGGCACTCTACCATCCTACGCGTGCCATTCAAGACTGAAGATGGCCAAGACCTGCCCCACTGGGTTTCCCGGTTTGACATTTATCCTTACCTAGAGAGATACGCCGAGGTTATTGCCACCTCTTTATACATATACCATTTAGGATTATTTGTTTCTTTCTTTCAACTGAAAACTAACTAGTGCCATCACATTTACCTTTGCGTGCAACTTCAGGATTCTTGTGCCAAGATCCTTGACATGCTGCAGGGCAAACCAGACCTGGTGATCGGCAACTACACTGATGGCAACTTAGTAGCATCCCTAGTATCAAGGAAACTAGGAGTCACCCAGGTGGATAGGGAGCCATAACAGTAATATAATCATGCAATGCAAAACCGCCTTCTTGTCGAACCAACCAAATTTGATTGTCTGCTGACAGGGCACGATCGCGCATGCTCTTGAGAAGACAAAGTATGAGGACTCGGATGTCAAGTGGAGAGAAATGGACCACAAGTATCATTTCGCCTGCCAGTTTACTGCTGATATGATTGCCATGAACACCAGCGACTTCATCATCGCTAGCACCTACCAAGAAATAGCCGGAAGGTTAGCTTGCTTGCTTGCATTGCTGATCTAAATTCCTATCCCTCTGCGAGCTGCTTGGCAACTTCGCGCGACTCATCAGAAAACTTTTGCGACAGCAAAGAGAAGCCTGGCCAGTATGAGAGCCACTACGCATTCACAATGCCAGGGCTCTGCCGCTTCGCTACAGGAATCAACGTCTTTGACCCCAAGTTCAATATTGCGGCCCCTGGTGCCGATCAGTCTATTTATTTCCCATTCACACTAAAGCAAAAGCGCCTCACAGACTTGCACCCGCAAATCGAGGAGCTAGTCTACGGCAAAGAGGATAATGATGAGCACATGTACGTACACACATACATTCTTGCATTTGTTTTGGTTTCTGGCAAAATCTTGCTGATGAATCTCAATCATGATATGATGCAACCAGAGGCTACTTGGAAGACAGGAGCAAGCCAGTCATATTTTCAATGGCAAGGCTCGACAAGGTGAAGAACATCACTGGGCTGGTTGAATTGTATGGCCAGAACAAAAGGCTCAGGGACCTTGTCAACCTTGTCGTCGTGGGAGGCCTCCTGGACCCCTCGCGGTCTAAGGACAGGGAGGAGATTGAGGAGATAAACAAGATGCACAGTTTGATCAATAGGTACCAGCTTAAGGGGCAGATCCGCTGGATAAAAGCCCAGACGGACCGTGTGCGCAATGGGGAACTTTACCGTTGCATAGCAGACACCAAGGGAGCCTTTGTTCAGGTATATGAGCAGCACAAGGTATATGCCATCAATAAAACTCAGTGCTAACCTAGTCGTCCGATGCTATGCCTTTCAGCCTGCGCTCTATGAAGCGTTCGGACTAACTGTAATCGAGGCAATGAACTGTGGGCTGCCAACCTTTGCAACAAATCAGGGGGGTCCCGCAGAGATCATCGTCAATGAAGTCTCGGGTTTCCACATCAATCCACTTGATGGCAAAGAAGCAAGCAACAAGATTGCAGACTTCTTTCAGAAATGCAAGGAAGATCCCATGTACTGGAACAAAATGTCCACTGCTGGACTACAGCGAATATATGAATGGTAAAAGTGCTCTCAAGTAATTATCCAAGGAACAAAATGCCCATTGATGGTTGAGAAAAACCAATCATGTATGAATGTATGCTGCGTGTATTGTCTTTCATTGTAGCTACACATGGCAGATCTATGGGACCAAAGTTCTGAACATGGGGTCAACGTATGGCTTCTGGAGGACTATGGACAAAGAAGAGAGGCAGGCCAAACAGCGCTACCTACAGATGTTCTACAACCTTCAGTTTCGGAGGCTGGTAAGTTGAGGACCCGTACTAGCTGGAGTACGATTTCTCATTCTGTTTTTGAAGCAAACTACAGTTCCTCAAGAATGTAAAGTTTTGAATTTATGGATGTTTCAGGCAAAGACTGTGCCGAAAGTGGGCGAACAACCCGAGCAACCTACGTCAATCACAGCGCCTGATAGATTGGTAGCAAGGCCAAAAGAAAGGCAAGTTTGTTCACTCTTAAGAAATTCAGTAAAAGAGAGAATGGGGAAGCAGCTGACCTGACTGACCGATGGTTTGTTGTGCAGAAAGACGCAGATAAGGATCCAAAGGTGAGAGTTTACCATGCTGCAGCTGCAGAACACAAGGATTTGATAGATTCATAAGGAGTCCATGGTGAATAAGTATAAATACTTCCTGTATCTGACATGTGCAGGATTGCGAGCAGCTTACTTGGACCAGTGCTCCCGACCTCCCATCTCTCGGACGCGGCTTGAAGTGCCAAAAACCAGATTTGTACCCTAGTGATAATGTGTTCCCTCGTTCTTCTCAGGCCTGTAATTGATTGGGAAAGATGTAAATGAAAAATAACTTCAGAAATAAAATCACGGCTTTCTATGATGATTTTGAAAGCAAATACGTGTTGACAGAGTTGCATTTTGCCTGAGACATGAATCAAAACCAAACTGACACACGAACAGGAGGGCAGCAGATCCAGCTAATTGCCTATTCAGGATACATCTAGTTTCTTTACTTGCCACCGCAGGCTCCCGAGCCCATGGGGCTAGCTCAAAAGCACCCGCCCGAAAAACTCCAGATAACCATACCGGGATACCATTTGCTTTACACGACAGACAGATGGAACTGCAAACGAACAACTGAGGGTATTACCAGTAGAAGAGACAATAGCATAAGTGCATACATAGCATTCTGATCTCGACGAAGAAACCTAGACAGCATAGCAAATGGCAAAAGTACAGCACGCAAAGTAGCAGCTGCCAGATTATTATTACTATCTCTTCCCATATTTACAAGTGAGGGTACCATAAGGCATAAGCACCCTAGCCTAGCCTCAGCAGTAGAACATGACCCTCTTCACATTATCCTTCAGAGCTGGAAGTGGCCTAACAGCTGCACCACCAGGGGCCCGAGTGCTACGGGATGCTGATTGCGGTCCGTGGCCTGCAGGACCGCTTGCTACAGAACCACTGTCAGAGGTCTCTGGTTCCATGTAGAAACGAGCGCGGAAGGCAGCCAGGTGAGCATAATACGCCGGTGGAACTGCAAGTGCAAAAGATGACTTTAGCCATGCGAAAGCAAGCAAGTGGTGGAACTGCCAAAAACAATCCCTGGAAGAAGGGCTAGCTTACCGATTGATACAGAGCGCGTGCACCTTGCATATCTGCACATACGATGCAAGTTAGAAAAATAATATTCCAAAAGGAAATTTTGTCAGAGAAAGAGACTTACGTGTAACAGAGATTGTTGGTGAGAGTCTGCAACTCATCAGCAGAGAAGTTGTTCTCATCCCACAAGACATGATAATGAGCTGGACGGCTAGTGCCCTATACATGGGGTATGTGATGACGTGCATGTTAGAATGACATTATATGAGAAAACAGAGGCAACCAAATCACAGTGCATACCTTAATGCCAGCATGGCTGCATAAGTAGAAGTCAAATTCAGTGGGATGGCATATCTTTGAATCTACAACCGTACCTTTCGAAATGTGCATCATGACAGAAGTGTTAATTTAGATAATAAGAGGCAATATCAAACTTCAACATAGCAACGCTATGAGATACTCAGTTCCTTTCAAATTAAACGTCATTCGAGCTTTGTCCTAAGTCAAACACTTCTGTCTTTGACCATCAATTTCTAGAAATTTGTACAGCCTAACAACATGTAAGTTACATATTATGAAAACATTTCTCATCATGCATCTACATAAATCTTATATGTCGAACTGTAAGATTCTAGAAATTGAAGGTCAAAGACAGTAAGGTTTGACTCAAGACAAAACTAACTAAATTGGCAACCAATATGAAACAAAGGGAATACACGGTAGTGTCAAAATTTACCTGGGAGGATGTTTCCACTCCTATCAATTGAATTATGATCATTGTGGTTGTGAGCAAATAATCTGGTATGATGGCGCTTCTGAACCACAACAAAAGTCACCTTTGGTTGGTAGTTTGCTTCCAGGGAGGCACAGGCCTGAGTGACACAGGGAGATTTTACTTAATGGTAGAATCAACATATGCACATACCAGATCTGATCAAATACTTACCTTTCGGATTGCATTAAGCTCATACAAAAGAACTTGATAAAATTGTCCTTCACTAACACCATCCCTGGTAAGGATAAATAAGCTTAAGGTGTAGAGAAATCCAAAAGCACGAGTTCTGGTCTTTGCTTTGAGAACACAAACCTGTAAAATATTATTCTCTGGGGCTTTTCCCCAGTTGACCTTTTGAAGGATATAAGTAGCTCCCTGTAATTTTGTGATGTAATGATCAATTGCATTGAAGAGAGAGAAAAAAAATGAAAAATGCATGATAAACTTGTCATTTGACCACACCATCTTCCTTTTTTAAGAAAAGAAAATTTGAAATAATGAGCAGTGCACCTTATCATTCCACCGCTAACTGTCCCTCTCTGTGGGTCTTGCCAGACCTTATATAAATCCTCTATCAATTCTTGCCGATGAGCTTGAGCAGAAACTAATCCAGCATACTTTGTCACCTCTGGCCAATCTTGGGATGCCACAACCTACAACATAAAGTTGCTGGTTAAAATAAATAAATAATAGCTTTTCAAAAAGCAAAAGTCAATAGTCAAGAACAGGTAACAAAGCAGGTTATTATTCTACTTACAGCGGCAATTGAGGGACTGCTGTCCTCACCAGGATGAGGATGAGTCACATCAGCACCAAATATGATTGTAGGTCTGTCAGTTACTAGAGGAATCCGCCTTGAGACTGCATCTACCAGTACAGTGTTCCTGCCCCCAACCTTTGCCAAATTACATGATGTCAACTTGAAGAACACAGAAGAAATACAGATTGTAAAGGAAACGACAAAACTGGTGGGTACTTAACCTTAACGTTTATCTTCAGAGCAAGATTTGCAAGAATTTGTTTGTTCATTTTGAACACTTGCTTTGTACAACAACACTGCGAAACTATCCCAAGATCTATTTCACATACACGCTTCAAATCACCTAGCATCAGGAAAAGTAATGTCGACAGAGACCTCACTTATACAACAATAATAAGGAGAACCTAGAAGGACTGCAGTCGATGTACCATAAAGTGAGCCGTTGTTGTCAGGTAGTATTCCGATAAGTAAATCAAGTTCCGTGCGTTGGGGTCCGAGAATGTTCATGGCATCATGGTACCTAGCTTTCAGGGCTCGCTCCACTTGATCAGGACGTGCATATAGAGGTGGAAGAACAGGCTCCCGAGCAAAGTCCTGGTATGATTATGCATGTAATGTTAATGTAGTAAACGAGTGGATGAAGAACAAATCCTAATATCCATGTTGTTGTGTTTATATAAGGAACTTGAGGTGACTCCTTAACGTCAATATGCAAGTTTTGCAGGAGACATGCCAAGAATACTTGCCATTCCTGACGCCTGGCACATCAGTGCAAGTTCTTGACAGAACCCACGAACAACACTTTCTTGCACATTGCGGGCGAAATTGACACATATCCAGCTTTTGACTTTACCACCATTTACCATTTTCTGGATAGAGGAAAGCAAAATAACAGTAAGTATTCATGCACAATAAGCAAATGGCTACATCTTTTCCAGTACTGAAACCTAAAAGCCAGTCTAGAACTGAATGATGCTAATTACTAAACACAACTATGAGCTCCAAGATGAAACTTAACAATCTGTACCATTATTTTTCATTGTTCATGACAGGACATAGGAATCTTCTGTACGATGATCTGTATAATGTGTGTGCCAGATAACAAATAGATGGCCTTCCACTTCATACCTATGTGGTTTCTTTGTGGCTTCATCCTATTCTATACATATAGCTTGACATTATCACAGATGTTGTATCATATAGAGTAGTGATTACTGTAAAAGCAGTCATGTGGCAGTATAGCACTAGTATAATAAGGGCAACTGGCCATAGTTAGGTCAGTAAGAATGAAATTGATAATTGCATATTGTCTCCCCTCCTCTACTTCAGCTCCTACTCTACTGTGGGTGTCATGCCAATAACAACAAGAGGAGTAAAATTTGTAAGAGCCAAGAAAGTTCATGCAGATACCTTGTTCATCATATTCCATTGACCAACTCTAGGTAAGCAATCCTTCTCTCGACCAGTCTCATTATACTTAAGCTGCATTAAATGAAAATACAACAAAAGGCTTATTAATGAATTCATATGTTTACAAAGTAAGCATCTTTATGGTCCAACTTTATGGTAATCTTATACCCAGTGCACGAGAGGATATTCCATTGCCTCATGACACTTTGTGTTGCTGAGAGCATGGCTAAGGGTGAAGCAGAAACGGTCAAAAAGAAAGAAATGGGGTCAACCTACCCGTGGAGCTGGTAAAATCCGTGCCTCTACTGATGCCAGACGATCACTAATCTTAATGCCAAACTCTTGAGCGTAGTCATCCTTCTCATAGGCGTTATGTTTAACCATCTGTCCACCCAAGAAAAATGAGGCACTAAAATGAACAATCTGAACTTGCAAAGGCAATTGCTGAGATTAGAAAGCCATATGAACCACAAAATAATAAGATACATGCCCGGATTATATCACGCTCACGATCACGTGGGTGCTGACATGTCTCATCCAAAAGAGCTCTTATCTGATTTTGGTTTAATCTCTTGGAGTACCTCTGTCCCTCCACTATTTTGCAGACCTGAATAAAGCCAAACTCTACATTTTTAAAAGCTTTTTTTTAAAGAATCCAAACAAAAATAATTGCTAGATTTGTTAAGAAAGGGTTAAACGCGGAAATTTGGAAACAGGGTAGTGTTTCAGAAATTCATAACAAGGAAGAAAGGATATTCTGATATCCATGTTCACAATTTTACCTCCATAGGCAAGTAATTTGGACGCTGTTGATTGCCAACTTGAAGGCAAGGAAGGTAGGTGTGTTGGATGGCAAAGCCATATGTCTCTTGAAAGTACTGTACAACTGACTTCACTATACCTCCTTCGTCAACAGGAAAACTGTGGCCAAAGAACAATGAATCTTTTACAGGAAAGTTTAAGCAGCATTGTAAATGTCCTTTGAAATGAAACGAGAATTGCATACGTTAATTCTCTAGTCGCCTGAGTTGTCAATCCAGAGATCCGATACTTTCTCCGCATGTTGCCACGATGAGTAACTTCCACCTTCACTCCTCTCAAGGCCTTCTTGATCTAGGGTGTGAGCATAACAGGAATATCATATAATTTGTTCAAGATATGTATATTAGAAGGAATCTTATGGTAAAGAAGGGAAAAGAAGAAAAGGTAGAAACTCCCATGTTGGCATTTTTCTTAATCAACGCAACATGCTGACCTAGTGATCTAGCAATTCAGCTATGCAGCTAAATAGCTTATGACATTGTATTGAAGCAATGTGAGCCATAAGCAGCTAAATAGATTACACTTGAGCACTGTTTTTTTGTCTATATCCAAACAGTTTCAATTTCAACCATCAAGAATTACATTTTTTTATCTTCAAAGCAATACATAACATTTCATTTGAACAATGGTTGTCCCTATGAGATGAAATATCAGGAAAAGAGTAGTTCAGTGAGAGCACCTTCACACGTTCTGCATCAGAGAGGGGCCTAGAGTGAATCTCAGATTTCAGCAATTGCCCGACAAAATCAATTACAGGTAATGGCTCAATGAAAGCAGTTGCTGACATATCTGAAAAGGCACAGAAAGTAAAATCAAAATTCAGGGGATATGTTTGTGCAATAAGGAAAGACAGGAAACAAGTGTAGATTCGGTTACCAATGTTCAGTGACAAGCCCATCTGAGTAGGCCTAATGCTCTGGTAAAACCCCCGCCAGCTTTCCAATCCATCACCAAGGGGTTGCCTTCGGCCCAAGTCAGGTGAAAAGAACGATCGGCCAAATGGTGCAAATCTGTGGGGAATCAAATTGAGAAATATCAGGCGTCTCTTCTTGCTTCACTGCTGCTAACTACAATGACACTAGAGATTCACTGGTACCTTGCTGAAGGCAGCTCCCGCAGCACAATATCAAGAACTTGCAATGCCTCTTGAGGAGCTTCTACATGCCTCCCAGCCAAAAACAACCCAAGGTGGTGGAGGTCGGCTCGTGCAGCAAATTTAATGACTACTTTAAATTTCCTACGCCGTCTAAATTGAAAGAAAGCAAATGGTTCAGAAAACATGATCATGGATTTGTGCAACAGGGAAAGACGTCTAGATGAGGAAAATATGAAGAGCAGACCTCTCGGAACCAGAGCCATCATCGTCATCAAGTAAAGTGATATGAAATTCCTGGGAAGTAAATGGCAACGAGCCGGCTGTGTACAGGCTCTTTCTACCATCATAGGCTGGAAGCCGCCCACCCAGATAAGACTGCCTGTAGAGATTCACCAACTCCTTGATAATGGCTCGACTAAGAATCCGTGATGTAACTTTCGGTGTGATTGAGACCTGTCCAAAGCAAATCAGATGGTGACACGAAATTCCTTAGGATAACAACAAACGTGCAGGCTGCAAGTTAATAGAAATCTCAACGCACGTCATAATGATGAAGATCCTTGTCTGGCAGCTCCGTGAAGAAGTGATTGGCCTTAACCAAACACTTGGTGCCAAGGCTACCGTTTCCTGGACGTAAAGGGAACCTGACTGACTTGCTTGATGATGGAATTGCAGGAACAATGCCGTGGCCTGCACTAGCCTCGACGGGTTTGTGCTCCTCCCCGGGATCAATCTCCGGTGGTGATTGTGAAGGACCTGGCTGCATTGGTGAGGTTTGAGCAAGCTCATGTGGAGCTTCCATTGCTTGGCGCAGCTCGGGAGCTAAAGGGCTCGCTGATCCGGTGGATGAGGGGGCAGCAGCCCTAGCAGGATGTGGGTGGTCTCTAGTTCCACCGCGAGCATGTCCCCTTGGCTGCTGCTGCTGAGCCTCGTCAGGACGAGATTGACGCCCTCCACCGCGGCCCTGATGGCTCCCTCCACGACCTCCTCTTCCAGCAGGCTGCGGATGCGGAGCCTGTGAGCCCTCGCCAACACCAGGATGTTGCCTTCCCCTCCTCGACCCCATGCCAGGGTTTGAGGAGCTGCAACTGCAAGAGATGGCAGCAGTGCATCGGAAAATAATTAACGAAGAAGAAGATCGGAATGGAGGAGGCAGTGGATTGATTACCTTGAGGAGGAAGGAGCAGGGGAAGGGGATCGAGGTGAATCGAATCCACTCCAACCCAATCGAATCGGCAACAAACACCACGAGCGGAAAAGGTAGGATTGCCGTTGCAGCCTTGCAGGGCAGGGCACACGAGTGGAGTGAGAGTGCTCGATGATGATTGAAACGAGCAATTTTCTTCTGTTCTGGGTTGGACCGAGCCGGGTCTTGTGGGCTGGATCACAAGGCCCGGTAGACCAAGGCCACGGCACGGCTGACACGATGCGTGCCGTACATACTACGTGGCACGTTGTTGGCCACACTAAGGGTGCGTTTTGTTAAAAAAAATACTATTCATCCAACCTTTCCATAGACTGTGTTCAGCAAAAAAGGTGTAAAAGTATTTTTTCTGGGAAGCGTGTTATGTGAGGAGGATGAATAGGAAGTAAGGGTGTGTTCAGATCGTAGGAAAAAACATTGTAGCATTCGCTAAAAACGTGTTTTGTGAGCGAGGAATAGTAAAAAGTTAGAATAAATAGTGAAAAGTTGGAATGAATAGTGGAAAGTTAGAAATCGAACATGGCCTAAAAAGTATTTTTTCCATCTGAACACAACCCTATTCATCACATCCCTCTCACTCACAGAACACTATTCATCTACAGTGCATTTTTGGTGAACAGTGCATTTTCGGGGAATCTTTCCTCAATCTAAACACAGATCGGGAAAAGATTTCCCGAAAATACACTGTTCACCAAAAATACATTGTAGATGAATAGTGTTCTGTGAGGGATAAGATGAATAGAAAAAAATTAGATGAATAGTAGTTTTTTTTTAAACTAAACACACCAACTATAGCACAGCCTGGCGCCTTCGTCGCACAGTATACTAACTGATGAGGGCATTGCATTTTTGCGTGCATGTTGGTTTTTCTTTCTTCTGTTGTTGTTTTGTTACGTTTTTTATGTACACAAAACCGTGTGCGAGCGTCCGATCCACGTTGTGTGTACCTTTCTTAAATCAATTATATATAGCTCTCTTACGTGTTTTCGGGAAAAAAATGCATGTGAAGAATACGATCAGCTGTCCGCTAATTGAGGCCTTGTTTAGACGAGGAAGTTAGTAGAAAGTTGGAGATGTGAATAGTGCATTGGTAAATGTGTCTGTGAGAGAAGATATGACTCGATGTTACTAGAAAGTTAGTGAAAGTTGAGAAACTAAACAAAGCCTCAATCAATCGACAAGATGTCCTCCATCCAGCAACTAACAAGCTTAACTCTAAGACCCTGCTGCCAAAATGTTACCAAAAAAATTCACACTAAGAAGGATAGTCCCTATCACATGACATGCTTCTTTGTGAAAAAATTTCACCAGATTTTTCATCTAACGGGCCAGACATCATTTTTTTACACCTCTAATTAACAACACAATAATGTTAAACTGATCTCCTACATTAGGGCCAAAGGCCCACTGGGCTCTTGAATCACGCCCCGATCGGAGACGCCCAATCCACAATGGTTGGCGAGCCTATGTCACACAGCGATATATAAAGAGATGGGGCCGGGGCGCACGTTACAAGGTTTTACAGTGTCGCCAATTTCCCACCGACAAACCATCCGATCTGAAGGGTGCGTAGCTAGTGACGGGAAGCACCACCACCGCCGCGACCTTGACGTCCTTCACCACATCGTTCCCATACAACGCTGTCGTCGCTGGACAACATCGGTGGCGATCCAAGACTGTCGCAACCTCCGTCGGCCAACCCTGCACCACCACTGCCGCCTCCGACGGTCGCCAAATGGCGCCCTCTTCCTCCTCTACACACTATAAGGGACTCACCTCCCTCTCTTCCTCCCCATTCCAATGCCGAATCCAATGCAAATAGTTTCACCCGGCTAGATCTATTGCTACACTTCCTTCCAGATCTCTCACATAATGTGTACCACACCATTTACAAGTTAAGCACAGCAAGCGTACCATCGTTGATTGACACTTGCTGCTTGGGAATATAAAACATTCAAGCGGCTCAATAAAACAAAGAATATATATACGCTTCTTCTTCAGTTTGGCAGGCGAGAAATAGGATACGGATGCATCCATCCAATCAAACGAATAAGTTACGACAAATATCAATCAAGTAGCAGTAAATTGTAGTAATCTTCAGTCAAGTGACCGGGTGTGTGTGTTTCAGTGAGAAATCAACATCAGCATGCCTGCCTGCCACGAGGCGAAGCTGCACTAATGCTAGAGTTCCAGCTTCTGGCTGCCCAACTGGCTGAGCATGATGGCCATGTCCATCCCTTGAGTCATTGTTGCCATGGCCATCTCGTACGGGCATTTCGCGGAGAAGCCGACCTTGCCTGCCTTTTTCACTTTCCTCATGCAGTTTTTGAACTTCTCGTGGCATTTCACGCTCATCAGACCTAGCAGAGAATAAACAAAAGGAAAGCAATTTCAACTGTTCAGTTTGAGGAAAAGGGAATGTGATGGCTATAGAAAAGTAGAAGAAATCCCTCATCAGGGGCAGGCTTTGTGGTTGGTTTGACTGGTATGAGGCCGGCCTATGATTCTTACATTCATCTGGACATGGATGAATGAGCTAAATCATGGTATCTTGATTTTAGGGCCTTGATTCTACTCGATAGAATCTTGGCTTGTACGATCTATTTATATGGCTGTTCATCAACATGTGTTATCTAAAAATCACCTAACCTAGGCTAGGCTAGGATATTGACAACCTTTATCCCAATGGCTTCATCCAGAGTACAGTATGTATGGAGAAGAATGCAGCATAGTATGTATGTAATCTAATGTGCTGGAGGAGAGTCGATGGATTGTGAATTTGCAGGTTGGATCCGGGAGGCAGGCAGGCAGGGAAATTGACGGACCTTTCTTGTCGACGCAGTGGTCGTGGTCGCGGCAGCAGGCGTCGAGGTCGTCGCAGGGCTCCTCGCCGTCGCAGCCGCTCCAGCCCACGCCGCAGTACTTGCCGTAGCGGATCCCCACGGCTGCGGCAACAAAAACGACGGACGGGTCAGCACGGCCGCGATGGAATCGGAATCGATGACAGAGGTTGGGGCCGCGCACAGTCGCAGTTGAGGGCTGCGCACGAGCGGCTGCACGGAGGAGGCTGCGGCTTTGAGGAAGCGGAGGCGAGGACGGCAGCGGCGAGGAGGACGGCGGCGGCGAGGAGGGGACGTCGACGCGGAGACATGATGACTTGCCTGCGCTGCGTCTGCGTGCGTGTGATTGGGATGGGCCGCTGGCTTCTTTTGTTGGGCCGCACGCACCAGGCCGAGAAGGCCTAGCCGCGGGCCCTAACCTGTCTGTCAATGAGATAGCCCCCGCCGCCGGCGCAGCAGCTGAGAGAGACGAGACGGGCGAGAGAGACCCCCTCCTCCCCCCCACCAACCACAACACAACAATGGCGGCGGCGGCGGCGACCTCCTCCTTCCCCTCCACCACCCCCAGGGCCAGGGCCAGGACCAGCTCCTGCTCCGTCCAATCTCTCGCCTCTCCCCGCTCCGCAGCTCTGAGGGTCAACGCCGAGCCCGCCCCCGCCTTCCAGTCCGTGACGGCCTTCGCCCCCGCGACGGTCGCCAACCTCGGCCCGGGATTCGACTTCCTCGGATGCGCCGTCGCCGACGCCTCCCTCTCCCTCGGCGACACCGTCACCGCCACCCTCGACCCCACCCTGCCACCCGCCACCGTCTCCATCGCCTCCGTCACCTCCCCGTCCCGCCCCCACCTCGCCGCCCGCCTCTCCAAGGACCCGCTCCGCAACTGCGCCGGCGTCGCCGCCCTGGCCGCGCTCCGGGCCCTCGGCGTCCGCTCCCACGCCGTCGCCATCCACCTCACCAAGGGCCTGCCGCTCGGCTCGGGCCTCGGCTCCTCCGCGGCCTCCGCCGCCGCCGCCGCCAAGGCCGTCGACGCCCTCTTCGGCTCGCGCCTCGCCCGCGACGACCTCGTCCTCGCCGGCCTCGAGTCCGAGAAGGCCGTCAGCGGCTTCCACGCCGACAACATCGCTCCCGCCATCCTCGGCGGCTTCGTCCTCGTCCGCAGCTACGACCCCTTCCACCTGGTCCCGCTCGCCTCCCCGCCGGGGCTCCGCCTCCACTTCGTCCTGGTGACCCCGGACTTCGAGGCGCCCACCAGCAAGATGCGCGCCGCGCTGCCCAAGGAGGTGGCCGTCCAGCAGCACGTGCGCAACTCCAGCCAGGCCGCCGCGCTGGTGGCCGCCGTGCTGCAGGGGGACGCCGGACTCATCGGCGCCGCCATGTCGTCGGACGGCATCGTGGAGCCCACCAGGGCGCCACTCATCCCTGGCATGGCGGCGGTGAAGGCGGCGGCGCTGCGAGCCGGGGCGCTGGGGTGCACCATCAGCGGGGCGGGGCCGACGGCGGTGGCGGTGATTGACGGCGAGGAACAGGGGGAGGAGGTTGCCCGCAGGATGGTGGACGCATTCTGGAGCGCAGGAAAACTCAAGGCAACAGCGACGGTGGCCCAGCTGGATAGGCAGGGTGCCAGGGTCATCGCCACATCGGCTCTTTGAGTTTCTTTCTTTCAAAGGTAGTATAATTCTCAATTTCACGTTTGATTGAGTGATTTGATTAGCACAGTAGCTGCTTGGGCCTCGCCTCGTTCATTGAACATGTCTTGTTTGTTTTGCTAGCACACCTCCCTGGCGTTGCAATTCAATCCAAATTGAGAAGGAAGGAAGGAAGGAAGATTATGCTGCATCTCTTGGTACTAACTGAGTGCTTAAGGTGGTGGTTTTGTTGTGGGTCGTGCGGTAGGGGGGCCATTGATTGGCTTGCCTTGTTTGCAACACTAATAAGTTAGACCGACGAGAAGGGTGTTGGAAGAAGTCGAATAATGGCTGTGTGTGTTGTAATTTTATTTGATTTGGGTGCTCAAGCTAGTGTTGAGATAAGCAGCAATGCAATTATGCAATTATGCACATGCAGCAGAATGGTGCGCGCGCACTCAGTCAGTGGGTCAGAATCAGATGGTGGTGGTGCATGCCACGACCGGGTGGGATTGTTG
Source organism: Digitaria exilis (assembly GCA_015342445.1). NCBI lineage: Eukaryota > Viridiplantae > Streptophyta > Magnoliopsida > Poales > Poaceae > Digitaria > Digitaria exilis. The sequence goes on from JACEFO010001963.1 coordinate 1,338,337, forward strand.
GATTGGATGGTCGGCATCTGCATGCGAGCCCGAGGTTTTCTCCCCGCCCGCCCCCACCGCGCAAGGCATACCACCCATCCACCCATTCGCAACGCCGCCGGGCAAGCAACATCTGTCGTCGGAGTTGATCGGCGGGCGATGATGCATGGGCAACTCGTGCCGCGGTTCGTCGACGCCCACCTACACGACGGCCTCCTCCGACTACCGCTCGTCGTCGTCGTCGTCCCTCGTTAATTCAGCGAGCAGCAATTGCAGCTCCGCCTCCGGTAGTAGCAGGAGGCGGCGGAATAAGCCCCGGTCCGGCACAGCAGGCAGCAAGGAGACGAAGATGCGCGGCGGCGGGCACCAGCAGCACCTTTCTTCCCCCACCGCCGTTCTTGGGCACGCGACGCCGCCTCTTCGCGAGCTCTACACGCTGGGTCGCAAGCTGGGGCAGGGGCAGTTCGGGACCACGTACCTGTGCACGGAGATCGGCACGGGCGCGGCGCTGGCCTGCAAGTCCATCGCCAAGCGCAAGCTGCTGACCCCGGAGGACGTGGACGACGTGCGGCGCGAGATCCAGATCATGCACCACCTCGCCGGCCACGCCAGCGTCGTCACCATCAAGGGCGCCTACGAGGACCCGCTCTACGTCCACATCGTCATGGAGCTGTGCGAGGGCGGCGAGCTCTTCGACCGCATCGTGGAGCGGGGCTACTTCTCGGAGCGCAAGGCGGCGGAGATCGCGCGGGTCATCGTCGGCGTCGTCGAGGCGTGCCACTCGCTGGGGGTGATGCACAGGGACCTCAAGCCCGAGAACTTCCTGCTGCTCAGCAGGGACGACGGGGAGGAGGAGGAGGAGGAGGCGTCGTCGCTCAAGGCCATCGACTTCGGCCTCTCCGTCTTCTTCAAGCCCGGCCAGGTGTTCACCGACGTGGTGGGGTCGCCCTACTACGTGGCGCCCGAGGTGCTGTGCAAGCACTACGGTCCCGAGGCGGACGTGTGGACGGCGGGGGTCATCATCTACATCCTCCTCAGCGGGGTGCCGCCCTTCTGGGCCGACACGCAGCAGGGCATCTTCGACGCCGTCCTCAGGGGCGCCATCGACTTCGAGTCGGACCCATGGCCGGCCATCTCCGACGGGGCAAAGGACCTCATAAGGAGGATGCTGAGGTCGCCGCCGGCGGAGCGGCTCACGGCGCACCAGGTAATTAATATACTGTACATGCATGCGGATTGCTACTCCCTCCGTCCCAAATTGTAAGTCATTTCAGGATTATTGGAGAGTCCAACTCTTTTCATATTTGATCAAAATTATAGAGTGAATCATAAATATTTATGGAACCAAGTATATATAATCTAAATATACTTAATGAAGAAGCTAGTGATACTTATTTGGTATCATAAAATAAATAAAATAAATCTTAGTACCTTGTTATATAAATTTGGTCAAATTTGAGATAGTTTGACTCTCTAATAATTTTGGAATGACTTACGATTTGGGACGGAGGGAGTAATAGATAGAGTATGGAAATTAATTCAATCCCAAAAAAAAAAAATAATAGGTCCTCTGCCACCCCTGGGTCTGCGAGAACGGCGTCGCCCCCGACCGCGCCCTCGACCCCGCCGTCCTCTCCAGGCTCAAGCACTTCTCCGCCATGAACCGCCTCAAGAAGATGGCGCTGCGGGTCATCGCGCAGAACCTCTCCGAGGAGGAGCTCGCCGGCCTCAAGGAGATGTTCAAGGCCATGGACACCGACGGCAGCGGCGCCATCACCTTCGAGGAGCTCCGGGAGGGGCTGCGCCGCCACGGCTCCAACCTGCGCGAGAGCGAGATCCGCGACCTCATGGACGCCGCCGACGTCGACCGCAGCGGCACCATCGACTACGACGAGTTCATCGCCGCCACCGTCCACATGAGCAAGCTCGAGCGCGAGGAGCACCTCCTCGCCGCCTTCGCCTACTTCGACAAGGACGCCAGCGGCTACATCACCGTCGACGAGCTCGAGCAGGCCTGCAGGGACCACAACATGGCCGACGTCGGCATCGACGACATCATCAGGGAGGTGGACCAGGACAACGACGGCCGCATCGACTACGGCGAGTTCGTCGCCATGATGAAGAAGGGCATCATCGCCCACGGCAGGCTCACCATGAGGCACAACTCCGACGGCAGCGTCCTCCACGGCGCCGGCTAGCCTACCCCCCCCCCCCCCCCCCCCGCGATGCTCTGTTCTGCTCTGCTCTGCTTAATCATCGTCTACCGATCCATGTCCACCCACCTCGATTTCGAACCCTCCTCCTCCATACAGATACAGCTTAATTTCATTTGGGGGAAGGAATAAATTAAACATGGGATATTTCTTTTCCTTTTTTTTTTCTTTTGCATATACGAGAGGGGAAGGAACTGGGATTAACTACTACAAGGACACACTAATTAAAGTACACTACACATGCATGTACAAAGCTGCTGCGTACACATGGTTGGTTAATTCTGAATGTAAGATATTCTGTACATTGTATTCACATTCAGTTTCCTTTGTTACTAGCAGACGCCAACTAGGAAGAGGCATGCTTCCAGCAGTATCCCTAATTTGTTGTTTGTTTGTTTTTTTTTATAAAAAAAATACTTCCGATGGATCCATCTCCTGATGATGGACCGGATCTGAACGTCCCGACGAGTACAAACAAGACCTGACATGCTTAGCATTTGCATGCATGTTCCTCTTTCATTGTATATGATCGACGATAACATGAGCACTTCGCCCGGGCTATTTAATTTTCAGGACGCCTGCTGCAGATTGCTGGTGACCCAATACGATGATACTCTCGATCTGTTATTAGCTATTGTTATTCTATTGTCGATACAAGTTTATTATTTGATTGCAGTGGAGATTCTCAATGTCCCCTGAAACGATGTACACGCATATGACTCCTGGGGCCAGGCTTGCAGGCCAACCTGGGAGCCAGGTCAAGATCCGCCCGGGGCATGAGGCATTGGGCAATTGCTTCCACGTAGCATCAGTGGGGGTGACGATGACGATGTACACGATGCCTAGATGCGAGGCAGCGAGGGTATTTGATGTGCACTGAGGCACTGAGCTGAGTAACTTCGACCAAGCTCCTTGCAGTTGCAATGCCATTTGACAGTGCTTTTATGCTGTCTTCCGAAGCCATCGTGTGCTTTGGTGAACGCTAGCCAAACGATTAAAAATAAAACGGTTGTAATCTCCTCAAAACCTCCAAAACGGATTTGGTTCTATTTAGTTCATCAACTTTTTTCATCGCTATAACAAATTCTAATGTTTGATATAAATTAGAAGTATTAAAAATGGATAACTGACCAAACATATTTCATAACCCCTATTGAAGTTGCGAGACCAATTTAGGCCATGATTAGATAATGTCCTGCTACAATAAACAATCACTAGTGACGGAGTAATTAGGCTTACACTACTACACAAATCATTTTTCAAGGCGTTTTTTATTCTATTTTTTAGGCCTTTTTTTGCAACCGTTTGGGTCGCTGTTAATCAGGTATTAACCGAGGCGGTTAGGGTTGCGTTACAATAACCGCCTCAGTTAATCGTTTCATCCGAAAACAAAAATACAGAAAAAGTAGCAAAAATATTTTTAATTGCAGGGAGGGCCTCATCGACTGGTCATCAGCCACTAGTCCCAACCGTGCTTTTTTCGTCGAAATTTGCACCCTGCGGTCGAGGGGATTCGAACATGTGACCTCTGGCTCACGCGTGTCATCCTTTACTACAGTAATTAGGCTTAATAGATCCATCTCACGATTTCACATCCATCTATGTAATTAGTTGTATGATTAGTTCATGTTTAGTTCTTCTAATCTTCTGTTTATATTTGCTACAGTAAATTTTGCGGAGTTTTTTCACCAGCTAAACATGTCCTTTGTATCAAAGCGTGAGAAAAGAAATACTCACCGGCCTCTTCTCCCTGCAATTTGCAAAGCATGCAGTGTCCTAGCAGTTCTGTCCACAACTTTTCTTCTCTTTTTTTCTGTTTTATTTTTCTCTTTTCTATTTTCCCTTTATGCCTTTTTTTTTCCTCTTCTCTTAATTGTACGTCATTTCCCAATGTTGACGCTGAGAAGCCTTTTTCCCAATTTTTTTTCAAGGGGTTACAATTGCACCCGAAAATTTTCTTCACCCAATAAAGAAGGCAAAGCCAAGGCCATTTGGCAGGGGAGAGTACAAATAATTTGTAAAAGAAAACCATTTCTATTTTCATGTTTAATACAGCTAATAATCGATATTAAGTTGGCTCCATATGTATAATAATCTAATGCTGCTTCCACATCAGAATGACAAAGCACAAAGCTCGATCCAACGACACCATCAAGTCAGCTTTGTACCATTTCTCATGGTGCATTGGTAGAGCAAGGCATGGTTTCAGCTGCTAAAAGAACCGGCTACATTCTTGGCCTAGCCACACTCTGTTATATTATTATTTTTTCCCCAAGGAAACGGAAAAAAATATGGCGTGTATATACATATATGTTATTCTTTTTTCCAAGGAAAAGGAAAAATATGGCGTGCATATACATTGCACTGGGATAGCTCATCTGGATACAAACCATGCCTCGTCAGTTACATGTCAGAGATATATGGCACAGTTGATGGGATCACTATCATAGGGAATGCGTGGTTGATTAAAAATAGATATGCTGGTTCAAAATTGCATGCAAAACGTATCAAGTTTCTTTTCCTTTTGTGAGCGAGGAAATTTATTGCTGTCTGATAAACTCTACTCCTATGAAGCAGTGACTCAGCTTAGCGGCCAAGGGGATATACACCCTAATGACTAATGGGGTTTTTTAATTTAATTTCAATGTAGATCTATTTTCCTGCCAAGGGATTGAGAAGATAAGTAATGTAATGGAAAGAAAATAGCCTAAACATAAAAAGCACGTTAGTTAAAGTATCGTTTTAACTAGTTTTTTTTTTGAGGAAAACGTTTTAATTAGTTTGAAAGAAGAACCTATGAAAAAGGGTGTTTCTCCAACTGAGACATCTTTTTGGCGATGCTTGTTAGAATATATGGTTTCCGATTTGGTACGATGGGTACTGGTTTTTATGCAGCTGGAAAAAGGAAGTGCAGATTTGAATTATTGTTGCGATATGGGGAGGGTGATACGGGGATTCCAGATGGGCTCCAGAATGGCAGGGAGGAGTGGGTAACCATGTTGAATTGGCTGGCGGCAAGTAGATCTTGTTTTCTACGCAAGAGGAGGGAATGAGATGTGATCTGATCGATGATGGACATGGGAGCAACGAACTCACATCGATCGATCGATCTATCTAGTCTTGGTCTTGTCATTCCCACGTGGCATCATCACTCCACCGGAGCCGTACTTACTCCATCGATTTCTCCCCACTAATTAACCTAGCCAAGCTAGCTGTGTGTGTGTGTGTTTTTAATTTCTGTTTCTCCATTTCTTCCTTGGGGCTAATAAAATGAAACAGTATGCATTGCATCATTTGCATGTGACCCGGCCGCGCTCGCAGGCAAATAATGCCACTTTATTTATTTCCTTTGAACTTTCATTCACCCTGTTGTTTATTTGGATTAGTATTTAAGCGAGGGCCATCCACCGTCACCTAAGTAAGGAGGAGTAAGATCGGATCGATCCCATCGCCGATCGATTGATCGATCGATCGATCAAATAATAGTAAAAAAGAAAGAAGAAGAAAAAATGCGGGGCGCCGTGCTGGTGGCCATCGCCGCGGCGATCGGCAACATGCTTCAGGGATGGGACAACGCCACCATCGCCGGCGCCGTGCTCTACATCAAGCGCGAGTTCCACCTGGAGGCGCAGCCGGCCGTGGAGGGCCTCGTGGTGGCCACGTCGCTCATCGGCGCCACCGTGATCACCACCTTCTCGGGCCCCGTCTCCGACTCCGTGGGGCGGCGCCCCATGCTCATGGCGTCCTCGCTGCTCTACTTCCTCGCGGGGCTCCTCATGCTGTGGTCCCCCAACGTGTACGTGCTGCTCCTCTCGCGCCTCGTCGACGGCTTCGCCGTGGGCCTCGCCGTGACGCTGGTCCCCGTGTACATCTCCGAGACGGCGCCGCCGGAGATCCGGGGCCTCCTCAACACGCTGCCGCAGTTCACCGGCTCCGGCGGCATGTTCCTCTCCTACTGCATGGTCTTCGCCATGACGCTGGCGCCGCATCCCGACTGGCGCCTCATGCTCGGCATGCTGTCGCTGCTCTCCCTCCTCTACATGCTCCTCACCGTCTTCTACCTGCCGGAGTCGCCGCGCTGGCTCGTCAGCAAGGGCCGGATGAAGGAGGCCCGGGCCGTGCTCCAGATGCTCAGGGGACGGGACGACGTGGCCGGGGAGATGGCGCTCCTCGTGGAGGGCCTCGGCACCGCCGGCGACACGGCCATCGAGGAGTACGTCGTCGGCCCTCCTGAGGCTGCCGGAGGCGACAGGCCGGTGACGCTGCTCTACGGCCCGGAGCGAGGCATGTCGTGGGTGGCGCAGCCGCTGCCGCTGGGCGCGCAGGGCAGCATGCTGGGCAGCGCCATCGGCGGCCTGGGGTCGCGCCAGGGCAGCATGCTCGACCACCTCAGGGACCCCGTCGTGGCGCTCCTCGACAGCGTGCACGACATCAAGGCCGTCCCCGAGGGAAATGGCGGCAGCATGCTCTTCTCCAACCTCGGAAGCATGCTGAGCTTCCACGACAAGCAGGCGGTGGACTGGGACGAGGAGAACGCCGACCACGGCAGCGGCGGCGATCAGGAGGACGGCTCAGATGAGGACGGCGATCATCTCCGCGCCCCGCTGCTGGACGGGCGCGGGCTGGGCAGCATGACCGCGGCGGGCGGGCACGAGACGGCCACCACGATGGGCATCGGCGGCGGGTGGCAGCTGGCCTGGAAGTACGCGGACGGCCCGGAGAGCGGCGTGGTGAAGAGGATGTACCTGCACGAGGAGGCGGGCGGCGGCGGCGAGGGCATGGTGCACGCGGCGGCGCTGGTGAGCCAGTCGGCGCTGTACCTGCACGGCGGCAAGCCTCAGGCCGATGGGCCGGCGCTGGAGCACCCGGCGGCGGTGGCGGAGCAGGAGCAGAGGGGGTGGCGCGAGCTCCTGGAGCCCGGCGTTCGCCACGCGCTGGTGTGCGGCGTCACGATGCAGGTCCTGCAGCAGTTCTCGGGCATCAACGGCGTGCTCTACTACACGCCGCAGATCCTCAACCAGGCCGGCGTCAGCGTCCTGCTGGCGAGCCTCGGCCTCAGCGCCGACTCCACCTCCATCCTCATCAGCGGCCTCACCACGCTGCTGATGCTGCCGACCATCGGCGTGGCCATGCGCCTCATGGACGTGTCGGGGCGGCGCGCGCTGCTGCTGTGGACCATCCCGGTGCTGGTGGCGTCGCTGGTGGTGCTGGTGGCGGCGAGCGTGGTGCCGATGGCGGCGGCCGCGCACGCGGCGGTGGCCACGGGGAGCGTGGTGGTGTACCTGTGCTGCTTCGTCATGGGGTTCGGCCCCATCCCCAACATCCTGTGTGCGGAGATCTTCCCCACGAGGGTGAGGGGGCTCTGCATCGCCATCTGCTCGCTGGCCTTCTGGCTCGGCGACATCGCCGTCACCTACAGCCTGCCGGTCATGCTCAAATGGGTGGGGCTCACGGGGGTGTTCGGCTTCTACGCCGTCGTGTGCTGCGTGGCGCTCGCCTTCGTGGCGCTGCGCGTGCCGGAGACAAAGGGCCTGCCGCTCGAGGTCATCACCGAGTTCTTCAACGTCGGAGCCAGGGGGCTGCCCGCCTCTGCTGCTGACGACGACCAAGGCGCCCATTACTAGCAATGCTACGCTTGCCCTTCCTTGCCCGAGTCCCAACCTACATGCTTTTGTTCTCTCCTACCTAATTACATACATACATACATGTATGTATTGATATGATTTCCTATCTACAGTATATCTAAATATATACAGGGATGCTTTTTTTATATAAAAAAAGAAATGAAGATTAATTAATCGAAGAAATAATCGTTAGGAACGGAATATCTAAAGAACAACGATACTAAGATGAGATGCGAATGGAGAGACAGACAGACAGTGGAGGTGGCACTTACAGAGGCTGCATAGCATCGCCCCTTGCTTTGCCAGGTCAAACAAGCCCAAAAAGGGGCATGCGATGCGATGCGATGCAGCGGCTGGAATTTACTAAAGCATCGGCCAGGAGCTAAAGAGCTGCTAGCTACTGTAGTTCATATCATATCATACAAACACAGGCACATACAGTGGTTGATAGTGATCCAAATTCATAAGATCATCTCATGATAAAACCATACTTATATACAGGCACACACCATGGCATGCTTTATATACTACTACGTAGATGATGATGCCAAAAGATACACGAGGGAATCTGGACCAAGTAGCTCGTCGATTCCTTTGTCACCTGTCTATCTATCAGTGGATCACAAGCTCTATCGCGTGAGCGCCCTCACCCTCAGGAGGGAACGAGGGATGCAGCAGCAGAGGACGAGGAGGATGCTCCGCAGCCGCAGTGGCAGCTACGCCGATTAGGTCGCCGCAGGCCGCCCCGCACCTCCGGCATGCGACGACGATGGCACGGCAGGAGGGGCAGCTGGCGTGCGTGGCGAGCCAGGTGTCGATGCAGGCCGCATGAAAGCCGTGGCCACAGCGCGGCAGCACCCTGAGCTCGTCCCCCTCGGCGAACACTGCCAGGCAGATGGCGCACTCCCTCTCGTCGTCATCTCCTCCTCCTCCTTCCAAAGACACGGTCGGCAGCAGCGCCTCGATCGCCGCCTTCTTCAGCCCCCTGGGTGGTGCTTGGGCGGTGGTGGAACCACCGCCGGAGCTGCTGCTCCCCTGACGAGGGCGGCGGCAGGTGCACCGCGCAACTAGGGCAAGGCCAGCCACGCAGATGAGCGCGCACAGGAGGGACGCCAGGATCACCACCGTGTCTGAGTCCACGGAGATGGCCTGCTGCTCCTCTCCTCCTCCTGCATGTTAGTAGTTCAGTAATCCTTGCATGTGCTAGTTTGTTATTCTGTTTTGCGTGTCTATTTTTAGCTTGCATGCGCACGAGCTTTCGATCTGTGGATGCCGTGCGCGTAGGAGGGCGTTGTGAGATTAGCTCGCACACGACCCTGAGATGACCGGTTCTTTAGGGCCATCGTGGGCATGGGGATGGACATGCTTGTAGTGCGGTGAGTGCCTGAAAGATCGGATCACTCTTGTTTATATATATGAATAAAGACTACAGAAAACATTGCTCTGTTTTTCGCAGCACCAATTCACCGTGTCCAAGAGATAGCGTGTGTTCTTGTGTTCGTTCGATCACGGTGTTCAACGCCGGGTTGAATTCTGACATTTGGCATCAAGAGCCAGGTTCGGCGAAGGGACCACGTCGTCATGGCGCCGTCCAAGAGCCGCGGTCGGTCACCGCCCAAGGGCCACCGATCGCAGTCCAAGGACCGCGGCACTCCGCCGCCGTCCAAGGACAAGCCCTCGCACTTCGGCAAGTCTCCACGGCGTTCTCCAACGCGCCCGCCAAGGAGGTCGGAATCTCCAAGCCGCTCTCCACCGCGTCGACCGCGCACCCCTCGACGGCCCCGTACTCGCGGGTCACGCCATCCGCGGGAAGTCGTCGTCGAGCGCGTCGTCAGGGATTCCGGCGGCTCCGGCAACTGGCCGCAGCTGACGAAGACCAACTACGACACCTGGTCGCTGTTGATGAAGCTGAAGCTTGAAGCGCGCCACCTCTGGGACGTCGTCGAGCACGGCGATGGCGACTTCCACGACGACCGCACTGCGTTGGACGCGATCTGCTCCGCGGTGCCCCTGGAGATGGTGCCCACCCTGGCGACCAAGCCGTCGGCCCAAGAAGCGTGGGAGACCATCAAGACGATGCGCATCGGTGACGAACGCATCCGCAAGTCGACGGCACAGAACCTGCGGGCGGAGTACGAGCAGATCGCCTTCCGCGATGGTGAGTCTGTCGAGGATTTCTCGCTCCGCCTAACAAACATCGTGCAACGTTTGGCCATCCTTGGAGATCCAGAGCCGGAAGAAAAGGTGGTTGCCAAGTACCTTCGTGTCGCCCGACCAAGATACCGGCAGCTCGTGGTCTCCATCGAGACCCTCCTCGACATCAGCAAGCTCTCAATCGAGGAGGTCACGGGGAGAATCAAGGCGGCGACGGACGACGAGCCGACGCCAACGCACACCGCCACCGGCAAACTCCTTCTCACTCATGATGAGTGGCTCGAGCGGTACAAGAAGGACGAGTCCAGCCGGGGCACTTCCAGCTCCGGCGGCCGCGGCAAGGGTCGCGGCAGGGGCCGTGGCCGCAGCAACCGCGGCGGCGGCAACTCGCGCGGTGGCTCCAACGCGGGCCGTCCTCCACCTGACGAGCCGTGCCCTCACTGCGGCAAGAAAGGCCATTGGGCCAGAGATTGCCGTAGTAAGAAGAAGGAGGAGCAGGCCCACTTGGCCCAAGACGACGAGTCAACGCTTCTCCTCGCCGTAAGCCACATCCAGGAGGAGGTAACTTCTCCCCAAATCCTCTCACCGCCGCTGCCGCCGCCGCAGATCCCGGCGACTCCATCCACGACCGGCATCGACGGCCAGCTCCACCTGCTCGAGGACAAGGTCCTCGTCGCCCTCGATGAGTCCGGCGACCGGGACCCGAAGCGCTGGGTCCTGGATTCAGGCGCATCGAACCACATGTCCGGTGCGCAGGCGGCGTTCTGCGACATCGACGCCGGCATTACGGGATCCGTCCGGTTCGGTGATGGGTCCATCGCCCGCATCGAAGGGATTGGCACCGTGCTGCTGGCTTGCAAGACCGGCGAACACCACGCCCTCTCCAACGTCTACTACCTGCCACGCCTCACCGCCAACATCGTCTCCGTCGGCCAGCTCGACGAGATCGGCTACCAAGTACTTGTCGAAGATGGCGTGATGCGGATTCGTGACGAAGAACGCCGCCTGGTGGCCAAGGTTCACCGGAACCCAGGCAGGCTCTACGTGCTCGACGTCAACATTGCACGACCTGTCTGCCTGGCGGCGCGAGGGGAGGAAGAGGCTTGGGTGTGGCACGCACGTTTCGGCCACATCAACTTCGCGGCACTGCGCAAGATGGGGAGAGAAGGACTCGTCCGCGGCATGCCCCTGCTGTCACAAGTGGAGCAGGTGTGTGACGCCTGCCTCACCGGCAAGCAGCGCAGGACGCCGTTCCCACAGCGCGCATTTGGGCGATCCACTGAAGCCCTGCAACTACTCCACGGCGACCTCTGCGGCCCCATCTCGCCCCCCACACCGAGCGGCAACCGGTATTTCCTTCTATTGGTGGATGACTATTCCCGGTACATGTGGTTGTCTCTGCTTCCCAGCAAGGATACTGCGCCGGCGGCTATCAAGCGCATTCAAGCGGCGGCGGAGCGCAAATCGGGCAAGGCAGTTCGTGCACTCCGCACGGACAGAGGAGGCGAGTTCCTGGCGAAAGATTTCGAGCAGTACTGCGCCGAGCTGGGACTCCGCCGCGAGCTGACGGCGCCCTACTCCCCACAACAAAACGGCGTCGTCGAGCGTCGGAACCAGACCGTGGTTGGAACCGCTCGGAGCATGCTCAAGGCGAAGCAGCTCCCGGGCACCTTCTGGGGCGAGGCCGTCTCCACTGCCGTCTACCTGTTGAATCGTGCCACCTCCAAGGGAGCAGACGGGAAGACCCCCTACGAGCTCTGGAACGGCCATGTTCCCGGCGTTCAGCACCTGCGCACCTTTGGGTGCGTGGCGCACATGAAGGTGACAACGCCCGACCTGAAGAAATTGGAGGACCGCAGCAGACGCACCATCTTCGTCGGCTATGAACCGGGCTCCAAGGCGTACCGCGTCTACGATCCGGCGACACAGAGTGTCCACATCAGCCGCGATGTCGTGTTCGAGGAGATGGCGCAGTGGTGTTGGCCAGGCGGCCAGGCGGGAGAGCAGGACTTCGTCATTGAGGGCTCGACAACACCACCGCCCACTGCTCCTTCGTCAGTGCCTGCGACGCCTGGCAATCCAGGAACGGATGCTGCACAGCATCTGGACCACGACCACGACGCCGACGCGCCACTGCGGTACCGTGACATCGACGATGTTCTGGGCCCCTGTGCTGCCCCTGGACTCGCCGCCAGGGAGCTGGAGGAGCACCTACTCCTAGCAAGCGAAGCTGAGCCATCATCATTCAAGGAGGCGCTGGAACACGAGCATTGGCGCCATGCCATGCTGGATGAATTCACATCCATCGAGTCGAACAACACCTGGGAGCTGGTTGAATCTCCTCCAGGGGTGAAACCAATCGGCCTCAAATGGGTGTACAAGACCAAGCGCAATGAAGCCGGGCTCGTCTCCAAGTTCAAGGCCAGACTTGTCGCCAAAGGCTATGTTCAGCGGCAAGGGATCGACTTCGATGAAGTCTTCGCCCCAGTGGCTCGGCTTGAATCTGTGAGGCTGCTACTTGCCTATGCTGCGACTGAGGGCTGGGCAGTGCACCACATGGATGTCAAGTCGGCATTCCTGAATGGCGAGCTGCTGGAGGACGTCTACGTCGAGCAGCCTCCTGGCTTCGTGCTAAAGGGGCAAGAGTGCAAGGTGCTCCATCTGACCAAGGCGTTATATGGTCTCCGTCAAGCTCCCCGTGCGTGGTACTCCAAGCTGGACACTTCACTCCTCAAGCTGGGTTTCTGCAGAAGCGCCTCGGAACATGCCGTTTATCTGCGTGGCCAAGGATCACACCGCCTCATAGTCGGTGTCTATGTCGATGATCTGGTAATCACTGGTGGCAGCAGCACAGACATTGACAAGTTCAAGGAGGAGATGATGAACACCTTCCAGATGAGTGATCTCGGGCTACTGAAGTACTACCTAGGCTTGGAAGTGGTTCAGTCACAAGATGGAATCACAGTGAGCCAGAGAGCTTATGCAGCAAAGATCTTGGAAGGTGCAGGTTTGCTAGACTGCAGTCCAAGTGTCACTCCAATGGAACCCAGACTGAAGTTGAGTAAGTTGAGTTCTGCCCCTGCTGTTGATCCAACTCAGTACAGATCCATTGTAGGCTCACTTCGGTACTTGGTGAATTCAAGACCAAACTTGGCATTCTCGGTGGGATATATCAGTAGATTCATGGAGAACCCCACCACTGAGCACATGGCAGCAGTGAAGAGGGTACTAAGGTACATTGCAGGGACTCTCCACTTCGGTTGCTATTTCAAGAGGAAGAAAGAAGCTGAACTGGAAGGCTATAGTGACAGTGACCTTGCTGGGGACATTGACACAAGGAAAAGCACTTCTGGAGTACTCTTCTTCCTTGGTAACAACGTGATCACCTGGCAGTCACAAAAACAGAAGGTGGTAGCTCTATCCTCGTGTGAAGCCGAGTACATAGCAGCAACTACTGCAGCTTGCCAGGGAATTTGGCTGGCACGGCTACTTGCAGAACTCAGAGGCAGGAAGCCCGGAGCCATAAATCTGAAGATCGACAGTCAGTCAGCTATTCAACTGAGTAAGAATCCAGTTTTTCACGATCGCAGTAAGCATATTGATGTTAGATATCATTTCATTCGTGATTGCATCGATGAGGACAGGGTTAAAGTTGATCCCATTGGGACCAAGAATCAGCTGGCTGACATCTTAACAAAGGCCCTTGGTCGAGAGCAATTCTGTGAACTTCGCTCAAGAATAAGGGTCATTGATGTACAGAACATATGCAATGCTTAGGAGGAGAATTTGTTAGTAGTTCAGTAATCCTTGCATGTGCTAGTTTGTTATTCTGTTTTGCGTGTCTATTTTTAGCTTGCATGCGCACGAGCTTTCGATCTGTGGATGCCGTGCGCGTAGGAGGGCGTTGTGAGATTAGCTCGCACACGACCCTGAGATGACCGGTTCTTTAGGGCCATCGTGGGCATGGGGATGGACATGCTTGTAGTGCGGTGAGTGCCTGAAAGATCGGATCACTCTTGTTTATATATATGAATAAAGACTACAGAAAACATTGCTCTGTTTTTCGCAGCACCAATTCACCGTGTCCAAGAGATAGCGTGTGTTCTTGTGTTCGTTCGATCACGGTGTTCAACGCCGGGTTGAATTCTGACATTTGGCATCAAGAGCCAGGTTCGGCGAAGGGACCACGTCGTCATGGCGCCGTCCAAGAGCCGCGGTCGGTCACCGCCCAAGGGCCACCGATCGCAGTCCAAGGACCGCGGCACTCCGCCGCCGTCCAAGGACAAGCCCTCGCACTTCGGCAAGTCTCCACGGCGTTCTCCAACGCGCCCGCCAAGGAGGTCGGAATCTCCAAGCCGCTCTCCACCGCGTCGACCGCGCACCCCTCGACGGCCCCGTACTCGCGGGTCACGCCATCCGCGGGAAGTCGTCGTCGAGCGCGTCGTCAGGGATTCCGGCGGCTCCGGCAACTGGCCGCAGCTGACGAAGACCAACTACGACACCTGGTCGCTGTTGATGAAGCTGAAGCTTGAAGCGCGCCACCTCTGGGACGTCGTCGAGCACGGCGATGGCGACTTCCACGACGACCGCACTGCGTTGGACGCGATCTGCTCCGCGGTGCCCCTGGAGATGGTGCCCACCCTGGCGACCAAGCCGTCGGCCCAAGAAGCGTGGGAGACCATCAAGACGATGCGCATCGGTGACGAACGCATCCGCAAGTCGACGGCACAGAACCTGCGGGCGGAGTACGAGCAGATCGCCTTCCGCGATGGTGAGTCTGTCGAGGATTTCTCGCTCCGCCTAACAAACATCGTGCAACGTTTGGCCATCCTTGGAGATCCAGAGCCGGAAGAAAAGGTGGTTGCCAAGTACCTTCGTGTCGCCCGACCAAGATACCGGCAGCTCGTGGTCTCCATCGAGACCCTCCTCGACATCAGCAAGCTCTCAATCGAGGAGGTCACGGGGAGAATCAAGGCGGCGACGGACGACGAGCCGACGCCAACGCACACCGCCACCGGCAAACTCCTTCTCACTCATGATGAGTGGCTCGAGCGGTACAAGAAGGACGAGTCCAGCCGGGGCACTTCCAGCTCCGGCGGCCGCGGCAAGGGTCGCGGCAGGGGCCGTGGCCGCAGCAACCGCGGCGGCGGCAACTCGCGCGGTGGCTCCAACGCGGGCCGTCCTCCACCTGACGAGCCGTGCCCTCACTGCGGCAAGAAAGGCCATTGGGCCAGAGATTGCCGTAGTAAGAAGAAGGAGGAGCAGGCCCACTTGGCCCAAGACGACGAGTCAACGCTTCTCCTCGCCGTAAGCCACATCCAGGAGGAGGTAACTTCTCCCCAAATCCTCTCACCGCCGCTGCCGCCGCCGCAGATCCCGGCGACTCCATCCACGACCGGCATCGACGGCCAGCTCCACCTGCTCGAGGACAAGGTCCTCGTCGCCCTCGATGAGTCCGGCGACCGGGACCCGAAGCGCTGGGTCCTGGATTCAGGCGCATCGAACCACATGTCCGGTGCGCAGGCGGCGTTCTGCGACATCGACGCCGGCATTACGGGATCCGTCCGGTTCGGTGATGGGTCCATCGCCCGCATCGAAGGGATTGGCACCGTGCTGCTGGCTTGCAAGACCGGCGAACACCACGCCCTCTCCAACGTCTACTACCTGCCACGCCTCACCGCCAACATCGTCTCCGTCGGCCAGCTCGACGAGATCGGCTACCAAGTACTTGTCGAAGATGGCGTGATGCGGATTCGTGACGAAGAACGCCGCCTGGTGGCCAAGGTTCACCGGAACCCAGGCAGGCTCTACGTGCTCGACGTCAACATTGCACGACCTGTCTGCCTGGCGGCGCGAGGGGAGGAAGAGGCTTGGGTGTGGCACGCACGTTTCGGCCACATCAACTTCGCGGCACTGCGCAAGATGGGGAGAGAAGGACTCGTCCGCGGCATGCCCCTGCTGTCACAAGTGGAGCAGGTGTGTGACGCCTGCCTCACCGGCAAGCAGCGCAGGACGCCGTTCCCACAGCGCGCATTTGGGCGATCCACTGAAGCCCTGCAACTACTCCACGGCGACCTCTGCGGCCCCATCTCGCCCCCCACACCGAGCGGCAACCGGTATTTCCTTCTATTGGTGGATGACTATTCCCGGTACATGTGGTTGTCTCTGCTTCCCAGCAAGGATACTGCGCCGGCGGCTATCAAGCGCATTCAAGCGGCGGCGGAGCGCAAATCGGGCAAGGCAGTTCGTGCACTCCGCACGGACAGAGGAGGCGAGTTCCTGGCGAAAGATTTCGAGCAGTACTGCGCCGAGCTGGGACTCCGCCGCGAGCTGACGGCGCCCTACTCCCCACAACAAAACGGCGTCGTCGAGCGTCGGAACCAGACCGTGGTTGGAACCGCTCGGAGCATGCTCAAGGCGAAGCAGCTCCCGGGCACCTTCTGGGGCGAGGCCGTCTCCACTGCCGTCTACCTGTTGAATCGTGCCACCTCCAAGGGAGCAGACGGGAAGACCCCCTACGAGCTCTGGAACGGCCATGTTCCCGGCGTTCAGCACCTGCGCACCTTTGGGTGCGTGGCGCACATGAAGGTGACAACGCCCGACCTGAAGAAATTGGAGGACCGCAGCAGACGCACCATCTTCGTCGGCTATGAACCGGGCTCCAAGGCGTACCGCGTCTACGATCCGGCGACACAGAGTGTCCACATCAGCCGCGATGTCGTGTTCGAGGAGATGGCGCAGTGGTGTTGGCCAGGCGGCCAGGCGGGAGAGCAGGACTTCGTCATTGAGGGCTCGACAACACCACCGCCCACTGCTCCTTCGTCAGTGCCTGCGACGCCTGGCAATCCAGGAACGGATGCTGCACAGCATCTGGACCACGACCACGACGCCGACGCGCCACTGCGGTACCGTGACATCGACGATGTTCTGGGCCCCTGTGCTGCCCCTGGACTCGCCGCCAGGGAGCTGGAGGAGCACCTACTCCTAGCAAGCGAAGCTGAGCCATCATCATTCAAGGAGGCGCTGGAACACGAGCATTGGCGCCATGCCATGCTGGATGAATTCACATCCATCGAGTCGAACAACACCTGGGAGCTGGTTGAATCTCCTCCAGGGGTGAAACCAATCGGCCTCAAATGGGTGTACAAGACCAAGCGCAATGAAGCCGGGCTCGTCTCCAAGTTCAAGGCCAGACTTGTCGCCAAAGGCTATGTTCAGCGGCAAGGGATCGACTTCGATGAAGTCTTCGCCCCAGTGGCTCGGCTTGAATCTGTGAGGCTGCTACTTGCCTATGCTGCGACTGAGGGCTGGGCAGTGCACCACATGGATGTCAAGTCGGCATTCCTGAATGGCGAGCTGCTGGAGGACGTCTACGTCGAGCAGCCTCCTGGCTTCGTGCTAAAGGGGCAAGAGTGCAAGGTGCTCCATCTGACCAAGGCGTTATATGGTCTCCGTCAAGCTCCCCGTGCGTGGTACTCCAAGCTGGACACTTCACTCCTCAAGCTGGGTTTCTGCAGAAGCGCCTCGGAACATGCCGTTTATCTGCGTGGCCAAGGATCACACCGCCTCATAGTCGGTGTCTATGTCGATGATCTGGTAATCACTGGTGGCAGCAGCACAGACATTGACAAGTTCAAGGAGGAGATGATGAACACCTTCCAGATGAGTGATCTCGGGCTACTGAAGTACTACCTAGGCTTGGAAGTGGTTCAGTCACAAGATGGAATCACAGTGAGCCAGAGAGCTTATGCAGCAAAGATCTTGGAAGGTGCAGGTTTGCTAGACTGCAGTCCAAGTGTCACTCCAATGGAACCCAGACTGAAGTTGAGTAAGTTGAGTTCTGCCCCTGCTGTTGATCCAACTCAGTACAGATCCATTGTAGGCTCACTTCGGTACTTGGTGAATTCAAGACCAAACTTGGCATTCTCGGTGGGATATATCAGTAGATTCATGGAGAACCCCACCACTGAGCACATGGCAGCAGTGAAGAGGGTACTAAGGTACATTGCAGGGACTCTCCACTTCGGTTGCTATTTCAAGAGGAAGAAAGAAGCTGAACTGGAAGGCTATAGTGACAGTGACCTTGCTGGGGACATTGACACAAGGAAAAGCACTTCTGGAGTACTCTTCTTCCTTGGTAACAACGTGATCACCTGGCAGTCACAAAAACAGAAGGTGGTAGCTCTATCCTCGTGTGAAGCCGAGTACATAGCAGCAACTACTGCAGCTTGCCAGGGAATTTGGCTGGCACGGCTACTTGCAGAACTCAGAGGCAGGAAGCCCGGAGCCATAAATCTGAAGATCGACAGTCAGTCAGCTATTCAACTGAGTAAGAATCCAGTTTTTCACGATCGCAGTAAGCATATTGATGTTAGATATCATTTCATTCGTGATTGCATCGATGAGGACAGGGTTAAAGTTGATCCCATTGGGACCAAGAATCAGCTGGCTGACATCTTAACAAAGGCCCTTGGTCGAGAGCAATTCTGTGAACTTCGCTCAAGAATAAGGGTCATTGATGTACAGAACATATGCAATGCTTAGGAGGAGAATTTGTTAGTAGTTCAGTAATCCTTGCATGTGCTAGTTTGTTATTCTGTTTTGCGTGTCTATTTTTAGCTTGCATGCGCACGAGCTTTCGATCTGTGGATGCCGTGCGCGTAGGAGGGCGTTGTGAGATTAGCTCGCACACGACCCTGAGATGACCGGTTCTTTAGGGCCATCGTGGGCATGGGGATGGACATGCTTGTAGTGCGGTGAGTGCCTGAAAGATCGGATCACTCTTGTTTATATATATGAATAAAGACTACAGAAAACATTGCTCTGTTTTTCGCAGCACCAATTCACCGTGTCCAAGAGATAGCGTGTGTTCTTGTGTTCGTTCGATCACGGTGTTCAACGCCGGGTTGAATTCTGACACTGCATGCTCATCACCAGCAACCAGGGAAGGAGGCAAAGGAGGAGATGGGTTTGTGCGGAGGAGGCTCTCTGGAGTCCGCATTGGAATGCCCTCTGCTCCGACGGGATGACCAGCAGCTAAGCTGCTTTTATAGACAGACAATCTGATGGACTGAGATGGGCTAGCTAGCATAGCAGGGGACACAAGCGAGTGACACTGCCCTTTCTCTCTCACACACATATTATACTGTACTACAGAAGAGAAGAGCACCAATCCAGATGAATGGTTTCTGGTTCTGTAAATGGTAAAAAGCAACCAAATGGTTTCGGTTTCATTAAAATGGACGGGTGCATTTTCCGCTGCAGTACAAACAAGTAGAATTGATGGCTTAAGAAGAGATGCCACTAAGAGCCTAAATAAAAAATCACCAGGCTTCGGATCACATATCATATCTAACATCCCATTTCCCATCCATGTAAGCATTCAGTGTCCAATTGTTTTCTCTAAGCTGAAGATAAGGCACCTGCAGCCAAATAATACTTTTAAAAATAAAAATCACAAGGCACAGAATCAATCTTGTGTTCCCCCCCTTTTGTCATCTTAGCAATAAATTGGACACTATTGCTTACTTTGCATCAAATTAAAAGTGGTAGGTACAAGGATGGTCTTTTTTTTTAGAAAAAAAAACAAATGCTTATCAGAGTATGCAGGTTCCAAGTAGAACATCAATAATAGACAGGCGCGGCAAAAAGGAACTGACTAGGGATGTTTTGAATGTCAAACACCAACAGATAATTTGATAGCACATTCAAATTTACCAAGGTGCATTTCCCACACGTTTCTTTAGGTAACATATTTGGTAACCTGGCTGGTAACAAACAACAGAATCTCTTATTGGAACTGCTCTGCAGTCTAATGGGCATAGAAATGGGTAGCTAGCTACAGTTTCGGAGATGGTTACAAAGACAAAAGTGATCGAGACAGAACCAATGGTCTTAATGAGCAGA
Source organism: Digitaria exilis (assembly GCA_015342445.1). Taxonomy (NCBI): domain Eukaryota; kingdom Viridiplantae; phylum Streptophyta; class Magnoliopsida; order Poales; family Poaceae; genus Digitaria; species Digitaria exilis. The sequence continues at coordinate 1,358,213 of JACEFO010001963.1, forward strand.
GAGGATCCTCATGATGGGAACAATGTGAGAAGTAAGCCTTTCCAATCAAACTAAAGCTTGTGTGATATTTGTTCATATTTATGTTTTGTACAACTGGTGCGTGCTGTGCATAATGATGAATGGCTTGGTTACCTTGTCATACAGTTGATAGCCAAGTTTGAGCCTGACATCTTGGCCTTTCCTAAGGTCATATATGGTCCAGGCCAACTCGATGGCTCCAGTTGTCTTCTTCTGCACGGAGCAAATGCCAAGATTTAGTAGAGGCTCTGTGAAGACGGCAAAGTATGATTTGTGAGAGGATTACCCTACCGGCTTGAATTGTGTGTCAGTAAGCAGGCGGCCTTTGAGGTTTAGCCCTAGCAATCCATCTTGGGTGAATGGAAGGGCCATCTTGGCGCGAAGGTTGTAGGTGGTGTCGTCGCCTTTGTGAAGCTGGACGCCAACTCCGACGTCGGCCGATATCTAGAGGAGAGGACATGCCATTTGGCAGCATGAGCAGATGAAGGATGGATTGGTTGGCGGTCATGGAGCGGGAAGGAGCTGACCTGGGGGGAGAAGTGCCTGACGAAGAGAGCAAGGTAGCTCGGGGCAGCAGGCCCGGCGGCGGCAGTTGCGTCGATCTCGCCATGAGCCTGCCGTGGATTGGAAGAAACAAATGAATCAGATGAAATGGAATGTCGGCGGATGAGGAAAGGAAGGGAACCCCACCCACCTGTAGCAGCGAGTTGTAGCCGAGGGGAAGCTTCTCCTTGGCGTGGATGCGGAGGCCGCCGCCGCCGCGCAGGCGCAGGGAGGTCTCCATGGGCTTGCCCGCTTGAGGAGGAGGATGGGGGGGAGCGCCGGAGCGGGAGAGCTGAGCAGGAGCAGAATCAGGGCGGGGGCGGACTGCGACAAAACGGCGGCGGCCGGGCCCGGGCGGGGATAAGGAAGAAAGAGGAGGGGGGGCGCGGGGGCGACGAAGACATTGGGTTGGGTTGGGCCCATCATTCATGAATGGAAAAAGTCCTATTTACCCCTTCAACTATAGACAGAGTTTATGTTTCCACCTTGAACTCTAAAACCGGGTAAATCACACCCTCAACTTTTAAAACCGTGCGTTTTACCTCCCTGGTCGGGTTAAAAGCGGTTTTGATGGTGGTTTTGTGTTTTTTCTTTTTTATTTATTTTGGTTGAAGCTTTAAAAATTCATAGTAAATTATAAAAAATTCATAAAATAGAAAAATCATTTTTGTTGGACTCCACAGGATTATATATGCATAGTAAATATATAATATAATATATTTTAGCATAATATTTTTATTGTAGGTTTAGATCTATTCATTTCTGTAATTAAAGAAATAATTCATAACTCCAGTTTTTATGTTCAATTGTGGCTAAATTTTTATAGTGGCCTAATTATTTTATGATGGAATTGTATTAAAAAAATTATACTCATTTGATCATGTATAACTTAGTTATATATTTATTTATGTCACTATAACTTACTTTCTATAACTAATTTATACCTAATACAATGAGTATAAATGTTTTACTATAGTTGAATCATACAATAATAAGACCTCTATAAAAATTTCACCACAATTGGATTATAGAAACAACCGTTATAAATTATTCTGATTAATCACAAAAATAAATAGATCTAAATTTACAGTTAAAATTTTGTACTAAAGTATACCATATTATATATTTGTTATGTTTACATACTCATGCGGAGACCAACAAAAATAAATTTTCTATTTTATGATTTTTTTATGATTTATTATGAATTTTTAAAGCTTCAGCCAAAATAAATAAAAAAGAAAAATACAAAAACCGCCATCAAAACCTCTTTTAAGCCGACCAGGGAGGTAAAACGCACGGTTTTAAAAGTTGAGGGTGTAATTTACCAGGTTTTGGAATTTAAAGTGGAAACGTGAACTCTGCCTATAGTTGAAGGGGGTAAATTGGACTTTTTCCTTCGTGAATATGCTGCGCGCGCTGTGGGCTGAACTGGGCTGGCCTAGGCTCAGCAATTCAGGCCCATCACTCGTATTTTCCTTTCATAAGTACAGTATTATATAATGTATTCCTTGGGAGAAAAGAGGAAGACGGGACAGAATGGAATGTGATGCGCCACCACACTAGAGCCCCCCTTCCTGACAGGTGGGTGAGAGGAGGAGGATTTCGAGCCGAGGCCTCGAGCAGAAAAAGAAAAGAAAAGAAAAAAAACAAATTGGCCCAGCGATTGCGGAAAGGAAAGGCGAGTGAAAGGAGCAGATAGAGCAGCCACCACTTTCGAGGGCGTCCGGGCGGGCGGGGAAAAGCAGCTGCAGCAGCTGCTGCGGCGGCGAGGCGAGGCGAGGCGAGGCAAGGCGAGGTCCGTCTTCTTCTCCACCACGACCCACTTTCCCCCCCAATCCAACAAACCAACGAACGATACGGGGTCGTGCTCTGCTCTCTTCTGTTCACACCCGATCCGCCCCGTCGCGCTCAGTTGTTCAGTGAGCTTTCCCTCTCTCTTCCGTAATTCCTTCCCCAATTCTCTCTCTAACTTTTTCAAAATTCTTCAAAATTGTAACAGTTTGATCCATAATTCAAGTTGTTGCTTCTTCACTTGCTTCCCTCCGCAATCCTTCATCGACAGCAGCAGCAGCAGCAGCAGCAGCAGGAGGAGGAGGAGGAGGAGGAAGATCATCAGTTGCTTCTGCTGCTGCTCGACGTCCACAGCCAGCCATGGCCTCCTCCTCGGGGGGCCGCAGGATGGCCCCCGGGGGAGACGCCTCCCCCGCCGGCAGGAGGATCCTCCGCACCCAGACCGCCGGCAACCTCGGCGAGTCCATCTTCGACAGCGAGGTCGTCCCGTCATCGCTCGTCGAAATCGCGCCCATCCTGCGGGTGGCCAACGAGGTAGAGGCCAGCAACCCCAGAGTAGCCTATCTCTGTGAGTCTACTTTTCTGCTGCTCTCTGCTCGCTTCCAATCCACTCACTCGCTCATCGGCATATTTGGGACTCATCTCAGGCCGCTTCTACGCCTTCGAGAAGGCGCATCGCCTCGACCCGACCTCCAGCGGCCGAGGTGTCCGCCAGTTCAAAACTGCGCTCCTGCAGAGGCTCGAGAGGGAGAACGATCCCACGCTCAAGGGAAGGGTCAAGCAGAGCGACGCCAGGGAAATGCAGAGCTTCTACCAGCACTACTACAAGAAGTACATCCAGGCGCTTCAAAATGCTGCCGATAAGGCCGACCGGTCTGTCTACCCCCTCTTTCTCTTGTACACATTTCTTCTCTTCCTCCCTGTGCAATGCAATTCTCTTAATTCAATCACTTAGCGCCACCATCAACTCAGGGCTCAGCTCACCAAAGCCTACCAAACCGCCGCCGTGCTCTTCGAGGTCCTCAAAGCCGTCAATGTCTCCCAGAAAATCGAAGTCGATCAATCGGTAATCGCCATCGCCTTTGTTGCCGGAGCACCACATGATATGCAGTAGCTTCATGTCATTTCACTCGTCCCATTAATTCCCTATTCGCACAACTGCCCCGTCCCTTGCAGATTCTGGAGACGCATAACCAAGTCGAGGAAAAGAAGAAGTTATATCTCCCATACAATATCCTCCCGCTCGATCCTGACAGCGCCAACCAGGCTATCATGCGCTATCCTGAGGTTACCACCTATTTCATTTCATATCAACTTGCTATCATACTCTCATCCGATGCTTATGCATTTTGACGCTATGCTCTCTGCTGCGTGTAGATCCAAGCAGCTTTCCATGCTCTTCGTAACACCAGAGGTCTGCCATGGCCCAAGGAACATGACAAGAAACCCGACTCGGATCTTCTTGGCTGGCTTCAGGCCATGTTCGGATTCCAGGTTAGCACTCTGGGGTGACCCCTTCACCACCGTTTCTGGTTTCATATCAGATACCCATGCCCATAATTGCTTGTGAGCTCCGAATACATGCTCTCTTAACTTTGCCCACCACTCCACAGAAAGATAATGTGTCCAATCAAAGGGAGCATCTCATACTCTTGCTTGCCAACGTTCACATCAGACAGATTCCCAAACCTGACCAACAACCAAAGGTATACCCATCGATCAATACCATGCAAACATACGGGGTGCTTGATGTCTTCGTGTTTGTAGCATTTACCCATTTGTTGCGGCTAATGTTCTCAGTTGGATGACCGAGCACTGGACACAGTAATGAAGAAGCTATTTAAGAATTACAAGAGATGGTGCAAATATCTTGGCCGCAAAAGCAGCTTATGGTATGGCACACCTATGGTCTCATGAAGAGCTGCAGTTATATGCTCTTCTCGTTACCAATTGACTTACTAGCTGATCATTTCCATTCTAGGTTGCCAACTATCCAACAGGAGGTACAACAACGCAAGCTCCTCTATATGGGTCTTTATCTGCTCATATGGGGTGAGGCGGCTAACCTGAGATTCATGCCAGAGTGTCTTTGCTACATCTATCATCATGTATGTCCAGTTATCAATTATTATTCAAAGTTAGAATTCAGCATCATATTTACTGAACTAGTGAATTGAATCTAACAAGGGTTAGTTCTTATATATAATTGCCTGGTCACTGCAAAATTTGATGCAGAAATATTATGAAGTTCAAATAAACTGACCCCCCCATTTGCACAATGCTGTTGGCATATTATGAATAATCGCATTCTGTTCACTTCCAAAGTATTTGTCGATCATAAGTTTGCCGTAAGATTATTAACCTATTATTAGGGAGCACTGACAGTCTTATACTGTTTCATAACAGATGGCTTTTGAACTGTATGGTATGTTGGCTGGAAATGTGAGCCCAACGACTGGTGAAAATGTTAAACCAGCTTATGGTGGAGAAGAAGAGGCCTTCCTGAAGAAAGTTGTGACTCCAATCTACAAAGTTATAGAAAAGGTACAGTTTCTTAATGCCCCTTGATTTTCTTTTTCTGAAGCACAGTTATATCGTTTGCAATTTTTACATAGGAAGCAGAGAGGAGCAGAACTGCAAAATCAAAGCACTCACAGTGGAGAAACTATGATGATCTAAATGAGTACTTTTGGTAAGTGCTGATCTCATACTCATTTTGCTTTATAGTTGCATGGGCCGGTATATTGAGGAACCTCATGCAACTATTTCTGTACTGCTGTTCAGGTCAAGAGATTGCTTCCGGTTGGGTTGGCCTATGAGAGCTGATGCAGATTTTTTCAAGACTCCAAATTACGGCCCTTGTCACCTTGTGAATGGAGTATGTCCCTTGCGATAATGAATATACTTTACATTTGTGCAACCAATTAGGTTCAAGCTCTGATACTCTGCTACATGACTATGAATGAGTTGATAAAAACCTTGCACCTTTATATACATGTGTCCTAACTATTTCTGAGGAAGAAATTTCATCTGACGATGAGAATGTAAAATGTGTTTGATTGTGCACCATTCGAACAAGATTCATCCAATATTTTTCTTACTATTTTGCTATTATTGTAATCTGGTGGTTTGCTATGCAGGTATGATACCATATGCACGCTGCTTTCGTTTTGTTCCTCATGTCGTATTTTTCAACCTTTTATTCAGCAACGATTCTTATTAAGAACTTGAGTCCTTGCCAAACTTCGGTTCTTTTGCAAACAAATTTAACCAAGCATGTAGGGAGAACCTTTTTAGCATCAGGAAAGGGATGATTCGGCCGCGTGTTTCTAGCTTTTAGGTTTAGCCTAGAGAGCAGACTAGAGCTGGCTAAACATGTGTTGAACTGTTGACAGTATATTGACAGTTGGTATGATGTTTCTTATTTTGGTCCAGGAGGACAGACCCGTTGGTAATGACAATTGGATGGGTAAAGTCAATTTCGTCGAAATACGGTCATTTTGGCACATCTTCCGCAGCTTTGATAGGATGTGGAGTTTCTTAATTTTATCTCTACAGGTTTACAGTTCTGTTTCTATTTCAAGTTCTTTTGGCCACTCATTGTTGGATGCTTTCTGTTTCCTTGCCCTTTGTTTTTCTTACTTATGCTACTTTTCTCTTTTACATAGGCCATGATTATAATTGCTTGGAATGGTGGCACACCAAGTGACATCTTTGACCGAGGAGTATTTAAACAGGTTCTGAGCATATTTATAACTGCTGCTATACTGAAACTGGGTCAAGGTATGCCTCCCTCCCCACTCCCTCTAGGTGCATTTCTTATATCAAGACTGATGGGTACTTGCAGTTTTTGCTATTATAGATGAGGATTGTAGTTGCATGTCAAGTCAGCTAGAAGTTGCCTAGGTCCTACATGAATTTTAGTGGATGGCTACTGTGCTGTAAACAGCATAGAGAATTGTTCTTCCATTTAGGTCAATCCACTCTTTGTTAAAGAAAAAAAGATCACAATGGTTCTTCCTTTTAGGCCAATCAAGTCTTGGAACTCACTGTCAGGGAACTATGTTTGCAACTCATTGCTTTGTAGCAATGGTCGGGATTGCCAAATTATCAATGTGCCATGTGTCGTCTCATTCTAATCAACTGTGATCACCAAACAAGACTCTGAAATATTCTTGGAGGCTAGAACCAATGAGTACACTCCATTTTGTAATTGATCATGATATCAAAATAACTACTGACCTTTTATCTGTATGAGTATATGATAACGGTATGCTCTGAGCAGCTAGAGCTTCTGCCTATCTGCTGTGGCAATACAGTTAAAATGTCAGCTGAAAGAATGATGAAGGGATTTATGAGCTCATTTGTATCAAAATAGCAGAACAATAGGATACAACTAAAACCATTGATCAGGGCCTGAAACTACTCTTTGTGTTCAGTTTTTTTTTTTCTTTTTTTTTCTTTTTTTTTTTTTTTGCTCGATGTATTCAAGATCCTCGACATAATATACTTAGCATGAAATTGTGGGTAGCATTGTCATGTAGCAAGTATTTTCTGCTGCAGCAATCCTGGACATTATCTTGAGCTGGAAAGCAAGAAGAAACATGTCTCTTGTTGTTAAGCTGCGGTACATCCTGAAGTTACTATCAGCTGCTGCTTGGGTTGTGATTTTGCCTGTAACTTATGCATACACTTGGGAGAATCCAACTGGTCTTGCAAGAACAATTAAAAGCTGGCTCGGTGATGGGCGGAATCAGCCATCTTTGTACATTTTGGCAGTTGTGGTTTACTTGGCACCGAACATGCTGTCAGCTATGCTATTTCTTTTCCCTGTGATTAGGAGAGCCCTTGAGAGATCAAATCTTAAACTCGTAACATTCATGATGTGGTGGTCACAGGTATGTTTCTCTGCCTTTTTTGGCTGAATTTTTTCCTTTTACCCTTCAGGTAGTAATAAGATGCAAAACTTTTACAGCCTCGCTTATTTGTTGGGAGAGGAATGCATGAGGGCGCATTCTCCCTTTTCAAGTATGGTTGCCCATCTGAGTTTTTGCTCCTTTTTGTTTACCATTAAATGCCTTTCCTGATTGTTGTTTCCCTTGTAGGTATACGATGTTCTGGGTCTTGCTTTTAGCCACAAAATTGATTGTGAGCTTCTATGTGGAGGTATCATTTTGAACTAATATCTTCAGATTTGGTCCATTTGGAACATGAGTATATAGACACATTGTTAGGTGTCTGGAAGGGGAATCTGGATCCAAATTCATAGGATTTAGTTCGAAATGCTATATCAATTCCTTGAGGTGACAATTACAGAGAATTAAATGATACTAAGATGAGTACTACGATCAGCCTAGCAGGTCCTTGCACTAGTGAGCTTTGTGATGAACCTTATGCAAAATCGACATAAATAAGTTGTTTTTTTTTCTATGAACGTTATTAGCATTTATATTTTCCATAAGTGAATCAACAATGCTGAATACTGTTCTTAAACTTGGGAATGGTTGTACCTGAGGTATTTCTGCAAGTTTGGGCATCCAAATTCAAATTCCATGTGAGTTTCAGGAGTCAGGACTCAGGGCCCATGGTGCATGCTACTCTATTCCATGTGTGCTTTGTCTCATCAATGGAAGACTTAAAACGTGTTTGCTTCAGGTTTTTTTGCAACTGTACAGCCCGGCATGACAGCTATCGGTCACGTGTCCCAAGTAATTGTATTTTGACCAATTCACAAGAGCCAGCAGCTTAAAACAACTATAAAGTGCAGGCTAATACAGCAAGCTGTTCCGAACACACTATTAGAATAGAGAATCATACCATTTATTACCCTCCTTTGTTGTTGATAAGTCAATATTTGGTTCCTCATCCTGTCATTTGTACCTGTCGTGCAGATCAAACCACTTGTGCAGCCAACAAAAGATATCATGAAGGAGCCAATACGAACATTTCAGTGGCATGAGTTTTTCCCCCATGGTATACCTCTGAAATGATGACGATTTTTTTATAGATATTTTTTATATTTCCTTAATTCTTTCTTTTTAAATCTGTAGCAAATAACAACATTGGTATTGTCATTGCGCTTTGGGCTCCTATCATTCTTGTATGCTTCCTGCCCCTTCTTGTTTTGTTGAACAGTAGGATCTCTTGCTCCTATTCTGACTTACCTAGTTGAGTGCTTCAGGTCTATTTCATGGATACTCAGATTTGGTATGCAATTTTCTCGACACTAATTGGTGGTATCTATGGGGCCTGTCGCCGTCTTGGTGAGGTTAGTAAAGCTGATCAATAACCTCTTTATTATTCGTCAGTACATTTGGTGGGGGGTGGGGGTGGTGTATTTGTGTGTAGCATCATTTTGATCGCTATTTTTTTTAATCGAAGAGGGTCTTTAATCCATCGTTTGGGTGTAATCTTCTCCCTCTCAAGTAGAAGTGCTTTATTTTGAGGAGGTCTCTCCATACAGGAGAATCATCAAATTTGTGCTGCACAGTGCTTACTAGCTCATTTGTAAGATATTTGGCTTTTATCAAGTCTTGCCAGATCCCTGTTTCAGTATCTAGCTTCCACCACCATTTTTCCTAATGTCCTTGATTCCCAGCCCTCCTTTTTTCTTACTTTTGCAAAGGATTTCCCATCTAACTAGATGGTATTTTCTTTTTTGACCCCCTCCCTGCCAGAAGAAAGTTCGTCTTTGCTTATCAAGTTTGTCAACCACCGTTTTAGGTAATTTCGATTGCTATTCTTCAGCACTATAACAAGTAGGGACTTGATAGGATTATATCTGAGTCTGGCACCCTTTCTGTGCTACCATCCTACCAGTCCCCAGGCCCAAGTATGGTCCAAATGATCATGAACATTTCTGAAAAGAAATATTTCATATAGCGGTCAAGTATCCTACAGCTACATAAAATATGATTTATTTCTGAGAGACTGGGAACACAAACAAGGCTAGCATCGGTGAATTAGAAATTACCTTTTTCTCATTTCCCTTTTTATTTTCAGATATCTTTTTCAGCAAAATTTGTCTCTTTTTTCCGTCTCAGTGTTGCCCTTATAAACTTAAGGATCAAAATGATAGATTAATGAGGTTGATGTTCTCAAGTTCATCAATTTTTTGTGATTATTTGCACCAGTTCTGAGTTTTGTAGCATGGCTGTGCAAGAAAGTATTATATCACTGGATATGTTCTTGGGTTTCTGAGTGTCACTCATTTCAAGATTTTTCTGATGCATTTCTCTGTTTCAATTGGCAGGTTCGTTTAACCTGCTAAATCATCTTTTATGTTTGTGTGTGTGAATGCCTAGCTTGTTTCATGTGTATGGAGCTTTGGACTGTACTGCACTTTTTCTATGGTTCTGCATTAAATATTGTTAATAAGTGAACTAAGTGACTTACCTATTAACTGTTGCTGGTTTTATGAGATCAGATAAGGACATTGGGAATGTTGAGATCTCGGTTTGAATCTCTTCCTAAGGCTTTCAATCAATGCTTGATTCCATCTGACACAAGCAAGAAAAGAGGATTCCGGGCTGCTTTCTCCAGTAAACCTTCTAAGGTGTGGACACTTGACAGCATGTCTAATGTACAGTTATTGCTCTAGACACTTTTTTCTTTTGTTCCATCATCTGGTACATTTAAATTGCATTAGACACCTGAAGGCACCAAAGAAGAAGAAAAAATAGCAGCAAGATTTGCTCAGATTTGGAATCTAATTATCACAAGCTTCCGTGAGGAAGACTTGATAGAAAACAGGTGCAACATCCAATCTTTTACCCCATGCATATATGAACTCCCTTTTTTGCCTCCATGCGAAGCTGTTGTTTATGATCTATTTTTTTCTAAAAAAAATGACAGAGAAAAGGACCTGTTACTTGTTCCATACTGCAAAGACCGTGATATGGATATAATCCAATGGCCACCATTCCTGCTCGCCAGCAAGGTATATATATTCTTGTAACTCGTTTGCCTCCTATTCTCAGCTAGCACGGGCGGAGCCAGCATGATCCCTGGGTATTACCAGGACCGAAGAATTTTGCTAAAAATCAAGTACATATATGCTCTACTCGCTCCAAACCAACAAGTTTGATAGCCTGTTCTAGTTTGTAAGCGTGTAAGTAGAGTTGTACTAACTGTGTGCCTGGACCCTTTGGAAACATCGGAACAAATGTGTTTTTTTATAATGCTTCATCTCTAAGGTCCAGCATAAATGCATAATTAAGAGATGTGGCTCATCTCTGGTGCCTTCCTAGAGGACTTCTGGAGCTAGGACTAGATTAGGTTTATAGCCTAGGATGTTTTCTTCAGGAGGTCCATCCATTTATGTTACCTGGTGATTTTGTTTTGAATTTCTGCAACCTGCCCAAGCATCATGAAGTGAGCAGTTGCTTTTGTACCTGGCCATTGGACTCTCTTTAATTCAAAGATACACAGATGACCTACGTGTTCGAGAATTCTTTCTTTTGGTGAAATGGGTTTTTGTGTTTCATTTTCTTTTACTGAATGTATTTCAGATTCCGATAGCACTGGATATGGCGGCAGATAGTGGAGGAAAAGATCGTGATCTAAAGAAGAGGATGAAATCGGACCCATATTTTACTTATGCTATCAAGGAATGCTATGCTTCCTTCAAAAACATCATATATGCTCTGGTGACTGGTCCACGGGAGAGGGAGTATGTTTGACATTCTGCACTCTTGGCTGTTAAAGCTTATGTTTATTCTAAACCCAGTTGGTAAAATTAATATATTATGACATGCATTTTCAGAGTCATACAAAAGATTTTCAATGTGGTGGATGATCATATAGCAGAAGACACTCTGATAAAGGAGTTGAACATGAGTAACCTTCCTACCCTGAGCAAGAAGTTTATTGAACTGCTTGACTTACTGGTATGAAACTAGCTATCATTGTTCTATTGGTGTTCAATGTGGATATCGATAATTCTCAATCCTTCAATGCAGTTAAGAAATAACAAAGAAGACCAGGGTCAAGTCATCATATTGTTCCAGGATATGCTTGAAGTCGTTACAAGGGACATAATGGATGAGCAGCTCAGCGGGTACGGACCTAGATACCATTCTACTGTGCGAACTTGTAGAATAGCCTTTAACTGTTAGTTTTGTTCCTATATGCATGTTTCCTTTTAACTTATCGGAAGTTCTTTTTTCATGTACACTTCACCCAATAGTGGGGAATATATGATATATTATTTTAATACCAAATGGCTATTGTACAATTAGTTATTTGGTGCAAACGAAAGTTGTTTCTTTTTCTTGATTTTTATGAGTATTTGTAGTCCTTAAGAGTTTGCCCGGTGCCTGTGATGACATGGTTTCCATAATGGGCAGTTCTTTTTACGCAGAGACAGCACACTGTTCTTAACAGACAGAACAGTAATTTTGTTCATAGTATATAATTTTCCATCACTCATGTAGTCATGTGGCCACACGCCATGATTTTTCATCAATATGTTTGGTGATCACATTCTAAGTTCTTGGTAGTTGTTGATTGTATTACCTTTGTATCTCTTGGGCAGACTACTGGAATCAGTACATGGTGGAAATTATAGAAGACATGAAGGAATTACACCACTTGATCAACAAGATCAGTTGTTCACAAAAGCTATTGATTTTCCTGTGAAGGAAACACAAGCATGGACTGAAAAGGTTCTGTTTCTTGTCTGTCTTTATTTATTATTTTGCAGTATTAAAAATAGACACATTTGATAATAAACTAACTCCTATTTGTTTGTTTCAGATTAAAAGACTTCACCTGCTGCTCACAGTGAAAGAATCAGCCATGGATGTCCCTACAAATCTGGATGCTAGAAGGCGGATATCTTTCTTTGCTAATTCTCTTTTTATGTCCATGCCAAGTGCTCCAAAAGTGCGGCAAATGTTGCCCTTCTCGTAAGTTTTACCAAGATCTATGCTGCACCTGTACTGTAACATTCTCTTCTAACTTGTGTGTTTTACTGGTGATTATTTTCTGTTGATAAATAAAGCCTGCCTCTTTTCTCTTTGAAGAAAGGAAGCTCTACCTCAATGCAATGCCTTAGATTTAGCATTCAGCTGCTTATGGTATCGTATAGCTAAACTAGAAGAGATGTAAAATATCTACAACTGAACACTTTATCCTTTTTTTTTATTATTCTTTGAGGAAACTGTACACTTCATTCCATTAAGTCATTGAATACAAGTGATTTACTGGGCTATAGTACAACCCAAGGACGTATAGGCCATAGACTGAAATTAGGTGTAAGCATTATCCACTTATACGCGATACATTTCTGAAAGTTATGATGCGTAGCACTGAATTTTCCAACAAAGGTGTGGAGAAAGCTCATACCATCTGGTGTCATTTGGTGGGTTCAACTCTAGGGTTAAGGGGATATCGGAACAGACATTGGTAGCTGCGAGAGCAGCAGCAAGATTGGCCGGCCTGTTGTTGGGGGAGGGCAGCAGCTGGGTCTGCAGGCTGCTGCTCACCCATGGTGAGGAGAGAGAGGGATGTGTGTGTGTGTGTGATCTGGCCTAGTGACCACATGCTACAAATGTACATGCAGATTTGATCTGCTAGTCAAGGCCAGTAGTGGCCAGAGATATTGCCAGTCTAACAATTCCTATTCATCTTCTCCCATCGTATTGCTTCCTTCTCCAAACTTCTGTGAACTGGAGTTACAATTCATGTTCTAATTATCCCTTGTCTTGTTTCCTCTTCACTGGCTGACTCTGCAGTGTCTTGACTCCTTACTATCAAGAAGATGTTCTTTTCTCTTCACAAGCACTAGAGGAACAGAATGAGGATGGAGTTTCTATTCTTTTCTACTTGCAAAAAATCTACCCAGGTTCTGTGAAGAATACCTAAATTTGTGAATGTACATATCTCGTTCCATGAATTCTTCTGATCATCAGACTAATTCCTTTATTCAACATCCTTGCAGATGAATGGAAAAATTTTCTTCAAAGGGTGAATTGCAAGACAGAAGAGGAACTCCGTGAGACTGAGCAATCTGAAGAGGAGCTTCGCCTTTGGGCATCATACCGGGGACAGACTTTGACAAGAACTGGTATCTTCCTTTTTGTCTTCTCTTTACAAAACATCTTGTATGTATTACATATTTGATAATTGCGTTATTAATAATATTTGTACTTTCTTACAGTAAGAGGGATGATGTACTACAGACAAGCTTTAGTCCTTCAGGCTTTCCTTGATATGGCCAGAGACGATGGTATGTTCTGAGCACTTGAGAGCTGGTCTTATTTCTATATTCTGGACATTGCATGACTAAATCATTGATTTCACTTCCTTTGAACAGATCTTATGGAAGGCTTCAGAGCAGCTGACATGTTATCTGATGATTCACAACTATTGACTCAATGCAAAGCTATAGCTGACATGAAATTCACATATGTTGTGTCATGCCAGCAATATGGTATCCAGAAACGTTCTGGTGATCAGCGTGCACAGGATATTCTCAGATTGATGACAACGTAAGTCTTGATTACGATCAAAGTTCTGCTTGGTCCTTCTTTCATATGTATTATTATATCCAGGACGTCTTGAGATAAATGTCATTTCCTGCTTGTATCACAACTGGACTATGTTCTTTTTACTGAGTATCCACAGGGAAGGGGATTATGAATTTATGATTTGTACTGAAGCTCTGCACTTCTTAACGACCGCAAGTTTTTTTTTCCTTTGCCAGTTATCCATCACTCAGGGTTGCCTATATCGACGAAGTTGAAGAGCCTAGCAAAGACAGAAACAAGAAAATAGAGAAGGTTTACTACTCCGCGTTGGTGAAGGCAGCGGTTACGAAGCCTGATGATCCTGGCCAGAAACTTGATCAGGTACTGCAAAGTGGTTTTATTTCAATGTTATTTATGCTGCATACATATCAAATTATATTGCTCAATTTCTACTATAATACTATTAGTTTTTCTACTGTTGCAACCTTTTTCTGTAGCATATTGAACATGTCAATATTTTTGTTGTCTTTGGGTGGGTCTGCAGTACCCATATTCATGTTCCAAAATAACTACTTTTTTAACTCGTATTCTAGAGCCAAATTTGTGGCTATTCACCATAAATTGGTATGGTATGTATCTAGATTTCTTTTAGCCTTTTGAGGTATACGGAGAAGATTGTGTGAAGGGAACAGCAATATGACTTATTGCATTATTGAATTGGTCTAGGATATTTCATTAAAACTGTTTGAAGTGTCTAGAAACCTCTAATGGTAGCTATTTGGAATGAATGTGTTTCTTGATCTTATGCTGCCAAACAAGATAAATTTGCTGACCTATCATATGCTCATCTTTTGCTGCATAGGATATATATAGGATAAAGCTTCCAGGAAATGCAATTCTAGGTGAAGGAAAACCAGAAAATCAGAACCATGCCATAATTTTCACACGAGGTGAAGGTCTCCAAACCATCGACATGAATCAGGTATGCATCAATGATTTCATTTTTCTACAGTGGGTTCTGGTACACGTTTTTATTATATAATTTTATCATAACAGGAACATTATATGGAGGAGACCTTGAAAATGAGGAATTTGTTGCAAGAGTTTCTGAAGAAACATGATGGTGTGAGATATCCGTCAATACTAGGTGTAAGAGAACATATTTTCACTGGCAGGTAAGACCCAAATTTATGTTTTACTTCTGAATTTGTATTAATGTCATTTAGTTGGATAATTATCGAATAATTCTTTGTATTTCTTCTGCAGTGTTTCTTCTCTTGCATGGTTCATGTCAAACCAAGAAACAAGTTTTGTGACCATTGGACAGCGTGTACTCGCTAATCCTTTGAGGTGATTCATCTTTTTATGGACATTTCTATAATAACGTTATCATCCATAGAATTTAACATTTCTTGGGTTTACTTTACTCGTTTTTAGCATTTTTTTTCCTGATAATAATATGTTGGATGCTTGTTGTGATGTTTTTTTTTTTTCAATTCTGTAATGAATTTGATATATTCAGTTAAATTGGCATGTTGAGTCCTGTAATCGGTACTTGATCATTTTTTTGTTGTTCTGCAGAGTTCGATTTCATTATGGGCATCCTGATATCTTTGATCGGCTTTTTCACCTCACAAGGGGAGGTGTAAGCAAAGCTTCAAAGATTATCAATCTTAGTGAGGACATATTTGCTGGTACGCCATTGTTTTCCCCACCCTCCATTATTGTTAAACTATGAAATGTAGAAAGTATTTTGCCAATATATTTGTTGCTTGATGACAGGGTTCAATTCAACATTGCGCGAGGGAAATGTTACACATCATGAATACATGCAAGTTGGCAAGGGAAGAGATGTTGGTCTCAATCAGATTTCACTATTTGAAGCAAAAATAGCAAACGGCAATGGTGAACAGACACTGAGCCGTGATGTCTACCGGCTTGGACATCGTTTTGATTTTTTCAGAATGTTGTCCTGCTACTATACTACTATTGGTTTTTACTTTAGCACAATGGTACAGAACTTCTCCCTTGAATTTCAACTTTCACTCTTTCAGAACGATTTCCTTGACACTTTTCAACATTTATAATATATTAGTTTGTACCAAATATATTTGTTGCTGAAAGAGCTTGTCATAAAGCAATAGATATATTAGCCAGTCCGGAGAGGCGAGCGAAGTGTCCAGGATGACGTGATCCTGGAGAGAAAACTTGCCGAGAGTCAGCAAGCACTGATCACGCCAGCGGTTGAAGTTGCCGGAGCTGACGTCGAGGACGATGGTAACGAGGCTGTGGATGTTGTGGACAGCAACTGCCTGGGCGTGAAGATTCAGGAGCACCGCCGCCTCCTGAAACAGCATGGCGGCGTGGAGATCGGGCGGGGAAGCCCCGACAGGGGTCGGCTGCGTGTGGACGGCGCGCTTGAGAGCCTCGCTGGCCTGAAGAGCCGCGGCGTCACACGCCTGATCTCCTTGGCCTGGCGCTCCTTGATCTCGTCCTGCTGAGCAGGGGAGCCGGAGGAGACAGAGGAGTCAGCGGCCTTGGCGGCGGCGGCGGCAGCGGCCTTGGGGGAGGAGGGCGGGGAAGTCATGGCGCACGGCAACAAGGGCCAGCGCGCAGGGTGCAGCGCGGCGAGGGGCTGGCATGCCTAGGGCAGCGGAAGAGGGAAGAACCGAGAGGAACCTCGGACTCTTGATACCATGAAAGCAATATGTGGCACGGGAAAATAGTAGATTGCAATATATAGGCAAGGATCCATTAGGGTTTATAGAACACACCCAATGAACGGAGATCCTTGCCTATCCTATAATCAACAACCATAAAACCCTTGGGGCTGCCCAGCCAACAGGCGTGGGCGCCCATGGCCCATGTGGCCAGCCCATAGACCCATTCTAACACATATATTTGTTGCTTGATGACAAGATTTAATTCTAAACTTTGTAACTTTTTTCTGTCCCTTATCAGATAACAGTTTGGACTGTGTATGTATTCCTCTATGGGCGCCTGTATCTTGTCCTCAGTGGCCTCGATGAAGCGCTAGCCACTGGAAAGAGGTTTATACACAATGAACCTCTGCAGGTTGCTCTAGCTTCGCAGTCTTTTGTGCAGCTTGGTTTCCTGATGGCGCTGCCTATGATGATGGAAATTGGTCTAGAGAGAGGATTCAGAACCGCGCTGAGTGACTTTGTACTTATGCAGCTGCAGTTAGCATCTGTTTTCTTCACATTCTCTCTTGGGACCAAAACTCACTACTATGGAACCACACTGCTACATGGAGGGGCTGAATATAGAGCAACTGGCCGTGGATTTGTGGTGTTCCATGCCAAATTTGCTGAGAATTATCGATTGTACTCGCGAAGCCATTTTGTCAAGGGCATTGAGCTGATGATTTTGCTTATTGTGTATGAAATATTTGGGCAGTCATACCGAGGAGCTATCGCTTACATTTTCATCACGATTTCCATGTGGTTTATGGTTGTCACCTGGCTCTTTGCACCATTCCTGTTTAATCCTTCTGGGTTCGAGTGGCAGAAAATTGTGGATGACTGGACTGACTGGAATAAATGGATCAACAACCGTGGGGGTATTGGTGTACCACAGGAGAAAAGTTGGGAGTCATGGTGGGAAAAAGAGCAGGAGCCTCTTAGACTTTCTGGAAAGCGTGGGGTTGTTCTTGAAATAGTGCTTGCATTGCGCTTCTTTATCTACCAATATGGTCTTGTTTATCATTTGAACATCACGCATTCAAAGAACATTCTGGTAATTTGCCCATCTTATTAGTGTTACAAGATATCTTTCTGCTTTACATGTTGTACATAAACATTTGTTGATGGTTTTATTTTACCAGGTTTATTGCCTCTCATGGGTCGTAATCTTTGTGATTTTGCTCGTGATGAAGGTAAAACCCGCTGTGCTCTTATCACTTTGATCTGTTTATAACTTTGATGCCTACCCATGAGAAACACTGGCTAGAGATTTGTACATGTAAAATACATGCAAAACCACATGTAAATTATGTGCTATCTTAGAGCTGGAACTGTCGTATATATTTGTGCAAGGGTATTGTAATGGTTGTGGAAGTAAATATCAATTTGAAGTGTTTCATGGTAAATCAGCATGTTTAGAGGGTCCTAGAGTCAGTTTTCCTAAATGTTGACCTGCTTAGAAATTAGAATGGATTGCTTAGGCTGTTGCTTGATCGAATAGGTAGTTCCTTGGTGTGATTTTTTTATTTTGCTAACCATTGCCCATGTGCTATGTCATTTACAGACGGTATCCGTTGGGAGGCGGAGATTCAGTGCAGAGTTCCAACTTGTATTCCGGTTGATCAAGGGGCTGATATTCATAACATTTATCTCAATCATCATAATCTTGATAGCCATCCCGCACATGACAGTCCAAGACATCTTTGTTTGCATCCTTGCTTTCATGCCCACTGGATGGGGTTTGCTTTTGGTAAGTAGCTGTTGCTGAATGGTTAGTGTGTTTTACTGATGGTTGGGTTGACCCTCCCTTGTTTGTTGTTTGGCTTCAGATCGCACAAGCTATCAAGCCAGCTATTACAAGAATTGGGCTGTGGGGTTCTATCAAGGCGCTTGCCCGAGGCTACGAGATCATCATGGGCCTTCTGTTATTCACCCCGATCGCGTTCCTTGCTTGGTTCCCATTTGTATCGGAGTTCCAGACGAGGATGCTGTTCAACCAGGCCTTCAGTAGAGGTCTACAGATCTCACGCATTCTAGGCGGGCACAAAAAAGACAGGGCAGCACGGAACAAGGAGTGAGTAGGCATATTGTGTAGTAAACTAGCTGGCGTGCCCCTCTTCGAGTGTAAATTACGACTCCTCTTTCAACTCTGTTGGACTATATGATGTAAGTGTACGAGAGTGAACGAGAGAGCCGAGGCGTGGCAAGTCAGCAGCTTAGCATTATCTCTCTTTTTTTGCGGGTAACTTAGCATTATCTTTGCATGTTGCGACCTTCCTTACTTGGTATTATTGGTTGACGAGCTTTGCCGTTGGCACCATGGAATTGGATTGCATTATATTGGAGAGAAGCTAGGCACCATCTCCAAAATAGCTTGATTAGCCAAATTATGGCTATTTAATATTAAAATAGCTCTTCAACAGACTAGCTATTCAACTCTCGAAACCATCTTGCTCTCTAAATTAGCCTCCTTGGTAGTTAAATTTGGATAGCCAGTCTAGCTAGCTAAACTAAAATGTGAGGAATGGAGAGTCTTTCGGAGTCAGGTGCTTAATAGAGTGAAACTTCTATGAAGAGGCAAATAGAGAGTCAAATAAAGAGTCTCTTGGAGATACATGCCACATTATATGTATGGCATTTTTGGTTTTCCTCCACTTCTTTGTAAAACTTTACTGCCGTGACAGAATCATACAGTGAACATAAAGGGAAATAGTAAAAAAGTAAATGGAGGTCGAAGCCATCAAAATTTATCAAATACATGAGGTAATATTTACTCCATCGTCCCAAATTGCTGATTTTGCTACGTGCTTAAACAAATACACTATATTTAGATACATATTACATATTAAAAAATATGTATCTAAATAAGCCTTATAATTTAGAATAGAGGGACTATATTTTTTCTCTTTAAAACATAAAACATCTAAGATGTTGAGGTTTGAGTATTATGAACTACTATGAAATAATGCTCATTTGTTGCTATAGGTTTGAAGAGATGATTCAGTGTCAATTTAGATTAATTTTTAATCTTGGTATCAAAAGAAAAGGAGCGTGTTCTATAGAAAAAAGAGTGAGGATTTTGTTTCTCAATCTGTTTGTTTGTGATTCTAATGTGTTTTGTGTCTGATATGGGGTAATTCTAATCCAGAGTTTCTACTATAATACCATATTAGCGAGACACTCCTTTTAGAAACTACATGCTCCAATGCATAGTTTCTTCGAATGAGCCGCAATAAAAATTCTTCTCTCGCTACCTCCCTCTCTCCGGCTGCCGCTGCACCGGCAGGTATAGTATTTAGGGTGTGTTTAGATTGTGGAAAGATTCCCCAAAAATACTCTCGCGGGAGTTTTCTTCGTGGGAGATTTGGCTAAATCTGACAAGAAAATAAACTAAAGAAAGAAGTCTAAGTTACTTTCCTCGACATAAGCAAAGTCCACATAACTCTCTAAACTATTTTTTTATTTATTTTATCCCCTAAACTATGTTATTTGGCCTATTTTACCTCCTAATATAATTTATCTTTTTTCTATGTACAAGTGTCATATTACGTTCAAATTTTGGAAGATGATAGTAGACATCATAATGCATGATAGAAAAATACAAAATGATTTTTCATCATTATTTTGGTGGGTTAAGATATTTAACTAATCCTTAGGACATGATATTATAAAAAATTAGTGACGAAAAATTCATAATATATTTTTGATATACATTGTGATGTTCACCACAATCGTGCAAAACTTCAAATTAAAATTCAACTTGTTCACGGAGAAATAAAAAAGACAAATTGTATTAAGGGTCGAATACACCAAGTGACTTAGGCCGTGTTCGGCTGCACCTGCAGCTGCAGCCAGCATTAGCCCCGCCGAACAGGACGTTAGTGTAGGGGGTAAAATGAACCAAAAGATGATTTTGGAGTTGCGTGGACTTTACTTATAGTTCAGGAAGCATTATGGACTTTTTTCCTAAACTAAAAGCCAATTTCTTGTCTTTTTTATAATAATCTGATTGCTATAAAGGGTCCTCATTCTCATCGACACACCAACAGCCTACCCGCTCCTCCACTCCCCTCCTCCTCGAGCTAGGGTTAGGGTTCGGGAAATTTGATCGAATCAGACGACTTCTCATCGATCCCTCGATTCATCCCTCGATTCGATCAAATTTCCACCGCATCTCGACATCTCGATTCGATCAAAGTTCCATTGCATCTGGACATCATCGATCTTGCCTTCTCCATTTTTGAGGAGGGGGAAGGTAGGAAAAGCTTGCAAGGGATTTGATGATTGAAATTGCTTGATCCACCTGCATCCCAAGATCTCCTTGTGCTACAAATTCTCATCCCCGGGCCATGGATCCCAGCCAGATGATGTTCCCCATGTGGGGGCCGCCGCCTCCCGCCGCCATGCCTCCACCCTCCGAAGACCCCACCGCCGCTCCCACCGCGCAGCCTTTCCTCCCCCCGCCTAACCGCGGCTGGAAGCGCAAGAACCCCGCCGGCGGCGGCGCCTACCAGCCCCCGGCCCTCGGCGACCTCCAGGTGCAGAACCGCGCCAAGGCTCGTCGCTGGTTCAAGAACAACAGCGGCGGCGGCAACCCCAACGCCAACAACACCCGCAAGTACTTCTTCCCCAAGAACAAGAACAATAAGGCCGCCGCGCCGCGCAATACCACCTCCTTCATCATCCGTGCCAAGCGTGCTGGCGGCATTGCCTCCCTCGTCTCCCCGTGCCCCGTCACGCCCGCCGTACTCCCCACTCCGCGCCTCTCCCCCTCCCGCGAGGGCCTCGCTGACATGGCCCAGGCGCAGTGGGGCGTCGACGGCTATGGCTCCATGAAGGGACTCATCCGCCTCCGCAGCTCACCCCAGCCAGCCGCTGCTGCATCCGATGATGATGACGAGGGCAACTCCAGCGGCAGTGACGTTGAGGAGCACGTTGAGGTGGAGCGCCGCCTTGACCATGACCTCAGCCGCTTTGAGATGGTGTACCCTGGGAGAGGGGAGGATGCTGGGGGCTACGTGTTTGAGGACGACGATGAGTATGACCAGGATGCGCATGTGGCTCGCCTTGAGGAGGAGAACTTGACGCTAAAGGAGAGGCTCTTCTTGATGGAGCAGGAGGTGGGTGACATGAGGCGCCGACTGGAGGCGCTCGAGGCGCGGTTTTCACTCTGTGATGGTGCTGGGGGCGGCGAGAATGCAGTGGAAGATGCTCCTCCTAGGAATGTTGCTGACAGGGTCCATGCGGGGTCAGAATATAGCAGCGAGGGTGGTGCCGAGAGGGTTGATGTGGCGTCTGAGAAGAGTGAAGGACAAATTGCGGCGGAGCAAGGTGAAGCGGGTTTAGAGAAAACTGGTGAGCAGGATGCTGTGGGTTTGGAGAAGATTGGCAAGGATGGTGCAGAGGAGCAGGTTGTTGTGGGTTCAGAGAAGGCTGGAAAAATTGATACAGAGGATCAGGGCGCTCCATGTTCAAAGATGACTGGTGAGCACGATGCAGAGCTGCAGGTTGCTGCGGGTATAAGGAAGACAGGCGGACACGAGGTAGAGATGGTTGATCTAGAGTTAGAGAAGAAGATGGATGGGTCAGGACAATGGTGAAAGGATTAGGCTCGAGGACTGATGGAAACATGGGCTAGATAAGTCAGTGCTGGTTGTTGGTGCTGTACATATGCGTCAATGACAGATTGAAGGGATGTGACATGGACGGGACTTAATCCTGGTATTGATAGTGTAATATGTTTGCTGTCCTATTTTGAGTTTATTTCCTTGTTATGACGATCGTGCAGACCCTGCAGTGCGTAGCTGAGAGCTGCTGAAAGAACTGAGAGGATGAATTTTTTTTCATAACCATTGCCATCGCTGTTGTATCCAATGTCAGTGTCCTGTTTTTTTTATGTGTTGGCTGTACCAGTTACCTGATGATTGTAGTTGCGGCACCGTCTTATACCTGAACATAATGTGTATGCCATTGCTGAATACTGATACACTCCCGTTCCTTCCTGAACGGAGAATAATGGTGGCATTCCTATTGTTGTATCCTTTGTATTGCAGGCAATTGAGTACTTAGCTTGTGACTTGTGAGTGATCCTCCTGCAGTCCTGCCTGCTTGAATTCTTCCTGTGCCGTTTGGCTCCTTGGCTTTGGCCAAATGAGTGATAGCCGTAGATTCAGGATCGGACGACAAGGGATGTTGCATCGCGTTGGATTTTGACCAAAAATGACCCGTCCACCCCGGACACCGATCGGATATAGCATAGCATAGCAGCTCCCCTGCAGATCTCGTCTTCCTCGCGCGCGGCGGCGGCGGCGGCGGCGGCGGCGGCGGCCATGGACACCCCCACGGCAAAGGTAGCGTGGAACGCCAACTACGGCGTCGTAAGCAGCGGGGACCGCCGCCTCGCCTTCTCCCGCCAGCTCTCCTCTAACGCCACCGCCAACACGCCGCGCCTCGCCCGCTCCGACTCCTCCATCACCATGCCCATGCCCCCGCTCTATCAGGGGCCCAAGCCCAGCCGGAAACTCCTCCGCCTGGCCACGGCCAGCCGCCCCATGCGCCGCCTCGCGCTCCTCCTCGCCCTTAACGTCGCCTACTCCGCAACCGAGCTCGCCATCGGCCTTTTCACCGGACGCGTAGGTATGAATGACATCAACTAGATTACGGCATCCTATTGGTTCATTCAATGATCGATTCGCAGCTACCCGCTGCCAATTATCATATTCATTTGCATCTGCTGCTCCGTTTGCTCTCATGGCCACCTTCGCCAAATCCTGATTCACTTCTGCTGCTGGAAGGACCCAAGAAGAATGGGGTGCGATCATGACTAGTTCCCTTGTTTTGCAGGCTTGGTTTCAGATGCTTTCCACCTCACCTTTGGATGCGGCTTGTTGACTTTCTCATTGTTCGCGATGGCTGCATCCCGAACCAAGCCTGATAACATGTACACCTATGGGTCAGTCACCACACGCCCTATCAGCTTTCTGTAACACAGCATTGGTTTACGGCTCCTCTACTGCACTTATGCAGTCTAACTACATGGTTCATGATTCCATCTTTTTCTGGAAAAAGAATTGTTACAAGTTACAACCAGTCAATTGTGGCCACACCTACCTGTTGTTGCCCACAACCACGGAACCACCTTATCTTAATTGGGTGACCATTGGCTCTAAAACTTGTTTTCTTTCAGGGTCTAGTTAGATTCATCTCTGCTCTAATTCACACTCAATGTTACCTTCGTTCTTTCAGGTACAAGAGGCTGGAGGTTCTGGCTGCCTTTACAAATGCTGTAAGCTCCCAAAGCTTCCATCTTTTACTTATATACGTGTGCATGTCATTGTACGAAATCTCCCCGCTTAATAACGTCAAGTCTAGCTTCTGAGTTTATGCACTTTCTTATTTCTTATCGCAACAATTTTCTGTTAAATTTCATTTGTTTTCCTGTGGTGTACATACAGACACCAAAAGGAAAAGAGCGAATGATACATGGTAGTACTTTATGAAGTCCATCCATTGTTTGCATCGTTACTAGATTATCATGTGTAATGCATCTGTTAGCACATCGGTGACGGCACACTGTCCCGACCATTTATGAAAGTAAAAGTTGAATATACTACTGTTCATGCGCTTACATATGAAAGTAAAAGTTGAATATACTTTCTTTTAACATTGTCATGCCCTTTCTAGCCTTTTGGTCCGTGCTAACATTTTGACCACGACCTTATGGTTCTTTTTGTAGACAGGTGTAACGTTTTGACCACGGCCTTATGGTTCTTTTTGTAGACAGGTGTTTCTGTTGTTCCTGTCTTTCTCCTTGGCTGTTGAAGCGTTGCATGCGTTTATGCAGGATGAATCAGAGCACAAGTAAGTGCCATCATATGGGATGACATATCATGCTCTTGTCCTTTTCCACTTTCTGCAGTGCTGCTGACTCCTTATCTCCTAAAATCTGTCTTCAGGCATTATCTCATTGTTTCTGCTGTCACTAACCTATCAGTTAACTTGCTTGGTGTTTGGTTCTTCCGAAGCTATGCTCGTGTTAACATAGGTATGGTCGTATGGAAGCAACTTGTATCCTTCTGCTCCTGGTGCAAATGGCAATTTGTAGTTGTTGCTTGCATGCAAGAATTTGAACTTAATAAATAGATTGATTCATTAACGCATTTGCATTTATGAATTCCAGTTTATAGGAATGCCGAGGATATGAATTACCACTCGGTCTGTCTGCATGTCTTGGCAGATTCGATACGGAGGTACATGCGTGCACCGCTACTGTTGGGCTCTTCCCTTGTAGGTTTTGAGCTTTGGTCTTGCCAGTCGCCACATATTGAGATTAACTGAAACTTGTTAATTCTTTTGCAGTGCTGGCTTGATACTAGCGTCTTGGTTTCTTTCATTGGGGTAAATCTAATTCTGAGGGTTCTCCTGCACGCACCTCTTATCATGGTGACTTGTGGCTATCCACTGATATATTTTTTTTTTGTGCTACTACTTGCAGGATCGAGAATGCTGAAGTTTTGTGCCTGGGGATTGTCTCGGTAGCAGTTTTCATGCTTGTTTTGCCGTTGTTTAAAGCTGCTGGCAATATCCTACTGCAAATTGCACCTGGCAATGTGCCACCTTCAGCCTTTGCGAAGTGCTCCAGACAGGTAAATAGTGGCTCAGCTCGTCGTCTGTTCAATTAAAAGAAAATGCTCTCAGATGCATGGGGAAGTGATAGCTGTTAGACGTTCTCCAGATTACTGCTTGTGAAGATGTTTCGGAAGTATGGCAAGGTCGATTCTGGGAGCTTGTGCCTGGTCAGGCTGTTGGGTCACTGTCGATCAGGGTAAAAGAAAAAAAAAAAACTTTCACACGGAGCTGCAAAGCCTGTTAATGATGTTGTGTGGCTGATGTTGGTTGCTTTGCGTTGCACAGGTGAAGAGTGGCGCGGACGATCAGGCGGTCCTTGAATACGCGCACGGTCTGTATCAAGATCTGGGCATCCAGGATCTGACTGTCCAAACTGATGAGTCGTAGTTGTGAGTCTCCCATATACTCTACCTACCTATCTAGGGAAGCTGCTTGGTCGTGCAGATGCCGGCTTAGATGCTGGCTTAGATCAAGCCATGTACCCAAATGGATCGATGAATGAATCCAGTGAAAAGCTCGTTTTCTTTGTTGGTTCGTTTGTTTACAAATGGTTTATTTACAGATGAATCAATCAAAACAAAATACATGCATCATACATACATACACTCACTCACGAAAGCAGCAGGCAGGGAGAAAGAAAAGGATGCTAAGAAGAGTCTCGTCTGGGCTTGGCGTTGTGGAAGGCGGTGGAGAAGTTTGGGATCCTGTCGAGGTGGCGCAGCGCGCGCTCGGCCGTGTGGCGGGTGCGGGCGTCGCCGTTGCGGTAGGCCTCGACGAGCGCCGACGCGACGGTCTGGTCGGCGGCCACCTCGAGCGCGATGTCCTCGACGCGGAGGATGCGCTCCACCGCCCACACGGCCCGCCGCTGCAGCGCCTCCGTGCGGTTCTCCACGAGCACCTCCACCACGGGGCGGAGACCGTCGGCCTCCCCGAGCGCCAGCACGCCCTCCGCCGCGCTCGCCACGCCGTCGCCCAGCAGCGTCGACAGCGCCGCCAGCGCCGCCTCCACCAGCCGCGCGTCCGCGTGCTCCAGGCACGCCACCAGCCGCTCCACCGCCGCCGCCGCCGCCGCCTTGCCATCCACCAGGCAGAAGCTCTCCCGCAGCGAGCACAGGCCGCCGTGCACGCGGCACGTCCCTGGACCTGGCGCCATCGGCGGCGGCGCCCCGCCCCCGCCGAAGCACGCGCACGCCAGCAGCAGGCCCCGTGGCGCCACCGGCGACGGCGCCTCCGGCGGCACCACCGTCAGCCTCCCCGACTGCATCGACAGGTTCTCCAGCGCCATGGCCGAGTAGAGCGCCACGGCGATCTGCTGCTGCTGCTGCTGCAGGAGCTCCACGAAGAGCGGCGCCAGCCCAAGCTCCCGCGCCACCTCCACGTACTCCGCCCCCAAGATACCAACGGCGCACGTCACCCTGTACAGCGCCTTGACGGCGCCCTCCGTGAAGGGCGCCACGTGGCGGTTGCCGCGGATGGCGCCCCGCCGGAGCTCCGCCAGCCGGGACGCCAGCGCCCGGAACGCGCCCAGCTCCTGCAGCTGCCGCGTCAGCTCCCAGTCCCGCTCGGGGAGGTCGCCCAGCAGGCCCGCAGCCGCCGCCTGCTCCTCCGTCACGGCCACGCCGTCGGACGCCGCCCTCACCAGGCTGCCCAGGTGGCCGCCGAGGGCGTCCGCCAGCTCGGCGCCCATGTGCGGCGACACGTTGCGCAGCAGCTTGAGGGACTCCACGCGGATCTCCCGGTGCGCGGCCTCCACGAACTGGACCAGGCTGATGGTGGCGCCGGAGCTGCGCACGCCGGAGACCACGTCGGCCACCGTGGCCGGGGACCCGGTGAGCCCCACCAGCACGCTGAGGAGCCTGCACTCGATGGCGGGGCCCGTGTTGCTGATGAGGTGGAGCAGGCTGTGCACCACGCCCTCCGACACCAGCGTCTCCCCGCTCTCCTCGTCCACCGCCATGGACCCGGCGGCGCCCGACGCCACCAGGTTGGCCAGGATCGCGGCCGACACCTCCTTGAGCCTCATGGGCAGGTGCCCGGCGCCGACGGAGAGGAGGTCCTTGACCAGCGGCGGCAGGATGCCCGCCTCCAGCAGGATCCTGGCGCTCGACTCGTTGGACGATATCTCCCTCAGCGCCTTGAGCGTCGCCTCCCTGGCCGGCAGGCTGCCCGTCTTGATGATGCTCACCAGCAGCGCCCCGACCTGCTCCGCCACCACCACCTTGACGTCGTTGGCCAGCGCGAGCTCGCCGAGGTACTCGGCCATGGCGACCTGAACCTGGGGCGTGCCCTGGATGAGCCTGGTGAGCAGAGGCTGGAGCCTGCCGTTCTCGGCCATCTGCTTCACGTTGGTCTCGTACTTCTCCAGGTTCCTCAGCGTGCTCTCGGCTTTCTCCACGGCCACAAGGTTCTCCGATTTGCTGCTCCCCATGCCGACCAAGAGAAGGATCGCCCCGTAGACGGCGCCGATCCTCTCGCATATGGGGTCGAGCTTGGAGAGCTCGTACAGGAGCGACACCGCCAGCTCCCTCTCCTCGACATGCTCGTTGGACAGGAACTTGATGACGGTGCGTATGGTGTCGCCTTTGCCCCCCAGCTCCTGCTTGTTGTCGTCGTTGCCCTCGACG
This sequence comes from Digitaria exilis, assembly GCA_015342445.1. Lineage (NCBI taxonomy): Eukaryota > Viridiplantae > Streptophyta > Magnoliopsida > Poales > Poaceae > Digitaria > Digitaria exilis. The sequence goes on from JACEFO010001963.1 coordinate 1,385,990, forward strand.
ACGGCGCGCAGGACCTCGAGGGACTTGAGGCGAACCCTTCTGCTGCTGCTCTTGAGCATGGCGGCGATGGCCGGGATGATGCCCTGCCTGCGCAGCAGGTTCTTGCCGCCGCTCCTCTGCTGGCACATTTGGGAGATGTAGAGGAGGGCGCGCAGGGCGTCGTCCTCCGAGTGCAGGTGCAGGTGCAGGGTGAGGGAGGCGCAGGCCTTGTCGAGCTCCTTGTCCTGGTTCCTGGCCCTCCACTCGTCGATGACGTTGCGGAGGGCTATGCTGGGGGTCACATCGGTGGTGCGCAGCTCCGCCTGCGTGAGCGGGCACGTCGGCGTCCTCCCGCTGTCCCTGCACTCCCTGAACCACTTGAGGATGGCCTCTCGCTCGAAGGTCTGCCCCGTCTCGATGGTCACAGGGTCCTGCATCACCTGCTTGGTGAGAGGGCACATGAAGGCGTCGAAGGCGGGCTCCTGGTACGATTGCTCCTCCAGCTCGCTGTCGCCACCGGAATCATGCACCGGACCCATCATCATCATCCAAGGCGACCAATACAACAGATATCTTCTGTTGGGATGATGCAAGATTCCCTGCCTGCTATTGGAATATTTGGATCATGCTCCATGCCTTGCCTGCCCTGTATGCTGCATATATAGCATAGACGACAACAGGTAAAGCAAGCGTACGTACCTATATATCGTCAATTAATTGGCAGCGAGCTGAGGTCGACCTGGCCGGCCTCCTGCTGGGAAAGAGGAGCGATCCGAGGCTGAGGAGGAGGGGAGGGGAGGGGGAGCTGCAGCCTGCACGAAGGAGGAGGAAGAAGACGACCCACCCATCCGCTCCCCCCCCCCCCCCCCCGCGACCGAGGCGGCCCGGTCGTCTCGTCTGCGCCGCCGGCTCCCGCTGCCATGTCGGCCCCACCCCGCCTGCGGCCGTGTGGTAGGTTGGGCGGGGGTTGTCAAGTCAACTCAACAAACTCTCAGCTGCTGCCAGCACGTTTAATCTGTCATTTGCTTTGCTTAGTTTTTCTCTCTTTTTTTACTTTGAGATTTTTTTCTTTTCTTTCGAACATATACTTCTACCAAGTACTGGAAAGGGCACGTTGTTTGGGTAGAGAAAAAAAATGAACGAAGCTAAAAAAAAATGTGTTAGGCATGAAGAATTTGGAGGGGGGGGTGGGGGGGGGGGCAATGGAGGTTGTTTGGGAAGAGAAAACTGAATGAAGCTGAAAAAAATGGGTGAGGTATTGAAGAAAATGGAAAATCACGCGGAGCCCCCGGCGAGGATCGAACTCGCGACCTTTCGCTTACGAAGCGAACGCACTACCACTATGCTACGGAGGCGTTTTGTTTTCTTATAACAGATATAAATTAAATCAATTACATTACACCTTCTCTTTATCCAAGTCGATCAGATAAGCTCTACAGCCCGGCGTGCTCTACCTCATGGACAGGAACATGCAGCACGATATCAAGGAGAGATCCCTGTTCGCATACTGTGTAAGGACTGGGCAGAGAAGCTGCGGGGCAATCCATTAGCGCAGTGACAGCAGGGGTGAAGAACCCCTGTTGTCTGCTGTTGTTGAGGAGGCCTGATGATATATGACTATTTTCTATATATTGGGAAACGAAAAGAATGCACTGACAGCTACCAAATCAACTACTACCACAATCAGGAATGATACTAGTACTAGTAGTATGACACAGAGCAGGCGCAGTTTCGTAACATGGGACCAGCAGTTTAGCAACTTCATTCACTTCAAAATGAGCTGAAGCATTTGCTGTCATCCAACCCAAGTATCCAACCCATTTTCCAGACCAAAATGGCGAAGACTCCATAAAACTGAACCCTAAACCATATACAAACTCCAGACGAAACCAAAGTTCCCTATAGCGAAGCAAACCAGCTTAGGTTCTCGCAGAGACAATAAGGTGATTTACACCCCCATTATCACACATTCACCAGGTGAGAAATTGAAACCGCTAGGAAAGACAAAACCCAGCCTTGACATGACAACTGTTTCCACCATAAACAGAGGAAGGAAAGAGTCTAAGGTAGTGATGAATCCATAAACATTGCAATAAGGTAATGATGAATCCATACACATTGCAATAAGGTAATGATGAATCCATAAACATGTATCGTGATCTGCAAGCTCAAAACCACACACGAACGCAATTTGAACAAAAGCTCTTATTGGCACAGCTCTTAGCCAAACATTCAAAGACCTGCGAAGATGGAAGTAATTGTATTGAACATAGACAATGTATGCAATGTGAACTGCAACAAGCTCAAAATCCATACATGACATCATGTGATGCAATTCAATCTAGAGTTATTATTGACACAATATGTCATTTCCTATCCATCCAGTCGTATCAAGTAACCGTTATAAACGGACATGGAGCACAAATTTACACATACAATACTTAACAGATAAACAAAATCGGATCGGTTGTAGACCAAACATGTATACTGACCATCATCACTAGGACGCGTACTGTGGTGCCCTTGCTGCCATGCTAGCAACCTTAGCCTGCTGCTGTGCGGTGTGAACCTTGGCAGACAGGGCGCGGTGGAAAAACTGCTCGCGAGACAGTGCCCGCACGCTCCTTAGGTAGCCATCGAAGGACACAGAACCTTCTTGAATGGCCTTGTCGAGGGCGTAGATGGTATCCTCGAGCGCTAAATCTGCCGCCGTGCAGTCGATCATCTGCCTGGAGAGCACATCTGCGGGCTCGACGGCGTCCTCGGTGGCCTGGGTGCTGCCCCTCCTGTTGTTTTCCATGACCCAGGCCTCGACGACATCGGTGGCCATCATGACGTCCTGCAGGCGGCGCTCCAGCGCCTCCTTCTCCTCCCCCATCTTGCGCACCCCTTGGGCGACGACTTCCCCCCTGTGGCGCAGCTCCGCCTGGACAGCGAAGAGGGCGTCGACCTCGGCCTCCCGCGCGGTGCGCAGGGCTGCGGCGTCGGCGTATGCCATGTCGACGAGCTTGGCGACGGCGTTGCGCTTGAAGACCTCGGCAGGGTCCTCAGTGGGGGGCGGGCGCGGGGCGTGCGGGGGCGACGCGGGGAAGCCGCCGAGCCTGTATGATGGGGAGGGGGACGGGGCGACCCGCGGGGGCGGAGGCTGCTGCGGCGTGGGATTGGCAGGCGGCGGGGCGGCGGCAGCTGGTGGAGGAGGGTTCCTTGTGAAGAGGGGCGGGTCGAGGCCGAAGAGGTGGGAGAGGGATCGGACGAGGTCGACGAGGTTGGAGGAGGGGAAGACCCAGGTGCGGAGGTAGGGCGCGTTGGCGACAAGGCCGGAGCGGTCGACGAGCGGGTGGTGGGGCTTGATGACCATGTCGCGGGTGGGGGAGAGGAAGACGAGCGGCGGGGCGCGCGGGTAGGGCTCGGGCAGCCAGATGACGGCGGGGAGGTTGTAGGAGGCGCCGGCGTGGTGGATGGGGATGGTGCCGTCGGCCTGGAGAAGGTGGGCGGCGCGGCCGTCGTTGTGGGTGAAGAGGGCGGCCTTGGGGTGGAGGGAGGGGAAGGCCTCGGCCAGCGCCACCAGGTGGTTGCGGATCAGCCACTTGACGTCCTCGGCGTAGGGCAGCGCCGACGGACCCCGCTGCGACAGCGCCGTGTTGAGGAACTGCTGGGCGTACTGGGCGCCGCCGGAAGACGGCGGAGGAGGCGGCGAGCGGGCCATCGGATCCCCCTCTCTTGAGCGGCGGCGGAGGGAGGGGGGCGGCGAGCTAGGGTTTCGGTGTTTTTTTCTTTTTTTCTTTCGATCTCGATTTGCTTTCTCCTCCTCTCCCTCTTCCTGCTGTGCTGTGGTTGCGATTGTGTGTGGAAGGAGGAAGGAAGCGAGGACGCGGACCCACCTGTCAGTCAACGTTTGCCATCGATGGCCCAATTATATTATTATTACTCCTGGAGATAACACTTTTCTTTACGAAAAAAATAGAAAGAGAAGACTTTGCCTCTAAGGAACTGGAAATTAACGCACCACACGCAAAGACTATTCAAGCATAGCAATATGCCAATGTCAATAGCAACAGCATGCATCCTTCCTATCTTTGGCAATAATGCTTGATGAATCAAGACACTTGCGCACCAGAATTCATCATGTATGTATTTGTGTTAGTTATATATAGGAGTAAAGTACAAGAATTTCTCTACTAAACCAGCAGTGTCAAAATGGTATAGTCACCAACCAACCAACCAAAAACATTTCAAAGCCCCCCCCCCCCCCCTCTCCAATCTCATCTACAATACAAATCCTGGTGGTGCCAAACCAAATCCTCTCCTCATAAGTACCATACTACTACACTAGATGGTCTCCCCAGGTGGTAGCTCGGCAACCTTCGGGGGAGCGCCCAGGACCCGCTCCATGTCGAACCGCACCTCGATGTTGCGCATGCTGTACCCGACCATCATCAACCAGAACAGAAGGTTGCCCAGCTGGCTTGCGCTTGTTTCCGACACTGTTGTCTGCAAAGCCACAACTTCTTGTTCAAATTCAGACAGGACCAGATTGTACACAGCAATGCAGGTATGTACCACCTCACCTTCATCTTCTCCGGATCGGACACGGCCAGGAGACGCTTTATGAACGCATTCATAGCAAAGACGACATCTTCCCCAGCACTACTCGTGAGTTCCTGCGATCAGCTTCCCTTTGTCAGCTCCACTAGCTCTGCTCCTTAGCATCCATGGATGCAAAATTGCAAATCGAAAGCACCATAATAAAAGTTATGCAAACACATGTATGGATGCACGTACCTTCAAATTCTGAGGTTCTAGGCTCTTCAGGTACTCCAACAGCTCATTACTTCCCTGAGATGATTTCCTAGCTACTTGGCGGCTCAGCTCATCAATCTCTGCTTCAAGCAATTCTATATATTTTACAGCGTCGATTTTCTCAGCTCCAGTGGCCTTGTTCCATCGGATTACTTCCCCAGTTACCTTTTTCTGGGTTCCAGGAGCGTAATCTGGTGAATCCTGCAAAAACATCACATGCATATTAGTAAACTCTAAATATGGAACTGGAATTATGTGGAGGCCACAGGAGGTCTATCTTCAATTTTACCATTCATGATAACCAGAACACTGGCGAAACCACGCGCTGATTTATAGTGTTCAAACACCAAGGCCACGAAAAAGTTGATTGGAGAGGTGATTCTTGGAGTAATGATAGTCGAGTAATAAGCATAAATAAAATACATGGACTACCAGCATCTCTTTGTAACACTGACTGAAGTGGGATGAGCAAGTACAAAAATGCAAAGGGGTAGGACAAAGGAATACTCTTGGTGTGGTGTGGTGTGGCGTGGCACAAGCCAAGCAAACATATGGCATAGCAACATTCAGTCTGTAATCTAATCCTAAGTCCAGAAACGAGATCACCAGTAACTATGATACTTGAGTCAAATTTTCTTCTCAAACAGTAACAGAGTCATGCTGCCCCCCCCCCCCCCCAGTCATGTAGTCAAAGAGCATACTTCCTATGACAAGAGCTTAAATGAATAACAATAGATGAAAAATTGAAAATCATATGTCCATGTTACTCCCTTTGGTTGTGTCGTCAACAGCATTAAATACATGTTATCATCCAAAATATGAAAAACAGATAGCTGAACAAAGAACACAATGAGTTATTCAGCATACAATTTGAACCAATGCAAGATCAATATAGTTACATACTTACACATACTTCTCAACCTTTCAGTTTCAAAGAGGATCTTTTTAGCTAAGGCACTATAAAAAAGAGAAACTTTCTCAACCATATTTACTTAAGAATAAACGAGGCACCACTAGGAGCTGTTTACATTGTAATCATAAACAGCTCAGGAATGAGCATAGCAATCATTCAATCATATTTGCCGATTAGAAGTATATGGCGACAATGGTGGACAGCTTACATTTTCCTCTTTTGGTTCAGGAAGAGCAATCTGCTCTAAGCTCTGTTGCAGCTCCAGACGATACTGTGCATTCCTAAACATGTATCCAGTCATTAGGACACTGTACATAAGCTGAGCCAGATTTTCAGCAACCTGTGTTGATGAAAGGAAAGTCATAAAATGGCAATCAAAATACACAAGTGTCATGTAAATGTGCAACAGGGAACATAAACATGGGAATTGGAAGTTCCCATTACCGTAGTGACAGTTACAGCGAAAAATTGGGGTGGTAAAGTCCCAATCATATTAGTCACCGTTTGCCGCATGGCCTCGACAACCTTTGAGAAAACGGGAATGTCAAGAACCCATGAAAAGTGGTATTCCTGGGATGGCAAGGAGAAGTATATGAAGGAAAGATGAAAACAAACCTGCGCTGGAGCTCTTTTTATGAAGAGCTCCATAAACTCCGGCTGGATATTTTTTGCGTATTCCAGGAGAATATCCCTCCTGTTCTTGGGCTGTTAAGGAGGGAAACAATACATAAGCATGCCTTTTGTATAGTTGGCATGAGGGCCCAATAAACAGATGGGGATTTCTCAAAAAAAAAAATCAACCCATCCGTTCATCGGTGAAATGATTACTGAGCCCATTTATCACACAAGAGCATTCTACTGTTTCATGTGGATAGCGCCGAAATAGTATGCACTAGGCTTTGCAGGATTGGTATAATGGGGTAAGGAAGGTGCAGAGCCAGACTAACCAGGCCGTTGTTGGCTGGGTTGGAATCGCCACCAGAGCCAGAGCCAGAGGAGGCAGCACCGTTGGGCTGGTCGGCGGCGCGCACGAGGCGGATGCGGTGGCGCGGCCGCGCGGGGAACGAGACGTGCGAGGGGAAGGCGTAACGGCGCGACTGTGGAGGAGGGAACCTCCTACTATAAGTGGAAGTGGAGGAGGGGAGCAGGAGGAGCGACGGGGACATGGCGGCGGCGGCGAGTGAATCGAATGAGATTGGGGGAGGAGGACGGCTGTAAATTGCTGCGAGAGAAGAAACGGAATGGATTTTCTTTCGAGAAAAAAAAAAGGAACGGAACTGTTACGGCCTGCGACGCCTGTGAGCCCCTCATCCTTGGATGGACGGCCAGCATGATGCTGAGGCCTGATGCCATAATCACGAACGAAACGGAACAGTGAACACAACCTGGGCAGGGCCTAACATCTTGCCATATCTGAGAGTTCTGATACGCAGAATTCACAAAAATTAGATTTTCGATGGCAGGTGACCTTGACGAGGTTGACGATGCTTATAGCCTATAGGCAGCATACGAAGAATCTTTTGTGCGGAAAAAACCTAACAAAGCAATATCGGGAGTAAAATACACCATGAATCATTAAACTTGCAGTGGATTCTCGATTGAGTCACTTAACTTGAAAATAGCATATAATACATCATCAAACTAGTGATAGGGTTCACGGGATGTCTTTTTTTTCAACACGCCTAAGAATAGCATGCCACGTAAGCAGAATTTTTCACAAAACCTTTGGAAAGATTGAGGTAGCACATTCTAGTTCTCTTCCACCTTCCTTTTGCTGGAGACCGATTATCACGGTCGAGCTGGCAAAAGCCCAAGGTGGGAGCGGGGGCGTGGTACAGCTGATGATCCATACGAGCTTAGGAGGAGTTGCTGCAACGTGGATGTCTCCTCAGAGGAGAGAACCCGGCGGATTGGCTCCACATTACGGTAAATTCGTTAGAACTCCATTAGTTAGGGCAGGGCAATGGCACATCATTTGTAGATGATAAGGACCCGAAATCGAGGAGCAATTAGCAAATTAGATTGCGAAAGTAAGAGGAACTCAATTAGCAAATTGGATTGCGAAAGTAATGAGGAACTCATTATCAAACTCAATTTGGTTAGACATTATAATTATGGTTTTGATTCAAAGTGTCAGGAACTTCGATAGTTAGAGGTGTTAGATTCAGTTTCGTTAGACATCTTACAATTCAGTTTTAGAGTTTTAGTTCCTTTTCAATGACATTTGTTTTGGTTAATTTTTCAGATAAGTTGTAATCTCACTAAGGCATTAGTAATTGATATATCTTTTTTTCTTGTAGGTGCTAATGGTGATACGTTCAGCGTTGAGGTACATCATGGCGGTTTCTTTTGTAAATTTGGACCAAAACTATGCTATCTCAACTCCAAGGTCGCTTGGTTTATTTTTGTGAGGGTGACACTTGGTCTGGGTTATGGATTGATGATTTTGTAACACGGCCGAAGTGTCATCGCAACAGTAACTTCAGAGGTTATTAGTGTGAGCATGGAAATTCGATGGTAGAGGGCATTAGGCCACTTAAAACATATTGCCATGCGATGGAGATGGTGGCGGTAGTGCAAATAAGCAAGAAAGTGTCACTTTATTTTTTTATCACTGCAATCTATTGGAAAGGCAAGGGAAAAAAATGTGGCAGTGGATGGGCAAAAACATGTTCAAGAAAATTGTTAATTTGGAGAAGAAAGAGGCATGGTGTGCAAATGCATTGTAGTCATTGCGGTTCAGGAATTCACAACAAAGCAAGTTGTGAGATTCTGAAAAGGTTTGCTACAGAAGCTGCTAGTCCCAAAAGGAAAAGGAGAGAAAGTCCAGAAAGAAATGCACGACAAGCCACTAAATTTGCATTCAATTCTCATTCGAATCACTTAACTTGCGACCAGTACATGGAGCATCATCAAACTTTACCACGTGGTGCAAGTAGTACACAGAACAACATCAAACTTGCATCCCTGTTCACCAAAGGTCCTTTTTTTTTTGCCACATGTGGGTGATGACATAAAACTGGATGATAAATACTATTATTGACGAATTTGGCGATGTTGATGTGCCTTCTATTCTAACGAATATCATACACCAAGCCATAAATCCTTATATGGATCCATCTCAACTCAATGACACAATTTTGTCCTTCCTGTTGCATAATGTATCTGCCTCGCCAATTACACTGTATCTATATAATTAATTTTACAGTTAGTCTATATTGAACACTCTGAATGAGTGTTTTTATTTTATGAACAAAACAAGACCTAAATCACTTGCTAACCCACAATGATAGCACAAAAGATAGAACCGAGGCGACATGAGCTGGCATCCACTCAGTGTGTGGTGTGGGGAGTATATGCTGTCCCTAGCGCAAAAGTTGCCACGTGAATCAACCCAATGCACGCAGGATCAGGGAGGGAGAGCAAGCTACAGCAAGTAAAAATTGTAATGTGTGCCTGCCTTTCTGTTTGTAGGGAGGTCGTTTGTAGGGACGTCATGCCGAAAGCACATGAGACGATAGATCCTCTGCGTGCGCGCGCATAACGCCAAGCGGTTGCTAGCGTCGATATGTTTGTTTGTTTGTTTCTTTCTTTCTATATTTAATCTGTACTTGCATTTTAACCACCACATGCCCTGGGCCTGCAATGCATCTCGATCGAGCCAGGTCGTTCGGCACTCTCGTGACTACTTAGCTAGCAGATGGCGACATCCACAGCATGCCATGCCATGCCATGGATGTTGTAGTACCTTTTTGCTGCATCGCCACTGCTGCCTACCAGTACATTAGTAGATACATACCAGCAGCAGCACGCCGGGCGAGCCGGCCGTGAGAGCGGTGAGCCACAACACATCATCTCTATCATATCGTCGATGGCGGCGGCATTGGCAGCAGTAGTGAGAACAGTGATGGTGGTGGTGCTGGGCCTGGGCCTGGGGCTGAGCGTCGGCGAGGCGCTGAGCCTTGACCTGTACGAGGAGACGTGCCCGCAGGTGGAGGCGGCGGTGACGGCGGCGGTGCGGCAGGCCATGGCCAAGGACAGCACGGTGGCGGCGGGGCTCCTGCGGATGCATTTCCACGACTGCTTCGTGAGGGGCTGCGACGCCTCCGTCCTGCTGGACTCGACGGGCAACGTGACGGCGGAGAAGGACGGCCCGCCCAACGTGTCCCTGCACGCCTTCTACGTCGTGGACAACGCCAAGGCGACCCTGGAGGCCCAGTGCCCCGGCGTGGTGTCCTGCGCCGACATCCTGGCGCTCGCCGCGAGGGACGCCGTGGCGCTCTCCGGTGGGCCGTCGTGGGTGGTGCCCGTGGGCCGCCGGGACGGCCGCGTGTCGCTGGCCAGCGAGACGGCGACGCTGCCGGGGCCGAGGGCCAGCTTCGAGCAGCTCAAGCAGGCGTTCCACGCCCGTGGCCTCTCCACCAAGGACCTGGTGGTGCTGTCGGGAGGCCACACGCTGGGCTTCGCGCACTGCTCCTCCTTCCAGGACCGCATCTTCTCCTCCCTTGAGGAGGGACAGGGAGGGATTATGGGGATGGACCCCTCCCTGAGCCCCTCCTTCGCCGCCTCCCTCCGCCGCGCGTGCCCGCCCAACAACACCGCCCGCGCCGCCGGCTCCGGCCTGGACGCCACCTCGGCGGCCTTCGACAACACCTACTACCGGATGCTGCAGGCCGGCCGGGGGCTCCTCTCCTCCGACGAGGCGCTGCTCACGCACCCCAAGACGAGGGCGTTCGTGGCGCTCTACGCGGCGTCGCAGGAGGCCTTCTTCAGGGCATTCGCCAAGTCCATGCTGCGGATGGGAGGGCTCAACGGAGGAGATGAGGTGCGAGCAAACTGCAGGCGCGTCAACAATAACAAACCATGATCATCTAGATATCTATCTGTTGTGTTGATCCGATCATCCGTAGAGAGCTGCTCAGCTCTTTTTTTTTTCTTTTTCTTTTTTTAAAGAGGAAGAGGAAGAAGAAGCTCTTTGGGTTGGACCAGTCAGTCAATTAGCATGCATGTAATGCCAAGTGTTTGTATACGCACGACGGCACGAGCACGAACGCACACTACATCAATCCTACCTGAGTTCTTTGTCCTGGGCTGCTTGCTCGTTGGGCTCTGCAAAAGTGATTTGGAGGCCCAGCCCATCGTCGCATTAGAAGAGAGAGCGGACGGACGGACGACCAAGCGAAGCAGCCTCGGCACCCTTATCCACCAACCAAACAAAATCTCTCTCCGCTGCGCTGCGCTGCCGCTGCCGCTGCCGCCATGGGTTTCCCCACCCCCTTCCTCAAGCTCAAGGCACCGAATCCTCCGATCGGAGGATATCCGCGGCCGAGCTCGACGGCGGCCGCTAAGCGGAGGCTCACGACCCTGCGCTGCGCCCTCAACTCTGAGAACAATGTGGTTTGTGCCCCCCGCGCCCCCTGTTACTTGCCTTCCTGTTCCTGTAACCATGCAATCTCTCTGCCTAGCCTAGAGTAGAGTCCCGCTCATCCTGCAAATCCATAATGCAGCCTCCCATGACTGTTTCCATCACTGGAGCCACAGGTTTCATTGGGCGCAGATTGGTTCAGAGGCTTCTATCGGGTCTGAACTCTAGTATTTTTTTCTCTCACCATATATAGTTGGCTGTTTTTATATACATAGTATATATATAATAGCTGTACATGCCCCCCTGAACATTCAGATGATCATGAGGTCTGCGTCTTAACAAGGTCTGCCTCCAAGGCCGCATCCGTTTTTCCTGGTAAGACATTCACCCGTACTACTGATGTAGTATCAACTAATCTAGCCATCGTGGCCTCTTCTTTTTACTCAACAAACAAGCAGTTACATCACATGGTTCATCGATCCGCTGATCCATTACATTGCAGCTTCCACCTACCCGGGAGTCACAATAGCCGAACAAGGAGATTGGGAGGCATGCGTGAGAGCCTCTTCTGCTGTTGTCAACTTGGCTGGCATGCCCATAAGCACAAGATGGTCACCGGAGGTACGCCATCTACACCAGATAGATATATACAGTAGCTCTAATCTTTGCCATGCATGGGTCGATGCATTTCTCTCTACAGTCCTGCTGCTGGATTCCCTTTTGCAGATTAAGCGGGAAATCAAACAGAGCCGGCTCAGTGTTACATCAAAGGTACCTACCTACATGTGTTTCAGAACATAGGCGACCCCTTCATCTGGTCTGGATTATTGTCTCATCTAGCTATTCAAGTAGTATACCTTAACTAGGTTCCTAATTTGATTGCTGAAGGTGGTGAAATACATAAACCATGCTGAAAATGCCGATGCTCAACCCTCAGTGTTTGTGAGTGCGACAGCCATTGGATACTACGGTATAAAATTCATCAACTGGCCACCTGATCTTGCCTAGACTGATGAGTTAGCATCCATCAGTTTAATCTGTAGTTAAAAAGAGAAACACAGCTTCAATCAGTACTCGTGCTGTCTATCTGTTCAATCAAACGGCATGCATGTCTGCTGCAGGTACCAGCGAAATCCATAGCTTCGATGAATCAAGTCCATCAGGCAATGACTACCTAGCAGAGGTTAGGTTCATTAGTTGCAGCTTCAATTGCAAGATCACTACTCGAGTGCCGCCACGTTTCCAAAAAAAAAAAAAAAAAAACATTGCTCATCATGTATGATTCATCAGTCATTTTCCATCTCCATGCACCTTACAACAATCTGGGTTGTGTCCTACAACGGGTAAAAAGCGCAGGTGTGCAGAGAATGGGAGGCCACAGCACGTCAAGTAAACCAAGACGATGTTAGGCTTGTGCTTCTCCGGATTGGGGTTGTTCTTGGCAAGGACGGCGGTGCTCTAGGTTGGTGGGTTTCATTTAATTCCATTTGTCTTTTCTCTTTTCCCATTTCCCCCCGTCCAAGGTCCATTCCAATTTATATCCCCTCAAAAAAGGACCATTCCAGTTTGCTCTGCATTACTCACCTAGTTTATCCATCCATCTGCAGCAAAGATGATCCCCCTTTTTATGATGTTTGCCGGCGGTCCTCTTGGGACGGGGCGCCAATGGTTGTTTCTCTTTCTCTTCTGTTGTTATATACGCTGGGATCCTAGTTAATTCCACTTGCATATCATTAGTGCATTTAGCTTTGGCAGATATCGTTTCCTCAAAAAAAAAAAAAAACCTTTGGCATATATCACGTGTGCTTGTCGTACTCTCCACTATCTTTATTGACTTAGTGCCATACTCCGTATATATCTTCAATGAACTGATTGCTAGGTTTTCTTGGATTCATCTGGACGACCTGGTGAACCTTATCTACGAATCTCTGATTAACCCTGCATACAAAGGTGATGTCACTTCCACTTATGCACATTCTTCGATCCCCTTTTCCTTGCTTGAATTACACGTTCAATCAACTTCGGTAGTATATTGGTAGCATGATTTGCCATGCTGAACACCCTATAGCACAACCAAAACTGCTCTGTTATTTAATTATTGGATGAGTTACTATTTTCATTTAGACTAGTACTAGTCCATTTATTACATGACACGGGCAACACTTGGATGACATTCAACAAAGCTGAGTCTTGTACAGGAATACAAGATACTGGTTGGGCATATACGACATATCCAGTACTAGAAATAGGAAAATAAATGAAAATTAAATATGATAGTTTATTGTAGTAGTTTCTGCATTTCAATGAAATGCTCTATGATCTGTGTATATTGCAATTTCGTAGTAGTGTATATGTTGAGGGTAGCTTTAGTTTCTGTTTGTTAGGTGTAATCAACGGAACCGCACCAAACCCTGTGCGTTTGTCGGAGTTGTGCCAACGGCTGGGGCAAGTCGTCGGACGGCCCTCCTGGTTGCCTGTGCCAGAATTCGCGCTCAAAGCAGTGCTTGGGGAAGGCGCCACTGTGGTAATATACTCACCGTCGTACCATACCATTTTTATGTTGATCACCCATGCATTAATCTATCCAGGTGCGTCAAAATAATTTACATTTGTGCTGCTACACATAACTCAGTGTAAATTTGATCGCTGCAGGTGTTGGAAGGACAAAAGGTTCTTCCGGTGAAGGCCAAGGATCTGGGATTCTCCTACAGATACCCCTATGTTGAAGGCGCTCTCAAGGCCATTGCTCAAGACTTATAGATCGACTGTACAGAGTTATATTACACCCGATTCGAGCGTCTGGCTTGCACTGTACATGGCTCGCGCCACACATGCATCATCAAGATCCATGGCATTCGATCGGCTGTTTGCATGCTGTATAAAATGTATTTATTATTTTAATATACACTACTAAAAAAACATTTTAGGGACACTTCAAAAAAGAAATGCCCGCCTTTGTTAATCCTCGTATTAACATAGGTGGGCATTTTGTTTTAGGGAAAAGTCTATTTTTCACCCTTCAACTGTTACAAAAGTCTGATTTTCAACCTCAAACTACAAAACCGGATACTAAAGGCACTCCAACTATTCAAACCATGTAAAATTGGCCCTTTGGGTGGTTTTGAGGGTGGTTTCGAATTTTCTAAAAATTACATAAATATTATTTAAACTTTAAAAAATATGAAATCAGTGCCAAAAAGTTCTCTTAAAATGTAACCAACCTATTGGCACACCATTTAATGTTATTTGGGTATTATGTATTTATATTACTAGTGTCTTATTGTTTTTTAAAAATAATTAGAATAAAAATAAATAATATGCAAATACTTCTAATGTTGCACCAATATGTAGGTCACGTTTTTAGAAAAACATTTGCACTAGATTCTAATTTTTCTAGTTCAAAATAAATTAGTTATGAATTTTTTTCATACAAAATTATTTTTAATTTTTTTGGAAAATACAAAACCACATTCAAAACCACCCAAAAGGGCTAATTTTGTACGGCTTGGATAGTTGGAGGGTGTTTAGTGTCCGGTTTGTGAAGGGGTCGGCCGATTGTCAGCCAGCTGATTTGAATGGAAATTATATGTTGATCAAGGTATCAAATATCAGGGGGGCCGATTGTGTAGGGAGCCATTGCCTGTCAGTCGGTTGCATATTATTCAAACGTGACTTCACATCTATCTATAAAAGAACGAGTTAAATTGAAAACGAACGAGTTAAATTGAAAACGTTTCTCATCCAATTTAGGCCCACCTTACCCCTCACGTCGGACCCACTTGTAAGAGTCAACTGAGGTGGAAAGTGGGTCAAACCCATCAAAACTGCTATTTACAAAATGTTTCTGCCGTTTTAAAAATCTTTTTCTCACCGCGCGCGCATGCATACCCGCTCGTATACCCGCCTGAAGTACGGTCGCTTGGTTACTCGGTCGGTGCCTTCACCAACCGATTCAACAGCCCGAAAATTCCTTCCGCGTACCTCCGCACGTGTGACCTCTGCTCACTTCACCGTGTCTGCTGGACAGAGCTATGGACTTCGGCCAGCCCTCTGCTCTGCCGCCCTCCAAATTCCACCGTTTTCTGGTTGTATTTTTTTTACTGATACGGGTGACGCCAAATTTAGCAAAAAAAAATTTGCTAGAAAAGAATTTAGCAAAAAAAAATGCATTATGATTTGGAAAAATGAGTTCCTATTCTGCAAACTAATAGACTAAATGGAGTGGTTACGAGGATATAAAATATTTGTTGAGTATAGATGTGCATGAAAATAGTTGTATGATAGTGTGGCTCCATTTATAACTAATGTACAGTAGATATTTAAGAAGTTACGAGAACCAAATTTAGATATTAAACATGTCAAACATCTTGTTAATAATCATGAAATTGTTATGGCAATTAAAATTCCACAAAATGACAATTAACAAGAGGACCAACTTAAACAAATAATTAAGATGTGGGTTACCATGTATGCTGATTATAAATTCCATGCGGGTTTCATTCTCATTAAATGATATGCGACATGGGCAAAAATAATGCCATGTTATGAAATTTCCGAGAGAAGAATCCTATCGATAAAGGAAGTGGTTGGTCCTAATACTCCACTAACAATGATATATTGTGTTACATTGATGGTTGTTAAATTTTCTTTGTATCACGTGCGTGCCGCACGTGCGTCTTTGCTAGTATTATATTAACAATGGGATATCTGGGATATTCTTTCTTGATGCCTTGAGGCAGTGAGAGCTTTGAAGTTTCAGCGTTAATAAATGGCCGGTCAACCGAAGATGTACAAGGGGTACCCAGCCGATGACTTTGTTTTTGGGTTCACTGACTATCGGTTTATCTCCTGCTCTATAACTGCCGATATAGTTCTGTCAGCTATTATAGAGTTACTGTGGTGGAGGAACATTCTAAAAATGAAATTATACCAAGGGTAGAATGACGATGTATTTCTTCTATTTATGCTGGAGATGTTAATCGGCTCTGGAAAAACAATTGATATTGCCGGCTCTGGAAAAACAATTGATATTGCCGGCTCTGGAATATCTTTGTTGATCGATAGAAGTTTTGAAAGGTGGAGTCCGTGTTATAAACAAGTAAATCGGCTACAAGAAGGAAATCGGCGCTGAGGTATCTACCGATGCTTCAAAAAGAAAAAAATCTACAAATAAATCAGCTGATGAGTGGGGAATCAGATAGTTGTAAGCAATTGAAAAAGAATATTTTATTAAGAAGGCACGATCCGATAAAGACAGAAATATTTGTCAGACTTGGTATTGGCCTCCGATAAAGTGTGATTGGGACAATTTGATTAGACAACGGTGAAACGGCCGATCCATAAATATTTAAGTCAGACTTCATTGAGGACACATGGCGAAGTATCAGCTTGGATGTAGCCTCAGTAGGCAATGTACTCATCAAGGGATGAGTTTGATGAGAAGATCAATCAGGCACTCCATTAACAACCTCGCTGTTTCCATCCGTGTCCAGTTCCAGTCACCGTCAACGCTCTTCGGCATCAATATTAGCATTAAGCTCTGTTACTCGACACCGCTCCGAGCCCCCTGGGCGCCGATTTCCTGCTAAGCGTCTGTTGGGCACAAGGCCAGAGGATCCAGAAGCAAACAACTATTGAATATGCTCAGATGTGCCACCACCGCGAGTTAACAGGCAAGATGACAAAGTTGGGAATCGTATGTATGTTACTTAATGGACTGGACCAATTATTTTCAGGTGTGCTGCTTATTTCTATGAAATCGTCGGCTGACTGAGTTAAGCCGATAGAAAGGAATAAGTGATACATCGGCTGATGGAATGGCCGATATGTCGTTGACCCAAAGGCCAAGGTACTTGTATGAGCAGTTAGAGGTACTCCAACATGCTCGAAGTGCAGGCAGGACAATCGGAATCGATGAGAAAAATTAGGATCGGCGGAAAGAAAAGAAAACGGCTTGGAGTGATTGGTTTACTATGGGCCGATTGGTTTGTTGATGAGAGCCGATGCGAGGAAATAACAGCTGATGGTTTGGTTGCGCTCGGATGGATCGGAGAATTGATTAAATGATTACATGTTTCTGCCTTCTCCCTTCTCGACGACTGGATTATCCTAGAATTGGATTCGGAACCTGGGTGATTACATCAGTTGCTTTGGTTATTTTGGTGGTTTCTGTTTTTATAGGATTGATCGCCGTTTTGTTCTGTTGCGAACAAAAAATTGGATAATTAGAAAATGGCTATGTGCTCTTTAAATACTGGGAACCGATTATTTGAAAAGTAACGAAGGACCGATACAAGTTCCAATGCTATCGGTTGTAAGAAGTTCCTACATCAGCTACTATTATCAGGAGCTACTTCAATAACCGATGCAGTAACAATGAGGGTCAATCCTGGCATACATGACAAATAGTAATGATGCCGCCGAACCAACCCTGAAGATTTCCTTTTGCAAGAATTGCCGTTTGTCCAATGTTGAGTTTCCGATGAGTTATCACTCAATAATTTGAGATCGGCAATGGTGTATCGTGACTGCCGCAATGCTGGGGCATCGTAGGATGATGGCCACGTAGCCGATAGGTCAATGGGATTATCTGCTGGAATATCCACATGTGACCCGGCTGAGCGACCATTATGGTAAGAATTGATGGTTATTGACATTGTTGGCAATATTGTGGACCAATACTGTACCAAAAATGTCAAAAGTCTCAGGAGTAGTCATGTAAGTTGCATTGGCTGGAAGATACACATGGGTTTTTAAAGTTACGTAGCATGAAGATCTCATACTCCGAAACTGGGGGCCTGTGGTGACACCATTTTTTAACACGTGTCAAAGCTATCGATGAAGATGAAATATGGCGAAGTGTTGAAATCAGAATTGGGTTGAACCGGTATCAGGAAGAAGAGGTATAATCAGAATCAGGAAATTAGATAGGCCAGCATCAGGAAAAAGGAGGAGGATCGGAATCGGCAAGAAGGATCGAAATCAGCAAGAAGGATTGGAATGGGCTTATTGGTCCGGTACTTCGGATGGTGTTGGTCAGATAGCTATGTGCTTAGCCGATTATGGATGTGTGATGATATTTGCATGATTAAATAAATGGAGAAGGCGTGATATGCATGGACATGCAAAATGGGGATTTGATACCCGAGGAAGATCACATATGCTACAAGGTTTCCATTGATATCTTGGCCGGATTGTTTTATTGATGATGATAATGGCGTGGTGTGATATCCCAGGAGATGGCATAGCTGAAGCAGGCAACTTGTTGAGTACAGCCGAGTGTAAATCGGACAAGCAAGGCAAGCAAACGGTGTAGGTCTGGCCGATTATCCTTGTCATGTTCCGATTGAGTCATGTTGGCCAATTAAGAGACATGGTGGCCGATTGAGGAGCATGTAACACAGAAAGAGGAGAGGCCAACGTGCATACGTGAAGGAGATCAGAATAAAGGAGTCTAGTCCTTATCCAAAAAAATAAAGGAGTCTAGCTAATGTAGACGGACACGTTAATGGTCGGTCAATTGGAAGATATACTTTCGATTGCCTCTTGGCCGAGACGTATTCATAAAGGAAGGACTATAATTAGCAAGCATGTTGACATGTGCATGGTGATATTCGGCTAATTGAAAATAGTCAAAATCATTTAGTGGCCGAAAAGGAAAGGGGAGAAGCCAATGTGCATGCGACAAGGTAATTGGAGTAAAGAAGTCCACGTGCAAGCAAACGAGATTAAAAAGGAGAGTCAACGTGGGCGTTACGTCAAGTAATCCAGATCGGCGTCAAGTTTTGGTTAGCGAGGGCTCTTCAGCAAGGAAAGTTAGAGTTCATGTGTCTTAATATTAGTTTGTTTAGATATTTCTTCTTTAAGCAACGTAGCATGCCGTGATCGGCTAGGAGTTAGTCCAGGATATAAATATGTACCTCCCGGGCATAGAAAAATTGTACACACCAACATCAAACAAACCTTTACATTTTTCGTATCTTTCATACATTGTCGACGACTTCGTCTTTTTCTTTTCACAAGTTCTTCTGGGCACGTCGAGGGTGATCAGATCTCAAGGCTTGCCTGTAAGTCCTGTATTACTGAGTAAAATCCAAGCTTTAGCAACCGACGTATCGTTGTTGCTTCGTTTGAGATTATTTGACAGTTATCGAGTAAATATCTAAGCTTTAGTATCTGGCGCATCGCTGTTACTTCGTTTAGGTTTTATTCAACCCTTATCCAGCTTAGAATAAGCTTTAATCGGCTGTTATCTACACTTCATCATCGATCTATTATAGCCGTTTAGATATATTCTAAGTGTTGCTCTGCTTAGCTTGGTAGGTTACGTTTTAGTAATCTTACTCTGCTTCGCATCGGAATCGGCTGGCTAGCCGTTTCTTTATCGTAGATCGGAATTCACTACTGATCTGGTCTTCATCGCTAAATCGGAAATCCAGCCGATTTCGCTGTGTTACTAACGTCCGATTTTCCTTGTCAATCAACAGGTCAGATTGACTGGCACGCCCTGCATCATCGGTCACAGCCGATTTCGTGTGCTAGTACATGAAGATCTTTCCCGATTTTTTGCGTCAACATGTAAATAGATTTTCGGAGGCGGATGGTAAAAAAGCCCGCCTCCGTAAAAGGCCAAAGCCCAGCAAGCTCAACTCGGCCCAATATCGCGGCTCAATATATATACGCAGCTTAGGGTTAGGAATCCATTCTCCACCCTCCCTTCCACCCCCTCTGCCCTGGCGGCGCTCCCCTCCTCTCTCTCACCCTTAGCGGCGCCCCCCTTCTCTCTCACACACTTACTCTCTCACCGACAGGAGGAGCTACGCGCGGGGGGCGCAGGCGTTCGCGGCGTCGAGGGCTCGCGCAGAGGCAAGGGCACAGTGGCGGCGCCTCCCCTCTTGCTAGCGGAGGAGCCGCCGACCACAAGCCGTTCGACCAAAACCCAGACCATGGATGTCGCGACTCCGACCATGGAGAGGCGTGTGGAGACCAAGGCGATGGCGCGGCGGGCTGCGACAACATCGCGAGCGGCGGATCTGGCGGCTACATCACGAGCGGCGGCGCGAGGGCGAGGAAGCGGAGCGCGATGGTGCGGCCTGGATCCGGCTATGGTGGTGCGGATGCCGGCGGATCTGGCGGCGCGCGGGCTGCTGCGGATGGAGCGGCAATGACGGCGCCCTAGACGGGCTCGGTGGGCCCGTGATGGGCTCGCCGGGCCCATTCTAGGGTTTGGACTTTTTATTTTGATTAACGGAGCCTGTCTCTGAAAATACCTCATTAATAGAAGCGCTAGTTCGGAGGCGGATCTAAAAACCGCTTCCAAAAGTCACTTTTGTCCACCTTCGAAAATGGTGTAGTAGTGATATACTATATAAGTATCATGGATCATGAAAACCGTACAAACCGAGAGCGGGCACCTTGTTGCGCTGCCGCTCAGTCGCTCAGAACTGAACAGCTGCCGTAATTTTTCTATAAAATCATATGCGCGTTATCTCTATTTTTTTAAGAAAACAAAACTCTCTCTTTTTCTTTACCTATCTCTTGCACCTCCTTTTTTTTCCTTTCGAGCACAAAATGAATCATCTATGCATTCTGCCTTTGTTGACCGTCATACTTCAGATCCGCTCCTCTCACCCTACACAATCTATTGATTTTTTTTCTATAAGATGATGATTAAATATTATAAAAAATAAACATTGACAAATATTCCGATGCTGGTGTGATGTTATAAAAATAACAATATTTCTATTGTCCATGCACATTCACCAAGAACATGTTAATACGTCTCTCGTCTTATAAATTGCGTGAAATAGTTCAATCCATATAAGTTCTGTGAAATAGTCTAATTCAACATTCTAATGAATGCAAAGGTCATATTAATATGTATATTAAAAACCGACTTGCTCCGATTCATTAAAACTTTTAGCTCCTAAGATGTAATCCGGAGTATCATAGAAAGGTCCTAAGGCACCCAGTGGAGGGTTCCATTTGGGTATTTCTATAGATGGCCATATGGGCCGCCCAGCCCGACCCGGCCCGGGCACGATGTGGCCCGGCACGAAGCGGCCCGGCCCGACGTGGCACGAAGGCACTTCGTGCCGTGCCTGGGTGGCACTACGTGCCGAAGGCGGCGCCCAGGCACGGCACGCAAGCCATTTTATCGTGCCGTGCCGGCACGAGGCACGGCTTCGTGCCGTGCCCAGCCCAGCGTGCCATGCCAGAGGCCGGCCCAGACAGTCTTTCACAATTCAATCGGTTCACATTTTCATCACCAAGTTATATATAATCACAGAATGAGCAATATTAATTTGAGTTGTTTGTTTTGCTGCCTCATTAAAAACCTTTGTTGGTAAAAACTCACACCTCGTGAGAAAACCCTACAAAGGAAAAAAGAGTACAACCAGCTCTAAGTTCAGACATTCAGTTCATAATATTACAAGTTCATAGCATTACAAGTCCACTAATCTAGGTATAAATTCTCAAATGACTCTTCAAGCTTGGGATCTTCAATATCATGTTGCATTCTGGCATCAGCTTGCTCCTAATCCTTGATCAAGGCTAGCATCTCCACCATCTCAGGGGCTAATCGCCGTCGCCGCTCCTCGATTATCCTGCCAGTGGTACTAAATGCAGATTCTGAAGAAATGGTTGAGACAGGCACAGTCATAACATCTTTAGCTAATATTGACAGAACAGGATAGGATAACTTATGCTCATGCCACCAATTCAAAATGTTGAAATCATCATCAAAAAGTGTGACTTTATCACTGTCCAGGTAGACAGTCAATTCAGAAGTAACAGGAGTTGGAGGCTCAAGAGATGCACCAGAACAAGCAGCTTGCATTAAAACAGTAGCAGAAGTTCTCCTAGACAGGTTTGACATACCAGAACTAGAACTTTCAGATGTAGAACCAAAGATCTTACCCCAAGATGTCTTCTTCTTACCTGCAGTAGGGCCTGGCTGAATAGGCCTTTGGTTCCTCACAGCTCCATATTTGGACTCATATTTAGCAAACAGGTTAGAGAGTTCATCCTTGACTTCATGTAAGTAAAAAGAATAATCTTTACCATTAAGACTAGATAAAAGACGGAGAACATTGCTCAAACCTTGCACCTTAGCCCTAGGATCTAATATGAATGCAAATGAATAAAGCATAGGTATGTCAGACCAATAGTCTAGGAACTTCTGTTTCATAGGAGCAACAATGCGTCTGAAATCAGACTCATATTCTGGATCATGTTCAAAAGCATTCAAGTGACCAGCTATATCAAGAACATGATGCAATGCTAATGGAGATGTTGGATAATACACACCAGACAAAACAACAGTAGAATCATAAAACTGTTCAAGAAAGGAGAGAATTTTCTCAGCAACATACCAGTGATGATCATTCAGAAGTGGCCCTCCATCAACAAAAGGATGGTTAGTTGCAATAAAAACAGAAAAGGTTGGACGATGAGGAATGAGATGCTTCAGCATGAGATAGGTGGAATTCCATCTCACATCCATGTCCAACCCAAACTTACGAGGACGGACATTCATAGAAATGCAAAATGCTTTGTATGCTGCAATGCGTTGGTTAGATGCATTGAGGAATGAAACTGCAGTTCTAATTGCAGTCAGACAAGGTTTGAAAACTTCAAGCCCAGCCTTCACAATAAGATTAATGATGTGACAAGCACATCTCTGATGCAACAACATGATGCCAACATAACCAGACAACAGAGGGCTCAACTTCTCCATTGCTTTTATGTTGGCAGATGCATTGTCCAATGTAACAGCAAAAACTTTATCAGACAGACCATAATCAGAAATTACAGCACTCACACACTCAGCAATGTTCTCAGCATTATGAGAAACATCAATCAGACGCAAGCCAATGATCCTCTTCTCTAGGTGCCATTCAGGATTCACATAATGAGCAACCACACTAAGATAATCTTCCTTAGCATTTCCAGACCAGATATCAGATGTAAGAGCAACAGATGAAACAGATTTAAAACCTTCAACAAGCTTACTACGACAGTCATTGAAATACTTAGTTAAGTCTCTAGTAGTGGTTTGCCTAGAGACAGTGTTAAATTTGGGGTTATGTGCAACCTTAATGTACTCAGCAAAGGCATCACTTTCACCAATACTCAAAGGCAGATCAAGCTAGCAATCAATCTACACAACTAACTACGAGCAACCTCAGGGTTGTACTCCCAAAGATGCAGACTACCATCAGGATTAAACTTAAGCTGGGACTGAGAAGTAGCATTGCGAGCTAACAAAGTAGGACATTTAGGAATATGTCTAAGCAAATGACCAGTACCACCAGTAGATTGACCAGAGTAAGTTTTTTTGCAGTGCTTACATTTTGCTGCAGTTCGCACCTTCTTACCAAGCTTGATCTCGATGATCTCGTCGAAGTGGTCCCAGGCAGATGATCTCTTCTTTGGGCCGCTACCGGTGCCGGTGCCTGCCGTGCTCTCACTCTGGCTCTGAGGAGTGGCACTCTCAGAGCCAGAGGGCGGCTCCGGCAGGTCAGGCTCAACCTGGATGGGAGCATTGTTGCTGCCCAACAACTCGGCAACACCGGCATCCTCTACGTCGTCTGCGGCCTCGGGGATCCCCATCAGCCGACACTCATCGTTGTGGGAGAGATCCATCGAGGCCTCCGGTTCCTCACGGTGTGCGCACGGCCTGTGTAGAGCGCAACAGAGCAAGAACAAGTGAGAACAGAGCAAGAACAAGTGAGAACAGAGCAAGATCAAGTGAGAACAGAGCAAGAACAAGTGAGAACAGAGCAAGATCAAGTGAGAACAGAGCAAGATCAAGTGAGAACAGAGCAAGAACAAGTGAGAACAGAGCAAGAACAAGTGAGAACAGAGCAAGATCAAGTGAGAACAGAGCAAGATCAAGTAAGAACAGAGCGAGAATGGGGCTTACCAACAACACCGGAGCGCCGGAGTGGCCGTCGACGTCGAAGACTTACACAGACGCGGGGGAGAAGAGAGGCAAAGTGAACAAGAGCAAGAACAAGTGAGAACAGAGCAAGATCCGGCCGACCTGCGTATATCCGGCGGCTAGGGTTTTGGACGGAGTACCCGACAGCGTAGATCCGGCGGCCAGAAGTGGCCACGAGGTGGCCGGCGGCGTAGATCCGGCTGAAGCAGCACACCTCCTTCAAATCCCCAAGCCAAAAGGTGGCTAGGGTTTTGGACGGAGGTGGCCGGCTTCTAGAAGAGGGGAGGAGGAGGACGCCGGTGTGGATCCGGCTTCTAGAAGAGGGGAGGAGGAGGACGCCGGTGTGGATCCGGCCGTGGACGACGCGAGGAAGTCGCCGACGGCGGGGATCCGGCAGGAGCGGAGGCGAGAGCGAGAGGCGAGAGCGAGAGCGAGAGGTGACGGCAGGAGCGTCTGGAGTGTTCGAGTGGATGCGAGGAGCCGCGACCCGCGAGGAGTCGAGGTGGAGGCGGAGGCCACGCGGCCGCGGCGTCCCGGCCGTATATACGCCAATGGGCCAGGTGGGCCGCATGCCAATGGGCCGGCCCACCGTGCCTCCCCCGGCCCGTAGCTTCGTGACGGGCTGGGCCGGCACGTCGTGCCTAGGCGCAGGCCCAGACCCGGCACGCCCATCGGGCCGTGCTGGCCCGAGCCCAATGGTCGTCGTGCTGGGCCGGGCTCGTGTCGGGCCAAAACTCCGTGCTTTGGGCCGGCCCATGGGCCTCGGGCCATATGGCCAACTATAGGTATTTCCAAGATCCATGGCCACTTAAGCCGGGAGAATTTCAGGGTAGCCAAATGGATAAAATACAGAAATCAGCTCTTGGATCAAACTCTGGCTATGAAACAAATTTTGAAATTACTCCTCCAATGCATAATTTTATGGTGTAGTTTCTTAGGTTTCATGTTGCATTTAGTTTCAAGACTCATAGAGTGGTGGTATTCATGTAAACAGAGATTAAACTCTTTTTTTTAATTCTTTGTTATTCAATTCTATGTCATGTCATCATATAGTCTTACCCCTGGTATATGTTAATTATTGTGCATGAGACTCCTATGAAAGCTCCACTAGGAATGACCTAAACTTGCGCAAAAAAAAAAACAACTTGTGCCACAAAAAACACCTGTTCTAAACTTAGTTGTATCGAAAAAAGGCGAATTATTGTTGGGCAAGGTGCGCGCGGAGGAGGCGGCCCACCACGCATAGACGCATGCGGTCCCGCGAAGTGCTCGATCACCTATATATATGGATATATGATGATGATCCATGGACTATTAACTATTATTATTGCTTAGCTTTGCTTGTAGCAGCAGCAAGGAAATTAAGGAGAATGCCGACGACGCCGAGGGTGATGGTGTGCGTGCTGCTGCTACTACTGGCGGCGTCGACGGCGAGGGCACATTTCCAGGTGGGCGACGTGGACGAGTACTGGATGAAGCGCTCGCAGGAGGCCCGCCTCAGGAACCGCGCCGCCGGGGCCGCCATCAACGACCTCATCTCCGGCGCCACCCGCTTCCACGCCAACGTAAATGCGCGCGTTTATGGCCGGCGCTCCGACCTGCAGCACGATGCTGCTGCTGCTGCCGCCGCCGCCGAGGATGCACCAGCCAAGCCGACAACCCAACCACAAGCACAAGCTGGCCATTAATTAATTAGTCACCACGTACTGCACGCCGGCCCCATCGATCCATCCATCTTGGTTAATTTGATTTCGTTTCATTTGAGGCATCTCACCCGATAAGATAGATCCTTATTAATTGTTGGATTAAGTATATTTGTCACTACTACTATGTATATACATACATGCTGTAAGCATTCGAGCTTATTATGTTCAAAGAATGCCACATTACTGTATTTGTCTCGAGAGCACTCTAGTTTGAATTATGACAGAGGTGCAAAAACTTTTGTGCAATTTACCGTTGCAATTATAAAGCAAAGATTAGGAGGACTAAACATGGTTATAATAATACTGATAGACGTGAAATCGTGAGACAGATCTATCAAGCCTAATTAATCCGACAACGTTCGGTACGTTCCAGACTCATTGGTCGGCGATACGTACGTCCCGGACTCACTAGTGTAAATGAAAAAGTGACGTTCCCTAGATCTTCACCAAAATCAGTTGGCATTTTTTTCCTTCCCTAGAGCTATTTAGATTCTCGCAAGAAAATAAAAAGCTGGGAGCTCTATCAAAAATGGGGGTGGACATTAGGTCCTAACCGAACCGAACTGATTGGTTCCTTAGTTCCGAGAAAGTTCGGTTCTCAGAAAATATTGTTCTTTCATAAACTTGAAACCAAGCAAATTTGGTTTTGGTTAGTTCGGATTGGTTTGGTTTCGGTTATAACTGAACTGACCGAGGTACATAGTTTAGGCATCACAATAACTCACAAGACTGAACTGACCGAGGTACATAGTTTAGCCATCACAATAACTCACAAGACCAACAATTTAGTCGTCGATCTCAATAGTGAAAAAAATCATCTCAATATGACAGGTCTAATAATGAACACACATTGGGAACATAGATTGGAAAGAAGGCTTGCGGGGTAAGTTGAGGCGCCGCTGTTGGCTCTGGAAGATACTAGGGACGCGCCGCCATAATCAGTATACCGCAACCCAAAATTAGCGACAGTTGTTGGTCATTATAAGTAGAAAGTGGCACCTCCGTCGTTTCTGGAAGGGGTGCCGCCGTCGTTGTTGGGGACGCGCCGATAAATCCTAGGGCTCCACGGAGGCACGGAGGGACCGGAGGCGGGGTGTTGCGAGGCGATCGGCGGGTGAGGTCTGGCGGCTTGGTAGCAGCGACCGTCGGGTGGAGGTGTGGGAGGCGGGAAGGAGTAGGTAATAGTGGTGAAGGAGAGAGTATAAACGAAACTTTAGGCTGTTAGGCTGGGTTGGGCTGAAAGTGTCAGTTAGTAACCGAGAAATTTTGGTTCCTAAGGGAAAGAAACCGAGGACATTGTTCATTTCTTTTGGTTTGGTTCTCGAATATATATTTGCCCAGCCCTAATAAAACATGTCCTATAAAATTTCTAACTTGCCTAAAACACGGATCGGACACGGGTCTATTTTTTTATACCAAAATCTGAAAAAATCTAACCCGAGCATCGAGTCGGATCTCTACTCCTAAAAGAAACGTAAGGGGTTAAAAACTTGGTATGTCATCTGCCCCCCTCTCTCCTCCTACGGTTTTCATCGTACGTCGTCGTCGTTTTCCCACGATCGGTTGTGTTTAGATAAAGGGTGAAAAAATACTTTTTTTTTGGGATGCGTGTTATGTGAGGGAGATGAATAGAAAAGGTGAAAAAAAACTTTTTGAAGATGCGTATTCTGTGAGGAGGATGAATAGAAAATAAAAATTACTACTGAACGCAGCCCGATCCTGCGTTGGTACGTCGTCTGCCCCCCTCTCCCCTCCGACAGTTTTCATCGTCCGTCTCCCACGATGCCTCCGATCATGCTTTTCGTGCGTCTGCCCTCCATCGAGAGGCTTTTACCTCTACGCCATTAAGAAAGTTTCACCCAACCTGTATGCCATCAAAAAGTTTGAAACGACCTGTGTGCCATCGAAGTTTTTCACGATTACCTGTGTGCCATTCCGTCCACCTTCTGTTACAACTTAACAGTTTATTGCTCTATCAGGTGGGACCCACATGGTAAAGTGACTGTTTTGCCCCTGGCTCCACTACACATCTCTCTTCTCTTCTCTCTGTTAGTCCCGTGAGGAGGCCGGGAACCCTAGCCGCCGGTGTCCCCGAGCCTCCTCCGCCCGCCGCCGGTGCCGGCCGCCGCCGGTCAGATCCACCGCCGCCGCCTACGCACCAGGCCAGCTCCTGCCCCTGCGCGCCCCCGCGCCAGCCCTGCCGCTCCTGCCCCTGCGTGCCGCGGCCCCGCGCGAGCCCTCCCGCCGCTGTGCCCGCCCGTCGCCCGCGCCTGCGCGCCTGCCCTGCGCGCCCACGCCTGCGCGGCCGCCCGCGCCTGTGCGCCAGCCCTGCGCACCCGCGCCTGCGCCCCCGTCCGCGCCAGCGCACGGCTGCGCGCCCGCATTGGAGGGAAGAGCGTCTGGAGGTAAATTCCGTCTTCCTTCTGTATTGTTTGGTCTGTCTTTGGCTTTGCTTCCATAGATACGATGAATGCATATGTGATTAGCATGCACTATTGTTCATCTGTAGGATGGACGTCGGCGCGGGTAGTGAGCCACCATGGAAATTTGGTATTGGCCAATCAGTTGAACAAAGCATAGGTGAATGTAGCCTTCAAAGTCATACACAATCTGCAGATGATGAATCCCTGGCTAACCCAAATCCATCCAATGAGCATGTGGGTGTTGATGAAGAATGTTTGTATATTGACATTGGCCCCGAACACCCAACACCTCCCATCCCTACTACTCAACCTGAACCAGACGCATTGTTAGATGATGAAGTAGAGCAAGTAGAGGAAGATGAATCTTCTTCTGATGATGAAGTAGAGGAAGAAGAAATTGTCAATGATAGAGAGCCTCCACAAGCACCCGATGCAAACTATGACAAAAATAATCCTCCTATTGCAGTAGGCACTTTGTATTCTGACACGAATGCTTTCAAGTTGGCTTTAGCTACACATGCTACCAAATATGAGTTCTATTATAACATTGAGAAGAGTGATAGAACTCGGTACAGGGTGTATTGCAGTGGCAAGGATCTGGGTTGTAAATGGAGAATGCATGTCAAAACTCTGGATGATAATGTCACAGTCAAGGTAATTTCTATATCTTGATTGTAACACTTGTTATGCATTCAGATCTGTTTGTTTAGTAACTAATAATTGATGTATTAATTGTCAGGTGAAGAAGAACAAATATGGTCATGACATGTGCCTGAGCCAGAAGAGGAAGCCAGGCGGTTGTGTAGGATTGACAAAGTTTTGGGTGTGTGAACAATTGATTGACTGGCTCAAGGAAGACGGGACATTGGGCCCCAAAGAGCTCAAGAGGAGGTTGAGGGATAGGCACAAAGTTGATGTGAGCTACAGAAAAATTTATCTAGGTAAGGAACTTGCTATGGATAAACTGTATGGGCCTTGGGACAAAAGTTTTGACAACTTGTATAGATTTAAGGCTCAGATAGAGAAATGCAGTCCAGGATCGTTTGTTGTAATTGATCACCATATCATCAACAACAAGATAAGGTTCAATAGGCTATTTTTTGCTTTGAAACCTTGTGTTGATGGTTTCCTACAAGCTTGTAGGCCATATCTTGCAGTAGACAGTACATTTTTGACTGGAAGGTTCAGGGGCCAGTTGTGTGTAGCTTGTGCAGTTGATGGCCACAACTGGATGTACCCAGTAGCTGTTGGTGTCATTGACTCAGAAACAAATGAGAATTGGGTGTGGTTTATGGAGAGGTTGAAGGAAGCTATAGGCAACCCAGTTGGGCTTACATTCAGCGCTGATTGTGGGCAAGCGGTGATGAATGGTGTCACTGCGGTTTTTCCAGATGCTGAACATAGAGAGTGTATGTACCACCTAGTACAGAATTTCAAGAAGAGGTATAGTGGAAAGGTTTTTGATGATCACCTATGGGCAGCTGCATATTCTTGGAGCATGTACATGTTTGAGAAACATTACATAGCCATGGCTGAATCCAACCCTGAGGCTATGAAATATCTTCAGTTAAATCATAAGAAATTATGGACCAGGAGCCAATTCTTCGCATTTAATAATTGGATTGTTCTCTTTACAGGTGAAAGAAATTAAGGTCATGAACCTTGATGACTTGATGGACACTATTAGACAGATGATCTTGATTAAGTGGAATAACAGAAAGAGGGTTGCCCAGAAGTTTGAAGGAAAGATATTGCCTCATATAGTTGCCAAGTTGAGAGCTGCCAGCTATAACCTTGACATTGAAATCATCACAAGCTCACCTGATGGCATTGCAGAAGTGTGTGCAAAGGGTAGTTCTGCAGAGTCCTTCAGGTTTGTGGTCAACTTAAGTGAGAGGACATGTTCCTGCAGGGTATGGCAAGGGTCAGGAATACCATGCAAACATGCCATTGCCTATATCACATCAATTCCTGGGGCAAAACTTGAAGACTATGTGGATGATTGCTACTCTATTGAGAAATTCAAACTTGCATATAAAGGTTCTGTGCCCTCTATTCCTGACAAGTCTGCCTGGCCCAAAGCTACACATGGCTTATTCATGCATCCTCCATTGCTTAAGTCCACTGCAGGAGGAAGGAGGAAGAATAGGATGAAATCTGCTTTGGAGGGAGGTAGTAGTAGCAGGAAGAAATCATCTACTGAAGGACCGAGTGGCAAGAGGCAACATGAGTGCCCAATATGCCATCAGCTTGGGCACCATTGTTACACATGTAAGAATGGGAATCCAGAAGACATTGCTGCAATGGAGGCTGAGAGGTAAACTGCTTAGATATATCTACACAACCATGACATAGCCTAGTGACATAACCCAATATAAATTTATTTCAGGGGTCCACCAAAGAAAAAGCTGAAGAAAGCATCTAGTATTAACCCGGTGACTAGCATAGTTGTGGCCACTCCTGCATCAGGGATGGTATTCCCACACCATGAGGCGGTGACTACTGCTACATACAACAAAAAGAGGACAAAACCTTCTTCGGAAGGTGCCACCAAGAAGAAGGGGACTCCAACCACTACAGTCTCTGCTAGGTATGGTCTTCTGCTGTTTGCACTTTTCTATACTATGCACTTATCCACACCTCACTGATCTTTACTTCTTGCTTTGACACAAGGTCTGCAACCGGATCCAATGACCCTGTCCCTATCCAAATTGAGTAACCTCCTATTATTCATCAAGACCCTGGATCAGGTGAAGCCTCTCTCCATACAGTGCAGACACCAAGTAAGAAACGTGGCGTCGTGAAGAAGTTTACACCAAGGAGGGCTCCAGTTGAAACAAGTCCATCAAGCCCAGCTTCAAATACCAGAAGCAAGAAGAAACTACAGCTTGAATAAATTGTGTTGAGGACTAGCTTTTGATGTAATATTTATGTACTGGTGATGTAACTTAAGATTGTGGTTTCTATAGTCGGTAGTTATGTGGACCAAGAGTGATGAAAACCAGTGGACTTATTTGCTTCAATGTGGCTTATATGAGCAAGTTTATGAACTAGTTAATTGTTGGTATGCAATGCTCATAAACATATTAATTGTTGGTATGCAATAGTCATGAACATGTGTTTTCCTTAATTTTTCCAACCTTGTACTGATTTTATATAAATTACTGAGAATATTTACGCTGGTTAAAATTTATTTACATTTTTTTGAATTTTTAACGCATTTTTAAATTTTTAATGATTTTTAATAAATTTCTTTGAAATTTTTGGATTTATAAAAATTTTCTACGATTTTCTACAAATTTTCTACGATTTTATACAATTTTTCTAAAATTTCAATGACTTTTCTATATTATTTCTGAATTTTTAATATATTTTTTAATTTTTCACGTAGTCTGGTTATTTTGCGCTTCTTTTAATTTAATTTTCTAGCTTTTCTGATTTTTTTCGTATTTTCATGTTTTTAAATAGTGGAAGGGTAATAGCGACATTTTATGTCCCTGTTAGCCACCCTTAAGTCTATATTCATCCAAAATAGCATATAGGTAATCGTGAAAAACTTCGATGGCACACAGGTCGTTTCAAAGTTTTTGATGCCATAGCCTCCTCCATCGACGCCCGACCATTCTTCCTCTAGAACCTCACCATCTTGCCCTCGCAGAACCGCCGCAGTGCTGGCAGCCAGCCTTGCCCACCATCATCGCTCGATCGTCCAAATTAAAAACAACGCCAGACGGAATTAATCCACCAGAAGCCACCATGATGGCATGATCCCCGCCCACCGGGCTTCAACCTCGTCTTGGATCAGATCGGGAGAGGCCACCGAAAGTCGGAGTCCAGTCGAAGCCGCCGCCGTTGCCAGATCTGCGCGCCACCTCCAAGAGATGGCGCCCTTCCTCCCCACCTTCCATCCGTCTCTCCACCCTTGCGACACTGCGCCTCGACCTCTAAGGACCAAGGAACCCTTGCGACGCCACGCCCTCGACCTCCAGGCGGCGGCGGACGAGGACGGCACCTGTGGAGCCCCAGCCGCAACCCCACAACGACGGCAGGCTCGTTGGATGGCCCATCCCTGATTTCTGCCCTCTCACGGGTGGATCTGAATAACCACCAGTCGTCGAGGTGCCCATGGATCTTCGCCAGCGAAGGAGATAAATCCGGCAGCGTTGGCAGCAGGCCAGCAGCGGGCCAATGTGATCACCAAGAAAATCCCCTTCTTAATCCTCTCGATTTTGAATTTTCTACAGATTTCGTTTTTCTCTAGGGTTCATCGAATTTCGCCAAATTGATGCTGATCTCTGCATCTTTCGTAATTCTTCTTTACGGATTTGACTTTCCTTCTTGCATAGTGCATATATTTTAATTATTGTATGAATTTGAGATGGGTAGATTGAGTTTTTGACAAACTGAAGGATGCTCGATATTCTGCTCGTGGCTTGCTTGGTTCTGAATT
This sequence comes from Digitaria exilis, assembly GCA_015342445.1. Lineage (NCBI taxonomy): Eukaryota > Viridiplantae > Streptophyta > Magnoliopsida > Poales > Poaceae > Digitaria > Digitaria exilis. The sequence goes on from JACEFO010001963.1 coordinate 1,418,572, forward strand.
TTTCAATTGACTGCTCCTCGATTTTCAAACCTGGCTTTTACTTTACGATAAAACGTTGTCATGAATCAGTTCATACCTTTTGCGGTTTTATCTCTAAACTTTCAGTAAAGATGCAGATTTTTGAGTCATGGTTGCATAGTGCAGATTCAGTGCAAGAACACTCTCTACAGCTACAGCTCGTTTGTGAGGCAATAAATTCATCGAGGCTTTGAGCACAAGAGGTGGGATGAATAAGGAAAAGTTGGATGAATAGTGTTTTTTTTTGGAAAAGTTTTGAAACTAAAAGCACCCTAAGTTGTGTCATTCTCACACTACAGTAAGCATTGCTTTCGCTTTCAGCAACTTGAACTAATCGATGATCCACTTGCTTTGATCTTAATTCTTAATAGCACGGTTGCATTGCTGCTTGGCTTCCTATATGATATTCTGATCATATCTGCTGTGCACAGAAGTCATTAGTTCTTCCGTGTCGAGTGAGCTAAATGCATGAGTAGTCTCTGGCTTATCTATCTGAATGTTAAACTAATTTTTTCACTACATCTCGAGTGTATTTAATCTTTGAGCTAATGTATATTTTGAACCACTCACTTGCTTTGATTAGTGGCTGTGCATTTCAGTTACTCCCGAATGAATTGAGTTTATCATTGTGCAAGGAGGTTTTTATGAGTTCGTGCTTAGAGTAGCTGTGAGTCTGTTTTCTGTTAGGTGTGTTCTTTGCTTCTACTCGGTCACTAAAACGGTGTTGCTGTGTATAGTAGACAAATTAATTGCCTCAATGTTTCTGTCTTCAGCACAAGATGGTTTTATGAATAGAGAGAACCATTTCAATCCTTTCACTGTTGCTTTTGGGCAAACATGTTGCATCATTGACAAGTAACCTTCCTTTGAAGCTTTCCAGTGTTTTTCTTTTGGCTGAGCATAGTAGTCATTGATTCAATATTTTGCGCCACGTCCATGCTTCACTGGTACTCCCGAATCAGGATTTGGTGGAACATATGCAAGGGGAGTACCATCTCCCTGTTGGAGACTTCCCGGACATGGAACATTTCAAACAGGTGTGTTTAAGATTACTTAGTTGATGATGGAGAGAGATGCCAATGAGAGATGTAAAAGATTAACAGTCCCCCGTGGGCCAATCGTAGCTTTAGTAGAGAAGAAAGATTAAACTTTTTTTTTCCTACTATAACGGATAGGACATGTGGTTTTGTTTGTGTTTGTACCAGTATGTTTTTTGAATAATCTTTTTTTTATTCAATTTTTTTGAATAATCAATTTGTACCAGTATGTTGGTCTTTGAGTTGTACTCATTGTCTGGGCTAGTCTAACGTACGGTAACCATGATCAAAGCCTGTGATTTAGTTTGTGCTATAAAAAGTTTTTGAGATAATTTTGCATGACGTCATGATCTATATCATGATCAAAAGAGCACTAATTTATTGTTGTGGATCCCAACGTGCCTTTAAACAGTATGTTTCTAAGATCAAAATCATTTACATATTCTTGATGAATTGCATTAAAAGTGTTTTTCCACCGGTTGCAATGCATGAGCAATATCCTAGTCGAGCATAAAGTACTCAACCCGACGAGCTTGAATGGAGGAAAAGTACGTTCGCTTTTACTTTATGGCGCATTTCATTTGACTGGCCGTAGCCAACTACTAACTGTACAGGGCTCTCTCTCTCTCTTCACTTCTTCGCTGAGAGTCACAGACTCAACACAGCAGCAGCCAGCAGGAGAGGAGGACGGGCAGCTCACCCTGTTCAGCTTGTTTGTGTGGGGGAAGACGAAGCAGAATGCAGGGGGGAAGCATCTGCATCTCCAAGTCCAAGTTTGCGCTGCTCCTACTCTGCGTCATAATCTCCAGGGCAAATGATGCATCCCCGGCAAAGATCCATGGTGAGTACTGCTTCTCTCTCGATCTTCTTCTGGTTGGTTGTTTTGATTCGGGGCGAAACAAATAAATAAAATCAACGGCAGGGAACCCCGGCAATGAGCTTGTGGCGCTCATCAACAGCAAGAGGGCGGCGGCCAGGCTGCCAGCGCTGCGCAACAGCGCCGGCCTCGGGTGCATGGCGCTGCAGTACATCTCCGACTGCACGGCGGCGGCCACCTGCAGCAGCCAAAACACGGTGGCGTGCGAGCCCCCAGAGGCCCACATCACGGAGGTCTACGCCGCAAACTGCGGCGTCGAGCTCCCCACGGTGGGCGTCATATCCGGCCGCCTCATCGGCTGCAACGCCGCCCCGGAGGCCGTGCTAAAGATGGCCAACAAATCCAAATCCGTGGGGGAGGCGATGGTCCTCGGCAAGGAGCACACCCAGGTGGGCGCTGGATTCGACCGGCCGCACCGCCACGGGCCCTTCTTCTGGAGCCTCCTCTTCAGTAGCGGCAGCGCCAACTCCACCTTCCTGCTGGAGGCCGGCGGCAAGGGCATCCAGCAGAGGCACGGCTGCTTCAGCTCTCCAGAACGCACGGCCTGCAACGCCGCACCGGTGCCACCACGGCCGTGCCTCCTGCTGCTGCTCTTGCTCTTCCTTCTTCATCTCTCCTTCTCATCCTTATCCTTATTATAGGAGCAAACAATTAAGCCCCTTGATATGCATGTACGATTTTCGATCGATTGAAAATGCGTTTGCTTCCATTCATGAAGACCACTCGATTCAACACCTAGTTTGTTTTGCAAAATTATTCGTTTATCTAAAAAAAAGTTCTGCAAAATTATACAGAATAATGGTGTTCTGCAGGCCAGTAGCAGCCAGCATGTGACCTCAATCATGCATCTTCTGCAGGGAAACAAGAGAATTCAGAACACCAATGTCCATGCCTAGGTCATATACAAGAAATTTAGAAGGAAAAATGTGCCAAAGAAGATGAATAGTTTATCTCCTCTCCTTATATTACTCGCTAGCACACATGCCCGTACGTTACCACGGGCTTAAAAGATGACTCCGTGACAAGATCTGCAAATTAGTTTTGATCTTGATATTGAAGAGAAATGAATTGACATCATACCTAATTGTAATAATCCCTAATCTAACTTCACGAGAATTTCGTTTTCGAAGCCGGGAGGTAAGGACCGATCCTCTCGTTATATCTTTTTTTAAACAACCGATCAAGTATCTCTAAATTCATATTACTAAATCATTCATTGCCATTCTAGGTTCAGTTTACGGTATATGAGTGATAAAATACCACGTTTAAACATACATACATATATATATTCAGCACCCGGAGCGTTGAATAATATTCAACACCCCGGCGGAGCGCCGCCCGTGTCCGGCGAACCCAAAGCCATTAATACGTCAACAAAAAACGTAAAAATCCCCCCCGCGAATAATAAATGATCGAAATCAATTTGGCATTAAATGGACAGCACTGCGCACTCCTCGCTGGATCTGGCCATCTCGGCATCGGCGGGGGGCACCTCTTCCGGTTCTTGCGGGCGGCGTCGGCGACGACCTCCCTCCAAAGCAAGCACAACTCGTCCCCGCCCCCTCCCCCCCTGCCACGTCGAAGCTTTCCATGACGATGTGATGTCATCTCCCCTGCTGAGCTCCCTCGTGCTTTCCTCCTTCTTATTTGGTAGGCAACGGCCACACGGTGATTCTGGAGGGCAACGAGTTGCGGCTTCGGCATTCAAATCCACGATATGGCTTGCAGGAACAGCGACGTGGTGTCAGAGAGGATATATGAGGAGGTGTACGAGCTGGTTTCCCAGCGCCGTCTTTCTCGGTCCGTCGGTCCGTGGTTGTCTCGTGGCGTAGAGGATCCCCGATGGCCGGAACTGCAGTGCAGGTTCTTCAGTTGGTCCGTATGCTCCCAAATCCCATTCTCAAATTAAGTTGCTTGATTGTAAATCCGAAAGTCTAATTCCTTGGTCTCGGTGGTAGCTGGTCTTGATTTGAGATACTGTGTTGCTGCAGCCTTTGATTCCGTCAGTTTGGGGAGGCAGCTAGCACACCGATCCACCTCTGAATTCAGTTATGAAAAAAATGGTACTAGATTCAGTTCTCTGTAATTATGATTGTAGTTTTCATGCAGTAAGATGAATTTCAATTGGAACCACTCCATCCATATAGCATGACACGTATTGGACAGTGTAGAGTAGTTAACTTTGAATCCAATTGGAACCACTCCATCCATATAGCATGACAGGGAGTAATTTTTAATGTTAGGGGAATGTAAGAGTAATTCTAAATGTTCAGAGAAGTAAAAAGAAATATGAGTAACTCTAGATATTCAACGAAGTAAAAAGAATATCACAGTAGTAAAAAGAATGTTCGGAGCTATGGTGGCCGGCAGCTGGCAACCGTAGTGTCTTGAGACGCATATGTTTTCTTTGTTGATTGATCCGTGAAACAATAATTTCTTAACACAACATATAGGCCCTTGTTTCTAAGACTAGAGGTAAAACCCTGCTCAGCTTCTGATCGAGAAGAAGGTTGCAGGGATGTCGGTTATATAGTTACTGTCAACAGAAATGCTGCCCTATTCTTCAGTCAGTCATGTGAGTGATTTGTTGATTTCCAATCTCTTATGCCCAGGTGTGGATATAATATTGTTATGTTCTGATCAGACTGAATTGTAGAGTGCAGCATCCAATCCAACAGTTTGTCTCATGCTTATTTTATACCAATATACTCCCATTTCATCAAATATTGTGCGCTAAGTGATGCTTCCCATTGCCTGTATTATTCTTTGTTCTAGCTAGGGATGGACGGTTTCAGTACAGTAACTAAATGTTTTCACACAGTGCGGTTATGATGAATATTACTTCTGTGTTAGAAAAATATTTCTTTAAGCTCGAGGTATTATGAAGATTATGTGGTTGCAGGGACATATGTATGCTAGAGGTAAGGCTGGAATATAAGGCTGGAATATAAATTGAATAAGATCAGGGTCAGTGAGTTTTGGAAAATACTCCTGATGTTTTGTTTTGAAAATTACCCAATTATGCCATAAATTACTTCTTTGAACTATAATAATTGGAGCCATTAAAATGTCAAAGCTTTAACATTTGAATATTACTCCTTTCAATTCCTCTCCCAAATTAGAGTTGTATTTTTCATAATTTGAGTAGTATTTTTGTCCGAGCGGTATTTTTCTCTATTCTGAGTATTTATTTTTTTTTGAATTTGGAGTGCTATTCTAAGCACTTCGGTAGTTCATAACCTCTCGATCTCTTGTCAAAGAATTCTGCAAGAAATTAGTCATGTTTGGCTTTTTTATAGTATGATATGAACTGGCGAAGCCGATCTCATGAGCTACTAACCTAATGAAGTTGTTGTGCTCTTACAGAATGCATATTCGGGCTTCAAGATACCAATCATGAAGTTACGCATTACTGCTGAAGTGGAATAATAGTGGAAGGCAATGACTTACAAGAAAAACTATTTAGTTAATTATTCTGATTGCTATTTGAATGGTTGATTTCCTGTTATGTGCGCACCTAGTGATTTTGCTGGATGTGATATGTATTATTAGCACATATCTACAGTTTATTTGTGATTCATTTTGATTATTGTATTATGGTCCATGTATAAAACAATAGTTGGGTTCTAAGATCTTCAATTGAATTTTTACGGTTGTGTGCATGAATTAATTACTGTTTGTTATGTTTCAATCGTTGTTAATGGTGGCATGGTTGCAAACATCTGATACACCAAATGACCTAGGTGTTGCTCAACTTGTATGTAAGATTACTCCTTTGGTCAGGTCGCCGTTGTCGCGTTAATTTTTACGGTTCTCAATGATTTTACTCCTTTTGAGCTCCAATGATTATGTGCGATCACTGAGTAGCTAGTGACTTGTGAGATCTGGACTACATATAATGGATTATTACGGTTGATTTATCATGAAAATACTACTCGAATGTTTTGAAATTACTTCCTTGCAGTTGTTGTGCATATTACTTCTTTCTGTTTTGAAATTACTTCTTTGAAAAATAAAGGCGTCAAAATCATTATAAAGATGATGTAGTAAATATGAATGACTTTTTCATATTTGAAGTTTCTACTCAAAAAACTTACTTCTCAGGATAATTACTTAACCAGAAATGAAAATTACTTCTGGGGATTGTTTGAAAAATAAAAATTACTTGCAAGATGTAGAAAATACATCTGGGGAATAATAGGCCGAACACACAAGGAATAATATTCTGGAGACTATGAGTTACTGTATATGTATAACAAGTTAACAACATAATTCATTCATTTTACATAATTCATTCATTTTTCAATGAGGTTTTTACTTCTTAGAACAATAATAAAACCAACAACCGTAAAGATTATTATCTTGAAATGTAATTTCCTTGAAAGAATTAATACTAGTACTGCACGTTATCTCCTCACAATTCTTGACACATATTCAGCACCCTGGAATAAGATAATAAATTAACATGCATGCGCGACTTTCGCCTATTTCTTTCATATCCTATTATCTCGTGTTCTCCCTCGAGCTAGCATGCGCACATGCGAAGCGCTAACTGCTCCCCTGTAATCCCTCTGTTGTTTCAATTCGCAAGCGCGCGATTGCAGTGAAGATGTGATGAGCGATCAGTTGCATGACGCTGGTCCCACTCAACGTGAATGGCAGCTTCCTGCAGTTTGCTTGTTCGTCTCCTGGTCATGGCGCTAGCCATGGCTGCCGGAGCATGAGAAGCCAACCAGCAGACATCCATGAGAAACCAACCTGCACGCGCACATCTGCTGCCGCAGATGAAAGAGTAGCAGCATGGACGATTTTTACGGCCGCCACATCCAAGCCCATCGATTTTACGGTTGCAGGAACGCCGGATCTCCGGTCAGAAGTGCCAAAAGACTTGATCGGCTTCATGGTGTCATCCTCGTTTCTCTGAAGAAGTGAAGAATCGTTTGCTATGAATAATTACGGCTTCAGGTGAACAAACATAGGAAAAAAAATTGTATACGATCTGCAGTACGATTCGGTTTTTGCGGCTCCCGATCAATTTCCACTAGATTTTGATTCTGCAGCTGAGCATGGAATCTAGCGAGACTCAGATTGTAGGGGATCGGATGCTGGTCGCCGGCGTGGTTGATTCGTCCGCAAATAAGAATTACGGCCTCGATACACCAACGACAGGATAAAATTATCTCGAATCCAACTCACAACACGATTTTACGGCTGCGGGACTTGATTCCACTCAATTTTAAGGCTGCGGGAGCATCACCGGCCGCCGGTGACCTGAGGACGGAACCATCCTGCCTTGGGAACGCCGCCGGCGCACCACATGAAAAATCAGGCACGAAAGCCGCGTCCAAACCATTTTTACGGCCACGACAGAAAACAAGCGATTTTTACGGCCGTGAGGACTCGCCGGAGCTCCGGCCAGAAGTGCGTGGGGCGCTGAATATTATTCATAGCGCAGTGAGTCAAATAGACGCACCCTATATATACACACATAATGGTATAGTTTTTAGTTTTAGTTTATTTATTATATTATCTGCAAACTATATAGTTAAGGAATTGTCAAAAAAGATCACAATCGAGTAGAAATATTGTCTCATATGAGATTGATGTATGGACTCGAACATACTATTTTTTTTGTCCTTATTGCCTATGTAAAGATTGTTTATTTTTATCTCTTTTAAGGACCGTACTGTAAAATGTCAAAGATATTCCCACCCCTCTCCTTTGTCTCTCGGTGCGGGCGACTCGCACGGCAGCCAACACGCGTTCTTCCAACATGCGGTGTGGGGCTCGGCCTGCGACGGCGCGAGTCCCCCGGTCCACGTCTTGCTCGATGGGAATCCATCTATCCAAGGCTGTCGGGATTCAGGTGAGGATTCGTTTGGGACGACGATGAGGAGGTACCTGACAGATAGGCCTCATGACGGCGCGAGTCCCCCAGTCCACGTAGTAAGATCGTAATAAAATGTTAAATATAGCTATTTGCAATACGGACTCTCTATGATATCATCCACATAGTAAGATCGTAATAAAATGTTAAGGTCTAAGTCTTGCAAATTAATATATTAATATTTTAGCCCTTTCGGTAAATGTGGTTGTTTCTTCTAATACAATTTATAAATTTTATGAATAACTGAATTGTCGGCGGGTGGTACACGCCGGCGAGTGTCGATCACATAACACGCACGTCTCGGTGGAGAATGGTTCAAGGGACGCAAGACAAAGGATTTATACTGGTTCGGGAATGATCCCTACGTCTAGTGCAACGGGCTCCTGATCGTATTGCTCTCTTGGCGGCGGATTACAACGAAGGCCGGCTCAAGCCTTGTGTGCGGAATGTGCGTGTAGGGGGCTAAGTGCTCTAGAGATCGAGAGTCCAGAAATCGAAATCCTCCTTCGCAAAGGGACGCCCTCCTCTTTTATAGCTCAAGAGGAGGGCAGCTTTACAATGTCGTTTTACCTATCTACCCTCGAAGGCCGGACACCCCCGACGGTTGCTCGCTGTCGGCCTAGTGCGTCTTGGCGACCCCTTCCTTGATCGCCGCGTGCCCTTCACCTTCCCACCGGCAGCTTCGCGGTAGCTTCCTTCTTGGCCGCTAGCGCAGCGGCGCGCATGCAGCTACCTTTTCCCAAGCGCAGGGCTGCAGATCAGCTTTTTCAGTTGGCAGGCGGGCAGGTGATGTCGGGTGTTGGTCGGGAGAAGGCGTAGGCCGCACGCCTTCTCCTTCACAAGCCAGATTTGACTTGGGGAGTGTCTCCGGGACTCCCCCCATTTCCACCGGCGTGCGTTTCGATGGACGGGACCCCTCGATGGGGTCTGTCCTTTCGACCCGGGGGGGTCGGGGGTCGGGCAAGACTGACGTGCCCGACCCCTTCCACCCCCTGGTCGTCTGGAGGGGACCCGGGTCGGACGATACGGAGGCTTATATCCCCACGCTTCCCGGGTCCTTTGTAGGTCGGGCGAGACGGAGCCTTCCGACCAGTCGAGACTAGCGCTGCCAGGGTCTTCCTCCGTTCGTGCGCCGTTCATAGCCGCCCTGACGGTGGGCCCCCTAATCCATGACCCCCACAGTAGCCCCCGACCTTGCAGAGGAGTCAAGGACTCGTTTGTGAGGTCATACCTGTTCCTTCAGGGGAGTTGGATTCCGTGGGAGGCCCTTCTTTCCTTCTATTTTCTTGCAAACTCCTGGCAACTTCCAAAATTTCGGGGGCACGACCAGGGTAACGCTTCGACGGCGATGCCCGATGCCCAACACGTCACGGAGGTCACGACCTTCTTCGCGAAGCGTCAACCTGTGTCTTTCAGCGTGGGGCCAGGATCGCGGCAGATTGCGGGGATTCAGCTGGGCCCACGAATCGCGGCGGCCTGTCCAGCTGGCGACGGGGACAGACCCGCCCATCGAGTGCGACGCGACGCGGCGGTCAGGCTCCGGACTTGACCTCACGGTCGTGGTGGGCCCGACGAGGCGTGTGGGCGTGGAGGGCAGTTAATGCCCTGTTCCACCGCCTCGTGTCACGCACGCACGTTGGGTGCGTCTTGAGCCGTTGGATCCAAACCGAGGGCTGAGGGCGCTCGGTCGTGCGCCTCCTCGGTGCAGCCGCCTGCCACCCCGCCGCCCCTATATATACGGGGACGCCGGCGTAACGGGATATGCTTTTCGTATTCCGTCGCAGTTTCCATCTCCTTGCTCCCGTTCACCCTTCGTCGCCTTTGTCGATCTAATCTTCAACCTCGCTCCCCTCCAAGTCCACCACCGTCGAGATGGCCTCAAAGGGTTCTTCTTCATTGGTGCAACTTTGCCCATGGGCGCGCTCGACCGCGATCGTCGCCGCCCTCGAGTCACTTGTTTCTCGAGGGCTCCTCTGCCCGCGCACCGCCCAGGAGGAGTGGATCTCACCGTACCCCTCCCACAAAACTCCGTCGCTGCCGGCGGGGTACGTGGTGAGCTTCAGGGCGTACCACGTCCGTGGTTTCGCCGTGCCAGCTCACCGCTTCGTCCGCGAGGTGCTCTACCACTTTGGTGTGGAGCTCCACGCCCTCGCACCGAACGGGGTCCAGTAGATAGCCAACTTCGTGACCCTGTGCGAGGGCTACCTGGGCATCGACCCAGATTTCAACCTCTTCCTCCTCTTCTTCAAGGCGGCGCTCGTCCGCCCGCATAGCGTCTTGGCCCCGTGGGGGTACTGCTCACTGCAGGCGAAGCAGTCCCGCGTGGACAAGTTCCCGCGCTCGGAGCTGCGGGGTTCCAACAAAAATTGGAACAAGGGTTGGTTCTACCTGAAGAGCCACGCCGAGGCCGCCCTTCCTCGATTCGACCCCGCAAGCTCGTCGCCGGCCAAGGAGCCGGTGCACTGGCAGTACGGCCCCGAGGCCTCCGATCGCAAGATGCTGGCGCCGCATCTTGACTGCCTCGCCAAGCTCCGGTCGTGCGGCCTCACTGACGTTGGCATCACGGAGGCCTTTCACCGGCGCCGCGTCGCCCCGCTCATGGCCCGACCCCTGCGCCTCTTCGAGATGCTCCCCTCGGCCTCCGAGGCTGAACTCCGCGCCAGCCTCGTGTCGCGCGTCGTCCTTTCGGAGGACGAGGTACGGGCTCGGCTGGCGGAGCTCGTCGACTCTCAGCGGGCCGCCTCCATGGTGATCCCCATCCCGGGTCAGCCACCGATGCTCCCGGGTCCTGGGGCTGTGGACCTCGTAAGTTGTTTATTCCCATCGTATCTTGTTTTTGTCTTGGTCTTTTTATGTTCTCTTTTTCGTGAGTCAACTCGACGTCTCCGACCCGCAGTCCCGCGAGGCTCCTGGGGGCCTTCGCGCCTCGAGAGGGGTCTTACCGGAGGAGCAGCCCGCCCTCGACGAGGCTCGGCGGAGGATCCGCGAGGCCAGGGAGGCCGCCCAGAAGCGCAAGAGAGAGGAATCCAAGAAGCGCCTCAACCGGGAAGAGAGGAGGCGTGAGAGGGAGCGCAAGGAGCACTGGGGAGAAGAGGTTGGGTCGGACCTGGCCTCTTCGTGCGACGAGGAGAACCCCGGTAGTGGACCCCGTGGCGCACGGTGAGCAGCGGTCAGCGCCCATCGACGTAGACGAGCTTCCCTCCCCACCTCCAGGTGCCCCGCCAGCGAGGGCGCCCCGTGCGTGTTTGTCCTCCTCCTCCAAACCGGTACGGCTGGCGGTTCGCCGCCCCGGCACGTCGAGCAGGTTCGTCTAAGTTCCCTTGCTATCCTGTTTTCCTTTCATTGCCCATACCGTTAGCGTCTATAGCAATGTTGTCATGCTTGCAGCCGGATCGGCCAGGAGTTGGGTCCCGGCACAGCCCCGGTGAGGCGTCTCCGTTGAGACGCGCCGCCCATGGTCGTCCCTGACTCCTTGGAGCCAAGGGCGGCCGCCGAGCCTCGGCGAGCCGACCCGTGCCCGACCAGAGCCGAGGGGTCGGCTCCACCCCCCGCCCACGGGGCTCCTCGTCTGCTCCGGGGGGCGTGGAGCCCGACCAGATGGCGGCCAAACAGCAAGAGCTGGAGGATATACGGCTCGCTATCGAGATAGAGCAGGCCCAGCTTGACGCAAGCATGGAACCGTCTGCTCGGGCGCGTGCCCGCGAGGTGAGCCAGAGGATCGAGACCAACGCCGATGGCTACCCTCTCTTCGACCGGGCGAGCCAGTGCATCGCGGCGGCTACGCTGCTCAGCAGGCAGCTGCCACAGCCGTCCACCCCCGAAGAACGCTGGATCCAGAACGGGCTGAGGACGCTCCTTGAGCGTGCTGCGGTTCGACAGGCGGCGAGCTCCGCGGGAAGAAGGCGGCACTCCGCCGGGAACTCGCGCTCCCCCAGCCCCGTCGACAGAAAGAGGCCGGCCGATGGCTCACGACGGGACCCTCCAGACATGGAGGCAGCAAGGGTTCAGAACCGGCTGGGCCCTGACCGAGATGTGCGACACACCATTGAGGCTCGGCGTCGGGACAGGTCGGAGGAGCCGGAGGATCGGGTCCCCCGCATCAGGCATCGTAGGCGCAAGGCGCACGACGGAACTAAGGAGGAGTGGGTCTCGAACTCCGACTCCGACTGTCCTGGCCCAGCCGCTTTCTCTCACGAGATTCACACCGTAGCAATTCCTCCGTGGTTCTGCCTCCCCGCCAACTTCAGCAAGTATGATGGGGAGACAGACCCCTCGGTCTGGCTGGACGACTTCCGGCTCGCGTGCCGAGCGGGAGGGGCTTCCGATGACAAAGTCATCATATGAAACCTCCCCCTGTACTTGGCAGAGCCAGCTCACGCGTGGCTCGAGCGCTTGCCAAACGGGAAGATCCGAACCTGGGCGGACCTGAGGGGTATCTTCGTCAGAAACTTCCATGGCACTTGCGCACGCCCGGGCAAGGTCTGGGACCTCAAGAGGTGCAAGCAGAGGCACGGGGAGACCCTGCGCGATTACTTGCGTCGGTTTTCTCGGCAGTACAACAACCTCCCGGATGCCACTGATGCCGATGCCATTGTTGTGCTGATGGGAGGCACCAAGTGCCGACCCTTGGTCAATCGGATCGCAGGGAGTGCCCGAAGACGATCAAGGAGGTCGTCGACATGGCTGCTGATGAAGCGCAAGGAGAGGAAGCCGTACTGGCACATTTTCCCGAGGACGGAGGAAGAAGAAGCGCGAGGAGACTACCGACGAGGCAGGACCATCGTACTACCGCGAGAGTAAGAAAAAGAAGAAGGAGAGGCGGATTGAGTTCATCGCCGTCGCAGACCCCAAGCCCTCCCGACCCCAAGGCCGGATGCCTCAGGGTCAAAGACGAGATGACCGACCCCAAGGGCGACGACCCAACGAAGGTCCGACCCCCGACTACTTCGAGCAGCTGCTTGAGTGTCCGTGCCCAAACCACGTGACCCCGTCAAACACAAGTACAGCGAGTGCGGACTCATGAGGAAGTTCCTCATGGGCAGGCTGGACGGGGTCAGCCCGACCCCTCAGTCGCAGAGCAAGGGAGCAACGACCGACTCGTTCCCTGAACCCGACGAGTGCCTTATGATCTTTGGTGGTCCAGAGGCAGAGGCGTCGAAGCGACGCACCAAGCTAATGGAGCGTGACGTGTTTGCGGCCCATTCAGCCGACCAGGAGTTTCTCCGATGGTCTGAGGCTGCGATCACCTTCGACCGATCCGACCACCCAAAGTACGTCCCGCATCCAAGGAAGCTTCCTCTGGTTGTGGCCCCGATAATCGCAAGGAAGCGCGTCTCCAAGGTGTTGATGGACGGAGGAAGCGGCCTCAACATCATGTACGCGAGCACACTGGATGCCTTGGGTGTGCCAAGGTCCCATGTGCGCCCGGAGCGGGCTCCATTCTATGAGGTCGTCCCAGGGAAGGAGGCTGTCCCGCTGGGTCAAATCACCCTACCGGTCACCTTTGGAGATCGGGAGAATTTCTGTACCGAGACACTCTGTTTCGAGGTGGTGGACTTCGACGGTTCCTATCATGCGATCCTGGGCAGGCCGTGCTACGCCAAGTTCATGGCCATCCCAAACTACGTCTACCTCAAGCTCAAGATGCCGGGTCCTAATGGCGTCAATGTGGTGGGAACATCCCCACAGGTGGCGGACGAGTGCGAGAAGGAAAGCTGCACGCTGGCGGCAGCTCTTGTCGCGTCTCGACAGCTCGCCAAGGCTAAGGCGGCCGTGGAGGCTTCCGCGGAGCTCGCCGTCTCTCAAGCGGCGGTCGATGCCATGGCGGTCTTAACCTCCATCCCCGAAGATCGAGAGGTACACGACGCCGAGGATGGCGATGGCCCCGCCCGCAAGAAAGCGATGCTCGAGTTGGAGGTTGACAGGTAGTTCCAGCCGTCGAGCGACACGAAGAGGGTGCTCCTCGACCCTCGGGGCTCGGGGAGCAAGACGGCCATCATCTCCTCCACCCTCACGGAGAAAGAGGAAAGCGCGCTCGTCGACTGCCTCCGGGCGAACATCGGCATGTTCGCTTGGGGTTCCCGCAGACATGCCAGGAATCCCCCGGGAAGTCGCCGAGCATTCCTTGGACATCCGCAAAGGCGCGAAGCCTGTCCGTCAGCCCACGAGGCGCTGCAACGACTTCAAACGCAAGTTAATCATCGAAGAAGTAGCAAAGCTGTTAGATGCAGGGTTCATTAGGGAGGTACGCTACCCCGAGTGGTTGGCGAATCCTGTACTCGTCGAGAAAAAGAATGGGAAATGGAGAATGTGTATCGACTACACCAATCTTAATAAAGCTTGCGAAAAGTTTCCCTATCCCCTCCCTCGCATCGATCAGGTCGTAGACTCTACCGCTGGGTGCGAAGCCCTATGTTTCCTTGACGCCTACTCTGGGTACCATCAGATTGCGCTCAAGGAATCCGACCAGCTGGCTACTTCCTTCGTAACCCCTTGCTGTGTATTCTGTTACACCACGATGGCCTTTGGGCTAAAAAATGCTGGTGCAACGTTCCAGCGCTGCATGAACCTGTGTTTAGGAGACCTTGTCGGGTGAACCATCGAGGTCTACGTGGATGACATCGTAGTCAAGTCCAAGCGGGCGGACGATCTAGTCCAAGACTTGGAAGCTACGTTCGAACGCTTGCGGGCGAACCGCGTAAAGCTTATCCCAGAGAAATGCATATTCGGGGTCTCGAAAGGCCTCCTCTTGGGATTCGTTGTCTCCGCCAGGGGCATCGAAGCGAACCCTGAGAAGATTGGAGCTGTCACCAACATGGGGCCGCCCAGTTCCGTCAAGGGCATCCAGAAGTTGACCGGTTGCCTCGCCGTGCTGGGATGGTTCGTAGCACGTCTGGGAGAGCGGGGGCTTCCTTTCTACAAGCTCCTGAAGAGGGACGGCCGCTTCGAGTGGAGCACGAAGGCTTAGCAGGCGCTTGACCAGCTCAAGCACATGCTCACCAAGCCGCCCATCCTCGTGCCCCCACGCGAAGGGGAGAACCTTCTCCTGTACGTTGCGGCGACCACTCAGGTGGTCAGCGCTGTTCTCGCGGTGGAACGCGAGAAGGAACGGCATGCCCTAAAGATACAGCACCCGGTCTACTACATCAGCGAGGTGTTGACCGAGTTGAAGACACGCTATCTCCACATCCAGAAGATGATCTACGCCATCCTCATCGCCAAGCGCAAGCTCCGATACTACTTCGACGCCCATCATGTCACTGTCATCATGGAGCACGCGTTAGGAGAGGTGGTCAACAACAGAGAGGCGACGGGAAGAATCGCCAAGTGGTCCCTCTAGCTCATGGGCTACGACATCTCCTACGCGCCAAGGTCAGCAATCAAATCTCAAGTCCTTGCAGATTTTGTCGCTGAATGGACGAAGACACAGCCCCCTCCAGCCCCAGCCGACCTTGAGTACTGGATCCTCCACTTCGATAGGGCTCAGAATCGGACCGGGTCAGGGGTTGGATTCGTCTTCATCTCTCCTATGGGGGTGATGATGCGCTACGCCATACGGCTCCACTTTCCCGCGTCGAATAACACGGCGGAGTATGAAGCCCTGCTCGCCGGACTGCGGATAGCCAAAGAGCTAGGCATCCACAGGCTGGAGGCTCGCGGCGACTCCCAGCTCGTGGTCGATCAGGTCAACGGCGACGCCAAGTGCTACAATCCATAATTGGCAGTTTACTGTGAGGCCACGTGTAGGGCGCAAGAGAAGTTCAACGGTTTGGGTTTTGTACACCTCCGACGGGAGTACAACAAGGCGACCGATGAGCTTGCCAAGCTCGCGTCCTTGCGGCAGTCAGTCCCGCCAGGCGTGTTTGTGGACGACCAGCACCAGCCGCCAGTAAACTTCGACGAAGGAGCGTCTGCCTTGGGACCCGACCCCGAGCAGTCGCTCGACCCTGAGAGAAGCCTCTACCCAACGAGGGTGGTGGCGTCCATCGTGTACGACCCCGACGGAGGGCCGGATCTCGATGAAGAACAGCCTCTAGAGGACCCGCCTGAGCTGGAGAGGGATTGGCGTACACCCTTCCTAAGCTGGCTCGTCGACGGGGCCCTCCCAGCCGGACGAACAGAGGCCCGACGCCTAGTCCAAAGGGCCAAGTCCTACACAATAATCGAGGGCAGCCTGTACCGCCGGGGCCACAATGGTGTTCTTCAGTGCTGCATCCTCAACGAAGAGGGGAGATCGCTGTTGAAGGACATCCATGGCGGGGTGTGCGGTCACCATGCGCCCCCCTGATCATTGGTGGGGTTAGCCTTCAGGTCGGGATTCTATTGGCCCACAGCCGTCGCGGACGCCGAGCGAATCGTGCAAACGTGCGAAGGCTGCCAGTTCTACGCCAACAAGACACATTTACCAGCTCAGGCACTCCAGACCATACCCATTACCTGGCCGTTCGCGGTCTGGGGACTGGACATGGTCGGGCCTCTGCCAAGAGCGCCCGGGGGCTTCACCCACATGTTTGTCGCCGTCGACAAATATACGATGTGGATAGAAGCGCGCCCGCTGACGGAAATCACGTCAGAGCAAGCCGTCCGCTTCTTCCGTGACATCCTGTGCCGGTTTGGTGTTCCGAACACCATTATCACTGACAACGGATCTCAGTTCACGGGGAGGAAGTTCACCCGTTTCTGTGACAACTACGGGATCGAGGTGGCTTGGGCGGCAGTCGCTCACCCGCGCACAAACGGCCAATTCGAGCGCACCAACGGCATGATCCTGCAAGGGTTGAAGCCATAGATATTCAACCGTCTGGTCAAGCGCGTTCATAAACTCGGCGCCAAGTGGATGGAGGAGCTACCCTCCGTCCTGTGGAGTCTGCGGACGACTTCGACCCGCCGCACGAGTTTCTCCCCGTTGTACATGGTCTATGGGTCTGAGGCAATCCTCCCCACCGACGTAGACTACGACTCCCCAAGGGTTCAAGCCTTCGACGAAGAAGCGAATAGGATCAACCTTGAGGACGCCGCAGACCAGCTGGAGGAAGCTCGGGAAGTAGCGGAGGCGCACTCGGCCAAGTACCAGCAAAGCTTGAGGCGTTACCATGCGCAGCGAGTGCGCGGTCGCGCGTTTCAAGTGGTCGACCTGGTCTTGAGGCTAGCTCTGGACCGCCGCGGCTTCACCAAGCTCTCACCCCCTTGGGAGGGACCCTACACCGTAGTATGGGTCCTCCGCCCGGGTTCCTATAAGCTGGCAATGCCAGATGGAACCCACCTTTCCAACGCTTGGAACATTGAGCAGCTCCGACGCTTCTACCCATGATCACCCGCGGAGGGAGGAGAGGGCAGCGGGTGCGGCATCAACCCGCCCGACCCCACGGAGGGGTCGGAAGTTCCCTGTCATGTGCGAGGAGTTCGACGAGGACCCTCGCAGGAGGATAGGCCTGAAAGGCTGAAACGGAATTGGGCTGGGACCGAACGAGGCCCATTCCTCATTCCTTTCCTTTTATGGGAACAGTCCGGTGGCGAATGGTATCTAGTTTTAGTACCACATCGCCGGCGGACAGAGGAGCCGCACAACTTAAAAAGCAGTTTGACCGCGGTTGAACCGTTCGGCGGTACTGCCCCGGAGGCAGAGGTCACCACCCAGCCAATAGAGCCCCGTCTCCGGGGGCACTACCGCCGACCGTAAAACACTCGGAAGCTACAGTAACCGTGAGCCTTGGGTCGCGACGGCGGCCTCATGACAGCCTCAAGCTCACGGTGCTGCGTCAACCCTTCGTCACGTGGCAGAAGACTCGACAGAGGCGGGCCACGGAAGCCCTCCCCCTCGCC
Organism: Digitaria exilis; assembly: GCA_015342445.1. Classification (NCBI taxonomy): domain Eukaryota; kingdom Viridiplantae; phylum Streptophyta; class Magnoliopsida; order Poales; family Poaceae; genus Digitaria; species Digitaria exilis. Next base: position 1,436,213 of record JACEFO010001963.1, read on the forward strand.
CCAAGCCGGCCAGATAAGTGAACTCTCTACAATCTAGTTATTTCAATTCAGTTCATTTCCATTTCCTTTGGGTTTTCCGCTTATCATCCGGCACTATGATTTTGAGGAGACCCGTAGCGCTGTTCAACGGTTGGCAGGGACGTCTGGCGCAGCCGCGTTGCGACGGCCTACGCCCCCGTGGCTATGGATCGCACGGTTGCCGTGCCGGACGTCCGACCCTGCCAACGAACCCAAGCAAACACGGCCGGGCCGGGGGACCCCTTCTCGACACAAATCAAGCCGAGAATGCACAAAGGCATTCCTGTGACGAAACTTGGATGAAGGAAACTAACTATGTTTTTGACCTACCGGGTCTATCTTTTTGCAGGGACCCGCAGCCAAGCGCTGGTAATTTGGCTAAGGGACCGTTCGGCGTTTGGATCGCCCGAGAGCACGAGCCTCGGATCTAAACCCGACGGCCTTGAAAGCCTTAAAGATCCAGCCTCTCAAGGTCATCTCACAACTGAGTTCAAGGGCTCGGGGGCTCGGCCGAACCATCAGGTTCACCTTGCTTCCCCCGCAGCCAAAGCTCAGGAGTTCAAGGGCTCAGGGGCTCGGCAGAACCATCGGGTTCACCTTGCTTCCCCCGCTGCCAGAGTTCGGAGGCTCGGGGGCTCGGTCGAACCATCGGGTTCACCGTGCTTCCCCTGCAGCCAGAGCTCAGGAATTTAAGGGCTCGAGGGCTCGACAGAACCATCAGGTTCATCTTGCTTCCCCCGCAGCCAAAGTCCAAAAGCTCAAAGGCCTGGGGGCTCGGGGGCTCGGCAGAACCATCGGGTTCACCTTGCCCACCCCATCATCGAAAGCTCAAAGGCCTGGGGGCTCGGGGGCTCGGCAGAACCATCGAGTTCACCTTGCCCACCACATCGCCAAAAGCTCAAGGGCTCGGGGGCTCGGCAGGACCATCGGGTTCACCTTGCCCACCCCATCGCCAAAAGCTCAAGGGCTCGGGGGCTCGGCAGAACCATCGGGTCCATCCTCGCCCACCCCACCGCCAAAAGCTTAAAGGCTCCGAGGCTCGAGGGCTCGGTAGAACCATCGGGTTTACGTTGCTCACCCCAAAGCCAAGGATTGAAGGCTCGAAGGCCTAATAGGTAACCAAGGGTTGCCAAGAAAACAAAGCTAACCCCATAAAGGCCGTCTCAAGTGGCGCCTCCCAACCAGTTCGCGAAGAAATTGGAAAGCAGACCCCTCTCGGGGGCTGGCAGGGGCATAGCTATAAGAAAAACAAACAAAAGCCCATGCGTATGGGGCAATGAAAAGACGAAAATACGACGAAGAAGAAAGGTAAACTAATTACTACAAACGTTCAAAATATGGTAGTCCCGTCGATGCGGAACCTCCCAGAGGTTTGAAGTTTTAATCCCTCCACGCGAGGGCACAGCAAAGAAACAAAAAGACATAAATCTAAGGAGCCTGGCCAGGGATGGCACCGTCCACCGGGTTGCCCTCCGCGTCGGTTCCGGGCGCCAGGCCGTTGGCGAACTATTCCGCAGGGGCCCTGAGCTAATCGGCCATGGCGTCCAGAGCCTCCGAGGTGAACTCGTTGGGAAAGCCGGTGGCCATCCTGTCGAAGCGAATCCCGTCGTAATGGGAGCGCACCAACGTGAAGGCCTCCTGGATGCCGCGCACCAGCGACTGCTTGGAGAGGGCTCCGATCCGCGCCGGGGCGAGGTTGAGCTCCGCCGGGAGACGCGTGGGGTCGCCGCTGACCGGCACCTCCAGGGCGTCCAGCATCCCGAGCACTCCGCCGCACGGTGGAGGTCTTCGGGGAGCCGCTTGATGTCCTCTGAAAGAGGGAACCCGAGCCTCGTCAGGACCGCCCCCGCCGTGTCGCGTAGCATCCCGAAGCGCGATAGCAGCGTGGTACGATGGGTGATCCCATCCGACACACGAGACTTGAGCGCTGCAAAAGAATGAGGTTACGGTTAGACAACAATCAAGCATACGATAATGAAGGCCGAGCAAAAGATGGAGATGGGGAACGTACCCTCGACCTCCGAGTCCTTCTCCTCTAAGGACTTGCACGCTGTGGATAGGGAGGCCTCCAGGGATTCGGCACGCTCGGTGGCGGTCCTTCTCCTCTAAGCCGACACTAAGGTTGGCGACGAGCTGGCTAAGCTCGACGCATGCCCCCTCGGCGTCCTCCTTGGCGTTCAGCGCCTGGTCGCGCCCCCTCAGGGCCTCGGCACACGCCAGGATCGCGGCAGCCCTCTCCTCCCGAAGGGAATTGAGCTGGGCTTGAAACCCTGGAAGGGCGGCACGCAAGATCATCACCGAGCTAATTCGAGCATTCGAAAGGACAAGTGGTTAAGAAGTGGAACGAACCGCAACAGATGTTGGAGGCATTGGTGCGGAGGCAGCCCAAGTCAGCGCGCAGCGCCGCAAGCTCCTCCTGGTGCGCCAAAGCCTGGGAGGCCAGCTCGCGCTCCAGCTCCAAGATTCGGCGAGCGCTGCCCGCAGCCTTGTCCCTCGCCGCGTTGGCGGCGTTCCACGCCCGGCGAGCCTGGTTGATCGACTCCCGCTCGACGGTCCGGGCCCGGGAGAGCGACAGCAGTATCGACTAAAACAGCCAAGCAGCCCAGTTAGGGCGACGACAGGGTCAGAACTGGAAAGCGATCAAGCAACAGACAGAGACGAAGGGATAGAGTAGATCACGCACCTGGCTCGACGGATTTGCCACGGAGCGGAGCGTCAGGGCCATCTGCAGGAGAGCGGGGAAGGTGTGCATCTGCTGAAGAGCCTCCAGCCACGCGTCAACCTGCACGAGGTGCTCAGGATCAACCGTGGCCTCGCCTAGGGCGGGGGGGGGGAGGGGGCGACCCCCTGGCCGCCACTCGACCCCGAGGCCTCCGCTGGTGCAGCGGTGGGAGGCGGTGCTAGCACCGACACCAGCGTCAGTGCTGACGGCGCCGTAGGAGACCCTGCCTCGGCGCGCGCCAGCGCGTCCGCCTCACCGAAGAGGTCCTCCATCGACCACCGGCTCACCTCCAAGCCCTCTCCCGGGTTCACTGAGAGGGGCTCGGAGGTGGTCGGCGCGGACAATGGGATGGAGGGCGCCTCTGTAGCGACATCCGCCATCACGCCCTCGACAGGCGTCCCAGCAAACGGGGGTGGCTCCACAGCAGTCGCGGCAGGGCCCACCCCTGGACCTTCACCGGTCGCTGCCCCCGCGGGCGCATCCACGTCCATTGCCTCCGCCGATTCCGTGGCCTCCCTCGCCACGGGCGACGAGGCCAGCACGTAGGAGACCCCTGCCCCGACCAAGGACGGTGGGGCGGGTGGAGACGGAGCGGCAACCACCTGCGCGGGCTCCGAGCTCGCCGCGTGTGACGGGGAGGCCCCAAGGGCAGGAGCCAGGGCTGGCCCCTCGGCCACGGCCAGGCTTGGGTCGGCACACCGAGCTTCGGCGGCCACCCTTGGCTCCGAGGAGTCAGAGGCGGTCGCGGGTGGAGCGTCGCGGCGAAGACGCTTCACCGGTGCGGAACCAGGGCCCGACTCCTAGCCGACCCGGCTGCGAAACACAATGACGATCCTAAGAGACCCTAACGGCATGAGCCACAAAAACAAGAACACAACAAGCGACGAAACGCCGTCGAACCTGCTCGATGTCCCGGGGTGGCGAACCGACAGCCGCACCGGCCTGGAGGAGGAGGTAGGCCGCATGCGGGTCACCCCCGCCGGTGGAGGGCCCGGAGGATGGGAAGGGAGCTCATCCACGATGATGGGTGTGAGCTGATGCTCGCCATGCGCTGGGGGATCCACCGCGATGCGGTCCTCGACGATGTACTCCAGCACCATGGGAGAGGAGCCTCCAGGGTTCTCCTCCTCGTCGCACGAGGAGGCCAGGTCAGACCCGATCTCCTCTCCCCGGTGCTCCCTGCGCTCCCTCTCGCGCCTCCGCTTCTCACGGTTGAGGCGCTTCTGGGCCTCCTCCCTCTTGCGCTTCTGGGCGGCCTCCCCGGTCTCCCGATTCCTCCGCCGTGCCGCCTCGCGGGAGAACACCTCCTCGGGAACGACTCCCCTTGAGGCGCGGAGACCCCCTGGGGCCTCGGAAGACTGCGGGGTGAAGACGACACGTTGACCCACGAAAGGGAACACAGAAAAAGACTAAGACAAAACGCGAGATGTGGTGGGAGAGTGTGACTTACGAGGTCCACAGCCCCGGGCCCCGGGAGCATAGGTGGCTGACCCGAGATGGGGATCGGCATGGAGGCGGCCCGCTGGGAGTCGACGAGCACCGCCAGCCACGCCCGTATCTCGTCCTCCAAAGCTATGACGTGCAACACGAGGCTGGCGTGGAGCTCCGCCTCGGATGTCGTGGGGAGCATCTCGAAGAGGCGCAGGGGTCGGGCCATGAGCGGGGCGACGCGGCGCCGGTGAAAGGCCTCCGCGATGCCAAGGCCGGTGAGGCCGCTCGACCGGAGCTTGGCGAGGCACGCGAGGTGCTCAGTCAGCTTCTTGCGGGCGGCGGCCTCGGGGCCGTACTGCCAGTGCGCCGGCTCCTTGGCCGGCGGCGAGCTTGTGGGGTCAAACGGAGGAAGGGCAGCCTCCGCGTGGTTCTTGAGGTAGAACCAACCCTTGTTCCAATCCTTGTTGGAACCCCGCAGCTCGGAGCGCGGGAACATGTCCACGCGGGACTGCTTCGCCTGTAGCGATCAGTATCCCCACGGGGCCAGGGCACCTTGCACACGAACAAGCGCCGCCTTGAAGAAGAAGAGGAAGAGGTTGAAATCTGGGTCGATGCCCAGATAACCCTCGCACAGGGCCACGAAGTTGGCCAGCTGCTGAACCCCGTTCGGGGAAAAGGCATGGAGCTCCACCCCGAAGTAGTGAAGCACCTCGCGGACGAAGCGGTGAGCCGGCACGGCGAAACCATAGATGTGTTACGCCATAAAGCTCACTACGTACCTCGCCGGTGGCGACAGGGTATGATGGGAGGGGGGCGGAGAGATCCACTCCTCCTGCTCGGTGCGTGGGTGGAGAAGCCCTCGAGTCACGAGCGACTCGAGCGCGGCCTCGGACGCAGTCGACTGCACCCAAGGGCGAAGCTGTGCTGAGGAAGAAGAACCCCTGGTGGCCATCTCGACGATGGAGGTCTTGGGGAGAGGAAGATCGGAGACTAGATCGATGTGAGAACGAAGGACAAACGGAAGTAAGGAGGCGAGAGCTGTGCGATGGAGGGCGAAAAGCGTGCCCTGTCACACCGGCGTCCTTGAATATATAGGGGCGGTGGGGTGGCAGGCTGCTGCACCGAGGAGTCGCGCGACCAAGGGCTCCCCGTCCTCGGATCAAATCCAACGGCGTGGGGCACACTCGACGTGCGCGCATGGCACGAGGCGGTGGAATAGGGCATTAACTGCCCACCACGCCCGCACGCCTCATCTGGCCCACCACGACCGCGGGGTCGAGTCCGAAGTCTGTCCGCCGCGTCGCGTCGTACTCGATGGCGGGTCAGTTCCCGTCAACAGCTGGTCAGACCACCACGATTCGTGGGCCCAGCGAGATCACCGCGATCTGCCTGTTCACGGCCGCGCACAGCTGGGCTCGGGCTGAGGCTTCGCGAAGAGGGCCGTGACCCCCGTGATGTATCGGATGCCGGGCCTCGCTATCGAGGCGTCGCCCAAGTCACACTCCTGGAATCCCGGAGGGTGCCAGGAGTTTGCGAGAACATAGAGAGAAAGAAGGGCCTCCCTTTGGAATCCAACTCCCCCGGGGAAAAAGACTTGACCTCGCACACGAGTCCTTGACTCCTCTGCAAGGTCGGGGGCTACTGTGGGGGTCATGGATTAGGGGGCCCACTGTCCGTACGCCAGCGAACGGCGCGATAACAGAAGAAGACCCCGGAAACTAGCGACGAACAGGTTGGAAGGTTCCGTCTCGCCCGACCCTCCGAGGTTCCCGAGGGCGCGAGGACATGAGCTCCCCACTTTACCCGGCCTTAGCCTGCTCCGGACGACCCGCGGGCTGGAGGGGTCGGGCGCGTCCGTCTCGCCCGACCCCTGACCCCCGGGTCGGATAGGCAGACCCCTGCGAGGGATCCTACCAGTCGATAAACACTCACGGCGGAAAAGGGGAGGACTCTCGAAGACCTTCCCTAGGTCAATCTGACTTGGGCGAAAGAAGGCGTGCCGCTAACGCTTTCTCCCGACCGACACCCGACATCACCTGCTCGCCTGTCATGTACAAAAGCTGATCTGCAGCCCTACACCAGGCAAAAGGTAGCTGCATGCGCAGTGCTAGCGGCCAAGAAGGAAGCTACCGCGAAGCTGCTGGTGGGAAGGTGAAGGACACGCGGCGATCAAGGAGAGGGTCGCCAAGACACACTAGGCCGACAGTGCGTAACCGCCGGGGGCATCCGGCCTTTGGCGAGGGTAGATAGGTAAAATAACGTTGTAAAGCTATTCTCCCCTTGAACTATAAAAGGGGAGGACGTCCCTGCGAGACGGGGGGGGGACGGGAGACACTCACACACACACAGGAGAAATCCTTTTCGATCTCTAGAGCACTAAGTCCCCTACACGCACACTTCATACACACAAGCCTTGAACCGGCCTTCGTTGTAACCCACTGCCAAGAGAGCAATACGATTTGGAGACCGTTTCACTGGACGTAGGGATCGCTCCCGAACCAGTATAAACCTCTTTGTCTTGCGTCTCTTGAACCATTCTCCACCGAGACGTGCGTGTTCTGTGATCGACACTCGCTGGCGTGAGGTAACCCGTGTGCCACCCGCCGACACCTGCCAGCCCCTGAGTGGGGTCTGCCTTCCAATTTCTTTGCAAACTGGTTGGGAGGCGCCACTTGTGATGGCCTTTGGGGGATTAGCTTTGTTTCTTGGTAATTCTTGATTACGGATCGGGCCTCTGAGCCTTTAAACTTTGGCTGTGAGGCGAGCAAGGCAAACCCGATGGTTCTGCCGAGCCCCCGAGCCCCCGAGCGTTTGAGCTTTGGCTGCAAGGTGGGTAAGGCAAACCCGATGGTTCCGCCGAGCCCCCGAGCCCTTGAGCTTTGGCTACAAGGTGGGCGAGGTGAACCCGATGGTTCTGCCGAGCCCCCAAGCCTTTGAACTCAGTTATGAGACGACTTTGGGAGGCTGAATCTTTAAGACTCCAAAGCCATCGGGTTCAGATCCGAGCCTCACGCTCCTGGAGGATCTGAGTACCAAGCGGTCTCTTAGCCGAATTATCTTCAAGCCTCCGAGCCTCTACGTGAAGTCTCTCTCGCCGTGGTTGGGCGCAGCCCAACGCCCGGCCATTGACCCCTGCAAAAGGATAGGCCCAGTAGGTCTAAAACATAGTTAGTTTCTTGCATCTGAGCTGCGTTGCTGGAATGCTTCTGTGCATTCCTGGCCTGATTCGTGTCAAAAGGGTCCCCCAGCCCGGCTGTGTTCGTTTGGGTACGTTGGCAGGGTCGGCCGTTCGGCTCGGCAACAGTGTGATCCGTAGCCACGGGGGCGTAGACCGTCGTAACTCAGCTGCGCCAGACGTCCCTGCCTACCCTTTCAACTGCGCTGGGGTCTCCTCAGAATCATAGGGCTGGATAATAGATAGAAAGCTCAAAAGAAACGACAATGAATTTAATCAGAAAAAATAGGAGTGTAGAGGGTTCACTTATCTGGCCGGCTGGAGGCCAGGGGGAGGGCTTCCGTGGCTCCCCCTGTCGGGTCTTCCGTCGCGTGACGAGGAGTTGACGCAGCACCGTGAGCTTGAGGCTGGTATGAAGATGTCGTCACGGCCAAGGGCCCGCGGTTACTGTAGCTTCAGAGGTTTTGCGGTCGGCGATAGTGCCCCCGGAGACGGGGCTCCATCGGTTGGGCGACGGCTTCTGCCCTCGGGGCATTACCGCCGAGTGGTTCGCCCGTGGATGAACTGCTTTTAAGTTGTGCAGCTCCTCCCTCCACCGGCGATGTGGTACTAAAAATGGATACCATTCGCCATCGGAGTCTTCCCCAAAAAGGAAAGGACTGGACCACGTCCGAGTGCGCCACCGCTACTTCCCGAGCTTCCTCCAACTGGTCCGTGGTGTCCTTAAGGTTGGTCGTACTCGCTTCCTCGTCGAAGGCTTCAACCCTTGGGGAGCCATAGTCTACGTCCGTGGGGAGGATCGCCTCAGACCCGTAGACCATGTAGAACGAGGAGAAACTCGTGCCACGGGTCGAGGTCGTCCTTAGACTCCACAGGACGAAGGGTAGCTCCTCCACCTACTTGGTGCTGAGCTTGTGAATGCGCTTGACCAGTCGGTTGAATATCCACGGCTTCAACCCTTGCAGGATCATGCCGTTGGTGCGCTCGACCTACCCATTTGTGCGTGGGTGAGCGACTACCGCCCATGCCACCTCGATCCCGTAGTTGTCGCAGAAGCGGGTGAACTTGTTCCCCGTGAACTGAGTTTCACTGTTGGTGATAATGGTGTTTGGAACACCGAACCGGCACAGGATGTCACGGAAGAAGCGGACGGCTTGCTTTGACGTGATCTCTGTTAAAGGGCGCGCTTCAATCCACTTCGTGAATTTGTTGTCAACAACGACAAACATGTGGGTGAAACCCCCAGGCGGTCTTGGCAGTGGCCCGACCATGTCCAACCCCCAGACCATAAATGGCTAGGTTATGGGTATGGTATGAAGCGCCTGGGCTGGTAAATGTGTCTTCTTGGCGTAGAACTTGCAGCCTTCGCACGTTCGCACGATTCGCTCGGCATCTGCGACGGCTGTGGGCCAGTAGAATCCTTGCCTGAAGGCTGATCCTACCAATGACCGGGGCTGTGACATCCCTGATGTAAAAGTATTGAAAGTACCATTAAAACAAGTACAAAGGGGGAAGAATGGTGTTAGAATTCAAAAATTGACCAAAAATTCAAATTGAAATTCAAAAACAAAGGTCTTTTGACACCCAACTGAAATCTCAAGAATTTTGTACTAAACTTGAAAATCTCCAAAAATAAAAGTTGTTTGTCATCACAAATAAGGCCTAGTCACTGTTTGGAACTTTTGAAAATTTTGCAGTTTAGCCCCTCAAAAACTCGAAAAACAGTTCTGAAAACCTTTTTAAAATTGGGTTGTTTGAGCTTGAAAAATTTGAAATTTCAGGTTCACCCCAAAAAGAAAGTTGTGTCCCACATCTCAAACTCCAACTTTTATTTTTACACGTTTCAAAGTTCAGTTCAAATTTTTAGAGAAAATTCCAAAAGGGGCAAAGGAGCTCCACGGGGCGCCCGACAGACCCCTGGCGCGCTCTGCGCCTGGCCGGAGTCCGGCCGCCACGTAGCCGCGCGGATGCCATCATGGCGGGCGGAGCGCCGCCGTTGGTCGCGCGCGCGCCCGCGCCGCGCAGAGCCCCTCCACGGTGGATTCCTTCCCACTACACGCCACGGAGCACGTGGAGGATCCCTGCAGCGTATCCCAGCGCCCACGCCACGATCCCCCTCGCCCAGCCCCGTCGCGCGCTCTGTTCGAGCTCGGGAGCGCTTCAATGGCGCGTCGCGTCGCTGTCTCCCCTCGCGCGCGCTCCCGAGGCAGCACATCCCTCTCTAGCATGCCAAAGCACTCCACTTAGTGTGACATCTCTGATGTCAAAAGAATTAAAAAGTGCAATTAAAATCAATGCAACAGGGAATTGGGTTGAAATTCAAAAATTCGTCAAAAATTCAATTATAATTCAAAAACAAGGGTTGTTTGGACACCCAACTGAAATCTCAAGACTTGGGTGCTGAACTTAAAAATCTCGGACCAAAAGAGTAGTTGTCATCACCTACAGCCCTTCGCGACAACCTCGCCACGGCGTTCGTTCCGCTCGATAACCCTCGAGCGGGGATGTCCGTGACGATCGAGCCTAGTCAGTATTGTCCGTGACGATCGAGCTATGTCCGTGACGATCGAGCTATGTCCGTCACGATCGAGCCTAGCTAGTAGTTTCCGTCACGATTCGAGGCCGCACGATAGGACCCTCGAGGCCCCGACGTTCCGGCACGCTCGAGGCTCCGCAGCCAAGCTCGAGGGCTCACCCTCGAGCGACGTTCCGGCACGCTCGAGGCTCCGCAGCCAAGCTCGAGGGGGCACTTACCCTCGAGCGACGTTCCGTCACCCTCGAGGCTCCGCAGCCAAGCTCGAGCACTTACCCTCGAGCGACATTCCGTCACGCTCGAGGCTTCGCAGCCAAGCTCGAGGGGGCACTCACCCTCGAGTGGCGTTTCCGACCATTCGAGGCTCGGCAAGCTCGAGCTTGCGTTCAAGCTCGAAGCGCCGTAGCGCCTGGTCGAAGTGCCTGGTCCAAGCTCGAAAGTTGTGTCCCACACCTCAGACCCCAACTTTTAATTTTACCCGTTTCGAAGTTCAGTTCGAATTTTTGGAGAAAATTCGAATTTGGAAATCGGAGCTCCACGGGCATGCTACAGTGCCCCTGGCGCGCGCTACGCTGGCCGGAGCTCGGCCGCCACGTGGCCGGCGAACGGCGCAGGCGGCGCTGAGCTGGCCAAGCCGCGGCGGACGCTGGCGCTTGTCGCCTAGCTCTTGTCCGGCCACTCCCGAGCCATCACTTCGCCGCTGTCGCCTCGCCTCGCCTCGCGCCGCGGAGCGCCATCATACGGTCGCGCGCCGCCGTGGCCGCACGCGCGCTCGCGCCGCGCCGAGCGCACTGCAGGCGGTAGAGTCCATTCGCGTCGCGCCAAAGCCTCTGCTGAGGATCTCCACTTCTTCACGCGATGATCTTTGACGCCCAACCGCGCGTGTGCGCTCTGTTCGAGCTCGCGCGCCATCAATGGCGACCGCGACAGCCACCCACGCGCTCGCACGCTCCCGAGGCCGCACAGTGCCTCCCTTGCGTGCTCAATCACTCCACCGCGCACTCACACCCCTCCTCTCACTCGCTCACTTGGCCATTTCCACTTCCCCGCGCTCGCTCGGTCTTCTTCCTCCTCGCGACGCGCAAGCCGAACCCAAGCTCTTCGCGAAATTCCTCGTCCACGCTCCACCATTCCCAAATCCATCCCGCACGGAGCTAGTCCACTCCACCAGCTCCAAAACACCCAACTTTCCCCAAGACATTGACCCTTCTCCGGCGAGAATTCGTGAATTCCCCCAAATCGCGATTTTCGGCCGCCGGAGCACCCGCACGTCGAGCCCCTACTCCGAGCCGTCCCCGAGGTCAACCGAGCACGCCATTGGCTTCCTCGAGCTCCACTGGTGCTCTAGGACCCCTCGAACCTCGGCGAACGACCCCGAGCTCACCGGCGTAGAAGCCGCGGCGGCCGCGCCGCCACCACCTCGTCGCCGGCGAAACTCCGACCATCCCCGGCCTCCCAACCGTCCCCAAACGACTCGTGGTGAGCCCAGGAAGCTTTTCCCCCACTTCCCCGAGCCTAGTTCGCCGCCGTTTGGCCGGCGCAACTCCGGCGAGAGCCGAGGGCATTTCTTCTTCGTCTTCGTTTGTGTAGGGGTCTCTGCGCAAAAGTTCAGGGACTCGTTCGCGAAGTTTTGAAAGATCTAGGGTTCTCTGCGTAAAAAGATTCTTAACCCTAGATTTGATTTTTCCCGAAACTTGTAAAATCGATTAAAAATCGTACAAAAATCGGAAAAATGCACGAAAATACTCCCTGGATTCGTGAGAGTCTAAATTACAATCTCTATTAGACATGTTTGTACTTTTGACGAACTGTTTTTGAATTAAAATTCAAACAAGGAAAATCTAAAGTTATGCACCATTTCCAATCCAGAGCTGCGCTAGGGTTGAGCTTTGGATATGTTGTGTATAGTGGCTTTGGACAGCTTGTGTCCAAAGGGGACGTAAAAATATGAACTATAGCTCCTGTTATGAATTAAAATATGTTTTCTGTCTTTTTGCAGTGCAGAAATAATTAAAAATAATTTGTATAGTGAAAAATCACCATTTTGCTCCTGGAGACTTAAAACTTGTTAGCACACATGTTAAAAATGAAAAACTGAATTTTTGCTCTGTTTAGGATGGCAAATAATTAAATATGTGTTTTTGGTTAGAAAATCATTGAGGATCACCCAAGGGTTATTTGAGCCATCACTTGGCCAGAGCCCTCCTCATGATGATGCTTAGCTTTGGTAGGAAGATCTCCTGAAATGGGTGAATTTTCGATTTTATATGAATTAAATTCAATTCTGCTGGCAGCAACTTGTTATATTTTTAATAAATTATGTGTAGCTCAAGATTAGCTAAATTTTGGAGTGAGCTTAACTCTTATACTCCAGTAGCTGTCATAAAGTTTATAGATAAAAATGATGAGCATAAAAGGAGAAACAAAAATGCGAAGTAATCTAGATGGAAATCGATTTATATAAAAGAATAAACCTTTTTGTAGTTAGTTAGAATAAAATAAATGGAATCTGAAATTCCAGAACAGCCACCCTAAGTTATGCATCTCATGTAGAAGGCGCCATCCCGGACGGCAACTACCACCTCATTCCCGCAGACGAGGAAGAAGTCCCGGAGGAAGGTGCCGGTGCAGGATCGACCAACCCGGAGGCTAACCCCCAGTCCGAGCAAGAAGGCAAGCGCCGGAGCATAACCTAACTTTACCAAATTATGCACTTTGAATTCTCTATGTTTGTGCATTTACGTTCAAGGAGTTGATTGAATACCTTAGCTGCACATTTCCTAGTACCTATGACTTGCAATACTAGTATGAAAGGATCGATAGGGCATTGCTTTAGGTCCGTTACAAGTCGAGTGATTTCCTGTCACTCGCGAGACATAGGAATTGCTTGTCTTTACTTATGTTGGAATCATAAGGATTGACGGGCGGGATGATAGGTGTAGATCTCCCGTCCGTGTATGATAATTGATTTAAGGTCGAAATGTGTGGTTGAGTGTGTCAAGTTTTTGAATGTACCACATGCATGCCGATGTATGGGGATCGGTAAGCCCGGTACCAGATTGAAGCAGCTAGGGCCGATAGCCATCTCTCCTTGGAAACTTTGTTTTCCCCTGCCGTACACTTGTGGATATATGCGTGAGACTGTGAGTGAAGCAGTAAACCTTTATCCTAAGGAAATGGACCCGGTTCCGAATTGTGGATCGATGGGAAAGGTTGGGAAATGCTTGTACCTTTTATAGCAAGCAGAGTATCCGTGTGTGTTGGGTTTCCCCTGGCCAGGTAGCAAAATTCGGTTCGAACTGTCCGCTTCTCGCGGTTAATGAGACTGCTTGACCGCCCTGCTACATTGAGTAACAAGTGGAATTATGAGATTTATGAACTTGTTGTATGAATTAAATTGTATTGCACCACTTGTATGCTTAGAGAGGATGCTAATCTAGAATGGTTAAATTTACTAGAATATGATGCTAAAACTTAAAAGCAAGGACCTACTCTTAGTTGCTTTTTGGCAAACAAACCCACCAGCCAAAAGCCTCTCATGGTCTAGATGTCGGTGATGTAGTTTTCACCCGACGGGTAAGCCTTGCTGAGTATTAGTATACTCAGCCTTGCTTGTGGCATTATTTTACAGGTATCCTTTTGGATGTGGATGCTATGACTTGGCCTGTCCAGGTTCCACCTGGCTGGCACATCGAATGGGTTCCGTCCTCTGGCGAGGATCGGGAGGAGTAGCTTCGTGGCAGGCTTCAGCACGGAGTTACTTGTATCGTCGTTAGATTGTCTTACTTCCGCTGCAATGGACATCTAAATTCAGTTGTTATGAACTTTTATTCCGCTGCAAGACTTGTACTCTGATTTTCAATTTGATCTCGGTTTGTAATAACTTGTGATACCTATGTGTGTAAGTTAATTTGTGGAATGTTGTAATCTCTGGAACTCACCTTCGTGTGGGCGTGCTGTTGTTTCGATCGAGAAAAGAACGTGGTTAATCGGGTTTAATCCGACGGCGCTCCAGCTTATTCCGGATTAAGTGCCTGACTACTTGATTGGTGGTTCCGAGGTACTTAACTTGGAATAATTTCGGAGTGGTCCGCCACAGCTGGCATCAGAGCCGAAACAGCGCACCGGAGAGAGCAACAGACCTTTAATAAACAATTTTTGAAAAAAATTTGCCAACTCGTGCTTCCGACGCGTTTTGCGAAGGAAGGTTATCTTAGGACCGCTAAGGATGTTACCTAGAACGTGAAGCCTATGTGGGATAAGGGATCACGATATGATAGGTGGCAAATAGTATATTATACTAACTTCTAGCACATTTCATTCTGTCATTTACTTTACGCAATGGTGGGCGCAAGGTACGGCGATTGCTGTAACGTACCACGGCACTATATGAAAATATAGTGGCGGCACATAGTCAATACGCTGTGATGGCGTATGAAACTAGAATAGGATGGTGGGCGCAAGGTACGGCGATTGCTGTAGCGTACCACGGCATCATATGCAAATATGATGGCGGCACAAAGTCAATACGCTATTTCAATAGCGTATGAAACTGTCAATATGTTGCTTTGGTGACATATGAACATTGCCCGTTCAATGTTAAACGTTCGGGTGCCACCTCTATAGTGGGTGGTAATGAATGGAGACGCTTTCGTGAGTGCTGGCACGAAAGGTTGATTATACATGCTCTGGAATGGAATTTTCTGCAGGTACACTAACCACGATTCCGTAAGATGAACGGTTAGAAAAGTTCGGCTAGTTAATATAGGGAGAGACGGATATTGCCTAGCCACCGGCACTAACTTCGTAAGCCAAAAGTTATTGGCATGTGTGTTGGCGAGAACGAATAGGCCGCTCATGCATTGCATCTCGCTGAATTAATATCGACTTTTAACACATGACCAAATTGAACCGCCGTCAAAGAAATTGAAATCACAACCCAAAAAAAATCCTGCTGAGAACAATCTGTTTGCACCCTTAATTCGAAACTGAAAACGTTGTCAAACGAAAAAGTGTTCAACACGAAAGTTGTCATAAATATTATGAAGTAAATGCTGGAGAAATTTCAACGAAAATGGTTCAGTAAAATTGGAGTTATGCAAAAAATGGTAACCCCCTGTCTGCTGGAAATTTCTGGGGACAGTGAGATAAAAATTTAATTTTTACACCATCTTAACGACAGTTTCTGCTCGAACCTCCAACATGAAACTTGTTAGGAATTACTTAAACAATGTTCTGGCCAAATTTGGGAATTTTTGAGCTTGTAGATTTCTAGTTTTGTAATTTTTACCACCCTGCACAGAATCTGTTCTTATTCTTTGGCGCTACCCGGTGCTCACCCTTGCCCTTTTTTCCTTTTGGTTCAGATGGACGCCCTCGCTGACCTGGCTAGCTACCCCAACGACGTGTCTTTCTCTGATTGCTTGGGATGGGAAGGCTTCCCTAGCATCTTGTGGTCGGTTCTACAGGCACTTGGCTACCCTACACCGCCACAATATGAGAGAATCCTCATCCGAGACCGTGGTGTGACTCGTTCCCGTGTGCGTTTGGTGGTACACCGTCACCCGCCGTGTCCTAGTTCCCCCACCTGGACGGTGGAAGTTCATGGACACCACATGGAGACGACTTGTGAGCTAGCTGCCTTGAATGGCATTAGTTCTTTTTGTGCTCAGAACCAGAGCTTGGTAGAGCACCAGTTGCTTGGGCTGTTCCCACCAACTCAGCCGGATGATCCCCACTGGATGAGGCGCTACCTTAGCTCTCCTTTGAGGATGGCGGAGAACCCCGTCGCAGCAGCCGCTTTGATGATGAGGTGGATACGGGCGTATCACCGTTTGCAGGCACTTCTTGGACGGTCGCAGAGCGAGATGCTCAACATTGCTATGGACATGTCCGCTCGCGCCCGTGACATAGGGGTTGAGAGGACCTCTTTGTCCATTGAGGTGACCACTAGAGATGCCATGATTGCTGACTTGGAGAGGCAATTGAATGACCTCCAGATTGCACACAACAACACCCAGAATGAGTTAGCACAAACTAGAGATGAGCTTGAGGAGGTACATGGTACCTTGGAGCATGCAAATGCTATGCTTGCCGCCCATGACGCTCAGCACCTTCTTGAGCAAGAAGGAGGGAATGGTGAAGGAGAGGCCCCCGATTCCGACATGGACACCGAGGATGACATGCCGTCCCTTCCAGCTCCACCTTCACCTATGGGCAGCGAGGCTACCGCTAACAATTTGGATGATTTTAGAGTGGTAGTAGCAAGTTTACTCCTCCGCTAGGCCTAGATTTTGGCTTCATGTTGTAATAGGCTAGATGGAGTTGAGCTCCTCCTATTTGGTGGCAATGTAAATTAATGGTGTGGTTGTGGTGTAAAACTTGATGAAGTGTAATAGCTGTGTTGGAAACATTCTACAGCTAACCTTGTTTTAATTATTGATGGGTTTTCCAATCCTTTCTGGGCTGTGATGTGAACTACAAAGTTGTTTGGAATTTGTCAAACAAAATGATCACCAAATTGCAACCCCATTGGTTAAGCGAAATAAAAATGGCAACCAAAACACTATAGCTCGGCCTGCTGAAAAACAGCAAATGCAGAGAGCTAAAGATTGAATTTTTCGGCTTAGTTCCAGTCCGAATTTGATTCTGAGCCCAACATGAAAGTTGTAGAGCATGAAATTTTCGAGCTACTGACTGAATTGGAGCATTTGACTTGTTTCCTGTCGGGAGATATGATTTTTCTTCCGAACTGCGTGCTGACTTGCCATTCTGCGCAGTACACTTCAATATATTGTCACGTTCTATCTTGTCATTCATTATGCAAGCTTATGGAATGTGGCTAATACAAGTACCTACTGCAGATGGCAATCACCCGCAGCGGTCACGACGCTAGTGGCTCCAACGCTAACCAGCAGGGGCCAGAGGGGCAGCAACAGCCACCGCCACCTCCTCCACCGCAGCAACCTCCTACGTGGCAGCAGCTTTATGCCACGCAAACGGAGATTCTCCGGAACCTGCAGCATCAGCAGCAGATGATGCAGCAGCAGATGATGCAGCAGCAGATGCTTCAGCAGGGAGGTCAACGGGCCCCTCAGCCTCAGGTGGCCAGATACGAAGATTTTCTGGCAACGCACCCGCCGATTTTCTCTCGAGCTGATGAGCCCTTGGAGGCCGACACCTGGATTCGAGCCATCGAGTCCAAGTTCACCATTTTGGCAACGCCTTGCACCTCCAACCGCAAGGTCGTGTTCGCGGCGCAGCAGCTCCGCGGCCCAGCTCTCCTTTGGTGGGAGAACTACCTGGCCCTGCAGCAGGAGGGTCATGTAGTTGAGTGGGATGAGTTCAAAGCTGCATTCAAAGCTCATCACATTCCGGCCGGTCTAGTAGAGCGAAAGCTGAATGAGTTTTTGGCGCTGACCCAGGGTACTCGCACAGTGCTCCAGTACTCCCAGGCCTTCAATGGTCTGTGCCCTTATGCGGGTCATCACGCCGACTCCGACGAGAAGAAGCTTGAAAGGTTCCGACGTGGCCTGAACACCAAGTTGAAGGCACAGTTGGCCACCACCCGTGCTGCCACGTACGGCGATCTCGTGAACCTTGCCATCACCCAGGAAGACGCCAATGTGGTGCACAAGGCGGAGAAGAAGAGGAAGACTCCCGCTGGACCGTCGAGCGCGCAGCCACAGAGGTTCCGCTTGGTTCCCCCGGCTGCACCGCAGGGACAGTCCAGGGCACCTCAGAGAGGTGGATGGGTTGCTAGGCCGCCACAGCCTAACGCGCCTCGTTTCCCTCCACCGCCGCAGCAGCAGCAAGCACCAAGGCAAAATGCACAGCAGCCAGCTCGCCCTGGAGCCGGCTATCAGTGCTTCAAGTGTGGAAGTAAAGATCATTTTATCAAGGATTGTCCGCAGAACAAGCAGCAAAACCAGCGCCCGGGAAATCAGCAAGGCAAGGGCAAGCAGCAGCAGCGTGTGCAAGTTCGGCAAGGACGGCTCAACTACACCAACTTGGCCGACCTACCCGAGGGAGCCCCAGACATGACTGGTACTTTCCCTATCTGCACTCAACCTGCTGTGATATTGTTTGATTCTGGGGCAACACATATTTTTATAAGCACAAGATTTCATGTGAAATGCGGATTAAAATCGTACCATACCAAATCATCTTATGTGATATCAACTGCGGGAGGTAAACTTTCATCCAACCGAGTCACCCACAAGGTTCCAATCAGGCTGGGAAGTAAAACATTTCCTACTGATTTGATTCTGCTTGGAATGGAAGGAATTGACATTGTGTTGGGAGCCAATTGGATGACTCAACATAAGGTTGTCCTAGATGTTGCGGAAAGAGTTGTTGAGATAAACTCGCCTACGCATGGCCCGAGTGTGCTATATCTACCACAACGGACTTGCGTCGATGCGTGTGCTTACACAATGGTAGAAACCCAACTAAAGGACATTCCGGTGGTATGTGAGTATGCCGATGTATTTCCGGATGACTTACCTGGGATGCCGCCGGATAGAGACATTGAATTCGTGATTGAACTTCAACCTGGCACAGCACCTATATCAAAGAGACCATATAGAATGCCGCCCAATGAATTGGCTGAATTAAAAATTCAACTCCAAGAATTGCTAGATAAGGGTTTCATTCGTCCAAGTGTATCACCTTGGGGATGTCCCGCTATCTTTGTGAAAAAGAAGGACCATTCCTTGAGGTTGTGTATTGATTACCGGTCTCTCAATGCGGTAACCATCAAGAACAAGTATCCGCTTCCCCGTATTGACATCTTGTTTGACCAATTAGCTGGCGCCAGAGTATTCTCCAAGATTGACCTACGCTCTGGCTATCATCAAATCAAAATCAGGCCTTGTGACATTCCAAAGACTGCCTTTTCCACACGTTACGGGCTTTATGAATTTTTGGTTATGTCTTTTGGACTCACCAATGCCCCAGCTTACTTCATGTACCTCATGAATTCGGTCTTCATGTCTGAACTAGACAAGTTTGTGGTGGTTTTCATTGACGACATTCTTATATATTCTAAGAATGAGGAAGAGCATGCTGAGCACCTTCGCATTGTTCTTCAAAGGCTGAGAGATCATCAGCTGTATGCCAAGTTCTCCAAGTGTGAATTCTGGCTTGAGAGCGTGAAGTTTTTAGGTCACACGGTTTCCAAGGATGGTATATCCGTGGATCCAACCAAGGTACAAGAGGTGCTAGATTGGCAACCACCTACCTCTGTCCATGAGATTCGGAGTTTTCTGGGTTTAGCCGGTTATTACCGCCGTTTTATTCCGGATTTCTCTCGGATAGCAAAGCCCATGACCGAACTCTTGAAGAAGGGAGTTAAATTTGAGTGGAATGACAAATGTGAGGAAGCTTTCCACACCTTGCGAAGACATTTAACTTCAGCCCCAGTTTTGGCTCAGCCCGATTGCACCAAGCCTTATGATGTCTATTGCGATGCATCAGGCACCGGTCTTGGCTGTGTTCTCATGCAAGAAAACCGAGTCATTGCTTATGCTTCTCGAGCACTTCGCCTCATGAGCAAAACTACCCCACGCACGATCTTGAGTTAGCAGCGGTCATTCATGCTCTCAAGATGTGGGAGACACTATTTGATGGGTGTTCCCTGCAACATATACACAGACCACAAGAGCCTCAAATATGTTTTTCACTCAGGCACATTTGAATATGAGACAGCGAAGATGGTTGGAGTTAGCAAAGGACTATGACCTTAGTGTGCATTATCACCCCGGGAAGGCTAATGTAGTTGCGGATGCACTAAGCCGCAAGGCTCGTTGTCATTGTCTTTCCGTGGAGTCCTACGCTGACACCCTGTGTCATGAAATGGCAAAGCTCAATTTGGAGATTGTTCCCCACGGGTACTTCAGCCATATTGCAGTGGAACCAACCTTGCACGATCAGATTGTTGTAGCCCAATTAAATGACGCGAGCATTAAAGTCCTTAAAAGGAAATTTGTCCAAGGAGAAGGTGAAAGAGAAGTACAAGTGTTTCCGGCTAGATGGGCAGGGAGTAATGTGGTTTGGGCATCGCCTCGTGGTGCCCAAAAACACGGAACTCCGGAGGAAGATTATGGATGAGGCACATCTCTCTAAATTTTCTATTCATCCCGGCAGCACCAAAATGTACCAAGATTTGAAACAAAACTTTTGGTGACTCGGATGAAGCGAGAAATTGCCACATATGTGTCGGAATGTGACACCTGCCAGCGGGTTAAGCCAGCCATTTGAAGGTAGCAGGCACGCTTCAACCTCTACCTATTCCCTCATGGAAGTGGGAAGACATAAACATGGACTTTTATTGTTGGACTTCCCAGAACCCCTCAG